>JADMNL010000022.1:461982916-463340000 GCA_016271365.2 Neoceratodus forsteri | reverse complement strand
GACTAGGTTATCTCCTCCCACCCCCACCATATTGTTGCAGCAGGGATCCTGCCAGATGCTTTCAGCGTTCACTGCATGAAGTTCTGCGTCGGGAAGATCCAGTGTCCACAGTCTTCCTCTAAAAAGATCAAGACCAGGTCCCTCTGTTTACTCAACATCTCCACTCTCTTGAGTGACCTTGCCGCTGCAGATTGGACAGCCACACCCTTTGTCACTAATATTGACATTGCCCTCTCCCTGTATTACCCCAAATTATCCTCAGTCTGGGACAAGCATACCCACTAAGAACATCCAGGGTCAAAACTCACCATCACCCCTGGATTACCCTTGAAATCTTAGATCAGTGCAAGTCCCGTGATCTCGCCTGGGCACGTTTCAAATTATGTCACTCCCTTCCCAACCTCCTCTTATACAAGACTATCAGGAACTCCTGTTGTACTAAGGCTATCCCGGCTACGAAATTGCAGTATTTTATGGCCAGCCTTTAGAACAGTCTTGACACGGAACAAACCGGTGATGTCACCCTGTAGGTGGCAGCTTGAGGGATGAGACAGTGGCTGCAGTCCTCCTAAGAACCCACAGTAGACCTTAGTTTTATTAGTTCAGATTCCTAGAAGTTGTGTGGGATGTTCAGTTACCAGCAATGGAGGACTCCAGGCTGCAGAATAGAACTCTGACATAGAGGATGGCAAGGGATTTGGAAATGACCAGTCAGACAGTGAGCTTTCACAGGCCTTGGCTACCAGTTCGTGTTCTGGCCGCTGAAAGTACTCTGCATGATTCATGAGCACTGGGAGAGATTTGCTATTGGGAATTCCCAACATTGATGGGAGGGACCTTTTCTGCATATAGGTTAATAGGTGCCTTACCAGTGTGGAAGCCACTTTGGCTTCCTTCATTGGAGGGCTTCAGGCATGTGTGCATTTAAAAGCTGGGAACCAGGGATGGTGGGGGAGAGGCACGGTCTGCCACGTGGCATTGTTCTACCCATGCTTCTTTTCTCAGATAGTTACACCTGCTATCGTGGGCCCTTCACACATTCTTCAGCAGGAACAAGGCTTCTTTTCGAGCCTCTACCTTAGATGTCCAAACCTGTCACAGTCAGAGCTGGGGGAGCCCAGCTGACGCTAGCTTTCCTGAAGTTAGTGATTCTGTCAGATTATTTTGCTAACAAATTGACTTACCCCACTGGATAGGTGATGCTAGTGAAAGTCATACTGTCCCATTTTTAATATTTAATGCAGTGCCCGTATTTATATGTTAGAGATTGTACTGCCCCGACGACACTGGAGAGCGATTTCTTTACTTTTACTCATTTAACACTGCGCTTATGAGGTCTGGCAAGGGAGAGCGCAAGGGGTGAGCTCCATTGAAATGAATGGGGCTCGATTTTGTGTCATATTTAATGCCTTATAATGGCCAGTTTGAGATTAATAAAGGACACCGCTTGACTAATTAGGCCCTTTTTTATTCTTTTAGTTTTAGTTTTGCCTTACTTCCTGGGGGTGGTGGTGGGGGCCTGGACTTCTAGGCTGCAGCTAGTGGCACCCTAAATATGGTAGCATTAAACAAATAGGAGGGCAGAATGTCCCATAAGGCCCCATGTTGACCACAGAAGGACAAAAGGGCTTCTCCCCCCTCCCCCCTGGATGCCTAGTCTTTTTCCTCATTTCCTGCTCAATCCCCCAGTCTCTTCCTGGCATCTACTAGAATAATTCATGGACCCACACTCTTGAAACCCAGCATCCCTTTAAGTGTACCCCTAGAGTTGCTAGGTGTGCACAGAGGGCAATGCGGCAGTCCTTCCCAGCTTGAGAAGGAGATGAAAATTTGGCACTGCACCTTTGCCATTCAACACAATCTAAGCATATTTATCCAGCCATCATGAAATCTCATTTAAAGTTGTGGCCTTCAGACCACTAGTTTTCTTTTGACTCTGTGTTGTAGTGCATAGCAGTGGTTTTAATACATTCAGAAATTTCAGTTTTGATGTCCAACCACAGGTTTCATGTGAACGGTTTTGATAGGAAGTGAAGAGCACTTACCATAACTACTGGTGCCTTGGTGCATTTGAAGGGAACAGGAAATTTGTGATAATTTACAGCTGTTTGTAATAATCCTCCTATTAGAGCTGGGAAAACCATGGAGGTTCTGGTTTTAGTTTTTGTTTTGTTTAATCACCCCCAGTTTTGGTACGGTTTGGGTTTTGGATTCAAGCCAATCTCCCTTCACTTCAACACCATCTTTAAGACTACTCTCCCCTCACTAACTCTAACCAAGCCTTTCCCTTTATGGGCCAAAAGTCCAATTTCAGAGGTCTCCCTCTGACACACCAGTCGCATAATTAACTTCCTGTCAGTCTCCGGCCCCTCCCAGTTAACAGATTTAATAGCCCCCTCCCAAACCTCATCCACCCCCGCCTCCTCAAAGGAAAAGGAAAGCAATCTGTCTTTACAGCACATTTCATACACACTATATCCCAAGTGCTTTATAAAGCAGGGTTTTATTTAACTCCAAAAATTGATCAGCGTTTTGCTCATTAAAGTGCTAAAACATTGTGAAAATACATTGCACTTGCCTCACTGTGTTTAACAAACATAATACTTCTAGAAAACTTTTATAAATACTTTCTGTACAGTTAGCATTGTCCCCCCCAAAAAACCTGCTTATCAATTATTTAAAACCCTGTAAAGCATTCGGTGGGATGTTGGCAGTGCAGACTTTTATTTTTTTCATTTGGTGTTTTAGCAACCAGGTAGATACACTAGATAACCAAGTGCCTATTTTCAGGTACGACACTGGAGATTACAAGTACCCAAGAGCATACCTCTCAAGTGTCCCTGATTTTGCCTCAAAATTTTACTCTGTCCCTCCTAAAATTTGTGTTTTCGTAGCTAAACATTGGGGACTGTAAGCACAAAACAAAGTCAAGCATTAAAGTTACAGACTTGTTCTTCTTTAGAAAATGCATTTTGCACTAAGTCCCATATTCTACCAGCTTTCTGGGTGGATATCTCTAATTTTTAAGATGTGTCCCTGATTTTGGTCCTTTGTCCCTGATTTAGGAGGCAGGAGGTTGAGAGGTATGCCCAAGAGAAACATTAATAGTTGTAGTGCAGTACAACAAGTAGGGACAAGCAATATACAAGCAGTAGTACAATAATGTCAGGTGGGATACAATCAGAGAGAGAGCAGACGTATTCAGGGTACAAGGTTCAGATTCAAGTTGTCAAGAATATATCCATGCAAGACACTTAAGAGCAAGCTATAGCAAATCCTAGTAGCAAGAAACCATGCTATATTAACAAGCAGCAAGAGGATTAAAAACCTTATTTAGCAGGGTTGGGGGGGGAGGGAGACTGTTGAATAGAATACAGTGGTTTTATTCAGTGTATTTTGTACACATTTGTGACTGGGTTGTGTGGGTGGGGTAAATGAGTGACGCAAGACGTTGGTTTAAGGTTAACACATCTTTGCTCTGTGTGATGTTTATTAGTCCTGAGAACTGCTTTTTTGTAAAAGATGCATATAAAAAAAACATCCATAAACAACTTTAAATGACAAGTCTTAAATTTCGGACAATAAAATAAGAAAATAAATAACAAAAGGAAATAACTCTTCCTCTAGCTCCAGAACTACCCTTCCTTGGTAGTCCTGCCACAGAGTGAAACATTTCAATAAATAAATAAGAGTAGTTAATATTTTAAACACAATTTACTACAATCTTCTGTGCTATGAGACAGTCTATCCCCTTCTCACTCCAATGTTGATCTGCCATTTCTGAGCACTAGGGCAGCTTTATACTCTTCCCTAGAGTGTCAGCAGGTTAGCTGATCAGCCCCTAACCTGAATTACCATAATTCCTGCCCTAATAAATACAGGTTGGAGGATCAGTTAGACCATATGCTCAGATTATCATACTGGTATCATTATAAACACTTTTTGTCCTCCTTTTGGCAGTACAGGACAAGATATAAACAAATACCTAATAATTTTTTTTTTTTTTAGTTGTTTAACCAGGAGTAGCACACTAAGCTGAAAGCTTTTTTACAGGTGTGACCTGGGAGCACAGGGAAGTTAAGTGACTTTGCTCAGGGTCACACAGTATGTAAGTGGAAGCTGTGGGATTCAAACCCAGGTCTGGTCTGCTGGATGTCACCAGATTTGCAGCTTAGAGCCTTAAACCACTGCGCTATACTGCCTCTCAATTGCCTGTAATTTGTGTAGCTCCTCCCCCAACTCAAATACGAACATATATACGAACATACGAAGAAGCCAGCAGAGGAAGGCCATTTGGTCCATCAAGTCTGCTCGTATTGCAGGGTCCACAGCTTGAGGTAGTGTCCCTGCCCTCCATCCCCACTCCTCCCATCCTCCCTACCCATGATTCTTACCTTCCCCCTATGCCTAGCCCAGCCTCTCTTAAAGCTGCCCACTGTCTTCAACAAGATGACCTATTCCGGCAGTGCATTCCAAGTGTCCACCACCGTCTCTGTGAAGAAGTACTTCCTGACCTCCCTCCTAAACCGTCTACCCTCCAGCTTAAGACTGTGCCCGCTTGTGATAAGATTGCCATTCAGCTTAAAGAGACTCTCCTTATCAACCTTATTTATCCCTTTCAAGTACTTGAATGTCCCAATCATGTCCCATCTCTCTCCTGTCTTCCAGGGAGTACTTGTTCAGTGCCCTCAACCTCTCCTTATATGCCTTACCCTGCTGACTGGCTGTGATCTTTGTAGTCCTCCTCTGTACCTTCTCCAGCAGGTTACTGTCCTTTTTGAGGTGTGGGCACCAGTACTGAACTCCATACTCTAGATGTGGCCTTACCAGTGACCTGTAGAAGCGCAATATAACCTCCGCTCTCCTACTACTGATCCGCATAGCTATGCATCCCAGCATCTTGTTTGCCTTTGCTGCTGCTTTCTTGCACTGCGAGGCGTGCTTCAGGTCAAGAATGATCATCACTCCCAGGTCCTTCTCCTCCTCTGATGCAGATACTTGGACTCCACCCAGGTGATGCTCTGTCTTGGGATTCTTGGCTCCAATATGCATAACCAAACGTGTGAGTGATAGCAACGGATAACCAAACATTCAGAGTCTCACAATTACTGGTGCATAATTGGAGGAAGTTTTCAAACATTGAGTCCAAAAATAATAAGTTTAAGAATGATCACTGTGAGTCCAAGTGCTTCATGGCAAAATTCTTGAAACTTCAAATTTTATTGATTTTAAAAAGCAAGAACAATATATGATCAGTGATTCTCTTACCTGCATGCAGTTACTTTACTTACATTTATAAAATGACATGGTGACAAGGTGTTAACAGTTCATTGTTTCTAATTACGCCATTACATGTGTCTTTGAAAATAATGAAATCATCTGTTCTCCCCTCTGCCCTGGTTTAAAAAAAAAAAAAAAAAAATCCTCTCTTCAAACATGAAGTCGTGCTGTATTCTGACTATATGCAGTTAGCCTCAGCACTTGAACTGCTCTGGAGAGGAAAGAGTTAACTCTGTGCCAGGGCATAGAATGTTGAGCTCGAGCTCGGTTTTTAAACCTCTGTCCCAGGTACTCTTCAGAGTAACCGTCGGATTCTTTACTCCGTCTTACTGTGAAGGTGCTCCAGAGATCCTCTCCTTCACTTCAGTTGTAGTAAAATCGACGGGTTTAGTAAACCGCTTCTTTATTTTTCGGTCTTTACATCTCTGTCCTGGTACAGTAAGTGTATTAGTAGGTAGTAGAGTGGTTTATAAAGAAATTTTTTTTGTTTTCGGTTTCCTTCCGGTAGGGAACTGAAGCGTTTTGTTGTCTGTTGTTTTACAGGTTTTTAGTGTGGTTTTTCGGTATCTATTGGTTCCTGAAAAAAAACATTAATTTCTCTGGTTCTTTCATCCGACCTGTGACACGGTTGGAATAGATAGATTTGGTAGTCGCCTGGCTTGAACACTGGTAAAGGTGACTTTGTGTTTAAAGGCATTGCTGAGAAACCCAAAAAGAAAACAGGGCCCACTGGGTTTCAACACTGCACTGAGTGTGGGGAGGCTTTTTCCAAGGCTGATCCCCACCTCATCTGTGTTTATTGTCTGGGGTTTGACCACCTCAAAGAAGACTGCCAAATCTGCAGGAGCTTTCCTAAGACCACTGTTGATAAACGTTTAAGTAGGCTGAAGGAAAGGGAGGCCGAAATAATGCACTGACCCAGATGGCCAGCCCGGTTCCAACCGAACCTGAGGGTGTGCCCACTGACCTGGGCAATACCTCCTCTGGCAAAAGGAGAGCTGACTCTTCGGAATCAGTTCCTGCAAAAAGAAAGTGAAAGTCGGCTGGTTCGGATCCCAGTTCCCATGGTCTGACCGCTGATGAGCTAGCCAAAGCGATCGCTATTGCGCAGTCGCTTTGCCCGTTCTGACCAAACTGACACAAAGACGGTCAGTTCGGGTGGACTTGTCTGCTTCTGAATATGATCCTGAAGCATTTTATGAGGGCGAATGGGAAGGAGATGAAGACAATGAAGATGAGGATTATGAAGACCTAGATTTGTCTATTGAGCCTGACATCTCCCCAGACAGGCCTTCTAATGTGTCTCCTCCCAGGCTTTCTGAGTCCCACTATCACATCTTGTTTTACAAGAAGGTGGCTGAGACTCTTCAGCTTCCAGTGGAAGAAGCTGAACAGGATCAGGAGGAGCCTGACTATGTTGAGATGATGGATGTCTCGGAGTCAAAAAGGATGTCTATCCCTCTGCACAAGTCCCTGGGGAAACGGACCCAAAAATATTAGTTTCCAACATCCATACCTCATGTGGATAAGAAAATCAGGGTTTTAAATAATTGAATAGCAGTTTTTTTCTTGGGACAATACTAACTGTACAGAAAGCATTTGTATAGGTTTTCTAGAAGTGGTATGTTTGTTAAACACAGTGAGGCAAACGTTGTGCATTTTTACAGTGTTTTAGCACTTTTATGAGCAAAATGCTAATCAATTTTTAGAGTTAAATAAAACCCTGAAAATGGACAGGAGGTATGCTCTTTCATGCCCTGGTACAGATTTCCTTAACCATTGCAGCCATGTTGGGGTGAGTGCAAGCTGCAGCCTGTGACAAGGGTAATATTCCGTGACATCCCGATAAAGGATTCAGAGGCAGTGATGCCATGGCAAAGCAGCCGTACTTGGCATCCTCTTTGGGGCTCGGGCAATCCAATTATATGGCACATACAGCCAGATACCAGAAGTTCAGGTGGGATACGGTTCTGAAGCTGGCTAAGAATGCCCCATCCCAGTTGGCCAGGGAGCTGGAGCAGGTGGCTGTGAATGGCATCGAAGCTTCAAAGGTCCAGTTTCATGCTGCTATGGACTCAAATGATGTTCATTCTAGGGTCATGGCTACATCTGTTTCCATGAGGAGATTTGCCTGGCTCAGATGTAGCAATTTATCTCAGGATACCCAGACCAAGGCTGCAGACTTTCCTGTCACTGGTAACTCTCTGTTTGGGGAACAAACAGAGATGTACATGAAAAAGATGGACGAATACAGGACCACAGACAGGAGTGCTGCAGCCAAAGAACAGCAGACCACTCCTTAGAGACAGCAATCCAGGGCTGGCAGGGGCAAGTCTTTTCACAGGCCTTTCTACCAGGCTCAGACCTCCTCTTCTTTTCAGCAGAGGGGGTTCTTTAGGGGAAGAGGCAGAAGGGGGATGACAAGGGCTGCATCCTCCTCTCAGTCTTAGCCGCCTGCCAAACAGACACCCTGATGCGTCAGCCAGGGTTGCCTCCCCAGTTCCTGTAGGGGGCAGGCCCACTTTTTTTCCAGGCCTGAAAGTCTGTCCTGGAAGTGGTGAGCCAGGGTCTTGCTATCAGCTTCAGCAGGTTCCCAATGTTGAGAGCAAAGGCTTTCTGTCCTTCCTCTGAAGAAGAAACACAGGCCTTAGAAATAGAGGTTTCTTCTCTACTGCTTCTGCAGGCAGTGGAGAGGGTACCTCTCATTCACAGGGGAAAAGGATTGTACTCCAGGTACTTCCTTACCCTAAAAAAGACAGGGGAGTGGCGACCCATCCTGGATCTACGGTACCTAAACAAACACATACTAAAGCCAAAGTTCAAGATGGTGACTCTGGGAATTATTCTTCCCTCTCTGAGACCAGGAGACTGGCTAGCCTCCCTGGATCTCAAGGGTGCATACTTCCACATATCTATCAGGCAGTCCCACAGAAAGTACCCCCTGGTTCGAACTGCCCTAAAGCCCATTACCAGTTCAGAGCAATGCCTTCCGGCCTAACATCTGCCCCAAGAGTATTCACCAAATGCGTAGCAGTAGTGGTGGCCTTCCTCAGAAGACAAGGCATCCTACTGTTCCCTTACCTGGACGAGTGGCTCATAGTAGGTCAGTCCCCAGACCAAGTCAGATCAGCTCTAGGGGTCACTCAATATCTTCTACACTCCTAGGGTTCATCCTAAATTTGGAAAAGTCAGTTCTGGAGCCACTTCAGCTTCTCACATTTATAGGAGTGGAGCTGGACACTGTTCAAGCCAGGGCCTTCCTTCCTTCCTCCCTCAAAGGTCCAATCCCCCATCCCTCATCTCTCTGGCTTCCTCTTTTTGTCCACTTGTGTCTCAGCCAGCCAGACAATTCTTGCAGTTGCTAGGCCACATGGCAGCCTGCACTGCAGTAGTGCAAGGGGCAAGGTTTCAGATGAGGGATATTCAATTTCACCTAAGAGCCTTTTGGTCTCAGAAAAAAGATTCCCTCTCCAAGTTGGTTCCAGTGTCTCTAACCTTGGTTCAGGCCCTCCAGTGGTGACTGGAAGTGGACAACTTGAGGCAAGGGTTCCTTTTCTCAGTCAGGCTCTCACAGTTACTCTCACCACAGACGCTTCTCTGCTGAGATGGGGAGCCCACATGGATCAGCATACTGCTCAGGGGACTTCGTCCCATTAGGAGTCTCTTCTTCACATAAATCTTCTCGAACTCAGGGCTGTCTTTCTGGCCCTTCAGACATTTTCGAGTTTAATTCAGGGGAAAGTGGTGCAGATCAGGACAGACAACACCATAGCCATGTGGTACATCAGCGAGCAGGGGGGCACTCGGTCCTCGGCCTTGTGCACAGAGGCCATGAAAATATGGTCACTAGCTTATTCCCTGCAGACTTCCCTGATTGCTGTGCATCTCCCAGGGAAGGACAATGTACTTGCAGATGCTCTCAGCAGGATTTTGCAAGGTCACCACGAATGGGCCCTGAACCCTCTCATTCTTCAGGTCATTTTCAAGAGATGGGGCACTTCAGAGATGGATCTCTTTTGCAGCCCCGGACAACCATCAGCTCCCTCTATTCTGCTGCATGCCCCCTCTGCGAGGGTCTCTTCCTCTAGATGCCCTCCTGTTGGATTGGACCAACCGGTTTCTCTGTGCTTTTCCTTCCTTTCATCTGATATTCAGGGTTCTAGTCAAGATCAGGTCCCAGCCCTGCGCTGTGATTCTGAAAGCCCCGATTGGGCCAAACAGCCTTGGTATCCTTTATTATTGTCACTATCAGTGGCAATTCCCCTGTGCCTTCCCAGACAGTTTGACCTCCTCACCTCAGCTCAGGGGAGGATATTGTACCCCAACCTTCACACACTCAAGCTCAAGGCTTGGTTCTTGAGGAGCTAGAGTATGCAGACCTGCGTCTCTCTCAGCCAGCTCTGGATATCCTTAAGGCCAGTAGGAAACCTTCCCCTAGGAAAACTTATGATTCTAAATGGAAGAGGTTTGGGTTCTGGTGTTCCCAGAGGCACATCCAGCCAGATTCAGCTTATTGCCACTGCCTTAGATTATTTGGTATATCTTAACAGTTTAAGGCCTTCGGCCTACCACTCTCAAGGTGCATTTAGCAGCTATTTCTGTTTCTTTCAGCTGGGAAGGGCTCTTCTCTAGCTTCCCACCCAGTTTTTAAGAAATTCTTTAAAGGTTTGGTTCACATCAGTCCTCCCTTCAGGGATCCTGCTCCTTTATGGGACCTGAATATCTGTATTGCACAGCTGATGCAGCCTCCCTTTGAACCCCTTTGCTCAGCTGAGCTCAAATATCCGACTTGGAAAACTGTATTCCTGGTTGCTGTTACCTGTGCCAGGAGAATCGGTGAGTTACAGGCTCTAACAGTGGAACCTGATTTCATCTCATTCCATAGGGACAAGGTGGTCTTTCGTACGAATAGGAAATTCCTTCCTAAAGTGGTATCAGACTTCCATCTGAACCAGTCTGTGACACTGCCTGTATTTTTTACCGATCACTCCTCTTCGGGAGAGAGGAGACTACACAGTCTTGATGTAAAGAGGGTTCTGAGTTACTACTTAGAATCCACTAAGCCCCATAGAAAAGACTGCTCCCAGCTGTTTCTCACTTGTGGGGAGGTGGGTAAAGGTAGGCCTGCCACCAAGAGAACTATTGCTAGGTGGATTGTCTCTTGCTTTCAGTTCTGAGAATACAGCAAGACTTCATGTTGTTTGAAGAAAAAATTACTCACCTTAGTAACTGTTTCTTCTGATGGAGTGTATTCTGACCTCTCTCCCTGCCTTCCCTCCTGGAACCTAGTTGTTTTGGGATGTGGGTGGGCAGGCACAGTGGGTACCTGGGTGCTTCTTCTTAATTGAGGATTTTTCTTGTTCCTATGTTTATTATACTTTGTTTTTATTACCTAACTGGATTCTCTTTGGGGGTCTCCACTTGAGTCTTTGGACCCCAAATTTATGTCTCTTGTCTTTTGGCACAAAACTTTTTAAAACAATTTCTGGGTTGTTAGTTGGTTAGTATAGGGCTTGTAAGAATCTGACTGTTACACTGAAGAGTACCTGGGACAGAGGTTTGAAAACCAAGCTCGAGCTCAACATTCTATGCCCTGGCATAGAGTTAACTCTTTCCTCTCCAGAGCAGTTCAAGTGCTGGGGCTAACTGCATATAGTCAGAATACAGAAAGACTCCATTAGAAGAAACACAATTACTAAAGTGAGTGATTTTTTCTTACTGGTCACCTTAGAGTTTCTTACCCCACATGCTTTTTTCATACTCTGTCTGTGGGGTGAACCCCTCTTGTGTTTATTGCCTCATTTCCTTCTGTTGTTGCCCCGCCCCCATATCAGCAATGTGCCTTAGTATAAATGGCTGATGTGCACTTTTTTAGCCTTATGCCCTTGCATGCAGAATCCAAAGGAAACATGTTGCGGGGTTTGTTCGTCCTGTCCCAGCCCATCGGTAGACTTGCCTCTGCCCACTCACCTTTCCAAGACCACCGGTGCTGCAGGAAGCAAAGGAAGGAAGCAGACAGTAGTGTTAAATTCGGTCCTTTTGTGCCTTTAGACTCGTACCAAACTATTGCAAGAGAAACAACATCTCCCCCACAGTCATTTAAATGTGTAGACCTTGAGCCTGTGTATTACAACCCCCCATTTGTAAGTGACCTTTCTTGACATTCATCACCAATAAACGTATGACAGCTAACTTGTGTAGAGCCCGTTTATGTGTCTATGAGCAAGGCATTTTAGAGTTTTGATAGATAAAACTGTTGAAGGACTGCATAACTAACCTTTCCTTTCTGGAATACAAAACTCAATGGAACTAACAACTCCTATCACAGTAACCTACAGTACATTAGAACATTTTAAGTCCAACATGGAGTTACTGCTGTCCATGTGCAGAATGGCACGTGTGCCAAAAAGCCTCTTTGTTTGGCCCAGCCCTTGTCAGGGAAATGGGTTGGCATACAGATAGCTAAAGTACATTTGGGGGGAAAATGTAGGAACTAAATCCAAATAATTTGGATATATTTTTTCTCCTAGTCTTTATATGGATCCTGTGCACTACTCTTCCTCCAAACTGCCTCCTCTGTATGCTGAGTGTGCTAGAAAGAAACATATAAAAGAGGAAGACAGAAAAAGACCTGAACAGCTCATCTAGTCTATCCCAAGATTCTCTAACTATGAATTTCTCTAGCATTCATCATTCCCTCCTAGCCACCACTTCTCCTCCCACATTGTGCTGTCAAAGAAGCACAGTGCCTTTGGGTCTACCTTGGTACTTGCATAAGATAGGGACTGCACTGCACTGAAAATCTCAGCAGGAAGAAACTGCTGTTTGTAGTGTCATTGTCCGTCTATACTAGATCAGATGTACAAGCCTATTTGAAAGGCGCTGTTTGTTCTGGTGAAGCCTTATGAGCCTGACTTGTGCAGGATTTGAATATTCATGATGTCTTGTACTGAGATTGAAGCTTTAGAGCATATGACTGGTTTGGCAGGGGTTAAATTGGAAATGTGTAGTTGGGGGAACTCTCTTGTCTAGAGTTCTATGAGATGAAGCTGTAATTTGTAGGGGCTTGAATTCTCTGATGATAGTCCTTGGAGAAAGATGGCACAGGCGATGGAACTGTATCATACAGCTTTTTAACAGGTGGTGGAGCTGAGTTCCTGTGGGCTCCTGCCCAATTTAACCCCTGAGGTTTGGAGAGATGCCCAGAAAAAGTCAGTTTGGATAGTTCTTCTCTCCCAGCATCCTTTACGGAACCTATGCACTATTTCTGCAAACTTCCTCATTTATATGCTAATTCCTGAGTGTAGTAAATGGCCAGTGCCTTTGGTTGTGACTTGGCTGAGACAGTAGCCATGTTTACACTGCCACTCCACAGTTCGCTTTCTATGCTGCTTTGATGTCTTCAGCGCCTCCTGACGAAGGGGCAGAGCACTCCAAAGCGCTGAGGCTAGGTTTTCCTTGAGGGAGTCGAAATTTAATAGTGTATTTTGACAATATAGTTTTTGTAAGTTCTGAAGTGTTTTTATTCAGTAAAAAATAATTATTATTCTCACTGAATTTTGTGTCTGGAGTGCTGATTATTTAACATTATTGCTTCAGTGTCCCTCACTGAATCAAATTACGTCTACACAGCACTTCTCAGGCCGATGCAAGCTGCACTAAGAAGGGCCATGTAAGTGGGCTGGCGTACTCCACTACTTACCCTTCCCGCCCAAGCCGGCAGTTGCTCAGTCTTGGATTGGTCCCCTGTTGGAGCGAGCAGTGCAGCCTGTCCACATGGCTGCTTACACTGCTCGCTCCAGAACACATACTCAGGTCTGCTGCGACTCGGCGAGAGCAGAAGCAACCAACTTACCACGATTGGATAAGTGTCCACACTGTCACATTTGCACTGCAGCAACCTGAGCACTCTGGTTGCTGTGGAGCAAATGTGGCAGGATAAACTGGCCTAATGACTTTAATGCACTGAGGAGTTTCAACAGGATCAAATGCGTTTACATAGTTTATCATTACCAGTCTATTCTGGATCATGTGTGCAAGCCTGTTTTCCAACTACACAGCTTGGAACAGTCTAATGAATCTTGTGTATCATCGCCATGAAGTGCTTGGTGCCCTGGAACTTATAATCTTTTTTTCAAAGATAGTTGCGCTCTCTTCCTGTGCATGCCTCAAGCATCCCAGCATTCCAACGGTTGAACTTCAGTTTCCCCCGAAGACAGCGGTTGGCTGGGACGGTACTGACATCTAATTCGATGGCTGATTCCTAATGATCTGTTGTATTACTAAATTTAAAGTTATTTAAATTATATGCTTGCTCTTTCTTCCGAACTGTGTTTTAGGGCAAAAATGTGACATTCAGTATTTTTACATGGTTCCTGAACAGTTCTGTGAACCAGGACCTAAACTGCAAAAGACACGTGGCTCACAGTGACTGTGGAGGAGTTTGTGATTTAGAGTAACAGCCTAGGAGTTTCATTTTAATTGGTTCTGCTTTAAATTAAAGACATTAAAGTGCTTACTTTTTTTGAAACACTTTAGTTTTTTCAGCTCACAACCACTGTGGTCTAATGACTAAAAACTATTTGGCTCACAACAGCTGTGGTTGACGATAAAGTGCTTCTGCTTGCTTTTTTGTTTAACAGCGCTTGCAAATTGTTTTCTTGTTACAGTTACTCCAGTCAAATAAACTAAAACTGGTTGACAAAAAAACACAGGCTGTCAATGACTAAGGTTGGGAATTTTTTCTGTGGTGCCTTTTTTCTAGTCTCGTGTCTGAGTCTGATTCAAAACAAAAGCCTAAAAGACAAAATGGGCATACAGGTTTAAACGTGTCAAAAGTTGTTTGTCTAAGGCAGATGGGCTGGCAGAGTGTTATGAGTGTTTGGGTATGGATCGTGATTGGCTAAACTGTAATCTGTGTAGAGTTTTGGCCTAAGACACAGAAAAGGAGACAGGCAGAAAGGCAGTCTCTATTGGTTCCAGCCTCTCTTTCTACCTTCAGGGAGTATTCTTCTATTAAAAAGGCAGAGAACATCTCTATCATGTTAATAACAGTTGTCTCTGCTTCCCCCAAAGACCAGTCTAAAGCAAAGTCTGCAAGGAAGCCTACAAAACCGCATAAATACTTGGCTGAGGAATGCTCAGATAAAACTGACTCACAGAAGAGGCAAGCAGAAGAGTCGTCCTCTTACACAAGCCTTGAAACAAAAACATCTAGAGCCTAGCCATGAACATACAAACAAGCCAGCAGAAGAAGGCCATTTGGTATATCAAGTCTGCTCATATTGCAGGGTCCACAGTTGGAGCTAATGTCCCTGCCCTCCCTCTCTCCACTCCTCCCATCCTCCCTACCCATGATTCTTATCTTCCCCCATGCCTATCCCAGCCTCTCTTAAAGCTGCTCACTGTCTTTAACGAGATGACCTCTCCCGGCAGCGCATTCCAAGTGTCCACCACCCTTTCTGTGAAGAAGTGCTTCCTGACATCCGTCCTAAACCTCCCACCCTCCAGCTTAAGACTGTGCCCCCTCGTGATATGGTTGCCATTCAGCTTAAAAGACTTTCCTTACCAACATTATTTGTCCCTTTCAAGTATTTGAATGTCCTCTGTCTCTCTCTCTCTCTCTTGTCTTCCAGGGAGTACATGTTCGGTGTCCTCAACTTCTCCTCGTATGCCTTGCCCTGCTGACCGGCTGTCATCTTTGTAGTCCTCCTCTGTACCTTCTCCAGCAGGTTAATGTCCTTTTTGAGTTGTGGGCACCAGTACTGAACTCCATACTCTAGATGTGGCCTTATCAGTGACCTGTACAACGGCAGTATAACCTCCTCTCTCCTACTACCAATCCCCCTAGCTATGCATCCCAGCATCTTGTTTGCCTTTGCTGCTGCTTTCTTGCACTGCGTGGAGTGCTTCAGGTCACTAGTGATCATCATTCCCAGGTCTTTCTCCTCCTCTGATGCAGTTACTCAGACGCCACCCAGGTAATACTCTGTCCTAGGATTCTTGGCTCCAGTATGCATAACTTTGCATTTCTTGGCATTAAGGTCAAGCTGCCAGATTCTGGACCACCTCCCCAGCTTTTCCAGATCTTCTGTAGGTCCTGCATCCCTTCAGCTGTGTCCACTCTCCCACAGAGCTTGGTGTCATCTGCGAACAGGCATCAAAAATCCCTCTCTCAGCTGCACCCAGTGTCACACAGGAGAAATGCTGCTTTGTTTGGAGAAGTAACCTGTTTCCATGTGTAATGAGGAGATGGGCTCATCCTTTATGTCCTCTGGATAACTGTTCCTCATATTGTGCCTTCTTTGGAGGTATGGCAGCTATGATATCCCTGCTGTGGGAAGTGATTCTGACATTGGGTTGTTAGATTTCTTAAGCATGTTGGCATGGTCCTCTACATAAAGACATTATTCCCATCTATGACACTTTAAAAAAGATGGTAAAAAGATTATACAGTTGCCTGAAGCAGCAACAGCAACTGGTAAGTAAAGTAGAGAAACCCCTTTTCTATAGCACCAGAAGACAGATTCCAGAAAAACTGACACACTTAGTAAGAAAAATTGTACTCTTCTGCCACTCTCATCATGAGGGAGACAGCATTTATGAGTTTGACATCACATTTCCAGGAAGTATTCTAGAAAGCTGTGCTACCTTTTAGTGACCGTCTGCCTTCTGAGAGATCAGAGCTGCTGCAGCATGTTAGAGCAGGTCTGGATGCAGCTACGCACCAGTTGCATATTGCTGTAAACAGTAATACAGCAACCAGAGTTCTAGCAGATGCAGTGTCTATTGGAAGTTGTAACATGGCAACTTTCCTGCTGCTGAAATGCAATAGTCTGAAACGCTGAAAAGCAACATGTGATGCAAAATGAAGCGGGCATTAATTCCCTAGTAATGCCCGCTTCATTTTGCAGTATTAACAACTTCCACAGTAAAAATGCTAAGTGAGCAGTATTGCAATTGAGCCTCAAACTGTGTCCCAAACCCAGCAAGGCAGCAAAAATGTACTGTTCAGTTGCAACCAGAAAATCACGGCCTGTGATAATGTCCTTAAGTGCAACCACAACACAGACAGCATATCAGAATGAAAGGAACTCCTCTCCGCTTTCTCCAAACTCCAGTTTCGTGCCTGCCGTCGGCTGTCCTGTTAGTTGAAGAGCACAAGCAGCAGAACAAAGTAATACCCCGTGTGCAAATGTCAGACACACTCCTTGTGTACCGAAAGAAGAAAGCTATGTACTCCGTGAACGCACTAGGTCTCCCAATGGGGAAAACTAACCTGGAGCCCCCTTGACCTGAGTCATGTCTTCATTATCGGGCCAGTCCATTGTAATTATCACGCCTCTGGCAGCAGCACGGCAACTGGTGGTGTTCCCAAGAGTGGAAAGCCGTAAGAATTGCCTCCATTGCCAAAGTTCTGATCTCTGACGATCAACAGAAGATCGATACATGAGAGAATGTTTGCAAGTGTTGGTGTCCGAAATCACGGAGTTAAGTTTCTGATCGGCACATTATGTTAATCAGCATGCCCATGATGCCTTGCCACTGAATGCAGCAAAAAATGAGCAGTTTACTAGGAGTTTAAAAAAAGAATGTGGTATGTATAAAAATTGTGTACTGTACAATTTATTACCGTGTGTTACTGTTCAATAATTTGTATGTTGTATGCTACAGTAGTATGTAGCCATCACAATACTGAAGAATGTTGGATGCATGAAAACGAATCATTTGCAGGAAAAACGGTTATCAATACAATCAAATGTCTTTGACTTACTTTCAGAATTCAAATCTCTGTGGTAAATGTTTGTAGTGCTTGCCATGTTACAAGTGTATTAATGCACTCCAGAGTCTGGCTTTATTAGGGAATTAATGCCCGGTTGGTGGTTGGAGGCACTCGGCCTTTGGCCTCATGCCCCCCCCCCAAAAAAAAAACTGGGCATTAATTCCCTAGTAGAGCCCTCCTGTGTCATGCATTAATGCTTACGTATGTAAGGTATGCACGGTTAAAAACCAGAGGTTTATTTGTTGATCTACAGAATAAAGCTGCTGACTTCCTGTGACAGGGTAGTGGACCGGGTGGCTTCTTGGAAACACCCTCAAAGAGAACACTCTAGACACTAGTTTAAATAAAATGAAATCTGCTGTACTTTAGTTAACAGGAAAAAGAAACAAACCACTTGTATTCAGCTTAACAGAAACTTCTTGCAGTTTTACTGTCTCCACTTGCATCTCACTGAAACAGAAACCTCATTTTGCGTACTCATTCTTCTTCCATTATTGGGCTCAGATGTTGCTTGTTAAAACTCCCCCCTTGCAAAATAGCCAGCAGATTGAACATCCAGTGCAGTGAGGTTTTAAAGGGCCAACTTTAAAACAAAAGGCATTTGGTACAGATCCCACCACAGCCCCTGTCAAAACCTGTGTTGTCTGTGTTGCAGGGTTGTGAAGTGGTTTACAGCTGAAAGGAGCATGACTGACTTAGTCTGTCACACTTCCCTTTTGAAAGTGTATCTCTCTTTGGAGATCATATCAAGGACTACAAGAAAAAGGTTCATAAAAACAAGTACTTCTAAGAAATCTTGTAGAAAAAGAAAAATCCACAGGGTTATTACCAACTCTTATGACAGAGGAGGCATGGGACGGTGCCGCTGTCACAGGCAGTACCACCATCAGCCATATAGTGCACCAAGAGGTTCAAATAGAGTTAGAGGTGGAAGAGGCAAATATTAATCCCAGCTTATCCACCAGAAACATAAACTAACCCCGACACGTCACGGGTTGCAACATCTCAACCCCAAGTGGGGGGTGGAGATGCCTCCCTCTCACCACTTTCCAGCACTGGCAGTCTGTTACATCAGGAAAATGAGTGCTGGAGATTGTGAAAGAAGGCCTCAATCTATCATCTGTTACAAGTACGAAACAAATTCAAAATTTTCAAGCCAAATTGAACAGCATAGTAATTAAAATTCGATGTTTAAAAGCTGCAAGCTCTGAATGCGGTGGAGAAGGTACCATTAAAAGAAATACAAAACATTTTTTTCCTCAAAATATTTTCTCACAAAGAAAAAGGCAGGAGAGTGGCAACCAGTACTTGTCATGAGGTATCCGAACACGCACATAAAAAAGGATGTGTTCAAAAAGATCACCTTGCAAACAGTAATTCCATCTTCACAGCAAAGGGACTGGCTTTACTCATGGGATCAAGAAAGATGCTTATTTTCACAATGCATTAAGAAAAGTTGCTGAAACTTCATACACTTCAGAGTAGGTATAGATTAGGACCAGTACAGGACAGTGCCCTTCGGACTGACCTCTGCCCCATGGGTATTCACAAAGTGCCCAGCTGTAGTAGCAGTAGCACTTGGAAGCAATTGAGTGACGGTCTGTCCAGGCTGGTTTGTGGGAAAACTGGGGAAGAAGTCCTGTCATCAGCAAAGCAAACGGTTCTCCTGATGGAAAAGTTGAGGTGAATCCTGAATTTAGAAAAATCAAACCTGGAACCCACACAAAGCCTGCACTTCACTGAAACAGAACTGAACACCGTTCAAGGGCAGCCTCCCCTTCAGGCTGCAGTGGTGACCAGCCTGTATCAATGGCCTGGATGGGGACAAGTGTGGCCCAGGGAACTCCTGTGTCTAGTGGTATATAGTGAAACTGCTCTCTGGGAGCCCCTTGTACTCACTAGCACTAGGTTACTTGACTGACTGCTGGAGCTGGTGGAGGTAAGCACCTTAGATAAAGGCATAAACACACTGAATGACTGGACTTCTAGCACCAGCCTTTACTGGATAACAGTAGACATCCCTGGCAGTCTAGTGGTGCCCCTTTCCTGCCCTGATCCCCATATTGACCCCCCCCCCCCCAACACCTGGCAGTTAACTCAGCCTACAACACCCATACAGGTTTTTGTGCAGATTTTTAGACTGTGACTGGCTTACTCTCTCCACTCACTACTTTGGCCAGCCATGCCACTATCTGAATGACAGATTGAGCGTGTGTGTACTGTAGAAGCAGCCAATCTGCAAGAGAAGTCTTAATATCTGGTTCCTACTCTCCCTCCAGTAAGACTGACAGCTGACATTTTGCACCCTGGCCTGATTCTTGAGATTCTGAAATCAGTGTCTCAACAGGATGCTCTCCTTTATCAAAATTGCTGTTGCAAGTACAGACTACTTCACTGCCCCGATCACTTGCTTTGTCTCCATCTGCAACATTTCATAGATTCATAGAATGGGGAGGCAGAAAAGGGCTGCTTGGCCCACCCAGTCTGCCCAGTTGTGTGTTTTTTTTTTTTTGTAGTAGTATTATTTGTAGCAGCATTTTTATACTCTCTACCCAACCCCTACAATTCCCTTGTGCCTATCCCAGGTATTTTAAAATCCATTTACAGTTTTGGCCCCCACTACCTCTTCTGGAAGGCCTTTTCCAGGTATCCACCACCCTTTCTGTGAAAAAGTACTTCCTCACATTCCTCCTGACATTACTCCATGTCCAGCTTCATATTATGCCACCTTGTTTTAGAGCACCTTTTCTTTTGAAAAATATTCTTCTCCTGTACCTTATTAACCCCAGTATGGTATTTAAAGGTTTCTATCACATCCCCCCCTTCCTCCTTTACATCAGAGTGTACATATTTAGCTCCATAAGTCTTTGTAAGGCTTTTAATTCCAGCCCTCACACCATTTTGGTAGCCCTGGCCTCTGAATCACCTCCATTCTGTCTTTTTTGAGATGTGGTCTCCAAAACTGTACACATTACTCAAGGTGGGATCTTACAAGTGATTTTATTTAAGGGCAGAATCACCTCTCTCTCTCTCCCTGCTTGAGATTTCCTTACCTATGCACCCCAGCATCCCACTAGCTTTTCCGATTGCTTTATCACACTGCCTGGCCACTTTCAGGTCATCCAATATCATTACCTGTAGGTCTCTTTCCTGCTTGGTCTTTGTATCACTCTGCTCATCTTGTACTCTGCCCCGGGTTCCTATGGCCTAGATGTGTTATTTTGCACTAAAACCTAGTTTCCATACCTTTGACCACTATTCCAGTCAGTTTAGATCCCTGCACATTCTATCTCTCCCAGGTTAGTTGTGCGTTGGCTTTCATTTGCATCAAATGTAGCTTAACGCTGCATAATAATGTTCTGAAAATCTTCCCCATCCCATTCAATGGGGCGTGCCCCTGCCCTCTCCCTGGTAGGACATCACAAAATGTCCAAGTTTGGGGATGTGGTCGTCGGACTGGGAAGTTGGAAGGGATTGGTTGGCTGATAGTTTGGTCAGAATTATGATCCCTTCCCTCCCTTACAGGAGTGTATTAAAATTTATAATTTTAACACAGAGGGACTATCACTGCCCCAGGGTAGTAGGCTATGAAGCCTAAACCTGTATTACAAAATGTCACAGCTTTACTTTAAGGCATCCTATACTCAGGAAAAGTTAGACGGCTCAGCTGTTCAAATATATTAATTACATTTCTCAGCTATGAGAAGTAAAATAAATGTCTGATGCTGTAGGAGGGTATCACATGGAGCTTAAGCGAGGCATGTCCTTTTAGCTGAGTTTTGCAATTTGACTCATTGGTAACAATCTTATTTGTCTGTGTCTTGTCTGTTGTAATCTTGTCAGTTTCTGACATGGATGTCCAGGTCTGAAATCACTGAAAAAAATATTTTAAACCAGTGAACAGAGGTCTGTGTTGATTAGAGCAGAGCTCACAAACAACCATCCATTTTGTTCAGTCTTAATAACCCAACTGAATTATTTATTTATTTTTTTTTAAATCTTTACCGCCAGCCTCCCAGCCCAACTTCATCTGCTTTGGCTGCTTGTCTACCCTTGATATCATAATCTTCTGCTTCTGACATCATGATGCTATCTAGGTCAGCCGACTGAAGTCACAGGAAACAGATTTCTTTTTTCTCCATTATTTGTGTTTCCTCCTTCTGACCTGGTGACCCCAATTGTGCCAGACAATGGATTTACCTCACCACATCTTTTCCTCCAGAACTTGCTCCCCAGCTGGGCCAGTGGGGTCGTCGCCTCTGCTGAGGCATGGTTCTGGTCGGTGGTGGTGGAGCCAGGGTCATCAGATGCTGGGCCTGCGGGCAGGTGCAGTCATTTCATTGGTCATGGCATTTTTGCCTGGTTTTCTCCCCTTCCTGGAGGCCAGCTCATGCACAGTGGCATGAGAGTGCAGCACAAAAGTGCTGGCACACTCAAACATCTGCGCCCAGCCCTCTTGAGAGATAAGCATTTGGTGCTCCACTGTCCTCCACTAGGTGGCAGCCAAGCAGCAGCATACTCTGCCCCTCTCTTCCTGAAGTAGGAGAGCAGTCCATGGGCCACTCAGTCCTCCTTCCTTCAATTGGCTGCAGAGTGACCCTGGTCCATTCTCAAACCTGGGTCGCCAGTGTGGTAGGTGGTGAGGCATCTAGTGCCTCAGTCCATCATGCCACTGGGAGAGCCACAAAGATTGGTTTTGTTTTGGCTTGTGGTGGGGATATATGCCATATTGTGCCCTTCAACCTCCACTGTCTCCCCCCCAATCCAGCATCTCCCAATCATGCCTGCATGGGGAGACCTGTGGCTTATCCCTCATGCAGGGTTCCCCCGGGATGGGGGAGGCAGGAGAGTCTGACATCCACTTTGCAGTCCCTGACAAGCTACGTTGGTGTCATTATGGCAGGAGGTCCATGGCTGCGTCCCGGCTGTCATGCCGCTAATGAGACAGAGGGCTTGTGTTCCTTCCCTAGAGGAGAGGGTGCACAGTGATGTCCTGGTGACGTCTGGCATGCTTCCATGCCTGATGCACTGACATCTGCCTCTCCTCCAATCCCCTTACTCTTGCGGTTTCTGGCTCACCAACCCCCAGCCAATGCTAGGGGCTTGGAGTATTGACAACCGCCACAACTCCCACCCCAGAGAGGAGAGCTGTCTGCTGGGCACTCGATCCACCTCCCCCTCACTGACAGTTCAGTGCTCTGTGCTTATTCCCAAAACTGAGTCATCAGCTTCGCAAGTGGCAGTACTACTGCTTGCGCCAATGGGCTGGCCAGATTTATTTTTCAACCCAGATTTTTATCACCATGTTTTTCTTTCCCCATAAAATCTGTTGACACCTTCCCAGCATGGAGAACCATGACACAGCTTTGGGGCCATAAGTATCATTGGCCACCCACTAATGGTCTTGGTTGAGGTATTTGCCTGCTGTTCTCCATTTACAGTACCTTCGAGGGACCCTGCTGCAACATCTAGGATGTAAAGTGGCTCTGTGGAACAGGTATAAACTACTTACCTTTTCTCTCCTGCTAGGAAGTATTGCCACCAGCAGCACCCCGATCTTGGGGACACGTGCTTGTGCTCCTGACTGCAGATCACGTGCATGCTAGGATATGATATCGAGAATCGAGCTTTGTTTAAAGCTTATATTCGAGAACTCATGCATAGTTTCACTGCAAAACTCAAGACTCTTTGCTTAATTAATAAAGTACTTTGGGAAATGGGGCATGGCTTAGCCACCAACCGGAGCAGACGCTTCTCACTCAAGTTCCAGAAGGAACTTGCCCTAAAACTGATGATAAAAATAACTGTTTTCATTGGAAACTGGTTTACTTTTGCTATCATCTTATTTATAAAGTCATCCGACAAATAACAAATGGGGAACCAAAGGAATCAAACTTCACAAGGTGCTGAATTTTTCAAGCCTAAAGGTGTCTCTTCTAAAGAGACTGGGCCACTTTAAGTGGCGGGAACTTCTCTCCTGAGCGACTACATAGAAGTCATTCTCTCCACCTTAAACCAAGCAATAGTCCAACTGGTAAATATTATCCAGGACATGGACAACAAGTTGTATAACATTATGCCCCATGTCTTGGCTCTGGAGAGTAGAGTGGACTCAGTGGAGCAAAGCGTGCAGTGGGCGTAAGGCTCATCCCTACAGGCTGCAGATACTGCCAGCATGTTAGTTAGAGAAAAAAGTTATCTGGCAGTGACTGGAAACCCTAGAGAACCAGTCCAGGGAGCGCAACTTGCAGATAGTCATACTCCCTGAATCATCTGAGGGGAAGGATCTTGTGGACTTTGCAAGGATGTTGTTGGGACAGGCTTTTCGTCTTTCCAAGGAGGACCCAGCCTTTGTGATAGAAAAGGCCCGTCACATCATGCTACAGCAGGTGGCTGCAGATACAACAGCACCCAGGACATTTTTCTGGAGTCCCCGCCTGCTATCTGACACTGCCCCCCCCCGCACTGACCAGGTATGAGACCCACTCCCCTTCAGCCCCCATGACTTTACCCTCGGGGTGGGGAGACCCTCAACCCACCAGACCAGATCCAGTTCGGGGGAGGTGCCTTCCTTGCAGCGCTACAAGGGAGACAATTGTCATCCATGGTGAGGACTCACATTTTTCCGTTTTTCTTCCTAGTAGTGGAGAAGGGTGTGCAATGACACCAGTGGAGGGAGCGCGCACACGTCTGCACGCGATCCTCCAGGCATCTGCCCATCCCTCACCCCTCTTTCTGAGCATCGGCGCATGCCCCAGCTCTGCTAGGGGCCGTCGAGCGCCACCACTGGCACTCTCTCAGGAAGGAGAGCAGTCCCTTGGACACTCAAACCTTTGCCAATCCCCGGTGGCCCGTGCTCACTCCTGAACACAGGTCATGGGCATAACGCGAGGTAAGGCGTCCAGCTCTTCAGCCCTCAGCACCACTGGGCCGGCCTACACCCAGGACATATTTAATCATCTGTTCTGGAGTCTGGAACTGGGATTGTGTGCTAATGTTGGCAAGGAGAGAGGAGAATTAAATATGGAGATGCATCCCTTTCCATATTCCCAGACTTCCCTTATAACACCAGACTTCTCCATAAGGCCTTCGACAGAGTGCGGAGCACCCTTAGACATTTCACAATCCAGCACCAACTTCTATCTCCTGCAAAACTTAAGATACAGTGGTAGGGCTACGTTTATCAATTTAACACTCCAGCAGAGGCTTCAGAACTGGTGTAAATCCATGGAAAGCGAGCTGGAGGGCAGAACTGGTGGTTCCTCTGAGAACTCTGATATTGACTAAGCTTATTCAATAATTGTGGGTCTGCACATGATTATGGCCTGGTATGGGGAAAAAACTTTGCTTTTCAAGACTGTTTGATCTAAACTGGATCATGCAAAATGTTCATCGGTGACTTTTGGGCCGTACTCTATTGTTCATGCTAATACGCCTTTGTTTAGCGGTTTTGAAGTACATGCACAGTTTTCATTTTGTGTAGAAACATAGAAGTTAACAGCAGATAAGGACCGCAAGGCCCACCCAGTCTGCCCATTTTTTTCTACCTTATAATACATTATGTATTATTCTTAGTATTAGATACATATATTAGTAAGCACCAGGTTTTTTTATTAATTAAATTTTGGGCACAGGTTTAGGTATATAGCTTTTAGATCATGCAGGCCATGGGACTGCGTGGTAGAACAGCTCTGAATTTCATCTGTGACATGTTGGCTGCACGGCAGTTTCTCTCATGAAGGCATTCAGCTTACTTTTCATTTAAACTGCTATATGAACGTAGCTATTAATTTTGATACTGGTATCGGTGCGGAGCTGCTGTCGATTGCTGGGACTAACCGTGATGGATTGGATGGCCACATGCTGTTTTTTTTTGTTTTGGCTAGCATTTACCAGTTAAGTCATTTCCCCTGCCATGCTAAGTTTTCCACTGATGTGAGCATGTTGCTGACTTTCTGACTGTGGTAATGTGGTGCTGACTGTGGTAATGTTGTTCAAATCTAACTTACACAGTTTTCTAATATGTTTATTTTTCATGGGGCAAACTCCTTTGGGAGGTTTCCACTTGAGAATTTGCCAGTCAGTGTCCTGCCTATGAGGGACTTCTGAGGCCAATTGGCTTGTTTGGTGAAAAGGTATCCTGATTAATTATGTTGCTATGCTAGGTCCCTGTAAAGCTCTGGGTTGTATGCCTTTATGAAAGGAAAGCCGTTATTATTACCCGCTCCCGCCCCAGCAAAGCGTACCCTCTGGTTAAGTTTTTAATGTATGTTGCAATGTTTTTCTCGCGCTGCAACTTACATTATTTTAACTTGTAAAAATCTGCAACACAGAAATGTGGTGGATATGGGGGGGCTCCATTATCTGTAAAGGTGCAGCGATGTACCACTTGCTTCAGTATAAAATATGGTGAAGCGAGTGGTGTCGCTGCACCTTTACAGACATGGAGTTCACCCTAATTCCCCACCATTACCACCAAGTGTCTTTATACTCCGGTTGCAGATTTTACAAGTTAAAATAATGTGTGTTGTGGTGCGAGAAAAACACTGCAACATACATTAAAAGCTTAACCGGAGGGTAAGCTTTGCTGGGGCGGGAGTGGGTAATAATGATGGCTTTCCTTTAAATGATCAACTCTTTCTTTTAATATTGCACTTCCCCTTGTGATGTTCCAGTGGGGAAAGGTGTATTATTCATCCTTTATTAAAGGAAAACAGTGAACCTCCCAAACCTCCCCAGCCGCATATCAAGGCCCTGGTTTGCATTTTCACCTTAAATTAAAAAAGTTAATACCTTCTGATGTAGTTTTATAGTTTATTAATTTTGTCCATGGCTTCCTGTTCAATAGAATGTCTGCAGCCATCTTGTGGCTGCTGCACGCATTCCACGCTTGCTCTATGGTTATACACACTTTTGACTCTGCCATTGGTCAGGGTATATTAACTTGAAGTGAGGGATGCGTGCGGCAGCCACGAGATGGCTGTGGATATTCTTTTAAACCGGAAGCTACGAACGAAAATAATAAACTTTGAAACTACATCAAGAGGTATTTTTAACTTTTTTAATTTAAGGTGAAAATGCAGACCGGGGCCTTGGGATGCGGCAGGAGAGATTTGGGAAATATCCACTGTTTTCCTTTAAGAGAATGTGTATCAGTCTACCATGGTAACCTTCTGTGTAACCTGCTTTTTACATGTAATGTTTTTCTTGCAAAATACTAAATAAAACCTATGTGAAGGTTGCGTAAAAGAATATCCCATAACTGTGTAACTGTCTTTCTGTTTGGCTACAGCGCTATCATGAAGGAAAATGTGAATTCATGCTGGTCCCATGTTCGGCCTGTAAGGGCATGATCAAGGCAAATGATCGAGAGCGTCATGCTGAACGTGAGTGTCCCGAAAGAACTCTCAGTTGTAAATACTGCAAGCTTCTCTTCCACTTCCCTCAGATCAAGGTAGGTTTCTTTTCACATTCATCATCCAAGGATACAGTTCAGTGATAGCCACGCTCTGCTGAGACTCTGCATTTCAACTCTTTTTTTCTTCAGTCAGGTGGGTGGGTGTACTGCCTTTTGGCCATATTTATTTATTGAAATCTCGGATAACACCTTTCAGCTTAAAGCTCTTTTACATAGGTTCCACGTCAGAAACTACATAATACAGGTTTACAAGTTGAATAGAGAACTTTAAGATATCAGCTATTACAAACATCAGCCTTACAAGTAAACTGAGTTACAGTCGTTGTACATCAAATGCAAGACAATAAATCTAGAGAACGTATACAGAAATTCTAGGTTACTGCCGTGACAAAGTTGCAGCCAAAGAGGCTTTGTCTAGCATAAGTAGGTAGCTTGTGTAAGGAAGGGTTGCAGGAGGGGGATAATAGAGAGGTGGGGAATAAGCAGTTGAGGGAGGGAACAAAGGAAGGGATACGGAAAGTAGCAGCCAAAGAGGCTTTGTCAAGCATAAGTAGGTAACTTGTGCAAGAAAGGATTGCTGGAAGGGGATAGTAGAGAGGTGGGGAATAAGTAGCCGAGGGAGAGAACGAAAGAAGGGCTACGGGAGTGGGAATTACAGATTGTGGGGCATATTAATATGGAAATGGGTGGGGATGTGAAGCATTTAGGTGGCAGCCATCATGGTCCTGCTTGGATTTACCTGTTAGTTTCTGCTGTTTTTTCCTCCCAGTGAGGACACTGGCACAGGGATGGCTGTCAGGGCTGTGACATGCGCACCTTGCCATGCATTCTGAAATATATTGCCCCTCCCTTTCACCCTGGCTACAGCACTGCCACCTGTCCTCCTACAAGTGGCGGTGACACAGCGAGGCACTGCCGCTCTCCCTGCCTGGTGCTGAATCCTCCCCTGGCTTGCCACCAATATCCCAGACTCTGTCCCAAACTCGGATTGCCAGCATAGTGAGCGGTAAAGCTACTGCTGTGTCGATGGGCCAGCAGACTCTGCATTTTTAATGCCTTTTTGTTTCATTCTGTATTTTGCTACCCTTTGCAGTATTGGCCACAAAGAAGTGAAGAGGGCAGTTTCACACGGACTGTTACTGGAAGGTTCCACCACGTCAGTTCAACAACAGAGTTGTCGAACGACAGTACAGTACAGTGACACTAATTTGCCGACTGTGACCACATCACTTGGCAGATGTGTCGACTGACTGCCATGGTGCCCCGAGCACCGAGGCACATTTAGACTGTTTCCCTCGCCCCCCTGGATTTTTATGTAATCAACTCCGGGGGGGGGTTACCGGGGAGAGAGGGCAACAACGGTGCTGCGCTGTAACTGTACAGCATTCTGACAACCCGTTCAACACTGTGGGTATCAGACTGGTTTTGTTACTGTACTGGATTTTGGGTGATGACATCGCTGTGCTGTCCATATACCTTGCTGGAAAACAGAACTCTAAGAAGCCTCCTTGTAAGGATCCCTGTATCAAGAATATCCTGCTTATCAGAACATTTTTTTGCATTCCCTTTTCATTTTAATGCACAGTGGGGTTGTTTGCTGTTATACACTCTTGGAAAACATTTTTTTGTACAAGAATAGTTTTATGGTTGGATGTTTTTAAAAAAATGTTCCCATATTGTCTGTGCCACTTGGAATATAACAGTGTTGCTCTTGTTTGAATAAAAAAAAAAAATCCCTAAAATGCTCTCTGTTGCTGAGCCCAGTGATGCCAACTGGTGGTGCATCTCACCACCACATGGGAGACCAAAGATTGAATCTTGTTCTCACTCCCTCCTCACTCTTGGCTCATGGGGTATAGAGCGCATAGATTGCCGGGGTGGGGGGTGTAAGGGCTGAGGAGCCCAGTGCTGGAGCATTTTCTGTTGCAGAAATTGGGATGGGATTAATGTTGTGGGTGACCATATGATTTTGACCATCCACCACTAGTAGGAGTGGGCTATGGGTGCTCCATCACTTGCCAGGACAGTGAGGAAGGATGCCTCTCACTGGGGGAAAAGTAGTCTTCCTCATATGCGCGTGACTGTGCCTGTGCCCACCCAGCTCAACAACCACAAAAGCACTGTCGTTCCCTTCCTCACTTGTTCTCCACTGACCAAGACTGCTCCCCAGTAGCTGGCAGTGTACGGGTCTGCCACATGTCCTGACCTGGGGAGAAGCAACAGAGGAGTTGGGGAAAATGTAGCAGGGTCTGTCCAAGGAGGAGATTTTTTTTTTTCTCCGGGAGGGGTCTCCCAGCCATGAAATTTGAATTTCTACACTGCTTTATTTCCCAGGATTTTTTTGGGGGAGGTTGGGTGGGGAGAGAGACATGTTGAAGATAAGTATTTTATTTTTTGTTCCTTCCACTACACCCACTGCTCAGATGAACAGAAGTGCTTGCTTTGATCCTAACGTAATCGACCTGACCTTGACCCTCTGTTGCTTTCAAGGGCAAGCTGTGCAGAGCCAGGCACTGGGGTTGGGCCAGATTCAAACTTGCCTTGACTTTCCCAGCTATAGTGTTAAATGCAAGCAGATGTACTGTATTTTCAGATGTACTCTAATTTTCTTGTCTTTACCTACTCCATTTTCCTCATCCCCGGGTTGCACCTGGAAACAAGCTTCAGCTTAGTGTGCTTTTCCCAGTTACCAATTTTAAAATAATTAATTTCTGGCAGCAGTGGACGTGGGTTGAGGAAAAGAAAAAACAGAAAATGTTCCATTTGCTGCATTGTCTTGTGCTTTTAAAGTATTTGATATCAGATCATGGAGTGGTAGTTTGGAAGGGGGTAAACTGAATATTTTACGGAGTGGAGGGGGCATATCTCTTCCTCTAATTATCCTCTAAGTTATTTTCTTCCTTGTCTTTATTTTTTATTTATTTTTCGTGAACAGAAAGTTACCACCTCCAACCATCCCACCAGATTCACTGTCTCAGCAGGACTAACCTCCCCAAGATCTGACATGGGGACAGAGTGCGTGGGGCCTGCAGGGGGCAGAGAGGGTCAGCTCCTTCCCTTAGACTCAGTCTATCAGGTCCTGCCAATGTCACATCTTCAGTCAGGGGTACTATGGTCAGGGTTGCCTCCTCAGTGGATTCCCAAGAGAGCTGGACCACCCCAGGCTCCACGTGTATCACAGAGGGGTTGGGGGGGGCTATCCCAAAAGGAGGAGGAAAACATGCTTTGATGGGCAAGAGCCTGGGAAAAGCATTTACCCACTGGCATGGCAAGAGCAAGGTACATGCCATCTGAATTCAAGGGCCATCAGTTTTTCACCTTATGGTGTACCCCCCACCCGCCCACTGGTATGACAGCATTGTGTACCCCTATGAGCACTGAACTTCCTTCACAACACACCCTCCCCTTACTGTGATGCTGTCACTTTCAACTTTTGTCTATTGCTTGGAGGCAGCAGTAGAGTGGTGAGCAGTGTGTGAGACCCCCATCCCACCCACTTTAGAGCATCATAGTGGACACCTGATCAATCCGCTGTCGACTTCTACTTCTGATATTTTAGGTTCAGTGCGTGAACTCACCTTTATAGATTGAGTGGGTCAGTGGTGCCCTGCTGTAAGCCCCTTTTACCCAGCAAGTGGCCAAATAGCTCCCAATCAAAACAATTGCGTTGTCAATTTATTCCTTAGACTTCAAATCAATGTAAAATCAGTATTAACAATGCTTTGGATTTCCTGGACACCATACCAAGATCTCCTGTCATTGTTCCCAAGTGCTTCCATGTGGGTGCCGTAAGTGCAATATTAACAGACTGTGGGTTAAATGGTGAGGGGGGGGGGGGCCAAAGGTGGGCATGCATTGGTGGCTGGAGACATGACTGTGCCTAAAATGACTGTGGCCAAACTCAAGCTGGCAGATTAGTTCTGCACATGCAGAGAGGCAAAAGGATTGGTGTGACTGTGCAGGGATATGCCACGCCATGTGCAACTTAGCACCTGTTCCGCACACGCGCAGACAAAGGGGGGAAGCACCATATTCAAGATGACCTCTGAGTAGCAGTGCACATACACAGGACCTGTGCATGCCCACAAGTGTTGTGGATGGCCAGTCACCTTAGACAAATGACGCTGAGCTGCCCCATGCTACCCAGCATTCTTATTTCTTCACAGCTTGCTCCCTGCCCCAGCCACCATCTTAGTTACCAGATACTAATTCTTCTGGTGGCAGTAGATGCCCCCCAATATGATGGGTAGCTAAGGCTTCTAATGGTGAAGACTTGGAGGCCCTAGTAGAGATCTGCAGAGTGAGTCCTGCAAGGGGCCGAGGCTAGGGGATCTGCATAAAGGTGTGAGGTACAGTACCAGGGGGGCAGGAGGGGGCAAAATAAATAGAGCCCTTGCCTAACAATTTTGCATAAACCATAGCATGCTTATACTTTATGCAGTGCTCCGGATAAGGTGTGTACTAAGGCTACTCACGATTCCAAAATTGGCAAATATGCCTCATTTTATATCTGCATGCAGTAAATATATGCTCTTACAGCAGCCTGAACACTATAATTAAGTCCAGTATGTCAATGCAGGAAGTGCTGAGTATCACTGTTACATAGATACATAGACAGTGTCGGCAGATAAGGGCCTATGGCCCACCCAGTCTGCCCATTTAAGTTTGTAAGTTCAGTTTATGTTTTCCAGGAAGTCTGTTGCCCCTTACCCCTGACCTCCAGAATTCCTTTATGTCTATCCCATGCATTCTTAAATCCCATGATTGTTTCAGCCCCCACCACTTCCTCTGGCAGGGTGTTCCACTTGTCCACCACCCGTTCTGTGAAGAAATACTTCCTCACGTTTCCTCTGAATCGTCCTCCCTCCAACTTCATCCCATGCCCTCTAGTCCTGGAACATCTTTTTTGCTAATTTTTTAATTAATTTTTTGTTAATGGGTGAAGTAAGTAAAAACCCTACCGGGTCCCTTTGTCGTACTTTCTACAGCATACGACAAAACCGAGCGACAGTAACAGTGCGGTGTGGAAGAGCGAGAGGGTGCAAAACGGCGAAAGGCAGTGTGCATGGTAGTGCATCCTCTCACCCTCCCAGGCAGAGGATAAAACCACTGCTGGGACAGGGGTCCGCCAAGCAGCTGCCGTGGCTCAACGGGATGAGCCACTGGTAGCAAGGGAGGCAGGCAGTGCGTTCGGGACTGGATTTCGATTCATGGTCCCAGACGTATGGATTTTAACATAGTACTAGTTAAAGTGACTGCTTTAACTTTCCTCTAGGAGTGTTTAAAATTACTAAAATCCAGTATTTAAAACAGCCGCCATAGACTTGTATGGGGCTCATCCCCGCGGTCTCCCTGGCCACACATCATAAATTCTGAGAGTGTGGGGGCGGAGAGGGCTCACCAGGAAATTGGAAGGGATCGGCTGGCCGTGGGTTCAGCGCTAGTTATGATCCCTTCCCCCCCACTAAAACTACTGCCTTAAAAATTTAAATTTTGGTAGCAGTGAGCTCACGATGATACAAGGTATTGAGTATGTAGTCCAATATCTTATATTGGAAATTTCCTTTAAGATGGCCAGTTGGAGATTAAGGAAGGATGCTGCTCGACTAACAGGGGATTTGTTAGTTGAGTGGTGTCCTTCATTAATCTCCAACTGGTCATCTTAAGGTATTGAATCAAACACAAAATTGAGCCTCATTCATTTCAGTGGGACACGTCCCCACGCTCTCCCTTGGTGGATGTCATAGTGTGAGGGCATGTTCAGCAGTCGGGTACTACAAGAATCAGCTGGGGCACCTTATCATGGATGAAATATGATATTTTATATCAAACTACAGTATATACCGTGGATTAAATATGAAACATATTGCAAAATGACTTTCGCTCACCTAAGGTATGCAATAATATAAGGCAAGGTGCTATATGTTAGTGAGAAAAATCACTTTACACAAAGCATCTTAACATTTGTATGCATCCAGATTTGGTTTTACTCACTTCACTTTAAAAATGCCGAGTGCATTACTCAGTAAAATCTTACCTGGAGCACTGACCTTATGTATCCTGGTTTTAGGTGGATTCAGTAGTTGTAAAGTGGGAATTGTTTTAAAATAGCAGTTCTGTTTCTGCATCATGACCACATTTTAAAGGGGAACTTCTGTTTACACACAAATCAGTTTTTTTCAAAGCTTACTAAAGATAATCATGTTTATCAGTTTTTCACTCTCTTTTGTAATGCTCAGTTGTGCAGATTTATTATACTACTCCACCTGGAGGCTGCCATTACCTTTGTGACTCCCCTGCAATGAATGACATCATCATGGTAAATAATAATTCTCATTATTATTATGTCATCGCAGGAAAAGCAGGAAGGTAATGCCAGCCTCTTTTAGAGTGATACAAGCAGGCAATCCCCTCAACTGAGCAGTATGAAATTGTTAACAGTTGATAAAAAGAATTATCTTTGAGCTTTGGAAAATTATTTTTGTTCAGTACAAAAATTCCAGCTCATACAACCACAATCCTGCAAAGTACTCAAAGATTTCAGTGCATATAATGACGTTTATTTTAGAATAAATATAAAAAGAACTGACTAATGTTTTGCACTGGTCAGTCTTTTTGTCAACCCTCACTTTTGACTCTTGACAAAGGACAAGTAAAATGTTGAGTCTGTTCTTTTTACCCCTCTGGGTATATAAATATATGTTTGCTACTGATTCTAAAATATATGTCATTGAATGTACTTAAATCTTGGAGTACTGTGCAGTGCTGTGGCCATGAAAGCCAGATTTTTTCTATCTTGGCTCCATGGGGTAAGAAACCGACTTTGACGGCAGATAAGGACCACTTGGCCCACCCAGTTTGCCCATCTCTCTACCTATTGGATAAGCTGCAGCTCCTAGTTAACTAACAGCCTACTTCTTCCTAACCTCCACCAGAATTGTCTTATGTCTGTCGCATGCATTCTTGAATTCCCCAACTATTTTTGACCCCATGACCTCCTCAGGAAGGCCATTCCATGTGTCCACCACTACTATCTGTGAAAAAATACTTCCTCATGTTGCCCCTAAGCTGCCCCCCCATCTTCAAATTGTGCCCCCTTGTTCTTGCACATCTCTTTTTCTGAAAGACGCTACCCTCTTGAACTTTGTTGATTCCCTTGAGGTGCTTGAAGTTTCTATCATGTCTCTCCCCCACACACACACACCTTTCCTCGGGGTATACATATTAAGCTCCTTTAGTTTCTCTTCATATGGCTTCTGGTGCAGACCTTACACCATTCTAGTTGCCCTCCTCTGGACCTCCTTCATCCTGTCTGTGTCCTTGCAGAGATGGGGTCTCCAGAACTGCACGCAGTACTCCAGATGGGGTCTCACCAGCTGTCTGATCAGAGGGACAACTTCCTGTTTTCTACTGGTGATGCCTCTCCCTATACATCCCAGTAATCCTCCCAGCCCTTCTTACTGCCTTCTCGCATTGCTTGCTTACCTTTAGGTCATCTGATATTTATTTATTTGTCTTTGGTTACCGGGTAGGTGCACTGATCTGAGGGACCATTTTCAGGCACGACCCAGACCATAAAAGATGGCAATGGTAAACAGCAGTTACAATTACAAGGCACAGGAATATTACAAATTAAACAGAACTCAAACATTTTTACATACAGGGATAATAAATACAGGAATATTAGCATCAGGGTACATATGTCGGGACATAAGAGGGCACAACAATCAAACCTTGCCCCCCTAATTCATCACACCTTTGAAAGTCACAGTGGGAGAGAGAGGAGCTTAAGAGCAGCTTGGGTAGAGTAGATAAGAAACTCCCCACAAAAGTCAAGTTAGTGCGGGGTTAGAGTTGATGGGTGTGGGGCGGGGGGCTACCTCGGTGGGCAAGAGCAGTGGGCCCTGTCCGCAAGCCAGGTTTTGAAGAGGGATTTGAAGGCTGAATGGGCGTTGGGTGAGCAGAGGGGAGCAGAGATCCCATTCCATAGTGTAGGGGTAGCAGCTGATGAAGCTTCCCCTCCCATGCTGGTGGTGACCCTCGGTACCTCGAGGGGAGGGACAGTGGATGAGCGGAGATGCCTAGGTAGAGTTGTAACCTTCAGTAGGGGGAAGAGATGGGACACATCATTGTTTCTGATGGTATTATCCATGATACAGCCAAGAGTAAAATTAAAGCGGCTTTGAAGGGGTAGCCAGCCAAGGGTGCTGTAGAGGCTGCAGTGATGGGTTGAGAACGGTGCCATAAGGGCAAAATGGCAGGCACTATTGTAAGGAGACATGAGCCTGGTTCTGAGGGCAGAGGATATACGAGAGTAGATTGGGGAGCAGTAATCGATGATAGGAAGTAGGTTACCCTGGACAATTGCTATTCGAGCCTCGGGTTAGTATGTGGCATAGACAATAGGTGGCCCCAAATTTTTGATCGACACTGTGAACCGCAGTGTTGATGTGGTCTGAGAAGGTTAGTGCTGGGTCAAGTGTCACCCCCCCCAGATATTTGAACGAGGCAACATCTTCAAGAACCAGGGCAGTGGCGTAGCATCATTGTCACGGGCCCTGGTGCAAGGAATGAAATGGGGCCCTTCCCAGGCACCCCCCACTCCCCCACCTTACATGGTTAAAAAATGGGTACACTCTCAGTAACCTAGTGAAGAGGCATTTTCCATGCTTTTTGCTTGGTTTTTTTTTGTTTTTTAAATGGCAGTGCTGACTGTTGTTTCTTTCTGGGCCCTCTGACCCAGCAGCTGCAGTCAGACTCGGTGACACAGTGCAAGTGTGCGTGTGCGCACACACACACACACACACACACCAGCTATCCTTGCCCTGCCTTTCCCCAAGATTTATCTCCTCACAGTGCCTCCCCCCCACCGAGCCTTTTTAATTCATTCTTATTTTGTTTTGTTGTTCGGTTTTTTTTTTTTCCTCCTTTAAAATAAAAATGCTGTGCTGTTTTGGGCTGTCGTCTCTGACCCCGACTCACTACTAGTTCAAGTGTAGCAGAACCACCCCTCGGCCCTGGCTTTGCCTTTTTCTCATGATGATGGTCTCCTTTTCCTCTCTCCCTTTTCACCTTCTTTTTTTTTTTTTTCAAAATGAAAAACCCTGCGTTTTCCTTTCCCCTCCTAAAACCCACACAGTATGCGGTAGTGGGTGAGGTGGTTGCAGTGATGCGAGCAGTAACGGTTTGATTTAGAGAATGACTGAGAACTCTGAAAAAGCCTACCTAGCCGTCCAGGTAATGGCGCGTCTTGTTCGTCTTCCAAACTGCCTGCATGTGACATGATTTTTTTTTTCTGATCCACCTCCCACCCTCCCCAACTCACCACCATGGCCATTGGTCAGGACTGACGGGCAAGCAGTCTCCTTTTCGCTGCCTCACCTTTCAGTCCTGACTGGTTGCCCGGGAATGTACAACATGCATCAGGCATATTCAGAAATCAGCGGTGGCTCCTCGGCTCGGCTCCCGAGTCCCCGCTCCCCCACATGGTATGTTTTTGCTGGTTCAGAGTCCTGTCACGTGGTGTCACTCAGGGTGGGTGGCGCGGGGGCACACCTCAGTGAGGATGGTCGGGTGGCAGTGTGGTGCGACTGTCTGCAATGCTCAGCATGATCGTGGCCATGCCTGGGCTTCTCCATCTTATGGGCCCTGGTGCAGTTGCTCCGCCTGCACACTCTATTTCTACGCCCCTGCATCAGGGGATAGTATCTGGAGGGAGGAGTCAGAACTATGAATTTTGGCGAGGTGGGGTTTGGATGTAAATAGCATTGTTTTTTGTCCCCCCCCCCCCGTTAACCAATAACAGGTTTGATGTGAACCAGTTAAAAGCACTGCCATAGTTCTGGGTGAGGACTGAAGAGACCTGAGCAAAGGACTTATCGCTGTGGTAAATAAGGTCGTCTGCATACAGAAGTGATTTACAGTTTAGGCTTTCAGTTGAGAGAGAATTAATGAAAATGGAAAAAAAGTAATGGGCCCAGGATGGAACCCTAGGGGATGCCAGTTGAAACAGGGAGAGAGTGGGAGAGATGGCAGAACCAATGCACACCGATTGTGTGTGGCCCGAGAGGTAGCTCCTAAACCAATCAGTGGTCTTAGTGGAGCAGCCAAGGAGGTATAGCTTGGAGAGGAGTGCATGGTTGACCATGTCGAAGGCCTTAGTAAGGTCCACAAAGACAGCCCTGGTAGCTTGCCCACGATCCATACTAGTAAGGACATGGTCAGTAAAGAGTGCAAGAGCAGAGGTGGTGTAGTGATTTTTGTGAAAGCCATGCTGTTGGTTACACATAAGATTGTATTTATTAATGTGTTCCAGCAGTTGGCAGTGGACAGTTTTTTTCTAAATATGACTACCCGCAGCTCCCTTTCCATTTTTGTTGTTAGCACCCCCCTCCCCCATATTGTGTACTCTTCCCTAGGGTTTTTGTTTCCCAGGTGCATTACTTTGTACTTGGTTGCACTGAATTTAAGATGTCATACTTTTGACCATTTTCTGTGTGAGTAGTTTGAGTGGCTTGCTTGGTTCATACTGGGGTTTATAGTGAGGTGTAAGAAGCTTGGGGAGACCTTGAGTGCTCCTGTCCAATTACCTATAATAGGACAGAACATTTCAGTCCAATATTTAGTAGTCTAGTCTATTTTGACTTGGATTGTGTCCTTGCTAGCTATGATTTCCTGTGGTAAATTATTCCATGAGTTAATTAGTCTTTGTGTATAGAACACTTTCCTTTTATTTGTACGAAAATGTTAACGTCAGCTGTAGCAGGTGCCCTCTAGTTCCTTTCTGATCATGTTTAAATACCAGATGTAGTTCACTAAATAGGTAGTCATCTTGTGTTATATTGTAACATAGCAGTAAATCACATTGTGTTCTTCTAGTCTCTAATGACATTAGATTCAGTTCTCTTAGCCTGTCATGATACCAAGTTGTTTTCATGTTATATATCATTTTTGTGGCTTGTCTCTGCACTCTCTCAATCCTGTCAACAGCTCCCACGGAGATGAGGCGCCATACAGGGCTCTCATAATCCAAAATTGGCCTAACATATAGATACTATCGGCTGATAAGGGCCTACGGCCCACCCAGTCTGCCCATTTGAGCTTGTAAGTTCACTTAATGTTTTCCTAGAAGTCTTTTGTCTCTTACTCCTGACCTCCAGAATTCCCTTATGTCTATCCCATACATTCTTATTTCAGCCCCCACTACTTCCTCTGGCAGGGTGTTCCACTTGTCCACTACCCATTCTGTGAAGAAGTTCTTCCTCACGTTTCCTCTGAATCGCCCTCCCTCCAACTTCATCCCATGCCCTCTAGTCCTGGAACATCTTTTTTGCCAAAAAATAGTGTATTCCTGCACTGTGTTCCTCCCTGTTAGATACTTGTATGTCTCTATCATATCCTCTCTCTTCCTCCTCTCCTCCAGGGAGTACACCAGAATTGCCTTATGTCTGTCCCATACATTCTTGAATTCCCCCACTGTTTTTGACCCCACAACCTCCTCAGGAAGACTGTTCCATGCATCCACCACCCTCTCCGTGAAAAAATACTTCCTCACATTGCCCTTGAGCTGTCCCACCCTCTGTCTTCAAATTGTGGCCCCTTGTTCTTGCACATCTCTTTTTCTGAAAGATGCTACCCTCCTGGACTTTGAGTCCCTTGAGGTACTTGAAAGTTTCTATCATGTCCCCCCCCTTTCCCTCCTTTCCTCAAGGGTTTACGTATTAAGCTCCTTTAGTCTCTCTTCCTGTGGCTTCTGGTGCTGTGCATCATTTTAGTTGCCCTCCTCTGGACTGCTTCTGTCCTGTCTATGTCTTTGCAGAGATGGGGTCTCCAGAACTGCACGCAGTACTCCAGATGTGGTCTCACCAACAGTCTGTACAGAGAGATAACTTCCAGTTTTCTATTGATGATGCCTCTTCCTATACATCCCAGTATCCCCCCAGCCCTCCTTACTGCCTTCTCATGTTGCTTGTTTACCTTTAGGTCATCTGATATGACTACCCCAGGTCCCTTTCCATTATTGCTGTTAGTACCCCCCCCGCACCCCCAATATTGTGTACTCTTCCCCTGGGTTTTGTGTTTCCCAGGTGCATTACTTTGCACTTCTTTGCATTGAATCTAAGCTGCCATACTTTTGACCATTCCTCTAACCTTGCCAAGTCCCTTCTTATCCTTTCCACCCCCCCACCCCAGTGTATCAACCCTGTTGCAGATCTTTGTGTCATCTGCAAAGAGGCATACGTTTCCTTCCAGTCCCTCCGCAATGTCCCTTATAAAGACATTAAAAAGGACTGGACCCAGTACTAAACCCTGAGTACCATGCTAGTAGCCTCTTTTCTTCGGTGTGGACTCTGTTTACTGTTACCCTCTGTGTCCTGTTGTCTAGCCAATTTTTTACCCATGCTGCCACCCTGGGACCCACTCCAAGGCTGGCTAATTTGTTTATTAATATTTTGTGCGTGACTGTGTCAAATGCCATGCTGAAGTCTAGGTAGACCATGCCCACAGCCCCTCCCTAGTCTACTACTTTGGTCACCCAGTCAAAGAAACGTATTAGATTCATCTGACCTGACCTTCCCGCTGTCAGTCCATGCTGCCTTGGGTCCTGTGCCCCGCTGGCCTCTAGGTACTAAACAGTTCTTTCTTTCAGAAGTGATTCCATAATTTTCCCTATCACTGAGGTCAAACTAACAGGTCTTTCAACTTTCAACTTTACTGGATAACAAATTGAGATAAATTCTCTTTCAGTTGTATCCAATAATTAACATAACTGAATAAATACAGTACTAACATACAATACAAACATAAATTGCCTTGTAAAAATATACAATAATCGTTCATAAAATGTTACATACTGTGTGCTGACATAAATTATCCATTAGTAGTTGCAATGTTTATTATATAAACTAGCCAGAGATGCTATAAAGCGTTCTAAAGGCAGCAATGTAGACACTTTTAGCCATTTAGATATTCTGCCCCAAGTTCTGGGTACTAATACTGATAGAGTTCTATCCCCAAAACTGGTTTTACATCTCGGAACATATAAAGATGTCCGAGATGTAGATCTTAAATGATGATATTGCACTGATTTGTTTTTTATTAAATTCAATAAACATTCTGGGAGGGACCGTATGATAAATTTATAAACATCTGTTCCAATTAATATCTCATTGATCAGATGGTGAGGAAAGACCTGTTTCTCGATACAAGACACAGTGAGGTCTATAAGGCAGATTTGTTATGAACCTCAGAGCACTGTTATATGAGGTATCTAATGAGCTCAATAATGATTTCTTAGCATTCTTGTAAACTATCTCCATAATCTAATACTGATAGAAACATAGAAGTGACCACTAATTTCCTGACGTTTAAATTAAATGTTTTTATTCCTGTAAAAAAATAAAAACAAAACCGTAATCTCTTTATTAGATATATTTGTAATGTGCAAATCAAAAGTCAGATGTGTGTCCAGTGTCAACCCTAAATATTTATGGGATTCTACACAACTCGGGGTGACTCCAGACAATGAACTGATAGTCTTAATTATCTCTTTAGTGTTTTTTCCTCTGAAATAACATTCACTGAGTTTTTTATTCATTTAGGAGGAGCCTTAAATCTACAAAGACCTTCTGTATACTCAAAAAATCCTGCTGCACATTTCCATTGCTTTGTATCATCTTTTTTAGTGTTTAGTGTTAGTATTGTATCGTTGGCATATAGATACACACAAGTGTCAGGTGAACAGTGGTTGGGCAGGTCATTCATGTAAAGTAGAAATAAGAGGGGACCCAGTACTGACCCTTGGGGTACCCCTGTTCTCAAAATAGTTGGATCTGAGCAAGCACTGCCCACTCTGACACATTGCAACCTTCCATTCAAATATGAATAGAACCACTTTAAAGCATTAACACCCAAACTGACAGCCTTCAAGTGGTTCTGCAGAATTACTTGATGAACAGTGTCGAATGCCTTCGACAGGTCCAGGAATACAGTTGGTACTCCCTGATTCCTATCAAAGGCATTAAGCACATCATCAACCACCCTTGCTATTGCATATGTAGTATTGTGCCCTTTTTTAAGTCCTGATTGTAAATTAGTTATTACCTTGTATTTTGTAAAATACAGTCAGTTGTTGGGATACAAATCTTTCAAAAATGTTTACACAAACTGAAAGGATTGAAATTGGTCTATAGGAACCCGGATCCGATAAGTCCCCTCCTTTAAATATTGACATGACGAATGCTTTCTTCCAGTCAAGTGGTAATTCAGAACTGTCCAAGGAAAAACTAAAGATGTACGCTAAATGAGGTGACGATATGCCAGTGGCTAATTTCAAAAAGATAGGGGAGATATCATCGCATCCAGGTCCTTTACTAGTATCCAATCTCTGTATGTGTTTCATTACATCTTCAGATGTTATAGAACGAAAAGAAAAAACAGATCTAACTTTTACATAAAATCAGTATCCAAAACCGGTGGGGCAAGTCCAGGGTACACTTTATCAAATGTGCCCCCTACTGGGGTAAAGAAGGAATTGAATGCAGACACTTCATCATTAGCAGAAATCAAAACCTTCCACTCAGATTTCAAAGTTATAGGTAAAAAGGGGGTCTGATTCCCTTTTAGTGAGTCAGTTCCCTACCACATAGATCTAGGGTTGCCCTATGATGCTAAAAAGTATTTATCATAATACATTTTCAAACAACATGAAGTCTTGCTATATTATGACATATGCAGTGAGTCCCAACCTTCGAACTGCTCCGGAGGTGAGAGTTAACTTTCCATGCCAGGCATGGAACTTTGAACGCGAGCTCGTTTGAAAACTCTGTCTGTTGTTAATCAAACTGAAACTGTCAGATTCTTTACTCCGCCTCACTGAACAGTCGCTCTGGAGATTTCTCCTTCTGCTTGGTTCGTTTGTCGGTTAAAAAGTATTATTTTATCGGCTTTTTGACCGAAATTAAACCGCAACCGATCGGTTCAAGCTCTGTCTGTGGTACTGTAAGTAATAGATAGGCTTGCATTTATTTTATTCTGTGTGGAACTTGTAAACGCCTTTCGGTTCGGTTTGAACCGATCAGGTTATTCTCAAACTTTGCTAGTCCTTATTTAGAGTGCGGTTTCCGGTTCTTATCGATTCTAAAAAGAACGGATTTCATTACGGTTTTCACGACCCGTGACACGGTTGGGAACCGATGAGAGTCTTGCTTGGCGGATTGCCATAAGCGGGCAAGTTTGGTTAGGCTGGCACTATGTCGAGAAACCCAAAAGAAAAACTGGGCCCACTGGGTTTCAGCACTGTAGTGTTTGTGGGGAAGCCTTTGCTAAGGCTGACCCACACACCACCTGTGTGTATTGTCTGGGGTTTGACCACCTCAATGCAGACTGCCAGATTTGTCAGAATTTTCCTGCTGCCACCATAGAAAAGAGTTGGTAGGCTCAGGGAAAGGGAGGCCAAAAAGTCCGCTGACCCGGGTGGCCAGCCCGATTCGGTTCCAACCGAACTGGAGGGAGTGCCCTCTGACCAGGGCGATACTTCCTTGGGCAAACGAAGAACCAGCTCTGAGGAGCCGGTTCCAACTAAAAGGACTAGAAAGTCAGCTAGTGGGGAGCCAAAAGTTCTTTCTCCAACCACTGAGGAAATAGCTAAAGCAATTCAAATTGTCCAGTCACTTTCCCTGGTTCCGACCGAACCGACACCATCAGGGAAGCGCTAGGTTCGGCCGGTTCCACCGGTTCAAGATTATGATTTTGAGGATTTTTATGAACCAGAGGAGGGGGAAGAGGAGTATGAAGAGAGTAAATGTGGTTTTGAAGGTCTGGATGTGCCCATTGAACCGGACATCTCTCCAGACAGACCGTCAGGGGTTTCTCCCCCCAGGCTATCTGAGTCTCCTTCTCATTTTATGTTCTATAAGAAAGTTGCTGAAACTCTCGAGCTCCCTGTTGAGGAAGCTGTTGATGACCAAGAGGAGCTTGATTATGTAGAAATGATGGATATTCCAGAGTCTAGGAGACTGTGTGTTCCTTTGCATAAATCTTTTTGGAAACAAAAATTCTAAAAACTCCTCACACTATACCTCCTGTTGATAAAAGGATGGACAAGAGGTATACATTATCAGGCTCTGATACAGAGTTCCTCACACAGCAATGCAGCCATGTGGGGGTAGTGCAGGCTGCAGCCTGGGACAAGGCAAATATTCCTCTAGCTTCGCACCCCCCTGAAAAGGACTCCAGGAGGATTGATGCCATGGCAAAGAAACAGTACATGGCAGCTTCCTTGGGACTCAGACAGGCAAACTATATGGCTTATGCTGCTAGGTACCAGAAATCCAGATGGGATACTGTGCTGGCCCTGGCAAAACAGGTCCCTGACCAGCTTGCCAGGGAGCTGGAACAGGTGGCTGCAGATGGTATTGAGGCATCCAAGGTGCAATTTCATGCTGCAGTAGACTCTAATGATGTGTCATCAAGGGTCATGGCTACATCTGTGGCACTTCGCAGAATGGCTTGGCTCAGATGTACTACCCTGTCACAGGATACCCAGTCTAAGGCCATGTATTTTCCTGTTGTGGGCAATTCTCTGTTTGGGGAACAGACAGAGAATTACATGAAGAAAATGGATGAATATAGGACCACCTATAGGAGTGCACAGGCCAAGGAAAGGCAGGCCACTCCTCAAAGGCAGCATCCCAGGGGCAGGGGCAGGCCTCTTCATAGGCCTTTTTAACAAGTCCAGGCCTCCTCTTCTGCTTATGCCCAGAGGGGGTTCTTTAGAGGGAGAGGCAGGCGGGGTACAAGCAGGCCTGCTTCTACCCCTCAGCCCAAAGCCCCTGCCAAGCAGGCACCCTGATGGGGTGGCCAGGGCCGATTCTCCACTACATGTAGGGGGCAGGCTGGCTTACTTTGTCCAGGACTGGAAGTCTTTAACATCAGACAATTGGGTCCTGGAAGTAGTAAGCCAGGGACTGGTTCTCAGCTTCAAAATATTCCAAAGATGAGAGCCAGGTCCTTTCCACCTGCAAATCCATCAGAGGCACTTGCCCTAGAAACAGAAGTTTCTACCCTCCTGGCTCTCAGAGCTATGGAAAGGGTTCCACCCCTACACCAGGGCAAAGGGTTGTACTCCAGGTACTTCCTTACCCCAAAAAAGACAGGAGAATGGCGGCCCATCCTGGATCTCAGATACCTAAACAAGCACCTTTTAAAACCAAAATTCAAAATGGTGACTCTGGGAATTATTTTACCCTCTCTAAGGCCAGGGGACTGGCTAGCGTCCCTGGACCTCAAGGATGCCTACTTCCATGTTCTTATCCGAAGCTCCCATCGAAAGTACCTCAGATTCGAACTGCCCTCAGGCCATTACCAGTTCAGAGCAATGCCCTTCGGCCTCACCTCTGCCCCGAGGGTATTCACAAAATGCCTGGCAGTAGCAGTGGCCCACTTAAGGCAAAAGATTGCCATCTTTCCTTACCTGGACGACTGGCTCATAGTAGGCCAGTCTTCAGACCAAGTCAAACTATACCTTCAGGTAACTCAGCAACTGCTCACATCTCTAGGTTTCCTTCTCAGTCTTCCAAAGTCAGTTCTAGAGCCTGTCCAGCTTCTCACCTTCATAGGTGCAGAGCTGAACACAAAAGAGGCCAGAGCCTTCCTTCCTCTGGAAAGAGTAAGGACCTTGGTCTCTCTGGCCTCCTCTTTCACCCTTCAGGTCTCTCGACCAGCAAGGCATTTTCTGCAGCTCCTGGGGCACATGGCTGCTTCTACAGCAGTTGTGCAGGAAGCAAGATTTCAGATGAGGGACATCCAGTTCCATTTGAGAGCCTTTTGGTCTCAAAGGAGAGACCTTCTGACCAAATTGATCCCAGTGACTCGAACCCTGATCCAAGCCCTTCAGTGGTGGCAGGACCAGAGCAATCTGAGACAGGGGGTCCCATTCACCCCTCAGTCTCACTCCTTAATCCTTACTACAGATGCATCCCTCTTGGGGTGGGGAGTTCACATGGGCGATCTCACTACCCAGGGATTGTGGTCCCCTCAGGAATCTCTGCTCCACATCAATCTGTTGGAACTCAGAGCAGTTTTTCTAGCACTTCAAGCTTTTTCCACCTCTGTTCAGAACAAAGTTGTACAGATCAGAACAGACAACACCACTACAATGTGGTACATCAACAAGCAAGGAGGCACTCAGTCTCACGGCCTTGTGCAATCAAGCAATGAAGGCATGCTTTCATGTACTCCTCCTGAACACCCTCCTTACGGCAGTTCACCTCCCAGGCAAGGACACAATGTCCTGGCAGATGCTCTCAGCAGGATTTCCCAGGGCCATCACAAATGGTCACTGGATCCCCTAGTATTGGAGGTAGTATTTGCCAGATGGGGCATCCCGCAGATAGATCTTTTTGCAGCCCCAGACAATCACCAACTTCCCCTTTTTTGCTGCAAGCCCCCAGTGTTGGGCTCAGTCCCTCTGGATGCCTTCCTTCTCAGTTGGGAAGGGAAGTTTCTCTATGGTTTCCCCCCCTTTCCTCTTCTGTTCAAGGTGCTAGTCAAAATCAGGTCTCAGCCCTGCAAGATGATCCTGATTGCTCCAGATTGGGCCAGGCAGCCCTGGTACCCACTCCTTATGTCCTTAGCAGTCCACCTTCCCCTGTGTCTTCCCAGGAATCACAACCTGTTAACCTGTGCTCAGGGGAGGGTTTGGTACCCGAATCTCAAATCTCTCAATCTCAAGGCCTGGCTCTGGAAGAGTTAGAGTTTGCTGACCTACACCTCTCCCAAGGTGTATTGGATATATTGAAGGCTTCTAGGAAGCCATCCACCAGAGCTACTTATAATTCCAAATGGAAGAGATTTTCCATTTGGTGCTCTGTCAAGCATATTTCCCCAGAATCTGATGACTTACCACAGTCCTGGATTATATGGTGCATTTGAATACTTTGGGGCTGAGGCCAGCTACCCTAAAAGTGCACCTGGCAGCCGTGTCTGCTTTCTTATCAGCAGGTAAACCCTTTTTTCTTTCGTCTCATCCTGTATTCTCCAAGTTTTTCAAGGGGTTGCTTCACACCAACCCTCCATTCAGGGATCCTGCCCCTGCCTGGGATCTTAATATTTGCATTGCTCAGCTTATGCAACCCTCTTCTGAGCCCTTGTCTTCAGCAGAGCTTAAGTACTTGACTTGGAAAACTGTGTTTTTGGTAGCCATCACTTCTGCCAGGCGCATAAGTGAATTACAAGCATTGTCAGTGGAACCTGATTTTATCTCCTTTCATAGAGATAAGGTGGTCCTCAGGACTAACAGAAAGTTCTTGCCTAAGGTGGTTTCAGACTTCCACCTTAATCAATCTGTCTCTCCCTGTGTATTTCACTGACCATTCCTCCTCTGGTGAGAGGAGACTGCGCAGTTTAGATGTCAAAAGAGCCCTTAGTTACTACATAGAAAGTACCAAGGGTCACAGGTTTGACTCCCTCCTACTGTTCCTCACTTATGGTGAGGTTGGTAAAGGGAAACCTGCCACTAAAAGATCCATTGCCAGGTGGATTGTCTCTTGTATCCAATTTTGCTATGAAAAACTGGGTAAGGTTCCTCCCTCAGGCCTGAGGGCTCACTCTACCAGAGGTACAGCTGCGTCTCTGGCTGCTGCCAGGGACATCCCTATCCCAGAGATATGTCAAGCAGCTACCTGGAAAACAGTTCACACTTTTACCAAGCATTACTCCCTGGACATCCAGGCTAGGAGTGATGCTCGGTTTGGCACAGCTGTGCTTCAAAGCCTATTTCCTAAGTAGGTTCTGTCCCTCCTCCATGGAGGTACTGCTGTGTAGTCTGCATATGTCCTAATATAGCAAGACTTCATGTTTGAAGAAAAAATTACTCACCTTAGTAATGTTGTTTCTTCTAATGGAGTGTTGCTATATTCTGACCTCACCCCCTGCCTGCCCCTCTCAGAACCTTTGTTTTTTGGGATGTGAGTGGGCAGTGCAGTGTTGGCACTTAGTAGATGCCCACCTTATTTTTTCACCCCTCCTTTTTGGGGTGTTTGGGTGTTATGTTTTTAGTTTTTTGGATCCCCTGCCTTGAGTCTTTGTTTTGGGACCAAGAAAAATGTGTTCTTATATTTAGTAGCCAGTTGGCTAGTGTAGATTTACGGCTTCCACACAGAACCTTAGTGAGTTTTGCTCATAAAGATCTGACAGTTTGAGTTTGATTAACAACAGACAGAGTTTTCAACCGAGCTTGCGCTCAAAGTTCCATGCCTGGCATGGAAAGTTAACTCTTTCACCTCCGGAGCCGTTCAAAGGTTGGGACTCACTGCATATGTCATAATATAGCAAGACTCCATTAGAAGAAACAACATTACTAAGGTGAGTAATTTTTTCTTCTTTGCGTTCCTAATTTTTTTTTGTACATTTATTATGGGTAACCCGAAAAGCTTGTTTGTCTGCTATGATTTTTGCCTTTCTTGCTATGTGCCATCGATTTGCTTTCTCCTTTATTCATTTTTTAACTCTCTAGATCTTACTTCAAGAAGGTTAATTCAGTAGGTCATCACATATAGGACTGGCGCCACCTGGCGTCGGGCCACACGACAGACTTTTCTAGCAATACCTGACGGGGGACCGCCCACCCGATGTCATATGACCGACGTCAGCGTGACTGTATATAGTGGGTGGTCCCCATGCCCACCTTCCAGTTCTTTCCCTCCATCGCCTCGTGTCAGTAGCATAACAGACTTCCATATAGCGATCGTTGAGAAAGTGTCTTGCGTCGGAATTTCCCTCACTAATTTTTCCGCTAATTTCGTGTTTATTATTGATGTCTTCTCCAAGAATTGCAGTGATGGAGAGAGTCTCGCAATCTTTCTGTGGGACTTCCCTTTCGGAGCTCTGTACCACTAGCTACCCTCAGCACGGATGCCTTGAATATGGGGTGGGGAGCTCATCTTGGGGAGCACCAAACCCAGGGACTGGGGTCCGGCGTGGAGACTCATTTTCACATCAGTGTTCTGGAGATGAGGGCGGTCCTGTACACCTTACAGGCATTTTAGGCCCTGTTTCCAAAGGGATCACTGCTAATCTAAACAGACAACATGTCGGTAGTTTGGTATATCAACAAACAAGGAGGAACCTGGTCGTACACCCTGTGTAGGGAGGCAACGCGGGTGTGGAACTGGGCAGTCCAGCACCATCTGGTCCTCGTGGCAGTGCACGTTCTGGGCATTTTAAACGTCCTGGCGGACAGTCTCAGCAGATCTTGGACCCTAGCTCATGAATGGGAACTGCTTCAGGAAGTGGCGGAATCCATCTTCCAACGTTGGGGGCATCCGGAAATCAACTTCTTCACCTCCGAATCCAACGTAAAGCTTCCCAGGTTTTGCTCGCTCGTTCCAGAGCACAGTGCTTTCTGGAACAACGCATTGTCTGTATTTTGGACAGGGAATTTGTGTACGCATTCCCTCAATTTCCCATTCTGCAGAGGGTTCTTCTCAAGCTCCAAGCAGAGAAGGCAAGGATGATTCTCATCACTCTTCTCTGGCTAAGACAAATCTGGTTTCCACCGCTGCTGCTGCAGCAGCTTTCCAGGGAGCCACTGGTTCCACTTCCAGTGATTCACGACCTCCTGACTCAGGATCACGATTGACTGTTGTACCTGGGGCTCAGGACCCTGCATCTCCATGCGTGGCTCCTGCAGACCTAGCGATCTCTCGCTTCGGAGTTTCCTCCAGGGTTGCTCAAGTCCTCATTGAGGCTATAAAGCCCTCTACCCATTCCACTTATGCCATGAAGTGAAAGCGGTTCTTCATTTGGGTGACCGCTAAGGGTTGGAGCTCTTTCTCTTTCTCAGCCCCACAGGTCATGGAATACCTCCTTCACTTATCAGACTCTGGTCTGTCCTACTCTTCTTTGAAGGTCCATATCTCTGCTATCTCAGCGTACCACGAGCTAGTGGGTGGTAAACCCGTGGTTTTGTTGGAGGTCTCAAAAACCTTTCTGAAAGGGATTCTTCATCTGAACCCCCCCCCAAAATCCACAGCCCAACTCCGCCTTGGGACTTGAACTTTGTACTGGAAAAGCTCACCCTACCTCCTTTCGAGCTGGCTATGAGCTGTGATTTGCGCTTCCTGTCTTGGAAGGCGCTGTTTCTTGTGGCTATCATGTCAGCTCGAAGGATTTCGGAGCTTCACGCTCTAGTTTGCAAGGAGCCTTATCTGATCTTCCATAGGGATCGGGCGGTCCTCAGAACTCTTCCAAGGTTTCTTCCCAAGGTGGTGTCGGAAGCCACACTGAATCAATCAGTGGAGCTTCCGGTGTATTACCCGTCCCCCTCTAACAGAGGTTAGGCACTCCTTTATACAATGGACGTCCATCGGATTCTCCGGTGTTACACCCACCGGACCAAAGAGTTTCACTCTTGCAACCAGTTGTTTGTTTCCTTTGCCCCGAGGTCGAAGGGCAAACCGGTTTCTAAGCAGGGCCTGTCCAAGTGGTTAGGCAACTGCATTAGATTCTGTTACCAGAAGTACGATAAGCCTCTGCTGGGTTCTATCAGAGGTCATTCTACTAGGGGCAAGGCTGCCTCTGCGGCCTTTTTACAGAACGTTTCTGCGACCAACATATGTGCTGTTGCTACTTGGAGTTCTGTCCATACCTTTACCAAGCATTACAGTCTGGACATTGCTCTTAGGCGCAGGGCTGGCTTTTGCCTTGCAGTCCTGCAGGGCCTTCTGTCCTAAGGCTGGGTCCATTTTGGACTTTATTTTTTCCGCTGGAGTTAGTTTTTCCTCCTCCCTAGTTTCTCTCGGCCTCTCCTTAGAGGGACTGCTTGGGACTCTGTCCTATATGTGATGACCTACTGAAGGAACCCTCTCTAAGATAGTACAGTTACGTAGGCACTTACTGTAACAGTAGATCTTCGAGAGAGGTTCCTTCAGTAGGTCATATTTTTCCCTCCCTCCCTTCCCCTCACTTCTGTTTTTACAGGGACTCCAAATCCTGTTCTCTCCTGCTGTCAGGCCTCTTCCTGGCTCCGGCGGGAGAACTGGAGGGTGGGCGTGGGGACCGCCCACTATATATAGTCACGCTGGCGTTGGTCACGTGACGTCTGGTGGGCGGTCCTCCATCAGGTATTGCTAGAAAAGTCTACTGTGCGGCTTGATGCCAGGTGGCGCCAGTCCTATATGTGATGACCTACTGAAGGAACTTCTCTCGAAGTTCTACTGTTACGGTAAGTTCCTACGTAAATGTACTTTATCCATGGTACTCTTTTCTTTCCAGCCCTCTTCTGTTTTAATGGGGTGTGTTTTTCAATAATTCTTAAGCAAGATTTTAAAATGAGGTAAGCTGAATGCACATCTGGGCAAGTATATAGTAAATTCCAGCTAATATCTGCCACATCTCTCAGATATGCGTGAATACTAAATGAATTGACTCTCCTGACAAAAATCAATTGAGGTGGGGATTTTTCCAGGAAGCTGTCTCATATATGAGATATAATAGTGGTCACTTGCGTCATGCTCATGAACCACGAAGATATATCTGCTGGGTCTATTAGTAAAAATTAAATCCAGCAGTGTGTCTTTTTCACTATTAGATTTATGAGGCCTTGTAGGGAGACTGACCAACTGGTGCAAATTAAGAGCTGAAAATTGGTTTAAAATCTCAAGTTGAAGTGCCAACCAGTGGCGTGCGGTGACATTTTTAGCAAGGCATGCAACAACTTGTATACTATACCCACAACCACCCAATCCACAGCCATCGACAGACAGCCATTAACATGAAACACAAAATTCAGTAAGCAAACGGCAGCAACTGCTGCTCTGGTAAACCCAACAAACAGTCCATGTATAGCACTGTACACCTACTCAGCAAGATAAAATGGCAGAAGACACTCTTCCAAATTAACCCCATGATGGTATGCATATGCAACAAGAGCACTACAGTACTGGAATGAAAATCAAATTATAGCAGCAGGTGGCATCTGCACCAGAGGCCTGGAACTGATTAAATGTGCCCCCCATGTAATCCTGGTTGGTGGCAGTGCAAAGATTTCACAAGCTCTTACCTGCAGCCCTTGCCTAATTACCTGATGCAGTTTCAGCCAGGAGGGGGGCACGAACTCCCTGCAGCAGGGTGAAAGGGGTGATTGGAGGAGCCCCGAGAGTTCTGGATAGTTCGGTGGTACCCTGCCCCCTTCTCCATGCAGCAAGAATTTCCTGAAGTGAATAATAACAGCTGCTATGGTATCACACGTTTCTAGTTCACCAAAAATACATTTCTAACATCAGGCAACACCAGAGATTAAAAACTCCACATACAGTATAAGACACCTCTGCCACCCCCACACACACACACAAGTGCCCAGAAAAACCTGGTGGTGTTGAAATTACATTGATCCACCCCCAATTAAGAAGTCAAAATAACTATGGCCCATGTCCATCCTCCCCTCTGCCTCCCATCCTGCTACCCACCTGCCCCCTCACCTTATATGTAGTAGTTGTTAACTAATTTTCTGAGAGCAGCTCCTGGGTGATCAGATTTCCTGTGCAGCACCCGGGCCACCCACAACTTGGGTCACACGCAGCATGCAGCACTTCACAGCTTATAGGAGCCAGCACTGTACTTGTGAGTTCATTACTGCCCCTGCCTTTCAGTTCCTGACAGCTGCTCTGTGGAATGGTGTCCAAGCCCTCGTACTTCTGGTGGTGTACCAGACCTGACTTCTCATCTCTCTCACACTGGTCTGGCCCTGATTCAGTCCTTCAGTTGCATGCCTTAGCTGTCTTTTTCAAAGCAATGCTGGTCAAAAGGTCAGCTGCACAAAGATGTCACTGTCACCAAGGCAACCTAATGCAACTTGAAGTGTTGCATGTCACTGACCAGCACAACAGCCGTCATTGGAGCAGCGCTGGTGCTTCCGGTCCCCTTTTACAGTATGTGACTGAACAAAACACTAATTTGTACTTGTACTAATTAGTAATTTTATACATTTTCTGGGGCATGCAATGCATGCGTGGCATACAGTGACTGCACGCCACTGGTATCAACATATTCCAATTAAAATCACCTAATAAGACAGTCTTGTTTTTTAAAAAGTGGAGTAATAAGCTCACTCAAAATCTGCAGTGTGATAGATTTAGCTGAAGGGGTCCTATAACAAACTGAAATGTTAAAATAACATCCCAAATGTCCTTGTACTTGAAGTACTAGCAAATCTGTAGTTTCCTGCCTCTGCTTTGCTCCCACTTTTGTGAAGGGAAATCGCATCTGCTCTCCTTCAGTCCTTAGGTACCACACCATCCTCCCATGATTTGTTAAAAATGGTAGTCAGTGTTGTCACAAGTTCTCCCCTTCTGCTCCTTCTGTGTTTCCTCTACATTCCTGAATACTGTCTCCCTAACCTTCCCCCGCTGCCTCTTTTGAGAACCATAGTGGTTCTTTTCTTTCTTTTGATTTGTTTATTTGCTTCGCACAGAGGCTTGTTGCCTCTGTGATGGCTGTTCTGATGTTTCCCCATTGTTCCTCCACCCCTCCTCCTTGCCCATTTGCTAGTGCTTTTCTGAGACACTCTCCCATTTTGACAAAGTCAGCCCTCCTAAAGTCCAGTACCCTCACTTTTGTATGGCTTGAGTCTATGGCTGTGTTTATCATAAACCACACTGTTTGGTGGTCACTTGTTCCTAGACGGCTACCCACTTCTAAATTTGAGATCCTCTCTCCATCCCCGTTTGAGAGTACCAGGTCTAAAACTGCTCCCTACCGAGTGGGTTCCAACACTAGGTGTCTGAGGCATGCCCCTTGTTGGGCATTGAGAACGACTCTCCTCTTGCATGTGGCTGCAGCAGAGGTGCTCCAGTTTACATCTGGTATATTCCGGTCCCCCATCAACAGTATCTCCCCTTTTTCTGCCATCTTAAGAATGCCTTCTGTCATTTCCTCCCCTGAGACGGGGTCTGTATACAACACCTGTGCAGATTGTGGTGCCATTTCCTGTCTCCAGGGTGACCCACAGTGCCTCCTCGCCTCCTTATTTACCCTTTAGTTCAGTTGCTTTGATCCCTTCCCTTACGTAGAGAGCTACTTCTGCTCTTCTACCCTCCCTGTCCCTCCTGTAGACTGTGTACCCTGGTATGTTGACATCCCAGTCATGGTTCTCTGTGTACCATGTTTCTGTGACTGCCACAATATCCAGGTGTCCTAGTTCTAATCCTAGTGTCTATTTTAAGATCTTACTTTGAGAGGGCTCTTGCAGTAGGTAATTATATAGAACTGAAGCCGGCAGGCGTCAGGACCCCACGGAAAAATTTCTAACTAGCAGTCTCTGGCGGGGGACTGCCCCCACATCAGGTGACGGATGTCATGTGAGGTCAGTATAAAGGGGTGGTCCCCCACACCCACCTTCCAGTTCTTTCCTGCTGTTAGCTCATGCAGCGCCTCGCAGTTAAGTTCAACTGCTCGTTAATCTGTCGTCGGTAGTTCTACCTTCGTTTTTTTCTTCAATTTATTCTAATTTTGTCATTGTTTCGGTGTGTGGTGTCAGCCCTGATAACCCTTTTATGACAAGAATAAGTAACTGGGCAAGGGCGCCCCAACTCCCACACAAGGACAGCCACTCCCAGTGCCTCTTCTGTCTAGGCCCGGAGCACCCCATGGAGAAGTGCCAGCACTGCCTGAAATTCAACGCTGCCACCCGCAGATGGAGGCAGCAGTCCCTGGTGGCCCACATACTTAAACGTTTAAATTTTGCTACATACACACTTCCCTGGCGGTGGAACAAAAACGTCGCTCACACCGTTCGTCTCATTAGCATATCCAGAGCTCGGAGAGAGCGGCACTGAAGCTCCACTTGGCGCGGTCTGGTACAAAATTAAAAAAAAAATTTTAAAGATTATGGGACAGCTCAAAACATACAGCCACAGTAAAAACCCTTAGCAAACTGGGCTGCAGCACAAAACACTTATCCAAGGTTTTCTTTTAAAGAACTAGTGTACGGAAAGTGGCTAATCATAGTACTGCTGTCCTCCCAAGCTGTGAGCTGTCAAATATATGGTGGTTAAGCACTCTCTTAGTGGTCTGCCAAATTATTTATTATTGTACACTGCTTCCGTGTTTCAGGTTGTGTCCGGTGCCATTCTTTGCTGCAAGCCTTGGTTGTGACGTAGTGCGTGGGGGAGAACGTGTCATAATCAATCACCTGTGATGCCAGACAGACCTGCATGTCAGTCAGAAACTGGTTCCTACCCGTCATCTATGTTCTTACAAGAACAAGATTTCTTAATTTTTATGTTGGCTTGCTGCGCTTGCGAGGCAGTCAACATATTGGGGGAGTGCAGCTTTGGGGGCGTGGCTGCTGTTGGGCGAATGCAGGGCACGCATCAGTAGGTCGTCCCTCATTCCCAATAATGCCAGCATGCTAGCGCCGACACAACATTATGTAAAGTGGACAAAATTCTAACAAAGTGCCACTGCAATCAGAGACAAGCTCGTCATGCAGCGGCACTTTTGTTTACAAGTTATGTCCACTTTACTAGTGTAGCCGTCGCATAGGGTTGCCATGCAGGAGCCCACCCAGCGTGGCAGCTGATCCCATGGCCCGGCGGGGTGCCCAATCCCCGTCGGCTCCACCTCCCCCAGTACAAGGTGCCATGCTGGGCCCACCCAAGCGTGGCAGCTGATCCATGGCCGGGGTGCCCAGTCCCTGTTGGCTCACGCCCCCCAGCTGTCCTTCTGCCACGCTGGGAGCCCACTAGCGTGGCAAAGCGTCGCGTCGTCTTTTTTTTTTTTTTTTTTCCTGCAAATTAAAAATGGTCCCCACGACACTTCTCCCGCCCTCCACAACCCGCACCCACCCACTGCGCACCTTGCTTCCCACACTCACTCCCATACTTACCTCCGGACTCGTAGCGACGATCATCGTGGACTGGGAACACGTCTTCCACTCTTCAAAGCTGACTGCGAACTGAGGAAATGCCGGTAAGCTGTATAATGGGCTAGATAGGGTTTTTCAACTTTGTTGCATATCTAAGGCATTTTTGATTTTTGCACCAATTTTCAACATAGGTTTTTGGGGCCCTCCTCATAATTCTTCACTGTCATGGCGCTTATCGGCCTCAAAAGGTGATTTCGCAGTCACTGCGCAAATCACCTTTCGGGCCCATTAACGAAATGACAGTGGCGGTGTTCATGAGGTGCCTCTTAAAAGCCTAAGTTCTAAATTGTGGAAAAATCCAAGAAATGCCTGTTTTATTTAAAGTGGTGCTATGAGTTGCTACGCAGGCTCAACTTTATGATTCACAATATTTTACTGCCGGATTTTCAGCATCGCCATTTTTGTACACCTCCTTGTGAACAGTACAGCTGTCATTTTCCACATCCTGCCCGAAATGTGTTTCCGCACTTCCGGCGCACAATAGCGCAGTTGCTGTGGGAAATCAGTGTTTGGGCCAGATTATGAAAATGACAGTGACACAGTTCATGAACAGAGGACCTAAAATGCCTGTGTTGAAAATTTGGTGATGATACTCCATAAAATAACTGTGTTACGAGCATACGTTGGCAGATTGCATGCACGCTCATACCGTCGTGCATTTGTGATATTTTTAGTCTGGATTTTCACCATTGCCATTTTTCCACACCTCTTGAGGAACAGTACAGCCGTCATTTGACATATCGTGCCCAAAATGTGTTTTCGCACTTCCGGCGCAGAATAGCGTGGTCGCTGTGCGAAATCACTCCTTGGGACACTTTGAGGAAATAGCAGCGACACTGTACATGAGCAGAGGTGCTAAAATGCCTATGTTGAAAATTTGGTGCCGAACGCCCATAAAATGGCAGTGTTGCAAGCGTGCATTGCATTTTTCCCACACACCCTAGTAGCTTCGCAAATTTGGTATATTTACATGCCACATTTTCAACACTGGCATTTTTTTTACACCTCCTTGTGAACTGTGCAGCTGTCATTTCTCACATCCTGCCTGACATGTTTTCCGACTGCACTACCAAACACCAAAGGGACCCTAATGCTTGTCACTTCTGCAGGGTGGGGTGGTTGGCATCAGTTTAGTACTTCACTGCCATTCCTATGATGCATCTGTCTAACTCCTGTACTACCAATGCCAATGCCAGCAAGCCAACATTCGCATTGACAAATTTTTGTTTTTAACTGTAGTCTCTGACCTCACTATCTGTAGGAGCAGCTTTATTTTAAATAAATCTGATTGCTGGCCATCAACTTGTTCCTTCCTCCCCACCCCAAGTTCTCATCACTGTTGCTGCTGCACTCACCCCACCCCAGCCACTAAACCAGGTATTTGCCTTCATCTCTTCAGGGCGACCAGCACAGTCCATCTGCTCGCCTCTGCGGCTGGACGCCGTTTGAATGACTGAGTGCAGTTATGTTTCTAGTCTTACCAATGTATCCAGATGCCTGCCTCATATTCCTGACCGCAGAAGATGAGTCTAGCACAAAAAAATGCAGAAATTATAAAACCGCTCAGTGAGCTGAAAGATAATGCATCTCTTTAAGAAAAGCGAGGAGTTTATCTGTAATTCAGTTTTGAAAAGTCAAGCCATGATGTCACACAGTGTCACGGCCTGACTTTTCAAAACTAAATTGCAGTATGAAAGAGCCCTCGATTTTCTTAGTGAGATGCATCCTTCAGCTCACTGAGCTATGTTACAATTTCTGCTCGCCTGTGGTTGTTTTGTGCTGGACTCATCTTCGGCAGTCAGGAATATGAGGCAGTCTGGATACATTGGCAAGACTAGAAACATAACTGCACTCAGTCATTCAGAGGGCGGCCGGCCGCAGAGTTGAGCGGAGGGACTGTGCCGGTCGCCCTGAAGAGATGAAGGCAAATACCTGGGGTAGTGGCGGAGGGCGGTTGGGTGTGGCAGAAATGGTGAGGACACGGGGGGCAGTTTGTTGGTGGCCAGCAGTCAGGGATTTATTTTAAAAGTAAGAGCTGCTCCTATAGAATGGTGGAGATCGGGGACTACAGGTAAGAAAAATAAATGAAATCTTGTTCTTGTAAGAACAGAGATGACAGGTCAGGTCCGTCTGGCATCACAGGTGATTTGAGTGTGACATTGTTCCCAACCAGGGAAGTGTACACGCACTGCCCATAACTAAACTGAGCCTGACTAAAGATCCGTCTCGTGCGCATTTTGACACACAAGGACCAGCTTACTAAAAGCATTTGAATTGCAGCATTCTAAGCAAAATCACACAAACACAATATTCCAGTTACAATGCTGGAGCTGTAGTTGGATAGTACACTAGCTTTTTAATGTACCTTCACAGTTGGCTTCTGTCTTTCCTGTATATGGTTCCTTCGTGGAAAAAAAAAAAATGATGCAATATATTTATTAAATATTTCTGCCATTTCCTTTGGATCATTAATTACTTTATTTTCTTCTGAAATGGAGCATAAGCCGCTATTTGAGTTTCTTTGGGAGTTTACGTATGCATAGAATGCCCTGATATTATCCTTATTTTTGGCTAAGCTGTGTTCAAGTTTCTGTTTATTTTTCCTTATTTTCTGTTTGCATTCCTTTTGTATATTAAGGTATTTTAACCAATTTACCTCAGTCATGTATTGTGAATATGCATTGTACAGTTTCTTCTTTTTTTAAGTAACTTGTTTAAGCTATTAGTGAGCCATTTATGTTTGATACCCCTATTGTTGTATTTCTTAGTCTTTTTCATATTTTTATCACATATTTTGAATATTTGTGTTTTGAAAATGTCCCACATTTCTGTAGTTTTATTTTCTAAGAGTGTTCCTTTGTAACATTTTCAGATCCTCTTTAATTTGAGTCAGAGCTGCACAGTTGTAGTTATACACTTCTGTACATCCTTTATCGGTATGCATTCCTGAAATGAGAAATAAATTATTTTATGGTTGGCTCAGAAATTTGTGTGCAGACTGAAGTACCGCTTTAAATGACTGTGTTCTCTGATTCCTTCTTGACTTGCTGTTACTGAATAAGATGCTTATATGTTTGAAAAGGCTGTGGTACTGCCTCAGTAATACTGAGTTGCAAGGGATACAGCAGGGATTCCAGAAGGCATAACATAAGACTTATGCTAGACCAGTACATTTCACAGTTGATTTGTCAAGATTAATTAGGCTGTTGCTGACATGATTTTGCTTTTGTCACGTAGGTTGACTTCCCCATCCTGACTAACAGGAACTTCTGACTGTGGGAGTTGTCAGGAGTGCAGTGTAATATTTACAAAAATTATTTTTTTGTCACACAGGCTCATGATGACATATGCCCTAAGTTTCCCTTGACCTGTGAAGGATGTGGGAAAAAAAAGATTCCACGAGAAAAGGTAGACTTTCTTTAATGTACTGACATCCTTTGTCAAATGTGCAATTTATTTTTCTGTATTGAATCTTTGATTAGCCATTCTTTGTAGTTGATATGTTTTGATTAATCAGAGTTTGGCACCACCATGTTCCATGTTAGATCTGAGTATAGCAGCCTTGTGTTGAGCGAGTCTTGCACCTTTTTGTGTGTAGTAGATGATCAGAGTCTGCTGTCCACAAATTCAGTGCTGGATCAGTCTAGTGCTCACGCGTTCAGTGCTGGATCAGACTCTGGCACCCATGAGTTTACTGCTGGATCCCAGTGTAATGCCCAGAGTTTGGATGATGTATCAGAGTCTGGTCCCCACGAGTTCAGTTCTGAATCAGTCTGACGCCCACAAGTTTAGTGCTGGATGAGTCAAGTGCCCACAAGTTAAGTGCTGGATTACTCTGATGACCATGTGTTCTGTGCTTGATCTATAGGAAGATCTAGGGAGGTGGTTCAGGATCTGGCAGCTTGGCTTCAATGCCAAGAAATGCAGAGTTATGCATATTGGAGCCAAGAATCCTAGGACAGATTACTACCTGGGTGGAGTCAGAGTATCTGCATCAGAGGAGGAGAAGGACCTGGGAATGATGATCACTCGTGACCTGAAAGACTCCACGCAGTGCAAGAAAGCAGCAGCAATGGCAAACAAGATGCTGGGATGCATATCTAGGGGGATCTGTAGTAGAAGAGAGGAGGTTATACTGCCTTTGTACAGGTCACTGGTTAGGCCGCATCTTGAGTATGGAGTTCAGTACTGGTGCCCACACCTCAAAAAGGACATTAACCTGCTGGAGAAGGTCCAGAGGAGGGCTACAAAGATGTTAGCTGGTCAGTAGGGTAAGATGTATGAGAAGAGGTTGAGGGCACTGAACATGTACTCCCTGGAAGACAGGAGAGAGAGAGGGGGACATGACTGGAACCTTCAGATACTTGAAAGGGATAAATAAGGTTGATAAGGAGTCTCTTTAAGCTGAGTGGCAACCATAACATGAGGGGGCACAGTCTTAAGCCAGAGGGTGGTAGGTTTAGGAGGGAGGTCAGGAGGCACTTCTTCACAGAGAGGGTGGTGGACACTTATAATGCGCTGCCAGAAGAGGTAATCTTGTTGAAGACAGTGGGCAGCTTTAAGAGAGGCTTGGGCAGGTATAGGGGAAGGGTAAGGGTCATTGGTAGGTAGGATGGGAGGAGTGGGGAGAGGCGGCAGGGACAGTAGCTCAAGCTGTGGACCCTGCAGCATGAGCAGACTTGATCGACCAAATGGCCTTCTTCTTCTGGCTTCTTCATATGTTCTGTTCTGTGTTTAATAGTGCTTGGTCAGTGCGGCACCTATATGTTCTGTGCTTGATCAGAGTTGGGCATCCACAGGTTCAGTGCCTGATCAGAGTCTACTGCCCGCTTTTTTTTTTGGCAGAATCGGTTTGGTGACCATGTATTTGATGTTGTAAAAGGACTTTTGCGCCCTCATGATAAGTGCTTGATCAGTCTTGTGTCCACATGTTCTATGCTTTATTACAGTTCAGCACCCATGCGGTTTGGTGCTTGATTCACTGTCTGGCGTCCATATAATTGGTGCTGGATAAGAATTTGCCACCTTTGTATTTGGTGTTGGATTGGAGTTTGTCACCCACATATTCATCGGGATGTGATCAGAATCTGGCACTTACTTGATTGGAGCAGGATCAGTTTGTCACCCATGTGCTCAAGTGGTGGATCAGAATCTGGTTTCCACATGTTCATTGCTGGATTAAAGCCTGGCATCCACGTATTGGGTAGTAGATCAGAATTTTTTGCCACATGTTCATCAGGGTGGGATCATAGTCTGGTGCCTACATGTTTGGCCTTGATCATCATTGTCAGACACGTGGTGCCCATATATTCAGTGCTGGACCACAGTTTGGAAGTCATATGTTTTGTGCTAGATCAGTGTTTGGCAACCATGTGGACGATGCTAGATCAGAATCTGGTTCCCACGTGTTCATAGTTGGATTAGAGTTTGGCACCCCTGTGCTTGGTGCTGGATCAGAATGCAGTGTCAACGTGTTTAGTGACTGGGTCAAAGTGTGGCATCTGCGTGTTCAGTGCTGGATCATAATCTGGTTTCCATGTGCTTGGTGCTGTATCAATGTTTGGCCCAACATGTTTTGGTGCTGGATCTGATGTAGACCTCCTGGTCGAAAGCCACCAGCTTGTATGGACGTTCTGTTACAGTGCAGTCAAAATTAATGAGGTTGTCTTTCCAGTATATCCAGTATGGTTATCCCCTGACTAACTCCATGCTTCACAAACTGGTGAGAAGGAACAAAGTTTTTAAGTGGGCTGCCTTTTAATTTGGCTTTTTTTCCTGCTTTTTTGTTTGTTTTTACAAATTAGGCACAAAAGCACTGACTGCCTACTTGGGAGCTCTGACCACATTATCCCTGTGTGGGACTTTGGTAGGATTTGCCAAGATCTGTGGCATGTTTAACTTTGTGATGACAATATAGCAGGGACAAATTGAGCAAACTGGGTGGGCCAAGTGGTCCTTATCTGCTGATGAATTCTGTGTTGCAGTATTTTCCTGTCTCTGATCTAGGAGTCTGACGCTAGTTATGCCACAACCTCAGTTTACTTTTCTCACCGTCTGGAGCATTGACTGAGCTTTCCCATGATTGACTGTACTTATTGGTGACTGTTTGAAGGAAGGGGCTCATCTTACAGTCAGCATTCAGTGTGTGAGGGCACCACACCTAACTTAAGTTTTTGACAGGGATCCACATTTTCTGATGTCGACTTCACTTGATATCTTTTTTATTTTGTGGGCATTCTGTTCAGAGACTGTGCTGCACCATCGTTGCTCATTATCCACTGTTCTACCTGCAGTCCCACTGCAATGCTGATGTCACAGTGCAGTCTGTACCGAGTGTTGCAACTGGGACAAGATGTGGCTGCAGGGAAAGACCAAAACATTTGTGCCCAACATGACTGGTTAAGAGTTGGCACACATCAACCAGCCTGATGGCCCAGTGTGCTTATGACCCAGGTTCAGGAGGTAGGCCAAGACAGCTGCCGCTTGGCAATGAATCTTAGCTGGAGAGGGTTTGACAGTGGGCTCTGCCATCACACCAGTTCCAACGGCTGGGTCAGGGAGCTTGCAGGGCAGATTGTGGTTGGTGAGGCCATCGGTGACATCCCTGCCAGGGGAGGAAGGAGGGAAGAAAAAGAACAGAAAAAAACAGTAGCTGTCTGCATGACGACTGGTTTCTGCCTGACCAGGGTGTATATTAACATGGACAGGGTATCTCCCGGGGATGCTCAGCCAGCCAAGAGGAAAAAAAAAGGCTAGATGGAAAGAACGAGCATATATCTACCACATTCTACCTGTACACAGTCCCTTTAATTGGCAGATTTAGGCATTTTGCACACTGTGTTACTTGCTATTGCATTCAGTGCAGACAAATTGCACTGTGATCAATGCTGCAGCTGGATTGTGGGCAGAACAGTTAATTGAGAAACTGTAATACAGCACACTCCCAGATTTTTTCCATAAAATAAAAGATACAAGTGAGGTGGGCACCGGAATATTTGGAACCATGCCAGAAACTGTTAGCAGGGGTTGACTTGTGGAGACTGAATGCTGCAGGTATGAGCCATTTCCTTTGTAGCTTTTTATGAGTAATCCAGAATTGCTATACATTTGCCTGACATGCTGCCGTTTAAACTTTACAGACTGTTGAAGCACAGTATAAAAATAATAGTATGCTGTCCTGCCAGTTTTCCAGTGTTAACAGCTCATTACTTTTGATAGTACCACCCACCCCAAACATACAATACCCCTTACCTGGCCCCAAGTGGACGAAACATCTTTTTAAATTAACTGCTGCTTGTATTTGATAATAGAAGAGATCCTATTTGGCTCCATTGAGCCGAGAGCCAAAACGCTGTCTTTTCCCATATTGCCAGACATGCCCCTGCGCATGCCAGTTTTATGATGTCAGTAAATGGAGGGCTTGGGGGCGTGTTCCATAGAGTAGAATGGGTACGGTTCTTAATTCCTTTTTATATCCCTTAAAATTCCAGTTATATCAAATCAAGGCCGCCACTCAACTAACAAGGAACTGTTTTGGCTGTTGGCTCCATGGAGCTAAATACAATCTTTTTAACTTTTTTCTTTTTATCCCCTCCTGCCTGCCGTCGGTGTCCACTCCTTCGGGCCGTCCATCTCATTTCAGCCCCCTGACCTCGGGATCTGCCCCTAGAGTGCTTCTCCTCATATCTCCTACCTGCATATTGGGGTCTGTCCCGAGAATTAGTGGTGGTGTGAATGGCTCGGGGCGGCCGTCATCTAGGCCCGCCGAGGGAGTTTTTCCGCTTTCTGTGTCCTTGTTTCCCGTCCCTGGAACGCGGCGTGAGGGACGAAGTCCAGAGAGACGACGGCAGACACACGCCTCTGCCAAGCGCCTAACAGCTTCCTTCTCCCTGACTCCGATGAAACGGAGCCGCCAACCCTCGAGAGCGTGCACCTCCTGTTCTCTCAGGGACGTCTGGCTCACGAGCCCCTCGGTATCCTCCCTGAGGGAGGAGAGTATCCATTGGGGCGCCAATCCTCCCTCCCCCGACCAATCCCCACCGACCAGAGTCCGTTCCCGAACCCGGGTCGCCGGTGCAGTGCGAGGTGTGGTATCCAGCACCTCAACCCTCGGTGCCACTGAGCCGGCCAGATACAATCTTTTAATATTAAATATAAGCAGCAATTAATTAAAAAGATGTTCAGTCCACTTGGGGTCAGGTGAAGGGTTATTGTATGTTTGTTGCGGGTGGTACTACGAAGCTGCTATTTAATTAACCAAAAAAAAAAAAACTATCGTTTGTCCCTTCTCTGTGGCATTGCCCCCATCCAGTGGCTGACATCCAGCCCCAAACCTGACCTTTACCAGCACTATCCCATTTTCACACACCCCACCTCCTAAGGTGGGGCTCACAGTGTTGGTCCTCCTGTCCAAGGACCTTCAGGGTAGAGTGGCTGTTCCAGTGCACCCTTTCATCCTGCGTCCTACAGGGGTTCTTCCATGTTTGGTGGTGCCTGCCCTCTGAGAACGTGCTAGGGCTAGAAAGTCCTTCCTCCCCCTGGCCTGCCTTAATGATTCTGGCTCATTCCTTTCTGTCCCAGGACTACTTCTGTTGTCTGCCAGGCAGCACGCACCTGACCGTTCCCCAGCCCTGTGCTCCACCATACCCAGGTACTTACGCCAACCTTCTTAGTGCCTCCACAGCATGCCCACCATGACAGGATCCCTGTGGAGCGTAACTTGCCCATTGAGTGGATCTGGTCTGGAAGGTGGGTGTTGGTCCTGTGAGAGTGCCAGTGGCCATCCTGATGCTTCAGTGGTTTTTCTAGCATTTTCTCCATGAAGGACTACTGGCATACTGTTATGCAATGTGCGCATGCACAGTTGTACGCAGGCATGCATCGGCAACTGTGGTAGCCCCAAACCCTGAGGCTCCCTTTACATGTGCTGCTGCCTGGCCTCCACTGGGCAGCAGTCAGGGTGTAAGATAAGAATCTCCTTCCCAGGAGGAGGAGGGCTGTGCTGTGGGATGCTCATCATGCCCCCCCACCCCCCAGTTAGTCCCCTGCAAATCAAGCTGTTTCTGAACACGGGTCGCCAGAATAGTGAGCAGATGTGCTGCCGATGCTCTACCTGACTGGCTTAGCAGTTTGTTTTGAGACAGTATGTTATCTGAGGGTCTGGCAGTATAGCCTAGAGGTTAGAGTAATGAGCTGTGAACGAGCTTGGTAAATCCAGCAGACCAGACCTTGGTTTGATTCTCACAACCTCCACTTGCATACTGTGACACTGTGAGCAAGTCACTTAACCGCCCAGTGCTCCCAGGTCACCCCTGAAAATGGGCACTTGTGCCTAGTGGGCCTTACCTGGTTACCAAAGACTAAAATAAAAAATCTTTATGGGCTTTAAAGAGCTAATAGAACTACATACAGCAGACAGGAAAATGTTAAGGGGCCATTTGTCATTCTGACACTTCGGTGGAAGTAGTGAGTTGTAACATTTTATTTCTGAAGTATTTTTGCTTTTCCTTTTGCTCATTAGAAAGTTTTCTATGTGATTATCTTCTGCTTGTTGTGTGGAATAGCACTCTGACTAGCTGCTGACCTGTGAGTAACACAGAAACATAGAAGTTGACGGCAGATAAGGACCGCAAGGCCCATCCAGTCTGCCCATTTCTTTTTCTACCTTATGAATGTGCCATCGGCCTTTGCTCTGTCAATGGCCTATCTATTCATACTCATCTGTATTGCTCCCTTATGCATATCCCATGCCTGTTTGAAGCCCTGCACTGTATTCATATCCACCACTTCTTGAGGTAGGCCGTTCCATGCATCTACCACCCTTTCTGTGAAAAAGAACTTCCTCACATTACCCCTTAATCAGCCTCCCTCTAATCTCATGCTGTCCTCTTGTCCTGCTGTTTTTCTTATATTGAAACATGTTGGACTCTGTGGCATTGTCCCCATCCAGTGGCTGACATCCAGCCCCAAACTTGACCTTTACCAGCACTAATCCCTTTCCACATACCCCACCTCCTGAGGGGCTCACAGTGTTGGTCCTCCTATCCGAGGACACAGCGTGAGATTAGAGGGAGGCCGATTAAGGGGTAATGTGAGGAAGTCCTTTTTCACTGAAAGGGTAGTGGATGCATGGAGTACTCTTCCTCCCATTACATCATCAGTACTGTGACCTTACAGCAGTGTCACAGGTGGTTGACCTGGCAGCTACTGAGTGTCTCTTCCTGGGTAGCGGAAATGTCACAATCTGTGAGGTCCAAAATGTGTGTTGTAGTGGGAGGAACAGAGCTAGGTAACATCAAGTGCCAGACAGAGTACTGTTTGACACATCACACCAACTGTACTAACTTCAAGCAAAAAATCTAATTAACCAAAGAGAAAAGAAACAGTACCTCAGATACAAAAGGTAATAGTTGGCTGCTTTTAAAAACTAATATTATTTTAGGGGTACATTAGCTCTTCCATTGTTAAACTTCAGAACTCTGCTCCAGATGGACTACATTTAATGGACGAATGAGGCTCCATTAACTGTCTGCACCAGCACGTTACTTCCAAGGCTGCTGTCAAATATGTAATTCTTGTCACTAGCATTTTTATTTTGCATTACTGCTTTGCTGTTTCAGCTATACTGAACTGCTTTATAAGTGAACTTCGTAGGATTCCTCTGTTCTAGGGACATGGATATGTTGTTCATCCACACTCATTGGCAGTATCCTTGCCGCTTTAAATCTTGCCGGAAGGTCTTCAAGCTTGCTCCTCCCACCCACCGGGTGGTATAACTCGGCTCAACCCCATGGCGTAGATCTTCCTTGCAGCAGAGCTCAGTTCCCTCCTTAGCAGCTCTGCGTTTGTGACTGGTTCCTGTTTCTCCGGCTTATGATTTAAAAATAATATTTTGCAAACAACCGCCCGGCTTCCTCTAACAGGAGGCAGGGAGGGAAGGCCCAGAGGTCCCTCGGCGGTCCCTCCTCCAAAGCCTGCCCAGTAACGAGCTGAGGGGTGTCGCCCCATCCCGTCTGCCACCCCTAGATTCCCCGATAGAGGGCGGCTCCCGGCACTTCCGTTCCGCCTGGTCCGCTGTTACCACGGACAGGTGGGTCTTGGAGGGTGGTGGGAAGAGGCCTGCCTCTGGAATTGAGCAGGCACCACCCTTCAGGCAGTGCCCCTCGAGGGCAGGGATCCCAGCCTCACTGGCGGCTCGTGAGGCCAGCATCCTCTCCTCCTCCAGAAGGAGGTGGTAAGAGGTAGTGGACCCTCCTTCAGACCAGGGGTTTGTGTCCAGGTACTTCCTGGTTCCGAAGCCAGACGGGGGCTGGCGCCCCATTCACCGACCTACACGACCTAAACAAGTTCCTAAGTCTCGAACCTTCAGGATGGTCACTCTGGCTCAGATAATACCATCCTTGGCAGCGTGTGGTTCTGCTCTCTGGACTTGCAGGGCCGCGTTTTCACGTCCCTATCCGTCCGTCTCACAGAGATTCCTTCGCTTCGAGCGGAAGGATCTCTCTTGAGTTCAAGCCATGCCCTTGGCTTGTCTCCAGCTCCCAGGGTCTTCACCAAATGCATGGCAGTGGTGACAGCATTCCTCTTGCGCCGAGGGGTCGGGTGTGCACCTTACCTGGGCGACTGGCTGATAGCAGCTCCCTCCAGGAAGGAGGCGGGTGGTCCAGAGATCTGGCCCTCAGGTCTGCTCTCAACTGGGCCTCCTTGTCCAAGAGGCCAGAGTCGGACTCGAGCGAGCAGGTGATTTTTATTCAGCCAGGCGCGGCTCGACTCTCTTGAGCCAGGCGGCTCTCGGCGGACAGGGCGAGGTTCTTTCCTCCTTTGCCCGATCATTTCTGGTTGAGCAATTCGCCCTGCCGGGACTTCCTGCGCCTCCTGGGTCTCATGGCGGCCTGTACCAGCGTGGTCCGTTGGGCCCGCTGGAACATCGTCCCTTCGTGGGGACTGGCCCAGCCAGTGGTCACAGCAGCTGCGATCCCTTGGACCAGCTTGTGCCGGTGACACAGGGGATGTGGAATGCTCTCCAGTGGTGGACGCTTCCAGATCAATTGCAGGAGGGCATCCCGTTCGTCCGCCCGAGCCGGCGGTCTCTCTCCGACCGATGCCTCTCTCTGATGGGTTGGGGTGCCCATCTGGGGAACACGGGCTCATGGCCTCTGGTCCCTTGCGGAGTCCGATGCCACATCAGCCTGCTGGAGCTCGAGGCGGTCCGCCTAGCTCTCACCGCCTTTGCTCGTTCCTCCGGGGTCAAGTGGTCCGAGTCCAGGCGGACAATACCACGACCATGTACTATCTAAACCGCCAGGAGCGGGGCCAGCTCCATGCTTCTATGCAAGGAAGCTCTCCGCATTTGGTCACTCGTATGCAGCCCTGGGCGGATCTCCTAGCCATTCACGTGGCAGGAGCCTCCAACACCCTGGCCGATGCCCTGGGCCGGATGGGGCTGCATCCCACGAGTGGTCTCTCCTGCTGGAGGTAGTACAGCATCTGTTCTCCCTTTGGGGCACACCTCAGGTGGACCTGTTTGCCTCCACGGAGGCAGCGAGGCTGAGTCTGTTCATGCCGCCCCCCCTCAGCAGGGCTCGCTGCAGGGGATGCCTTCTCGAGGCAATGGACCCCGGGCCTCTTCGCCCTTTCCCCATTTCCCTTGATCCACAGGTGCTTCTCAAGGCGGAGGGACAGGCGCAGGTGATTCTGATAGCCCCAGACTGGCCCTGCGCCAGTTCTGGTACCAGATCTCCTCAGTCTCAGCTCCAGGACTCCATGGCGCTTCCAGCTCGCCCGGACCTGCTCTCAGTCAATCAGGGAAGGTGTTCCATCCGGACCTTCAATCCCTCCACCTGACGGCCTGGTTCCTGGCTAGAGTTCCAGGCTTTGGGTCTTTCCGGCCAGGTCCTCAATGTAGTTGAGGCGTCCCGTAAGTCGACCAGAAAATGCTATGCCTTCAAATGGAAAAGGTTTTTCCATTTGGTGTCAGAAGCTAGGGCTGGACCCTTCCTCCTGTTCCTTGGCAAGCATCTTGGACTATTTGTGGTCCCTTTCTAGTCAAGGGCTTAGGTCGGCGACCCTAAGGGTGCACCTGGCAACCATCTCTGCTTACGAGCGCGGGCGGGAAGCAGTCGGTCGCGCAGGGAGAAGAGTGGTCTGGCGCTTTTCAAAGGCCTTGATCACATTTCCCCTCCAGTGGGGAACCCCACCTCCGTGGGATCTACTGCTGGTACTGGCAAGCTCATGGGCAAGCCATTCGAACCTATGCACAGGTGTGCTCTCCTCACCTGTCGTGGAGAGACCGCCTTCTTGGTGGCTATCCGTCAGCCAGAAGGATGGGGAGCTCCAGGGGCTTTCCATCGAGTCTCCTTACCTGGTCTTCCACAGGGACAAGGTTGTCCTGCGCCCCCACCCGAAATTCCTTCCGAAGGTGGTGTCGGAGTTTCACCTTAACCAGGTGTTGACTCTGCGGTGTTCTACCCCAATCACACCTCGGAGGCCGATATAGGCTCCATACTCTGGATCCTAGAAGGCTCGCTTATTATAAGGAGCGCCTGGCTGAAATCGAGGAGGTTAGCCAGCTGTTTGTCACCTACGCTGAAGCCGCATCTGGCAGACCTGCAGCCAAGCGGACGATAAGCAGGTGGGTAACCTCCTGCATAGATCTCTGCTATAAGTTAGCGGGCATGGAGCCTCCCAGAGGGAATAGAGCTCATTCTACCCGCCATACTGCTACAGCAGTGGCTGCTTCCAGGGGCGTCCCTATCCAGGAAATCTGCAGGGCTGCTACCTGGAAGTCAGCAAACACCTTCATTACCCACTACCACATCGACCTTGAGTCACGCCCGGGATGCTGGTTTTGGGGCCTCGGTTCTCCAGTCTCTCTTTCCCAAGTAAGTATATGGGGTGTGCGTCTTGCCTCCCTCCTCCGGAGAACTGCTAGGAGTCTCCAATGAGTGTGGATGAACAACATATCCATGTCCCTAGAAATACAGGTTACTCACCTGTAACAGGAGTTCTAGGAATGGTATATGTTGTTCATCCACACACCACCCGACCTCGGCCTCGACGCACAACCTGAGCTTCCAGCGGGCCAGATCTGGCGTCATGCGGCGGAGCCGAGAGTTATACCACCCGGGTGGGTGGGAGGAGCAAGCTTGAAGACCTTCCGGCAAGATTTAAAGCGGCAAGGATACTGCCAATGAGTGTGGATGAACAACATATACCATTCCTAGAACTCCTGTTACAGGTGAGTAACCTGTATATTCTGCCTGGGAGAACTATAGTGTTTTATATGTAACAATATTTTGACCTCATTAAAGTCAGGTTAAATTTGGCAGGAAACCACAGGACCCAAGTTCCCCCGCCTCTTACAAAATTGTAGGAGCATTCCTGCACCTCTGCTGTCTTTCTCCGTTGAATACTGTGGGAGATTTCTACCAAGTAGAAATGACGGTTCCATTGCCTACAAATCTAGTGATGACGGTTCCTCCACCTAAACATTTCCAATTTAACCATGGATGAAGCTCTTTAATAAGAAGGCAATTTTTTGTCCTGAATTAAATGAATGGTTTGCCATCTCTGACAGTGTTCTGCTCCTTAATTCGCACCCATATATTTGGTCCCACAAGTTTGGAGCTGGATCAGTGTTTGGCTCCACGTGATCTGTGCGGGATTAAAGTTTGGCCACACACGTTTATTGCTGACTCAGAGTTTGGTCCTACATGCTCGATGCTGGATCAGAGTTTGGACCCACGTGCTTAATTCTGTCAGTTTGGCCCCAAGTGCTTGGTGCTGGATCAGAGTTTGGTACCACGTGCTGGATGCTGGATCAGAGTTTGGCCCCACACACTCAGTGCTGGATCAGAGTTTGGCCCCACACACTCAGTGCTGGATCAGAGTTTGGCCCCACACACTCAGTGCTGGATCAGAGTTTGGCCCCACACACTCAGTGCTGGATCAGAGTTTGGCCCCACACACTCAGTGCTGGATCAGGTTTGGCCCCACCACTCAGTGCTGGATCAGAGTTTGGCCCCACACACTCAGTGCTGGATCAGAGTTTGGCCCCACACACTCAGTGCTGGATCAGAGTTTGGCCCCACACACTCAGTGCTGGATCAGAGTTTGGCCCCACACACTCAGTGCTGGATCAGAGTTTGGCCCCACACGCTTGTTGCTGGATCAGAGAGTTTGGCCCCATATGCTCGGTGCTACATCAGAATTTTTCCCATTTGCTCAGTACTGGATCGGAATTTGGCCCCACATGCTTGGTGCTGGATCAGAGTCTTACCTCCATGGATTTGGTGCTGGAGAAGTTTGACCCTGTGTGTTCGGTGTCTGGAACCACTGTCAGGGTATGGCAGAGTGAGACACCTATATGTTCAGTGCTGAATCAGAGTCTGTAACCCACTTGTTCCTCAGAGTGTGATTTCAGTCTTCTGCCCATTTTATAAGTGTTGGATATGAGCTTCAAGCATGTGAGTTGGTGGGAGTGTGATCAGAGGTAGGACTCTGTTCTGCTGCATTACTTCTCTGTGTAGTCCAGCACTTTCTCACTTCGGTCTTTCATCATTGTTAGTTTCTCGTATATGTCATCAAAAATAGAATTTTTCAGTTATTTTGCTGTGGTAACCAGATCAGCGCTTCGGATTCAGAGTTTGGCTAGCCTACATGAGGTCCTCATCCTGATGTCCACAGTTGCAGTTCCTGCTGTCAGCCTATGACTAACCGGGCACCCAAGGAGTGGGCCTGTCATGACTTGACCAGTACAGTCCCTTATCCCAGGTCCTTCCCAAGTTCTAGAGAACTGGCAAAACTTTCTTCCTCCTCTCTTTCCCCAGTGCACAAAAAGAAATATTGGCTGTTGACACTCTGTCACTTGCAAGCACTGATTGGAGTCGGTGACCATTCTACAGTCTACAGTGCCAACTTTAGTACTGACTATGACACCGTCTGTGCCTTTTATGCCCCTAGCAGCACCACAGAAATCCTACTTTATCAGCGAGGGCCCTGCTATCCTCCTTGCATGACTTCTGGTCAAGGTTAATGACATCTGCTACACAGTGTAACCTGGACATCACAACTTCTCCAAGGTGGGGGGTTCTTATTTAGGTCAGTATCAGAATCCCTTCCCTGGGTCTCTATGTTCGACCCACTCTAGGTGGAACTGGGGTCATTGCCTATGGGGGTTGCCTACTATAACATGGCCTTCTGTCTCGCCAAACCTCATGGTCTCACAATGGCACCATGATCTTAGTGGAATAAAGCATTGTCTGACTCCTTCTGTCTGTATCACAGTCTCAAGGGGCCATGTTTTGGGCCAGGCCCAGCCAACATCTGATCAGCTCTTTTTTGGATGTGGGGCAAGATCAACCAGATTCCCTTCTTCCTCTAGTAGCAATTGAACAACCAGATTTGTCCCCCACACCTCTACCGAAATCAGTCCCCGGTGCTAACGCAGCCCCTGCTTCAAGGCCACATGCATGCCAACCTATGGCTGACGCCTTGTCTGCTTCTTCCTTGGAGAGCTTCAGCTCCTCTAGTACACAGATATTGGCTTGGATTGACCTGGCTTTTGCAGCCCTTCTAGCTGTCATATAGGAGGTTTATCATTTTCTTACTGTAACCTAAAAGGTCTCCAGTTGACAAATCCAGGATTTTTTGGGGACTCAGTAGTCCATCTATAATGTTGGATCTTACTTTGAGAGGGCTTTTGCAGTAGGTAATAACCATTAGGACTAGAGTCATCAGGCGCTAGGACCACATGGAAAACTTTAGCTAGCAGTATCTGGTGGGGGAATGCCCACCTGATGTCACGTGACAGATGTCAGGTTGATGCTATATAGTGGGCGGTCCCCACGTCCACTGTCCAGTTCTTTTCCACCATCAACCTGTGCGCGTCGCACCTCACGGAGAACGCTGCTTCAGTCAGCCACCATTTTTGGAAGAGTATTTATCAATTTTTTCTTTATTTTATGCATTTCTAGAAAAGTAAATATTTTTTGTGTCTTCTCCAGTGCCATCTGAGTCACGTAAGAACAAAAACGATTCCTGTGGCACACAGCTCCCTCATAAGAATGGCCATTCCCTTTGTCTTTTCTGCTTGGGACCCAAGCTCAAGACTGAGAACTGTGAGGCCTGCTAGAAATTTAACCAGGCCACACGGAAATACTGCCAACAGGCCCTGGAAGCCCACGTTATTAAGATCAAGATGGCTTCCATGGAGAAGGAGCTGCAGAATCTGCAGGAATAGTCTTCCTCACCAGGAGGTTCTTCCGGCTCCTACAAGAAGAAGCACTGGGACTATGATCGGTTCCCTTTCTGCCCTTGTGCCTCCTTTGGGAGCCGAGATGCCCAACAGCCTCCTGTTAATGTGAGTGACAGCCAATCGCCGCTTGCTCCTCCGCTGAGCAGCCTGGTCCCCCCGCCTGAACTGGTTATGGTTCAGGCGGGCATCTCTGGAGTCCCAGAGAACTCGGCCACCATTAGACCCCTCAAAACTCTCAGGTCTGAGGCGTGTGGCGTGGCTGATAAGTCTGTCATCGGCTCCTCTGATGAATGCCCAGCCAAGGCTGATAAGTCGAATGCCAGCTCCTCTGGCGTCCACCCAACCATGCCACTTTCATTGGGCTCGATAACGGGCCCGACATTGATCCAGTGGATCAGTGCCGCTTCTACCACAGCCTTCCCCAGAGGGTTATCACTTTCAGGATCCTCCTTCCCCGCCTCCTTTGGTGGAGACTCCTGGCTCACCTCTTTCCGCTGAGCCAGAGTTTGAGGGAGTCTGCCTGATGCCACCCAGATGCCAGAGCTGGAACATTCTGTGCCGGACCTCTTTCAGCAGCTGGCAATTACTGTGATGCAGGCTCCCTCGTCTGGGCCCGTTGCCCCACCTCAGACTCTGGTGGGACCCCCAGCCTCTTCGAGGCAGATGCCGGAACTTCCTCCGGCGGGTCTGGTGCCAGACTTTACATTACCGGGCCCTTTTCACCCTCCATTAGGGCCCCTCCGTCAGGGCCTTCGCCTAGCTATCCACCATCAGGGCCTCCATCGTGGCTCTCTGATCTGCCATCTGGGCCTTCTGACACGAGGCCTTCCGACGCCAGCATTCCCTGCGCCTCACTACCTCCCCCTCAAGGGTATCAGACGCCAGGATACCCCATGTAGGGGTATCAGACACCAGGCTATTCCATGCCCAGCTATGGTATGCTGGGCTATCATTACCTGATGCTTCATTACCACTATCCATGCTACCCACCCGCGTACCAGCCGCCACCACCACCTCCTCCTCTGCCTCAGGTGGATTTTAGGGCAGCGCTTCAGTCTTGATGGAAAGAAACCAAGACCCAGCTGGTTTCTGAATTGGACCGACATCAGCCGGTCATGGACCCTACGCCAAGGTCCTTTTCGCCAGTGGAATCTCTCCCTTCTACCTCGGGCCAGGCCTCGCGCCCTGCCACAGTAGCTGACAACGATAGAGGCATCATGGTCTTCTCTAAGGAGGTTCCTCTTCCACAGGCTCCCCGGACAGAAGCCTTTCTTTGGACTCTGATTCTCCCGCCTTCTCTGCTTCGGGTTTTGAGACCCTTCCCCCTAGTTTCCTCAGCTCAAGACCTCTCCCAAGGTTCGCCCCGGATGATCCCTCTTTCACAGAGATCCTTCGGAAGAGTCAAGAGGTGAATGGGTGTAAGACTGAGGGCCAAGACCCCCAATATAAGAGACTAGTGGAGCACCTAGACCTGCCGGAGCTGTCGCCACTTCTCATTTCTCTGTGGATAGGCCCGCATGAGGATTTGGCTTCCATGGTTTGGCAGCAGCCTTCGTCGGTGGCTGCTGTTCCTAAGAAGGCTGACAGATTATATAGGGCCCCTGAGGGCAAAGACCACCTCAGTTCTCATCCTAATGCGGACTCTGTGGTCATCAACGTGGCCCATGACTGTATAGGTAAGCCACAACATATGAGCACCTCCCCTCCTGATAGCAAATAGACGAGTTCAGATGTAAAGTTTACTCATCCTCCCCTTTGGCCCTCAGAGCCCTGAATTATATGGCACACATGACTGTGTACCAAAAATCTATTCTCGGTCAGCTTAAGTCGGAGTTTGAGGAATTACAAGGTCCAGTTCTCTTTGGGGGTGATGCCAAAGACATTGTAACTGAATTATAGGACAGTGGCAAGGCCTTGCACTCTGTCCAGTCCATGTATCGTTCCATCTCCAAGCCTAAGCAGCCTTTTCGTTGCCAGCAAAGGCGTCAGAACAGGCAACAGCCAGACAGACGTCGGATCAAACAGGCTCCTTCGACAGCGGCCACCTCTCCATCAGAGTCGCAGCAGGCTTCTAGAGCACTGCCCCCCCACCTTCTGACTTTCGGCGGGGCCCCCAGCCTCTGCCGTCTGCTCCAGAGGAACCGTGGGGGGAAGATTCACCAAACATTTGACCAGATGGGAGGTGATCACCACAGACTCGTGGGTACTTCAGCTAGTCGCTCAAGACCCCACCACAGAATTCACAAAAAGACCTCCAAATCTCTCTCACTACCCCAAAGGTCACATCCTTCTCATCAGAAAGGAAATACGGGCTGTTCTCCAAAAATCTACCATAGAGCCCTTGCTCGGAACCAGGTGGGAAGGGGATGTTACTCCCACTTCTTCCTGGTCCTCAAAAAGATGGGAGATCTCCATCCGATCTTGGATCTCCACACACTCAATCTGTATGTAGAGTACAAAAAATTTTGCATGCTGACCCTGCCAGGTCTTTTGCCACTGCTTCACCAGGGACATTGGCTCTTTCTTCTGGATATGGGAGATGCATACCTGCATATTCTGATCTTTCCCTCCCACCGACGCTTCCTCCGGTTTACTTTCCAGGGGGAACATTTTCAGTTCAAGGTGCCACCCTTTGGCCTTTCTTTGGCTCCCAGGGTTTTCACCTAGTGCCTAGTGGTGGTGGCAGCGGCGTTACACCGCCAGGGCCTGTATGTGTTCCCATACCTTGATGACTGGCTTCTGTCTGTGCCATTGAAAGAAAGCCTAGAGACCTCTCTGTCCACTACCCTGGACCTGTTTCAGCAGGTGGAATACCGGTCAGCTATCACAAGTCTCACCTTATTCCTTCACGGCGCCTCCAATTTATTGGGGTTGGTGCTGGACACAGTTCAGGGTCAGGCCTTCCTCCCCTTAGACAGGGTGGAGACCTTGCGGCAACAGGCCAGTGGACCATGGCCTGGGCCATCTTACGCCTGCTGGGTCTCATGGCTGCGGCTGTTCATACTGTTCCTCTCGCCAGGCTCCATGTGCGAGTTACACAGTGGACACTGAGAGTGCAGTGGGACCAGAGATTAGATGACATGGATCACAGAATCCTAGTATCCAACCCGATGTGTCGAGACTTCCTGTGGTGGCAGGATCAGAGCAGTCTCTGAGGGGCTCCTTTCCAGTCTCCCCCTCCTACCTAACAATGGATGCATCTGGCCAGGGCTGAGGCAAGCACCTGGGGGATCACAAGACAGAGATCTTGGTCTCCGCAGGAGCTCTCTCTGCAAGTCAGTGTGTTAGAGATGCGAGCGGTGCTGTACATCCTTCAGGCTTTTCAGCCCCTTGTTCACTCAGGCAGACTCCTAGTCCAGACGGACAATAGGTTTGTGGTTTGGTACCTTAACAAACACGGAGGCACACAGTCGTACCCCCCTTTGCAGGGAGGCGATGGGAGTGTGGTATTGAGCAATTCAACACGGCATCCAGCTGATGGCAGTGCACGTCCCAGGAATGCAAATTGTACTGGCGTACAGTCTCAGCCGCATTCAGGCAAAGGCACATGAGTGGGAACTGAGACAATTCCGTAGTCGAGATCGAATATTTGGGGTCGTCCAGACCTGTATCTGTCTGCCTACCCCATACAACGCCAAACTACCCAGTTTCTGCTCACTCGTTCCCGGACATGGTGTTTTTTGGTGAGACGTGCTGTCTCTCTGCTGGACAGAGAGGTTCTTGTATGCCTTCTCTCCTTTCCTGGTACTGCAGAGGGTGCTTCTGAAGCTTCAGGCGGAAGGGGCTTGCATGATTCTAATCGCCCCTTATTGGCCTCGTCAAATTTGGTTCCCTTTGTTCTAGCAGTAGTTGGTGGAGCCTCTGGCACCTCTACCCCTCTGCCAGGACCTGCTGACCCAGGATCAGGACAAGCTACTCCATCTAGGTCTCAGATCCCTTCACCTTCACACATGATGCCTGATGACATAGCCGCTGCGCGGTTTGGAGTTTTTTCCAGAGTTGCACATGTCTTTGTGGAGGCACGAAAGACATCCACAAGAACCACATATGCTATGAAGTGGAAGACGTTCTTCATTTGGGCAGCATTCAAGGACTGGGACCCTTTCTCTTGCCCAGCCCCACAGGTCATGGAATACATTCTGCACCTTTATGACCTTGGCATCAGTTACTCTTCGCTGAAGGTCCATTTGTCTGCCATTTCTACCTACCACACTCTGGTGGATGGCAAAACCTTGGCACAGTTGGAGGTTTCCAGAACCTTTCTGAAAGGAATTCTCCATCTGAACCCCCCCCGGTCAGGAACCCTGTTCCTCTGTGGGATCTGAATTTTATTCTTGAGAAGCTCACTTTGCCTCCCTTTGAACCGACTGTGAGCTGCGACCTGCGCTGCCTTTCTTAGAATGCTATTTTTAGTTGCTGTTACTTCTGCTCGAAGGATTTCCGAGCTTTAGGCCCTTATGTGTAAGGAGCCTTATTTGATTTTTCACAGAGACAGGGTGGCTCTGCATACAACTCCTAAGTTTCTGCCAAAGGTAGTTTCAGAGTTTACTTTGAATCAGACTGTACACTTACCAGTGTATTATCCTGAGCACTCTAATCAAAGGGAGGCCATTCTGCACGCTCTCGATGTGCACAGAACTTTGCATTGCTACATGAACAGGACAAAATCAGTCTGCAGAGTGCATCAGCTTTTCGTTTCCTTTACGTCCAAAAGAAAGGGTGCTGCAGTTTCCAAACAGTGTTTGTCCAAACGGTTGGCAGACTGCATTCTGTTTTGTTATCAGAAGTGTAACAAACCCCTTCCGAGGACACTCAACCAGAGGCATGGCTGCATCTGCTGCTTGTTTCAGGAATGTTTCTGCCATTGACATCTGTGCAGCAGCTACTTGGAGCTCTGTCCACACTATCACCAAGCATTACGGTTTGGACATTCCCTTTAGGCACAGGGCAGGCTTTGGACTAGCTGTCCTTCAGGGCTTACTATCTTAGTTTCCTGCTACTGTGCAAACCCGTCCTGCCTCCCGTGTTTCTCAGTCTTTGTCTGACTTCCACTGCTTGAGACTCTGTCCTAATGGTTAGTACCTACTGTAAGAGCCCTCTCGAAGTAAGATAGTACAGTTACGTAAGAACTTGCCATAACAGTAGATCTTTGAGAGAGGCCCTTGCAGTAGGAACCTTTTTCCCTCCCACCTTCCCCTGGCTTCTGCGGCTACTTCTTTCTAGGCTTTCTTTTGACTCCAGGAGCCAATCCTTTCTTCTGTCACACCTTCTTAGGTCTCCAGCGGGAGAACTGGAGGGCGGGCATGAGGACTGCCCACTATATAACGTCAGGCTGACGTCCATCACATGATGTTGGGTGGGCGATCCCCCGCCAGACACTGAAGTTTTCTGTGTGGTCCTAGCGTCTGACAGTTCTAGTCCTAATGGTTATTACCTGCTGCAAGGGCTTCTCTCAAAGACGTACTCTTATGGTAAGTTCTTACATAACTGTACTTTCTGTTCTCCAGCCAGCCTCAAAATGCTCCAGCACCACGATCTGGCAACATCCAGTCTACTCTGCAGTATCTGCCCCAGAGCCAAACAGTAGATACCTGCTGTGTTCTGGTAAAGACCATTTGTGTCAGTCCCAAAAAGCAGTGGGCAAATAAAAAAAAACAAAAAAAACAAAGGAAACAAAAAAAACATCCAAATCATAAAGTGTAGTGTGAATTGTCAATTTGCTGCAACTCGTAAATTTAACCACGCAAATTGACGCAGTTCCCCAATTTGTGGCAAATGTTTGCCACGATTCATGTCAAAAATTTGGATCAGTGTGCATAGTGCAGTAAATTTGTGTAGTGTGCCCTACATGAATAATCTGCACAACTAAGAAGTTTAGATTGCAACAGACCTAGTCCCAAGCCTGCAGTGCCAGCTTTTCACAATAAGAACATTATTTCTGTCCTCCCTCAGCTAAGGAATTTTGCACAAATGGTAATGGAAGACCTACGGTTCAGCCTATTTGAAAGTCTGCACTGCTAATTATCGCTGTCATATTGCAGAATCTGAGCAGCATCTTTTGGGTTCCGAAACCTCCATTGCTAACATTCTCCCAGATTCTGCAGCCGAAGTGGAACTTCTAACTGTTGTCTCCATGGGGCAGGAATCTACTCATGTCCAGCCTAAGGTGGTGCATAATGCTTTGCTATATGCTAGCATTCTGTTGTTGCAGCAGTTACCATTGCATGCTTGACTTTGGTTTTCTCACATTTTCCCTGAAGCCAGCAGTAAAGTTCTTATTGCCTCATTTTGGGGATCAGACACTTTTCCCCGTAAGCTTGATGGCCATTCTGCCCCCCTGGAAATGTTCACATTTCTCACAGCACATCATGATGCAGGAAGTCCCTGCTAAACAGAAGCTGCCTGGCAGAACAGGGTTAAAACATGCTTCCATATCTGCTGGCATGTTATAGTGCATACAGTGCAGTGTCCATTCTTTGCTCAGCAGAACAGAATTTTTCAGTTAGGACTTTTCCGAGCTCCCTTTAGTTTTTCTGTACTTTAGTAACTGTATGCCACCATATTGTCAGGTCTAGCCTCCTGCTTCTTTGTACTGTTTGTCACACAACTAAAGAGTGTGGCTCTGAGACAGACTCTTAGAAGATAGGAAAGCTGCTTATCAGTAACTCCTGATCTTATAAGACATTTCCTTCAGAGAACCACATTCGACTTACCACCTTCCCTTGGGAGAGTTCCTTTGCTGCCGTTCAAGTAAGTGGCGACTTTGTAGTGATACTCCTATTTAGCCTAGCATACTAAGAGACCGTCTAGTCTCAACAACTTCTCCGCATATTCATGTTTTTTGTTCCCTGATGGCTGGTTGGTCAGTAGAGGTTGTTGCATATCTTTTTTTTTTTTTTTTCTTCCACAATCCCTTTATTTTCTCATTGCTGGGGGGTGGGTGGGGTTGTTTTTTTTTTTTTTTTCTCGCAGGCCAAGCGTCACTGTGGCATGTTACTGCTTCCTGTGCCCCTTCCAAACATAAGTCCGTGACACTGGGGGTGCCCATTCCCCCAGTGTCCTCAACTGTTGCAGTACTGCCCCCCAGTGTCCTGTCGCTGAAATAAAGAAAATTGTCCCTCATCGATTTATTTATTTTTTTCCTGAAAATTAGAAAAACATCCATCGTATCTGCTGCAACGTTACCAACCCTCCCACTTAGAACACCCCCCACCCCATACTTACCCAACGGAGGTCTATCCCTGTAATCTTCCTTGGACCGCAGACACGTCTTCACTCTTCAAAGCCCAACTGCAAACTGAGGTAAGCGCTTCAATGTATTTCAGTGGGGTTTTCAACTTGGTTGCATAACTTGGCCATTTTGTTATAATTTTGCCCCAAATTTTCAACATACTTTTTTTGGGACCCCACCTCATGAAAAATGCAAGTGATGTTAGGTAAATCTGTCCTAAAAGTAATTTTGTGGTCGCTGCGTGAAATCACCTTTCAGTCAGGAGTTGAACATTTTCTCCACCATTTTTCATGAGGTGGGGTCATAAGAAGGCTAAATTGAAAATTTGGTGTAAAAATATTTAAAAACAACGAAGTTACGAGCCTACGTTCACAAATTTCAGTGAGCCTGCGTTGAAATTTGCGAACATAGGCTCGTAACTTCGACAGTTTTCAATTTTTTGACCCTAAATTTCCAGTATAACTGTTTCTTCACAGCACCTCATGAATGTGACAGCTGTCATTTTTCAAAGTGAAAGTGCCTTGTCATATTTCTCCTGTCTTGTACATGTTCTTTTTCCCTTTTTTGAATCTTCTATCCCTTCTTTAATTTCATAATAATTATCAGTGAGTCTAATTTAATATGGTTACCCCCAGGTTTTCATCAGTATTCTGCGCTGTATTGGAACACCCCTGATTTGATACCCCTAATCATGTGACTGAGATAAACTAGAATGCAACAGAAACAGCGCCATGACCAAAAAGGACACTGGGGATATTGGACCTAACTCCAGTGCACACAGCATTGTATGGTGAACATGAACGGAAATGTGTCCCCATCAAGGTGGGGCAAATCAAGTAGCCAGGTGGCCAGTGGTCACTAAATAAAATTAATTTAGCTACCAGATTTTAAAAATGTACTGGTCAACTGGCTGCCAATCGACAAATGCATTTATGCGCCCTTAAAAGTGATGGCCCTAAAAATATTAATTTGGTTACCAGATTTTGGAGGGACACATCAATTTGTTTTAGTCCATCTGCTCTGTGATGATTTGCTCTGGACTGTTTAGCAAATTCTCATGTAGCCCAGATTTTGAAAGCTAGTGGCCAAAATGACCACTGGCACAAAAATTGATTTACCCACCTTAGGCCCGATATAAATGGATTGGCAACAAAAATGAATGTCTGGGATCAGTACTGGTGGTTGAAAACGGAGAGCATCATGAAGTACAGTATATTAAAAACAAATGACCAGAAATGTTGCTTTGAGTTTTGTATAACACACACAACTGCTGGATGTATGAAAGTGTACCTTTCCATGTTTATACTGCTGCCGCTTGTCCCCTAACCTGGACATGCGTGGAAACTCTTTGTTTCCTTGTACCTTCTCTGAATATAAACAATAAAATACCAATGAAGTCTTTCAGTAACATGCCAGCACTCACAGAGCCTTTTAAAAATAAAATAAAAAAGTTCAGCACAGCCATTGGTTTATGTGAAAAGTTTGTTTATAGGAGCGTGGATATGTTGTTCATCCACACTCATTGGCAGGTACCTTGCCACTTTAAGATGAGAATCGCCAGAAGTCTTCAAGCTGGCTCCTCCCTCCCACCCGGGTGGTATATACCTCGGCTCCGCCCCATGAAGCCAGATCTTCCTTTCCGCTGGAAGATTCAGGTTGCCTCCCTTGTGCTCACGCATTTCGTAGGCCCTGGCTTTCAAAACTTCGGTTTTACTGAAATAAAAAATTGTTTTTGTTAGCGATCGCCTTTTCGCATCTTCGAGTATGGAAGAAAAATCTTCCCCAGGATTTCGCCGGTGTCCTTGCAGCAAAAAATATCGCACACCGATCCCCATCTCACGTGCGTCTACTGCCTTGGTGTCGGCCATGACACCTCATCCTGCAGTTTTTGCTTGGCCTTCCATCTCAACGTCCTGGACGACCGTCTTGCACGATTAAAACTGGGGAGACCAGAGAAGAGGAATCCTCCGGTGAACTCCAAGGAGGTTAGGTGGGCGTTTTCCACGGCCACGGGATCCGCCGAGGAATTGGAACACATGCAAGTGTTCGAGGAAGAAGCCGCATATGCTGCAGACTCTTGAAGCTTCTTTGTTCCGCTCAACCTGGGCTCCACCTTCTCGGGGTCCTTTCGGGAGTTATGCCAGTCTCTTCCCACCAGGGGAGAGGCGCCTGCGTGCTTGCACTCCTCCCGATCCCATAAGCGGGATAAGGAACTGAGCAAGTCTTTGGCTCGACGAAGGCACTCTTGGCACCAGGAGATGTCTCTGTCCCAGGAGCATGCGGTCTCGACCTCTGTCGCGATCGCTTCTTCGGCCGCTGGCTTCTCAGACCTTCCATCAGGCCAGTTGACCGAGGATGTGGCCAACGAGGTCGAGATTGTTCTCAACCCAATCGATCCGCTGTTGCTGGCCCTGGTCGATGACTACTTAGAGAGGACTCCGGTCCTCGTCTTCTCCGATGAGGAGACCGAGCCTGCTGGTGTCCCCATCGAGAATCTGTTCCGTACCCCCGAAGTCACCGGTCCCACTGGTGTCTCCCGGGCGACAGAGTCAGGTCGCTTGATCTCAGTTGAGGTCTCGAACCCCCTCCTCTGAAAGGCCGAGGAAGAGCCACAAACGCTCAAAAAGAGGCCACGCCATTGGTCGTCTTCATCCTCCTCAGATGAGGAGAGGCTTCGGCGGAAACTCCGGTGCTGCGGGGACCTCATGTGGCAACGGCTGATCTTGTCAGGGCACAAGCGTACTCCGGCTCCTACCCTGGCCATTACTTGGCTTTCGCCTCCTAGGCTGAAGTCGACTCCTTCGGAGACAAATTCTTCTGTTCCCCTGCCTGCGGGGCCGGCGAGACCTCCTGTTTGGCCTAAACCAGTCTCTCCACCGATCGTGGTGGAACTGCCACCTAAGCAGCTTGTGGGAGGGGCTCCTTCCAAAGAAGGCAGACCGGACACCAGGCTTCCCCGGCATTTGTCGGTCATGGTCACCCCGGACCACCCTCGGTGTGTCGAGGGTGACTTGGGCGGGAGACCGCTGTATCCAGATTCGTCGGATTCGGACATCACCGGGCTTCATTCTCATCCTGGGGATGATTAATCATCCATTGGCTTAGGGATGGAGGAAAGTCCTTCCTTCTTCCAAGGGATCCTTTGCCTCATCTCTGAGTCCATAGGGATGCCCCTGGAGCCCATCCAGAAAAAGGCAGAGTACCCTCTTACAGACATCCTTAAGAGGGGATACCCTGACGGAGGCCTTTCCTGTGGCCAAGGCCATAGTTTGCCCGGCCCTTGAACTTTGGGAGCGTCCTGCCTCTTGCCCAGCTCAGTCTGCCCGCATGGCCCACAAGTACGCGATGCCTATGGGGTCGCTCACAGGGTTCACAGAGCACCCTTCGGCCGAGAGCCTGGTGACCACCTCTGTGTTCAGGCGTACTGGCAGTTCTGCCAATACAGACCGACCTCCTGACAGAGTCCAAACATTTGGACCATTCGGCTAGGAATATTTATGCAGCCTCCTCCTTAGGCCTTTGTCAGGCAAGTTAGTCGTCATGGCACACTTCTCTCACGCCCTTCTCGGGTCATTGGACGAAGTCCTCCCACACCTCCCCACGGACATGCAAACCCAAGGTTTTTTTTTTAATTTTCTTCTTTATCCTGCGGTTCTGCTGTTGCTTATCAGCCCTGGTCATGGCCCCTGAGACTTCCAGTGCCATCTACTTCCTCCATCCCCAGTTATCCCCGGCTTACCCCCCGGAGAGCAGGGCCACGGCATCCGTCCCCTTCATCCGTGCCACGGAACTAGTATCTGGTCGGGGAAGCAGCGATGGCAGGTAACTGAAGCCCCAGGGAGGGCGTCACATAGACAGCGAACCAGCCCGCCATCTTTTTCCTGGTTTTCTCAGAGGCGGGGACGTGCAATGATGCCAGCGTCTGCCCCACCTCCCTGATACAGAGTGCCGGTAGCATGAGTGACTCCCAGCCTCCACCAGGGGTCCTCTTTGCGCCGGACACTGCCCCGGAGAAGGAGAGTCGCCCATGGGGTGCTCAATCCTTCTCCCCGACCGACCCTCCAGCTGACCCAGGTCCGTTCCCAAACCTGGGTCGCCGGCACCGCATGCGGAAATCCAACTGCTGCGCCGGCGGGCCGGCAAACCAGGGTTAAGCAGGTCCGGGATCAGGGCCGAGTTGTTGCCGAGCAGCAGCTCCAGACGGCCCTGGACATCGGGGATTCCTGTGCCCGTTCGATGGCCACCGCGGTTGCCTCTCATCGCAGAGCTTGGCTGAGGTTATCCTCCTTCCCAGCGGATACTCAGCAGAAACTGGCTGACTTGCCCTTCCTTGGGACCGACTAGTTCAGCCCAGAAGTGGCCGGTCACCTTCATCGCATTGAGCAGTCCAATGCCACCTTGGACGCTACTTCTGCCAGGGTTCTTCAGGCAGGAACCAGCAGAAGAAGCCTTTTCGGCACTCTTCTCCTGCGGCTCAGCAGTCCTCCTTTCAAGGAGGACAGCAGCATCAGCAGCAGGCCCAAACTTGGCACCCTCGGCCCAGGCCCATAAAGGAGGCCGAGGCTCAGGTCCTGGAGCCTCCTCTTTCTCCAAGCCTGTTCAGTGATGGGGCCGGGGCTGCCACCCTCGCTCCCATCATGCCAGCTCTGGGTCCTCCCGTGGGAGGCTGGCTCCGCCACTTTTTTACGCCTGGTCTGACGTCACTTCGGACAGGTTGGTTCTCGAAGTGGTCGGTCAGGGACTGCCTCTGGAATTCGGGCAGTACCCTCCAAGCCAAGCCCTCTCCTCTCGGGAGGAATGAGTATCCACTCAGGCGCAGTTGGCTTTTTGAGACGACATTGCTCAGTGGCAGATCCTCCAGCAGACCCAGGCTTTGTCTCCAGGTACTTCCTGGTGCCCAAGCGGACCAGAGGCTGGCACCCCATTCTAGATTTACAAGACCTGAATCAATATCTCAGTTCACGGACCTTTCGGATGGTCACTGTGTCCCAGATCATATCATCCTCAAAGCGAAACATGTGGTTCTGTTCACTGGATCTGCAGGATGCATTCTTTCACGTCCAAATCTGTCCATCCCATCAGCGGTTTCTCCGCTTCAGGGTCGAAGGGACCCTGTACGAGTTCCGAGCCATGCTGTTCGGCCTGTCATCGGCCCCACGGGTCTTCACCAAATGCATTGCAGTGGTGGCGGCCCATCTCTGGTGTCGGGGGGCAGAATTTACCCATACCTCGACAGTTGGCTCCTGGCAGGTTCCACCCTGCAAGAGGTAGAGAGGTCCAGGGACTTGACCCTCAAGACCTGCTCCCAACTCTGCCTCCTGATCAACGAGGCCAAGTTGGAATTCGTGCCTTCTCAGGTGATGGGCTTCATTGGGGCTGAGCTCGACTCTCAACAAGCCAGAGCTCTGCTCCCGGCGGACAGGGCAGAGGTTCTTTCCTCTTTTGCCCAGTCATTTCTGGTTGGGCACTTGTGCCCTACCCGGGACTTTCTGTGCCTTTTGGGTTACATGGCGGCATGCACCTCAGTGGTCTGTTGGGCCAGACTGCACATGCGCTCTCTCCAGTGGGAGCTGGCAGCCCAGTGGTCTCAGCGTCCCGGTCATTTCGACCAGCTGATCACTGTAACCCAGAGGATGTGGAACGCTCTCCAATGGTGGACCGCCCCAGACCGGTTGCAGGAAGGGATCCCGTTTGTCCGCCCGAGCCGACGGTCGTCCTCATGACCAGTGGCTCTCTCATGGGCTGGGGAGCCCACATGGGAGACGAAAGGGCCCATGGGCTCTGAACTCCCGAGGACTCCCGATGCCTCATCAACCTGTTGGAGCCCAAAGCAGTCAGACTAGCATTGTCGACTTTCGCGCCTCAGCTCCGGGGGCCAATTGGTTCAAGTCCAGATGGACAATACCACAATCATGTACTACCTCAACAAACAGGGCAGCACACACTCCCGTCTGCTGTGCAAGGAGGCACTCTGCATCTCGACCCTCGTGAGACGATTGGAGGTGGATCTCCTAGCCATTCATATGGCAGGACCCTCTAGCCATCTGGCGGATGCTCTCAGCCGCTTAGGCCAGACATCCCACGAATGGTGTCTCCATCCAAAGGTAGCTTACAGTCTGTTCTCCCATTGGGGCAAACCGATTGTGGACCTGTTTGCCTCCAGGGAAAACACAAAGCTGAGGCTGTTTCATGCCCGCCCCCCTCAGCAGGGCTCACTGCAGGGGGATGCCTTCTCATGGCCATGGACCCCAGGCCTCCTCTACGCCTTCCCTTCATTTCCCTTGATCCATGAAGTGTTACTCAAGGTGAGGAGGGACAAGGCGAAGGTGATTGTGGTAGCCCCAGACTGGCCATGCCAGTTCTAATATCCAGATCTCCTCAGCCTCGGCTGCAGGCCCCTGGAGCGGTTTTGCACACTCCTGGACCTGATCTCTCTCAATCAGGGGAAGGTATTCCATCCAGACCTTCAATCCCTGCACCTCACAGCCTGGTACCTGAGCAGCTAGAGTTCCAGGCTTTGGGTCTTTCCGAAGATGTCTACACTGTGGTGGAGGCATCTAGAATGGAATTTACCAGGAAATGTTATGCCTTCAAATGGAAAAGGTTTTCCAGTTGGTGTCAGGGCAAGTGCCTGGACCCTTTGTCCTGTCCAGTGGCTAACATTCTCGACTACCTTTGGTCTCTGTCCAAAGGGGGTCTTAGGTCATCGACCCTTAGGGTGCACCTGGCAGCCATCTCTGCTTACTGGGCACAGACCGGTCAGCCGATGTTGGCACGGGAGACAGTGGTCGGGTGCTTTTTCAAAGGCCTGGATCACATATCCCCTCTGGCGTGTGAACCTCCACCTCCATGGGATCTACTGCTGGTACTGGCAAAGCTCTTGGGCAAGCCATTGGAACCAATGCACAAGTGTACCTTGTCACATTTATTGTGGAAGACGGCCTTCCTGGTGGCTGTCACGTCAGCCAGAAGGACACGGGAACTCCAGGCGCTTTCGGTGGAGTCCCCTTATCTGGTTTTCCACAGGGACAAGGTTGTCCTGCGCCCCCACCCAAAATTCCTTCTGAAGGTGGTGTCAGAGTTTCACCTTAACCAGGTGTTAACTCTGCCTGTTTACCACCCTAATTACACCTCTGAAGCAGAGTACAGGCTCCATACTTTGGACCAGAGATGTGCTCTCTCCTATTATAAGGAGAGGACGGTGGAAATTCAGGGAGAGGTTCGCCAGCTGTTTGTCACCTACGCTGAAGCCGCTTCTGGCAGACCTTCAACGAAGCAGACTATTGCAAGATGGATTACATCATGCATAGGTCTATGCTGTGACTTGGCGGGCAAGGAGCCTCCCAGAGGGATAAGAGCTCATTCTACCCGCCATACTGCTGCATCGGTGGCTGCTTCCAGGGACATCCCTATCCAGGAAATCTGCCGGGCTGCTACCTTGAAGTCAGCAAACACCTTCATCACCCATTACCACATTGACCTTGAGTCACACCGGGATGCTGGTTTTGGGGCCTCAGTTCTCCAATCTCTGTTCCCTAAATAGGGGATGTGCGCCTTGCCTCCCTTCTCCCAGAGAACTGCTAGGAGTATGCCAATAAGTGTGGATGAACAACATATCTATGCTCTTAGAAGAACAGGTTACTCATATGTAACAGTAGTTCTAGGAGTGGTATATGTTGTTCATCCACATGGACCCATCCATCCTCGACTGCGGACCTTTACAACACCTGGTTTCCAGCGGACTAAGATCTGGCTTCATGGGGCGGAGCCGAGGTATATACCGCCTGGGTGGGTGGGAGGAGTCAGCTTGAAGAATTCTGGCGATTCTTAAAGCGGCAAGGTTCCTGCCATTCAGTGTGGATGAACAACATATACCACTCCTAGAACTACTGTTACAGGTGAGTAACCTGTTCTTACAAGACTGGGGAGTGTTAAAGGGTCATTAAAAGAAGTCGCTCTGAAATGTCACTATGCTTCCTTTTTAAATGACATGTATTTATTTAACACCTGGAAGGTACACTGAGATGAGTCCTATTTTCAGTTGCATCCAGTGGAACAGACTGCAGCCAGATGGTAGTATTTCAACTTTTGTATTTACTGTTTGTATGTTTTTTTATCTTTACAGTTTCAAGACCACATAAAATCATGCGGTAAATATAAACAGCCTTGCAAGTTCCAGATCGTTGGTTGTGAAGAACTAGTAAGTGACTGGCCATTATGGACTGGGATGTGGTGTTTTTGGGGGGAAGGGGGTTAAGAGGTAAGAAGCAGATGTAGGGAGGTGGACCTCCTCAGTACAGGCCTTCGTTAGACCCCACCTACAATTCTGTGTCCAGTTCTACCTACTGCAGTTGACAAGACATTGGCAAGATTGATGGGGTCCAGCACAGAGCCAATAAGCTGATTTAGTGGCTTAGGAGGCAAGAGTTACATAGATTGACATACTCAAATTACCCAGCCTAGCGGAGGGAAGGCTGAGAGGGGACATGAACATGTTGCTCTGAATACTAAAGGGACTAGGGAGTGTACAGGGATGGTTGAGCTGAGTGCAAGCATAACTAGAGGACATGCACTTGAACTGGGGAGTGGCATGATAAAGGAAACATTGCACAGCAGTATTTCACACATAGGTTGGTTAACATGTGGAATAGCTTACCTAGTGAGGTTGTTCCAAGCTAGCTTAGTTGAGGCATTCACAGCTAGGCTAGATAGATCCCTAAGAAAGAATGGCACTGAGGTTACATTGCATGAGTAGGAATAGCATTCCAGCTATTAAGTTTGGATATGTATCCATACTCAGATTGGGTATAGTCAAAGTCATGAAGCAGGAGGAGCACATAAAATGGATCCCAAGTCTCTTGCAGTACCATAGCATCTAAACGATAAGCTGCTGTTACATAGTGCATACCTTTTGATACCAAGTTAGAGGGATCTTTCTCGCACTTCATTTTTGTACACCATACACCACCATCCTGTCACTTGTTGTCAGACATTTTTCATAAATTTTCAAAAGGCTTAATAGAAAAGGGTATTCTTAATTGTGGGCAGATCCTGGTTTAAGGAGGAGGTAGCACTTTCTCCAGAGAAATGTAAAATGTTCTCTGTTTAAGACTCTCATAAGGTTAAAAGTACTACTGACCTGCCTGCTGGCGCAGTGGTAGCGCTGCCACCTGTGACGTTGATGACCCAGGGTTGGGACCAGACTGAGTACCTTAAAGGCCCAGCCAAGGGAGGTAGGATGAGCATCTCCTTAGCTGCTCTCCTCCTCCTCCTGCAGGAGATGGGGGCTGTGGTGTCCAGCAACAGGGTGACTCCCAGCAGAGGCTGGGAGTACACCAGCCAGGGACAGCACAAAGCAGGGTGGCGGCAGTGGCAGATGTTGGTGCCCCATGCGTGGGAGCACGCACATCCGCACACTTGCTATCATTGAACTGCAGTGCCTCCAGGGAATGAACATGTAGGAAAAAACCCTGTGCAGGAAGCATGATGATGCCTGAGACCACAGCCTACAAACTGTGGCCAAAAGAATGTCTGTGTGAGTCTCAGTCAGGCTCTGTTGGTGATTTTGGTCTCTCCCTATGGGAGAAGGTCTCCGTCCTCCTGGTCAGGGGGAGTGCCGGGGAGACTAGCGGGTCCTGGGGCAGATATGAGGTACATCCCTGCCCTGGCTGAACTGGGGGAAAAAAAACTACTACTGTTTGCTGGCCTAATGGGGTAGCAGTTGCTACATTGCTACACAGCTGGATCCACTGTTATTCTTTATTCACTTGAGACTTTGCAGCCTTGAATGTGACCGATAAAAAGCTGTACACTCTGTGGAAAAGTGTAAGATTGTTAACTCAAGAACACCCTTGTACTGTTGACCCTGTGGTGTTTTTGTGTCCTTGTTTGTGGCTGTTAACTTAGCAGAATGGTACCTTTATCTACAGTTCTGAGACAACATCCCTAACTCACTGCAGTTACTGAGTGATGCAGCTACTGATGTGGTCACTAAATGGTGGCAGATTTAATAACTTCAGCACAAAAGGAGGTTGGAGTTTTAATTTTTTTCTACAGAGCTTTTCTCCCCATGCGAAGCACTGTCCATTTTTGCCCTTGTCTTTCATTGGTGACCCCAGCCCCAAGTCGCAGGTCTCGAGGAACCTCTCCCAGTGGCATGGGACCTGAGAGTATTAGGAGTTATTCTGACAAGCCTGATGGTTTTTATGTCCCTGTATTTTTCTTGCTTCCACCTCCCTTGCAGCACATGCCATGTTATGGCTGCCTTACAAATGATGGCCTTTCCCTGTAGGAGGGTGAACCATCCATGGCTCGCTATAGGGGGTTGCTGTGGCTGCAGAATGTGGCGTAGTACTCCTCGGGTGGGAAGAGCAGTCATTAGCAACACCCCAACCTCTTCTCTCTTGGTTACTGGCATCCTAGGTTTGCTTCTGAATTCAGGTCAGTACATCTGAGTGCATTGGACTATCACTGTTACATTTGGTTGCTTGCAATGTTTAGATTTTTACAAAAATGCATTTTTTGCTGCTGCCTGGATACTGTTCACCATCCACACTTATCTGAGCATGCTTAGAATCTCAGGAAGGATTCCTTTTTTGACTCTTTCTCCACCTAACTATAGGCCTCTCAACTGTCCCACATAAGAAGTAAAACACTCATACCTATCTACTATCCCTGATTAGGAAGGATGTCACTCACATACCTGGCTAAAAAAATCCCTGTCTGGGTTATGCCCACCAGGGGTCTCTGCATCCCTGCAACCAGCCGTCCGGCCGGTACTAACCCGTAACTCCACCAAAGCCACCTTCCTAGTACCCAGGGCAAGGACCTCTCTCTGCCAAAGATCCTTCCATCATAAAGCCCCGGCCTGGTTTAACCACCTTCCTGAGGGAATAACAAAGATCCCCGGGATTGGCCGGTTCAAAATAGCCCTCTGTAAACACATTATCGACAGCCGGTGCTGTAAATGCCTGTAGTGGAACATAACCCTGTCTCGAATAGCCCCCTAAGTCCTCACTGGGTTCCATGGACGACTGGGCAACTGTAACAACTGTGTGTATATAATGATGCGTGTAACTCAACGTATGTATGTATCTCACCTGTATGTAAGCTCTGTCTAAAACCGCACTTAATTGTTGTCTCTCCCCCCCCGTGACAAGGTACCTTTGTAAGCGAGTCTCTGACTCAAAGGTTGTAAAACTGATTATTTCAATAAATAAATAAATAAAATACCTCTTAACTGTTCCACATTAAGAGGGACATGTCTCATTGTCTCATACATATCTCAACTGTCCCAAATTGGAAGGATGGCCCTCACATACTTCTCAGCTGCTCCATATTACCAGTGACATCTCTCACATAGATTTCAACTGTTCCAAACTGGGAGGGATGTCCCTCACATACCTCTCAACTGTTCCACATTAGCAGGGACACATCTCACATGTATTAGCTGTTCCACATTAGGAGGGATATTCCTTGCATAACTCTTACCTGTCCCACACTAGGACAACTGAGGTGCCTTCTGTCCGTCTCTGATCACTGGTCTCTCATTCTGTGTTTAACATTTCTTCAGTTTCTCTTAACCATTCTGTTCTGCTCTAATGGCTGATGTAACTGCTCAACATTTGTAAAGTGCTCTAGGATACAGCATGTATGAAAGGGCGGCACTGTTCCAAAGCAGATGCCTTTCATTTACAGTAGCTTTCTGTCTCCAACTCTGCATAACTTCTCAGCCTTCTGCTGTATTCCAGGGGATTTCCAAAAGGACCAAAACTAATTGGAAATGATAAATATCCCCAAGTGCCTTTTTGTTATCAAAAGCATCTTTCTGCAGTCTCATGATGTGTGAGGTACGATTCTTTTAAATATGATATTGTAGAAAACAAATTTCTGTGGCATTTCCTTTGAAATGATCTCCTGTTATTCCTTAAAGGGGCACTTATCACTCAGATTTAGGGGATTGCTTGAGTCCTTTTCCTGCTGTGTCCTTAATTGTGTAATTTGGCAGCTGCTCACTTAATGTGCCCAATGCGTCACTGGGGACAAATCTTGACAGGAGCATGCTTCGAGTGCTTTTCAAGGAGACCACTTGTAACAGGTTTTATTGCACGAAATATAAAATAAGACCCCCCCCCAGGCATCTTTTAAGCAATTTTTACCTTGATTTAAACAAGCAGGGACACTGCAGGTAAGAGTCTGAATAGACCTTAAAGTTCTGACTGTGTCCTATTAAGAAATGTCCATCTTATTCCAGGGCTCTAAAGACCCCTGGGCCCACACAACATGTGCTTTGGGGTAGTATTTGAGAAATGCACTAAGTGCCGGCGTCAGTGGGGTGCAAGGGACGCAACTGCACTCTGGCCCAGCCCTGAGTCAATTTCTTTTTTTTTTTTTCTGAGCCCACATTATAGCTGTGCCTGATGTATTTACTTACATAAGGTTTTCTTTAGGTTACAGGGTTTTCAAGAACTCTGTGCCACACTGCATTCAGAGAAGGTATTCGCTCAAGTGTCTTTACTTCCTGGATGCTCTTTTCCAAGACTTAACTGCCATCTTTCAAACCTTAGTGCCGCTTTTCAAAACTGTGTGCTGCAAGTTGCGTGACGCGCTGAGCTGTATACCTAACACAGATATGGATTTTAAAAAAGGCAAATCTTGTTACAGAACAGGCTTCACTTCTGTCTTTAATAACAGAAGGGTTATCTTCAGTGATACACCAGCAGTCTAAATTACTTGTATAACTCCAGAAAGTAAATACATGTTTAGACATGTCTAATTTGTAAAGTTTTTTGCTCCATTTTTATTTTAGGATTTTGCCTGTCCCATTTTTGACTACGCTGTGCTGCAGCCTAAAACTTGCAATCGAACTTGCAAAGCTTGTGATGATTGTTGCGGTCTTTATAAATAAGACGACCAGCTTTGTCGGCGTTATTAGAATCTGCTTCATGCTAAGGTTCGATTGTGCGAACAGACTTGCATTCTGTGGCTTTAAGCAGTGTATGGGATAAAAATAACAGTAGACAGAGCAGTGTTTACTGAATAATTTATTTAACTTACAAGTGATATCTCAAACATTAGAAAATGGAATTGTCTTGCTAGTTCAATCCAGTTTTCAGAGTTTCTGCAAAATGGTTAAAAATCCTTTGTTTGAAGTGGGGTGGTGGTATTGTTTTCTCAAAATGTCTATGGCCTGGCAGTTCTCAGTCATGGTTGGATGTTATTAAATCTACCCTTCATCATCAGAACAGATTCCTCTTTAGGGTTTGTTGTTTGGAGGTAAACGCTTATTTTCAAAATTGAAATCATAGCAAATGAGCTTCCGTACAGCCTGTGTCAGATAGCCTATGCATTTTCACCAGTTTCAGCTATTGTGGAGAAATTACATTTTGAGAAAATTATGTTCTGTGATGGACTTCTGCTGTTTTTAGTTGGCTGCAGTATGTTCTGTAATAAAATTTTCTATTCACTTGAGTGACTGCGCAAAAAATTAGATGCAATAGATAATGTAAGTCACAGTACAACACTTTGAAAAATGGCACTATGTCATCGAAAACAGGTCCAGGAAGTGATGAACAGCCATTGAGCTAATATTTCTGATGAGTGCTGTGCGGCACTAAGTTCTTGAAAACCCTGTAGAGCTGCGCCAGCCACAATTTTTTGGGGGTCTTCACAGTCTTACATCAGGTCCCAGTAAATCCTAGTGCCAGCACTGAATGCCCTTCTAATAAATTGAATAACATCCCTCTAAAACGATGGCAGTACCTAGTAGGTAAATTCCTGAACTGCCCTTCCCTTACAGAGCTGACACCATCTTGGTCTAGCATTGGCCAGTCAGCTGACCAAGCTCCACTTTGGGTCACCAAAGGACTGGATCCTGTAACTTCATTTTCACTGGCACAGAGACACCTGCTCTAGAAATGCAGTTCGTTGATGGCAAGCATCTCTTGATTTGACATGCAGGCACAAAACGACACAAAATGTGGAGTGCTTTGCCTTGCTGGGCTAACCTGCAAGTCTGATCACCACCTCCAGTAAAGTCAGTGTGAGTGACTGCTTTTTCACAATGGTAGACTGCACTGCTGTCAGCAGCTGACAGGTTGAGGACGCTTTGCACAGTGACCTCTACAAATGTCATGTGCCATGCTAGCACTTCGATCCATCGCCACTGCTAAGAAGGAAGAAGCTGAACACGTAATACTAATCTTCAAACTCTAATCACCTGGAATTTGACTTAAATTTTTTTTTCCTGTCTGAATCTAGTGTACCTGCAGTGCATATGACTGGGAGACATCTATCTGTACAACGTCTCATTGGGTTTAATGCCTAGACCAGCTTGCAAACTGTCATCTGTGTCTCACCGAAAAAGTGTGATCTTGACATGGCACTCCACATGGCCAGATTATTTAGCTGCGGATACAGGATCAGTGGATTCTTTTGACTTTATCTGCAGTAGTTTAGCTGACTTTTAGTTTCAGCTATGCAGCATTAGTATACACAGTGAAGGAGTGAGGAAGTAGCCAAAGAAGATAAATGAAAGGTAATAGATTCTAGTCCTCTGTAATTACTATTTCACATTGTATAACTTGTTCTAATGTTAGAAACCTCCATTTAAAAAAAAAAAAAAAAAAACAGTTGTTTTTAGTGTTAAGCAAATGCTTCACAAAAAGCTGATTTGGAAATTATATATCTTACTTCAAGGGTATCTCTTGTAGCAGGCCATCACCGGCAGGACTAAGCCTCCAGGTGCTAGGACCACATGGAAACCTTTTAGTTAGCAGTCTACCAGAGGGGCTCCTGATATCAGCCAATCCTGTAAAGGCGGGTGGCTCCCACACCCTCCTCAGTTCTTAATCACCATCAACCGGCCACCATTTTCCCCGCATTTAACTGCACTTTATTATTTTTCCATTTTTACTTAAACATCGAAATTTCAGTGTTCTCACCTGACGGTTTGTCTTCAAAACCTTCTCCATCTTTCGACTGCTCCATGAAGTGTGCCTGCAGGAAGCGGATCCTGGACAAGGATGGCCATACTACCTGCATCTTGTGCCTAGGCCCAGACCACGGCATCCAAGCCTCCAAGGCCTACCAGAAGTTCAGTCAGATGACCAGTAGACATCACCAGAAGATCATTGAGAACCACCTCCTTAAGCAGAAGGTCGCCTTGATGGAATGGGAGCTGCAGTCCAGGAGCTCCTCCATTTCCCCGACCCACACCTTGGGGTCTTTATCTTCAAAGTCCTGGGACAAAACTGCCGGGAAACATAAGTATAGGGAGAAGGATTGGGATCTACCTTGGTCTGCCTCCTGCTTGCAGTCCTCGCATAAGAAGTCTTTGACCATGAAACAGTCTTCCTCCCTCAGTGGGTTGACCTCCTTGGCTTTGCATGCCCTAACTTCTACAGGACTACCATTGCCCAGCTGACCACCTGGGTTTTCCTTTCAGACGGCAGCTCTTCAGATCAGGAGGGTACTCCTTATCCTGATCCCCAGCCCCTCCTGTTTCAGCCCTTATTCTTAGCGGGCATGCAGTCAGGTGGCTTGACCAGAGTCTCTTTGGCTGGCATGGGTGTGGTGGATGCCAGTCTACTTGCTGTTGCCCCCCTCGACACTACACCACTGACGCCGGTCGCTGGGACGGCCACCATTCTGCTCCTCCTTTTCAGGGGCAGATGCTGTAGGACACCGGCACCTCCTCAGGCCTGGTCTGTCCTCACCCTTTGCCTGGGGGGTTGCCCTCCACTTTAGCACCTGTGGATCCCCCTCTGGCTCTACCTCGGCTGATGCCAGGTGGGTCTGTGCCTTTCCCCCTCTGCCACAGCTGACTTGATCCACGCTGGCCCTGCCTGTCCCTCCCATCGGGCCTGTGCCTGGCCTTCCACAGCCAGAACGCGCCGGGCCCACACTGGTGCCTCCCCCAGCCGCCACCTGTCAGCCTGTCCGTCCTACCGCCACTCACTCCTGTGGGACCAGCGCCTGTCCTACCGTAACCTGCATCTGTACAGCCTCAGGCTGAGTCCCCTACGCCAGCACCTGTGGGTTCAGCACCTGCCTACCCCTACCCTGCACTGGGTTACCCATACCTGGTAACCTTGTGACCTGTGCCAGTCTACAATTACCTGATGCCCAGGGTACTGGTGCCAGTCCCCTTTGATTACCATGGTCTGTTTTCAACCTTGTGGTCCTTCATTCAGACCCAGGTGAACAGCCCAAGGACAGTTTGGTCATCATTGTGGCGCGAGCTCAAACCAAGAGGCCAAAAGACCTCAGCTTCTTCCACCCTGACAGTCTCGCCAGCTGGACCAGAGGGGCACGTGTGCCCTTGCCTCTGCCACTCTGGACTTAAGGGCCATCAAGTATTTGGCCTATATGGTTCAGTATCAGAACCCCCTATGGGACCAGGCTAGGGAGGCAGTCCTAGCCATGCCGGATGACCCTTCTAAGCAGCAGACCATTCAGGCCCTTAAAACAGGCTCAGACGTCAGTACTAGCATGCTTGGGGCTGCCTGTGATGCAGTGGCCATGCAGCGGCTGTTGGCATCTGTGTGAGATGCCACTCTTGGCTATGGGTCTTGGGCTTCACGCAGGACATTCAATCTGATAAGAAGGATGCCCCTTTCAGGGGTTTCAGACTTTTTGGGGGAGGTGTTCAAGATATCATTGCTGAACTCCAGACCACCTCTCTGGGCTCTCAGGTCTGTCCACTGTGTGCACCAGACCCAGTCAAAGTTAGATCAGTGAGCTCCCTTTCGTCGCTCCTCCCACAGACAGGCCCAACCTGCTCCCAAAGCCCAGGGCAAGCGCAAGGCGAGAGTGGTTCTTCCCTGCTCGTTCCTCCACTGTCATCCGTAGTGCCGGAGGCGCAGCAGCTACCCCCCCCCCCGACTCCTTGCCAGACTCCTTCTCCAGTTGCTCACCTGGAGGCGGTTGTAGGGGGTTACTTCTCCTTGCAACTGGATGGCTGGAGAGGGATAACCACACACAACTGGGTGCAGCAGCTCATCAAGCATGGCCACACTCTTGAATTCACAGAATGGCCTCCGGAAAACGTTCCGGGCAACTCCTCATACCCTCCTGGCCATGTCCCTCTCATCCAGGAGGAACTTCAGGCCTTACTTCGAAAAAAGGCGATAGCACCAGTCCTGTAGTTTCAGCAGGGAAGGGGGTTCTGCTCCCACTTCTTCCTGGTCCCCAGACGGATGGTAGACCTTTGACCCATCCTGGACTTTAGCAGGCTGAACCGGTTTATAGAGTACAAATGGTTCAGGATGGTCATGCTTCAGAGTTTACTGCCCTGCTACATCGGGGGACAGGCTTTGCTCTCTGGATATGCAGGGTGCCTACCTGCATGTCCAGGTATTCACCTCCCACCGGCGCTTCCTCCATTTCCACTTCCAGGAAGTGCACTACCAGTTCACAGATCTGCACTTTGGTTTGTCCTCAGCCTCCTAGGGTCTTCACCAAATGCTTTGTGGGTACTGTTGTGGTGGCTGGAGCCCAGCAGCCTGCTTCTGGGGGTTCCTTTTTGTCTACCTCTGCTTCATCAGGTCCTTACGATGGATGTCTCTTGCCTCGGTTAAGGGGCTCACCTGGGGGCCCACCAAACCCACGGGACATGGTCCGAGGTGGAGCGGGACCTCCATGTCAGTGTCCTGGAAATGCAAGCAGTTCTATATGTCCTGCAGGCCTTCCAGACTCTGCTCTCCCTGAGTCTGCTCTTGATTCAGATGGACAATATGTGTGTAGTTTATCACATAAACAAGCAGGGGAAGAGGACTCATTTCTAGCCCCTGTGCAGGGCAGTGATGAGAGTCTGGTATTGGGCCATCGAGCACGGCCTGAAACTCTCTGCCGTTCATGTTCCTGATGACCAAAACATCCAGAGCCCATGAATTGGGAACTACTGACCTTGCTGGTAGAAGACCTCTTCAACAGATGGGACGGCTCGAGTTGGACCTTTTTGTGTCCCCACACAATGCAAAACTGCTGCTTTTTTGTTGACTAGATCCAGGGTTTGGAATTTTCTGGTGAGACGCATTGTCCCTCTCCTAGAGAGGGAGGTTCCTGTATGCTTTAGCTCCCTTCCCACTCCTTCAACAAGTTCTAATCAAACTTCAGATGGAGGGGGGCCACAATCATCCTCATCGACCCCTTTTGGCCTTGTCAAATCTGTTTCCCCTTGCTGCAGCAGCTGGCAGTGGAACCTCCTTTGTCCTTGCCCCTCTGCACAGGCTTGCTTTTCCAGGAACAGGGTACCCTGGTTCATCCGGACCACAGGTCATGGCTCCTGAGGACATAGCCATTGCCAGATATCGGTCTCCCCCAGAATAACAGATGTCCTAGTGGCTGCTAGGAAGCCCTCCACCAGAGCCACTTACTCTATGAAATAGAAGCACCTCACTCTTTGAGCTGCATTGCACTATTTAGATCCCTTCACCTGTCCAATGGACCAGGTCCCTGGAGTACCTTCTGTCCCTCTGACTTCGGTTTGCAGTACTTTTCTATCAAGGTACATCTCTCTGCCATCTCTGCATGTCATGTACCTGTTGATTGGCATCCTGTGTCTCAAATCAGTGTGTCTTACACATTCTCGAAGGAAATTCTGCATTTGAAGCCCTCAATCCATCACGCTGTCCCACCTTAGGACCTTACTTCCATGTTAGAAAAGCTAACGCTGCCTCCCTTTGAACTGGCCATGTCTTGCTAGCTACACTTTCTGTCATAGAAAGCATTATTTTTAGTTGCCATTACTTCTGCTCGAAGGATTTCCGAGCTTCAGGCCCTCATATGTAAGGAGCCTTATTTGTTTTTTCACAAAGACAAGGATAGTCTTTGCGTACCATTCCTAAGTTTCTCCCTATGGTGGTATCAGAGTTCACGTTCAGTCAATCCATCCACCTGCCTCTTTATTTAATGGAGCATTCCAGTCAAGGGGAGGAATTGCTCCCTGCCTTCAGTGTGCATAGAATCTTGCTGTTCTATACACACCAGACTGCGGACTCCCGGGAGTCCAGTCAGTTTGTTTAGATTCGTCCCTGGAAAAAGGGCGCCCTGGTGTCCAAACAGGTTTTGTCTAAATGCTTGGCCAATTGCATTGTCTGTTACCAGACATACGGCAAATAACTTCCTAGAAGGGTTAAAGGCCATTCCACTAGAGGTATGGCCGCCTCTGTAGCTTATTTCAGAAATGTGTCAGCTGCTGACATTTGCGCTGCTGTGACCTGGAGCACTGTCCACACTTTCACAAAGCATTACAGTCTGGACATCACCTCTAGACATAGTGCCAACTTCGGTCTAGCTGTCCTTCAAGGCCTCCTTTCCTAGGCTGCTATCATTATTTTATTTATTTATTTATTTTGTCTGCCACCCGGACTGTCTGTAGTGCCAGAACTGCTTGGGACACAGTCCTACCAGTGATGGCCTTCTGCAAGAGATAACCCTCGTAGTAAGATAGTACAGTTACGTAAGAACTTACTGTAACAGTAGATGTTTCAGAGAATCTCTTGCAGCTGTCCCTGCATTCTGTCCCTCCTCCCCCCTTCTCCTGTTTCTCTCTCCCCTTCCATAGGGGCGAGCCTTTTGCTTTTCCTTTTTTATGCACATGGGATACCCTGGAATCCTCCTCAGTTCCCCCTTACGGCACCCTGCTTTTGGTCTCCAGCAGGAGAACTGAGGAGGATGTGTGGGCCTCCCACCTTTATAGGACTAGCTGGCGTCAGAGGCTGACGTCTGAGGTGGGTGGCTCCCTCTGGTAGACTGCTAGCTAGAAGTTCTTCATGTGGTCCTAGCTCCTGGCGGCTTAGTCATACCGGTGATGGCCTGCTGCAAGAGGTCCTCTCAAAGCTCTACTGTTACAGCAAGTTATTGCATAACTGTACTGTTTGGGTCTCTGTAGGAGCTGCTGAGGTTCAGTTTGTGTCAGAATGTTTCAAATCGGGCCACCCAGTCACCCAGGGATAGCTTGCTGTACTACCATGCAGGCATTCCAGATTTGGAAGTGAGCCAGGGTCACTGCAGATGGGATGGCCCAGAGACAGAAATGCACCTGATGTCACTGTTTCTCATCGAGGTGATGCCACAGTACTGCATGCTGTAACTGTAACCCATGCGGTGGGCCAAGTAAAATTGAGGATGGGTGTTAGCATTCTCCTATCCTCCATAAGATTGCTATGGAATGTGGTACGTTTCAATTGAAGAACCACCAAAAAAGTCAATTTTCAGTCCCTGGTGCACCATTTCTTATGTTCTGAGCTGATTCTGCTGTCTTGATGTAAAACGGATGTTGGCACACTAGTCAAAACATTATATTACCTTGCTTTGACAGTTTCCAAATTAAAGCTTGTAAACATAAATATTAATTAGCCAGTTCCTACAAGATTGCATAGTTGAGATCAGACTGCACTGTGAGCTGGACGCATTACACTCTACTGTTCTTGTTTTCTAAACACCTTGAAGCATACTTGATGCTCATGGCTACTCCAGACCCTGCAAAATGGTGTATTGTTAGGCAGAGGTGGAATTTTGAAGCTGACTGAGATCACCTTTCAGAGACATCAGTTTTGCTTCCATAACCCTGCTGATGCCTGTGCTTAGCTTTTGAATGTTAGGATCCCCTCCTCCAAAACATCAGTGCCAAGGATGGAAAGAAAAGGTAAGAGGAAAACAGAGTTGGCCAAGAGGGAAGAACCTTTGAGTTTGGAGATGGAGATAAAAAAGAGAGAAAGACAGAAGAAAGTAACTCAAAAAAAGAGAAAATATTTCTAAAAAGGTGGGGTTTATCCACTGCCGCACAGTAGTAGATTCCTGGCAGGAGAAGCAAGCACCTTGAACCAGCCAATGGTATTTGAACCATACTGTGTGTCACCACCGCTGCCCAGATTCTTACAACTATCAGTGCTTCCTTTCCTGCTCAAGACCTTGGTTGTCTCCTTTCCTGCACCGTGTCTTTTCTGCAAGGAGATTTGCTAGGTCTGGTCTCTAGAGGTTTCACATCCTGAAATTTTTCAGATTCCGGACAGTGAATTTGGTTGGTGTACCAGGACATTCTTGCCTTTGGGAAGTGGCAGCCCACCTCTGCAGGTAGAGGGTTTCAGTGCGTCCATGCATGAATGACTGACTGGCTAATAAAGGCTGGCTTATTCCAGGGCACTGAAGGTTTGAGACATCATAGTGTGTACATGTAACTCAGGACATCACATTTATCAGGGCGGGACAAGATTCCATATACATCAGGGCACATCTTCTCCAATCTGTACCTCAGACCTGATAATATATTCAGGGTCCTTTTAGGTACTGCAGACTTGCACAGCCAGGGGTTTTCTTAACTTTGAGGCCTGAGGGCTTCAGCCATTTTTGTAGTGTGTTCAGTAAGTTTCCATATGAGACTTGTTCATTAGTATCTATGAAGCAGTGGTCTCAAAAGAGGAACTCTTTGACTCTCAGTACAAGTGACATCAGTGAATGGATGCATTACCCAGTAGGTTTGTTACGTAGGTTTTTCACCATGCTTGGCTTTCCTTTGCCAGAATCCTCAACTTCAATACCCCCAGTACTGCTGTATCCTGTTCCTGGGTCCCAGGTCAACCCTGGTGACTGGGAGTCTGATCCAGAACACCTGTCAGAAGAGAGCATTCTGGGTACTCTTGGTGTGTTTGTGGAAGCTGGCAGTTCTTTGTAAAGAATATGGCCAGGGAGCTGAATATCTCCTTTCGGTTTTTAGACTCTAAAGGTAGAGTGTAGGTGTACGGATATGGTTCACATCCACACTCTGGCAACTAAGCTCCTCCCACCACTCAAGTGGTATATCCCCCTGACTCCGCCCTGTAATGTCAGTTCTAATTCTAGGAGCGTGGATATGTTGTTCATCCGCACTCTGTCATGTCCCTTTCCCCTTTAAACTTGCCGTAAGTCTTCAAGCTGGCTCCTCCCACCCACCCGGGTAGTAAATACCTCTGCTTCGCCCCATGATGCCAGATCTTCCTTTCCTCTGTAAGATACAGGTCCTTCGTGCCACTTCTATACTCCGTAGGCCCTGCTTTCAAAACGTCTGTTTTAACGCAGCTTGCTATCAAACTCATTAGAGTTCGCAATTCCAGTTCGTATATGGAGACAAATTGTCCCCAGATTTCGCCGGTGTCGACCAGAAAATAACAAGCACACGATCCCCACCCTAACATCGTGTACTGCCTCAGCATCGGACATGACACCTCATCATGTACAATTTGTTTGGCCTTCCATCAACACGTTCTGGATGACGCAAGGCCGCCTTCAACTGGGGGGCCGGAGAAGAATCACGGTGAAATCCAAAGAGAGGCGAGGTGGGCGGTTTCCGCGGCCGCGGGATCCGCCGAGCAATTGGATTGGATGGAGGCATTCAAGGAGGAAGCGGCTCAAGCTTCTATCGGTTGAAGCTTCTTCATTCCCCTCAACCTCTGCTCGACTTTTACGGGCTCCTTTCTGGAGTTGTGCCACTCTCCCCACCAGGGGTGAGGCACCCTTGGGCTCGCACTCCTCCTCCTGCCGTCGGTAGAGGGACAAGGACCCCAAGTCATCTTCCTCCAGAAGAAGACGCTCCTGGGACCGAGAGAAGTCTGAGTCCCAGGAACACACGGTCTCAACTCCGGTCGAGATCGCATCCTCGGCCGCCAGCTTTACGGATCTTCTGTCAGGCCAAGGCACAGAGACCGAGGAAACAGCCGAACCGGCAGAGATTACGCTCGATCCCATTGAGCCCTTATCACCGACTCCTGTTGACGATTCCTTAAAAAGGACCCTGGTTCTTTCTTTTCCCGACGAGGAGACTGTACCTTTGGGTAACCTCATCGAGGAAATCGTTCCAGAGCCTCGGTTTTCCCTGACTCCGGCGTCCCCCCGATCGAACCAGCCGACCCCGTCGGTCTCGATTGAGGACCAGGACTCCTTCGGTCGAAATACCGAAGAAAGATCACAAACACTCCAGAAAGAGGCGTTGCCACTGATTCTCATCCTCCTAGGATGAGGAGAGACTTCGACGGAAACTCCAAAGTAATGAGGATCTCATGTTGCAACAGCTAATTCTGACCGTTCAAAAGCTGGCTCTGCTGGCAGCACTGGCCATTACTTGGCTCCCGCCTCCCAGACCGACGCTGACCCCTCTGGAACCGAAGACTTCAGGTCCCCCACCTGTGGGGCCAGCCCGTATTGTGGCTCAGCCTATTACGGTCTCCCCACCAATTTTGGTGGATCCACCGCCTAAGCAGCCTCACTCGAAAGAGGACCGGACAGACACTGGACTGCCCCGTCGTCTGTCCATCGCTGTTGTCCCCAGTCATCCTCGGCGCATCGAGGGAGACATAGGCGGGAGACCGTTATATCCCAACTCTTCGGACTCTGATGCCACTGGTTTGCACTTGCATCCGGGGGATGACGAGTCATCAGTGACCGGTTTGGAGGAAGGTCCTTCCTCTTTTCAGGGCATCCTCCGCCTGATTTCCAAATCTGCCGTAATGCAAAGAAGGCGAAATACCCCATTACAAATATCCTCAAAAGGGGGGATACCCCGACGGAGGCCTTTCCAGTGGCTGAAGCCATTGTTGGCCCAGCTCTTGAGCTCTGGCAGCATCCTGCCTCCTGTTCAGCTCCGTCTGCCCACATGGCCCGCAAGTATACGGTACCCATGGGGTCCCTGGCGGGGTTCACAGAGCATCCCTCGGCCGAAAGCCTTGTGACTGCTTCTGTGTTCAGACGCACTGGTAGCTCAGCCAACACTGACCACCCCTGGACAAGGAGTCCAAGAATATGGACCATTCTGACCGGAAGGTCTATGCAGCCTCTTCCTTAGGCCTTTGTCAGGCCAGTTCAGCTGTTATCTTGGCACACTTCTCTCACGCCCTCTTAGGGTCATTAGATGAAGTCCTCCCTCATCTCCCAGCGGACATGCAGACCACTGTGAAGCAAGTCCGTGACCAGGGCCGTGCTGTTGCAAAACAGCAGCTCCAGATGTCCCTGGACATTGGAGATTCCTGTGCCCGCTCCTTAGCAGCCGCTGTGGACACTTGCCACAGGGCCTGGCTGCAGTTATCCTCCTTTACGGCGGATACTCAGCACAAGTTAGCTGACGTCTCCTTCCCAGGCACCAACCTCTTCAGTCCAGGAGTGGCTGGTCACCTACAGCGCATAGAGCAGTCTAATGCCACCTTGGATGCTACCTCTGCGAAGGGTTCTTTGGGCAAGAACCAGCAGAAGCGCAAGAGAAGCCTTTTCGGCACTCTTCCCCTGCGGTTAGGCAGTCTTCCTTTCAAGGAGGCCAGCAGCAGCAGCAGGCTCAAGCTTGGCGCCCCAGGCCCAAGCAGGCCCCCAGCAGCCCTGTAAAGGAGGCCGAAGTGCCGGTCCGGGAGCCTCCTCCTTCTCTAAGCCTGCTCAGTGACAGGTCGAGGGTTGCCACCCCTACACCCGTCACGCCAGCTCTGGGTCCTCCTGTGGGGGGCTGGCTCTGCCACTTTCTTTCCGCCTGGTCTGATATCACTTCGGACAGGTGGGTTCTGGAAGTGGTCGGCCAGGGACTGCCTCTGGAATTCGAGCAGTACCCTCCCAGCCGAGCCCACTCCCCTCGGGAGGAAAGGATCTCGGCTCGCACTCAGTTGGCCCTTCGAGACGACATCACTCAGCTCCTCCGCAAGGAGGTGGTAGCTCTAGTGCTGGATCCTCCTACAGACCCCGGCTTCATGTCCAGGTATTTCCTGGTGCCCAAGCGGACGGGGGTGTTGGCTTCCCATCCTAGATCTCCACGACCTGAATCAATATCTCGGGTCTCGCACCTTCTGAATGGTAACTCTGAACCAGATCATACCATCCCTGGAGCAAAACATGTGGTTCTGTTCACTGGATCTACAGGACGCATTCTTTCACTTCCTAATCCGTCTGTCCCACCAGTGGTTCCTCCGCTTCAGGGTCGAGGGGACCCTGTACGAGTTCTGAGACATGCCGTTCGGCCTGTCATCGGCCCCTTGGGTCTTCAAGTGCATTGCAGTGGTGGTGGCCCATCTTCGGCGTCGAGGAGTTCGGATATACCCTTATCTCGACGACTGACTCTTGGCAGGTTCCTCCCTTCAGGAGGTGGAGAGGTCCAGGGATCTGGCCCTCTGAACCTGCTCCCAGCTCGGCCTCTTGATCAGTGAGGCCAAGTCGGAACTCGTGCCCTCCCAGGTGATGGGCTTCATCGGGGCAGAGCTCGACTTCTGTCAAGCCAGAGCTCAGCTCCCGGTGGACAGGGCGGAGGTTCTTTCCTCCTTTGCTCGATCATTTCTGGTTGGGCACTTGCGCCCTGCCCGGGACTTTCTGTGCATTCTGGGTTACATGGCGGCGTGCACCTCAGTGGTCCGTTGGGCCACGTGGCACATGCGCCCCCTCAAGTGGGAGCTGGCCGCCTAGTGGACTCAGCGCCATGGTCAATTCGACCAGCTGATCACTGTAACCCAGAAGATGTGGGACACTCTCCAGTGGTGAATCGTCTCAGAACAGTTGCAGGAAGGTATCCCGTTTGTCCGCCCAGAGCAGACGGTCGTCCTGATGACCGATGCCTCTCCCATGGGCTGGGGAGCCCACGTGGGGGACAGCATGGCCCATGGGTTCAGGACCCCTGAGGAGTCCCGATGCCACATCAACCTGTTGTAACTCAGAGCAGTCAGACTGGCACTGTCAGCTTTCGTGCCTCAGCTCTGGGGTCAAGTAGTTCAAGTCCAGATGGACAATACCACGACCATGTACTACCTCAACAAACAGAATGGCACGCACTCCCGTCTGCTGTGTAAGAAGGCGCTCCGCATCTGGACCCTCGTAAGTCGGTTGGAGGCGGATCTCCTAGCCATCCATGTGGCAGGAGTCTCGAACCAACTGGCGGATGCTCTCAGCCACCTAGGCCAGACGTCCCATGAGTGGTCACTCCATCCAGTGGTAGCTTACAGTCTGTTCTCCCATTGGAGCAGACCGTTGGTGGACCTGTTTGCCTCCACGGAAAACACCAAGCTGAGGCTGTACCATGCCTTCCTTCCTCAGCAGAGCTCACTGCAGAGGGATGCCTTCTCGAGGCTGTGGACCCCAGACCTCCTCTACACCTTTCCTCCATTTCCCTTGATCCACAAGGTGTTACTCAAGGTGAGGCGGGACAAGGCGAAGGTGATCCTGGTAGTCTCAGATTGGCCGTGCCAGTTCTGGTACCCAGATCTCCTCAGCCTCAGTTGCAGGCCCACGGAGCGGCTTTGTACACACCCGGACTGGATGATGTAGAACTAGGGGAAGGTATTCCATCCAGACCTTCAATTCCTGCACCTCACAGCCTCATACCTGAGCGGCTAGAGTTCCAGGCTCTGGGTCTCTCTGAGGATGTCTACACCGTGGTGGAGGTATCTCGTAAAGAATCAACCAGGAAATGTTATGCTTTCAAATGGAAAAGGTTTTCCATTTGGTGTCTGGGTAAGAGTCTGGACCCCTTATCTTGCTCTGTGGCTAACATTCTTGACAACCTTTGGTGTCTCTCCAAAAAGGGTCTACCGTCATCAACCCTTAGGGTGCACCTGGCAGCCATTTCTGCTTACTGGGCACAGGCCGGTCAGCCGACTTTGGCTCAGGTGACAGTGGTCGGGCGCTTCTTCAAAGGCCTGGATCACATATCCCCTCCGGTGCGTGAACCTCCACCTCTGTGGGATCTGTTGCTAGTTTTGGCAAAGTTCATGGGCAAGCCATTCGAACCCATGCACAAGTGTGAGCTCTCGCACTTGTGGAAGATGGCCTTCCTGGTGGCTATCACATTAGCCAGAAGGACAGGGGAACTCCAGGTGCTTTCAGTGGACTCCCCTTATCTGGTCTTCCACAGGGACAAAGTTGTCCTGCTCCCCCACCTGAAATTCCTTCCGAACGTGGTTTCAAAGTTTCACCTTAACCAGGTGTTGACTCTGCCGGTATTCTACCCTAACTACACCTCGGACACAGAGTACAGGCTCCATACTCTGGACCTCAGATGTGCTCTCTCCTAGTATAAGGAGAGGACAGCGGAAATTCGGAGAGAGGTTCGTCAGCTGTTTGTAACCTACGCTGAAGCCGCTTCTGGCAGACCTGCAGTCAAATGAACCATTGCGAGATGGATTACATCATGCATAGGTCTGTGCTATGAGCTGGCGGGCAAGGAGCCTCCCAGAGGGATAAGAGCTCATTCTACCCACCATACTGCTGCATCGGTGGCTGCTTCCAGGGACATCCCTATCCAGGAAATCTGTCGGGCTGCTACCTGGAAGTCAGCAAACACCTTCATCACCCACTACCACATCGACCTTGAGTCACGCTGGGATGCTGGTTTTGAGGCCTCGGTTCTCCAGTCTTTTTCCCAAGTAGGGGGTGTGCACCTTGCCTCCCTCCCCCCGGAGAACTGCTTGGAGTCTGCCAGAGAGTGTGGATGAACAACATATCCATTCTCCTAGAAGAACAGGTTACCCACCTGTAACAGTAGTTCTAGGAGTGGTATATGTTGTTCATCCACACGCACCCACCTGACCTCCCTGACTTCAGGCGCACAACTTTGCTTCCAGCGGGCTAAGATTTGGTGTCATGGGGCAGAGCCAAGGTATTTACCACCCGGGTGGGTGGGAGGAGCCAGCTTGAAGACTTCCAGCAAGTTTAAAGGGGAAGGGACATGCCAGAGAGTGTGGATGAACAACATATACCACTCCTAGAACTACTGTTAAAGGTGAGTAACCTGTTCCATCTTTCCTCAGGAAAATGAAGCACAGGGGCAATCCAAACTTAAATTGAAAAGTAGGAAAGTCTAGAAGGCACCTTGTTGATTACACTTGGGATATAGAAATGAAGGAACCCACGTGTGAGAGACTCTAGGAATAGGTCGATGAGCTGTCAGAATAAACGGTTGGGAGTGATGTCTGCATAACGAGAAACATAACAGCTTACATAGTTGGTTGCGAGTCTAAGACATTTAGGAAGTTTTAGATGGGGGGAGGGGCAGACCGTAAAAAAACTATGCCTACATTCTTACACAGGCGTCCTTCCAGCTCCAGCCACTGTGGAATGCATGGCCCCTTGTCCTCATCAGAAGCACCCTTGCCCCATGTTTGGTATTTGCTACCATGAAAGGCTAAATACAGTAATGAGCAAATGACAGAATAGCTCACCAGGGCTAGGAGTGTGTGGTAGTGAAACAGAATGAGCAGAAAACAAACACCCACACCACCCAGAGCTCTACCAAACAGCAGCCTTAATGTCAAAAAATTTGCAAAATCTGCCAACAAAAGTGCATCACCGCATCAGAGAACAATGGCTGTGACCTCTACTGGTTTCGCAGTCAAACATGTATCATCAGGAGGCTAGCAAATCAGATATCATGGACCTTTTTATACACAAGTCTGAAGACATTTAAAGCAGCAGTGCAATGAAAAGTGCATACACCATAAATAGTGAAACAAATCCCACAGTATTAAGAGCAATGAATATATGTATCGAATGCAGGAAAACAGGTAAATCAGGACATAACAATCAAATAATTGTATCTATTGATAATGCAGGTTTAATTGCGAGACCGGTAGTGGTCTCAGCCTTTGTTCTCTGATGCACTTTTGTTGACCGATTTTGCAAATTTTTTAACATTAAAGCTACTATTTGGAAGATCTCTGAGGAAAGCGGATGTTTTTCATAAATACAGTTATACAAGAAGCAATTGGGAGTCAATCCCCTTGGATGGAGTCATTTTGAAATATGGCCACCAAATTGCTTTACCCTTCCATAAAAATTTGGAAATAACACTTTGTAATGGGAAAACCATGATTTTGGTTAAAGACACTTAACATACCAAGTGGATATAGCAACAGAGGCAATACCTTCATTTTTATAACACTGACCCTTCCCCATAAGGTGAATGGTAATTCTTCCCATCGCTGTAAATCTGATTGAATAGAACGAAGGAAAGGGTCTAAATTATTCTGTTTAAAGTCTAATAAATAAGAAATTGTAATCCTGAGGTAGCACAGGGAGCAAAGTTCCCAGTGCAACCCCAGACTGTCTTATGTATATCTACAATGGGATTCAATGGCAAAACACTTGTTTTCCCTAAATTTAACTTATAAAAAGCGATGTAGCAAGTTTTAGATAGGGCAGCCGGTATAGAGACAGCTGGGTATTCCACGTGTAAAAGAATATCATCTGCATATACCAAACATTTTGTATTCCCCAGGTCCTGTCCTTATCCCCCTAACATGCTCATTGGACTTCAGTTTAAAAATGAGAGGCTGTAGATACAGATTAAACAAAAAAGGGAATAAAGGGCAACCCTGTCTCGTGCCACAAGTCATTTTTAATTGTCTCAGAAAGGACCCCATTACAAACAACTGTTGTTGAGGGATAACTGTCCAAAATTTTAACCCAAGGGATGACTTCATCTGGAATATTATAGTCCTTAAGTAACTCAAATAAAAACGACCAGGAAACTTGATCAAAACCTTTCTCTGTGTCCAGGGAGACCAGCGTCACTGGGATGCCACTCTCCTTGGAGGCTGAGATAAGATGTAACAATTTTTGCAGGTGATTGCTGGAGGTACGCTCTTTCATAAACCCAGCCTGTTCTGCGCATATGAGGCCTGCCCTTACCCTTTCTAATCTAGAAGCTAGTTTTAGCGAGTATTTTGAAATCCGTTTTAATGAAGGTTATTGGACGGTAACTGGTTGATAAATGTTCATCTTTGCCCTGCTTAAGAATCAAAGTTATCTTGGCTTCTGCTAGTCAAAGTTCTGTCAGCCCCTTAGAGTATATAAAATCGAAAACTTCTGTTAGAACTGGGGCTTTCTGGTCCACAAATACCTTGTAAAATTAACAGAAAAAACGTCTAGTCTGGGGGCTCGGTCAGTATGTAGTTGATCGATAGCTGCACGAACCTCAGCAATACATATTAGTCATATCATTGAGTTTTCTTGTTGGTCAGATAGACGAGGGAGTAAAATACTATATTAAAATTCTCTAATACAATCCAAACTAGTGTGGTTCTGTTGGTTATTGGAACAAAGATGCTTGAAAAAGTCCCTAAATGCAGAGGCAGTTTCTCTAGGCTTTTGTAATGAAGTTGGCTTTACTCTCAGTTTGCAATCCCTTAACTGTTATTTGGTCTGTAGATCTTGCCTTAGTCCTAAAAAATCACTAATTCAGTTTTTCCATTAAGGAGGGAATTATACTGAGCTTTTGAAGGGAGTTAAGAGTCAACCAAGTAGACTCTGGGGCAGTAGATGGCAGTCCTGCCTCCATGGTTCTAATCATTTGAAACAGATCCTTATCTCATTGCTGTTGTTCCCTATACTTTGTGGCAGCAAGTCGAATACATTCACCCCAATTGTGGCCTTAGCTGTTCCCTAAAGTACATCTACTGGTAGTTAGGTGTTCAACAGAGCCCTTATTAAGTTAAAAAAATAAAAGAATGTACTGATGCAGTTTTACCACCACTTTTTCATCCCATAATAATTGGTTATTAAATCTCCATACTGAATCCCTCTCAACCCCTCTCATTATTTTATAGGACAAATTATTTGGAGCATGGTCTGATAAGACCAGCTGAGTAATTTCACAACCCAGTAAGCTGGGAAGGCGCTTCTGGTTAATAGGAAAAATAAAATCTAACCTTAAGAGTGAATGATGCAGTATGGAGCAGAAGGTATAGCTGCATTCAGAGGGATGCAGTATTCTCCATGAGTCAAGAAGACCTAAAAGGTCTAAAAATTCCCATAAACTCCTTTGACGAGGGGATAATCCCTTACGGTTTCCAGCAGACTTGTTCAAGTCTGGGTTCAAAGACTGTGTTCCAGTCACCCTCAATTATTATTGGAAGGTGAATAAATGGGTCCAATACAGTGACATGATTGGTAAAAAAAAAAAAAAAAAAAATTGGTGGGAGCAAGATGTTCAGGCCACATACAGATTCTAAAAGGACCTCCTATATCCCCAGTCTACCGTGAATAAATATGTAACAGCCATCTGGGTCCCACACTTCGGAGAGTAGTTGGAAGGAAACCCATCTGTATATTAAAATGCATACACCTTTCCATTTATTACTGTCTCCTGAACTGAATATTTGCTACACACATTCCCTTCAAAGATAGGCCAGCTGGCCTCCCCTAAGATGTGTTTCTTGGAGATGCGCAGTCTCCATCCCTAATTGCTTTGTGTTTCAGGATGGCATATCATTTTTGTTTCTCCTGAGCACCCTTAACATTCCAAGTAACAAATTATTTGCCACACATATAGTACAGGTTTGAAAAAATAAACATTCACTGTCAGAAAATAATCCTGGATCCACTCTCTCAATACAGCATTCCGATGGTCGCCAACCCACCCAATAGCTCAAATACTGAAAATTACCCAAAGCAAAAAGATAAAAAGAGTAACCCAGCTCACTATGCCCAGTCCTAATGGCCGTTTTCATAGCATATCTTGGCCCATGACAAGCCCCAACCTAGTTTGCTCATAGTAGCACAGCCCCTTCCCGCCCACATTCAAGCATCAGCACTAACAATCTAATGATTGTTAAGGCCAGTACAGAAAGACATTCTCCCTTCCTCTGTGTTCCAGCAGGGAGGACTCCAATAAATTATACCGGTTAAAGAACCCTTGATAAGTGGCACCACAACACGCTTAGACACCACTTCTAAACTTGGTTGCACCAACTGAGAATGCCTGAAGGCCTACTTAGGGCCTATATTGCCAGCTCAACCATAGCCTATGGCATCACATGACAACCAACCACCAAAATCAGTGGTGTACGTGCTTGGTAAAGAATTAATATCTGAAGCCACTCCCAAGGGTTAATGTGACCCAATACTTAATAAAGGGGGGGAAAAAAGCTCCTGCCAAAAAGCGCACCCATAAGCTGCTGGGTACCGATTTGCCCAGCTCTATAGTCACCTCCCAACTCCTCTGTTCTCATGTAATACTTGTTGAATAAAACTAAATACAGTATGTTTACCTGATAAAAGAAAGTCTCAAAAACTGAGCTAGTAATAAACACAGATATAGCAGAGTTTATTGAATATTAATGTAATACATTAATATAAAATCAGAACCCACCATTAATATGCTGACCTTTAATACATTATAACTGTAGAACAGAACTCTAGGTCGAAGACCTCAGTTGAATCAGTAACACTTATACCCTGTATGAGATCACTGCAGCTGCAAATCCAGCAAAATAAACACACCAAGAATATGTATTCTGAGTCTGTGCCACCTGACAGTAAAAGTCAAATACAAGCTAGTGATAACCAACACTGAGGAATACATTGAAATACTCCAGATAATGCAACTCAGTCATCAGTCTTGTGAATTACATAAATGGCATGCTTATACTTGAGAGTAGCCGCAGTTCGTAGACACCCCCTAGTGGAAGAGGTGTTACATACTGTAGGTCTCTGCAAACATTTCTTTTCATTTCTAAAATGTGTGGGGACTCTAGAATATATTGACAAAAATAACCTTCAGTTATTAGGAAGTTGCCAGAAAACAAACATATGTCAAATTTCGCCCAGAGGAACCAGAGGACCTCAGTGGTCCATGTTTAGCAGTAAGTGCGTGACAAACACACTGGTAGAATGAAGGCTAATAAGATTATATCCAAAACAATACCTACTCCAGGTATTGGGGATGAACAACTCTTCGATGTAATGCGTCAAACAGTTGTGACAAAACAATGACAGATTAGCTCATGAAATCAAGGGTTCAGAAATGGAAGTGTATGTTTAAGTCCCCCAGAAAGTAACACCACAGTGCTGTGTGTGTGTGTGTGTGTGTGTGTAGAAAATCAGCAGCTGTCATAACACCCCAGAAAAACATTAACCACAATACATCATCTATCAGAAAACAGTTACACACTATAGGTTATAGCACCATCTCCGAACAGCAGCTGGGACCATTAGGTCGGTTTAAAGAGTTTAGGGAGGAGCTCTAGTAGATCCCACTTGGCCTGCTCAGTTGTTGGAAAAGTTTTCTGAGAGCTATTAATTGTAACCTGCATCTTTGCAGGATATAATAAAAGGAACTAAATATGAGCAGCTAACAGCTTAAAAGTAATAGGACGAAAAGTTGCACATTTCTCCCGAAAAGTCTTGAAAGATCCACATTTTTTTGTTCCTCCCTGGTTATCTCCTTCAGGTCCCTGATCCTGTGTAGAATATGCTGCTTGTCCAAATAGTTTAGCTGCTTAAAGATGGAAGGCCATGGCTTCTCTCCTGTGGCTGGCATCTATCTAAGTGCTCTGTGGGCTCTCTTGACTACATGTATCATATATATATGGGAGAGGGCCCAGCTACTCTTTCCGAAGGTGCTGTATGAAATGGATAGGATCCTGCCCTTTGCAATGATCTGAAGTCCACAAATAACTAAATGATTCTGCTGACTGCCCCCAGAATCCTCAGTCCGATCTTAAGCAAGTCTCTTTCTTTATGGCCACCATGTCAGGTTCAATCTTCTCCTTCCAGTCCTTGACAGAACTCACTCAAGCACTTCATCCCCATCCTCTGGGCGCGCTCCGCAGTGGTTGTGCGGATCGCTTTAATGTCCCCTCATGATTCGAGAATGATCTCTTTTAGAGGGGCAAATTCTGAAATAAAACATTCTACTATGAGAACATCACAAGTTGAGCCTGGGGTGAATGCAGAGACAGGCTCCAACTTTGAGCACTTTGGGCCCCAGTCTCACTGTGGGGTGGGTGGGGGTGTGTGACACATTGAAGCTCGGACATTTTCCATCTCCGTACAGTTGATCAGTTTCATGACACCCCGATAATGGGTACAGTCCAGAGCACTGAAAAAAAAGACTGACACTAATGAAAATAACAGCCTTAAAAGTGAAATAAAATGTGGCGTTCGGAGCTGCACCAGAGAGACTGACGTGGACTAGAACACATCACGTAGCCCATCTGGCCAATGTGCCCCAACCAGTTCTGCCCTGGGAAGGAGGGACATCTCACCTGCACTGAAAAGTCCTAACATCACCCTACATTCTGTGACATTGTCCCAGTAAAAGAAGCCTAGAAAACCAGCTTTCCAGTGCCAGTCCTTTCAGTCACAGCCTCCTCCTGGGCAGCAGCCCCAGCATGGGCAGTTCCAGGCCTGGTGCCCCAAGTCCAGGGATCAGGGTCTTAAAAAGGGAGGGGGCAGGGGTAGTGGTGCCCCTCTGGCTGCAGCCACTGGTGTCCCATCCAAAGCTGCCCAGTGATGAGTGGGGAGAGTGTCATCCCTCCACTCGTTCTCTCCCCGCCTGCTCTCTCCATTGGAGGTTGGCTAAGTCATTTCTTGCCAAGTTAGTCCGCCATCACAATGGACAAGTGGGTGTTAGACGTAGTGGGCAAAGTGGTCTTCGAGTCTCTTCTGCCTTATGGCCTCCATGTGCCTTGGGAGTCCAGGGTGTCTCAGGACATGCTGTCTGCCCTGTGGGAGGACACTGCTCAGCTTCTTGCAAAAGAAGCAAGAACCTGTGTCCCTGTTGTCCTGGCCAGTGAGGGTTATGTGTCCAGGTGTTTCTTGGTTCTGAAAAAGACTGGGGGCTGGTGCCCCATACTGGATCTGCATGATCGGAACCTGTTCATGCAGAAACGCAAGTTCTGGATGGTCACTCTGACTTAGATTATCCTATTGCTGGAGCAGAATATGTGGTTCTGCTTCCTAGACCTCCAGGATGCGTTTTTCCAGATTCCCATCCATCCATCACACCGCGGAGCGTAAGGGGTCCTGTACCAGTTCCAGGTCATGCCCTTTGGCCTTTCCTCAGTGCTCGGGGCCTTCACCAAATGCATAGCAATAGAGGCATCCTACCTGTGGCACCTGGAGGTCTGAGTGTACCGCTACCTGGATGACAGGTTGTTAGCTGGTCCATCCATAGAGGACTGTGGAGAAGTCCAAAGATCAGGCTCTCTAGACTCTCCCAAACTTGGGCCTGATGGTCAACCTGAACAAGTCCAAATTGGTACTGATGCAGGTGATCAAGTTCATTAGAGCAGAACTAGACTCCCTGTATGCCAAGGCCTGCCTCCCTGTGGACCAGACACTAGATCTTGCCTCCTTTGCCCGATCATTTCAGGTTGGGCTTTCGGACCCTGCCTGGGATTTCCTGAGGCTGCTGGTGTACATTGCATCCTGCATCAGCATGGTCTGTTGGGCCCGCTGGCACATGTTCCACCTTCAGTGGGAGCTGGGCCATCAGTGGTCACCATGCCTAGGCCACTTGGACCAGACTGTCACAATGACCCAGCTGATGTGGGATGCTGTCCAGTGGTGGCTGATCCCAGAACACCTGGAGGAAGGAATCCCATTTGTCTGCCCAGAACTGACTATCAGGCTTACAACGGATGTGTCTGGTGGGGTGGGGAGCATGCCTGGGTGACCACAGCCCACCAGTTCTGGTCAGCCAGGGAGTCTTGTCACCATATAAACTTGATGGAGCTCCATGCAGTGCATCAGGCTCTGATGGCATTCGCTCCACTAGTCAGATGGAGAACACCATGGCCATGTTCTACCTGAACGGGCAGGGTGGAACTCGCTCCATTCCCTTGTGTCAGGAGGCCCTCTGCACCTGGACCCTCTGGAACAGCTTGGGTGCAGATCCCCTGGCACTCTATGTTGTAGGAGAGAACAGTCAGCTGGCGATGCTCTTAGCAGGGTAGGAGAGAAATTGCGTGAGTGGTCCCTGCATCAGGAGTTAGTGAATCACCTTTTCTCCTGATGGTTCCCACCCTTCATAGAATCATAGAAGCTTGATGGCGAAAGGACCATACCAGCCCATCTAATCTGCCCTTATTTTCCCCTACCCCCCTCCCTGCCAGCCCCAGCCCTCCCCCCGATACTCAGCCCCATATGCTTGTCCCATGCCCTCTTGAATTCTTTCACCGATTTTACCCCCACTACTCCGTCTGGTAGTCTGTTCCAGGGCTCCACCACCCTCTCTGTGAAGAAATGCCTTCTCACATTGAACCTGTATATTTTTCCTTGCAGTCTGAGGCTATGCCCTCTAGTTTTGACCCCCTCCTTCCTCTTAAGTAAACACTCTTCTTCCACTTTATTGAGCCCCTTAACATATTTAAAAGTTTCAATCATGTCTCCCCTTTCCCTTCTTGTCTCCAGTGTGTACAGATCCAGCTTCTTACACTTTTGCTCATATGACTTTCCCTGCATACCCTGCACCATCTTGGTTGCCATTCTCTGAACCCTCTCAAACGCTTCTATATCCTTGCGGAGATGAGGCCTCCAGAACTGAACCTCATTCTCCAGGTGCGGCCTCACCGTGGCTTTGTAAAAGGGCATTATTACCTCCCTCTTCCTGCTAGTAATGCCCCTGCTTATGCATGCCAACATTCCATTGGCCTTATCCGCTGCCCGGCTACATTTGGATTCCTGCCTTAAGGTTCAAGGAGACTATGATCCCCAGATCCCTCTCCTGTTCTGTTACTTTAATTTCCTCCCCTCCTAGGGTGTACCCTGCTCTTATGTTCCTACTTGCCAGGTGCATCCCAGTGTACTTCTTGGCATTATATTTCAGCTGCCACATCCCAGACCATTTTTCAAGCGTCTAAGTCCTCCCTCATGTCCTCCACCCCCTGTGGGGTGTCCACCCTATTGCGTATTTTTGTATCATCAGTAAATAGGCACACCCTCCCACTCAAACCCTCAACAGTACCACTGATATAGATGTTGAAGAGAAGTGGACCCAAAACTACTGACCCCTGTGGCACTTCACTCTTCACCCTTGCTGTCCCGGAATGCACCCCGTTGAGCACCACCCTCTGAGTTCTTCCTGACAACTAGGCCTCCACCCAGCTTGTCATTTTCCCACCCAGCCCCAGGCTTTCCATCTTGCTCACCAGCCTCCTATGGGGACGGTGTCAAAGGCCTTACTGAAGTCCAGCTAGGCCACATCCACCCCCCCGGTCAATCACCTGAGTCACCCAGTCAAAGAACTGAATTAGATTTGTCTGGCAAGACTTGCACTTCATGAAGCCATGCTGTGTGCTGTCTTGTAAGCCACTCTTCTCCAGGTAATCCATCACCCTCTCCTTGATTAATGCCTCCATTACCTTCCCCACCACTGAAGTGAGGCTGACAGGTCGATAGTTCCACTTCACCTCCTTACTGCCGCCCTTGTGTAAAGGCACTTTGTCTGCCTTCTTCCTGTCCTCCAGCACTCTCCCTGTATCCAGGAAGAAGTTGAAGAGCCTTGTCAAGAGTGCAGCCAACTCCTCCTTCAGTTCCCTGGGGTGTAGCCTGTCAGGCCCCATTGCCTTGTCCACAGTCAATCTATCTAGCTCTGCCCTAACTCTATACACAGTGAATGGGCTCAGATTCACTCCTTTGCCCTCCTTCCCCTTTGACTTTAGCTCAGGTCCCATATCATCCTCCTCCTCCTCCTCCATAAATACCGAGCTAAAGTACTTATTTAATACAGTGGCGTGAAAAAGTATTTGCCCCCTTCCTGATTTTCTCTATTATTGCATATTTGTCACACTGGATGTTTTCAGGTCTTTAGACAAAATATAATATTAGATAAAGGGAACCTGAGTGGACAAATAACACTTTTTTTTTTTTTACTTGTTTCATTTATTTAATGAAAAAAGTTAACCAACACCAACTGGCACTGTGTGAAAAAGTAATTGCCCTCTAGTTAAATCAACCCAATTAAAGGGATAATTAGTCAGCTGATTGAACACAGCCAGGCTTGATTACAGCCAGCCCTGCTCAATATAAACCTCACTTATTTTGGCCCTTACCATCAGAGTCACATTGCCAGCACAAAGATTCAACAAGCACATTATGCCATGATCAAAGAAAGTTCCTGAAAAGATCAGAAAAACATTTTGTTGCCCTCTATCAATCTGGAAAGTGTTACAAAGCTATTTCTAAGGCTCTGGGACTCCATCGAACCACAGTGAGAGCCATAATCTCCAAATGGAGAACACTTGGAACAGTAGTGGACCTGCGGCCAAAATTACTCCAAGGGCAGTGTAAAATCATCCAAGAAGTCTCAAAGGATCCTAAACAACATCCAAAGAACTGCAGGCTTCTCTTGCCTCAGCTAAGGTCAGTGTTCATGACTCCACAATCAGAAAGAGACTGGGCAAAATGGGCTTCATGTGAGTAGCAATATGAAAACCACTGCATAACTACTGAACATAAATGTCAGTTCTCATTTGCCAAGAAGCACCTGGATGATCCACAAGCCTTTTGGGAAAATGTTCTATGGACAGATGAGTCCAAAGTGGAACTTTTGGACAACATGGATCCCATAATGTCTCGGTAAAGCAAACACAGCATTCCACAGTAAGAACACCATACCAACAGTCAAACATGGTGGTGGTAGTGTGATGGTGTGAGGATGCTTTACTGCCCATGAACCTGGATGACTTGCCATAATTAAAGGAACCATGAATTCTGCTCTGTACCAGAAAATTCTTAGGAGAATGTCCAGTCATCCTTCCGTCAGCTGAAGCTGAGGTGAGTTGGGTCATGCAGCAAGACAATGATCCAAAACACAAAAGCAAGTCCACATCAGAATGGCTAAAAGAAGTAAAATTAAAGTTTTGGAGTGGCCTAGTCAAAGTCCAGACTTAAACCCAATAGAGATACTGTGGCAGGACCTGAAACGAGCAGTTCATGCTCGAAACCTACCAAATGTTACTGAATCAAAGCAGTTCTGTGAGGAAGAGTGGGTTAAAATTCCTCCACAGTGATGTGAAAGACTGATATTGAATTATAGGAAGTGTTTGGTTGCAGTCATTGCAGCTAAATGTGGTGTAACCAGTTATTAAGTGTAAGGGCAATTACTTTTTCACACAGTGCCAATTGGTGTTGGTTAACTTTTTTTCATTAAATAAGTGAAATAAAAAAAAAAAAGTGTTATTTGTTCACTCAGGTTCCCTTTATCTAATATTACATTTTGTCTAAAGACCTGAAAACATCCAGTGTGACAAATATGCAATAATAGAGAAAATCAGGAAGGGGGCAAATACTTTTTCACACCACTGTAACTCTGCTTTTTCACAGTCCCTTTCCAGTTTTATTTCTCCCTCAGCCTAGTAATCCCCTGTCTTGACCTTCTCCTCTTCCTCACATATCTGAAAAAGGTTTTATCCCCCCTTTGGATTTGGTATTTTTTCCTCAGTATTTGCTTTTGCCCTTCTGATCTTCTTCCCTGCCATTCCCCTCTTTTCTCTATGCTCTTCCTTATCTTCCTCGATGAGTGTCCTCTTAAATTTTCTGAAAGCACTCCTCCTTTCCCTGACTGCCTCCGCAACCCCTTTGTAAACCAAATTGGTCTCCTCCCCCTTTTGCCCTTCCTAACCTTTTTTATACACATTTCCGCAGCTTTCAGTACCCTTCCCTTGATAGCTTGCCATAACTCCTCCACTGCTCCTATATTCTCTGTACCTTCCATTGTCTCCCTTACTATCCTTCTCATCTTGTCAAAGTATGTGCTTCTGAAGTCCAAGACTGTAGTACTAGTTTTACTTGTCTCCCTCCCTGCCCTGACCCTGAACATTACCATGCTGTGGTCACTGTTGCCCAAGGCTTCTCCCACCTGCACCTGCTGTACACTCTCCCCATTTGTTAGGACCACATCCAGCAGGTTGTTGCCCCTTTTCGGCTCCCTGACTAGCTGTTGAAGGAATACCCCATGAAGTGCAGCTGGTATTTCCTTGCTCCTTGACGATGCTGCATCCGGGATTTCCCAGTCTACATCTGGGAAGTTTAGGTCCCCTAACAGCGGTAGTTCTCCTTTTAGGGCCAGCCTTGTGACTGCCTGAATTAACTGTTAATCACCCTCCTTCCCTTGCATAGGTGGCCTGTATACCACCCTCAGTTGCAAGGATTCTCCTGTCTTTCTGCTTAGCGTTGCCCACAGTAGCTCAGTCTCCTCATCTTCCTCTTGTCCTTCAGTTACATTTATGCCTTCCCTGATGTATAAAGCAATTCCTTCTACCTTCTTACCCTCCCTATCCCTTCTGAACAGTCTGTAACCTAGGATAGTAATTTCCCAGGTGTGCAGCTCTGTCCACCAGGTCTCGCTTATAGCTACTATATCTGTCTGCCTCCTGGGAGAAAGTCAGACTGAAGCTGTTTTATACCCGCCCCCCCCCAAGTTCAGGGCACTACTGTGGGATGAGTTTGCAAGGTCCTATGGGCCCCAGGCTTTGTATACACTTTCCTTCCCCTTCCTTGATCTACAAGGTGGTGGTCCAGACCTGAAAGGACAAGACGCAGATGATCCTGATAGCTTTGCAGGGTTTTAAATAATTGATTAGCATTTGTTTTCTTGGGACAATGCTAACTGTACAGAAGGTATTTATATAGGTTTTCTAGAAGAGTTATGTTTGTTAAACACAATGAGACAAATGCTATGCATTTTCACAATGTTTTAGCACTTTTATGAGCAAAATGCTAATCAGTTTTTGGAGTTAAATAAAACCCTGCTTTGGACTGGCCACGGCAGTTCTGGTACTTGGATCTCCTCAGCCTCAGCAGCAGACCTCCATGACGACTGCCTCGTCACCCGGATCTGCTGACCAGCTAACAGGGGAGGGTCCCGCACCCACACCTTTGATTCCTGCACCTTACAGCCTGGTTCCTGAGCAATTAGAGTTTCAGGCTTTGGGTCTTTTGGAGAATGTGTTCCATGTTGTGGAGGCCTCCATGAAAAAGTAAACTCGCGGGTGATATGCTTTTAAATGGAAGAGATTTTCTATTTAGTGTTGGGACAAGAGGCTTGATCCCCTTGCATGCCCTGTGGCTAGCATCCTGGCCTACCTCTGGTCCCTTTTCCAGCTAGGACTGCATGCGACAACCCATAAGGTGCACCTGGTAGCCATCTCTGCTTACTGGGCACAGGCTGGTACAGAGATGGTGACCCAGGAGAAGGTGATTGGGTACTTCTTCAAGGACCTGGACCACCTGTTCCTTTCAGTGCATGAACCACCTCCACCATGGGATTTACTGCTGATGTTGGCAGTGCTCATGGGCAAGCCTGTTGAGCCAATGCATAGGTGTGAGATATCACACCTGTCATGGAAGATGGCCTTTCCGGTGGTCGTTATGTCAGCCAGAAGGATTGGGGAGCACCACATGCTCTTGGTGGAGTCTCCTTTCTTGGTCTTCCACAGGAGCAAAGTTGTCCTCCTTCCCAAACCAATGTTCCTCTCGAAGGTGGTATCAGGAGTTTCACCTTAACCAGGTAAATAACTTACTGGTATATTTCACCATCCCTTCTTCGGAGGCTGACCACAAGCTCCATACTGTGGACCTGTGGAGGGTGCTCTCTTTATTACGTAGAGCGCATGACTGGAGTCCAGGGACAGGCTCACCAGCTGTTTGTCAACTATGCTGAAGCCCCACCTGGCATACTGACAGCAAAGCAGATGATTGCCAGGTGGATCACATCCTTCATCGACCTCTACTATAGGTGGGCTGGTAGGAAGGCTCCCGTAGAGCTTAGGGCTCATTCCACCAGACATGCCACTGCCTTGATAGCTGCTTCCAGGGACTGTCCCTATCCAGGAAATCTGCAGGGCTGCTACCTGGAAGTATGCATGTACCCTCTCTTCCCATTACTGCATCAACCTTGAATCATGCCAGGATACTGGTTTTGAGACCTCAGTTCTCCAGTCTCCATTTGTCAAATGGGGTACACACCTTGCCCCCTCCTCCCAGAGAACTGCTAGGAGTCTGTCAGAGTGTTGCTGATGAACCATATTCACCCCCAAATAAAAATAGGTTACTCGCTTAGAACCACAGTTCAAGGAGTGGTATATGGTTCACATCCGCACAACCCACCCAGCCTCCCGTTGCAAGTAGTACAGATTCCAGCTTCCAGCATGCAGGATCTAATGTCACGGGGTGGAGTCGTGGGATATACCGCCTGGGTGGTAGGAGGAGCTTAGCCTAAAAGATGTTTGGCCAATCATACCATTCCAGTGGAACTACCGGAGTGTAGATGTGAACCGTGTACCATTCTTAGATCTACGGTTATAGGTGAATAACCCTTTTTTTTAGGTTCTTGATTTTCTGGTTAAGACTACCACTGGAAGCACCCACTCACAGTAAATGGAGCAATACTTTCGATGACAAAAAGCTTTTGGAAGGAACCTTTTTCCTTTTGTATATGCCCCTTCATGTGGGCCTTCCCCCTTTCATCTGCTCCCCCACACCAGTCCTGTCACCCATCTTCTCCTGGACTTACCCCTTCCTTTTTTACCCTCTTATGATGGTGCTGTTTCATCAGGGCATACCAAACCCCTAGAGTTCATTATACCAATGTTGAGGAAGAGTGCTGTGGTCGATGGTTTGAGGCCTGCGGGGAAACGGGCATCATCCTGCTGTGGCTGGGGTAGTTTCATCTATTTCTCTAATGCCCTGAGGGATGCCACGCGCATGGATGTTGAGGCGTGTATGCACAGGGGAAACATGCCGGCCTCTGACATTGGCCATGTGCCTCCCTCCTGATAAGTGCTCCACTGCACTGCCACTAGTGGTCATCCAGGTGGCAGCACTGCAGCAGAGTACACTAACCATCCTTTCTCGATAAAGGACAGTGTCCTATGGGGATGCTGATTCCACTGTCCTCCAATGCTTCTGTGTCGTTCCTGAATGTGGGTCACCAACATCACAGGCAGCAACCTTGCAGGAAACTTTTGTGGTTCCTAAGAGGACTATGAGTGCCTGCTGACCCAGTCTTGAGCTGAGAACTTGGTGTCTGTAACTGCAGCAGAGAAATCCATGTTCCTCATGTTGACAACCCTCCTGACAGAGAGCTGCAAGATAGATATCCTGTGAAACCATGTGCATTCAGCCACCTCCCTGGTATTTAAGCAGACTTCCTACTTGGGGTACCCTGCCAAATGCCAGCACTTATGTTTGTTCCTACTGCCCATTGCAGACAGGTTACCCAAAGAGGATTTGGAGAGCTTCCTGCATACTTTCTAGTTAAGGAATAATCACTGATTGGGTGTGGGTTGGGCCAGGATTTACCCACAGCTGAAGTGGTTCGGTCATGAGGGCATAGCCCAAGTGACCAACCATGCCAGCCATGAGTAAATCTCAGCCCAGCCCACACCCAATTGGTAATTATTCCAATTAAACAATTCGTAAATATGAGCATCACACAACAAAAGTGAAGGAAAAACTTTTTTTTCATTTATATGCCAATTCTAATATGTCCTTCCCTCTATGCTAAATAGTTTGTTGATACTGGGCAGAAGCCTTCCTGTTCACCTGAAACCAGCTGGCAGCAAGGTGAGTGAGCTGAGTGTCATGACAGTGATTTTTAAACTGGAAAATATCACTGTTAACTCTGTTGTCTCCCACTTCAGAAACTGCAGGTTGGATTAGATATATTGTTTTTACTAACGGCATTTGATTTTGCGAAACAGGGCAGTTGGCGGGAGAAAATAATTGTGGCTTTGTGAGTGTATTGGAGGCTTAGTGGTCTGCAAGGAATTATTTTACTAACATACTGTCGGCTGGCACTTTATGCGGTGGTTATTCAAAAATTTCCCCACGGCATAAAGTATCATGTCACCCGGCCAATCAGAAAGCTTGCATTTTAGAACTCATTGTATAATATAGGAAAGATGTCGCCAAACAGCAGCTACAAATGGCTGTGGATGCAGGTGACACAGCTGTCAGGTGCATGCCAGCTGCAGTAGGCACTCACAGGCAGGCTTTGCTAAGGTTTTTCAGCCTGTCACAGCAACAACAGTAGAAAGTGGCAGACCTTGCATTTGAAGGTTCTGCCTTGTTTAAATTCCAGGCTGAGTCCTTCATACAGAAGGTTGAGGAGTCCAAGGCATCTGTTACTGTACATCGCTGACAGGTTTTAATTCCACCAGTAAGCTTTCCTTCCTAAGTGGATGGGCTTTATTTTGATGCTGCTCGTCCCCTGGGGAATGAGACAATATCAGGCCTTACCCTAGCAACCATGGTAAAGGTACAGGTCATGGCAAGGCCCCTCCAACCTACACAGTGACTGGTTCAGACTAGTCCAAAGGTCTTCAAAACTGACTCTTGACTTGCCATCCTCCCATTTACTTTAGACCATTTGAGTGGAAGGCAGGATCTCCTACTTCCACCCATACTGGCTCTCTGCCACCATGAACAAGTAGGTACTGGGAACAATCAGGAAAGTTCTTTCTTTATATCTATTCCCTTTAATCGAAGCCTAGAAAGTACAGGGGGTTCTCACCTATTGAGGAGCAATAGATGAGACTCCATAGAACTCAAGGGGAAAATGGTTCATTTCTCCAATATTTCCTGGTCCTAGGAAAGTCAAGAGGGTGGCAGTCTTATCTTGAATCTCAGATGTCCGAATAGACACCTGAAATTCAAAAAATACTAAGTGGTTTCTTTTAGGAATGTAATTCCAGCTCTTCAGGAAAGAGATTGGTTCTACTTCCTAGATGTAAAGGATGTGTATTGCCATATACCAGTCAGATGATTGTATGAAATGTTTCTGAGATTTAGAATGGGGCTCAGTTGAATCATTACACAGACTTGCCATTTGGGCTCTCCTCTGCTTCCAGGCTATCTACCAGATGCCTGTCATTGGTAGCAGCCTACCCCTGCATATAAGAAGTCTGTACTTGGGATGACTGGCTGACTAAAACAACTTTAAGGTCTTGAGATCTTGCTCTGGATGCTCTCAGGAAATTGGGCTTCTTTTTGAAGTCTGTTCTCTACCCTAACTCAGAACATAAAGTTCATTGCTGTGGAAACTAGATTTGGTCCAGGCCAAGGCTCTTTGTCCCCAGATCAGAGTCCTTTCAGGTGGACCAGATGTGCCTGGCCAGGGAGTTCTCTCAACTCCTGGGCCAGTTGACCTCCGCCACCTTTGTTGTTCATTGAGTAATGTTTCACTTGAGGCTGGTTCAGTATTACCGTAAGAAAAGGAGATACTTAATGGAGCCATGGGTACCAGTGTTATTACAGCGTGTTGACACTGCCTTGGTGGAAGGTAGAACAGAACCTTGGAAACCTCCTTGTACTACCCACCATTTGACCATTGATACCTCCGTGACAAGATAAGGAGCCCATCTTAGTCACGAGAATGTGCACAGGGTACAGAAGGAATTCCTCCCTGCACATAAACTTCCTGGAGCTAAAGGCCATTTGTTTTAGCCTCCATTCCTCTTGTGACAGACCAAATAGTTCAGGTGAACATAGACAACACCACTGCATTATAGTACCTGAACAAGCAAGGGGGGTGTCGGGTCATCCAGACTTGGTTGGGAAGCCCTGGAACTGTGGAAAATAGCTTTTCCCACTTGCACCAAGATCTTAGTCTGTGGTGGTAGAGCTGTATTGTCTGAATAGTTTAATTCACCTGGAGACCACCACTAATGATTGGTCTTTGAAACAGAAGGTTCTGGACAGCATCTTCAAGGAGTAGGAACTCCACATATAGATCTGTTTGCCTCCTGGAAAAATGAGAGCTTCCCCATATGTGCATAAGGCCACAAGAAAGAGCAGTTATAGAGGTGGAAGCTCTTATCCTAAACTGAGGAGAAGGTTTCTGTACACCTTCCCACTCCTGTAGCATCATCCTCAAGTTCTTCTGAGTGTGTGCTTGGATTATTTTCATAGCTCTGGATGTGCCAAGCTCGTCTGCCCCATCTGCAGGCACCTCTCTGGGCTGAGAGAGGAGGTTGCCAGACTCAAGGCCAAGTTGGCTTGGGTTAGGAGGTCCGACACCCCCACTCAGGGACCACCAAGTTCACCTCCGCTTCCTCAGAGGATGTCGGGATGGAGGAGCAGATGGACAACAGTGGGCCCAGGGATAGTTAGGGTGGTGGAGCATAGGTACATCCCAAATTCCATAGCACTACAGAACTCTTATGTCACACTGGCAGGATGGAACAGTCCCACAAAGGCACCCAAAGCAGTGGCTGGGACAGATGTGGAGGTCCTCCAAGGTGGAGACCTCATGGGGAGCAGCAGAGGACGCCAGAGGAGGAAGCAACTCCTGGTGGGGGGACTCCATAGAATTGGGAACAGGTAGTGGGGTGGAGAGGGATGTTAAGTGTCTGCTGGGAGGCACAGTTCGGTGGGACTTGGAGCGAATCCAGAGGATTGCTAGGCTGCAGCGGGGTTGGATGTCATGTCCATCTAGGGACAAGTGACCTGACTAGGGATGAGGCAGGGATAGGCAGAGTACAGGAGGAGTTCAGGGAATTGGGGAGGGGTCTTGGGCAAGTGACAAGGTCCGTGACCTTCTTGGAGGTGCTTCCTGTCCACTGCAAGGGAGAGGCTGGGGATCTCCGCACCAGGGACTTCAACACTTGGTTGATGAACTGGTGCAGAGAGAAGGGTTTCCGCTGCATTGGGGACTGTGGACCACCTTGAGCAATTGGGGGCCTGTATAAGTACGATGGCCTGCATCTCTCCAGGGAATGGACCATTGTCCTTAGTGAGTGGTTTAAATGTTTCATTGGCAAGCATTTAAACTAGCCAGGGGGGTGGCAGAAGGAAGCAGAGAGAATTGAGCTGCGCACCCACAGGTTAATGTAGTCTGCAGGAAGGACCCTAAAGTTGGGAAATGGCCAATGGTAATCAAACTAGGAAAGGGTATAATGCTGCAGAACAGAAGAAAGGGGATTAAAGGTGGGGGGAAGGGATCAGGGAAGGCAGGAGGATAAGAGGGTAGGACAGGAGGGGAAGTCATAAAATATGGAAGGCCATGTGAAGTCACAAAATATGGAAGGCCATGTGTGAATGCTCGCAGCCTGGGAAATAAAATCCCGGACCTGGTGGCATTGATGGCATAGGTTGACCTGGACAGTGTCGCTATTACCAAGACATGGTATAATGGTAACCTTGCCTTGGATGTAGCGATACCAGGTTACACTCTATTCAGGAAAGACAGGGAGGGTAAAAAGGGAGGAGGGGTAGCTCTTTACATCAAGGAGTGTATAAAATCAACTGAGGTACAGGGATTTTGGGGGGGGGGTGGAGGCCCTGTGGGTCACACCAGAGATAGGCAGTGGCACCGTTATTTGCACCGGCGTGATCTTCAGACCACCAGCACAAGGAAAAGAGCTGGGCAAGGTTCTAGTGCAAGCCAACGATAAAGTGGCGACTAAAGGAGAGGTTCTGCTGATAGGTGACTTCAGTCTGTCGGATGTTTGGAATATCCCAGCCACAGCCTCAGCGAGGAGCAGGGTGATACTGGACTTCCTGCAAGGGGCATGCTTCAGGCAGCTTGTGCTGGAGCTGATCCATGAGGGTGTGATTTTGGACCTAGTACTTCCCAAAGGGGAGAGAATTGCAGATGTCATGGTGGGTGGACACCTAGGGTCCAGGTATTATTGCACAGTATGGTTCAATATGAGTACAGTGGCAGAGTCAAGCTACACAAAAGTGAGGGTCCTAGACTTCAAGAGTGCAGACTTTGCAAAGTTGGGGGTATGTCTCAGGAAAGCTGTAGCTGGGAGAGAGGACCTGGGGGAAATTGAGGAATACTGGGCTCATCTAAAAGGAGCCATAGGAGAGGTGACGAACCTTTGCATTGGGCCAGTGAACAAAGGCAAGAGAAAAAGAAAACCACTAATGTTCTCAAAGGAAATCTTCAGGAAGATGAGAGTGAAAAAGTTGGCTTTCAGGAAGTACAAGGAAACACAGGAGGAGGAGGACAGGGTAATGTATCTGGATAAGCAGAAGGAGGCAGGGAAGGCAGTCAGCAGCGCAAAGGTGCAAAAGGAGGAAAAAATAGCCCAGGCAGTAAAGAAAGGGGACAAGATGTTTTATAGGTGCATTAATGAAAGGAAAAAGACAAGGGGTTGGATTGTAAGGCTTGAAGGGGAGTGTGCAGAAGGGGACTTGTAAAAAGCAACAATCCTGAACAAATATTTCTGTTCAGTATTCACAGAAGAGGGGGAAGGTGAGGGACTACAATTAAATGGAACGAGCAATAAGGGAAGGGTTGTTGGCACCAGTCCTTTACAGAAGAGACAGTGCTAAAGGAAATCACAAAACTGAAAGTAGACACGGCAGTGGGAGTAGACGGGATACATCCTAGAATATAAAAGGAACTTAGGGAGGTGCTGGCAGCACCACTGGCAGCCCTGTTCAGTGACTTGCTGGAGACAGAAGTGGTTCCAGAGGACTGCAAGAGGGCCGATGTAGTCTCTCTGCATAAACGTTGGGAGCAGGGAGGAGGCTGGAAACTATAGACCTTTCAGCCTGACCTCAGAGGTTGGGAAAATAATGGAATCACTGCTAAAAGAAAGGATTGAGGAACATCTTGAATCCAGTGGAGCACAGGATCCAAGGCAGCATGGATTCACAGCAGAAAGGCCATGTCGATCAAATCTGATAGATTTATTTGACTGGGTGACCAGGGAAGTGGATTGAGGAGCGGTAGATGTGGCCTGCCTATATTTCAGCAAGGCCTTTGACACCGTTCCACACAAGAGGCTTGCAAATAAGCTAGGCAACCTGAGAATGGGTCCCAAAGTGGTAAACTGGGTTAGAAACTGGTTGAGGGAGAGAACACAGAGAGGGGTGGTGGTAAATGGAGCTCAGTCCAAGGAAAGGAGGAGGGTGACCAGCGTGGTGCCACAGGGATCAGTTCTGGGGCCAGTCCTATTCAGTGTCTTAATAAGTGACATTACGGAAAGGCTGGAAGGAAAGGCATGCCTCTCTGCAAATGACACTAAGATATCCAACCAGGTAGACACTCCAGGAGGGTGGGAATAAATGAGTGAGAGGAGCTAGGTAGACTAGAGGAATAGTCAAGAGTGTGGTAGCTAAGATTCAATGCAAAAAAGTGCAAAATCATGCATTTGGGGCATAGGAACTCGGGGAGGCTTACATGATGGGGGGACTGATGGCCACCAAACAGGAAAGGGATCTGGGGGGTAATCATATCAGATGACCTGAATATGGCCAAATAATGTGAGAAGGCTGTGGGGAGAGCCAGAGTGGTGCTGGGGTACATAGGGAGAGATAACACTAGCAGAGGAAAAGAGGTGGTAATGCCTCTGTACAAATCAATAGTGAGACCTCATCTGGAGTACTGTGTCCAGTTCTGGAGGCTGCATCTCTGTATGGAAATAGACAGGGTAGAGGCAGTTCAGAAAAGGGCAACAAAAATAGTGCAGGGCCTGCACCAAATGTCATATGAGGCGAGACTGGAGGACCTCAGTATGTAGACCCTGGAGGAGAGGAGAGAGATGGGGGATATGATAGAGACTTTCAAGTATCTCAAGGTCATAAATAAGTACAGGAGAGTAGCATCTTTCAGAAAAAGAGGTGTTCTAGAACAAGGAGTCATGACATGAGGTTGGAAGGGGGTAGACCGAGTAACGTGAGAAAGTATTTTTTCACAGAAAGGATGGTGGATGCATGGAACAGCCTCCCAGCAGAAATGGTGGGGGCAAATTCAGTGGGGGAATTTAAAAAAAAAAAAAAAAAAATTCCTTGGGATAGGCGTAGGGGAACCCTAACATAGGAAGTAGGATAAAGCCGGAGATCAAGTAAGGTCTGTGTTTTTTTTTTTTTTTTGGAACAGGTAGGGAAGATGAGCAGACTGGGTGGGCCTAGCGGCCCTTATCCGCCATTAGTTTCTATGTCTGATACTTGTCTGATTATTATATTCAGAAAACCTTTGAACCCAAGGGCCCGTTTTTAAAGGTGTCCATGTCTTATACATAGAATAACACATAATAAAATAATATAATACAGATGATAAAACACCAAAGTTTATACATATTTGCACACCAGCTTGTGCTGGAAATAGGCCAGGATATGGCAGTTTACTTAAACCTCCTTCTTCTTGAAATTCCTAACCCCATTTTTCTTCCCTCAGGCAGAAACTTCTCCCCAAATCAAGGAAAGAATAGCCTATCTGGAAATTCTGTCACATTGGATCTGGTTGATTGATTACAACGAGGATACAATTTCAGAGTAAAACCATTCAGAAGGATTCCTTATTATTCTGGTAGTTTCTATGAAACCAGATACCAGGAAATCTTGTGCCTTTAAATGGAAAAGATGTTCTGTTTGCTGCATTAAGCTTGTATTTTCTCCTGTTTCTTGCCTGGTTGCTAGGGTTTTGAACTATTTGCTGTCCCTGGTGTTCGGATTTGAAAACATCCTCCCTGATGGCTTATGTGGCAGGAATAAATGCCTGTGGATCTAAGGAATGTGCTCCTTCCCTGGTCTTGACTTCAGTTTTTGCCAGGTTTCTGAAAAGGCTGAGTCATCATACCCCCGTGGGACGATAATCTGGTTTTGTTAAAATGATTTGTTCAGCCTTTAAAACCTTTGGACTCTTGCTCCTGTCTTGAAAGATGGCCATTTTAGCATAATATCAGAAAGGATCTTTGCAATGACCATGATCATGAAGGAGCAGGACAAGAAGCTGGTCGCTGCCATAACTCCAAGTCTGGGCCAACAATGGCTTCAGCCACCAGAAAGGCCTCCGTGGGAGAATCCCCTCGGTCCAGTATCTCCGTGAGGGGATACTTGGCCCGCTTGGATACGGGCTCGAGCTGCATCCTGGTGGACTCTGAGATGAGCCGAAGCAAACCCATGAATGAGGATGGGCTCTCGTCCATCGACTGTCCCCCGGAGGACTCCAGGTCAAGGGGCCTGGAGAACAGGGAAGAGTCATTGTCAGACTCCGAGGAGTCTGCGAACAGCTGCCTAGGGCCTGAGCCACCCTCCACCTGCCGAGGACGGTCGGGAGTGAGGGTGACCGACAACCGGTGGGGCAGTCCTGACCCAACCGAGAATCCTTGGTTGGAGCCCCCGATTTCAGTTGTGGAGGCGGGGGTTCCACCACAGTCTGTGGGGCAGCTGGTTTTGGCCGAACAACCGGCACCGGTTTGGGCACCTCGACCACCGCAAGGGGTTGTTTCGGCCTTTCAGGTGACAGCATAATGGCGGGGAAGGCGACCGTGTCGGCAGCCGATCCAGAAGAACTAAACACATTAAGTCCTTGTAGCGTCCAACGCAATTTGGGCCAAGCCTCTCCTCTGAGGAGGAGGAAGATGAGGACGAGCAGGCGCGGCGCTTTCCTCGTGCAGAACCGCCCGTGTCGGTGGGATCGGCTGGACCGAAGAGGTCCGAGACCGCTGTGTTCCCGAGGGTGGGTCTGGGAGGGAGCAGGGGAAACCCATTTCTCCCTCGGCTCGGGAGCCTTAACCGGGGACTCCGGCACAGGAGGCACAAGCAAGTCCTCGGTTTCCACCGGGGGAACCGGTGAAGAACGGTTGTCGACTTCTCCAGTCGACAGCCCGTCCGGTCGAAAAATCTCGACCCAGCGTCGGCGGGTGTCTCGGCGGCTGACCTGATGGGGACACCATGAGCCAAGCGGCCTTTGCACAACCTTGACCAGTCGAAGTCAACTTTCCGGGGAAGGGGACCTCTCCCTCTCCCACGAACGTCGACGATGGGACTTACCCTGCGAGTCCTTCTTCTTGGGCCGCCTCCTCCTCGAGAGCGATCATCTATTCAAGTTGCTTAGCCAAGCCAGCCGCCGCGGAAACTGCCAAACGGGTCTCCTTTGACTTCACTGGTGGTATACGTCTCTCGGGGCACCCAAGTTGGAGCCTGGCAGCACGGTCTTCGAGGACATTTGTTGAGAAGGACTTGCACAACTCGCAGGCCTGCGGATCGTGGTCAAGCCCGTGGCAATAGGCGCACGTGGAGTGCGGATCGGTCCTGGACATCTTCTGCCTGCATGGGCACCTCCAAAAACCGGGAGTCGATTTGTCCATTGCAGCCGTGAAGGAAGAAGCAGACTGAAGTCTAGAAAACTTTAAAATTATTTTTGGGTGAACTGGAGAATTTGGATCCAGTCTAAATGCAGAGCGCTATGGAGGGAACCTAAGCTTTCAAGCGGCAGGGAAGATCTGGTGTCATGGGGCGGAGCCGAGAGTTTTACCACCCGGGTGGGTGGGAGGAGCCAGCTTGAAGACCTTCCGGCAAGATTTAAAGCGGCAAGGAACCTGCCAGACAGTGTGGATGAACAACATATATCACTCCTAGAACTCCTGTTACAGGTGAGTAACCTGTTTTTAGTTACTAGTTACTTTCAAATAAGTGTAATCAGTTACAGTTACGTATTACTTTTGTATAAAAATACATAAGTAATTGTAACTGTAAGGTGTAATTGCTTTTTCCAGTACTTCTCCATCCTTGCTAGTGACTGCATAGAGCTTTCTGGAACAAGTTTCCAAAAGTAATAGAAAAAGTAACTTACCCAACATTGCCAGTGATCTATACAGAGGTAACACCACCTCCCTCTTTCTGCTGGTGATACCTCTCCCTATGCGCCACAGTATCCCGCTAGGTCTCCCAACTGCCCGGTCACCTTTAGGTCATCAGATATGATTACCTCTAGGTCTCTCTTCCTGTTTGGTGGTCATCAGTACCACTGCCTCCATTTTTGTACTCCGCCCCTGGATTTCCTGGACCTGCATTCTCTTTGAGATGTGGGCTTCATTTCTGTTGTTCTGAAGAGCTTTTCTCGCTGTATCTTTGACCTTCGGTAATCTGCTTGTACTCCACCCCCATCCCCCATGTGCACTTAGAAATAAGCTGTTTACATTTTAGCATCTTTCCTGTTCAAATACTGCACATAATAAAAAGAAACTGGTTTCCCAAATAGCCCTTGTCACTTTTTTCCTTGTTCCATGCTACTGCTCCTACTCTGTGCGAGTGTGTGAATTTAGATTAATCCACATTTTTTAAAGAAAAGGTTAATTACTTGTACACACATTTCTTCTGTTGGTACTAGTTCATAACCTCACGCTGCACACCTACTTTCTCAGTCTGTACTATTTTGGGGAGTATATGTATTAAACTATGAGTAGGGTTTTCCCTCTTCTGTGGGGAAAGATCTTATAGCTTGAAGAAGCTGGGTGCAAGATATGGGGATGGTGCCTGCAGTGCTGTTCAGGTCTGTTTAACATATCTGGGTCTGGTGTTCAAGACTGGATTCTGCAAGTATGTGGTATGACTGAAGAACACTCGGAGAAACTATTACAATTAAAAAGCTGAAAGACAGACAGGAAAATAATATAAATGTTAAGTAGTGAGTTGTAACATTTTTATTTCTGAAGTATTTTCCTTTTTCCTTTCGTTCACTAAAAATTTTTTTATGTGATATTGTTGTTCTGGATGTGTGGAGCAGCTCTCAGCCTGGCAGCTGACATATCTAGCCTAGTCCCCCCCCACTACATCATCACTGTTTGATCTTACTGACAGTGACATTGCAGGTGACTGACCTAGCAGCCACTGAGTGGCTGTTCCTAAGCAGCAGTGATGCCACAGTCAGTGAGATCACAGCGCTGATGTAGCGGGGGATAGAGATAGATATGGCAGCTGCCATGCAGAGTACTGCCCCACATATCACGCCTACCAACATCCGGTAAACCATTTTCTGATTAACCAAATGAAAAAGAAAAAAATACCTCGGGATATAAAAGGTAATGATTGACTGCTTTAATATTAGGCAGTACACTAGCTCTTAAACCTTTCCAAATCTATCCATCTTTAATCCATGTCAGAGCCATTTCATGGAGCCTTGAGACAGAAAATGATGCCACCCTAGGTTAATCTGTATGTTGTTAAGCACAGCTTGCCCAACAGTGACATCACATGCTGTTTCATGAAACTGATTGGTTGGTTCGTTCGTTTCTTTCAAATGTTTTCCCAAGAAAGATATACTAAGGTGGTAACAGCTCATTTCCAGATGCGCGCCCTGGGAGGCTGGGGTCAGGGGACAAATACAATAGGGTGTGTAATAAGAACACATAACAGTAGCATCAGTAAAATTAGTGCAAATTAAGGTGCAGAAATATAAAACGTAATAGATGTGCAAGCAATATACTGTGCAGGGAGGGTACAGAAAAACAGTGAGCCAAGGTCGGTGCCTACGGGTTGATGAGTGAGCCTTAGAGCTGGGTATAAGAATAATAGCTGGATGCACAAACAGAACAGAAGGTTCTAGGGACATGGATATGTTGTTCATCCACACTTATTGGCAGGTCCCCTTCCGCTTTAATTCTTGCCGGAAGGTGTTCAGGCTGGCTCCTTCCACCCACCCGGGTGGTAAAACTCTTGGCTCCGCCCCATGACGCCAGATCTTCCTTACCGCTTGGAAGCTCAGGTTTCCTCCTTAGCGCTCTGCGTTTTCGACTGGTTCCTGAAAATTTCGGTCTTTGAAATCATTGGAAGTGTCTCTTCTGAAACTTCGATCTTTTCTTCTTCGCTACGGCGATGGCTCAGTCCTTTTCCGGCCCCGAGAGGCGCACAGTTAGTTCTTCCAGGAGAGACTCGCATTCCACCTGCGTTTATTGCCTGGACTTGGATCACGATCCTCAGGCTTGCTGTTTCAGTTCTGCCCTTTCGGTCAGCTCTCTGGAGGACCGCGTGGCCTGTTCGGGGCCCGACATCCGTAGTTTTTCCGCTCCGAGATTCCTCGGACGGCGAGTATCCGCTAGTCTGTTTCTCAGCAGTTCGATCCTGCCGGGAAGGGCTGGCCCCCGTTGTGGCGCTTATCCGGCCTCCCTTGGTTCAACTCATGCAGCCTGCTCAAGGAGTTGGCATTCCCTCTCCTCCAAAGGAGAGGGACCCTGAGCCCTGCCGCTTGCCTAAGTCTAAGAGGCCGAGCAGGGTCTCCGGCGGAGCGAAGTCTCCCCTCCTCATAGGCCGCCGCTCGGGTCGAAGATGCGGCTTCGCCACTGGCCCCATGGTGTCCCTCGCCAAGTCAGCCGGCCAGGACCCTGTCACGTTGTCGAGTCTCTCGACCTGTCTTTTGGGTGGTCTTCTGGTGCCGCCATCCCTCCGCCCCCGGCGGAGGCTGAGGTTCTGTCCGTCCCTTTGGGTCGACAGCCCTCTGGCCTTTCTTCCGAGCCGAGGGAGGAGCGGGCACATCCCGCTCCTTCCCAGGCCCGCCCTCGGTCCCCCCGAGGATATGGGTCTTGGTCTAGCTGCTCACGCCGATCTCGGCGTTCTCGGTCGGGGCACCGAGTTAAGTGGCTTTGCTGTTCTTCCTCGTTCCCCTACTCTGAGGAGCAGTTTCGATGCTGTTGGCGTCGTTGTTACGAGGAACTTATGTGGCAACAGCAGTTGTCCGGGTATCAATCGACCCCGATTCATTCTCCGGATAGCAAGCAGCCGCCGCTCGGTCAGCAGCCGTTCGAATCAGTTGAGGAGCCCTCTCCAGGGCCGGTTGCTCGTCCGACCCTTGCTGCCCTCCGCCTTCGGCGGGGTACAGGCCAGGCCATGAGCTGTTCTTCGCTACTCGGTCCCCTCACTCCTCCCTCGCCCCGGCGGATGAAGAGTGCTCAGGCCTGCGGTAGCTTTTGCAGACCTTCGAGCCTGAAGCCGGCTCTGCTATGTTTCCTAGCAGGAGGACCCGGGGTCTTCCCAGGAACATTTGGTAGACGCCAGCCCATCGTCTTTGAGGGGTCTGCTTCAGCTCATTTCAGAATTCACTGGGATGCAGCTCGAGCCCGCCTCCAAACGGGCACCTACCCCTTACGGAGATTCTGGACCGAGGGGGTTCTCCCTCGGAGGCCTTCCCAGTGGCTGAGGCTATCGTGGGCCCAGCCTTGGAGCTATGGCGGCGGCCTACTTCCTGCCCTGTGCCTTCGGCCAGGGTGGCTCGGAGGTACCCTGTCCCTGTCGGTTCTCTGCCCGGTTTCTCGGAGCACCCCTCGGCTGAAGGGGTAGTCACAGACGACGTTTTCCAATGTCTTGGAAACGCTGGGGATGTGGATAGACGCCCTGACAGAGACCAAAAGGATGGACTACGTCGGGCGCAAGGTTTATGCTGCTTCCTCCCTAGGCCTCCATCAGGCCAGCTCGGCGGCTCTTATGGCACACTGTTCCCACGCCCTTCTGGGCACCCTGGACGAGGTTCTACCTCATCTCCCTACCGAACTGCGGACCACGGTCCGGCGGGTACGGGACCAGGGTAGGGCGGTATAAACAACAGCTCCAGATGGCTCTGGATCTGGGTGACTCTGTGCCAGATCAGTGGCGGCCTAGGGCCATGCGTCAGTAGGGGCGGGGCTGAGGTTATCCTCCTTTTCCTTGGAAACCCAGCATGAGTTGGCGGACATCCTCTTGGGACTGACCTTTCGGCCCTGGGTGGAGGGACATATCCAAGGGCCTGAGAAGTCCGATGCCACTCAGATTCTGTCACTCTGCCCGGAGGTCTGGGGCAGCCATCAGCCTTGCATAAGCCCTTGCCCCTGAGCTCTGCGGCTCAACCAGCCCAGCACAAGGGCCAGGCATGCGCTGCATGGTCTGTTGCCAGTCCAGCATCTTCCTCCAAAAGGAAGCAGGAGGCAGGAAAACGAGCCCCTCGGCTCCTTCCCCTCCAAGCCTGCTCAGTGACGGGCCAAGGGCACTGCCTCGCCCCGTCTCCCCACCTGGTTTCCCCATGGGGACGGCTCCGCACCTCGCTCTGGAGGTATTTAGGTAGATCCTGTCACAGGTTGCGAGCGGTTTCCCTTTGAGCTGTTGCCCCATGGGGATCTTGGGTCCACTGCCTCTTTGTCGGTCGTGCCATGCGCCTGGCCCTCTAGTTAGAGGTGATCAGGAAGGCCGCGGACCCCCTCCCCCAACCCTGGGTTCGTGTCCAGGTATTACTGGCCTCAACGGACGGGGGCTCGCGCCTATTCTCCCAAGACGCCTGGATGGTCTCTGCTTCAGATATTCCATCCTCAGAACGCATGCGGTGGCTGTTTCCTGGGCCTCCAGGATGTACCTACTCCTCGTTCCGTCCGTTTCTTGGGAGGCTCCTCCCCTTCTTAGTGGGGGATCTCCTTACGAGTTCCGAGCCAGGCCCCTCTTTGCTCAGCAGTTTCTGCAGCACTGAAGGGTCCGGATGTAACCCCACCCGGAAGGCAGACTGGACTCCCATTACAGGAGCCAAGTGGGAACTCGTGCCTTAGCGGTGAGGCTTCTTCGGGACTAAGCTCGACTCTTGAGTCCGAGCTCAGCTCAGGGCGGACAGGGCTGAGGTTCTTCTCCTCACCCAGTCGGGTTGGTCGAGTAATTATGTCCTGCCAGGACCTCCTGCACCTCTTGGGCCTCAGGGTGGCCTTCCCTAGAGGGGGCCAGCCAGAGGTCACAGCGCCGGCCTTTGGATCAGTTCGTGACTACAGCCCAGGAGTTAAGAAGAACGCCCTTTGACCGTTCCAACTTCCAGGAGAACATCCTGTTTGCTCACCCTGAGTCGGCGGTCTTCTCCGACCGATGCTTCTCGGATGGGTGGGGTGCCCATCTAGGGGAATACAGAGGCTAGCTCTGGTCCTCCTAAGAGTCCCGATGTCCTTCCTGCTCGCTGGAGCACCAGGCGGTCCACTTAGCTTGCACCGCCGCTCCGCTTGTACGGGGTCTAGTGGTCTAAGTCCAAGTAGGACAACACCACGACCATGTGCTACCTACCCCGCCAGGTTCGGTCGATCCCCTTGCCTCGGTGCAAGGAGGTTCTCCGCATTGGGTTTTTGCGCAGTCGAGGGTTCCCAGCCATTTGATGGCAGGAGCCCCCAATTTCCTGCTGCTGCCCTAAGCCGGGCATAGGCTGCGCCTCATGAGTGGTTTCCCCTGCCGGAGGTAGCACAGGATCTTCTCCCTCTTCCCTCCGGGGAGAATACGAGGCCGAGACTGTTTTATGCCTGCCCCCTCAGCAGGGCCTGCTGCAGGGGATGCCATCGGGGCCACGGACCCGGACCCTCCATGCCTCTCCCCATTCCCTTTGACCCACGGCAAGGCCGAGGAGGGACTCTGGCGCAGGTGATGCTGATAGCCCCAGACTGGATTGCCAGCCTGCATCCAGCTCTCTCAGTCTCAGCCCCAGGCTCCCGAGGCGGCTTCTAGTCCGCCCGGTCCTGTCTTTCCTTTTCAGGGGAAGGTTATCCATCTGGACCTTCAATCTCTGCACCTGTAGGCTGATCCTGTGCGTGGCTAGTGGCCAGGCCTAGGGTCTTTCGCAAGATCCTCGACCTTGGAGGCGCCCCAAGAAGTCGGCCAAGATGCTCGCCCTGGGAGAAGTTCTCCTTTGATGATGGGATAGGGCCTTGCCTTCCCCGTCTCATGAAGCATTCCAGACCATCATGTAACCATCCTAAACCAGGGCTTCGCCTGACGACCCCTAGGTGCTTCTGTGGGTCACCCTGTCTTCCGGGGGCGGGCTGGGAGGCAGCTGGTGGTGCGGAGAAGGTGGTCTGGCACTTCTAGGCCTCGATCACGCCTCCCCTTTTTGGGAGAGTATCCTCGTTTCTGTGGGATCCTTGCTGGTATGGGCTTAGCTCATGAGCAAGCCATCCGAACCTTTTGCACAGGTGCGAGTTTCCCCCACCTGTTGTGGAAGAACACCTTCTTAGGGCCACTCCGCCATCCAGAAGGTGGGGAGAGTTCCAGGCGCTCCTTTAATCTCCCTATCCGGTCTTCCACAGGGACTAGGTTGTCCTGCGCCCCACCCGAAGTCTTCCAGGCGGTGGCGAGTCTTCCTTCGGGTATTGCCTCTGCCGGGTCTTATCCCCTTCACACCGGAGGCCGTATACAGGTTCCATAGGAACCTGTTTAACGCTCACCTACCTAGGGAGCGTAAAGCTAAAGTTCGGGAGAGGTTCGCCAGCTGTTTATCATCTTCGCTGAAACCGCATCGGGCAGACTTGCAGCCAAGTGGACGATGAGCAGGCGGGTCACCCCTGCATAGGTCTCCACTATAGGTGGGCGGGCATGGAGCCTCCCAGAGGGATAAGCGCTCATTTTTACCCGTCCTTCTGCGCGCCGGCAACGCCAGGGATGTGGACAAACCTCCTGACAAGGAGTCCAAGAAATTGGACTATGTCGGGCGAAAAGTCTACGCTGCGTCCTCTCTCGGCCTCCGTCAGGCCAGTTCGGCCGTCCTCATGGCACATTTTTCTCATGCCCTGTTGGGCTCCCTGGATGAGGTTATCCCTCATCTTCCCGCCGATCTGCAGACTACGGTTAAGCAGGTGCAGGACCAGGGCAGGGCAGTGGCCAAACAGCAGCTCCAGACTGCTTTGGATATAGGGACCCATGTGCCAGATCGGTGGCGGCAGCAGTGGCTATAGTCAGGTAGCTTGGCTGAGGATATCCACCTTACTCGGATACCCAGCACAAGTTGGCGGATGTTCCCTTTTGGGACTGACCTCTTCGCCCTGGGGTGGAAGGTCACCTGCAGAGGATCGAGAAGTCCAATGCTACCTTGGACTCGGTCTCTTCCGCTCAGAAGGACAAAGGCCGCAAACCACAGCCTAAGCCCTTTCATCCTTCTGTGCCCCCAGCGCACCCGGCCCAGCAACGTCAGGGCCAGCAGGCTCGGCCTTGGCATCCCAAACCCAAGCAGCCGGCTCCTAACAGGAGGCAGGAGGAAAGGCCCAGGAGGTCCCTCGGCCGGTCCCTCCTCCAAGCCTGCCCAGTGACGGGCTGAGGGTACGCCCCATTCCCGCCACCTTTCCCGTCCCCTGCGGGGACGGCTCCGCACTTCCGCTCCGCCTGGTCCGCTGTCACCACGGACAGGTGGGTCTTGAGGTGGTGAGAAAGAGGCCTGCCTCTGGAATTCGAGCAGGCACCACCCTTCAGAGCGCAGCCCCCGGGGCTCGGGGTCCCCAGCCTCACTGGCGGCTCGTCGAGCCGACATTGCTCTCCTCCTCCAGAAGGAGGTGATAAGAGAGGTGGCGGACCCTCCTTCAGACCCAGGGTTTGTGTCCAGGTACTTCCTGGTTCCGAAACGGACGGGGGGCTGGCGCCCCATTCTCGACCTACACGACCTAAACAAGTTCCTAAGGTCTCGAACCTTCAGGATGGTCACTCTGGCTCAGATAATACCATCCTTGGAACGCGGCGTGTGGTTCTGCTCTCTGGACTTGCAGGACGCGTTTTTTCACGTCCCTATCCGTCCGTCTCACCAGAGATTCCTTCGCTTCCGAGCGGAAGGATCCCTCTTCGAGTTCCAAGCCATGCCCTTGCTTGTCTCCAGCTCCCAGGGTCTTCACCAAATGCATGGCAGTGACAGCATTCCTAAGCGGCGAGGGGTCAGGTACCCTTACCTGGACGACTGGCTGATAGTAGCTCCTCCAGGAAGGAGGCGGAGTGGTCCAGAGATCTGGCCCTCCAGGTCTGCTTCTCAACTGGGCCTCCTTATCAACGAGGCCAAGTCGAACTCGAGCAGGCAGGTGATTCTATTCATCGAGCAGCTCGACTCTCTTCGAGCCAGGCGCGGCTCCGGCGGACAGGGCCGGGTTCTTTCCTCCTTTGCCCGATCATTTCTGGTTGGGCAACTGCTCCTGCCCGGGACTTCCTGCGCCTCCTGGGTCTCATGGCGCCTGCACCAGCGTAGTCCGTTGGGCCCGCTGGAACATACGTCCCTTCAATGGGGACTGGCCAGCCAGTGGTCACAACCTGCGATCCTTTGGACCAGCGTGTGTCGGTGACAGGGGATGTGGAACGCTCTCCAGTGGTGGACCGCTCCAGATCATTTGCAGGAGGCATCCGTTCGTCCGCCCGAGCCGACGGCTCTCTGTCGACCGATGCCTCTCTGATGGGTTGGGGTGCCCATCTGGGGAACACCGGGCTCATGGCCTCTGGTCCCCGCAGGTCGATGCCCGTCAACCTGCTGGAGCTCCAGCGGTCCGCCTAGCTCTCACCGCCTTTGCTCCGCTCCTCCGGGGTCAAGTGGTCCGAGTCAGACGGACAATACCACTGACTACATGTTCTATCCTAAACCCCAGGGCGGGACGCTGGCCCATGCTTCTATGCAAGGAAGCCTCGCATTTGGTCACTAATGCGCAGCCTGGAGGCGGATCTCTAGCCATTCATGTGGCAGGAGCCTCCAACACCACCTGGCCGATGCCCTGAGCGGATAGGGGCTGCATCCCACGAGGTCTCTCCTGCCAGAGGTAGTACAGCATCTGTTCTCCCATTGGGGCACACCCTCAGGTGGACCTGTTCGCCTCCAGGAGGAATGAAGCTGAGACTGTTCATGCCCGCCCCTCAGCAGGGCTCGCTGCAGGGGATGCCTTCTCGAGGCAGTGGACCCCGGGCCTCTTTTACGCCTTTCCCCCATTTCCCTTGATCCACAAGGTGCTTCTCAAGGCGAGGAGGGACAAGGCGCAGGTGATTCTGATAGCCCCAGACTGGCCTCGCCAGTTCTGGTACCAGATCTCCTCAGTCTCAGCTCCAGGACTCCAGCGCAGCTTCCAGCTCGCCCGGACCTGCTCTCAGTCAGTCTGGGGGTGTTCCATCGGACCTTCAATCCCTGCACCTGACGGCCTGGTTCCTGAGCGGCTAGGTTCAGGCCTTGGGTCTTCCGATGAGGTCCTCAATGTAGTTGAGCGTCCCATAAGGAGTCGACCAGAAAATGCTATGCCTTCAAATGGAAAAAGGTTTTCCATGTAGTTTCAGGGCAAGGGCTTGGACCTCTTCCTCCTGTTCCTGTGACAAGCATCTTGGACCATTTATGGTCCCTTTCTAATCAAGGCCTTGGGTCGACGACCTAAGGGTGCACCTGGCAGCCATCTCTGCTTGCAGGCGCGGGCCGGAAGCAGTCGGTAGCGCAGGAGAAGGTGGTCTCGGCTTTTCAAAGGCCTTGATCACATTCCCTCCAGTGCGGAACCCCACCTCAGTGGGATCTCCTGCTGGTACTGGCAAAGCTCATGGGCAAGCCATTCAAACCTATGCACAGGTGTGCTCTCTCACCTGTCGTGGAAGACACGCCTTCTTGGTGGCTATCACGTCAGCCAGAAGGATGGGAGAGCTCCAGGCTTTCCATCGAGTCTCATACCTGGTCTTCCACAGGGACAAGGTTGTCCTGCCCCCACCCGAAATTCCTTCGAAGGTGGTGCCGGAGTTTCACCTTAACCAGGTGTTGACTCTGCGGTGTTCTACCCCATATCACTCCCAGGAGGCCGAATATGAGCTCCATACTTTGGACCCTAGAAGGGCTCGCCTATTACAAAGAGCACGGCTGAAATTCGGGAGAGGTTCGCCAGCTGTTTGTCACCCACGCTGAAGCCGCATCTGGCAGACCTGCAGCAGCGGACGATAAGCAAGTGGGTCACTTCCTGCATAGATCTCTGCTATAAGTTGGCGGGCATGGAGCCTCCCAGAGGATAAGAGCTCATTCTACCCGCCCTACTGCTCCTGTGATGGCTGCTTCAGGGCTGGTCCCTATCAGAAAATCTCAGGGCTGCTACCTGAAGTCATAACTCTTCATTACCATTACCACATCGACCTTGAGTCACGCCGGGATGCTGGTTTTGGGCCTCGGTTCTCAGTCTCTCTTTTCCCAAGTAAGTAGGGGGTGTCGATCTTGCCTCCCTCCTCCCGGAGAACTGCTGAGAGTGCTGCAATGGTGTGGATGAAAACATATCCATGTCCCTAGAAATACAGGTTACTCACCTGTAACAGGAGTTCTAGGAATGGTATATGTTGTTCATCCTGACTCGACCTCGGCTTGACGCTGTACAGAGCTTCCAGCGGCCAGATCTGGCGTCATGGGGGCGGAGCGAGAGTTATACTACGGGTGGGTGGGAGGAGCAAGCTTGAAGACCTTCCGGCAAAGATTTAAGCGGCAAGGATACCTGCCAATGGTGTGGATGAACAGCATATACCATTCTTCCTAGGACTCCTGTTTCGGTGGTAGCCTGTATTTACTCCTGTAACAGGAGTTCAAGGGAATGTGTATTCATCCATGTTCCCGGCCTCCCGGCCACACAACCTGGCTTCCAGCGGGCTAGATCTGGCATCATGGGGCGGAGCCGAGAGTTTTACCACCCGGGTGGGTGGGAGGAGCCAGCTTGAAGACCTTCCGGCAAGAATTAAAGCAGCAAGGGACCTGCCAATAAGTGTGGATGAACAACATATACCATTACTAGAACTCCTGTTACAGGTGAGTAACCTGTATTTACCTCTGGACTGCTAACACCTATAGGTAAGCTTAGTACCTTATTTTGAACAAGCTTTTCATGGGCAGTCAGACTCTGTGAGTATCCCTGTACATCTACATAAATCTTTAACGCAGCACTTTTTTGTTAGTGGAAAAAGATGTCCTGATATATTTTTAGTACAGTAATAATGTGTTCAAACAACATGAAATCTTGCTATATTCTGACATATGCAGTGAGTCCCAACCTTTGAACTGCTCCGGAGGTGAAAGAGATAACTTTCCATGCCAGGCATGGAACGCTGAGCTCGAGCTCGGTTAAAACTCTGTCTGTTGTTCTTCAAACTCATACCGTCAGATTCTTTACTTCGCCTCACTGAACAGTCGCTCCGGAGATTTCTCCTGCTCAGTTCATTTTGTCGGTTAAAGTATTTTTCTCGGTTTTCGACCGAATTTAAACCGCAACCGGTCGGTTCAGGCTCTGTCTGTGGTATTTGTGAGTACTAGATAGGTTTTACATTAATTCTCTTCTGTGTGGAACTTGTAAACGGTTTATTGGTTCGGTTTGAACCGATCAGGTTGTTTAAAATATCTTAATCTGTGATTTAGAGTGTGGTTACCGGTTCTTATCGGTTCTAAAAAAAAAAAAAAAAGATTTTATTAGGTTTTTTTCCACGACCCGTGACACGGTTGGGAACTGATAAGAGGGTCTTACCTGACGGATTGCCATAAACGGGTAAGTTTGGATAGGACTGGCACTATGAGAACACAAAAGAAAAACCGGGCCCACTGGGTTTCAACACTGCAGTGTGTGTGGGGAAGTCTTTTCCAAGGCTGACCCCCACACCACTTGTGTTTATTGTCTGGGGTTTGACCACCTCAATGCAGACTGCCAGATTTGTAAAACTTTTCCTGCAGCTACCCCGGAAAAGAGAGTTGGTAGGCTCAGAAGGAGGCAAAAGTCTGCTGAACCGATTAGCCAGCGGTTCGGTTCCAATCGAACCAGAGGGAGTGCCCTCTGACCAGGGCGAGACTTCTTGGGCAAGGAGATCCGACTCTGAGGAGTCAGTTCCAGCAAAAGGACTAAGAAATCAGCTGATGTGGAGCCAAAACTTTCCTCTCCAACCGCTGAAGAAATAGCCAAAGCGATTAAAATTGTCCAGTCGCTTTCCCCGGTTCTGACCGATCCGGCACCATCAGGTAAGCGCCCGGTTCGGCTGGTTCCACCGGTTCAAGAGTATGATTTAGAGGAATATTATGAACCGGAGGAGGGGGTTGAGGAGAGTGAATGTGGATATGAAAGTCTGGATGTGCCCATTGATCCGGACATCTCCCCAGACATACCTTCAGGAGTGTCTCCTCCTAGGCTTTTTGAGTCCCCTTCTCATTTTATGCTTTTATAAAAAAGTGGCTGAAACCTCCAGCTCCCTATGGAGGAAGCTGTGGATGATCAAGAGGAGCCTGACTATGTGGAAATGATGGATATCCCAGAGTCTAGGAGACTGTCTATTCCCTTGCATAAATCTTTGGGAAACAGACATTTAAAATTCTAAAACTCCTCACACTATACCTTCTGTGGATAAGAGAATGGACAAGAGGTACACATTGTCAGGCTCTGATACACAAGTTCCTTACACAACAATGCAGCCATGATGGAGTGGTGCAGGCTGCAGCCTGTACGAGGCAAATATTCCTTCACACACCCGGACAAGGACTCCAGGAGGATTGATGCCATGGCAAAGAAACAGTACATGGCAGCATCCTTGGGACTCAGACAGGCAAATGATATGGCTTATGTTGCTAGATATCAGAAATCCAGATGGGACACTGTTATGGCTCTAGCAAAACAAGTCCCTGGCCAGCTTGCCAAGGAGCTGGAGCAGGTGGCTACTGATGGTATTGAGGCATCCAAGGTGCAATTCCATGCTGCAGTGGACTCAAATGATGTGTCATCAAGAGTCATGGCTACATCTGTGGCACTTTGCAGAATGGCTTGACTCAGATGTACTAGCCTGTCACAGGATACCCAGACTAAGGCCATGGATTTTCCTGTTGTGGGTAATTCCCTGTTTGGGGAGCAGACAGAGAATTACATGAAGAAAATGGATGAGTATAGGACCACCTATAGGAGTGCACAGGCCAAGGAAAGGCAGGCCACTCCTCAAAGGCAGCTTCTCAGGGGCAGGGGCAGGCCTTTTCATAGGCCTTTTTACCAAGCCCAGGCCTCCTCTTCTGCTTATGCCCAGAGGGGGTTCTTAAGAGGGAGAGGCAGACGGGGTACAAGCAGGCCTGCTTCCATTCCTCAGCTCAAAGCCCCTGCCAAGCAGGCACCCTGATGGGGTTGCCAGGGCCGATTCTCAGCTACCTGTAGGGGGCAGGCTGGCTTACTTTCTCCAGGACTGGGAGTCTCTGACATCAGACAAATGGGTCCTGGAGGTAGTAAGCCAGGGACTGGTTCTCGGCTTCAAACAGTTTCCAAAGATGAGAACCAGATCCTTTCCACCTGCAAATCCATGAGAGGCACTTGCCTTAGAGGCAGAGGTCTCTTCCCTCCTTGCTCTCAGAGCTGTGGAAAGGGTTCCACCCCTACACCAGGGCAAAGAATTGTATTCCAGGTACTTCCTTACCCCAAAAAAGACAGGAGAATGGTGACCCATCCTGGATCTCAGATACTTAAACAAGCACCTTTTAAAACCAAAATTCAAAATGGTGACTCTGGGAATTATTCTACCCTCTCTAATGCCAGGGGACTGGCTAATGTCCCTGGACCTCAAGGATGCCTACTTCCATATTCTCATCAGAAGCTTGCATCAAAAGTACCTCAGGTTCGAGCTGCCCTCGGGCCATTACCAGTTCAGAGCAATGCCCTTTGACCTCACCTCTGCTCCAAGGGTATTCACCAAATGCCTGGCAGTAGCAGTTGCTTCTCTGAGAAGGCAAAAAATTGCCATCTTCCCTTACCTGGACTGACTGGCTCATAGTAGGCCAGTCCCCAGACCAAGTCAAGTTACACCTACAGATAACCCAGCAACTGCTCACCTCTCTAGGTTTCCTTCTGAATCTTTCAAAGTCAGTTATAGAGCCTGTCCAGCTCCTCACCTTCATAGGCGCAGAGCTGAACACAGAGAAAGCCAGAGCCTTCCTTCCTTTGGACAGGGCAAGGACCCTGGTCTCTCTGGCCTCCTCATTCACCCTGCAGGTGTCTCGACCAGCAAGGCATTTTCTACAGCTCCTGGGGCACATGGCTGCTTCTACAGCAGTAGTGCAGAGAGCAAGATTTCAGATGAGGGACATTCAGTTCCATTTGAGAGCCTTTTGATCTCAAAGGAAAGACCCTCTAACCAAATTGATCCCAGTGACTCGAACCCTGATCCAGGTCCTACAGTGGTGGCAAGATCAGAGCAATCTGAGACAAGGGGTTCCTTTTGTCACTCAGTCTCACTCCTTAATCCTTACTACAGATGCATCCCTCTTGGGGTGGGGAGCTCACATGGGCGATCTCATTACCCAGGGGTTGTGGTCCCCTCAGGAATCTCTGCTCCACATCAACCTGTTGGAACTCAGAGCATTTTTTTTAGCACTTCAGTCTTTTTCCAAATCTGTTCAGAACAAAGTTGTACAGGTCAGAACAGACAACACCACCACAATGTGGTACATCAACAAGCAAGGGGCACTGCGCTACGGCCTTGTGCAATCAGCAATAAAGTTGTGGTCTCTGGCTTACTCCCTGAACACCTCCCTGATGGCAGTTCACCTCCCAGGCAAGGACAATGTCCTGGCAGATGCTCTCATCAGGGTTTCCCAGGGCCATCACAAATGGTCACTGGACCCCCTGGTCTTGGAGGTGATATTTTCCAGATGGGGCACCCCGCAGATAGATCTTTTTGCAGCCCCAGACAATCACCAACTTCCCCTGTTTTGCTGCAGGCCCCCAGTGTTGGGCTCAGTCCCTCTGGATGCCTTAGTTCTCAATTGGGAAGGGAAGTTTCTCTGTGCTTTCCCCCGTTCCCTCTCCTGTTCAAAGTGCTAGTCAAAATCGGATCTCAACCCTGCAAGATGATCCTGATTGCTCCAGTTTGGGCCAGACAACCCTGGTATCCACTCCTACTGTCCTTAGCAGTCCATCTTCCCCTGTCTCTCCCCAGGAATTACAACCTGTTAACCTGTGCTCAGGGGAGGGTCTGGTACCCGAACCTCAAATCTCTCAATCTCAAGGCCTGGCTCTTGAAGAGTTAGAGTTTGCTGATTTATACTTCTCCCAAGGTGTAATGGATATCCTGAAGGCTTCTAGAAAACCTTCCACCAGGGCTACTTATAATTCCAAATGGAAAAGGTTTTCCATATGGTGCTCTGGAAAGCATATTTCCCCAGAATCTGCTGATTTACCCACAGTTCTGGATTATATGGTCCACTTAAATACCTTGGGGCTGAGGCCAGCTACCCTAAAAGTGCATCTGGCAGCTGTGTCTGCTTTTATTTCAGCAGGTAAGCCCTCTTCTCTTTCAGCTCACCCTGTATTCTCCAAGTTTTTCAAGGGATTGCTTCACACCAACCCTCCATTCAGGGACTCTGCCCTCGCCTGGGATCTTAATGTTTGCATTGCTCAGCTTATGCAACCCCACTTTGAGCCTTTGTCTTCAGCAGAGCTTAAGTACTTGACTTGGAAGACTGTGTTTCTGGTAGCCATCACTTCTGCCAGACGCATAAGTGAATGACAAGCTTTGTCAGTGGAGCCTGATTTTATCTCCTTTCATAGAGATAAGGTGGTCCTCAGGACTAACAGGAAGTTCTTGCCTAAGGTGGTTTCAGATTTCCATCTTAATCAATCTATATCTCTTCCAGTTTACTTCACTGACCATTCCTCCTCTAGCGAGAGGAGGCTGCAAAGCTTAGATGTGAAGAGAGCCCTTAGTTACTACATAGAGCGTACCAAGGGTCACAGGTTTGACTCCCTCCAACTGTTCCTCACTTATGGTGAGGTTGGTAAAGGGAAACCTGCCACTAAAAGATCCATTCCCAGGTGGATTGTCTCTTGTATCCAATTTTGCTATGGAAAACAAGGTAAGGTTCCTCCCTCAGGCCTGAGGGCTCACTCTACCAGAGGTACAGCTGCTTCCCTGGCTGCTGCCAGGGACGTCCCTATTCTAGAGATATGTCAAGCAGCTACCTGGAAAACAGTTCACACTTTTACCAAGCATTACTCCCTAGACATCCAAGCTAGGAGTGATGCTCGGTTTGGCACAGCTGTGCTTCAGAGCCTATTTCCTAAGTAGGTTCTGTCCCTCCTCCATGGAGGTACTGCTTTGTAGTCTGCATATGTCAGAATATAGCAAGACTTCATGTTGTTTGAAGAAAGTTACTCACCTTAGTAATGTTGTTTCTTCTAATGGAGTCTTGCTATATTCTGACCTTCCCCCCGCCTGCCCCTCTCAGAACCTCTGTTTTTGGGATGTGGGTGGGCAGTGCAGTGTTGACACTTAGTAGGTGCCCACCTTCTTGTTTTTCACCCCTCCTTTCTTAGGGTGACTTGGTGTTGTGTTTTTTAATTTTTGGGTCTCCTGACTTGAGTCTTTGTTTTGGGACCAAAAAATGTGTTCTTATGTTTAGTAGCCAGTTGGCTAGTATAGGTTTACAGCTTCCACACAGGACCTCAGTGAGTTTAGCTCGTAAAAATGTGACGGTTTGAGTTTGAAGAACAACAGACAGAGTTTCAACCGAGCTCAGCGTTCCATGCCTGGCATGGAAAGTTAACTCTTTCACCTCCGGAGCAGTTCGAAGGTTGGGACTCACTGCATATGTCAGAATATAGCAAGACTCCATTAGAAGAAACAACATTACTAAGGTGAGTAATTTTTTCTTTCTGGCAAAAAACATATGTATACACACACACACGTATCTCCTCTTTGTCACTGATTTTCACTCCTGAACTAAGAAATGAGGGCTTGAAAACAGCAGTTTATGCTATGGTGAAAATGTATAAGTCCCTGCTTTCTGATCACACCCACTATGAATAAATTAAACATTCTGGTGTGGTGCTGTGCTGTTTACCATCAGAAATGTGTGCTAGCATCCACGTAATACATCCACAGCATGAATCCAGTAGGTATCAAGGGAATGGATTTCTAAAAATTGCTGGTGACTGCCATCTTTAATGACTTGTCATTGATTACAAAATTGGTATTAAAAGCTGTTATAAAAAACATCTTGGAGAAATTGAAGCATGCTGATGATGAATCTGATTATAACAGAAGCATATCATTGCTAAAAAAAACTGTATTAAATTTAAGCTGCCCAACAAATATTGCTGCTTTAGAATTGAGTGGAAAAGAGCATCTTACAATTTTGGGACAGGTGAAGGAGCCCAAACTAAAATGAAATCAGATATACACATACAAGTTTCACAATAACCTGAACCGCCACTATAAATAGTTCCCCATTTTGAGTTCCATAATTTTTTTTTCCTTCGGGCTGAGAGCGGGCAGGCTATCTGCCCTGTCCCTTCCCTCCACAACGGGCAACAGCCTCTCCTGGTACTTGTAGGGTCCACATTCCCCCACAGATTGCCCCAGTGGGGCAAGGAGGGGGAGGGCTGTTGTACTCCCCAAACATATACAAACATATCTAAAGCAGGTCCTGGTTCCTGGGTAGTGGCACGAGCTGGGGACAAGCAGGCAGGGCTTCATGAAGCCCACATGCCTTTTCTGCTTTTCGGTTTAGGCTTCCGTACAATGCCCCACCAATATGTGTGAACCCTGCCATAGATGGACTACCTTACACATGAGAAAAAAGTTCAAGACGCCAGGTCTAGTCAGTCCTTGGCCGCTCATGTGCCATTGCTAACAAGGGTGCCAAGTTTATCTTTTTTTTCCTTTTGCAATGCGAATATCTATCCAGTAAAAAACAGGGCTGAGACTATGACATTCCATTTCTAATATGCTACCGACAGCCATCAGGAATTAATGACTCATCTGCTTATCCACCTTGGCAAGATTCGAAAGTGAACTAGCAATAAAAAAGCTGTGCCCCACCACCAGTCCTCAGAGAAGTAGTCCCCCCACAACTCTGTTTGACAAATAATCATACAGTAAACAGCATATGCACTAACTTTTATTGCTTCTGTCCTGTAGTAGGTTGCACCGCCTCATATCTTGCAAATTTTGAAGGCTAATTTTTGGGTAGCTTATTTTTATGGAAGTAATGAGAGGTCAATTTTAAAAATATAGGATACAGACAGTGGCACTTCCTTGGATTCTGTGCTTCTCTGTTCGAGAGTGCAGAACAAAATTAAGGGATCCTGGCATCCTTATTGTAGGGTTAAAGGGGATGGGAAGCATTGCAGAATTCTCGATTCATACTTTCGTACTCCTCTTTTCTGTTTGTATATGTCTGTTTCTCTCTTGTTGCTGTCTCTAAAGAGTCCCTGATGCTATTGTGATAATTTTGAAATAAATGTAGTATTTAGACAGTTTAGCTTATTTCTTTCTGTAATTCTCACCATTACTACTTCTTCATTACTAAAGACATTTGAATGTAAACAGGATTGCTACCCTATCTACTCTGTCTGCTCGACTACACCTGACATCACATTTCTGTTTGACATCACAATCTGTTGCTGTGGAGATAATTATGATGCCATAAACGGGGGATTATGATGTCAAGTGTAGGCAAGCAGAAAGAGCAGATAAAGTCCAAGGGACAGTAATCCCTTTTTCATGCAGCTCATCAGTTTTAAAGAAAAAAGGAAAGAATTATAGAAAATATATGAATTATAAACTGAATTGTTTCTTAGTCCCCATATTTTTCAAGTTTTTCTAATGGTATCGGGGCTGTTGTGTAGCTCCTCCTAGTGCACCATTATAGGTGCACTAACTACTGACATCGTCAGTGAAAATCACTAAGATGCTCCTGATACTGTTACATGGTTGGGCTGTAGCATTGATGCAAATGGAGCAGCTTCTTTATATGCTCAATTTTCATTGAAGCAGCAGTTTTTAAAGGCAGCAGTATCAATGTCAGAAGCCACCGACTGAAAACAGTAGTGCTATTTGATGGAGCACCTGCAGTATAATGGCTCAAAGAAGGAAGGGGTACTACATACTGTACAAGACTGTTTTAAAAACCAGGAATGCAAAAAAAAAAAAGAGGAACATGTACAGATACAGAAAAGCATGTAAGCAAATATGAATTAGAACTGCCTTAAAGGGGAACAGTCAGCACTAAGAACAACACACTGTGCTGTGGGGCTGGTTCCAGTTTTCACTTTTGTGTCGAAAAATTTTTGTTGTTGTTCTTACTGTTTACTGCAGTATAATACATTTATCAGGCTGATTTTGCTGACTCCCAAGTTGACATTTGCTGTAACCAGAAATCCAAGAATCCCCTACAGTGGATGTCCAAGCTAGACTGCAGCAGAGAGAGAGTTTCATTACCCTGCAGTGCATGTTAATGAGTTTTTATAAATTCTGTTCTTTTGTTTGCTGGTCCCACTGTCCTCCCAAGGCTAAGTACAGTCACAGAGGACTATATGTAGACCCGGGAGAACAGCGGGACTGGCAGATATCTGACTGAGCTTATTAAAGCTCTGACATGCACTGCAGGCCATTGAACCCCCACTGCTGCAGTTCAGCTCTGACATCAGCTGCAGGGGATTCTGAGATTTCTGGTTACAGCAAGTGTAGGCTTGGGAGTCAGCAAAATCCACTTCATGTACTCTGCTAAACCACAGTAAACAGTAAGAAAAAAAATCTTTCACACAAAAAGTGCAAATTGGGACCAGCCACGCAATTGGGTGTGGGGCTGTTAAGTGCTTACTGTTCTCCTTTCAATACTTCCAATAAGGGTGTAGGGTGCTTTCCATTACGCTTCGGTTCTCTGTTCTGTTGCATTGCTTTGTAGTTTTCTTTTGATTTGCTCTCTGGCTGTCATTTGTAGGTTGAAAATGAAAAGATGATGGAACATGAACGGATGTTTATGTGTGAGCACCTTCAAAAGATGCTGGATTTTGTCCTAAGGCAACAGAACATCACTCACCAGGACCCCATCTACAATGATTTCTCTTCCTCGGGGAAAGAACACCAGATGCAGTTTGGCGCAATGGGCCTAACATCCCTGCAGGGCATGACCGGGGCCTCTGCAGTGACTCTGCTACCTAAAGAGCTTGAAGCCTCCAAGTTGCTAGAGCTGCAGAAGAAGTTAGAGGCCCAGGAGCATAAAATTTCCACATTTGAAAATATCGTTTGTGTCTTGAATCGAGAAATAGAACGAGCATCACTGACAATTGAGGCTTTCAAACGTCAGCACAGGTTGGACCTGGAGAAAATAGAGACCTTGTCTAGTAAGGTAAATTAAAACATTTTCTTCCTTGGAGTAGGAGAGGGAAGAGAAATGGTCTGTGGGTCTATGATGGGTGTTAGCCATTTTTGTAAAGGAAAAAGAAATAGCTGCCAGTGGCCTTATAATAAGCAGTATAGCTTCTTGTTCTTGACAGTCTGTGTTAAGAGTTTCGAACCCGGGTTGTCACACATCCAGTGGCAGAGGCAGTGCTGGTATCTGTCTCGGATGCCTTTAGCCTCGGGGAGGGTGAGTGGCGCCTGCCATTACATGACTGCTTCCTGGTGGCCCAGCCCTGTATCTGCAAGTATCAGTTATTACGGTGAGAGTGCCTTATTTGAGCCTACTTCTGGAGCAGACTGCCCAGAAGGGTGTCTTGACATTTGTCATGCCTCATTGGGGTGGGATATATGGGGGGAAAAATATAGGTGACACAACAGTTGTCTTCCAGTGGATGATGCCACTATGCTGTCCCTGATCAGTTGCAGCACTTTGACCTCTGGGTCCTGTGCCTGCCCTCTCTGTTTAGTAAAGTTCATGCTGGCTGTAGTCTTGTCCAGCTGAAGCTACAAGGAGAGGGTAAGTCAGGAAGAATATATGAGGGAGCAGGCAGTTGGTAATTGGAGACAAGTAATGGCTGCTCTGTGGTTTGTAATTCAGGGCTTTTAGACAGGCTGAAGGAAAGCCTGGCGCACTGGGTAAGGAGGGAAAAATAGAAAGAAGCAAATGAAAGAGAGAGGCTTGATCTCACATCTGTTAGTTGTCCCACATTAGGAGAGATATCCCTCATTTTATGGCTCAGAAGTCATCTGCTCCACATTGAGAAGGACTCATCTCAACCTGCACACAGATTCACACCTCGTGTCGTACATTACGAAGAATGATCCTCATTTCAACACTCGGAAGCCCTGTGTCCCACATGAAGATGATACTGTTTGATGTTTTACAATGGGATTCACACCTCGTGACTGATCAACATTAGTAAGGAAGTGCTCATTATACCAATTTAAAAGATTTCTGTTCCACATAAAGAGGGTGCTCTCCCAAATTGTACACACTGGGATTCATGTCTGTCAAATTTCCCACATAAGGAAGAATGCCCCTCATTGTAATACTTTGAAACCCTCTGTCATACATCGAGAGAATGCTGTCTCACATTGTACACTGAGACTCACACCTCTCATATGCCCTACATTTAGAGGGATGCCCCTCATTTTACCACTTAGAAGCTCTCTGTGTCGCATGGTAGGGGTACTTCCTCACAGGGTACATTAGACTACACACCACTTTGCAGTCCCACACTAAGAAGGGTATCCATTGTTTTAATTCTGAGAAGCCCTCTGTCCCACATGAAGAAGATGCTATCTCACATTGAACATTGCACTTTACAAATTTAATAGATATTTTATTCAGTTTCAACATAAATAGATCCATTTATTACCAAAAAATGTATTAGTTTATACAACAGGTGTGGGTCTGGAATAGTGAAGATATCACTGATCACTCATGGGCGACTAGTGATATCAGGATTTAAACAATTGGGGTGAGATGAAATGCCATTCTTTATTTCAGTATAAAACCACCACCATGAGATATCACATTCTGATGATATTATCAGAGTGTGATAATCTGAGTTTTCTCCAGTTATCACACTGTTATGACATCATCAGAGTGTGATAACTGGAGTTCTCTCTAGTTATCATGTCCCTATTGTGTAAAACAGATACATGATGTGCACTCGTGTAATATGGAAAATATTTTCACTCCTGCACAGTGGCTTCGCGACTCATGGGTATCCAAAAGTCAGTCTAAAGGAGTGAAAATATTTTCTATATCACACTCGCACCTATCAAGTATCCACTTAATCTTTATGCTGGTATGTCATAATGGTTCGGAACTCAGAATGCTCAGCCTTAGTAGCAGTATTAGTCGTATTCAAATACACATAACTTTAAAACGAAAAATGATAACATGGTACTGTGAGCACGAAAGTTGTTCAGCACAAAAATATCTGCAAAATGAGTGGTGCTTCATTTATAGCTACATTTTAATTGTTTTATAATTAGAAAAAACAGCAGAAATTCTATTTGTTTTTCACTTTTTTGACAAATTTGAATAATTTTAAAATGAAAAATGATAGCATGGTACTGTAAGCACAAAATTTGTTCAGCGTAAAACGATCTACACAATGAGTGGCGTTTCATTTACAGATACCTTTTAGTTTTTTTATTAGCAGAAAACAGCAGAAACATTTATTTTTTAACTTTTTGCAGCAAATAAATGCAAATAACTTTGAAACAGCAAAAAGAGAGACCCACCCTTGTTGTACAAATCAGATATGACATGGATGAGAGTGAGATAGCAGAAATATCTTCACTCGCTGTCACTGAACTCTTGTATCCCACTTGTGGATATCGAGTTCAGTGACAGCTCGTGAAGATATTTCTGCTATCTCACTCCCTCCCATGTCATAGCTCATCTATATCCATTTTGAACCCCCCCATTGTATACCCTGTATCCCTCCCCACATCCCTTCCCTCTGTAGCAAGATTAATTACACTTCAGAGAGAGAGAAACCAGCTCTTTCAATGTTTCATCAAGGGAAGAAACAACTCTGTCATCTCATTCCAAGAGGAGCCCAATAAATCATCTTGAGACTTTTAGTTCTGCCACAGTTTTTCAAATAGCAGTGTTTCCTTCATTATATGCCACTATTCGTGCTCTGTTTGGCATGGGAGGGATTGGCTGTTCCAATAGTCCCCAAAAATCTTGTGTTTGCCATTGTACCTAGACATAGAATTGATTATTAGAAAGAGACAAGGATCCTAACTCATTAACTATTATTGTTAGAGGACAACCTGAACTTCCAACAATGAAGTAAATAGATTGGCAGTTAATTTTCACTAGTCCAGAATCTGCAGACAGTCCCGTAAATTATGAAGTAAGTTTGTTTAAACTCCACATGTATGGCAGTATTGAGAGTCATAATTAAGTAGCAAGGTATGACAGGGGGTGTGTTATAGTGGGATAATGGCCCACCTTTGATGGGTTGAAGCACGAGGCGAAGCAGAGTGCTTGAGCCACTCAAGGGCCATTAGCCCACCATAATGTACTCCCTACAGTGACTTATTGCGATTATCAAATGGGTCTTTTTAGTAAATTGGATGTATTTTTTAAAATAGTTTTGTTGAGAGAGTTACTTTCAGCTGGGCTGTTGTGCTGAGATAACAGCGCAGCTGAAAGTACCTCTTGGCCAATCAGGAGCCAGCATTCTTTCTACACATTTCATAATTTAAATTCATTTTATTCAACACCACTGGCATCAGGTATGCTTAGTTAATGATTTTGATTGAACAGATTTATTTTGAGAAGCTTCAACATTTGTTTCCTTTTACACAAATCCTTTTCCACCTTTCCTCATTTAAGTTCTACTTCAAATCCATATCCCATTTTTTTTAATCAAATTCTCTTGTCCTGATGCGAGCCGATTGAAATTTTATACATTCTAGAGAGAATAATTTATAATGAGGAACCAATAAATTATTTTTCTTTAGAGACAACTCTTGAGAAGTCTAGCCCTTTAACATTACATTAATTTGTAAGAAGCCTAATATTTTCATAAATAGCTGAATATATAAAAAAAATACTAGCTGGCGAAGTACCCAATCTCTCGGCTTTCCATCATATAAAAGATCAAGCTATTGAGTAGTCTCTTTAAGAATGCTGTGCTTCACACCTGTCATCTGTCCTGGTATAAGAAGGCCCCCTTTTATATCACCATTTAGAAGCCCTCTGTACCACATGGGGAGTATGCTGCCTCGTGATGTACACAGTGATTTACGCCTCTCATATATACCACATTAGGAGGGGTGTCTCTCATTTTGCCACTTAGCTCTCTCTCCTGCATGGAGAGGGTGCTTTCTTACTTTGTACACCAGGATTCACACATCTATCTCCTAACCCCCGGAAGTCCTCACTAATATATCATAAATAGAATCTAGCTCCATGGAGACACATGCCCCAGAGATTTAGAACTGTATGTTAATTAAGGAATGTTTATTGAAATTAGAATGAAGTTCAAACTTTGCTGGGTGGTTAACAGCTTCTTTAGCAACCCAACATCAGATTTGTTTCTCCACTGTAGAGAGCAGCCTCCCCGAACTATAGCTCCTCTCTTCTAGCCTCCAGAACAGCTTATTATTTTAATTTATTTAATAATTAGTAGATCTTCTTCAGGGATGTCTCTTTCATCAGGCCACACCTATGGAACAATAAGCTGTCAGGCACCAGGACCACATGGAAACTTTTTTCTAGCAGTCCACTAGGGGTCGACCACGATGACGCCTGATATCATCTTCCACATATGAGCGTGGGTAGCCCCATCCCTCCTCAGTTCTTTTCTTGCTATCAGTCAAGACTAGTCAGAACAGCAGCAGCATTCATTCATTCACCAGGAACTTTACTTGGGTGATTGGGCCTTACCCCTCCTACCAGATAGTGAGGATGCCATACATGCTGCTTGGACCCCAAGGGATTATAGGTCTTAGACAAAGAATCTTGTCAGTCACCTTCCTTGGGACTGAGTCTTGCGAAATACTAAGCCCACCTAGTATGAGGATGCCAGATATGCTACTTAGAACCTAAGGGATAATAGGTCCTGGGCAGAAGCATCTTGGTCTTCCTCCTCCTTGGGCCTAAGGCTTGCTAAATACCAAGCCCACATAGCCAACTACCAAAAGTCCCTTGGGGAATGCAACCTAGGAACATCTGACACCTCTACCCAGACAGCAGTTTCTGCAGAATGTCTTGAGACCTAGTCCTGACACAGGGTGATGCCAAAATATCCTCTCTAGCCTAAGAGTCATATGGCAGAGCCCTGAAGCCAGTACATTCTCCCTGTTAAACCCAGCCACGAGGCAGCTAGAGGGTGCCTTTTGATCTGCTAAGTGTTCGTCACTCTTCCAATGCCATATGCCAGGATACAGGTAGCGCAGCAGAAGCCTTGCCTACCCCAGGAACCTTCTCCGGGTGCTTCCCCCAGTGCCTCGAAAAGTGGAACCACAGCTGCAACTGCAGAAATAGGCTCTGCCTGACTCCTTCTACAACCCCAGTCACCCTTCCCAGTGGGATGTTGCAGGGTGTACCTTCTCCATGTTGACTAGTGAGAGTAGTTACTGCAAATGCCCTCTGTCCTAGGAATAATGGCATGTTGTCATGCTTTAGAACTTTTAGAACTGCTTCCGGGTCATAGTCCAGGACCTTTCCATTAATCTTCAGAGCAGCATCCCAGTGCCTCTGGAGGAGGTTCGCATCTTGCTGTAGCAGACAGTTATAGAACTTGTCCCTCAAGAACAATGGATCATAGGGTTCTATTCTCTCCATATCTCCTAGTCCTAAAATAGACAGGAGCTCTATGACCCACCCGGGACCTCAGAGATGTGCACTGTGGCATCACATACCATAAGTCCATCATGGCCACATTGCAAGGCCCACTATCACAGACAGAAGGCTGGATTTACCCATGGGGCATGGAGAATACCCACCATCATATATGCCTCTCAAATCCTCTTGAAGTTTCTGTGTCAAGGGCCAAATGACCATTTCAGGATATGGACTGGAGATGTTCACTAGACATGAAGGGCCCTGACCTGCATACCAGAATCTCTCCTTCTCACAGGAAGTACCTCAGGTTCTTCTTCCAGGGGGAGCATTACCAGTTGAGGGTAATGCCCTTTGGTTTATCATCTGCGTAATGGGTCTCTACCAAATACTTAGCAGTAGTGGCAGCAGCCTCAGGAGAGAGGGACTGTATAAATTCCCCTTTCTGGACAACTGGTTGCTCAAAGCTCAGTCCAAAGACTACTTTCACCAGACACTAGCACACAGCAGGCAGTTGTTCGATGCCCTAGGAATCACATTCGGTGTGCCAAAATCATTCCTGACCCCTTATCAGTGCCTCCAGCAAATAGGGGCAATCCTGCATACAGTACAAGGCTTAGCCTTCCTCCTTCAGGTCAGGCCCGAATGCCTGATTGTGCAGGGCCAGATGGTATACCACAGCGGGTATGTCATAGCTAGGCCATTCCTGAGACTGTTGGGCCTGATGGCAGCAGCCATTGTTACAGTACCATTGGCCAGACTGCATATGAGGATTCCTCAATGAACATTAAGGGTCCAGTGGGATACAAAGCTTTGACAATCTAGAGCAGAGGGTCTTTGTAACATCCCCTGTCAGAAAGGTGCTCCAGTGGTGGATGGAACCCAGCCATTTGCTGAAAGGGGTTCCTTCCCTGATTCCCTCCCCTCATTAGATTCCCACTACAGATGCTTCAGGGATGGGCTGGGGGACGCATCTGGGATCTCATCAGACCTAGGGCACACGGACGAAAGTATAAGTGCCCTAGAAATGAGGGCTGTTCTGTAAGGTCTGCATGTCTTCCAGACCCATCTATTCCCGGGACATCTGCTGGTGCAAACAGACATCATCATCATGGTGTACTACATAAACAATCAAGGGGGACCTCACCCTATCCCCTCTGCAGGGAAGCGATAAGGGTTTGGTATTGGGCTCTGGAACATGGTCTAAAACTATTGGCAGTTCATGTTCCAGGCATCAAAAAGGTCTTGGCAAACAGGCCAAGCAGGTCACAGTCCAGAATGCACAAGTGGGAACTGCTGACCTCCCGTGGCAGAAAACCTGTTCGACAGGTGGGGTCGTCCAGAGTTGGGCCCTGTTGAGGCCCCTACCCAGTGCAGAACTGCTGCTTTTCTGCTTGCTCGTTTCAGGACCTGGAGTTTTCTGGCCTTATAAGCTCTGGTTCCCCTTACTGCAGCAATTGGCAGTGGAACTACCAGTACCTCTGCTCCTCTGTAAGGCCTTGCTGTCACAGGAACAGGGAACCCTGGTCCATCCAGAACTCCAGTAACTCCATCTCCATGCGTGGCTCCTGGGGACATAGTAATTGCTAGGTTTGGGGTGTCTTAAAAAGTGGCTGATGTTCTGGTGGCTGCCAGAAAACCCTTTACCAGAGCCACCCATTCCATGAAGTGGAAGTAGTTTGATCTGTGGGCCACTTCTCATCATGTAGATCTTTTCACATGTCCAGTAAAACAGGTTCTGGAAAATTTGCTGTCCTTATCAGATACAAGATTGCAATACTTCGCTGTTATGTTGCACTTGGCTGCTGTCTCAGCCTTTCATGTGCCTATTGATGGGCGTACGGTTGATCAGCTGGAGGTGGCCTGTACATTTTGGAGAGGCATTCTATACTTGAAGCCTCCTATCTGCAGTTCAGTCCTGGCTTGGGACCTGAATTTTGTGTTAGAAAAGTTTATTTTGGCTTCTTTTGAGCTAGCCATGACGTGCGGCCTATGCTTCCTTTCTTGGAAAACGTTATTTTTAGTTGCTATTCTTATCGAAGAATTTTGAGCTTTAGGCTCAGGTGTGTGAGAGGTGTCTTTACATACCTGTCTTAACTTTTTAACAAAGGTGGTGTCTGGGTTTACTTTGAATCAAACCATCCACCTGCCAGTTTATTTTCCTGAGTGTACCAATACAGGGGAATTACTGCTCCGTACTTTACATGTGCATAGAATACTCGGGTACTATATATTGTACGAAGGACTACAGGAAGTTCTCGCAGCTTTTTGTTTCTTTTACCTCTAGGAAAGAGGGTGATCTTCCTGGACATAAAATCTCCACCACTCATTCACACTAATGGGATCCGAGCCGGAGGCACTAGGAGGACCCAGGAACAAACTTCTTTGCTAGAGGTCGTCGCATAAGCCTCCGCTCGATGCAGTACAATGACTATCGAGCGTCAACCCTCCAGCCGCCTCAGTTCCTTTTTTACCCACCGTCGAGTGCGCTTCAGTGACGATGTCTCTCGCCCGCCAGGAGTCAAACTTGAAACTAGCAGCATAGTTTTCAGTTTATTATTTTATAACATTTTCTCAAATAAAGTACTGCTACAGTAATTTATTCTTAAGAAAGAAGTCTCAGCCTTCATTGACAGAGTCTACCATGGACGGGTCAGTTGACGGTAAGGAGACTTCGTATGAAAGCTGTTCAGTCAGCTGGGCTGGGTCTGGTCCACTGCCTTCTCTGGAAGGGGGGTCTGACAATGGATGGTCCAGTGCTCGAGGGGAGAGGCGGTCCCCCCGGAAGCATAAATGAAAATGGTCACATTCTTGGCATCGTTCGGCCTTGAGCTCTTCTTCGACCCATAGGTCGAGAAAGAGAAGGCTTCACTCGAGGCCACCCTCTGATATGTCTGTGCGTCGATGGTTGGTCATTGGGGCCAGTTGCCAGTCTCTTCTTTCAGAGTCTCCGGTTTCTGGTTCTGGTCTTCGACATCGGAGCCCTTCCCCGCCTTCTGGCAGGGCTTCCGATGAGCAGTTTCATCAGTGGGTCGCTCTGATGGAGCAATGGGCTCAGAGGTTGGTCCAGTTGCCTGGCCCGGTCTCCCCAGGGCTCTCTGGCTCGTCTGGCGATCGAGCAGGGTGGTTGGGCCTCCCTTGTGCGGCGCCTTCTTCACCCCCCCCACATGGCTGCGGTGAAGGGGGCCACACCAATGCCTCAATTTCCTGATATTATTCCTGTTTTTCTCTCAAATCCTTGTTTTCGGGATCCTGGGTTGGTTTCGGCGCAGCCGGCGCTGGTGGGTTAGTCGGCGCCGACTGCAGCGCCGTGAGACCTATCGTGTGGGTTTTCGGTGCCGTTGCCTTTCTCGGCGCCATGTAGCCTTTCGGTGCAGTCTTCAGCGCCATGTGGCTTTTCGGCACCGAGGCCTGACTGTTTGCCTGCCAATTCTCAGGGCCTCTCCTCTCCGAATTTTTTTCATTCCTCTTTTCCTGCTGATTTTCATTCCTTTCCTGTCCATACAGTCCCTCCTGGACTGTCAGGAGCTAATGTTGAGCCTGACCCAGATCTTAGACTGGGTGATGATGTGGAAGGAGCAGGTTCTGATCCTGCTGCAGAGCCTGTGGTTGAAGACCTGTCATTTAAGTCTCTGCTGAAACATTTGAATTTCACTCTTTCTTTCGAGACTATGGACATCAATCCTGGAAAGCTTTTGAGACTCCAGTATCTTCATGTTCTGGACATCCCTATGAATTTAACTCCCCCTGGTACAACCCTCCTTTGAGACGCTTTCTCAAATGGTATGGAGTAATCCTGCTCTCGTTCCTTCTGTGGCTAAGTCCATAGATAGGAAATATGCTGCTCCCAAGGATCGACCCATTTTGGCATCCCAATCTTTCAACACAAAACTGCCTCTCTTCTGCTCCATAAATCCAGGGCCTGGCATTTTCTGTCAGAATGCGTTCAGGCTGCAGTGGACAAAACGCTTTCTATACGCCTTTCTACCTCTTACTCTAATTCAGAGAGTACTTCTCAAGTTCGTGTCCCAGGGGGACAAAATTATTCTCATTGCTCCTTTCTGGCCTCAACAGATATGGTTTCCATCACTCAACAGTATGTCGGAAACCCCTCCGAAACCACTTCCCCTTCAGACGAACCTTCTGACTCGGGCCTGTGGTCCATCCCAATCTGAGATCACTTCACCTTAATGCTTGGCTTCTGAAGAGATAGAAGTGAACAGGTTCAACATCTCTCGCAGAGTTTCAGATATTCTTCTGGCTGCGCGCAAGCCAGCCACTAGGAAAACTTACACAGTCAAATGGAAGTGTTTTTCGCTCTGGTGTGCAAAATCCTCTTTGAATCTTTTTTCCTGCCCACCAGATACAGTTCTAAAGTACCTTTTGGACCTCTCAAATTCAATTCTGCAATACTCTACTGTCAAAGTTCACCTTTGTGCCATTTCAGCTTATCATGAGCCAGTACTTTCCTTGTCACTAGCTCAGTTACCTATAGTAAAGAGGTTTCTTAAGGGAATTCTACATACCAGACCTCCTATCAGACGTCCAGTCGCAGCCTGGGACATTAATCTTGTGCTAGACATGCTCACTCGAAAACCTTTCGAGCCTCTAGCTGCCTGTGAGTTAAAGTTTCTCACTTGGAAAATGGCCTTCCTGGTGACCATTACCTTGGCCCGCAGGGTCTCTGAAATACATGCCTTGGTCACAGACCTTCTGTATACTGTGTTTCATAAAGACAAAGTAGATCTTACTTCGAGAGGGCTCTTGCAGTAGGTAATTACATATAGGACTGACACCGGTCGGCAGCAGGACCCCACGGAAAAATTTCTAGCTAGCAGTCCCTGGCGAGGGACCGTCCCCACGTCAGGTGACTTGCGCCTAGCAACGGTATAAAGGGGCGGTCCCGGATGCCCGCCTTCCAGTTCTTTCCCGCTGATAGCTCGTGCAGCACCTCGTGGTAAAGTTCGTGCTTCGTCAGCCCTGTCTTTCGTTTCTTTTTTACTGAAAATTAGTTATTCTTTTTCAGTCGTCGGGCACATCGTCTGTGTATGTCGTCCCCTACACCCTCCAAGCACAAAACAAGTGCGACTCGTGCAGCGCCCAACTGCCACACAAGGACGGCCATTCCCTGTGCCTTTTCTGCCTAGGCCCCGATCACCTGGTCGATAAGTGCCAGCATTGCTTCAACTTCAACGTGGATACACAGGACAAAGGATCTCAGAAAGACTGATCAGTTGTTTGTCTCTTTTGCTCACAAAAGGGAAGGCAATGCTGTTTCCAAGCAATGCCTGTCGAAGTGGTTGGCTCATTGCATCACTTTCTGTTATGCAAGTACAACAAGACCCTTCCGGGTCAGGTCAGAGGTCACTCCACCGAGGAGTAGCAGCCTCTGCGGCTTGTTTCAAGAATGTCTGCAGCAGACATCTGCGCTGCTGCCACCTGGACTTCCGTCCGTACCTTTACGAAACACTACAGTTTGGACATTGCCTCTCGCTGTAGAGCAGGCTTCGGGCTAGCTGTCTTGCAAGGCCTCCTGTCTTGAGGCTTGCACAGCTACTGCTATTTTCTGGAGTAGTTTCCTCCTCCCGGTGCGTTTTTATTTGTTCCAGACTGCATGGGATTCAGTCCTATATGTAATTACCTACTGCAAGAGTCCTCTCGAAGTAAGATAGTACAGTTACGTAAGAGCTTGCCATAACAGTAGATCTTCGAGAGAGGCTCTTGCAGTAGGTAATGCCTTCCCGCCCCCAATCCCCCTAGGCTTCTTCAGCTCCTTTTCTATATAGAGAAATATCCGCTTCTCTCTCGTCCTGCCTCTTTTGGCCCGTGGCAGAGAGAAAGAACTGGAAGCGGGCGTCTGAGACACTTGCTATGCCGATGTCACTTGGCCCAGTCACCCTGGCGTGGGGGTGGTCCCTCAGCCAGGGACTGCTAGCTAGAAATTTTTTCATGGTCCTGCCGCCGTCCGGCGTCAGTCCTATATGTAATTACCTACTGCAAGAGCCTCTCTCGAAGATCTACTGTTATGGTAAGTTCTTACATAACTACTTTCTTAGGACCCGTCCTAAGTTTCTCCCTAAGGTTGTTGCAGAACTCCATCTAAACCAACCTTTGGTCCTTCCTACTTACTTTGCGAACTTCCAAAATGAAGGAGAGCTTGCTCTTCATTCCTTGGATGTCAAAAGAGCCTTGCATTTCTATCTCGATAGAACAAAAGATTTTCGCAAAGCTCAACAACTGTTTGTTTCCTTCAGTGAGACCCAGCTGGATCAACCTGTCGCTATCAGATATATTTCAGCATGGCTGGTGGCATGCCTTCGCCACTTTTATTCGATGGTGCAGGATAAGCTGGAGGGCAGAGTGTACGCTCACTCTACTGGAACGGTCGCAGCATCCCTAGCAGAAGTCCGCAACGTGCCCATCGCAGATATTTGCAATGCGGCCACCTGGAGCTCAGTGCATACTTTCGTCAAACACTATGCCCTGGATGTCCATGCCAGACGACATCTTTCATTTGGCAGGACCATCCTTAATGGATTTCTGGCCTAAAATTGTGAGCTGTTGGTCTCTCCTGCTGCCCTCTCAGGGTATTATTAGCTCAGTACTCTCCCATTAGTGTGAATGAGCGGTGGAGACTTTGTCCAGGAAGATATGGAAATTACGTATCTACCGTAATTCTTGATATTCTCTTAACGAGTCTCCACCACTCATTCACACGCCCACCCACCATCCCCTGAGCTCACCTCTTAATGGTCTTCACTCCCTTAGTGTTTAGGTTGTGAAGACTTCTTTGTTGACCCTTCTTATACAGGTTGTCCGGACTATCTTATGTCTGTTTTTTGTTAGGCTATCCTTCTAGGTTAGTTATGCTGCACCTCCTCGGAAAAAAGGTACTGAGGCGTTTGGAGGGTCGACGCTGGGATAGCCATTACTGCACGAGCAGAGGCTTGCGGTGCCGCTCCTCGCGGCGCTATCTCTGCTGCTGATCCTCTAGCAAAAAGGTTTGCTCCCACTGGATCCTAGTGCCTCCGGCGCAGATCCCATTAGTGTGAATGAGTGGTGGAGACTCATCCAAGAAGCTCAAGAATTATGGTAGGTACGTAATTTCCATTTCCTGTTTCTAAACAATGCCTGTCCAGATGGTTTACTAACTATATTACTTTCTGTTACAAGAAGTATGGTAAGTAACTTGATGAGATTTTTCGTGGCCATTCAACTAGAGGCATGACATGTCTGTTGTCTGTTTCAAGGATGTGTCTGCTGCTGAGATTTGCCCAGCTGCCACCTGGAGTACTGTCCACACCTTCACTAAACATTTGAGTCTGGACATTGGCTCAAGGAAAAGGGCAGGTTTTGGCCTAGCAGTGCTTCAAGGCCTACTTTCTTAGACCTGTAGACTCCAGCAACCCAGATTGTTTCTCTGTCATTATTGCTTGGTACTCATTCCATAGGTGTTGCCCGATGAAAGATATATCTTCGAAGATAATAGAACAGTTATGTACTTACTGTAACAGTAGATATTCAAGAGATCTCTTTAATCAGGCCATGCCATCCTGCCCTCCATTCCCCTCAAGACGTTAGGGCTTTACAAGTGCGTTCTCCTTTTCCATAAGGACTTGTCTGTAGCTGTCTGCCTTCCCTGACCGGCAGAGCCATAGTTTCTCTTCTGGTTCCCTACATGGAGGTCCTCCGAGCATGATCTCCAGCGGAGAATTGAAAATAGACTGGGACACCCACACTTATACGTGGAAGACTGCATCGGATGTCGAGGGCGATCCTTAGTGGACTGCTAGCAAAAAATGCCCATGTGGTCCTAGCACCTGACGGCTTATTGTTCCATAGGTGTGGCCTGATGAAAGAGATTCTCTCAAAGATCTGCTGTTACAGTAAGTATGTAACTGTTCTTTTTAAGTTTAATAGTATTACTCTGCATTATTTAGTTTGTTTTTTTTTTGTTACAATTCATATACATTTTCTGCAGTTATCTGGTTCCCTTTCTGTTCCCAGCAACCCAGGAGAGGAAAAAAAGTATAAGTGTTTACACTGTTCTGTATTTAGGGGACTGCTATTTTGTATAAAAACTGCACTTGTTGCACTACATTTAGTGTTTTTATGTCCCATTTTTCCAGTGCTCCTGGTCTTAGTGAATTGAACCACATTTGTTTTTTAAATTAGCTTCTTTTTTATTGCGAAACAAGGCATACTAAGTATTTAATACTGGTTTGGAGTAAGAAAATTCTGTGATACTTATTTTATAAAAATGTTTTAAAAGAATTGGCAGAGGCAAAAAAACGGGGCCTTTTAACAACAGCACCCTGGCCACAACCTAAACAGAACCCCTGAAAATTCAGACCTGGTTACCCAAACATTGCCTGTGGGGTTAGGGATGGTCCACTACTTCCAGGAATAGGCAGAGATTACCACATATGAGTAGGTCCTCTAAGTAGTGAGTCAGGGACTGTTCTTACAGTTAAAAAGGCTTCCAAAACTTTAGAAACTAACATTGTTTCTACTTCACACTCCACCAGAGACAGTACTTCTGAGGGTGGCGGCAAGAAAAATGCTGTCGGCAAAAACTGTGGGAAAAGTGACTGTCACAGTGGAGCAAAGGCCTACGTTTTCAAGTATTTTTTTCTTAACCCACAAGTAGAATGGGGAGAAGCAACCCATTTTTAGATTTAAGATTTCCAAATTGGGCTCGCTGGATCTAAAAGATGCCTGTTCCCATATTCCAGTCAGGACCTCTCACAGAAGTTACATCAGGTTCAGATTAGGGAACTGCTAATACCAGTCAGACATCATCTTGGCACCAAAGGTGTTTGCAAAGTGCCTAGCTGTTGTGGCAGCACATTTGAGAAGGCAATGTGCATTTTTTTTTTTCACCCCATCTGGACTATTGATCAGGGAAAAAAACATGAAACAGTATATATACAGAATGTAAAGAGTACATGGAACATTTAGGCATCCTAATAAAGGGGCCACAGAGTCTGCACAGGTATTGGGCTTCATAGTTGCAGAGCTGGACACCCTGCAGGGAATAGCACTTCTTCCACATGCAAGGGTATCAAGCCAGGTTGCCACCACAGAATAGTTTACCTTGGGCCAGCCAAGGCTTGCAAGGGATTTGTCTACAACTTCTAGGTCATATGGCTTCCACAGCATCAGTGGTACCACGGGGCCAAATTACCACTTTGCTGTATGATTTCAGACATCACTAGTCATAAAACTGCACTTGGTTTCAAAGTTGGTGCCAGTAACAAAAATTAGTTTACAGGTACTTAAGTGGTAAAAAGGTTGAAAGCAACCTCAGAGAGGTTATTTCCTTCCTTCAGCATGCACTAACAAGTGTAATCACAAAGGATCCTTCCCTTCAAGGATTGTATGTCCAGCTGCCCACCTAGAAGATTTTACAGGAAGTGGTATCAGAGTCCACAGGAAAGTAGGAAATACATCAGCCTGCAATAACTCGGGGCAGTGTTTCTGGCAATGCAAACTTTTCTCCCAGAGTACAAGGTAAGTCTGTCCCAATCAGAGCAGACAGTACCATAACAGTGTATTACATACAGAAATAAGGAGAAACCAGATCCACAGAACTATGCAAATAAGCTATGAGGATCTGGAACCCGGCTTATCCACTAGATGTGGAACATTTTGTACTACATTGTCAAAGGAAAGACAGCATAATGGCAGACTCCTTACACAGAACATGTCAGGGAAATAAAGTGAGAACACTGAAGCAGAAAATTCTGAGATTTGTGTTCAGAAGATTGGGAACCCCAGAAATGCATTTGTTCACCCCGTGGGAAGACTACTAGCTTCCCTGATGTTGCTGCAGGCCTGCAGTATTGGGCACAGTACCAGTCTTTGGCCTCGCAACCTTTTTACGTAGCATGTAACTCTGTCAAATATTACAGCAACAAATTGACCGGTCACTGTCAATTGCTGTAATGATCATGTGGATCCCTGGCACAACTTCTCCGGGTCTTGCGCCCCCTCCCTGAAACACCTCAACCGTGGAGGTGATTACAGTAAAGGATGGGAAGTGTGGGGGGTGCGAAAACATACTTGTTCTGACAGCACAGTGCGGACCGCGATCGCGGTCGACATTGTGCACGTTGCTGTAAAGCCAGTTGGCAGAACCAGCTTGGTGGAACTCCTATTTTCAAAGGCCTCAGTCATTTATAACCTCCTGTGAGGGATCTTGTCCCTCCTTAGGACCTAAATGTATGCCTTGCCCAGATGATGGAGGCTCATTTCGAGCTAGTGACTGTGGCTGAACTTAAATATGCAACTTGGAACCTGTTTATAGAATACAAGGGGTTCTGAATGGTCTCTTTGCAGTCCCTGCTTTCCCTGCTAATTAAAGTGGATTGGCAGTGCGCCCTGGATATGAAGAATGCTTACATTCATATTTTGATGTGCAAGTGTCACAGAAAGTATGTGCAGTTGCATGTATTGCCCTTTGGCTTATCTTCTGCCCCACGTGTCTGTACAAAATGCTCTGCAGTGGTTGCAGTTGCACTCAACAGGTAGGTCCTTTATGTTTTCCAGTACCTTGATTGGCCTCATCGCAGGAGGCAGTTGTTTACACATTGTTTCATGCCCGATAGCTCTTCAGGCAGTTGGGCATTCTAGTGAACAAGCCAAAGTCAATGCTCACTCCTTACCAGAGGCTCCAGTATATCAGAGGTTCTGGACACAGAGGTGGGCCCAGCATTCCTTCCTGTGGACCTTGACATGGCGTTGGTTGCCCAGGCTCTGCTGGTTTCTTCCAGTGACTGTGTTTTGGCCAGGTGTCTTACTAAGTCTGACAGGCCTCATGGCTGTGGCAGTCTTCCCTGTCCCACTAGCTGGCCTGCATATGAGGATTTCGCAATGGTTCCTCCAGTTTGGGACCTTGATATGATTCTAGAGACCCTTGCTGCACCTCACTTTGAGACTGCAGCCACTTGTGAGCTGCGCTTCCTCTCTTGGAAGATGCTTTTCCTTGGTGCCATTATGTCTGGTAGATGCATTTCTGAATTGCAAGCTCTGTTTGCAGATCCTTGTTATCTTATTTTCCACAAGAACTGGATTGCCTTAAGGACCTGACTTCAATTTCTGCTGAAGATCGTTGCTGATCACACACTAAATCAGACCATTGACTTTCCAGTTTACTTCTTGACTCCCATGGATAGACATCAGTACACACTAGACATTCATCCAATGTATTGTTACCTTGATCATGCTGGGCACTGTAGTAAATCCTTTCAACTCATTCTGCTAGGAACTGTAGTAAATCCTCTCACCTCTTTGTCGGGAACTGTAGTAAATCCTCTCAACTCTTTCTGGCTTTTGCCCCAGGATGGTGGGCTCACCTGTTTCTAAGCAGGGCTTTTCCAAATGCCAAATTCCAAATCCAAACACCTGCATTTCCTTTTGTTACCGGAGGCAAGGTTAGCAGCTTCCCAGTCCTGTTCATGCCCACTTCACTTATGGAGTGGCTGCTCTCATGGCTTGTTTTCACAATATGTCTGTTGCTGACATCTGTGCTGCTGCCAGTTGAAGTACTGTTCATATATTCACTAAACACCACAGTCTGGACATTGTTTCTTGTAGACATGCCAAATATAGCCTTGGTGTCCTGCAAGGCTGCCTTACTCAATGTATTTAGATCCTTCCATCCTCCCTCGATGTTTTGGTACTGCTTGGAAATCGTTCTGTGATGTGGCGAAATGGAGTGAGGTATCCTCGAAGAAGATAGAATAGTTACTTACCATAACAGCAGCTTTTCGAGGGGATGATGATGATATATTTATTTTTGTACAGGAATACATTTTGTTAGGGCAAGCCCTATCTTCAACAAAGTCCTGTACAATAATCTATACAAACACAATACAGACACTTAAACACACTTACAATAAAAGCTACAAATATTTAAAATCACTAAGGGATTATAATAGTTACCTACATGATTAAAGAAATTGCTTACTTCCTTCTGAAACTTATGCATTTGATTTATTGATTTGATATGGTTTGGCAAATTATTCCAGGCCTTAGCCATAGTACGTTGTAGAGTTGCATCCCCAAATCTGTTACGTTATCTGCATAAAGGCAGATTTAAGTTGTTACCTCTCAGATTATAACTGGGATCTTCCACTACTCCATATTTTATCAGGTGTCTCAGAGAATGCGATTCTTTTGTGTTTATAAAATGATGGCACCAGATCAACCATAAATAAGACCTTTTCTCCTCTGGTCCTAGTCAATTTAAAAGTTGGTAATCTTTACAGTAATGTGTCCCATATGGGCTTCCCGTAGCAAATCTTGCAAGTTTATAGAACATTTGATCTATTTTTATATAAACTAGTTTTGCAGCATTCCTATATACCACCATTCCATACTTCAAGACTGGGAGTAATAATTGTTTTACTAATTTTTCTCTCGAGTCTTTAGTAAGACAGTTTGAGACCTGTCTTAATGCAACGCACAGTTGATTCAGCCTTTTAACAGTTTGGTTTACATGATCTTTGTAGTTCACTTTCTCATCAATCAAAACCCCTAGGTATTTATAGTTCTTCACATTATGAATTTTGCTTCCATTTTCAAATTTGATGTTCAGCTCTTTTTGATTTCCCTTGTTTCCAGACTGGAAGTGGATGCATTGAGTTTTTTTCCTATTCATTAATAAACCTGATTCTTGGAACCATTTCTCCATTGAAGACATATTCTCTTGTAATGTTTTGCTTCAGTGAAGTATGGCTGTCAGTGGACGCCACCAACACGGTCGGCGTCTGCGTACAGCCACACCTCACTATTTGTACTCTTTGCCAAGTCATTCGTATGTATTGAAATGCAAAGGGCTCAAAATGGAGTCTTGTGGTACCCCTCTTTTAACATCTTCCATTTTTGACATATAATGTCCATACGATGCACTCCGCTTTCTTTCAGACAAATAAGATTTGAACCACTGTAGAAAGCTCCATATGTACCCCAATCTCATACATTCTCTAACACTGTCTGGTGGTCAGCAAGGTCAGAGACCTTACTGAGGTCCACAAACACTGCCCCAGTATCTCTACTCAAATTTAGGGAAGTTGTAACTAAATTATTAAAATCAGTCAGGGCAGTGCCCGTGGACCTCTCTGCCCTGATACCATGCTCAACACCTGACATCAAGTCATTCTGTTCCAAATATTGACTGAGTTGCTTGTGTATTAATCTCTCCATAACCTTAGCTCAGAAAGTAGGACAATCGGTCTATAGTTTGTTGGTGAAGTAGCTTCCCTTCCTTTAAAGATAGGGACCATCTTATCCACCCTCCAAAGTTTGGGAAAACCCGATGTGCGCAGACTCCAGTTAAACAAATGTACTAATGTTGGTGCCAAGATATCTGCCCCATTGAATCTCCTCCATTGAGCCATAGTTCTCTCTCCCACCATCCCCCTTCTTATCTCAGTTGGTTTTCTGGTTGTTCTGCCTGCTGTCGTACACTGGTTATCCTGCAGTGCCCATTGGGCATCTTTAATTTTCAGGTTTCCATATCCTCTCCTGTGGCCTGGCTTGATCCTGGTGACGTAGTCCCTGCCGGGGGACGGGGACAAAGGCATGTTGGGCGATGAGGTATGTCGAAGTGGACAACTCCAGCTAGCATAAAGTTTCTGGGTGGTCCGGACGCCAGTGACTTACAGTTATGTGATGTGGCTCACTGAAAGAGATTCTCTTGAAGATCTACTGTTACGGTTAGTAACCATTCTTTTACTGTCCTAGAAGAAAAGTGGTGTTTCAGTGTAAAGTACTTGTCTAGTTTAGACTGAAGGTTATTTCAGTATCAGCTGAGACCACATGCTTAGGCAGTCTGTGCTAAGTGTTGGCCACTTCTTCTGTGAAGTAGACATGTGTAGGGGCTCCCAGCCTCTCTATCTGGCCAGCTGGAAGTTTGTTTTGTTGTTATAACTTATTTATTATACGTCTGGAGGGAGGATTTTGATTTCAGCTTCTAGACAATATCCAGAAAAATGCAGTTCTTAATCAAGTTTTAAAAAAAAAAATGGGTTATGAAAATCCAAGTAACCAGATCGGTTGATAGCAGTTGCAAGGGGTGCTGGTATCTGGCAACACTGCCCGCTCACCGCTGCCTCCTCTCAGCACTGCACTGCTTGCAGCACTTTCAAATCTCTGACTATTGCAGTTAGAAAATGGCTTGTCAGGCCAGCATAGCCCATTTTCTAAACATAAGACCCTTCAGGATGTGCAGTGTAGGGGATACCTGCATTTCTAGAGCTGTAAGGCCCTCCCTCCATCTGTAGCATCAAGCCTTACTATCTCCCCAACACTGCACGCACAGTTGGGTCCTATTGCTCACATATTCTGCTGGCCTAAGTTAAAATACAATTCAGTTTACCCCAGTCTGAATTTTCAGTGCTGCACCATCCAGCTGAGAAACCAAAGCCAGATATTTACTGACCCCTTCTGGTATGGTATACATTAGTATACATTAGTCGCAGAAATTACCAATATTTCCCTTTTCCATGATGCTGTGTGTCTCTGGGGCTCCCCTCTGTTTAATAATAACTGTTCATAATTGCCAGGTGCACCAGCTTGACAGGGCTATAGCACTGAAAGATGTAGTCCTGGCAGAGACGGAGGAAAGAATTCGTGAAATGCTGCATGCCACGCATGATGGAATTTTCATCTGGAAGATACAGGACTTCAGCCGAAAACGCCAGGAAGCTATAGCAGGTCGCGCTCCTGCCATGTTCTCTCCCAGGTGAGCTTGACTTTCTTGCAGACCTTCAAATAAGTACCTTTTGTTCAATTATTTTGAATTTGTAATCCCTACAGAAAGGCAATTAAATGTAATGGAACTGGCAGTTCTAGGGATGTGGATATTCTTTTCAGTTGTTTAACCAGGTATAGCACACTAAGCTGAAAGCTTTTTTACAGGAGCAACCTGGGAGCACAAGGAGGTTAAGTGACTTGCTCAGGGTCACACAGTATGCAATTGGAAGCTGTGGGATTCAAACCCAGGTCTGGTCTGCTGGATGTCACCAGATTTGCAGCTCAGAGCCTTAGACCACTGCGCTATACTGCCTCATTGGATATGATGTACTATCCACACTTCTGGCAGTGTTCCTTTCCCTTAAATCCTGCCAGAACATCTTAGCGCTGTCTTCTCCCACCCAGGTGGTAACTTGCTTGGCACCGCCCCATGACAGCAGATGTTCCTTTCTGCTGGAAGAAGGTTCCCCTCCTTACTGCTCTCCATGCTGAGTAGACCCTTTGTTTTGTTTTGTTTTTTAAAAAGGCTTTGTCTTCAAGCAACCTGTTATGCCATCGGTGGCACTGGAGAAGGTGGTGTGGCACTTTTTCAAAAGCTTTGACCTCATTTCTCCCCCAGTTCACGAACCACTACTTTGGGACTTGGTGGTGTTGGCAAAGCTCATGGGCAGGCCATTCGAACCAATCCACAGATGTGACATCTCTCACCTGTCGCGGAAGACCGCCTTCCTGGTGGCCATCGCATCTGCCCGAAGGATTAGTGAGCTCCAGGAACTCGCAGTGGAGTCTCCTTACCTGGTCTTCCACAGGGACAAAGTTGTCCTTCTCACCAATGTGAAGTTCTTGCCGAAGGTTGTGTCTGAGTTTCACCATAACTAGGTGATGAATCTCCCATTGTTCTTCACCAGTCAGACCTCGGAGACCAAGAACAGGTTCCATACTGTGGACCTGTAGCGAGTGCTTGCCTATTATAAGGAGCACACGGCTGGAGTTCAGGGAGAGGTTTGCCAGCTACTTGTCACCTCCGCTGAAGCCACACCTGGCAGCCCGGCAGCTAAGCAGACGATTGGCAGGTGGATTGTTTCCTTCATCGACCTCTGCTATAGGTTGGCAGGTAGGGAGCCTCTCTTGGGGCTAAGGGCTCATTCCGGCTATCATACCACTGCCTCGGTAGCTGCTTCCAGGGATATCCCTATCCAGGAAATCTGCAGGGCTGCTACCAGAAGTGTGGATGTACACCATATACTACTCTTAGAACTACTGTTACAGGTAAGTAATCTGTTTTTACATTTTCTAATACATTTGACAATCTGGGCATGTGTGAAGTATGTTTAATGACCCCTGTGTATTGTACAGTGTGTTTGTTTTGAAACAGCCCTGTTTTCCCTTTTTTGTGCCCCTTGTTAATAATGTTGCCTTTTTCCTGCCCAGTATTCCTTTTTTAATTCCTTATCGGTTCTGGAACCTGGCGACATCAGTTGAGTCAAAGCCCTGTGCGGAAAGCTTCACCCTAGTCTTTGGTCAACTGATATCACTGGGTTCTGGAACTTATAGGTAGTAAGAAAAATTATAGTGGGCAGGAAAAAAGCAGCCATAACACGGGACCCTAAATAATAGTGATGCACGGATATCCAACCTGGTCGGATTTTCCACTTTTTCATAGTATCCACCCCAGTTGGATACTACCTATTTAAGGAGCCGGTTCAGAGCAAGTGCGGCCCCCTTTGAGAATCGGGCATTCCAGCTAGAAGCGGCATCAGCCTTCTTGTGGCTGCAGCGGCTCACAGTAAGCCGCCGACTCTCACTGTCAGGGCCACAGACTGAAGTAAGGTGTGCCGCAAAAGTTAAAAATACATTTTTGGCAAATATGACACTGGATGCTTTGTATAGTACTTGCTGTGCCAGAAAAACACAGTGGCTCCTTTATCGTGGAAAAGGGGGTTTTGCAATAGTAGTTTAGTGCAAAGAAATTCTTTGCATTAAAAAAGAATTCCTCAGGGCTTTACCCCAGCTGAAATCAGTAACATTGGGAAAACCAGGGGTCCCACTTGAGCAAGGTATAAATAAATTATGCTGTGATACAATGGCTATGCATCCACGCTTGTGATCATTTCAGTTTTTCTACATTTGATATGATATACTGTTACCTTAAGAATCTTTAGTATATGAATGGATGTATGACACACACCTGCTGTAACAGGAACATGAGATGGATCCAGACTTGAGGTTACTGGTTGCTGAAGGGCCACAGACTGAAGTAAGGTGTGCCGCAAGCCTTCATTCCTGAACTGGCCTGATACTCGAGCACTGACTCCTTCCCTTGCAGTGCTTCGCTAATTCTCCCTGCTGTTCTGCCTGCAACTACTGTATATATTTGGGGCCATTGTATTTATTGGTATCCGAACCGATACCGGTTGGTTCAAAAACAGAAAATATCCAGACCCATAATCCAGGATAAAAGTGGTATCTGTGCATCACTACTAAATAAATTAAAAAAAAGACCATTTTAGAACAAAGATATGAAGCAGTACACTGGATGTATTAAACAGACTTCACAGATGCCCAGATTTAGAAATAAAAATGTAAAAAAAAAAAAAAAAACTAAAGTTGTCTTACTTTGTTGTGCTAATATTCCCCAACACTTGCTGTCGCAGTGGGAGTCTCATGGAAACCATACAGTGACCCAGCATGGAGGCCCTCTATACAGGGTGTTAAATAAGCAAAGAAGAATTATTAGCAACTGCTAATCAGTTGGGAAAATGGATAGCACTCGGCACATACCGATTACCAACATTTTAAATTGTTTAGTTTTATTAATGTTGTGTACTGTGTCATGGACTCGCTCAAAAAATAGTTAGTCTGCTGCTAAGCATTTCTGAAACTGGTTAACCTTACCCCTTGTTTTGCTTAGTGTTTTTCTATGCTATACCAGCTATTTAATACCCTATTATAACAGGACTTAGTTGCCCTCTTACTTTCACTGTTCCAGAAACAAAAGTGGTACAAAACAGCACATTGATCTTTGTAGGTCAGGAGATGTAGCTCAGAGGCATTGCATTCTCACCCCTCCTCTTTCTCCTCTCAGTCCTTCTTCTCTGTCTCTAGTACTAAAACAAACTGAGGCAGACATGATGCACAGCGGTATCAGCCTGTCGGTGCTACTGTGAGGGTGAGCAGCCCCCAGAAAAGTATCGACCAGAACCAAAACCTCAAATTCTATGTTTCTTTGTTAAAGTACGGTGCACGAGAAATAAGACAGATACTAGGAGTTATGCACACCCATAACCAAAGGTCTGTACTGGAATTTATATATTGGAGGTGTAGAAAAAGAAAACTGCATGCAGTATCAAAACCAAAGACCGCTGACAAAGTGCACCGTGCGCTTTGCTCATTAGAGCTTCTGGGGCTCAGCGAGCAGAGTAACAGGGCACTTTGTCGGCAGCCTGTTTTGATACTGCATGTGTTTTTTTTTTGTTTGGTTTTTTTTTGCACCTCCAGTAAACGAATTTTGCTACAGACCTTTAGTTGTGAGTATGCATAACTGCTACCGTCTGTCTCTTTTCAGATGCACTATACTTTTGGATCTTGTCCTCTGTCTCCAGACAGTGGACCATTCTAAGTATGTACTAAACTGGTTACCATTGGTAGATACTGGAGTAAACTGTCCAGGGTAAGACTAATATTATTTCATTTATTTATTTGACGAATCAGTAATATGAGCTTGTAGGCTGTTAGGATGTATTTAAAAAAAAAAAAAATTGTAGGAAGATCTGAAGGGGTTATGTTGCCACTGTATAGAAGATAACGTCTGCTCACATCTGGATTGCTGCTCACAGTTCTGGTCACTATACACACAACAGGATAAGAAAGGGTTGAGAGGGTGCAGATGATGACAAAGATGGAGAGGGGGTTGAAGGAGGTGCAGCATGAGGAAAGACTGCGAAGGCTGGGACTTCACAGTTTGGCACCAAGGTGGATGAAGGGTGGACTCTTAATGATGCATTGTCATCTGATGGAATAATTGCATCTACAGTTTAAAAAAAGACAGGCAGGGAACAAGGAGGCACACATTGCAGATGCAGGGAAGACTGTTTAAGACAAGCGAAAGCAAGAACTACTATATGTTCTAACTGGTGGGGATGTAATGACTTAAGGAGTAGTATAGTTGAGCCAAGTTCAAACCTTTCTTTTAAAATAATAATGAGTAAATATCTAGGGGGAGGCAACTCAGCTAGACCTCACCACTGAGGAGTGAGGGACAGCATGTACCTACTACTGTCCTAAGATCCTTAGTATGAACTATGATTGATTTGCAACATCTTGTTTTCAGTGGGATCTCATTTTCTACCTACCTTAAAAAGGACAGGAAATCATTTCTAATTGGCAGCTGTTTATAAAGCTCTTATTCATAGACATTATATGCATTCCCCTAAATCATCCATATTTAACTGTACTTGAACAAAAAGTGATACGTAAAACCGTATTTTCCATTATTTTGTTTTTATGGGCAGCATTCACAGTTCTCTTCATGGAACCAGGGATTTTCTCTGTCATGGTTTGTGCATAGAACTCTTAAGCATGGTTCTGATAGGTCAACAACTCATAATTAGCATTCTGTGCACAAATTGTGACTTAGTAAACACTCCAGATTACTGATCACATAAAGAGAAAATGATAGCAGAATGCTGCTCATAAAGACAAAACAATGTAACAAAAAAAAAAAAGGTTTTCATGTCACTTTATTCAGGAACAGTTAAATATGGATACTTTATTTATTTTATTTATTGAATTTTGTTGACTGGATAGGCCCACTGAGACTAGAAGTCCCTTTTTCAAGGGCAACCCTGGGGGAGAGATACAGATGATAACCAACTGAAATTGAACCAGATTAAGCTGTTGGTGGCATTTTTGGTGAATTTAGGGGAATACATATAATTTCTGAGAATCAGAAGTTTATAAACAGCTGCCAATTAGCACAAATTTCCTGTCTCTGTTAAGAGTGCAGTTGGCTAAAGCAAAGGGAGGTCAAGTGACTCACTCAAGGTCACTCAGTTAGCTAGTGACTGTGGTGGGCATAAATCAGTATAGACTGTGCAGTCTTCTCTAGACGATGCAGTGATGCAAGTGCAGAGTGGATAGTTCCCATGAGAATGTTTTCCAGCTTAAACTCATTCCATCTGAGTGATATAATCAGTGTCCTTTTTGGGGGTGTGTGGTTGCAGATGGAGGGGGAACTGAACTTTTACAGCTGTGTGTGTCAATAAAAATGTGTTTATAACTTATTGGCCGGCCACTCTCGATCACACAGAGGCCACCTGTTCCATGCTTTTTGGGTGTTTTGGGGGGTAGCAATACTAGGTGCAGAAATGAGGCGTAACAGTTGTGTAACAAATAATTGTTTAACTTTACACTCTGTTTTAACTTGAAATACCTGGTGATTTGTGTACATCTGTAAATGTTTTAAAAAGTTATAAATGTAATAAATGACTTCAAATGTCCCATGAATTGATGGACAAGTACCAACTAAGACTTTGGAGAAATTGTGCCCTCTCAAATAGTGTTACCATTTTGTCAGGGATCTTGGAGACTGCCCCATACACATTTTTATTTGGCAATGGTAACATAGAAACATAGAATTTGTCAGCAGATAAGGACCACTTGGCCCACCTAGTCTTCCCATTTCCCTACCTGATGGATAAGCTGTAGATTCTAGTTAAGCAGCTTACTTCTTCCTACCCCCACTAGAATTGCCTTATGCCTGTCCCATGCATTCTTGAATTCTCCCACTGTTCCTGACTTCACAACCTCCTCGGGAAGGTTGTGTCATGCATCCACAACCCTCTCTGTGAAAAATACTTTCTAACATTACCTCTAAGCCACCCCCACCTCTCTCTTCAAATTGTGTCCCCTTGTTCTTGCAAGTCTCTTCTTCTGAAAGATACTACCCTCTTGTACTTTAATTTCCTTGAGATACTTGAAAGTTTCTATCATGTCTTCCCCCAAGGGTATACATATTAAGCTGCTTTAGTCTCTCCTCGTATGTCTTCTGGTGCAGACCCTGCACCATTTTTGTTGCCCTCCTCTGAACAGCCTCCACTCTGTCTATGTCTTTGCAGAGATGGGGTCTCTAGAATTGCACGTAGTACTCCAGATAGGGTCTCACGAACTGTCTGTACAGAGGGATAACAACTTCCTGTTTTGTACAGTTGATTCCTCTCCCTATGCATCCCAGTATCCCCCAGCCCTCCTTACACTGCTTGCCCACCTTTAGGTCATCTGATATAATTACTCCTAGGTCTCTTTCGATTTTTGTTAACTCACCCCCCATTGTGTACTCTTCCCCTGGATTTTTGTTTCCCAGATGCATTACCTTGCACTTCTTTGCACTGAATCTGAGCTGCCGCATATTTGACCAGTCCCTTTTCATTCTTTCCACCCCACCTTGTGTATCAACCCTGTCGCAGATCTTTGTGTCATCTGCAGAGAGACATACCTTTCTTTCCAGGTGCTCTCCAGTGTCACTTTTAAAGACATTAAAGAGGACTGGTCCCAGTACAGAACCCTGCGGTACCCCGCTAGTTACCCTCTTTTCTTCACTGTGGACTCCGTTTACTATTACCCTTTGCGTCCTGTTGTCCAGCCAGTTTTTTATCCAGGCTATCACCTTGGGACCCACTCCAAGGCTGGCTAACTTGTAACATGACTATATCCCTAATCTGTGTTAAACAGCTGTTATGTACCAGAATAAAATGGTTACAGTCATTGCATTTGTACCCACCCTTGGTTTGTAATGATTGACCATGCACACCTTTTGAGCTATCTCTTTAACTGAGTGGCCATGGCCAGCCATAACTATCTATCTCATTACCAGTGTCAGTTGCTACCACTGTAAATCCTTATTATAAAACAATGAAATTTACCCACATGATATTACAACACTTCGTGTACTAAGTGCATGGATACTGTTCACTATCCACAGTATTGCAGTTCCACTGGAACAGGCTGACTTGTTGGGCATCTTCAAGCTAAGCAGCTCCCACCACCTGGGTGGTATATCCTCCGGCTCTGACCTGTGATGTCAGATCTTTTTTTACTGATGGAAGGGACGGGTCTCTTCCTTTGCAGCTCTGCAGCGTTCAAGGATTTTCTTGCCAGTTTAGCACTTTAGGTGATTAAAAACTGTCTTCAACAATTCTTCTGCTCATTCCAGCTCTTCCTTCGATCTCAATCTCTTGAGAAAAAATGTCAAACACTGTCCCCCACGTGTCCTGACTGTACTGTCTGGGAAAGCAGCATGATATAGAAGGTTGTAGCTTTTACCAGGTGATCCTCCCAGCGTCACTGGAAGGTTGGTGGGCCAGAGTTATTCTCTGCCCACACTAAAAATGGGACACCAAGGATTGATCTAAGAGTCATAGAAAGGTCTCAGCGGCTGCTGGTCGACTTCCAGGCTTGCTGCTGTTGAGGAGCTGGCTGCAGCTGTAGTCAGTACCTCATTGGTCTCAGTGCTGTCCCCATTCTGGTGATTCTCCCGAATGTTCGTCATTGGTCAAGTGCTCGACTACTGTCAAGCTGCCTTTGATTGGGGTCATGGTCAAGAGCTCCTTGATATCCCCACTAGACTTGTCGACCTCAACACTGGTGGAGCAGGTGAGCTAGATCTTTCTTTAGCTTGGTGACCAGCTACAGAGGAGAGCAACAAGGAGAGGATATCCCAGACCCTGGTGCTCCTGGTCCTCACACAGGAGGACATGGCTTGGTGTTGCCAACTAGGTCACTCTTGGACCAGCCTCAGCTAGGGGGTCATGCCTCCAAAGCTGCTGCTTCTTAAAGTTGCTCGGTACATGGTCTACCACAACCCTGCAGTGGCTTTTTCTCAATGTTGGCCCATGTTTTGATGACCAAGGTCAATGTCGAGATTGATATTCCGCACCCACTCTTGATTCTGCTCAACAGACTCAACCTCCTCATCCTTGGGTGAGAAGAGGCAGCACTGTAAGATTCAGCAGCACTACGAGTAGCTCCTCCGGCAGCAGTGGACCATCGCTGAGTGGGGTAGGGTTCTAACCTCTGGGCCTTTGTCTACCTGACGGCCACCAGGTATGCCCACGCCGGTTCACCCAAGGCAGATATCCACAGCATAGTTCCATGTGATAAGGGCGACAGCACAATAGAGACAAACACATGATTGAGTGCACATCACTGAACACAGCAGCGGCGATGTGCACTACATCGAATACAAAAACACAGACGATTGGATAACATGTACTACATTGTCTTATCTGAGGGGGGCCTCCCCATTATAATTATAATCAACTCTGGGTGGGGGCCTGACACTGGGGTACAGGGGAAACTTTGGGAGGGGTTACTCAGACCAGAGAAAAAAAAATGAAGTCCCAAACAGCACACACATTTATGTGCACATAGCTAGCTTCTAACTCCAAGCCTTTCACACTGCAGGCATAGTCGCCTACCACTACACCAAATGGCCAGCTGGGAACTGCCTGGCCACACTACCTCCCATAGCCTGCATAACTATGCCTCCCTCTGACACTTGGCGCTATTCTTCCTTTTGCGGTTTTTGTCCCATACACTTGCTGTTACCGATCTCGCTACCCTTTCTCACTCGCTCTAATTGCAGACAATCAAACTGAGTCACTCATTTTGACTTGTGCATATCACTAGACACCCCACAGCATCTGCCTCTCCACCCCTGAGAATGGAGGCGCCACCACTGCAGCCCTTGATAGGAGCTGCATAGAAGGACTCCCATGCTGCTGCTGGCCAGTCAGGCTGGCTGTCGGTGGAAATCACCCTGTCCGAGGACACCAGGGTGGTTCACGGTGGCAAGCAGTCGAGGGCTGTTTTTAAGGAGTCCTTGGAAGACTCTGAGGGGTTGGCCATACTTTTGTTGACCCAGACTTTCGACCATGGTTTGGTCAATGACGTGTCCACTGACCATGGGCCTGCATCATTCAGAGCCTTTCTCCGCCTTACTTATTTAGTTTTTGTTTACTGGGTGGGTTGCACTAGGTGTACATTTTTCTATTTACAGGCATGACTCAGGAGGTACAGGGTATAGGTAATATAATACAAAATGCAGGGTAATGCAGCTTTCTAGGGGTGTGGATATGTTGTTCCATGCACACTTTCTGGCATGTCCTTTCCCTTTAAATATCTTGCCGGAAGGTCTTCAGGCAGGCTCCTCCCACCCACCCAGGTGGTATAACCCTCGGCTCTGCCCCAGGATGTCAGATCTTCCTTTCTGCTGGAAGATGCTGGTTCCCTCCTTCTTGCTCCCACGTGTAGTAGGTCCTGGTGCTCCAAAACTCCATTTTACCGATCATGATTCACAGAATCTGTCTGAATTATTTCAAAATAGTGACCACGATGGAGGACAAGTCCTCGCCCGGGTTCTGTCAGTGTCCTTGCGGGCAGAAAATGTCCAGGACTTACCCGCATGCCACATGCATGTACTGCCTGGGTCTCAGTCATGACACTCAAGCCTGCGACCTTTGTCGCTCTTTTCTTCCAAATGTTTTGGATGCTCGCCTTGCATGTGTCCACGTCAGACGTCCGGAAATAAGGCAGCCGCCAGTCAAATTGAAGGATGGCCGTTTTGCGATATCCATGGCCACGGGGTCCGCAGAACAACTGGAACAGATGAAGGCCTTCGAAGAAGAGGTGGCTTGCGCCACTGAGCTAACATCTGCACCCTCAGTTTTTGTTCCACTAAAACTGGGCTCCTCTTTCTCTGGTTCCTTCAAGGAGATGGTCCAGTCCCCTTTCCACGCGTTGGGAAGGCCCAGGCTCGCACAGTTTCAGATCCTGTAAGAAGGAAGCGAAGGAACCGAGTGAAACCACGTCTCGTCGACGTCGCTCTTGGAACAGAGTGTGATCTCAGTCCCAGGAGTCTCCTGTTTCGACTTCTGTTGAACTTGTGGCCTTGGCCGCTGACCTCACAGTGTCCCTGTCAGGTCAGCTGGCTCAAACGCCGGACGATGATCCAGTTAAGATAATCCTCCACCCCATCGATGACCAAGGAGGCTGACAGCTGCTTATTTAGGACTCCAGTCCTTTCAAACCTCTCTGAGGCAACCCAGCCAGCTTGGAAGCACCGGGCAGTGGTTGTCCCTGATCTGGAGGAACAGAGGTTCTCCCTGCTTTCTCCCAAGCATCCCCGTCGGTCGATGTCCAGGTCTGGGACATCCTCAACCAAAAGGCAGAGGAAGTCGCATAAGTGGCACTTTAAGAAGCAGCACTGCTGCCATTCGTCCTCGTCCTCTTCGGATGAAGGGAGGCTCCAATGCAAGTTGCGCCAGCTCTATGAGGACATGCTGTGGCAACAGCTTGTTCAAACAACATGAAGTCTTGCTGTATTCTGACAGTAGCAGAGAGTCCCAACCTTCGAACTGCCCCGGAAATGAAAGGGTTAACTTTCCATGCCAGGCATGGAACGCTGAGCTCGAGCTTGGTTGAGACTCTATCTGTTGCTGTTTGAACTCAAAACGTCAGATTCTTTACTCCGCCTCACTGAACAGTTGCTCTGGAGATTTCTCCTTCTGCTCGGTTCAATTTGTCGGTTAAAGTACTGCTTTTCTCGGTTTTCAACCGAATTTAAACCATAACCTGTCGGTTCAGTCTCTGTCTGTGGTATTCGTGAGTACTAGATAAGTTATATTGTTTTCTATTCTGTGTGGAACTTGTAAACAGTTCATTGGTTCGGTTTGAACCGATAAAGTTGTTGAAAAATCTTTATCTGTACTTTTAGAGTGTGGTTACCGGTTCTTATCGGTTCTAAAAAAAAAAAATGGATTCTATTACGGTTTTTTCCACGACCCATAGCACAGTCAGGAACCGATAAGAGTGTCTTGCCTGGCGGATTGCCATTAAAAGGGTAAGTTTTGTTAGGACTGGCACAATGTCTGAGAAACCCAAAAGAAAAACCGGGCCCACTGGGTTTTAACACTGCAGTGTGTGTGGGAAAGTCTTTGCTAAGGCTGACCCCCACACCACCTGTTTTTATTGTTTGGGGTTTGACCACCTCAATGCAGACTGCCAGATTTGTAAACATTTTCCTGCAGCTACCCTAGAGAAGAGAGTTGGTAGTCTCAGGGAAAGGGAGGCCAAAAAGTCAGCTGAACCAGATGGTCAGCCCGATTCGGTTCAAACTGAACCAGAAAGAGTGCCCTCTGACCAGGGCGAGACTTCTTCGGGCAAAAGGAGAACCGATTCTGAGGAGTCGGTTCCGGCTAAGAGAACAAGAAAGGAAAAATCAGCTGGTGTGGATCCAAAAGTTTCTTCTCCAACCGCTGAGGAAATAGCCAAAGCGATAAAAATTGTGCAGTCGCTTTCCCCGGTTCCGACCGAACCGGCACCATTAGGAAGGCGCTCGGTTCGGCCGGTTCAAGATTATGGTTTAGAGGAATATTATGAACCGGAGGAGGAGGAGGAAGAGGAGTATGAGGAAAGTGAATGTGGATTTGAAAGTCTGGATGTGCCCATTGACCCAGACATCTCCCCAGACAGACCTTCAGGAGTGTCTCCTCCTAGGCTTTCTGAGTCCCCCTCCCATTTCATGTTTTATAAGAAAGTGGCTGAAACCCTTCAGCTTCCTATGGAAGAAGCTGTGGATGACCAGGAGCCTGACTATGTGGAAATGATGGATATCCCAGAGTCTAGGAGGCTGTCTATTGCTTTACACTAATCTTTTGGGAAACAGACATTTAAGATTTTAAAGACTCCTAATACTATACCTCCTGTGGTTAAAAGAATGGACAAGAGGTATACTCTGTCAGGCTCAGATACGGAGTTCCTTACACAACAATGCAGCCATGTTGGGGTAGTGCAGGCTGCAGCCTGTGGTAAGGCAAACATTCCCTTGGCTTCACACCGCCCCAGAAAAGGACTCCAGGAGGATTGATGCCATGGCAAAGAAACAGTACATGGCAGCATCCTTGGGACTCAGACAGGCCAACTTTATGGCCTATACTGCTAGGTATCAGAAATCTAGATGGGACACTGTCATGGCTTTAGCAAAACAGGCCCCTGGCCAGCTTGCCAAGGAGCTGGAGCAGGTTGCTGCTGATGGTATTGAGGCATCCAAGGTGCAATTCCATGCTGCAGTGGACTCCAGTGATATTTCATCTAGAGTCATGGCTACATCTGTGGCACTTCGTAGAATGGCTTGGCTCTGATGCACTAGCCTGTCGCAGGATACCCAGACTAAGGCCATGGATTTTCCTGTTGTGGGTAATTCTCTGTTTGGGGAGCAAACAGAGAATTACACGAAGAAAATGGATGAATATATATAGGAGTGCCCAGGCCAAAGAAAGGCAAGCCACTCCTCAGAGGCAGCATCCCAGGGGCAGGGGCATGCCTTTTCATAGGCCTTTCTACCAAGCCCAGGCCTCCTCTTCTGCTTATGCTCAGAGGGGGTTCTTTAGAGGGAGAGGCAGAAGGGGTACAAGCAGGCCTGCTTCCACCCCCTCAGCCTAAACCCCCTGCCAAACAGGCACCCTGATGGGTTTGCCAGGGCCGATTCTCCACTACCTGTAGGGGGCAGGCTGGCTTACTTTGTCCAGGACTGGAAGTCTCTAATATCAGACAAGTGGATCCTGGAAGTAGTAAGCCAGGGACTGGTTCTCGGCTTCAAAAAATTTCCAAAGCTGAGAACCAGATCCTTTCCACCTGCAAATCCTTCAGAGGCACTTGCCCTAGAGGCAGAGGTCTCTTCCCTCCTGGCTCTCAGAGCTGTGGAAAGGGTTCCACCCCTACTCCAGGGCAAAGGATTGTACTTCAGGTACTTCCTCACCCCCAAAAAGACAGGAGAATGGCAGCCCATCGTGGTTCTCAGATACTTAAACAAGCACCTTTTAAAGCCAAAATTCAAAATGGTGACTCTGGGAATAATTCTAACGTCTCCAAGGCCAGGGGACTGGCTAGTCTCCCTGGACCTCAGGGATGCCTGTTTCCATATACTCATCAGAAGCCCCCATCGAAAGTACCTCAGGTTTGAGCTGCCCTCAGGCCATTACCAGTTCAGAGCAATGCCCTTCGGTCTAACCTCTGCTCCAAGGGTGTTCACAAAATGCCTGGCAGTAGTAGTTGCTTCTCTAAGAAGGCAAAGGATTGCCATCTTCCCATACCTGGACAACTGGCTCATAGTAGGCCAGTCCCCAGACCAAGTCAAGTTACACCTACAGATAACTCAGCAACTGCTCACCTCTCTAGGTTTCCTTCTAAATTTTTCAAAGTCAGTTCTAGAGCCTGTTCAGCTCCTCACCTTCATAGGCGCAGAGCTAGATACAGAAAAGGCCAGAGCCTTCCTTTCCCTGGACAGGGCAAGGACCCTTATCACACTGGCCTCCTCTTTCACCCTTCAGGTGTCTCGACCAGCAAGGCATTTTCTGCAGCTCCTGGGGCGCATAGCTGCTTCTACAGCAGTGGTGCAGGGAGCAAGATTTCAGATGAGGGACATTCAGTTCCACTTGAGAGCCTTTTGGTCTTAGAAAAAGGACCCTCTTACCAAACTGATCCCAGTGACTCGAACCCTGATCTAGGCCTTGCAGTGGTGGCAGGATCAGAACAGTCTAAGACAGGGAGTTCCCTTTGTCACTCAGTCTCACTCTTTAATCCTTACTACAGATGCCTCCCTCTTGGGGTGGGGGGCCCACTTGGGAGACCTGACCACTCAGGGGTTGTGGTCCCCTCAGGAATCTCTGCTTCACATCAATCTGTTGGAACTCAGAGCAGTATTTCTAGCACTTCAAGCCTTTTCCAAGTCTGTTCAGAACAAAGTTATTCATATCAGAACAGACAATGCCACCACAATGTGGTATATCAACAAGCAAGGAGGCACTCAGTCTATGGCCTTGTGCACAGAAGCAATGAAGTTGTGGTCTCTGGCTTATTCCCTGAACACTTCCCTCACAGCAGTACACCTCCCAGGCAAGGAAAATGTCCTGGCAGATGCTCTCAGTAGGATATCCCAGGGCCATCACGAATGGTCACTGGATCCCCTGGTTTTGGAGGTGATATTCTCCAGATGGGGCACCCACAGATAAATCTTTTGCAGCCCCAGACAATCACCAACTTCCCCTGTTTTGCTGCAGGCCCCCAGTGTTGGGCTCAGTCCCCCTGGATGCCTTAGTTCTCAGTTGGGAAGGGAAGTTCCTGTATGCTTTTCCCCCCTTCCCTCTTCTATTCAAAGTGCTAGTCAAAATCAGGTCTCAACCCTGCAAGGTGATCCTGATTGCTCCAGACTGGGCTAGACAGCCCTGGTATCCTCTCCTATTGTCCTTAGCAGTCCACCTTCCCCTGTCTCCTCCCAGGAATTACAACCTGTTAACCTGTGCTCAGGGGAGGGTTTGGTACCCGAATATCAAATCTCTCAATCTCAAGGCCTGGCTCTTGAAGAGTTAGAGTTTGCTGATTTACACTTCTCCCAAGGTGATATGGATATTCTAAAGGCTTCCAGGAAGCCTTCCACCAGAACTACTTATAATTCCAAGTGGAAAAGATTTTCCATATGGTGCTTTGGGAAGCATATTTCCCCAGAGTCTGCTGATCTGCCCACAGTCCTTGACTATATGGTCCATCTGAATAGCTTGGACTCAGACCAGCTACACTAAGGGTGCATCTGGCAGCTGTCTTTCTCGGGTAAGCTCTTCCTTTCAGCTCACCCTGTACTCTCCAAGTTTTCAAGGGATTGCTTCACACCAACCCACCATTCAGGGACCCTGCCCTGCTTGGGATCTTAACGTTTGCATTGCTCAGCTTATGCAACCGCCTTTTGAGCCTTTGTCCTCAGCAGAGCTTAAGTACTTGACTTGGAAAACTGTGTTCCTGGTGGCCATCACTTCTGCCAGGCGCATAAGTGAGTTACAAGCCCTGTCAGTGGAGCCTGATTTTATCTCTTTCCCTAGAGATAAGGTTGTCCTCGGGACTAACAGGAAGTTTTTGCCTAAGGTGGTTTCAGACTTCCACCTTAACCAATCTATGTCCCTTCCTGTGTACTTCACTGACCATTCCTCCTCTGGTGAGAGGAGGCTGCACAGTTTAGATGTGAAAAGAGCCCTTAGCTACTACATAGAACGTACCAAAGGTCACATGTTTGACTCCCTCCAACTGTTCCTCACTTATGGTGAGGTTGGTAAAGGAAAATCTGCCACTAAAAGATCCATTGCCAGGTAGATTGTCTCTTGCATTCAGTTTTACTATGAAAAACTAGGTAAGGTTCCACCCTCAGGCCTGAGGGCTTACTCTACCAGAGGTACAGCTGCTGCCAGGGATATTCCTATCTTAGAGATATGTCAAGCAGCTACCTGGAAAACAGTTCACACTTTTACCAATCCTTACTCCCTGGATATCCAGGCTAGGAGTGATGCTCGGTTTGGTACAGCTGTGCTTCAGAGCCTATTCCCTAAGTAGGTTCTGTCCCTCCTCCATGGACGTACTGCTTGGTAGTCTGCTATTGTCAGAATACAGCAAGACTTCATGTTGTTTGAAGAAAAAATTACTCACCATAGTAATGTTTCTTCTAATGGAGTCTTGCTGTATTCTGACCTCCCCCCACCTTCCCCTCTCAGAACCTTTGTTTTTGGGATGTGGGTGGGCAGTAGCAGTGCTGGCACCCAGGAGGTGCCCCACCCTTTTTTGTTATCATCCTCTTTCTTGGGTGAGTGGGTGTTGTGTTTATTTCATTTTTTGGGTTTCCTGACTTGAGTCTTTGTTTTGGGACCAAAAAAAAATCTGTTTTTATGTTAGTAGCCAGTTGGCTAGTGTAGGTTTACAGCTTCCACACAGGACCTCAGTGAGTTTAGGTCGTAAAGATCTGACGGTTTGAGTTCAAACAGCAACAGAGTCTTAACCGAGCTCGAGCTCAACGTTCCATGCCTGGCATGGAAAGTTAACTCTTTCATCTCCGGAGCAGTTCGAAGGCTGGGACTCACTGCTATTGTCACAATACAGCAAGACTCCATTAGAAGAAACATTACTAAGGTGAGTCATTTTTTCTTCTGGCTGGGCCAAAGGCGGTCCCTTCCACCCCAGCTATCACCTGGCTGTCTCCTCCCAGGCCAAAGTCGGCCACTCCGGAGTCAGTCATGGCACCCCCCCCAAACGAAGCCAGCGATGTCACTCCTGACTCAGCTGACACCAGTCGCTCCACCTATTCGGTGGAGCTGCCACCAAAACCGCCTTCCTTGTGGGCTCTCCCCAAGGTGTCTCGGCCTGCTTCAGGCCTCACACACGGGCTGTCCATTACTCTGACTCCCGATCACCAGCGACGGGTTCACAGTGACTCTGGTAACAGACTGCTGTATCCAGACTCCTCTTGAGTCCATCTGCCGAGAAGGGGCCCACTTTCTTTATGGGCATGCTCCGCCTCATCTCCGAGTCTATGAGGATGAAGCTCGAGCCCGTTAAGCAACAGGTAGAATACCACCTAACTGATATTTTCAGAAAAGGGGATTCCCCGACCGAGGCCTTTCCAGCAGCTGAAGTCATTGTTGGGCCAGCTCTGGCAGCACCCAGCCTTCTGTCCTGCACTGTCCGCCAGGATGTCCCACAAGTATGCGGTACTTACTGGCTCCCTTTTGGGATTTTCACAGCATCCCTCGGCTGAGGGAGTGGTGATAGAGTCTGTGTTTAGGCAGGTTGGGAATTCCGGACACTCTGATAGACCGCCAGACAAAGAATCCAAGAAGCTGGATCACTCCGCCTGAAAGGTCTGTGCTGCCTCCTCGCTGGGCCTTCGTCAGGTGAGCTCAGCTGTAATCATGGCACACTTCTCCCACACCGTGTTGGCCTCCTTAGATGAGGTGCTTCCTCACCTTCCCACGGACCTTCAGACCACAGTCAAGCAGGTTAGAGACCAGGGCCGGGCTGTTTCCAGACAGCAGCTCCACACAGCCTTGGACATCTTGGATTTCTGTGCCTGATCAGTTACAGCCGCAGTCGCCATGTGCTACAGGGCTTGACTGCAGGTCTCTACTTTCACGGCCGACACCCAGCACAAGTTGGCAGATGTCCCGTCCCTGGGCACCGACTTGTTCGGTCCAGGAGTGGATTATTACCTATAACAAATCAAGAAGTCCAGTACCATGTTGGGCTCCTCTACGTCTGCCCAAAAAGGATTCCAAGAAGCAGAAGAAGCCATTTTGTCCTTCTGCTCCTGTGGCCAAGCAGTCCCAGTTTCAGTCTGGGCAGCAGAAGCAGGCCCAGTCTTGGCGCTCTCAGCCCAAGTCAGGCGCTGAGACGGGCAAACCAGGAGGGAAGGATCCTGGCAGTCCCACTTCCAGACCCTCCTCTTCCAGGCCTGCTAAGTGATGTAATGGGGGTAACCAGCCCCATACCCATCACAGCCACTCTGGGTCCTCCTGTGGGGGGCTGGCGCCGCCACTTCTTTCCACCTGGTCTGCTGTCACCATGGACAGGTGGGTGTTGGAAGTGGTCAGTCAGAGACTGCCTCCAGAGTTCGTGCAGTACCCGCCAAGCCAAGCCCGTGCCCCATGCGAGGAAAGGATATCAGTCCACACTCAGTCTGCTCTGAGAGACGATATAGCCCAGCTTCTTCTCAAGGAGGTAGTGGCCTGAGTGACAGATCCCCCGGTCAACCCAGGGTTAATTTCCAGGTACTTCCTGGTCCCGAAATGGATGGGGGGTTGGTGCCCCATTCTGGATCTGCACGACCTGAGCCAGTATCTCGGGTCGTGCACCTTTTGGATGGTAGCTCTGTCCCAGATCATACCATCCCGTGAGCAGAACGTCTGCTTTTGCTCCTGGATCTTCAGGACATGTTCTTCCATGTCCTGATCTGTCCATCACACAATAAGGTTCTTCTGCTTCCGAGCGGAGGAACCCTCTACAAGTTCCAAGCTATGTCATTCAGTCAGTCATCGGGCCCCGGTCTTCATCAAATGCATTGCAGTGGTGGCAGGCCATCTTTGGCATCGAGGGGTCAGTGTGTACCCTTACTTCGACAACTGGCTCATAGCGGATCCCTCCAGATTGGAGGTGGAGAGGTCTAGGGATCTGGCTTTCTGGACCTGTCTTGAATTTGGCCTCCTAATCAACAAAGCCAGGTCGGAACTTGTGCCCTCGCAGGTGATCTGCTTCAACGGCAAGAGCACGGCTCCCGGTGGACAGGGTGGAAGTTCTCTTCTCCTTTGCCCAATCATTTATGGTTGAGCAGTTGCACCCTGCCTGGGACTTCCTGCATCTTCTGGGATACATGGTGGCCTGCACCACTGGGGTCCATTGGGCCTGGTGGTGAATGTGTCCTTTTCAGTGGGGCGTGGCCAGCCAGTGATCCCAGTGTCTAGGTCATTTCGACCAGCTGGTCATGGTAACCCAGAGGCTTTGGGATGCACTCCAATGGTGGACCTTCTCGGAACATCTGCAGGGAGGGATCCCGTTTGTCTGCCCCGAGCCGACTGTCGTCTTTTCAACCGATGCCTCTCTCACAGACTGGAGAGCTCACATGGGCTACCACAGAGTCCACAGGCTGTGGAGCCCCTAGGAGTCCTGATGCCACGTCAACCTGCTGGAGCTCCGAGCAGTACAGCTGTCACTGGCAGCATTAGCTCCATTCCTGCAGGGTCAAGTAGTCCAGGTCTTGACAGACAACATCACGACCATGCACTATCTCAACAAACAGGGCAGCATGCACTCCTGTCCTCTGTGCAGGGAAGCACTCCTCATCTTGACCCTCGTGAGCTGATTGGAGGCAGATCTACTAGCCATCCATGTGGCTGGAGCCTCGAATCAACTGGCGGATGCCCTCAGCCATGTATTCGTGGCATCCCACGAGTGGTCTCTTCACTCAGAGGTAGTTCACAGCCTGTTCTCCCTGTGGGGCACCCCTCAGGTGGACCTGTTTGCCTCTAGGGAAAACACAAAGCTGAGGCTGTTTCATGCCTGCCCCACTCAGCAGGGCTCGCTGCAGGGGGATGCCTTCTCGAGGCAGTGGACCCCAGGACTCTTCTACGTCTTCTCTCAATTCCCTTGATCCACAGGGTACTTGTCAAGGCGAGGAGGGACAAGGTGAATGTAATCCTGGTAGCCCCAGATTGGCCACGCCAATTTTGGTATCCAGATATCCTCAGCCTCAGCAACAGGCTCCCGTGGCATCTTCCAGCTTGCTCTGACCTGATATTAGTCAATCAGGGGAAGGTATTCCATCCGGACCTTCAGCCCCTGCACCTGACAGCCTGGTACCTGAGTGGCTAGAGTTCCAGGCTTTGGGTCTTTCCAATGATGTCCTCAGTGTAGTTAAGGCATCTAGAAAGGAGCTGACCAGGAGGTGCTATGCCTTCAAATGGAAAAGATTTTCCATTTGGTGTCAGGGTAAGGGCTTAGACCCTAGTTATTGTCCTGTGGCGAGTATCCTCAACTACCTTTGGTTCCTCTCCAAAGGATGTATTTGGATAACTACCCTTAAGGTGCACCTGGCAGCCAGCTCTGCCTACCAGTGGCAGGCTGGTCAGTGGACACTGGTACAGGAGACAAGTGGTTTGGTGCTTTTTCACGGGCCTCTATCACATATCCCCTCTGGTGCGTGAACCTCCACCTCTGTGGGATCTACTGCTGGTATTGGCTAAACTCATGGGCAAGCCATTCGAACTGATGCACAGGTGTGAGATGTCACACCTGTCATGGAAGAATGGCTTCCTGGTGGCTATTACGTCAGCCAGAAGGACTGGGGAGCTCCAGGTGCTCTCAGTGGAGTCACCTTATTTGGTCTTCCACAGGGACACGGTTGTCCTGTGCCCCAAACCGAAGTTCCTTCTGAAGGTGTTGTCGGAGTTTCACCTTAACCAGGTCTTAACTCTGCCTGTGTTCTACCCGAACTACACCTCGGAGGCAGAGTACAAGCTCCATACTCTGGACCGGAGACCAGGAATCTCTTTTTATAAGGAGTGGATGGCTGAAGTTTGGGGAGAGCTTCGCCAGCTGTTTGTCACCTACGCTGAAGCCGCACCTGGCAGACCTGCAGCGAAGCGGACGATTGGTAGATGGATTACATCTTACATTGATTTCTGCTGTAGGTTGGCAGGTAGGGAGCCTCCCGAAGGGCTAAGGGCTCATTCCACCCGCCATACAACTGTGTCGGTGGCTGCTTCTAGGGACATCCCTATCCAGGATATCTGCAGGGCTGCTTCCTGGAAGTCAGCAAACACCTTCATTTCCCATTACCACATAGACTTTGAGTCATGCCGGGATGTTGGTTTTGAAGCCTCAGTTCTCCAGTCTCTGTTCCTGAAGTAGGGGGTGTGCACCTTATCTCCCTTCTACTGGAGAACTGCTAGGAGTCTGCCAGAAAGTGTGGATAGAACAACATAGCCACATCCCTAGAAAAACAGGTTACTCGCCTGTAACAGTAGATCTTCCACGGAATGGTCTCTTGCAATAAGTCATTACTTCTGGGAGTTCCCGATAGGTGGCACTCTAACACGGCAGTCTCTTCTAGCAGTCTCCACACCAGGGACCACCCACACGACCTCACTTCCTGGGCTGAGCCTATAAAAGTGGGTGGTTCCTGGTAGTCTCCGTTCATTTTCCCACTGGCCTCAGCTCTGACAGCAGCTTATTCTTCTGCCAGCAGTCTATGACATGGATTGAACCCATAGCTTGGGGTGCCGGGGCTTCACACATGGCATCATATTCCTTTGCTTGACCTAGAGCTCTGCAGTGTGGATGTTTCCCTGTTAGACTCTGGGACTCAATCAAAGGGCTCCAAAACTTCAGAGTCCTCTTCAAGAAGCAAAACAGGGAAGGATACCCCTTCACCTAAAGTTCTGCCTGACCGCCTTTCAACAGTCATATCTCCTAAACATGGATCATCAAGAAAACATTCTTCATCGATGGGCCATCTCCCCCTGTCGATGGCAGGCACTGCTTCTCTAAAAGAACATAAAAGTTCAATTTCACATAGAAAAGAACGTTCCTGGTCGGGACATCATTCTTTAGCTTCCCCATTGCCGAGACTGGGTGCACCGTCAACGATGGAGGCCCTACTGCATTCACCATCGGCGGGGCACACTCCGCCGACGAGAAACCTCATAAGACATCCTCATCGAACACCTCTCATCGGAGCACATTCTGCTTGCTTCCCTGCTGACAAGGTTTCTCTTGTCTACGGGACATGCTCCTAAACCCCCATCGTCAACGAGAAGTATGCCACCATCAATGGCGCATGCGTACACTTCCTCATCATTGACAAAGCACTTTCCATCGTCAATGGAGCATGTACATAATGGTCCATCAAGGAGGTGCATCCCACCATCGACGGAGCGTGCATGGGCTTCCCCATAGTCAACGAGAAGTATTCCACCATCGACGGAGCATGCTTTCACCCATCCATCATCAATAAGGTAGATTACATTGTCGACGGGGCCGGCTCATATTCCTATTCCGTCGACGATGCTGATCCCGATTCCCCCAATCGACTGAGCAGCCCCCTCTTCATAGGACGACATATTCACCAGCATAAAATGCATTTGTGGAAGAACCCTATAAGAATTTAACCATGAAAAATCATGAAATATTCCATAAAAATGTATCAAAAGATACTCAAGGGGCTGCATCATCACAAAATAAGGGATCACATATTGTGGAATGCAGAGGCAAACCAGCCTCATTTGCACTCATGCAAGATGCTCAGAGGCCAGTACGTGAGGAACAAAACTTTCAGAGATGTACTGGGTCACATTATTGGTAGGTACAAATCAACCTTCTGGCTCCAAGTACACAGGGCTCAGAACCCAATTTATATGGCAATTCCATCTTCACAAATGCCAAATATAGAGGAAATTGTAAATAAAATGTTGAATTCTATAGGTTTTGATCTTGCACAAAAAAATCCAAAACCTCGGTCTGTGTCTCTGCCTCCATCGAAACAGGCACGTACAGAACCAGAGCGCCCCCACCCCCCGAATAGTCGGAGGAATATTTATCAGATTCTCATGTAAACTTGGAACCCTATGACGACACAAATTACGATGGTTTTCCTACCAGAAGAGGGTTCGAGTCCCCATATTCTATACCATCATACTGGGACGAAGAAATACTGCATCCGCTAAAGGTAATTTCCCCACCGGATGACCCCTCATTTCCAGAAATGATGTTACAAATACAAAAACAATGGGGTTTAACACAATAGAACAAGATAAATTAAGTAAAGATATGGCAGAATATCTGGACATACCGGAATAACCTAACTGGGCAGTCGCTCCTTTTATACCAACATTCAGAAATGCAATTACTGAAGCTTGGAGCCAACCCATAGTAGCACAGGAGCTACCTAAAAAAACACACAGACTTTATCAGGCCCCTCTTGATTATCAGTATTTAACAAATACTGCCACTGTGGACTTGGTGGTTATTACAGCCGCTCACAACCGCACTGGTAAACCGAAACATACAAGTACAGTACCTCCTGAAAAAGACTCCAAACGTTTTGATAATATGGGGAAGAAAGTGTTTTCTCTAAACACATTAATTATTAGAATACTTAACTACATAGATGGGTCATATGTTGAAGTTCCAGTGTACAGTGGGGACCTCTGCTGGTGACATTATAAGTAAGTTACCCATATCTCCTGAAAAGGAGCAACTCACATCAATGATAAATACACTTACTTCCCTATCTCGACATTTATTAAGATCTGTATACGACATTGCCGACACTTCGGCTAGAGCCTCTGCAGTTTGTGTTCTTGTACACCATCAGGCATGGCTGTGACTCTCAGGGCTAGCACCTGATATTCAACATAAAGTGGCTAATGCCCCCTTTTCAGGCAACCATTTGTTTGGTCCAGGGGCTTAAATGATAATAGACAATATTCAAGCCTCAGGCAGACAACTAAAGACAGTACAATATATGTACCACAATCCTCGTCCTCTGTATACTTCTTCATATAAAACTGGAAATTATTATAACCAGAGAGGACATTTCAGAGGCAAAGAAAGAGGGACAAGAAATACCTCTGCTCCGGCCCATGGCAGCCCATCAGGCCGAATGGCTGCCTCTACCTCTCATTAAAATGCATCAGGCTATGCCTCGGCCTCCTCTCATAGGCCTTTTCTTTAGGGCTTCGATTCGAAATTATACTGAGGCCTTCTACATGAGGCTTTATACATCTTGCCACTTTCTGAGGCATCACTGCTACAGGCTATTATGGTCATTCTGTCGGGATACCTCTAAGCCTGTTGTGCGCGGACCACTGTGTCCCTCCCACGAACAGGACCTCCAAATACTCACATGCTGAGAAAGACTGAATATATACTGGTATTATGAAATTTCTGTTTTTCTCCCTTTTTCTCACGCTCCATTATGAAATGGATATATTGTTTCATCTTACAGTACCTGCTACTTACGTAACCTATTTATGCCAAAATGGATACGTTTAACTGACTTAGCAACAAACTTGCTACATTATTGCACTTATAAGCAACATTGTATTACTTGAGTTCATATGTAAACTCTGAACCACTTGGACTTACAATTGCTGTCTTTCCAGTGCATGTCACTGAGACCACATTATATATACAGCATACTGCCATATTTGGCCACCCACTGCTATATAACTGCTTGGGAATCTCCCAGAAGTAATGACTTACTGCAAGAGACCATTCCGAGGAAGATAGATCAGTTACGCAAAGACTTTTGCCGTAACAGTAGATCTTCTAGGAATGTCTCTTGCAGTAAGTAGCTTCCCTCCCTTTGGGCCCCTGCCATTCTGTAACAGGGAAAACAATGTAGGTGTGGGAGGCTTCGGTATCTGTTCCCCTCTGACCCTCTCCTTCCCGAACTGAACCCGGCGGGGAACGGAGACTACCAGGGACCACCCACTTCTATAGGCTCAGCCCAGGAATTAAGGTCGTGTGGGTGGTCCCTGGTGTGGAGACTGCTAGAAGAGACTGCCGTGTTAGAGCACCACCTATCGGGAACTCCCAGAAGTAATGACTTACTGCAAGAGACATTCCTAGAAGATGTACTGTTACATCAAAAGTCTGCATAACTGATCTTTCTAGGAGTGGTATATGTTGTTCATCCACACTGACCCACCCGACCTCCCCGGCTTCGACGCACAACCTCAGCTTCTAGTGGGTAAGATTTGGCATGAAGGACCGGAGCCGAGTGTTATACTGACTGGGTGGGTGGGAGGAGCTAACTTGAAGACCTTCCGGCAAGATATTTAAAGGGAAGGACACGCTAGAAAGTGTGGATGAACAGCATATACCACTCCAAGAACTACTGTTACAGTTGAGTAACCTTTTTTTCATGGAGACCAAAACATAGTACAGTTAAGTGTCTTACAATATGATAGGTACAAAGTAAAAGTAGTTGGGTGGTACATTCAGTACATTGAATAGGTGATGGCAGAGGTGCAAACATTAGGTAATGCGTTCAATACATACGGTAGGATGAAGTAACATAGTTGGGTGGTACATTCAGTAGGTGATGGCAAAGGTGTAACATTAGGTAATACACTCAATACAATAGGGTGAGGCGCAGGCAAATAAACAGACCGTCATCTTCAGTGTTCTAGTAACAAAGGGAGTGATAGAGCTGCATTCAGAGGTGGGGGCAGGTGCATTGGGAATGTTGGAGCTGGTAGCATAGTTGCCTGGCAGAGGCCAAGAAAAGATGCAGCACAGACTATTTGTAGAAGTTCATGATGGTGTTCTTGGAGCCAGTGCAGAAGAGGGCTAAATACCCCTTTATTGGCATCTTGGACAGCGACAGATTCCCCGGGGGTTGCCTTTCCTGTGGCTGAGGCCATCTTGGGACCAGCCCAGGAGCTTTGACAGTGTCCAGCATCCAATCCGGCACCCTCCAATCGTATGGCCTGCAAGTATGCAGTTCTGACCAGGTTCCTTTCAGGGTTCTTGGACCACACTTCAGCTGAAGGGCTGATCTTGGACTCTGCCTTCTGGAAGTCTAGTGGCCAAGAGGATTTGAATAAGCCTCCAGAGAAAGATTCTTCAGAAACTTGACCAAGCAGCAGAAAAGGTCTGTGCTGCCTATTCTTTTGGCCTCTAATAGGCAAGCTATGCTGTCATGTTGGCCAGCGTTGGTCACTCCCTGTTGGGAATCCTTGATGTTGTCCTCCATTACCTTCCTGCTGATCGGCAACTTGAGGTGAAGTTTGTCTGAGACCAGGGTGAAGCGCTGGCTAAATACTGGCTCCATATGGCTTTAGACATCTTATGCCCGTGCCTTGGCATCAGGCATTGCAGTGCATCACAGGGTCTGGCTGCAGCTTTCCACCTTCATGGCAGATACCCATCACAAGCTGTCCAATGTCTCATTCATGGGCAGCAACCTCTGTGGCCCAGGAGTGCACAGACATTTCACTAAAATAGAGAAGCCCAGTGCCAGCCTAGATTCTGTGACATTGTCCAAGAAGGACCCTAAGGCTCAGAAGCCTAAGAAGACCCTCCAGTGTCAGTCCTTTCCCCCACAGGAGCCTTGGCAACAGCCCCAGCATGAGCAGTACCAAGCCTGGCACCTGAAGCCCACGTTCCGCAGCCAGGAGCTGAAAAGAGGTAGAGGTGGGGGAAGTGATGCCCCCCCCAGCCACAGGTGCCCCCCTCCAGAGCTGTCCAGTGATGGGTTTGGGGTGCCATCCTCCCCCCTGTCCAGTCCCTGACCCAATTCCTTAGAGAGATGGGTTATGCCACTTCTGGCCATATTGCGCTATCATTACTGTGGACAAGTGGGTACTAGAAATTTTAGGCAGAGGGTTGCCTCTCAACTTCAAGGCTCTCTCGCTTTACTGACTCCACGCTTCTCTGGATTCCATGGTGTCGCAGAACACACTGTCTGCCCTCAGGGAGGATGTTGCTCAGCTCCTTGTGAAAGGAGTAATAGCCTGTGTCCCAGATGACCTGGCAGCCTTCCTGCGGCGCAGAGGCATCCGGGTGTATCCCTACCTGGATGACTGACTGACTGATAGCTGGGTAATCCAGGGAGACCATAGAACAGTCCAGAGATCTGGCCCTCCAGACCTTCGGAGAACTGGGAATTTTGGTCAACCTGAACAAGTTTGAAATGACCCCCTTGCAGGTGATCAAATTCATCGGGGCAGAGCTTGTCTCCGTGAGGGCCAAGGCCCATCACCCTACTGACTGGGCTCAGGACCAGTTATACCTGATCATTTCAGGTTGGGCACTCGTGCCCTGCCTGAAATTTCTTGATGTCGCGGGTACATGGCATCCACCACCAGCGTGGTCCATTGGGCACGCTGTTGGATGCACCACCTGCAGTGGGATCTGGGCCACCAGTAGTCTGAGTGCATGAATCGTCTGGACAAGACCCAGCCTATGTTGGATGCCATCCAGTAGTGGCTGGTCCCTTAACATCTGGAGAAAGTCATCCTGTTTGCCCAGAACAGACGGTCAGTCATGACGGACACGTCTCTAGTGGGGTGTGGAGCACACCTTGGAGACCACAGAGCCCACAATTCTGGTCATGCTGGGAGTCCCGATACCACATCAGCCTGCTGTATCTCCGTACACTGCAGCTGGCTGTCACGGAATTTGCTCCTTTGATCAAGGGTCGTGTCATGCAGGTCCAGATGTACCATACCATGACCATATTTTGCCTGAATAGGCAGGGCAGAACATGCCCCCTTTCCTTGTGTCTGGAAACTCTCTTCGCCTGGACACTCGTGTGCAGATCTCCTGGCAGTCCATGTTGGCGGGAGCTCACAACTGCTGGCAGGCGCTGTCAACTGGGTGGGAGAGATGTTGCACAGGTGGTCCCTACATCAGGAGGTGGTAAGCTACCTGTTCTTCCAGTGGGGTACCCCTCTGGTGAACCTGTTCACCTCCTGGGAGAACAGAAAGTTGACTGTTTTGTGCCTGCCCCCTGCTATCCAGGACACTGTTGGGTGGACGCCTTTGCAATGTTCCCTCCCTTCCCCTTGATCCACAAAGTGGTGGTCGAGGCTCAGAAGGATAAGGCGCAGATGATTCTTGTGGCCCCAGACTGGCCCAAGCAGTTCTGGTTCCTAGATCTCTTCGGTCTCAGCAGCAGGCCTCCGTGGTAGTTGCTTCTTCATCTGGACTTGGACATTGGGGGACAGTCCTTCACCCAGAACTTCATTCCTTGCACCTCTCGGCCTGACTCTTGAGCAGCTAGAGTTCCAGGCCATGGGTCTCTTGGACAACTGAAAGGAGTTGACTCACAGATGTTTTGCATTTAAGTGGGAGCTTAGTCTCTTTGCCTGCCCTATGATGAGCGTCCTAGAGTACCTCTGAAACATAGAAACATAGAAATATAGAATTTGACGGCAGATAAGGAGCGCTTGGCCTATGTAGTCTGCCCATTCTGCTCTGGTCCCTTTCTGTCGGGACTGTGGGTGACCACCCTTAAGATGCACCTGGTAGCCATCTCTGCTTACCAGCATGCGCTTGTAAGTCGATGGCCCAGGAGAAGAAGGTGATCTGGTGCTTTTTTAAAGGCCTTGACCACTTGTCTCCTCTGGTGTGTGAGCCACCACCATCATGGGACTTACTGCTGGTGCTGGCTGTGCTCAAGGGCAAGCCATTTGAACCTTAGCACAGGTGTGAGATTGCACATCGTTCATAAATAATGGCCTTCTTGGTGGCTATCATGTCATCCACAAGGATTAGTGAACTCTGGGCACTCTCGGTGGAGTCTCTATATCTGGTCTTCCACAAGGACAGGATCGTCCTTCGCCCCCACCCGAAGTTCCTGCAGAAGTCAGTATTGGAGTTTCACCACAACCAGGTGATCAGTCTTCTGGTATACTTAAACAGATCTTCTTCTGAAGCCAGCCAAAGGCTCCACATTCTGGACCTGCGGAGAGCGCTCACTAATAATAAAATGCACATGGCTGGAGTTTGGAGTAAGGCTCGCCCACTGTTTGTTACATACATTGAAGCTGCACCCGGCAGACTGGCAGCAGAGCAGATGACCACCAGGTGGATTACATTCTATGTTGAATTCTGCTATAGGTTGGCTGGTAGAGAGCTTCCCAGGGCGTTAGGACACATTCCACCAGACATACTGGTGCCTCGGTGGCTGCCTCGAGGGACATCCCCATACAGGGGATTTGTAGGGCTGCTACCTAGAGGAAAGCCCACACCTTCATCTCCCATTACAGCATCTACATTTTGTCATGTAGGGATGTTACTTTTGTGGCCTCAGTTATCCAGTCTCTGTTCGCCAAATAGGGGTGTGCCCCTTTTGCCGCATCCTCCCAGAGAACTGCTTGGTATCTGCCATAGTGTGGATAGTGAACTGTAGCCACACCCTTAGAAATATAGGTTGCTCAAATTCTAGGAGTGGTATACAGTTCACATCCACACAACCCACCTGGCCTCCCCTGGCGAGTGGAACATGGATCTCTGCTTTCAGTGTGCAAAGATCTGGCGTCATGAGGCAGAGCTGGAGGATATGGTACCAGGGTGGTGGGAGCTGCTTAGCTTGAAGACATCCAAAAAAATTAGCCTGTTCCAGTGGAATTATCATAGTGTGGATAGGATCTGTATACCACCCTAGAACTAGTTGTGTGAGTAACCTATAATCTTCATCAGGTGCATCTCTTGCATCAGGCCACACCTATGGAACTATATATGCCAGGCACTAGGAATACACGGAAACTTTTTAGCTAGCAGTCTAGCTGGGGCCATGATGACATCCGATGCTGATGTCCTCCCTATGTAAACGTGGGTGGCCCCTTCATTTCCTCAGTTGTTTTCCTGCCATCAACCATCCCACATTGGACTCCACGGAGACAACTGCAGTTTCAGTCAACCACCAAATCTTCGATTTCTTTTCTTTCTTACCCTAGTTTAATCATTTTACATTATAAAATGATTTTTGATTTTGTTTATGCCGACCTACCCCAACAAACTCTTCTGTCATCAGGGGTGTGGTCAGAAGATCTTTATCAACATCATGGGCCACACCATTTCAGATATTCCATCAGATTTCTCCTGGTAATATCCTGCTTCTCAGCATCTGATTCAACCAAGCTACCTGGCGGCATCATCAGAAGGCCCTAGAAAACTTCCTCCTGCAACAGAAGGTTGCCCCAAATGGAGAAGGAGCTCCAGGCAAGGAGCACATCTGCCTCACCATCTCCATCCATGGGCTTTCACTTTTCCAAGGCCCAGGACAAGTCATTTGGCAAACACAAGCAGCGGGAGAGATAGCAGAGCAAGGAGAAGTCCTCCACGGTGCACTCCTGATAGCCGCGTTGAGCACCAACCATTGCGGGGTCATCAACTGCCTAGGTGGTGACCTCCACTGCTGCCCACACTTTCTCTTCCACAGGGTTGGCCTAGGCAGTGCTTCTTAGTAGTCCTTCCATTGATGGCTCGTCGGTGTCAGGTCTACTGTGTTCCCCACCTGTGATGCAGCTCCTGTCATTTACGCCCATTTACAGTTCAGGGGGAAACAGACAAGACTCTCCACTGGACCTACTTTGGCCAGCACTGGCCCGTCAACATCAGGATTTTCATCACCCCCCCCTACCGGTGACGCCTTTGGCCATTTCGTCAACGCCAGAACTCCAGCCACCCCTGTCCACACGTCTGGAACTCCTGCCTTTATGGTTCCCTCTTGTCCAGGGGATTCAGGCAGGGGGTTCCGCTGGCTGTACATCGGCTGGCACTGGTCCTTCGATGTTGAGCTTTTTACGCCCCCGCTTACTTGGGCCACATCATCAATGTCAGGAACCCACCCTCCCCCAACAACGTTGCTGGCTGTCAACATCCAGATGATGCTCTTCTCCTTTTGGGAGTTAGTGCACCACCTTGCCCCTCTTTTGAGCACATCAGTGCTGGGGCCTACTAGGCTTGTCCCCATGTTGTAGCCTATCACATCGATGTGTCCTGTGCGGTCATCAACATTTTCTGTGCCCATCTCAAAATCTGGAGCGGGAGATGAATACCATCCTGACCTCCTTCCTTTTGACGAGGAGGAGAAGGAAGGGTTGGACGAGGAGGGGGCTGGGAGCCCCTCCAGCTCTGTCTCCTGAGGATGTGAGGACTCTCTCAAGATACCCCAAGCCCCCATGACCCATCCTTCATCTCTGTACGCGGCAACTGCAGGCAGCTACAAGTTTGATGCTGAGGAGCAGGATATTACAGGAGAAATCTAATGGAATATCTGGAACCACCAGATTACCACCCCCCAATTATTCCTCGTCTGCTGGCTGCATTTGAGGTTGCCACCATGGCTGCCCTGGTACAGGCCAAACATGATCCATGTGATGCCTAGAAAGGCAGACAAGTTGTAACAGGCTCTCTCAGGGAAGCCTTTTCTCACAGAACAACCTAGGGAAGATTCAGTGGTGATAAATGCTACCCATGATGGGTCCAAGAGACCTCAGCTTTCTTCCATCAGATAAGGAGTGCAGAAAGCTGGATTATATGGGCAAGAGGACCTATGCCTCTTTCACATTGGTCATCATAATTAATATTACATTGCCCGTATGGTCATGTTTCAGAATACTCTCTGGAAGAGGGGCAAGGCCGCCGCTTAGGCCCTTCCAGAGGGTCCACAGAGACAAGAGCACCTTAAAGTCTTCCAGTCTGGGGCAGATGTGTGCAAACACCTTTTGAGAGCTGCCTACAATGTTGCAGATGCCTCTGCTAGACCAGCTGTGGTTGGCCTCGGTCGCAGAAGACATTCTTGGCTCAGGGTGTCCAGTTTCACAACTGACATACAATGGTCCATCATTAATGCCCCCCATCAGAGGCTTTAAGCTCTTCGGGGCAGATGTACAGGACATCCTTTCTGACCTGCAGGCCTCAGGGAGAACCCTGCTGTTGGTCCACTTCCCTTTACTATACACAGCCAAGAGGTGGACAGAAGGTGCCTTTTTCGTTGGGCCTCCCACAAACCTAAGCTGGGTACCCAACAGCCAGACAAGTGCAGAGTGGCCACAGCCCTCCCCACTCCTTCCTCCACCACCAGGAAGGCCCTGAAGAGCTATCACATCAGATGTATGGGTCATGCAGCTCATAGAGCAAGGTCTCCCACTAGAACTTCTGGAGTGGCCTCCAGATCGACCTCCAGTTCATTCACAGTATCCTCAGATCACATTCCGGTGCTGCGGGGAGAAATTCTCACGCTGCTGCTGCAAAAAGGCCATAGAACCAGTTCCAGTGGATCAGAGGGTTCTGTTCCCACTTCTTCCTGGTCCCTAAGTGCACAGAGGATTTACAGCCCATCCTGGACCTGAAAAATCTGAATTTCTACATCCAGTATAAGAAGTTCAGGATGGTAACCCTTCAAGGCCTGCTGCCTCTTCTGCACAAAGGAGACTGGATATGTTCCCTGGACATGCAAGATGCATACCTGCACATAAAGGTTTGTAAGTTCTTCAGGTTCCTTTTCCAGGGGAGCCCTGCCAGTTCAGGGCTTTGCACATTGGCTTTATCTTCTGCACCATGGGTCTTTACCAAATGCTTGTTGGTGGTAGCAGCAGCTCTCAGGAGGGAGGGACTTGTACGTCTTCCCTTACCTGGACGACCGGTTGCTCAAAGCACAGTCTGAGGAGCAACTGCTCCGCATCCTAGCATGTTCCACGCATTAGAGATCACTATCATCCTGCTCAAGTCAGTCTTGACCCCACGTCAGCGTCTTCAGTACACAGGAGCCATACTGGACACTGCCCAGGGTGCGGCTTTCTTTCCTCGGGACAGGGTGGAATGCCTGATGGAACAGACCAGGTTGTTTTACTCCATTCCCCCCAGGATTTTTAAAATGTTAGCCACTGTGGCTAATGTCCCCCCAGGCTGTTTAGCCACTATGTGAAATCATGAGCCACACCATGATATACACTGCCAAATTAGTTATTCTAAACCATGTACTGTACTATTGCTAAAAATGGCATGAACAGAAGGTTTTAGGCTCTGTGGCTCGGGTAACTTTAAAAATTGTTAAAAACTTTAGCCACACGCTAAAAACATTCGCCAGTGGCGACATGGCGAGTGGCTAGCGGGAGCATAGTTTTACAGTAACCAGTATGTCGCAGCCAGGACATTTCTATGTCTGCTGGGCTTGGTGGCCGGGCACCTGACGAGGCTGCACATGCAGATCCCCCAGTGGACTCTTGAGTCCAATGGGATCAACGACTCCATGATCTAGAACAGAAGGTTCTAGTAACTTTGCCAGTAAAGAAAGTGCTTCAGTTGTGGATGGAACCCAGCAACTTACTCAAAGGGGGGTTCCTTTCCTGATTGCCTTCACTCAGCAGATCATCACCACGGATGCTTTGGGGATGAGCTGTGGGGCTCACCAGGGCCCGAACCTGACCCAGAGTTCTAGGACCGCAATGAAGAGTTCCCACCACATAAACATCCTCAAGATGAGGGCCATCCTATACAGCCTGCAAGCCTTCCAGGACTATCTGTTCCTGGTTCCTGTGTCAGTGCAGATGGACAACATCAGTGTAGTGCACTACATCAGCAAGCAAGGGGGGGGACCCATTCTTACCCCCTGTGCAGAGAAGCGATGAGTGTCTGGTATTGGGCTCTAAAACACAGTTCAGAATTGTTGGCAGTCCATGTTCCAGGCGCACAAAACGTCTTGGCAGATAAGCTAAGCAGGTTGCAGTCCAGGGTCGTCCAGAGTTGGATCTGTGAATTTCGTTGCTCTGTTTTGGCCTAATCAGATCTGGTTCCCCTTACATCAGCAGTTGGTGGTGGAACCTCCAGTACCCCTACCCCTGTGCAAAGGCTTGCTTTCACAGGAGCAGGGCACCTTCATTCATTCGGTCCTCAAGTCCCTTCGTCTTCATGCCTGACTCCTGAACACACAGCCATGGCTAGATTTGTGGTATCCCAAAAGTTGATTGATGTCCTAGTGGCTGCTAGGAAGCCTTCCACCCGGGCCACTTATTCCATGAAGTGGAAGTACTTTGCTCTGTTGGCTGCTTCCTATCATTTGGATCCATTCGCTTATCCAGTGAATCAGATTCTGCAGTACTTGCTGTTCCTCTCCGAATCAGGCCTGCAGTACTCCTCCATTAAGGTGCACCAGGTTGCTATTTCAGTCTTCCATGTTCCTGTTGATGGCTTAACAGTAGCACAACTGGAGGTGTCCCGTACATTTTTGAGAGGCGTTATTCATCTGAAGCCTCCAATCCACAATCCATTTATGCCTGGGGACTTAAATTTCATGTTAGAGAAACTTACTTTGGCTCCTTTTGAGCTGGCTGCAACATGCGAGCTACGCTTTCTGTCGTGGAAAGCATTTTTTTTTTAGTTGCTATTACTTCTGGAGAATTTCTGAGCTTCAGGCTGTGATGCGTGAGTCTCCTTATTTGGTTTTCCACAAAGATAGGGGTAACTTTGTGTACCAACCGTAAGTTTTTACCAAAGGTGGTGTCTGAGTTTACCCTGAATCAAGCCATCCGCCTGCCTGTGTATTACCAAGAGCATGCCAATCCAGTGGAAGCATTGCTCCATACTTTAGATGTTCCCTGAATAGACAGATAATGTGTATCGCACGAGGGACTGCAGGAAGTCCTCTCAGCTGTTTTTCTTTCACCTCAGGAAAGAGGGCATACCAGTTTCTAAACAGTGCCTGTCCAAATGGTTGGCCAACTGTATTATTTTCTGTTATAAGAAGTGTGGTAAAGAACTTCCTGGGATTGTGCATGGCCACTCTACCAGGGGCATGGCCAGTTCTGTTAACTGTTTTAGGAATGTGTCAGGCACTGAAATCTGTGCCGCTGCCACTTGGAGTGCAGTCCACACTTTCACTAAACACTACAGTCTGGACATTGCCTCTAGGAGAAGGGCAGGCTTTGGCCTGGCTGTGCTTCAAGGCCTCTTGTCTTAGGCCTATAGCTTCCAGCCACTCAGACTCTCTGTCAGTACTGCTTGAGACTCGTTCCATAGATGTGGCCTAATGCAAGAGATACCCTCGATGAAGACAGTACATTTGCGTAAGAACTTATTGTAATAGTAGATCTTCGAGAGGATCTCTTGCATCAGGCCATGCCATCCCACCCTCCATCTCCCTTCACCTCAGGGCTTCCTTCGTCCTGCCTCTCTTTCTAGGATGGTTCACCTTCTGTTTCACCTTGTTTGGTGGTGGGAACCTCTGGCCCTCCCTCAGTTCCCCAGGAAGAAGTCCTCTGCATATGGTCTCCGGCAGGGGAACTGAGGTGAATGCGGGGCCGCCCACGTTTATATAGGGAGGACGTCTGCATCTGATGTCGTCATGGGTGTCCCCAACTAGACTGCTAGCTAAAAGGTTTGTGTGGTTCTAGTGCTTGGTGGCTATAGTACCATAGGTGTGGCTTGATGCAAGAGATCCTCTCGAAGATCTACTGATCTTACTTCGAGAGGGCTCTTGCAGGAGGTAATTACTTATAGGACTGCACCCCTTAGCATCAGGACCACCGGAAACCTTTTGTTAGCAGTGTCTGACGGGGAATGCCCACTGGATGTCATGTCATTGGACGCCAGCATGAGACACTACATAGGGCGGTTCCCACGTCCGCCCTCCAGTTCTTTCCCGACACCGACCTGTGCACATCGGACCAACTGAAGCTCATTGCAGCAGTCCGAACGCCTTTTTACTCGGATGAGTGTCCGTTTTATTTCTTATTTTCTTCTTTACACTATGTTGTTTGTATGTTGTCCACTACACCGGAATCACATAAAAACAAGTGCAGTTTGTGCGGCATCCAACTACCTTTGCCTCTTCTGTTTGGGCCCTCAACATAACATCGAGGAGTGCAAGGCCTGTGCTAAATTTAACCAGGCCATGGGGAAACGGCGTCGGCAGTCGCTCGAGGCTCATCTCCTGAATGAAAAAATGGCAACTATGGAGAAAGAGCTTAAACTCCAAAGTGCTTCTTCCTCGCCATCGGACCAACATAAAAAGAAAAGGGATAAAGACAAACACCGGGACTCTGAGCAGTCCCGCCCTCCTTCCAAGCCACCCGCGGGCCCTTCATCAGAGATTAGGCCCTCTTCCTCCGGGAAGGTAAGTGCCGTGGCCAAACCTACGCTATCCTAAGAGCAGGTTTTGGCTCCCCTGCCATCACTAGTTAAGGTGTTGGCAGGTTACTCGGATTCATCTGAGACAGCCTCCACTCGTAGGCTCATTTCCACCCTGGGCTCTAGGTCGGCAGACACTGCCGATAAGTCGCTCGTCGGTACTCCTGACGAACGCCCGGCCAGGGTTGGTAAGCCAGGGGTTAGGCCCTCTGACTCTTACATGACGCAGGCCAATCGTCTGACCTTCCAGTGACTGCACAATCTCTTCACGTCTGTCAGGCTCTGACATGACGCTGCTGGCTGTTGACAATGTCCTGGCTGCAGGAATAGGGTCTCCCAGAGACTCCCTTCATGGAGAACCCTCTTCTCTGGTTCTGTCTGACCTCCCTCCACTGTTGCCAGGTCCGACGGACAAACCCCTTCAGTCAGATCTTCCTGTCGAAGGGCCGTCACTGGGCCTCACGGGAGCTCCAGCGCCTGTTGTGGTAACGGACCCTGTTCCAAACTGTCCACCCTCGTCAGGGCTCCCATCGTGTCTACCACTCACGGGACCTCCCTTGGGGCCTTGCCCTTCTGGATCATATTGTCTGGCAGGGCCATCAGACTTCCCTCCATCTGGGCCGCCGTCTGGCTTCCGTCCGTCGGGGCCACCATCAGGCTACCCTCCGGTTCCGTCGGCATATCCTCCATCAGGTCTGCCATTGGAATATCACCCGTCAGGACCGCTGTCAGGTTTCCTTCGTTTGGATCTGACGTCCAGCTTTGCGTATCCTCCAGGCTATCATCCGTCAGCTCTGACACCAGATTTTTCTTCATATTATTCAGGCTACCCTGGCTATTTTCATGCATCAGGTTGCCCACATTACCCTTCTCCTAGTTCTGGGGGACACAGTCCTGGCTCTGGATTCTCGCAGCCTCCACCTCCTCCCACTCCACCTCCACAACCTCAGGTGGATTTTCGGGACATTCTTAAGTCTTCGTGGTCTGAAAGCAAGTCCCAATTGGTTTCAGAACTAGATAGCAAGCATGCGGTTGTCCCGGACGCAGGCCGCCCAGCTCACCCTCCTCAGGTGTCCTCTCCGGTGCCGTCTCGTCCTGTAGCATCAGGCCGTCCATTAGCTACGACGACCCTGACATCTGACGTCATTTCAGAGCCAGATCCTCCCAATTCCTGAAAAGATTCCGGAGGATATGGGAGATTCCGAAGTGGACTCAAATTTCTCATCCACAGAGTCAAATTTCAACCCCGAGGATCTAGTCCATTGTGAGTCTCCAAAGTCACCCGAAGACCCATCCTTTGTGGACCTCCTCAAGCACATGTCAGAAGCTCTGGATCCCAAAAGACAGAGGTTGGCAGTGCATCTTGATTTCCCGGATACGAGTCCGGTTCTCACTCCTCCATGGCTGGAACCTCATGAGCACCTTTCCTTGAGGATCTGGCAGAGACCTTCCTCTGTCCTGCCATGGCAAAGAAAGCTGACCAGGTTTACAGAACCCCTGAGGACAAGAATCACCTGAGCGCCCATCCTAATACGACTCGGTGGTCATTACGGCTGTCCATGATAGATCAGCTAAGCCTAAGCAGCTCAGTATTTCTCCTTTTGCTAAGTCCAGGCAAATGGACCAGTTCAGGAGAAAGTTCTGTACATCTTCTACTCTAGCTATACGTGCTTTGAACTACATCTCGCACATGCTAGAGTACCAGAAGACCTTGTTCCGCCAGCTCGAGTACGTTGTCGGGGTATTACTGGACTCTGATACTAAATCCTCATTGGCATCTACATTAAAGATGGCCAAGGTGGCTGGACACCATTCTTTGCAGGCCACTTACGATGCAGTGGATTCCTCCACTAGAGGCGGGGCCACAGCTGTAAGCCTTCGCCGGTACTGTTGGCTAAGAGTAGCGGGGTTAGCCCCTGATGTTCAGTCTGCTATCCAAGATGCACTTTTCAGCAGTTCTGTCCTGTTCGGCGGGGATGCCCAAGACATTATTACCAGTCTGCAGGATAAGAGCACAGCTCTTTGGTCTGTACATACTATGTACAGGCTGAAACAACAACAAAGCATCTTTTTCATCAACAAAACAGACATCGGACGAAAACCCAGCAAGGACCCAAGCGCCAGTTTAAATGCAGGGCTCTCAATATTGCCGCTGCACTCCCAGTCGAGATCCAAAGATCTTCAGGTGTGGCCCTCCCGAGACCCCCCCCTCCAACACCTGACTTGCTGACTGCCCTCCCTCCTCCTCTTCTGCTGGAGGAACAGGTGGGTGGAAGATTCGAAAAGCATCTGGGAGTCCATCATGTCAGACGCTTGGGTGCTTCAAATAACCAAGCTTGGTCACTTTCTAGAATTCAGAGAAAAACCTCCAAACAATTCACCGAGGTCTTCTCATTACCCAAGGGCGCGTATCCCCTATCTCAGGGAGGAAGTCACGGCTCATCACAAGGAAGCAATAGCCAGTGCCGGCACACCAGGTAGGGACAGGGTTTTACTCCCATTTCTTTCTGGCCCCCAAAAAGACCAGGGATTTATGCCTGATTCTGGATCTCGGTACTCTCAGCCTCATCATAGAGTACAAGAGGTTTCGAATGCTGACACTGCAAAGCCTTCTGCCTCTCCTCTCCTCTCCAAAGGACAATGGCTTTGTGCTCTGGACATGAAGGATACGTATCTTCACATCCCAATATTCCGTCTACATTGAAAATTCCTCAGGTTCCATTTCCAAGGGGAACATTACCAGTTTAAAGCTTTCCCTTTTGGCCTATCTTCTTTCCCATGGGTGTTTACCAAATGCCTGATGGCAGTGACTGGAGCCCTGAGGAGTCTGGGCACTATGTCTTTCCCTACCTTGATAATTGGCTCCTCATAACATCATCACAGGCGGGATTAAAAGCATTTCTGTCGGCTACTCTGCACCTTTTTGAGCGCCTGGGTATCACGGTCAATTACAACAAGTCCCAGCTTGCTCCTTCCCAACACCTTCTATTTATTTGGGTGGTGGTAGGCACACTGCAGGGTATGGCTTTTCTCCCCTTGGACAGGGCAGATACCCTGGAGAGTCAGGCCAAGCTGGTATCTTCCAAAAGACACATTTCGGCCAGGGCGGTTCTCAGTATTCTTGACCTCATGACAGTGGCTATCCCCATTGTCCCATTGGCCAGACTCCACATGCGTATTTCATAGTGGACTCTAAGGTCTCAGTGGGATCAGAGGGAGGATGACTTGGGACAGTCCAGTCATCATCTCCAGCCCAATGCAGTGGGACCTGTTGTGGTGGCAGGACTCTAGCAATCTGATTTCTAGGAGTCTCTTTCCAGATCCCTTCTCACTCCCACATACTGACTGCAGATGCATTAGAACAGGGATGGGGTGCCCATCTGGGATACCACAGGACCCAGGGACTGTGGTCACCTGTAGAGGCACACCTGCACATAAATGTGGTAGAAATAAGAGCAGTGCTTTATGCTCTTCAGGCTTTTCAGCACATTCTCGTACAAGAAAACCTGTTGATACAAACAGACATGTGTGTGGTGTGGTACATCAGCAGACAGGGGGGCACCAGCTCGTACCCTCCTTGCAGAGGAGCGTTGCGGGTTTGGAACTGGGCTGTTCTGCACAGAGTCTGTCTTCTGGCGATTCACGTCCCAGGTGTGCAGAACGTTCTAGCAGACAAGTCTCTGTTGCACCAGGGTAAGAGCTCATGAATTAGAGCTAAAGCCAGAAGTTCTGGATCACATCTTCGACTTTTGGGATAGTCTGGAAGTGGATCTGTTCGCAGCCCCATCAAATGCAAAACTCCCAAGTTTTGCTCTCTCGATCCCAGGCATGGTACTTTCTGGCAAGATGCACTGTCGCTTTCTTGGACAGGGAGATTTCTGTATACATTCCCTTCCTTTCTGGTGTTACAGAGAGTGTTGATCAAGCTTCAGTCCGAAGGAGCTCAGATGATACTTGTAGCTCCTTTTTGGCCTCGACAAATCTGGTTCCCGCTGTTTCAGCAGTTAGCTGCGGAACCTCCGATCCCTCTACCTCTATCTTATCTCTTTACCCAGGAGGAGGGCACACTGCTTCATCCGGGGCTAAAGTCTTTTCATCTTCACGCGTGGCACCTTAAGACATAGCTGCTTCTCAATATGGGGCTTCCCATAGAGTAGCTCAGATTTTGGTAGAGGCGCGAAAGCCATCTACCAGAACTACCTGTGCCATAAAATGGAAGCATTTTTCCATCTGGGCCACCTCGCAAGCTCTGGATCCTGTTTCGTGCCCTGCTCCTCAGGTCATAGAGTACCTCCTTTATCTGTCGGACTTGGGTTTGACTTATTCGTCCCTAAAGGTGCATTTAGCAGCTGTTTCTGCCTACCATAATCCAGTAGGAGGCAAGACAATCGCTCAATTGGAGGTCTCCAAAACCTTTTTGAAAAGTATTTTACATTTGAAACCCCCCGTGCATAACCCTGCTCCACCATGGAACCTTAATTTTCTGTTAGAAAAATTGACCTTGCCTCCCTTTGAACCGGCAAGTACTTGCGATTTGCACTTCTTGTCCTGGGATGCACTCTTTTTGGTTGGTTACCTCAGCTTATAGAATTTCCTAGCTACGGGCACTGATGTGTGAGCCTTATTTGATTTTTCATAGAGACCATGTGGCTCTGCACATAAATTCTAAGTTTCTGCCTGAGGTTGTTTTGGAGACTACCCTTAATCAGTCTCTTGAATTGCCGGTATACTACCCTGGGCATTTTAATGGGCATATTCTGCATACATTAGATGTCCACAGAATTTAACGTTATTATATGAACAGGACAAAGGATGTCCGCAGAACGGATAAGCTTTTTGTTACTTTCATACCAAAAAGGGAGGGTGCGGCAGTTTCCAAACAGTTTCTTTCAAAATGGCTGGCAAACTACAAACATACGAAATTTGCCAGCGGATAAAGGCCTAGACATCTCAAGTCTGCTCGAATGTGCAGCTAGCACCCCTTATTCTGCAGCTGCCCCTCCCTTCCACCCTTCCCCTTCATTGACCCTCCCCCTTGTCCTGTCCCATCCCCTTTTGAAGCAGTCCACTGTTCTACTGGATACCACTTCTGCAGGTAACGCATTCCACCCAGCCACCACCCTCTCTGTAAAAAAAAAAAAAAAAAAGTGTCTCCCTCCTGAACCTTCCTCCCTCCAGTCTTGTATCCTGGCCCCTTGTGTCCCTCCCCTTCCTTACTTTGAACAGCCCCTCTGTACCTGTCTTGTTTATTCCTTTGATGTACTTAAAGGTTTCAGTCATCTCCCCCCTGTCCCTCCTCTCCTCCAGCGTGTACGTGTTCAACTCCCTCAGCCTCCTCTCATATGATGAGTCCCCCAGCCCCTTGATCATCTTTGTTGCCCTGCGCTGCACCCCCTCCAGTAACTTAATGTCCCTCTTCAGATACGGGCGCCAGTACTGCATGCAATACTCCAGATGCTGTCTAACTAATGACCTATACAGTGGCAGAATCACCTCCTCCCTCCTCGAGGATATACCCCTTGCAATACAACCCAGCATTTTGTTGGCCTTTGCAGCTGCCTTCCTACATTGTGCCGAGTTGTTCATTGACCCTGTAATGAGCACCCCAGATCCTTCTCCTCCTCCTCCTCTATCTGGTCTAGCTGCACTCTCCCCACCCCCAAGCTGGTGACTCCTCCTGGGTTCTTCATCCCAAAATGCAGCACCTTGCACTTTTGGCATTAAACTTCAGTTACCAGGTGTCTGACCAGGTTTCAAGCTTTGCCAGATCATCCTGCAACCCCTGCCATCCCCCTAGGTCATCCACCACCGCTCCTACCTTGGTATCATCAGCAAACAGACTGATCTTGCTCTTGATGTCCAATAATATGTCTGCAATGAATATCCCAAACAACAGTGGTCCCAACTCTGAGCCCTGTGGAACACTGCTCGTCCACTACCCTTGGGTGTGAGAGCTCCCCATCCACCACCACCCTCTGTTGCCTTCCCTGAAGCCAGCTCCCTACCCATCTCACCAGCTTTGCACCCGCCCCTGTGCCTTCTAGCTTACTTCCCAGCCTTCCGTGTGGCACCGAGTCGAATGCCTTACTGAAGTCCAGATACAGGACATCAACTGCATGGCCCCTGTCCAGTTGCCTAGTTACCCAGTCATAGAACTCCACCAGGTTGGTTTGGCAGGATCTGCCGTGTATGAAGCCATACTGTCTGCTGTCCTGTAGTCTTTTGGCCTCTAGGAGGGCCACCAGCCTCTCCTTAAGGATAGTCTCCATTAGCTTACCCACGATGGACGTGAGGCTTACTGGTCTGTAGTTTCCCGGTTCATCCTTGGGGCCACTCTTGTGGAGGGGCACCACATGAGCCATCCTCCAGTCCTGAGGTATACGCACCAAATTTAGTGAGGCATTAAATAGGTCTGCCAAAGGTCCTGCAAGGACCTCTGCCAGCTCCTTCAGTACCCTGGGGTGGATGGCATCTGGGCCTGGTGCCTTGTACACCCTCAGTGCCTTCAAACCCTCCTGAACTCTGCCCTCCATGATTTCCCCATCTGTCACCCCCTTCCCCCATGTTTCTGCCATTCCTCCCCCCCTTGGGTATCACCCCCTCTTCTCCTTAGTAAATACTGAGCAGAAGTAATCATTTAGTGCTTCTGCCTTATCACACCCTGCTTCCACCCAACCCCCCTCCTTCCTAATCCTTACTATGTGGTCCTTACAGCTCCTTTTCTCCCTGATGTACCAAAAGAAGTCCTTCTCCCCCTTCTTAATGCCTTGTGCCAGCCTGAGTTCCGTAGATGACTTGGCTCCCCTTACTTTCCTTGTCACCTCCTTCAATTCCATCAAGTACTCCTCCCTGTCCTCCCCCCTCCCTGTTTTCTTGTACCTCCTAAAGACAGCTCTTTTTCTCCTTACCTTTTCCATGACCTCCTTGCTCAACCAGCTCGGTTTCCTAGCCCTAGCCTTCTTGCTCTGGGCCTTGCAGCAGGTTTTGGTTGCCTGCACTATCCCCAGCTTTATGAGCTCCCACCTCTGGTTAGTGTCCATACTGGGTTGAATTCTGGCTAGGTACCATTTTACCACTTCCCCCATCCTCCCAAAGTTGGCCCTCCTGAAGTCCAGCACTCTTGTGCCAGATTCCACTCTTTCCTTGCCCATATCCAATGTGAGCCATACTGAGTGGTGGTCACTCCCTGACAGTGGTTCCTCCACTGTAAGTTCTCTCACAAAGTCCTCATTTGCCAGCACAAGGTCAAGGGTATTGCCTAACCTGGTTGGTTCACTGACCATTTGCAGCCCTGCTCCCTTCTGTTCCTGGTTGTTGGGGTACTCCAGTCCACTCCTGGCATATTGAAGTCCCCCACAATCACCACACTACCCTTCTTGCAGGTCCTCCTGATCTGTCCCACTAGTTCCCCGTCTAACTCCTCCGTCTGAGATGGCAGCCTGTACACCACTCCCATTCTGAGAATCCTGTTCTTGGAATCCTGGATTTGCATCCAAAGTGACTCCGTACTACCCTCCTCCCCTTCCTCCCTTACACACTTCAGGCCTTCCTTCACATATAGTGCCACCCCGGCCCTTTCCAAATCACTCTGTCCCTACAAAATAACCTGTACCCTGGTACAGACAGGTCCCAGTCATTGTATTGGGTGGCCCATGTTTCTGTGATGGCTGCAATGTCCACCTCTCCCTCTGCCATGAGCACCTGTAACTCTGCAGTTTTCCTTCCAAGGCTCCTAGCATTAAGGGTAACCACCTTCCACCCCCCCCCCAATCCTGCCCTCCTTTACTAGCATCGCCAATAGTACTTGCCATTTGTCCTTTGTCACTGTTATGGGGGTAAGCTCATATGGTTTCCCAACCTGTGGTCTCTGCATGTCTCTTGCCCAATTGCCACCCCCCCCCCGCTCCTAGTTTAAATTCCCAACTTCCTCTATGTACTCCTCTGTCCTCTGTTTCGACACTTTCTTCCCACCTCACTCAAGTGTAGTCTGTCCTTGGCATAGAGACTACTGTCCTCCCAAGTCCCACCCCACCCTCCCAGCAGCCCATACCCTTTAGCACAACACCAGGTCCTTAGCCATCCATTAAATTCCTCTATTCTTAGCTTTCTTTTTGTGCTTGCCTTGCATTACGTTCTGTTACCAGAAGTATACATCCAGCAGACCAGACCTGAGTTTGATTCTCACAACCTCCACTTGCGACTTGTGCGACTATGAGCAAGTCACTTAACTGCCCAGTGCTCCCCAGGTCGCCCCTGAAAACCGGCACTTGTGCCTAGTGGGCCTTACCTGGTTACCAAAGACTTAAAAAAAAAAACAAACAAAAAAAAAAAACAGTGAAGTCCTGCCGGGTCCGGTTAAAGGACATTCTACCATGGGAATGGCTACTTCCACAGCCTGTTTCAGGAATGTATCGGCTACTGATATTTGTGCAGCAGTTACTTGGAACTTGGTCCACGCTTTCACAAAACACTTCAGTTTGGACATTGCTTTACAGTGTAGGGCTGGTTTTGGACTAGCAGTCCTTCAGGGACTCCTGTTTTGATTACCTACTGGGATTATGTTCCAGCCTTCCATATAGTTTTCTTGTCCCTGGGACTCTTTACTGCTTGGGACTCAGTCCTATAAGTAATTACCTACTGCAAGAGCCCTCTCAAAGTAAGATGTATGGTTGCGTAAGAACAGTAGATCTTTGAGAGAGGCTGTTGCAGTAGGTAACCTTTTTCCCACCCACCTTCTCCCTTACCTTCTTTATTTCTATGCTCTCTTTCCAGAAGGCCATTTTTTTGGATTCAGGAGACTCTTATCCTTCTGTCATGACCTTTTGTGGTCTCCAGTGGGAGAACTGGAGGATGGACGTGGGGACCGCCCACTATATAGCGTCATGCTGACGTTGGCAGTCCCTCCATCAGACACTGCTAGCAGAAGTTTCCATGTGGTCCTGACGCCAGGGGGCACAGTCCTATAAGTAATTACTTACTGCAAGAGCCTTTCTCTATGATCTTCTGTTACGGTAAGTTTTTACGTAACTGTACTTTATGGTAAGTTCTTATATAACTGTACTGTCTTCTTCATGGGTATCTCAGTCATCGGGTAACACCGTAGGAACGTCACTGTTGGTGAGTGGGGAATCCACATGGACAGTTTTCAGCAATGCGGCTAGGGCTGCCCACGCTGTCGGCGTCGCCGATGTCATCAACCCTAATTGGCATGGACGACCCCCTGCTCTTTCCGCTGTCGCACTTATAAGCACAATCTTTGTAGAAGAGCCGTCACAGTGTTCGTGTCTTTTTGGGCCTACGGTCTTTTTTCTCCAACCCTCACAAATCTCTTTCAGAAATTTTTTTCATTCTTTTATGTCAAGAGTGAATCCATCTTCTTCTGTCTTCCATCGCTGCCACTGTGGAAAGAAGATTGCTTCCAATGACTAACACCTGTGTGTGTGTGTGTGTGTGTGTGTGTGTGTGTGTGTCTCTCTCTGCTGGTATTGGGCCTGATCGCAACGCCTCAGATTGTAAGCTCTGCCAACAATTTAACCAAACCATCCTTAGGCGATGAAGAAAAGCTCTAAAAAACCATCATAGAATAGCAGGTAGCCAGCTCAGAGCTGGGGTCCTCCGGGTCACCGGCCACACATTCACCCTCCGGGTTTAAGGGCTTCAAGGCCTCCCCGGTCAAAGAAGAGTCCTTGGGCAAAAGTCATAAAGACTAGGATCATGATCCCCCCCCCCGGCGGCCGTCCTGTTCCCCATCAGCCTCTCCTACCTGCTGTCCAGGCCCTGGTTCACTCCAGACCCATACCAACAGCTGCTCCACCTGATTCTCAGGGCGCAAGGCTGTCGACCTCCGGGTCATCGGCACCTTCTCCATCGACAATGGGTTTGTTGTCGATGACCAACCCTTCGGGACCCACCCCTTCCTCTCCAAGGGCTTGGGGCTTGTCGGGCCTACAGTTGGGTTCGTCTGCCACAGTGCCGTTGACTCCTCGTTTGGCGTCTATGGACTTAAAATTCTCATCCGCTTCACTAATGTTACAGCCCAGCAGTTTGCTGCCTTTAACAGGCCTTCGTCACCAGCACCATCGAGGATGCCGGTGTCAACACCCATTTGTCGACCCTGGGAACCTGCTTAAGGACAGCCGATGGCGCACCTGTTGACTTACCCTGAGGAAGAGGTCGACGTCAAGATGGAGTATCATCCTGACCTCATCCTCCCAGAGGAAGAGGACCAGTACTATACTTCTGACAAGTATACGGCCTTTTCAGTCAGTGAAGAATTGGTCAATCACACCCCAGTTTCTCACCTGAGGATGCTACCTTCTTTAATATTATGAAGTAACTGTCTTCCACAATAGGATTCCATACAGCGGAGGAGGATGCCACCAGAAAGGATCTGGCGGACTACCTGGAGATTGCAGAATCTCCCTCCAAAATTGTTCCTCCCCTGCTTCCAGCACTTAAGAATGTTGCTACAGCAGCCAGGCACAGACCAGACATGGTGCCGGCTGTGCCCCATAGAGCTAATAAGCTCTGCAATGCCCCTCAAGGTCTCCCATACTTTGCTGCCCAAGCTGAGACTGACTCTGGTCATCAAGGTGGCACATGACAGGTCTAAGATTCCCAAACAGCTTAGTTCCCTGCCCCCAGACAAGGAGTCTTGGAAGATTGATTTCTGGGGCAAAAGGGTGTATTCTTCCTCCCTAGGTTTGAGGATTGCCAGCTATCTGCCCACATAGTTACGTTCCAGAACACCAACTGGAGGAGGGGGCAAGACTGCTGTTCAAGCCCTTCTGGATGATGCCCAGAAACAAGAGGTCCTTCAATGTTTCATCCTGCTGAGGATGTTGGCAAGCATCTCCTTAGAGCCATCTATGGCTTATCCGATACAGTTGACAGGGCAGCTGCCACTGGCATCTGTCTACATAGACACTCTTGGCTCAGAGTTTCGGAGTTCGCTGCTGGTGTGCAAAGCAAGGTGCTGAATGCCCCTTTTAATGGCACTAAAGTTTCGGCCCATATGTCCAGGACCTCATTAATGATCTGCAGGCCTCTGGCATGGCTCTTAAGTCCATCCACTCTCTCTACCACACTCAGCAGCGTGGTAGAGGGCGTTCTGCTTTTTGTAGGCAAACAGGCCAGGCCCAGGCTGTCTCCTCCAGGGAAAGCATAGGGCCCAATTTTCCTTGCCTGCCCACTTCCAGGCTGGAGTGGCAGACAAGCGTCCCAGAACCGAAGGTCCTGCTTCCACAGCTGGACCCTCCTCAGCTTGACTCCTTGCCAGACCCCCCGTCTCTGGCCCAGGCCCAGGAGGCGGTGGTTGGAGGTTGATTCACCGTCCATTTAAGTCAGTGGAGAACCATAACATCAGATGCTTGGTTCCTGCAGATCATAGAGTGTGGTCATACACTGGAGCTCCTTCAGCAACCTCCAGACACCCCTCCGCCACCCACAAATTACCCTCTGACTCATTTACCTGTTCTCTGGGAGGAGGTGCAGACTGTTCTGCACAAGTAGGCAATAGGACCCATAGACGACCATACTATTGCTCAGCTGGATGTCTCCCGCACCTTCCTTAGGGGCATCCTGCATCCGAAACCCCCCAATCTGTTCCCCTATCCCAGCTTGGGATTTGAATTTTATTTTGGAAAAGTTGACCCTGTCTCCTTTTGAACCAATCACAACTTGCAATTTGTGCTATCTTCATTCTGCTCGAAGAATTTCAGAGCTTCAGGCCCTCTGGTGCAAAGAACCTTATTTGATTTTTTCACAAAGACAGGGTATATCTGCACACAAATCCTAAGTTTCTACCTAAGGTGATTTCTGAGAATGCCAATCCAAGGGAAGCACTGTTCCATATGTTAGATGTGTGCAGAACTTTGAAGTATTATCTGCTCAGGACTAAGGAGTCCAGAAAGTCTAAACAGTTTGTTTCTTTCGCCCCTGGCAGAGAGAGCTCCTCAGTTTCTAAGCAATGTTTATCTAAATGGTTGGCAAATTGCATTGTGTTCTGCTATAACAGTAACGGTAAGGAGTTGCCTGGAGCTGTCAAAGCCCATTCCACCAGAGATATGGCTACCTCAGTGGCTTGCTTCAAAGGGGACCCAGCCACTGATATATTTTTTTTAAAATCTATTTTTATACTCCCTCTCTCCCCTCTGGAGTCGCCTCTTCAGGAGATGCCAATGAAGCCTGACCCTACCTCCGCCTTACCTGCCCGAACGGGGTCCTCCATCTTACTGCTGTTTACCCTCTGCCCAAGGTCAGGGTGGACCACCCCCAAACCTTAAATCTCGTCAGGACCCCAAGTTCAGCCAGGCAGGCGGCAGTATATTGGGACCTGGCTTGGCACTCCATCTACCCGACTCCGTTGGGGCATTTTCCGCTTTTTCTGTGAGAATGTTGCTAGCCCGTGACGTCAAGGCATGAGCGCCTACATCCGCAGCGTCTTCCCCCCTCGATGATGCAGCCCCTAGAGGTGATTGGTCCACAAGCCTCCGCCTGTGACTAATCAAACCCCCGAGGTGCCGATGAGCTGTCGTGCCTCTGCCAGAGGTCACCGCTTACCCGGGTTGGATCCCCACCCTCCCCCCGGAGGAGGCGAGCTGTCGTCGGACATGCAACCTTTCGACCCCCGGCGACCCGAGTCCGCTCCCGAACTTGGGTCGCCGGCTAGATGTGGCATCCAGCGCCACTGGGCCAGCTCAGCCACTGATATTTGTGCGGTAGCCACCTGGAGTACAATTCACACTTTTACCAAGCATTACAGTCTGGACATTGCCTCAAGAGCCCATGCTGGTTTTAGCAGGGCTGTATTACAAGGACTCCTTTATTAAGTTTATGGAGATCAGCCTCCCAGACTGTTTCCACTTGTCACTACTTGGTACTCGTTCCTACAGTTTTACCTGATGACTGAGATACCCCTGAAGAAGATGGAATAGTTATGTAAGAACTTACCATAACAGTATATCTTCGAGGGGATCTCAGTCATCAGGTATGCTCCTAAATTCAATCTTCAGTCTCTGCCACCGTCCCACTTCTAGGGGCTCCTGTTCAGGATCTGGCTATCTGTTGTTCCCATCCTTTTATCTGGAGCTGGGTCCCTCTGTCTCTCCTCATTCCCCAGGGTGTGAGCCTTGCTCCCTTCATCTCTGGGGGGGAAAGAACTGAGGGAGGAGAGGGGCCATCCACGCCTGTATAAGGTTGGTGATGTTGGCGGACGTAAGTGGCGTGGGCGGACTGAGTTGTACTGCCGAAAATCTATTGTGTGGATTCCCCATTCACCGACAGTGAAGTTCCTGTGGTGTTAACCTGATGACTGAGATCCCCTCAAAGATCTACTGTTATGGTAAGTCCTTGCGTAACTGTTCTTTTTTTCTACCTTTGAATTCAGAAAGGCTGATGCTATTTTAGACAGTTTCAGTCTGAGGGGTTGGGGGGGCATTGAAGCTAAGATTTTTTGTGTTCAGTTGTTTTTTTTTTTTTTTTTTATTTGCTTTTGTGGTGTTGAAATGGTTTGCTGCTTACCTCTCAACTGTCCCTGATTTTTCAGATACATCCTATTTTGCCTCAAAAATGTCTTCAATCTCGCCTAAATTTTTCATATTGCTACAGAAAGTAGGGATTTGAAGCATAAAATGCTACTAGTGATTACAGCTACAGTCTAGTTCTCTTTCAGAAAATGATTTCAACAGAAAGCCCCACCATATAGCAGGCTTTTTAAGCTTGTGCTCGCATTTTGTAAAGTGTCTGCTTTTGGTAATTTGGTCAGTCGTCCCTGATGTTTTAGAGTCCTGTCCCTGATTCATAAGGAATGGGGTTGAGAAGTATGGCCTGCTGCTCTGCTGGAAATTTGAAATGGCACATAGGAACTTAGAGGTTGACGGCAGAAAAGGACTGCTTGACCCATCCAGCCTGCCTAGTTTCCCTGCCTACTTTAACACCGCAGACTCTATGTCGGTCTCCGGCATTTACCCCACCCCTTGGCCTCCCAATAGTGCCTCCATAGACTCTACTTGTACTCCAGTTTCCCCCACTACCTGTAATTAAGATACCCATGTGTCTGTGCCATACATTGTTAAATCCTGTAACTGTTGATGTAACCAACATGTACTCTTAACTGTTCCCAACAGCATTTTACACCAGCAAATATGGGTACAAGATGTGTCTGCGTATCTACCTAAACGGGGATGGGACAGGACGTGGGACTCATCTGTCTCTCTTCTTTGTGGTGATGAAAGGACCAAATGATGCATTGCTGAAGTGGCCATTCAACCAAAAGGTAGGTGAAGCACCCCCCACCTTACCAACAGCAGAAAATGTAATTTGAATCTCAGCTATGCAAGGGTGGGGCATTTTCCTCTGCGGTAAGAGAAAGTCGGTGAATGTAAGGATGCAAATAGTACAGATAAAGCAAATCCGCTGTGTTTATCAACCTGTTCATTAATCTCTCATTGCTGCTATTTATATTAAAGAAGGGTGACAGAACTAAATACGTAGAAGTGCTCCCTGACTAGCTCACCAATTGCACATTGTTTAAATCGTGGTGCTGTTCAGATTCTCTGTTGACAAATCTTTCAAAAGTAACATTTGTGTGGTTTGCCAAAAGCAGAAATTCAGTTGGTTGGGTGTTGCATGTAAATGGCATGTTGAACATTTAATGAACTATAACATTAGAGGAGAGCTGTCCAGTGTTGGCGAGGCTTGAAAATATGTGGATATAGTTTCACGTCTTTTATGTTGTCGAACTTTCTCCTCCCTTACTTTGTACTTCATTACTAATGACATCTTCCACATTTGAAAAAATCTAACCAGATACTTACTAAATCATGACAGCAGGGGCCTGTTCCTCAAACTGCCCAAATGATTTTAACTGCATGGCATGCTCTGTCCCAAACCTCACGACCAGTTCCTTCCAGTTGTCCAGTCCTTATTTTCAGTCCCAGATCTGTTTCTCACTTCTTGTTTTGTTTTTCTAATTGTCTTTAATGTCCTCCATAGAGCACCACTCTTTGGTCTCGGAACTGGAGTAGTAGTACTAGGACCCACCAGGAACCAGAATGTTTGAAGCCAGCGACATCCATGCACAGCACTGACGTACGGCGCCATGACCATATAAAGCAGTGCTGGCACTAACGGTTTCAGTTTTTTGTTACTGATATTGTTGAGCTACGATATCGTCAGGGACTGGGACTTCTCATTGTTCAGAATAGCTTTCCTGTTTAGTTCATTGTAGCTTTTGTTGTTCACTTCTTGTGTTTAGCTGTACATAGTATAGCGCCCCCTCCTATCTCTGCTTTAAACTGCTTCTGTGTAACCACTTCTCTGGTAGCTCTCGCTGCTGTTGCTGGTTTTTCTGAATTGTTGCCCTATACTGTTGTCATTAGCAACTCTGTGTTACCATGTTTGTTTGTACCACTTACTGATTTGTCATCTCAGCTGCTTTTAACGTGTATTTCCCATTTCCCATCCCCAAGTCATGCCTGGAAACAAGTTTTGGCTCGGTGCGCCTATCTTGGTTACCGATTTTCAAATAAATAAATAGTAATCTTCCTGGACATAAGTCTCCACCACTCATTCACACTAGTGGGATTAGCGCCGGAGGCACTAAGACCATCGGGGCTCAAACTTTTGCTGGAGGTCGGCCAGAGGCAGGCGCCTTGACAGCAGCTCGGCGGTAATGACCATCTGCACGACCTCCAACCGCCTCAGTTCTTTTTCCCACGTCGAGTGCGCTTCAGTGACGACGCTTCGTCACTAGTCAGAGTCAAACTTCAAACTAGCTGAGTAGTTTTCAGTTTGTTTTTTGTAACTTTATCACGATAAGTAGTATCGCTAATTCTATTCTATTTTCGCGTTAAATTTTTCTAATATTTAAATTTTACTTGAAGAAGTCTCCCTACTGGACGGAGTCGACCATGAGCAGGTCAGGTGACGGTAGGGAGACTTACGTGTGAAAGCTGTTCAGTCAGCGGGCTGGGTCCGGTCAGCCTCCTTCTCCTCAGCGGGGTTCCTACACGGTCAGTCCGATGTCTGGGGATGGGCGGTCCCTCGCCGCATAAAAATAAACGGTCGCATTCTGGCACCGTTCAGCCTCGCTCTTCTTCGCCCACAGGTCAAAAAGAGAGGCATCACTCGAGGTCGCCCTCTGTATGTCTGCGTCGACGCCGTTATCGCTGCTAGTTGCCAGTCTCCTTCTTCGGATCGCCAGCTTCCAGTGTCGTCGTCCTCGACGTCGGAGCCGCTCCGCCATAGGTAGGACTCCAGATGAGCAGTTTCATCAGTGGGCCGCTCTTATGGAGCAATGGGCTCGGAGGTTGGTTCTTCTGCCTGGCTCGGTTGCCTCGGAGCCCTCGGGCCCCTCCGGCGATCAGGTAGGGCGGTTGGACCTTCCTAGTCGCGTGGCGCCTTCTTCGGTGCCAGCGACTCCGTGCTTAGGTGTTTCCCCCCCTCACATGGCTGCGGCGCAGGGGGCCTCACCGATGCCCTTATCTCCTGGTTTTTTTCCTTCTCTAGCTTTCCAGGTTCCTGGGGCTCTTCGGCGCCTTCGCGGGAATCTGGTAGCTTCGGCGCCCGTTTCGGTGCCGCTGGGTCTTGTAAGCGCCCGTCCAGTGCGTGGGCCGCCCGGCGCCGCGGTAGTGCCCGTTAGATGAAAGCGGCGTCGTCCGCGGCGCCCGATCTGGCGTGATCCGTGGTGCCGATCACGATTGTCGTCGGCGGCGCCCGTGCGTGTTGTCGGCGAGGCCGCTGGCAGGGGCAGCGTGCCTCTTGGCACCGTCGCCTCCTCGGTGCAGTCTTCAACCCGTTTTGCCGACTCGGCGCCGGCAGCCTGGGGACTCTCCTTGTTTTCTGCTGTTCCTCCTCTCCTAATTTTCACTCCTTTTCCTGTCCAAACAGTCCTTTCTGGACCATCAGGAGATGATGTTGAGCCTGACCAGACCTGGGTTGGGTGATGAAGTGGAGGAAGCAGGATCTTTCTTTGCTACAGAGCCTGTGGTGGAGGACCTGTCCTTTAAGTCTCTGTTGAAGAACCTGGGATCACTCTTTCTCTCAGACTACAGACATCGATCCTGGGAAGATATTAAGATCCAGTATCTTCATGCTGCGGAGATCCCTCACAGTTTGACTCCTCGATCCAGCCTTCCTTGAGACGCTGTCTCAAGTGGTATGGAATAATCCTGCTCCTATTCCTCAGTGGCTAAATCCATTGATAAAGTATTCAGCTCCCAAGGATCGCCCATTTTGGCATCCCAAGCCTTTGCGGATCCTATTGTAGTCCTGGCAGAGAATGACAAGGTCGTTCTTCCTCAAACTTCTACAGCTCGACCTATTAACAAAGAGTCTCGTAAGATTGATACATTAGGTAAGAGAGTCTTTGCTGCCTCCACTCTAGATATGCGTATTGCCAGTTATCAAGGCTATTTTTCTCAGTATGAGTATATCCTTGTGGCACTCTATGAAAAGAATGGTTGAAGCTCTTCCAGATTCGATTCCAAGTCAGAGCTTCTTCTGACCGTTATTAGAGGTATTGGGTCAATAACCAACAGGTCAAAGCCGCCATGGACGCTTCGACACTGCTTCTCGCTCAGCGGCCGTGGGATTTGTACTCGCGCCATTCCTGGCTGCGTGACTTCTGGCTTCACGAATGATGCTCAGCAGCAGGTGATGGCGCTGCCTTTGATGGCTCCTTTCTTTTTGGCCCTCAGGTGGAGCCAAGCCTTAGAGCCACTCAGAACTAGATCGGCCATTAAGTTGGCCAGACCTCCGCCTGCCCCTCTCGGGGCATGTGAACAGGCGTCAGTTTCATAGTCGTCAGTCCTTTGAGGCAGAGGCAGGGAAGCTTCCATAAAGCCAACCTGCCCAACCTCAAAAAGACGCAGCAGAAAGCAGGGGCCTAAAGCTCCCAGCGCTACCTTATAGTCGTTGGCCCAAGTTCCATCCACTCTGCCGAGGTGGAACTTTCTCCTCCAGTGGGAGGTCGTCTGATGTACTTCACAACCAGTGAAGTCCATAACCCGGACAAATGGGTCGCCCGGATAATTCGCGAGGTTATTCTCTCAATTTCTTGGAAACCCCGAATTGTCCTCCCAGGCGACAACCCAGGTTGTCGGCCTCTCAGTCAGACCTCCTCACGCGCGGAGATCCAGGGCCTTCTGAACAACAGGGCAATAGAACTGGTGCCCCGCATCTACGAAACACGGGTTCTACTCCATTACTTTCTGGTTCCAAAAGAAATCTGGGGATGCGCCCCATTCTAGACCTCAGAAAGTTAAACAAATTCCTCCCCAGGAGAAATTCAAGATGATTTCCTAGGTACCTGTTACCCTTGCTGCATCAGCATGACTGGCTGGCCTCTCTGGATATGCAGGATGCTTACCAGCATATCCCGTCCATCCGACCCACCCAAGTTCCTCCAGGTTTGTAGCTTTGGGTCAGCATTATCAGTTCAGTCCTGCCCTTTGGGCTATCCTCAGCGCCTTGAGTTTTTAAAGTGTTGTGCAGTTCATGGCGCATCTCAAGAAAAGTCGGGACTCCAGTGTTTCCCTACTGGACGATTGGCTTCTAGCAAGCCCTTCCGGCCAAGGGACTGGAAGCCGTGCAAATGACTTCTCGTCTTCTCACGTCCATGGGAGTTCTGCTGAATTGAAAAAATCTCAACTGCAACCCTCCCAGGGCTCCTTTTCATAGGGGCAGCTTCTAGACACCTCTCTTCAGCGAAGGCTTTCCTTCAGAGGACAGAGACCTCGACATCCCTCGAATGGCCCCGTTACATCAGGGAGAACCAATGGTTACAGCTCTCTCGATGCAAGCATGTTGGGTCTCATGGCGTCCTCTGTCTTCACTGTCCCTCTCGCCCGACTGCACAGAGAACCACCAATGGATGCTCTCCACTCAGTGGTCCCCGACCTCTCACCCCAGTCTTATCCCATCAAGGTGACGGAGCCCCTTGAAGGTCTCTGACCTGGTGGTCTCAAAGAAAGCAATCTCCTGAAGGATTCCCCTTTGCTCCCGGATCATCAGATCTCCATCACCACAGGCGCATCGCTAATGGGATGGGGAGCTCACTGTCTCTCCTCCACACTCAAGGTGTATGGACTCAGTTGAAACTCATCTCCAATAAATGTCCTGGAGATGAGGCGGTCCTATGCAATCCGGCTCTGAAGGATGTCCTTTGTCACAAGAACATTCTCCTTCAAGCGGACAACAAAGCAGTGATGTATTACATCAACAAGCAAGGCGGTGCTCATTCTTATCCCTTTGCAGGGAAGCAATGAGGTGTGGGGTGGTGCTTGGAGCACAAGTCTCTGATTCAAGCGGGTTTATCTGCCAGGTATACAAAACGACTAGCTAGATCACCTCAGCAGAACGGAGGCAGACCTCACGCAGTGGTCTCTCGATCCAGCCGTAGCTCGGTCCCTGTTCAAAGAGTGGGGACTCCAGACCTGGACCTTTTTGCATCCCCACTCCAGCATAAAACTACCTCTCTTCTGCTCCAGAAATCAGGGCCTGGCATTTTCTGTCAGGATGCGTTCGAGGCTGCGTGGACAAAGCGCTTTCTTTACTGCTCTCACCGTTTCCTCTAATCCAGAGTACTCCTCAAGTTCGAGTCTCAGGGGACCAAGATGATTCTCATTGCTCCTTCCTGGCCTCGCACTATGGTTCCTCTACTCAACAGTATGTTGGCAGCCTCTCGAGACCACTTCCTTTGCAAATCAGTCTTTTGACTCAGGGTTCGTTGATCCATCAACCTGAAATCACTTCACCTTCATGCTTGGCTCCTGAAGAGATAGAAGTGAATCGGTTCAACGTCTCTCGTTAGAGTCTCAGACATCCTTCTGGCTGCTCGGAAGCCAGCCACCTGAAAACGTACGCTTCAAATGAAGCGTTTTTCTCTCTGGTGTCTAAAATCCTCTTGGAATCCCTTTTCCTGTCCTCCTGGCAAGGTTCTGGAGTATCTTTTGGACCTGTCAAACTTAGGTCTTCAGTACTCCACAGTTAAAGTTCACCTTAGTGCCATCTCACGTTCCATGAGCGGTTTCTTCCTTAACTCTGGCTCAGTTACCTATGGTGAAGAGATTTCTTAAGGGGATTCTCCATACCAGACCCCCTGTTAAGCGTCCAGTTGCAGCCTGGGACATTAACCTGGTGCTGGACATGCTCACTCTGAAGCCTTTCGAACCCTTAGCTACCTGTGAGCTAAAATTTCTTACCTGGAAGACTGCCTTCCTGGTGGCCATTACCTCAGCCCGCAGGGTCTCTGAGATACATGCCCTGGTTACGGACCCTCCGTATACTGTATTCTATAAAGACAAGGTAGTTCTCCGTACTCATCCTAAATTTCTTCCCAAGGTTGTGTCAGAATTCCATCTAAACCAACCTCTGGTACTTCCGCTTACTTAGCTAATTTCCAAAATGAAGGGAACGAGCTCTTCATTCCTTGGATGTTAAGAGAGCCTTGCGGTTCTATTTAGATAGAACCAAGGATGTTCATGAAGACTCAGCAACTGTTACGTTTCTTTCATGATGACACCCGGCTGGGTCAACCTGTCGCTATTAGATGCATCTCTTCATGGTTAGTGCATGCCTTGTCATTGCTATTCCATGGCTCAAGTTAAATTAGAAGGTAGAGTGTCACGCCACCTTACTAGGGCAGTCGCTGCATCCCTAGCTGAAATTCGTAATGTTCCAATTCAGCAGATATATGCAACGCCGCCACCTGGAGCCTCAGTGCATACTCTTAAGCACTATGCACTGGATGTTCATGCTAGGCGACATTCCACATTCGGCAGAACTATCCTTAATGGGCTTCTATCTTAGACGCCAGAGCCTCTGGCTCTCCTGCTGCCCTTTGGGGATTATCAGCTTGGTACTCTCCCACTAGTGTGAATGAGTGGTGAGACTTATGTCCAGGAAGATAGGAAAATTACGTACCTACGTAATTCTTGATCTTCTTGGACGAGTCTCCACCACTCATTCTGCATACCCTCCATCCCCGAGCTCACGCTGTATTGGTCTTCCTCCCTCAAATCTTTGGGCCGTGAGGACTTCTTTGCTGACCCTTCTTCACGGGTCATCGGACTATCTTATGTCCGTTTTTAATGTTGGGTTTACTCTTTACGTTAGTTGCTGCACCTCCTTGGTAAAAAGGTACTGAGGCGGTTGGAGGTCGTCGCCGAGATGGTCATTACCGCTCGAGTCATGTTTCGGCGCCAGGTCTCGCGTCAGCCTTCCTCACCAACCCTCCAGCAAAAAGTTTGCTCCCTATGGGTCTTAGTGCCTCCGGCGCTAATCCCACTAGTGTGAATGAGTGGTGGAGACTCGTCCAAGAAGATCAAGAATTACGGTAGGTACGTAATTTTCCTGTTCAGCATTATATTTCATTAATTTAACTCCATTTACTTCATTCCAGCACCCACTAGGTCTTGTCCATGTGACCATTATGTTGTAGTTTTTCTTTTCAGTTGACATTGTCATATCTTGTGCAAATAAGCACCATCACTACAGTTATTGCATTAAGATTGCAGTTCATATTCTTTTTTTGCAATTGTTTAACCAGGAGTGGCACACTAAGCTGAAAGCTTGTTTACAGGTGCGACCTGGGAGCACAGGGAAGTTAAGTGACTTGCTCAGGGTCTCACAGTATGCAATTGGGGGCTGTGGGATTCAAACCCAGGTCTCCAGGTTTGCAGGTCAGAGCTTTAACCACTGTGCTATACTGCCTCCCTAAATTCTCCCTAATATTCATTATATATTATTGTATACCTTTTCATTTACAAGTTGTTTTCCTCATCATATAGCATGTATTACGTATAGATTCATAGAAACATAGAAAGTGATGGCAGAAGGGGACCATACAGCCCATCTAGTATGCCCATAAGCCTACCCCTTCCTGATTCAAATCAAGCTAGCTGATCAAGTCAGATGTCTTTAAATGTAAGTGTATCACGCAAAGTAAACTGGTCTACATATGATTTAGTAGTGCCTGCTATTTTTTAATATAGCAGTTAGGAATTTCGCTAAAGCTCTGAAAAGTGTCAGGTCATTTGAGCTTAATAAATGTAATATAGTGTATGTCACCCTGTCTTGCTTGCTCATACAGTATCTGCAGTACTGAGATCATGTTTTCCCTTAGCCTTCTTTTCTCCAGGGAGAACCCATGTTAAGGGCTTCTAGTATTGCCTTACGGCTTTTGTCGTCCATACACCGGATCATCTTGGTGGCCATTGGTTGCACCTTGTTGACCTCTTCAATGTCCTTTTTATATTGAGGAGCCCAGAACTGCATTCAGCACTTCAGGTAGGGCTTTTCTATGGCCTTGTAAAGTGGTAAGATTGCTTACCCTTTTCTGGTGATCACCCTACTGTACCCCATCATTCTTCCCACCTTCGTAACAGCAGCCACACACTGTTTGTCAAGCTTTATCCCCTCTCTGTTATGACCCTTGGATCCTTTCCTTCCTTGAATACAATAAGAGAAGCCTCACACTGTGTAGGTCCTGACTGTGTTCTTCATCCCTAAGTGTAGCTCCTTACATTTAGACAGACAGAATCAGAGACTGAAGGAGCCCAACCAGTTCAGCTTGTTCAGGTCCTCTTGAAATTTGTCCCACATTTTCAAGGGAGTCCACTTCCCTGGCCAGCTTCAGCAAACATCAGCAGCCTGCTGGAGACTCCAGCTTCCAAATGTGAAAATGTTGAACAGCAACCACCCCAGCATCGATCGCTGAGGGGTGCTGCTGAGTATCCTTCCCCACTCAGGAGTAGTGCCAGTCAGTCACAGCCTTCTGGCTCCCACCCCCAAGCCAGTTAGCAGCCCTCCTTTTGTATGCTTCGTGTATATCTCATTGGTGTACTTTGACCAGAACCTTATCATGCACTGCAGCGTCCAGGGTCTTGCTGAAGTCCAAATCAACCATGTGTACGGCTCTGCTTTGTCCAGATTCCTGGTCACAACTTCAAAGAAGCAGATAAGGTTGGTTTGGCATGACCTGGCCTTTATGAAGCTATGCTAAAAAGGTGTGAGAATCTTGGCCTCAATAAAGTAGTCCATTATTCTGTCCTTGATGATGGATTCCAAGACCTTCCCCAGCAATGATGCCCAGTTGACAGGTCTATAGATGCCCAGGACCGGCCTTGCCTTATCTTGAAGATGGGGACCACATTGGCCACTTTCCAGTTCTCCAGCACCACAGCTGTACAGACAAACTCATAACCCTACCAGTTCTTCTTTAGCTCCAGTATGATCCGGGGGTGGCTGTCGGCCATTGGATTTGCCCCTTGATTTTTTTTTTTTTTTTTTTGAAATTCAAGTTTGTTTTCTTTAATACAGAGTAAGTTGCATATCGTACTGCAATGTCAGAACACAAATATCAGGAACTACAGAATCCAACTTGCCCTCCTCTTCCCCTCAACTCACTCCCATCCCTATGCCCCCCCCCCCCCAGCCTTGCCTTCAACCCATACTACACATCTCGAACTGGGTCACTTTAACTTACATACTTTTGATCAGATTATAACCCAGTTCCACATATCTGCCTTTTGAGGCCATCAGGAAGATTGTACTCCTGTTTGTAACAAATATAGAGTGTGCAATTTCTGCCAAATTCTGGAGTATCTAGGAATGCAATTCCTCATGCTGGCTCCCAGTTTTTCCACAGTTAAATTAGATAATTCCCATAGCCACTCCGTATAACTTGGAGGGAGATCATCTAGCCAGTGTTTTAATACCAGTTTTTTAAGTGTGGAGGCAATGATGGCCATATGATATCATCTTAACTTCACATCAATCCTATTATAATCTCCAATTAAGCAAATTTCAGGAGTGAAGTGATCTTCAGTGCCGAGCAGTGGGTCCACTTTAGATTTAATCATGTCCCAAAGTGCCTTCACTGATGAGCAGTCCCAAAATATGTGATGAAGGGTACCCTCTTCCTGATGGCATCTGTTGCAAGCAGCACTAGGAATCCGTCCTATTTTATAAAGTTTTATTGGTGTCCAGAACACGTTATTCGTTATTTGGAATTGCATCACCCTTTGCCTGTTCTGGGTGATATAGCGGTAGGTATTTTGCCTTATAACGGACCATTCACATGTCTGTTCTAGGAATTGCTCTTCCCAATATTTAGGAATCCCAACAATTTCCGCATATGCTTGGTCAAATAGGGACATGTATAACCTGGACACTATACAGGTATGTGGTTCCCATACTACCTGGGATAGTGTTTCGAAGAATCTCTCCGGTAACCCTCCTGTACTTGCACTAACATGTCTTACTTGAAAAACCTTAAATATTTGGTTAAGGCCCACATTGTGCCTGCTAAGGAAAGATTCTACCAAACAACAACCCCCACCACACACACACACACGCAAAAGGTATTTGACCAGCAGACCTCTCAATGAGGGAATCCAAGTGTCTGTAATCACCTTGCCTTCTATTTTCAAGTTTGGGTTTCTACAAAGGGTTGGTTCTGATTTCTCCGCTCTATGTACGGAAGGCAGGAACATAGCTGAGCATGGATCCTCAATGAAGTGGCTATTGGCTTAGATCCCAGTTTCTTAGGAAGACATTTCTGTGTACAGTATGGAAGGGTGTTCGGGGTAAGACCTGCCTCCCTAATCAGGTTAATTTCCAGTTTTACCCATGAGGGGACATAGGGCAGAGAGTTTTCTTCTTCTGGTGTTAACAGCCACTCTAAATATTTGCTGGCACTGCTAGCCCAGTAGTACAAACTGAAATGCGGCAATCTCAGACCTCCCTTAGATTTGGGAGTGGCCAGTTTATGATAAGCTGTACGGGGAGCCTTCCCCTGCCAGATGAAATCCGAGATTACCAAGTGGATCTTTTTGAACCAATTTAAGGGTAGTCAGTTATTGTGCATACTAATGGGATGAAACACCCATGGCAGGACATTCATTTTGATTAAATTTATACATCCCCAGAGCGAAAGTGGGAGTTTCCACCATCTAGCCAGATCCTGTCTCATGACCGAATCCAAATTAAGTTGTGCCATTTTGGACTAGTTTGTCGCCAGTAGGATGCCTAAATATTTTAATGAGTGCAGATTCCATTGAAGATCCAATTCTGAGATTACAGTCTTTTGTAGTTTAGCATTGAGTGGGAACACTGTTTTTTTCTACATTTGTTCAGTAGTTGGACATTTTACTGTATCCTTCCAATCTCTAAAATCCCTGGAAGGTTTCCCAGGGGTGATGCAGATACAGAAGGATGTCATCTGCATACATGGATACTTGAACTCCTGGGTGCCTATCACCACTCCCTATATCCTAGGGCTGAGCCTAAAACTACAAAGAGGAGGTTCTAGATAGATGTTAAAAGGAAGACGATAAGGGGCAATCTTGTCTTGTACCTGAAAACAGTGGAAATGTAGAGGAAAAATACCCCATTAGAGTACAGCCGTGCACTTGGATGGTTATATAATGATGAGACCCACTTGATGTAAATGGGGGGCCGAATCTTCCCATGATAGAAAACAGGAATTGCCAGTCTACTCTGTCAAACGCCTTCTCCGCGTCCAGAGACATCAGCCTGTAAGGAATGTCTGAGTCCTGAGACATGGAGAAGACATGAGACCGTTTACGCAGATGGTCTACCAGTCATGAACCCCACTTGTTCAGATGCATAATATAAGGCATAATCTTTACTAGCCTGTTCACAAGAATCTTGGCCAGGATTTTAACATCATAATTAATTAATGAAATGGGACGCTAGCTAGTGACACTATCGGGATCCTTCTCTGGCTTGGGAATAACTGTTATAAGGGCTTCTAACAGGTGTCTGTCGATTGTATCGGACTCGAATATGCTATGAAACAGCCTCTTCAGGTCGGGGGACCAGTTGCTTAGCAAAGCATTTATAAAAATTGGGAAGGGGCCCATCTGGGCCCAGAGCTTTGTCTGGGGATAAAGATTTAATTGCCTCCAAAATTTCTGTCTCCAAAATGGGAGAGATCAAAACTTCCTTTAGATCCTCCAGAACTACTGGCAACAGGACAGAGGATAAGTTTTCCTCTATGATTTCTTTCTTGGGCTGGTGTTTCATGGGGCTATATAACTCCCTGTAATAGTTTTTGAACTCCTGCACTATGTCTCTGGAGAGTAATTTGACAGAATCATCTCTCTGGGACCTGATACTCTGTATAATTTTGGAGGATTCCACTGCTCTAAGTCTGATTGCCAACAGACTGCTCGATTTTTCTTTTTTTTTTTTCCCCCTTGATCAAGGTAAGTCTCCTTAGTTTTAAGGATAGCATACTCTGCTTTTTCCCTCAAGGGTTTTCTGTACTGGTTTCTGTAACCTACTAACTTCTCTTCTCTCTGATCTCATCTGGAGAAGCAGGCAAAAGGGTTTTTTCGAAACCCCTAATTTGTTCCAGAAGCTTTAAAGCTTCAAACAACATGAAGTCTTGCTATATTATGACATATGCAGTATAACCCCAGGTTAGAACTGCTCCGGAGGTGAAAGAGTTAACTTCCATGCAGAGCATGGAATCTTGAGCGTGAGCTCGGTTGAACACTCTGTCTGTTGAAGCTCAGACTTAAACTGTCAGATTCTTTACTCCGCCTCACCGAACAGTCGCTCCGGAGATTCCTCCTGCTGCTCGGTTTGTTTTGTTGGTTTTAAAGTGTAATTCTCGGTTTATTTTACCCAAATTTAACCACAATCGCCGGGTTCAAGCTCTGTCTGTGGTATTGTAAGTAATAGATAGGCTTATTTATTATTTTTCTTCTATGTGGAACTTGTAAACTTCTTTTCGGTTCGGTTTGAACCGATCAGAGAGGGATTTAAAATGACTTTCTAGCCCTTTAGAGTGCGGTTCCGGTTCTTATCGGTTCAAAAAAACGGAGTTTTATTACGGTTTTTCCATCGACCGTGACACGGTTGGGAACCATAAGAGAGTCTTGCTTGGTGGATTGCCATTAACGGGCAAGTTTTGGTTAGGCTGGCACTATGTCTGAGAAACCCAAAAAAAAGCGGACCCACTGGGTTTCAGCACTGTGGCCTCTGTGGGGAAGCCTTTACAAGGCTGACCCTACACCATTTGTATATTGTCTGGGGTTTGACCACCTCATGCAGACTACCAGATTTGTAAGAATTTTCCTGCTGCCACCGTGGAAAAGAGTTGGTAGGCTCAGGAAAGGCAGGCTAAAAAGTCCGCTGCTGACCCGGATTAGCCCGGCCCGGTTCCAACCGAATCTGAGGGAGTGCCCCGAGCTACGCTTCCTCGGCAACGAAGAGCCAGCTCTGAGGAGCCGTTCCAACTAAAGGGCTTGAAGGTCAGCTAGTTTGGGGCCAAAATTCTTTCTCAGCCAGCTGAGGAAATAGCCAAAGCTATCCAAATTGTCCAGTCTCTTTCCCCAGTTCCGTCGAACCGGCACCATTAGGCAAGCGCCAGTTGGGTCGGTTCCCTCAGTTCAAATTATGATTTTGAAGATTTTATGAACCAGGGAAGGGGAGGAGGGAATACGAGGAGAGTGAGTGTGATTTTGACAGTCTGGATGTGCCCATTGAACCGACATCTCTCTAGACAGACCCTCAGAGTATCCCCTCCCAGGCTATCTGAGTCCCCTTCTCATTTTTTGTTTTACAAGAAAGTTGCTGACACTCTGCAACTCCCTGTTGAGGAAGCTGTTGATGATCAAGAGCAGCCTGATTTTGTGGAAATGATGGATATTCCAGAGTCTAGGAGACTGTCTATTCCCTTGTACAAATCTTTTAGGAAACGGACAGTAAAAATTCTGAAAACTCCTCACTCTATCCTCCCTGTGGATAAAAGGATGGACAAGAGGTATGCTTTATCAGGTTCTGATACAGAGTTCCTATCTCAGCAGTGCAGCCATGTGGGGGTAGTGCAGGCTGCAGCCTGTGACAAGGCTAATATTCCTCTAGCCTCTCACCCTCCTGAAAAGGATTCCTGGAGGATGGATGCCATGGCAAAAAAGCAGTACATGGCAGCATCTTTATGACTCAGACAGGCAAATTATATGGCTTACGCAGCTAGGTACCCGAAATCCAGGTGGGATACTGTCCTGGCCCTAGCAAAACAGGCCCCTGAACAGCTTGCCAGGGAGCTGGAGCAGGTGGCTGCGGACGGTATTGAGGCATCAAGGTGCAATTTCATGCTGCTGTAAACTCTAATGATGTTTCGTCTAGAGTTATGGCTACATCTGTGTCTCTTCAGAATGGCCTTGCTCAGATGTACTGCCCTGTCACAGGATACCCAGTCTAAGGCTATGGATTTTCCTGTTGTGGGAAATTCTCTGTTTGGAAGCAGACAGAAATTACATGAAGAAAATGGATGAGTATAGGACCACCTATAGGAGTGCACAGGCCAAAGAAAGGCAAGTCACTCCTCAAAGGCAGCATGTCAGGGCAGGGGCAGGCCTTTTCATGAGGCCGTTTACCAAGCCCAGGCCTCCTCTTCTGCTTATGCCCAGAGGGGGTTCTTTAGAGGAAGGGGCAGAAGGGGCTCTAGTAATCCTGCTTCTACACCTCAACCCAAAGCCTCTGCAAAACAGGCTCCCTGATGGGGTAGCCAGGGCCAATTCTCCACTACCGTAGGGGGCAGGCTGGCTTACTTTGTCCAGGACTGGAAGTCTTTAACATCAGACAAGTGAGTCCTAGAAGTAGTAAGCCAGGGACTGGTTCTCAGCTTCAAAAAATTTCCAAAGATGAGAGCCAGGTCCTTTCCACCTGCAAATCCATCAGAGGCACTTGCCCTAGAAGCGAAGTTTCTGCCCTCCTGGCTCTCAGAGCCGTGGAAAGGGGTTCTACCCATACACCAGGGCAAGGGTTGTACTCCAGGTACTTCCTTACCCCAAAAGACAGGAGAATGGCGGCCCATTCTGGATCTCAGGTATCAAAGAGCACCTTTTAAAACCAAAATTCAAAATGGTGACCCTGGGGATTATTTACCCTCTCTAAGGCCAGGGACTGGCTAGCCTCCCTGGACCTCAAGGATGCCTACTTCCATGTTCTTATCAGAAGCTCCCATTGAAAGTACCTCAGATTCAACTGCCCTCAGGCCATTACCAGTTCAGAGCAATGCCCTTCGGCTCTCCTCGGCTCCAAGGGTGTACAAAATGCCTAGCAGTAGCAGTTGCTCATTTAAGAAGGCAAAAGGTCGCCATCTTTCCTTATCTGGACGACTGGCTCATTGTAGGCCAGTCTCCAGAACAGGTCAAACTTCATTCACAAGTAACCCTGCACCTGCTTACATCTCTAGGTTTCCTTCTCAATCTTCCAAAGTCAGTTCTGAGCCTGTCCAGCTTCTCACCTTTATAGAAGCAGAACTGAACACAAAAAGCCAGAGCCTTCCTTCCTCTGGAGAGCAAGGACCCTGGTGTCTCTGGCCTCCTCTTTCACCCTGGAGGTCTCGACCAGCAAGGCATTTCTACAGCTCCTGGGGCACATGGCTGCTTCTACAGCAGTAGTTCAGGGAGGCGAGATTTCAGATGAGGGACATTCAGTTCCATTTGAGAGCCTTTTGGTCTCAAGGACGGATCCCTAACCAAATTGATTCAGTGACTGAATCCTGATCCAGGCCCTCCAGTGCTGACAGGATCAGAACAATCTGAGACAGGGGTTCCCTTCACTCCCCAGTCTCATTCCTTGACCCTTACTACAGATGCATCCCTCTTGGGGTGGGGAGCTCACATGGGTGACCTTTCCACCCAAGGCATGTAGTCCCCTCAGGAATCTCTGCTCCACATCAATTTGCTGGAGCTCAGAGCAGTTTTCTAGCACTTCAGGTTTTCTCCACAGCTGTCCAGAACAAGGTAGTTCAGGTCAGAACAGACAGTACCACTACAATGTGGTGACATCAACAACTGAGGGCACTCGGTCTCACGGCCTTGTGCACGAAGCAGTAAGTTGTGGTCTCTGGCATATTCTCTGAGCGCCTCCCTTACGGAGTTCACCTCCCAGGCAAGGACAATGTCCAGCGGATGCTCTCAGCAGGATTTCCCAGGGCCATCACAGATGGGCACTGGATCCCCTAGTACTGGAGGTAATATTTGCCAGATGGGGCACTCCATAAATAGATCTCTTTGCAGCCCCAGGCAATCCCAACTTCCCTTTTTGTTGCAGGCCCTAGTGTTGGGCTTAGTCCTCTGGATGCCTTCCTTCTCAGTTGGGAAGGAGTTTCTCTATGCTTTTTCCCCCTTCCCCCTTCTTTTCAAAGTGCTAGTCAGAATCAGATCTCAATCCTGCAAGATGATCTGATTGCTCCAGATTGAGCCAGGCAGCCCTGGTACCTCCTCATGTCCTTAGCAGTCCACCCTCCCCTATGCCTTCCCAGGAATCACAACCTGTTAACCTGTGCAGGGAGGTTTGGTATCCGGACCTCAAATCTCAATCTCAGGCTTGGCTCTTGAAAGTTAGAGTTGCTGACCTGCACCCTTTCTCAAGGTGTATTGGATATCTTGAAGGCCTCTAGGAAGCCTTCCACCAGGAGCTACCTATAATTCAAAATGGAAGAGATTTTCCATATGGTGTGCTAGTAAACATATTTCCCAGAATCTGCTGGTGTGCCCACGATCCTGGATTATTTGGTGCATTTGAATTCCTTGGGGCTGAGGCCAGCTACCTAAAGGTGCACTTGGCAGCTATGTCTGTCTTCTTGTCAGCAGGTAAGCCCTCTTCTTTATCAGCTCACCCTGTGTTCTCCAAGTTTTTAAAGGTTGCTTCACACCAATCCCCGTTCAGGATCCTGCCCCTGCTTGGGATCTTAATATTTGCATGCGCTTCAGCTTATGCAACCCCTTTTGAGCCATTGTCTTCAGCAGAGCTAAGTACTTGACTTGGAAACTGTGTTTCTGGTAGCCATCACCTCTGCCAGGCGCATAAGTGAGCTACAAGCCTTGTCAGTGGAGCCTGATTTTATCTCCTTTCATGAGATAAAGGTAGTCCTCAGGACTAACAGGAAGTTTTGCCTAAGGTGGTTTCAGACTTTCACCTTAATCAATCCATGTCTCTTTCTGTGTACTTCACTGACCATTCCTCCTCTGGTGAGAGGAGATTGCACAGTTTAGATGTCAAAGAGGCCTTAGTTACTATATAGAATACCAAGGGTCACAGGTTCGAATCCCTCCAATTGTTCCTCACTTATGGTGAGGTTGGTAAAGGAAACCTGCCACTAAAAGATCCATTGCCAGGGTGGATTGTCTCTTGTATCCAATTCTCGAAAAACTGGGTAGGTTCCTCCCTCAGGCTGAGAGCTCACTCTCCTCAGAGGTACAGCTGCGTCTCTGGCTGCGCAGGGACATTCCTATCTTAGAGATATGTCAAGCAGCTACCTGGAAAACAGTTCACACTTTTACTAAGCATTACTCCTTGGATATCCAGGCTAGGGTGATGCTTGATTTAACACAGCTGTGCTTCGAGCCTATTTCCCAAGTGGGTTCTGTCCTCCTCCATGGAGGCTGCTGTGTAGTCTGCATATGTCATAATATGTAAGACTTCATGTTGTTTGAAGAAAAAGTACTCACCTTAGTAATGTTGTTTCTTCTAATGAGTCTTGCTGTATTATGACCTCCCCAACCTGCCCTCTCAGAACCTCTGTTTCTAGGGACATGGATATGTTATTCATCCACACTGTCTGGCAGGTATCCTTGCAGCACAAATCTTGCTGGAAGGTCTTCAAGCTGGCTCCTCCCACCACCGGGTGGTAGCTTTCGGCTCACCCATGGTAGCAGATCTTCCTTGCTTGGAAGATCAGGTTCCCTCCTTAACGCTCTGCGTATGACTAGTTCCTAATTCTTAGTTTTTTGCGAATTTAAAGTTTCGCTAAAATAATCTTCGGTCTTCTATCCCTCAGCACTGCCGATGGACAATCGACTCCGGTTTCTGGAGATGCCCTTGAAGTAGAAGATGTCTCGAACGGATCCACACTCCATCGTCTAATGTCTGGGCACTTGAGCCACGACCCATGAGCTTGCGACCTGTGCTTTTCGCCTCCAGCTCTCGTCCTCTATAGACGCGCTGCCACGTTTACAACTGGGAAGCGTCCCGAGCGTTTCCTCCGGTGAAGTCAAAAAACCTAGGCCGTGGTTTCCGCGGTGGTGGGCTACGGCGGATCAGCTCGAGCAGCATGATAAGCCCTCGAGAGAAGAGGCGGTTGCGGACGCTTCTACCTCAGCTGCGGCATTTGTCCCACTCTTTCTGGGTGCCTCTTATTCAAGCAGCTTTTAAAGGAGCTTTGTCTGACCCTCTCTACTAAGGTGAGGGACCAACTACTGCTGGACCTTTTCTGCGGTCCAAGAAGAAAGGAGTAAGTCTCTCCGTCAGCGCTCTTGGGAGGCGGGAAAGATCCTCTCACAGGTTGTCGGCTGTCGAATTCGATCGACGCTCGGCCTCGACCGATGGTCTCACAGTGTCCCCATCAGGCCAGTTGACAGAGACTCCCATCGACAGTCGAATTTTTCTCGACCGTTGGGCGGGTTATCGGCAGGGCAGAGAATCCTCTCTCCCGGTTCCCCGGTGGAGGTTGGGGACCCGATGGGCTTGTCTGTACCTCGGTTCCAGGCCTTGGTTGACCTCCGAACCCGAAGTGCGGTTCCCAAACACCTCACCATCCTAGAGGCCGAGGGTTCTGATCTTGACTGCTTGATCCAGCCGATCCGCGTCGCCGATGGTCTGGCACCGCGGCGCGTCGACGTCGCCGCTCGTCCTATCCTCCTCCTCGGACGAGGAGGCTTCGTCTTAAGATTCGTCTGACGATATGGGGACCTCGTATTGGCAACAGCTCCTTTGACTGGGACCAAGCCGACACCGTCGCCTTCCCGGCCATTGGTGGCTGTCACGGGCGGCTTGAAACAACCCTCAGTTTCTCCGAGGAGCCTGTTCCCAGGCGGTTGTTAGTCAAACCAGCTGCTCCACAGGTCCGGTGGAACCTCTGCCCCACAGCACGTTATTGGGGCTCAACCAAGAATTCTCGATCGGCTCGGGGACGCCCTGTGGGCTGTCTGTCACCCTCACTCCCGTCTGACCTCGGCAGGTGGAGGTGGCTCAGGCCGAGCAGCTCTTCGAGGACTCTTAAGCGAGTCCGGCGATTCCTCCCTTTTCTCAGGCGAATGGACTTGGGGTCTCAGGAGGACAGTGATTGGGCGATGGCCCTTCGTCCCACCTAGGATTGTTCGGCTCATCTGGGTCACGGGTTGGCTTTCGAACCGATCTCAGCGGGCCAGAGTATCCCTCAGATTTGGGACCGGGGGATTCCCCTACGGAGGCCTTTCTGTTGGCAGGGCCATAGTGAGCCCGGCCCGGAGCTCTGTGGCCTTCTTCCCTGCCCTGCCTTGACCAGGTTGGCCAGGAGTATGTGCTCCGGTTCCTTGTCCATTTTCGGAGACACCCTCGGCCGGGAGTTAGTTACCGACAGCGTTTTCAGCGTGCGAGAGCGCTGGGGATGTGGACAAACCTCCCGACAAAGGTCAAAAATTGGACTATGCCGGTGAAAGAATCTACTCGTTCTCCTCGTATACATGAACCCAGTTCGGCCGTCCTCATGGCACATCTCTCATGCCCTGTTGGGCTCCTGGATGGTCGTCCCTCATCTTCCCGCGACACTGCAGACCACGGTTAGGCACGTGTGGGACCAGGGCAGTGTCCAAACGGCAACTAGACTGCTGGACATCAGGGACTCATGTGCCAGGTCAGTGGCGGCGCTGTGGCTCATCGTCGTCGGGCTTGGCTGAGGATATCCACCTTCACCCGGATACCCAGCACAGGTTGGCGGATGTCCCCCTTCTTGAGACCCGACCTCTTATACCAGCCCTGGGGTGGAAGGTCACCTGTAGAGGATCAAGAAGTCCAATGCTACATGGGACTCACTCTCATCCTACTCAGAAGGACAAAGGCAAACCACAGCTAAGCCACACTTTAGTCTCTAAGCCCGTGCACGTCAGGCCCAGCAGCATCAGGGCCAGCAGGCTCGGCTTGGCATCCCAAACCCAAGCCGGGACTCCCTCCAACAGGAAGCAGGAGGTAAAGGCCCAGGAGGTCCTCGGCCCGAGTCCTCCTCCAGAAGCCTGCCCAGTGACGGGTTGAGGGTGTCGCCCCAGCCCGTCACCTCACCCAGGTTCCCCCATTAAAGGCAGCTCCGATCTCTTCCTTTCCACCTGGTCAGTTAGTACCACAGACAGGTGGGTGTTGGAGGTGGTGGAAGTGGCCTGCCCTTGGAATTCGAGCAGGCCAGCCCCGCCTTCAGAGCCGTCACACCTCGGGGGCATCGAGTCCATAGCCTCACTGTCACTCGCCCGAGCCAACATCGCTCTCCTCCTCCAAGGAGGTGATCAGGGAGGTGGCGGACCCTCCCTCAGACCAGGGGTCTGTACAGTACTTCCTGGTTCAGAAGAGGACGGGGCTGGCCCCCGACACCACTGACCTAAACAAGTTCTAGGTCTCGAACTTCAGGATGGTCTCTGGCTCAGATAATACCATCCCTGGAACTCAGTCTGGTTCTCTCTTGACCTGCAGGGCCGCATTCTTACAGCCCTATCCGTCCATCATCAAGATTCGCCCAACTTTCGGAGGTCCTTTTGATTCTAGCCATGCCTTGACTCTCCAGCTCCCAGGTGTTCACCAAATACATAGCAGTAACAGCTTTCCTCTTGACGCGAGGGGTCTGGGTGTACCCTTACCTGGACAATTGGCTGATAGAAGCACCCCTCCAGACAGGAGGTGGACCCGGTCCAGAGTCTAGCCCCTCAGGTTGCTCTCAATCGACCTTCTCATCAATGGCAAGTGAACTCGGCCGAGCAGGTGATTCTTTCGCCAGACAGGCTCGACTCTGAAAGAGCAGCTCAGCGGACAAGGCGAGGTTCTTTCCTCTGCCAATCATTTCTGGTTGGGCATTGCGCCCTGCAAGGACTTCTTACGCCTCCTTGGTCTCATGGGCCTGCACCACATAGTCGTTGAACCCGCGCCACATCGCCCTCCAGTGGGACTGTGGCCCAGTGGTCTAGCAGCTACGATCCGTGGATGCTGGTAACGATGACAGGGCTGTGGAACCACTCCGGTGGTGGACGTTCCAGTTCATCTGCAGGAGGCATCCCGTTATCCGCCCGGCCGATGGTCTCTCTATCGACGGCCTCTCTGATGGGTTAGGGTGCCCATATGAGAACACGGGCGCCGGCCTCGGTCCCCAGAGTCGATGCCACATCAACCTGCTGGAGCTCCGGCGGTCGCTAACTCTCACGCCTTTGCTCCGTTTCCAGGGTCAGTGGTCGGGTCCGGGCGGACAATACCACGACCATGTACTATCTAAACGCCAGGGGCGGGCGCTCCGATAGCTACTATGCGAGAGCTCTCCGCATTGGTCACTCGTGATCGCCTGGGCGACTCTAGCCATTCATGTGGCGGGCCTCCAACACCCAACCCGTGCCTAAGCGGATAGGGCTTCCCACAGGGCGTCTCTCCTGCACGGGTAGTCAGATATGTTCTCCCATTGAGGCCTCAGGTGACCTGTTTGCCTCAGGAGGCGAAGCTGGCTGTTACATGCCCGTCCCACCTCAACGGGCTTGCTGCAGGGGATGCCTTCTCAGCCGTGGACCGGCCTCTTCTCTTCCCCCCATTTCCTTGATACACAAGTGCTTCTCAAGCAAGGAGGGACAGGCACAGGTGATTCTGATAGCCCCAGACTGATCCGCCAGTTCTGGTACCCAATCTCTTCAGCCTCAGCTGCAGGCTCTCAGGCAGCTTCCAGCTCATGAACCTGCTCTCAGTCAGTCAGGAAGGTGTTTCATCACGGGACCTTCAATCCTGCACCACAGCGGCTAGTTTCCTGGCCCACAAGTTCCCAGGCCGTTGATTCTTTCCTCGGGAGGAGATTCCTCAATGTAGTTGGTCACTGCAAGATCGACCAGAGTGCTATGCCTTCAAATGGAAGGGTTTTTCCATTTAGTGTCAGAACAAGGCTTGGCCCTCTCTGTTCATGGCAAGCATCTTGGACTATTAGGTCCCTTTCTGACAAAATGTAGGAGGCCTGACCCTAGGAATTTGCAGCATCTCTGCTTGAGGCGCGGGCCGAGGCAGTCGATGGCGCGGAGAAGGTGGTCTGGCAGCTTTCAAGGCCTTGATCACATTTCCCTCGGTGTGAAACCTCCACTCAGTGGGATCTCCTGCTGGTACTGGCAGCTCATGGGCAGCCAGCCGACAATGCAGGGGTGAACACTCTGTCGTGGAAGACCACCTTCTTGATGGCTATCCGTCAGCCAGAAGGATGGGAGCTCAAGGCTGCATCGAATCTCGCCTGGTCTTCCACGGGACAAGGTTGTCCTCATCCCACGGTTGTTCGGCCAAACCAGCTGCTCCACCGATTGCGGTGGAACCTCATCCCACAGCCACCAATTGGGGCTCCGACCAAAGGATTCTCGGTGTCCGGCTGAGGGTTCACCATCGGCTGTCAGTTACCCTCACTCCCGACCCGACCTCGGCAGGTGAAGGGTGGCTCAGGCCAGAGGCAGCTCTTCGAGACTCTTCCGGAGTCGAAGATGATTCCTCCTTCTTCTCCAAGCGACTGGACTTGAGTCTTCAGGAGGTCAGCCAATGGGCGATAGCCGTCGTCCTTCCTAGGACTGCTCGGCTCATCTCGGAGTCTACCGGGATGGAGCTGAACCGTTTCAAGCGGGCCAGGTATCCCCTCAGGAGATTCTGGACCGAGAGTTCTCCGGCGGAGGCCTTTCCGGTGGCCGAAGCCATAGTGGGTCCAGCACTGGAACTTTGGCAGCGCCTGCTTCCTGCCCTCGCCTCGGCCCAGGATGGCCAGGAAGTATCCCAGTCCCGGTTCCCTTGTCGGTTTTGGAACACCCTCTGCTGAGGGTTGGTTACCGACAGCGTTTTCCGGCCCGGCTAGCGCCAGGGATGTGGACAAACCTCCTGACAAGGAGTCAAGAAATGGACTATGTCGAGGCGAAAAGTTCACGCTGCCTCCTCTCTCGGCTCCGTCAGGCCAGTCTGCCGCTCATGGCACATTTTCTCATGCCCTGTTGGGCTCCTGGATGAGGTCATCCTCATCTTCCCGCCGATCTGCAGACTACGGTTAAGCAGGTGCGGGACCAGGGCAGAGCAGTGGCCAAACAGCAGCTCCAGACTGCTTTGGATGTGGGGACTCATGTGCCAGATCGGTGGCGGCGCGGTGGCTATGCGTCCGGCGGGCTTGGCTGAGGATATCCACCTTACTTGGATACCCAGCACAAGTTGGCGGATGTTCCCTTTTGGGACTGACCTCTTCGACCCTGGGGTGGAAGGTCACCTGCAGAGGATCGAGAAGTCCAATGCCACCTTGGACTCGGTCTCTTCCGCTCAGAAGGACAAAGGCGCAGAACCACAGCCTAAGCCCTTTTCGTCCCTTCTGTGCCTCGGCGCCCTGCCCAGCAATCGCCAGGGCCAGCAGGCTCGGCCTTGGCATCCCAAACCCAAGCCGCCGCTTCCTCTAACAGGAGGAGCAGGGAGGAAGGGCCGGAGGTCCTCGCCGGGTCCCTCCTCCAAGCCTGCCCAGTAAGACGGGCTGCAGGGGGTGTCGCCCCATCCCCGTCCTGCCCCCTGGGTCCCCCGGTGGAGGCGGCTCCGGCACTTCCTGTTCCGCCTGGTCCGCTGTTACCACGGACAGGTGGGTCTTGAGGTGGTGGAAGAGGCCTGCCTCTGAATTCAGCAGGCACCACTCAGAGCCGTCGCCCTCGGGGCCTGGATCCCGAGCCTCACTGGCGGCTCGTCGAGCCGACATCACTCTCCTCCTCCAGAAGGAGGTGGTAAGAGAGGTGGTGGACCCTCCCTCAGACCCAGGGTTTGTGTCCAGGTACTTCCTGGTTCCAAGCGGACGGGGCTGGCCCATTCTCGACCTACCGGCCTAAGCAAGTTCCTAAGGTCTCGAACCTTCAGGATGGTCACTCCTGGCTCAGATAATACCATCCTTGGAACGCGGCGTGTGGTTCTGCTCTCTGGACTTGCAGGCAGCGTTTCACGCCCTATCCGTCCAGTCTCACCAGAGATTCCTTCGCTTCGAGCGGAAGGATCTCTCTTCAGTTCCAGCCATGCCCTTCGGCTTGTCTCCAGCTCCCAGGTCTTCACCAAATGCATGGCAGTGGTGACAGCATTCCTCTGCGCCGCGAGGGGTCCGGGTGTACCCTACCTGGACGATTGGCTGATAGCAGCTCCTCCAGGAAGGAGGCGGATGGTCCAGAGATCTGGCCCTCAGGTCTGCTCTCAACTGGGCCTCCTTATCAGCGAGGCCAAGTCGAGACTCGAGCGAAGCAGGTGATTTTATTCATCGGGCGAGCTCGACTCTCTTCGAGCCAGGGCTGCTCCCGGCGGACAGGGCCGAGGTTCTTTCCTCCTTGCCCGATCATTTCTGGTTGGGCAATTGCGCCCTGCCGGGACTTCCTGCGCCTCCTGGGTCTCATGGCGGCCTGTACCAGCGTGGTCCGTTGGGCCCGCTGGAACATCGTCCCCTTCAGTGGGACTGGCCAGCCAGTGGTCTGGCCTGCGATCCCTTGGACCAGCTTTGTGTCGGTGACACAGGGATGTGGAGCATGCTCTCCATGGTGGACCGTTCCAGATCATTTGCAGGAGGGCATCCCGTTCGTCCGCCCGAGCAGCGGGTCTCTCTGTCGACCGATGCCTCTCTGATGGGTTGGGTGCCCATCTGGGGAACACGGAGCTCATGGCCTCTGGTCCCTTGGAGTCGATGCCACATCAGCCTGCTGGCTCGGCGGTCCGCTAGCTCTCACCGCCTTTGCTCCGTTCCTCCGGGGTCAAGTGGTCCGAGGTCCAGACGGACAATCTGCGACCATGTACTATCTAAACCGCCAAGGGCGGGGCCACTCCATGCTTCTATGCAAGGAAGCTCTCCGCATTTGGTCACTGCTGCAGCCTGGAGGCGGATCTCCTAGCCATTCATGTGGCAGGAGCCTCCAACACCCTGGCCGATGCCCTAAGCCGGATAGGGGCTGCATCCCACGAGTGGTCTCTCCTGCCGGAGGTAGTACAGCATCGTTCTCCTATTGGGGCACACCTCAGGTGGACCTGTTTGCCTCCATGGAGAACGCGAAGCTGAGTCTGTTCCATGCCCGCCCCCCTCAGCAGGGCTCGCTGCAAGGGGATGCCTTCTAGAGGCAATGGACCCCGGGCCTCTTTACGCCTTTCCCCCATTTCCCTTGATCCACAAGGTGCTTCTCAAGGCGAGGAGGGACAAGGCGCAGGTGATTCTGATAGCCCCAGACTGGCCTCGCCAGTTCTGGTACCCAGATCTCTCAGTCTCAGCTCCAGGACTCCTCTGGCAGCTTCCAGCTCGCCGGACCTGCTCTCAGTCAATCAGGGAAGGTGTTCCATCCGGACCTTCAATCCCTGCACCTGGACGGCCTGGTTCCTGAGCGCTAGAGTTCCAGGCTTTGGGTCTTTCCGACGAGGTCCTCAATGTAGTTGAGGCGGCTCCGATGAGTCGACCAGAAAATGCTATGCCTTCAAATGGAAAAGGTTTTCCATTTGGTGTCAGGCAAGGGCTTGACCCTTCCTCCTGTTCCTTGGCAAGCATCTTGGACTATTTATGGTCCCTTTCTAGTCAAGGGCTTAGGTCGACGACCCTAAGGGTGCACCTGGCAGCCATCTCTGCTTACTGGCGGCGGGCACGGAAGCAGTCGTGTGCAGGAGAAGGTGGTCTGGCGCTTTTCAAGGTCCTGATCACATTTCCTCCAGTGCGGGAACCCCCACCTCCGTGGGATCTACGCTGGTGCTTGGCAAAGCTCATGGGCAAGCCATTCAACCTATGCACAGGTGTGCTCTCTCTCACCTGTCGTGGAAGACCGCCTTCTTGGTGGCTATCACGTCAGCCAGAAGGATGGGAGAGCTCCAGGCGCTTCCATCGAGTCTCCTTACCTGGTCTTCCACAGGGACAAGGTTGTCCTGCGTCCCCACCGAAATTCCTTCCGAAGGTGGTGTTGGAGTTTCACCTTAACCAGGTGTTGACTCTGCCGGTGTTCTACCCCAATCACACCTCCCGGAGGCGGAATATAGGCTCCATACTCTGGATCCTAGAAGGCTAAGCTTATTATAAGGGCTTGCGGCTGAGGTCGGGGAGAGGTTAGCCAGCTGTTTGTCACCTACGCTGAAGCCGCATCTGGCAGACCTGCAGCCAAGCGGACGATAAGCAGGTGGGTAACCTCCTGCATAGATCTCTGCTATAAGTGTTAGCGGGCATGGAGCCTCCCAGAGGATAAGGCTCATTCTACCCGCCATACTGCTGCATCGGTGGCTGCTTCCAGGGCGTCCCTATCCAGGAAATCTGCAGGGCTGCTACCTGGAAGTCAGCAAACACCTTCATTACCCACTACCACATCGACCTTGAGTCACGCCGGGATGCTGGTTTTGGGGCCTCGGTTCTCCAGTCTCTCTTTCCCAAGTAAGTATATGGGGTGTCGTCTTGCCTCCCTCCTCCCGGAGAACTGCTAGGAGTCTGCCAATGAGTGTGGATGAACAACATATCCATGTCCCTAGAAATACAGGTTACTCACCTGTAACAGGAGTTCTAGGAATGGTATGTGTTGTTCATCCTCACGACCCCGGCTCCCGGCCGACAGACAACCTGAGCTTCCAGCGGGCCAGATCTGGCGTCATGGGCGGAGCCGAGTTATACCACCCGGTGGGTGGGAGGAGCAAGCTTGAAGACCTTCCGGCAAGATTTAAAGCGGCAAGGATACTGCCAATGAGTGTGGATGAACAACATATACCATTCCTAGAACTCCTGTTACAGGTGAGTAACCTGTATTTTTGGGAGGTGGGTGGGCAATGCAATGTTGGCACTTCTTTGCCCACTTTATTTCACCCTTCTAGGGAGCTTAGGTGTTATGCTTAAGTTTCTTCTTGAATCCCCCGACTTGGGTCTTTGTTTTGGGATCAAGATCAAAAAGGTGTTTTTGTAGTTAGTAGCCAACGGCTAGTGTAGGTTTACTGCTTCCACACAGAACCTTAGTGAGTTTTTGCTCGTAAAGATCTGACAGTTTAAGTTTGAGCTTCAACAGACAGAGTGTTCAACCGAGCTCGCGCTCAAGATTCCATGCTCTGCATGGAAGTTAACTCTTTCACCTCCGGAGCAGTTCTAACCTGGGGTTATACTGCATATGTCATAATATAGCAAGACTCCATTAGAAGAAACAACATTACTAAGGGGAGTAATTTTTTCTTTTTGCTCCCCGTTTTTCTTCCTTTCAGCTATGATTTTGATTAATTCCTGTCTTAAAACACATTTTAGGGCTCCCCCATTCTGTCTCCTTTCCCTGTTGAGCCAAGACTGTCCTTTAGAAATAATTCTATTCTCTGTATAATGTCCTCTTTGATCTGGCTGAAGTCAAGTAACTGGTTATTCAGTTTCCAAATAGATTGTCTGGGTAGGCTGGGGTTGAGACCAAGGGAGCATCTGGCCAGGGAGTGGTCTGAAATAACTCCAGGTTCTATGACACTCCGTAAGTGTCTGGAGAAGTGATTGACTCACTAAGAAGTAATCAATTCTCGATCTGGATTTGTGAACCTCTGAAGTGAAGGTTAACTCCCTGAGCGTAGGGTATAAAACCCTCCATGGATCTCACAGTCCTGTCTGGTCTAACATGTCTCTGATTGCTCTCTGAGCTGGAGTCAGCCCTCCATACTTCCTCCCCTTCTTGTCTAGTTGTGAGGAGAAGGGAAGATTCCAGTCTCCTCCCAGTATAATCTGGAGGTTTACAAAACGGTGTCTGAATATTCAGTCATGAAAAAATCTGGCGAGTCTGCATTAGGTCCATACACACTTCCCACAAGTACCTTCTTCCTGTCCGAGACCCACAATTAGAACATAGCTCCCCATGGGATCTTTTATACATTGTTCACATACAAAAGGTGTGGATTTAGAGATTAAGATTGCAACCCCTCTGCTGGCCGTGCTATCTCCTGCCATGAAAACTTGCCCTACAGTCTTCTAAACAAATTAGTTTCAGACTCAAGCATATGCGTTTCTTGCAAAAACATAACTTCCCTTTTGCAACTGTATATGTTTAAGAAGTTTATACCTTTTGGTTTTATTCCTGGACCCTTTAACATTCCAAGAAATCCATAGATAATTACTCCCCATGTATCAACATCAACCGTTGGATCTTATGTCTAACTTTGTTAAGCAATCTTTAAACCAGCATTTTGATATGACTGCTCCCTAGTGATGACCCCTGCCCTCTATTAGACTGTATGCAAGGCTCGCCCTTCCCCACACTTTCCTTCCATGACCTCCCCTTATTTGTCCTACCCAAAAAACAGGTACCCCTGACCATTGTACCATATTAACCATATCCCTTTCCCTTTGACCATATCTAAGTAGAACTGGATTAACACATAAGAGAAAAATAAAAATCCAGGTGTCCACCCCAAAAAAAAAAACTTTCTGGCCCATGATCGCCAATCAAACCACCACCCTGCCCCCTCTCCACCCCATTAGTCTCCCCTGTGCTAATGGCAACTAGAACTATTCAATTCCTTTTCATCCCTTCTAATATACCGTAGACTAAAGTTACTTTAATCTCTTCCTGGTGAATGAAGCAAAATAAAAAGTGCTTGTCTTTAACCCTAGACCGTGTCTCCTTTTAGGAGCCTACCTACTCTTACATCACAATTAAAGATAATCATACAGATGGGTTCCACGCTCAATGAGAAGAGCTCTCCATTTGCCATTGTGGACTCATTTTCCGACCCAACTCTGTTGTCACTTGTCTCCTTGTCGGTCACATGGGCCCAGCTCCCATTAATGGGCAACTAAATTGGGGCATTAGTTGCTGTATAAAAAAAAAAGTTAAACTTAATAATGCACCCCAGTTTTCCTCAAGAGTTCCGTGCCGAAACAAGAAAAGAAGTTAGACCCCTTGTAGCAAGTGACAATCCTTTTCCTTATGCTCCCTCAGAGCCAGCATAACCCCTGTCTCCAGAAACTCGAACAAAAAATGCTACTGTGACATTTTAAAGAGAACCCATCTATCATTATATTTGGGGTTATGGACTCTCAAATCCTGCAGTGCAGACCAAGCATTGCCCCTCAGAATAGTCTCCCCCAGTTAGCTTTAAAATGTCACTTAAACCATATCGTGATGCAGAGAGTTAGTTCAAGGAGGCCTCATTTCTTTGTGGATCTCTGTTCATTATTTAACACAATAATAACCAGAGGGGCTAAGAAAAGGAAGAGGGGGGAAAATGAAAAACTTCCGAGATCTAGTCTAATACTGATGAATTCTTAATAAATCCAGTTGAGAGGGTCTCTTCCCTAAAAACAGATTAACTGAAAATATCCCCAGAATTACCCATTTCATCTTAAAATAAATTCTCGTCTTGGGATAACCTCATTTGCCTGGTGAGGTTGCTAAATATAATAGGACTCTTAACTCCAGAGTCTCTGATAAAACTTTTAACAGACCAGATTCTGAACCAAACTGTATTGTCGCTGCTGTCTTCAAACTACTGCACCACTGTAACATGCACGAAGCTCTGGTTCCCTCTAGTGGATTAAGGTAATCATTGCCTTCCTCGCAGTGACAGAGGAAGTGCTGCATGAAAGTGCGAGTCGTCAGTATGCCAGCTTATTCTCTTTTTACACCAGTAGGAACTCCAACCAGCAGTCGGGCGGGGTAAGCATAGATAAGTGTCACTGTTTTTGAGAACGTTAACCCCGCCAGCTTCCACACCAAGCTGTAATTGACTAAATTGCCCAAAGATGAGCTACTCAATTACAAGTAAATCTGCCCACTGACCGGTAGCCAAACGAGTCTCAGCATTTCAAAAAACACTCAGGAAGCCTTTAATTAGCTTGTAGTCAATAGCCAAAACCGAACTTTACAGTACCTTGCATCTCTTAAACCTCCATACTGCAGTTTGTGTCTCGGAGATCCGCAGCCTCTTAGCAGTCATTAAACAGTACAGGAAGGGCAGCTTTGAGCCCCTTCACAGCAGAGCTTGCATCTTTATAGCTACACCAGGTGCCGGACGAGCACCTGTAGTCTGGCCGGGTAACCATGCGGAACCGGACTCCTGAGGCAATCAGCTTAACCACCAGCGGGTGGTAAGTGGCTCTCCTTTGAACAGAAGCCGGGAGATCCTGCGCAACCCTTAATGTGGCACCTTCCCATTTAATCACCTGTGTTGCTCTGATTTTGCTGAAAAAATGCTGCCTTTCCAGGTAGTTAAGAAACCAGAAGATGAATGGCCGAGGTGGGGCGCCCAGTGGAGGCATAGCTCTTAACACCCTGTGAGCCCAATCTGTAACATAATTGGGGCCGAAGGGAGTGGGGCCTGCTAATTTAATGAGCTGTTTTTGTGTGAAGACGATTGCGTCGGTCCCCTCCTCTCTCTCCGGGAGGCCAATAGTCACTGTGTTATTTCTTTTACTTCATCCCTCGAGATCTTAGATCTTGCTCTCCATGTTATTGATTTTTTTTTTTTTGGTCTGAGCTCCACAGTGTGTGGCTTTTGCCTTTCAGACCTCTTCTCTACTGAGATTATGTGGGCTTCATTGTCTCCGGTTCTCCTCGAGAGGTCCTCCAGAGATTGGGTCACCGACTTCAGCTCTTCGGTGATGGTGCAGATCTCCACCAGAAAAGGTTTAAATTCTGCTAGAACCACACAAGGGTTAGCAATTCGTGTTCTGGAACAGTCGGGTCATTTTCTAGGCCGCCAACAGATGACAAGGCCTTAGATTTTTTGCAATCTTAGCCGTGACGGGGGTGGAGTGTGCTTTGGCTGTGCTTTCCTCATCTCAACATCCATTTGTTGGTGTTCCTGCATTGAACATCTTCCAGGGATAAACTTCTATCAGGTAGGATGACATTTCTATTCTAATAGCTTCTTTTAATCGAATAAATTGAAGTTAGATGGGTTGGGTGGCTGGAACAGAGAGATCAGGCTGCTAGTCGGTTCCCTGCATCACGTGACTCCCTGCCTGGCTCGATCTTTACCAGGCAGTCAGCTACCAGAATGAGTGTGATGTCTGAGCTAGGGCAGAACTTCTACCAACAACATGTACCAGACCAGGGTGGCTAGCACTGTGTTCTGCTGTCATAGTGCCCCCTGCAATGGGCAGGGAGGCTTGTTCCTCCCTAGGTTTTGCTGTGTGTGCAAGGCTAACAGAAGCAGTGCTTGGCACCACATGGACTGTGAAAGTGTCAAAGTGCACCGGGAGGAAAACCACCAGACCATGTGGATGATAGCTACGAGCCCTATATTTATTATTTTTTGTTGACTGGTAAAAGAAGGCTAGACAGTGCTGCCTATTTTTCAGCCTTATCCTGGGGAGGGGGTGGGGGGATACAGATACAAACCAACTGAAATTGAACTAGATAAAGTTGGTGGTGGTAATTTTTAATGCTTGGGGAAAAATTGATCTGGGATAATTCCCCTAGTCATTTGGAGAAGTACCATGGGATCTTTAACATCCACCTGAACAATTACCAGGAAAGTCAGGCAAGACCTCTGTTCAGCTTCTCATCCAAAGGATGGCACATCCTGACAGTGCAGCATTCCCTTAGTACAGCACTCTAGTACCAGCTATTTGTGGTATGAGTCTTATTCTCGTTGTGGGGCTAGAACGCATAACCTTCTGGTCCAGAGGTAAATCTGTTACTAACTGAGCTACAGTGACACCTTATTGACCCCTGCAGGCTTGATGCTTTATTTGTGGAGCTGAAATGTCACTGGGATGACAGCCAGAAGACTGAGTGGATGGTCTTGAGAGAAAAACAAAAATCAATATTAAAAATGAAAAAAAAAATTGATTTAGTGACATACCCACTCTGGATTGTGCAAGCTGAGATTGTACAGCCAGCACCAGCAATGGGATTGGGGGAGACGGGCAGTGACAGGACCTCAAAGCCTGACTGCCTTTTTCAGATAGTGGGCTGTATAACAAAGAGAGATGGAGGAACAGAGAAGAGAGGAGATGCAGCAGAAAGAAAAAAGTATTCAATGTTTAGAGGCACAGAGAAAAGAAGAAATGCAACAACTCGAGAAGAAGAGAAAAGTGATGCAGCGACAGGAGCAGCAAAGAAAAGAGATGCAGCGATGGATGGATGCCTTCCAAGTTATCAAAGCTGGAGGATCTGGCACTGGTGCAGCAGACCAAGATGACACAAACAACTTAAAATACCTTAAACTTACAAAGTTGTCCCTCCGATGATGTGGAAACTTACCTGACAGCTTTTGAAAGGGTTGCTATAGCCTGCCAGTGGCCAAAGCAGTAGTGGGCAGTCAGACTGGTACCTTTCCTGACAGGGAAAGCCCGACTTGCCTACAGCAATATGGACACTGCACAGTCAAAAAATGATGACCCGGTGAAAAGAGGGGTCCTTAAAAGATATGACATCTAAGGAGAGACCTTCAGGCAGAGATTTCTGTCTCTGAAGTACAACTCAGTCGACAATCCTCGAGAAGCCTTCACCTGACTCTTAACTCCTTATGAAGTGGCTCCAACCAGAGGGCAAAACACTCCCACAGATCATTGAAACATTTGTAATGGAGCAGTTCATCAACATCCTACCCACAGCTTTGGCTAAAAGAAAACCGACCAGAAAGTGGGGAAAAGGCTGTTTCTTTGGCTGAAAACTACCAAATGGCAAGACAGATGTCATAGCAGTGAAGTAATAGCCAAGCATCGGTAATGCACTATTTTTCCCATTTAAACTCCAAGTCCGATAAGAACTCTATTGGGGGTAACAAATCTGCACCCAAAGACTTTATTTGCTATAACTATAATAAGCCAGGTCATATGGCAAGAGATTGCTATAGTAAGAAGAGTGACATTGGAGCAAATGTGTCCTTAGCAAATTGGGGCGAGTACTTGACATGTCAAGGTGGGAGAAAAGACTGTGAAAGGACTTACAGATTCGGGAAGCAGACAGACCCTAGTGCACATTGAAGTGCTGGGAAAACAATGTTCAGCAGGACAAGGTACTGGTGTCCTATGCATCCACAGGGACACTCAATACTATCCCGCCAGCCAGGTGACTCTGACTGTTAATGGGGTGTCGCCCAAATGAAAGTGGGGGTAGTACCTAAGTTACCTGTGATTATTGGAAATGACTTTCCAGATTTACTGAGTTAATCAAAGAGGGAGTAAATCCTGATGTTTCAGCAGCTGTGGTGACAAGAGCTCAGGCAAAGAAAATCTCAGATGGTGGGGACTCTTTTCCTTTCACTGATTTTGATTTGTTTGAGCATATAGCTCCAAGATCTGGAAGTCCAGAAAAGAAAGATGACTCCTGAACAAACAGTGGCAATGAAAGATTGATGGGCATAATAGGTAAACATGTGAAAATGCTGAAGCTAAACTGATAACTGATTGTGATTTTCTTTCAGAGCAAGCTAATGATGTTTCTCTTCATGGCTATTTTTTAGCAGCTGGGGGTGAAAGCAAAACAGGGAGAACCTATGTTTAAAAAATGTAATGGACTACCGTACAGTATTTGAGTTAAACTTCAGACACAGAACCAGAAAGAACAATTGGTTATACCACAAAAAGTATAGATCGGAGTTGATACAGATGACACATGATAGTCCTATGGCTTGTCACTCGGGAGGGATCGCACCCTTTCCAGATTGCTGTACAGATTTTACTGGCCTGGAATTCATGAAGATGTTGCTACCTATTGCAGTTCCTGTGTTGAGTGTTAAAAAGTAGCCCCAGTGACTAAAAAAGGCAAGGTGCCCCTACCCTTAATAGATGTGCCTTTTGAGAGAATTGCAGTGGATGTGGTTGTCCCCTTAGTCAAAAGTAAAAAGGGTAATCTATTCATTTTGGTAGTATGTGACTATGCTACTTAATACCCAGAGCCAGTTCCAATGCGTACTGTCACAGCCCAAAGAGTGGCAGCAGAGCTTGCCAAAATTTTCAGTAGGGTGGGCATAGATAAAGAGATTATTATTGATCAGGGTAGTAATTTTGGTGCTGCATTACTGAAGAAGCTGTACTGACTACTAGGTATCACTGCCTAAGAACCTCCCCTTATCACCTTCAGACAGATGGTCTTGTTGAGTGTTTTAATCAAACCCTAAAATGCATGTTAAAAAGGTTTGTAGGAAAGGAAAGACTGGGACCAATACTTGCCTTTCCTGCTTTTTGCTTACAGAGAAGTACCACAGGCATCAACAGGTTTTTCACCATTTGAAATGCTGTATGGTCGACAACCTAGAGAGCCACTAGATGTAATAAAAGAAACATGGGAAGATAAACCCCCATCAGAAACAATTTATTACATCTCATATGTGTGCCCTGAGAAAGAAGCTGGCAAAATGTTGAAATCGCCCATAGTAATCAGGAAGAGGCCCAAAACCAGCAGAAGTCATATTATGACCATGGGGTAAAAGAAAAAGGTTTTGAGCCAGGTGAAAAGGTCTTGCTACTGTTACCTACTACAGAAAATAATGAAATGGCAAGGGCCTTATAAAGTGCTTAGACATACTGGCACAGTTAACTATGAGATTGAAACCCCTGCTAGGAAAAATCCTGCTAAGATATACCTTGCTAACCTGTTCAAAAAATGGGTTGAAAAAATACCAGAAACTGTGTTGCTGGTTTTACCAGAAACTAATAAAGAAGATACTGATATTGTTTATGACAGACTGGAACAAACTGTAACTGCTGATGCTGTAAAGGTGAATGTTTGCTTAACCTCCGAACAAACCGCAGAAATTTGTAACTTGCTAAAGATATTTACCAGTACTTTTACCACAGTACCATGCTGTGCAAAAGGGGCTGAGCATGTAATAGTGACAAGGAATGCTCGCCCTGTTAGACAAAAGACATACAGATTACCAGAGCAGTTAAGAGTAGACGTGGTTAAGGAAATACAAAAAGTGAAAGAATTGGGTATCGTAGAAGAGTCGAGGTGCTTGGTTATCACCAATGGTGACTGTAAACAAAAAATAAGGGGGTGTAAGAATCTGCCTTGATTTTAGGAAACTTAAGTGCCAAACTTTGACCATTATCCTGTGCCAAGAAGAGATGATTTGGTGGACAGAGTGGGGGAGTGCCAAGTATATCAGTACCCTCGATCTCACCAAGGGTTACTGGCAAATCCCCCTAGCTAAAGAATCCAGAGACAAAACTGCATTTGCTACTCCTGTAGGATTCTGTCAGTTCACCACCATGCCATTTGGTTTACATAGTGCACCCGCCACATTCCAATGGTACATGGATGTAGTCTTATCCACTCACACTGGTTATTGTGCTGCGTATCTGGATGATGATGATGTGTACAGTAAAGACTGGAAAAGTCACCTGGAACACCTACGAGCAGTTATCCAGTTGATCAAAAAGGCAGGTCTGACAATCCTACCGAGTGTGCATTGGGCATGCAAGAAACCAGATACTTGGGCTGTGTTTTGGGAAATGGAGAAGTCGAGCCAGAGGTTTCTAAGATAGAAGCTGTAGCTAACAGCCCTGTCTCCAAAACCAAGAAACATGTCAGATCATTTTTAGGGCTGGCTGGTTATTATCGAAGATTTGTTCCCAACTTTGCCAAGTTAGCTACTCCTCTCACTGAACTCAGAAAGAAATGGTTCCGGAATAATGTGAAATGGATCCTAGAGTGTGACGAGGCTTTCCGGGCCATTAAGGCTGCATTATGTTCAGCCCCTGTTTCAAGAAGCCCAGACTTCGAGAAACAGTTTTTGTTACAGACCAATATATCAGAGGTAGGCCTTAGTGCAGTTTTGTGTCGAAATATAGAAAATAACATCCTATTCTATATATCAGTAGGAAGTTACATGACCGAGAGAAGAGGTACTCCACCACTGAAAAGGAATGTCTTGCAGCAAAGTGGGCCATGGAGTCCCTTAAGTTTTACATACTAGGAGCTGACTTTGTACTTGTCACAATCCTCTCTGTTGGCGTAACCAAATGAAGGTTAAAAATTCTAGAATCACACAGTGGTACTTGACACTGCAGCCATTTAAATTTAAAGTGATGTATAAATCTGGGAACGAGAATGTCAATACTGATTTTCTGGCAATATACGGATTAGGAATTGATAATTTTGAAGGCTGAAAAAAATGTGAGTTGAAACGTCTCTGTTTGCTATACTGCATATGCACTGAACTGTAAGGATTATAAGCTACTGTAATGTTAAAGGAGAATTTAAAGAAAGTTTTGGAAAACTGTTTTTTAAAACAGGTTCCCTCTTAAAGAGGGGGGAATGTGACAGGGTTGAATAAAGCCCTTCCTCATTTGTTATTTAGAAAGAGTTTAAATGCAAGGGTCTGTTCTATCCTCTCCTTTTCTGTCTCTTCTCTGTCTGGTTGCACAATCGGGTGTTCTTGTGAGACCTAGGAACTGATCACTCCGATGGTCTTGCGATTCTCTGCTTCTTGCTATCTCTCTGCCTTACCTTGCTATTTCTGTCTTTCCTCATCCCCCCTTGCATATCTACAGGTATAAAAATAGATGTGAATCTGTATGTAGCAATGTCCCTGATACTGGGATCCCTTTGTTTAAAACTGTATATAATTATACTGTTGAAATAATTGTAAAAAGCTATTTGGAACGCAAGGGGTTAACCTAAGATGCAGTTTGCAAACTCTCTATAGAGCTGTGAACAAGAAGTCAGTTCTGGGTCGCTATGTTCTGTTTGTTGCATCTGCAAGGAAACTGACAAGAGCATTCTGTAAACGTACAATGACATTCTGTGAGAAGCAGGCTCTCTTAATGAGTTCCCAACGACTTATAAAAAGAGCAGCAGTGCTTTAATGCTTTTACTAGAGAGACGAGAGTGAGACTTAGAGATTGAAACTTGGAATTAAGAGATACCCTCAGAAGGATTTGGTTTTCTCCATTTGTACTACCTTTGTAAATAGTTGTACTTCGGGTTACCACCTGTCCCTATTTTCGCAGGACAGTCCTGATTTGGGCAACTATGTTCTGCAGGAAAACATGAAAAACACTACGTCTTGACATTATACTAGAAAAAAAATTCTGATTTTCCTCTAAATGTTGCAAAGAACTATAATATCTTAACTAAAACACCTTAAAATAATAAGAAGCAGTAGAAACAACCAAAAAACTACAGCACTTAGTCTTAAGTCTGATTATTTAGAGAAAACAAGTCTGTTGTATTGGTCAAGGTTACATATTGTCCTGTGAAAAATCACGTTTCAGTAGGAAATGTCCCACTTTGGGCTTTTTAAAAAGTGGTAACCCTAGTTATACTAACTAATTTTTATTTTTTATGTTGCTGTTATTTGGAAAAATAAAGTGTTTGCGAATGTTGAAACTGCTCCTGGTTTTCCTATGCTTCCTGACTTGTGCCTTGATGACAGTTGTGCCAGGCAAATATGATACTCAAACCTCTTTTGCCTGTCTGTCTGCAGCTTCGTTCTGTATCCCCTCAGTAGTACCTTCTCACTTTGTACAAGGGAAGATTAGCCCATCTGGACATTGTGTCACTGCACATGAAGGCTTGACTCCTGAAATGATAGACATTCAGGACCTAAGTCTTAATAATCTCAAGAAAACAGGCTGTCAAGAGGGCCCATTCCATCAAATGGGAAAACATTTTTTTGATACAGAAAGCTTGACATGTCCCACCTCGTTCTCCATTTGCTAGCTTTGTTGTTGCACAATTTATTTCTCCATAATAGCCCAGTTGAGATTCTTTTCCCCCCATGTTTTAGTCTGTTTTGGTGTTTTTTTTTTTGTTTTAATAATTAATGGAGAGTTCTTATAAATATGGCAGCCTCAGACTGTCATCAGTTTTCCCAGCTGTGTTTGAACATATGTTGTTTAACAGCATTCTTCTTAAGACTATGGTGAGGTAGATATCACATACACTGCTCTTTGACCTTATAGGATACTGGGAACATCAGGGCAAACTTCAATTTATTTGTGCAGGAATTGGCGACCCAGAAAGGCACACTGAGCCGAGGCTCTTTTCCCAGTGTTTGGGGGGGGGTGCATGGGAGAATATATCATATAGGTAAAATAAAACAACAATATAAATAATTCTAGCATGGGGAACATGCAGTCGTGGAACAACTAGGCTGTAGCCTGAAGGTCTCTGTCTTCATTGGGATTAAGAAAGATTGACCAAATGCCAGCTAAGTCGCATTGTGTTGAATGCCTTGCCTCCTACCACGCTGATGACCGGTGTTTGAGAATAAGCACAGGTTGCTGGGGGTCGATGGAGTGGGAGAGGATCGAGTGTCCCAGGTACTGCTCTCCTATCCTGGGGAGGAGTGACTAGCAGTCTCGGTGTCTGACTGCCAATGGGTGGAGGCCCTGTGATAGTGCAGGTCAGCGAATGGCTTGAAGGGAGGGGCTGCAGTTCTGCAGGATGGGCGTGCCTCCACACAGATGTCGTGATGTGTTGCTGTGGCAATGAAGGGGAGAACACGGAAAATTGGGGAAGATGGGCTTCATGATGCACTGCCTGCTCCCCTGATGCTTACGCCACCACCTGACTGATGGCAGATCTGAATTTGTGTATGGGGTATGGGTGGCCTTTCCCCGCCTGGTCCCTCCACAGGGGGGATATATGGGGACTCCACCTCAGTGAGTGGGGGGAGGCAAACGTCTGTCGCAGGGAGTGGGGACAGGGCTGACAGCTTGTCCATGTGCCCCAGAGTGAGACAAAGTAATATTAAATACTGATCAAACCTGCTTTAACTCACCTGGCCCTTAAAAACCTGTCCTACACAGTACCAGTACTTGGGCCTTCAGTTTTTGATATGCATACTCCCCTGGCAATGAAGTACTGCACCATATGAAGAATTTCAAAAACAAAACAAAAAATGTGGGCAGGGAGCAACAACAGGGGGGTGCAGATGAGTGCATAATGAAGTCTAGATTTTTTTTAAATATGAAGTTCTGCTTTAAATGTGTTTTTAGGCCTCCACCTTTCAAGTGAAGTAAATTATTCACAAAAAAGCCAAAAGAAAAGAGTGCAAAAATAGTATCTCCATGCTATAGTCTTTACGGATTTCAGAAGGCAGGTCCTAAAGATCTAACAGTTTTTGAGTACCAGATGTCCTTTGAAAATACTCGGCGCTGAATGCATGCTGTTTGGTCATTTCTCAAATTTGCAGCCTCATGAAACTGTAACCCTGTTCTGTATTCCAGAAGCTTTCTACAAGAGGGTCCCATTAGGCCCAACTTCTGTCTTACTTCAGTTGGGATACTGGACTCTTGGCACTAAACCAGTTAGGGGGTGGGATACAAAAAAAAAGTCTTCACTGAAAGTGAGGGAGAAAGCCCCAACCAAAGTGACTTGCGTACATGGGGAAACTAAATCATACTCATTATGGGTCACTCTGGAGCCAGTCACTGACTGTATACGAATGCTTCTGCTCCATCTTTACAAAGGAAAAGAATGGACCAGTGCCACGTATAGGGAGAAGGAGGGAGTGATCTGGGGGAAAGCAGTAGTTGTAATTGGGATTGAAAGAGTGAGAGAGGGGCTGATGGCTCTGAGGGTGGACAAATCCCCGGGACTAGACAAAATATACCCCAGGGTGCTGAAGGAGTTGGCGGACAATCTGGCGAGGCACTGGCTGATCTCTTCAGTAGATCTCTGGAGTCGAGTGTAGTGCCACAGGAGTGAGAACGGCACATGTGGTGCCACTCCACAACAGTGGAAACAAGGATGACCTGGGTAACTATAGGCCAGTCAGCCTGACATCGATATTATGTAAACTCATGGAGACAATACCAAAGGAGGGGCTGGTGAAGTACATGGAGGAGAATGGTCTGCAGAATGATAGCATCAAGTTTTTTGATTTAGTCATGAGGGCAGTGGACAAAGGCCATGCGGTGGACATCATATACCTGGACTTTGAGGCCTCCGATTTGGTGCCACACTAAAGTTGATAATGAAACTGAGGGACCAAGGAGAGGGGGAGAATATGGTAAGATGGATTGAAAACTGGTTGAGGGGAGTTCTCCAGTGCCAGGAATGTCACCAGCTTGGTCCAGTAGGAATCGTTGGGGCCATTGTTGTTCAGTGTCTTCATAAGTGGCATCAGGAAGGCATTAAAGGCAAAATATGCCTGTTTGCGGATAACACCAAACTCTGTGGGAAGGTGGACACCAAGGAGGGGTTACAGGACCTGAGGGAGGACCTTGCCAGACTAAAGAGATGATCAGGAATCTGGCAACTTGGTTTCTTTTTTTTTCTTTTAAACTTTATTTTTTATAATATTTTTAAAAGAGGTACATTACCTTTCACATAATTTATGGCATACAGAGATAACAAAAGTGATTTTTTTTAACATTCAGATAGTGGCAATACATTTGTAGTGGTGAAAGTGCTTTCAGCTTCTTTTGTGTCCATAGCCCACAGCATACAGATAACTCCCTTTCAGAAAGTGTCTGCCCCAGATCCTCCTCCTCCTCCTTTCCAACCATTCTCCCCAGAACTATGATAGAGAACCATCTCAGATTTCTCCATTTTAAAGTCCCCTTTTCTATGCTTATGAATGCAATCATGGGACAAATGTGGAGTCTCTTGCTGAATTGAAAAAAACCCAAGACTTCCATCTGAGTTCAAACTGTTCCTGTTGTCCCATAGCCCCTGCTATCAGTCTCTCTAATAAATAATGCTCTAATAAATCAGGTCATGCCATTTTTCTACCATAGGGGGTCTGACCTTCTTCCATTGTTTAGTTATTGCCTTCTTAGCAAGAATAAGAAAGGTGAATATAAGGGACCCTTTTTGTACTTTGTACCCTTCTGGGGGGAATTGACAAAAGTACCAACTGTGAATTTATTACTATTTCTGAAGAGAAAATTGCCTGAAGGGCCCGCTCAGCCTGTTGCCAATAGGTTTATAATTTGCAGCAGCCCCAAAAGATATGGACCTGGTCTGCAGTTTCTCGCCACATTGTCTCCAGCAGTCAGTGCCTAGCATAGGGGAGATCTTAGCCAGTTTGGCCGATGTATTGAAGTATCTGTTGTTAGATTTCCATGTGAATTCTCACCAATAGGGGGCCAGGGAAATCCCTAAGGAGGGGCGAATATATTTTACCCAAAGCTCATATGTCACCATGGAGGGCAATTCCTTATTCCATGCTTCTAGCACTGACTCAGATTAGTCAGACATGAGCTCTTATTCCTCTGTATAATAATCCTATCATAAGGTCTTGGTCAGACCCCCAGATAGTTTTAATAACCAGGCTCAAAAAGAGGGACATAGGATAAGGCAGGTGGCTTCTCTGCAGACCTTTATGTAAAAGAAACTCTCGGACCTGTAGATACCTAAAATGGTCTCTATTTTCTAAGGCAAACTCTCTTTGCAGCTGAGCAAACGAAATCATCCCCTGTGAATCCAAAAATTGAAAAATAAAAGTTAGATCTTTCCTGTGCCAGGCCCAAAATGTTAGATCAAATTGATTTGGTAAGAATTCTGTTTCCTCAAGTAGTAACCACAGAAAATAGGACATTGTTTTCCATAACTGAGTTGGCTCTAAATCTATACCAGCTTTGTAAAATCTGTCTTGCCCCACTCTCAAAATCTGTTAAGTTTGGTAAATTGGTAAGGGAGGCAAAAACTACCCTCTGTGGGTCATGCATGTCATTAAGAAAGCATTCTGTTTTCTTCCAATGCAGTTGAACACTTGGATTTACCCAGGCCAGGATACGAGTTGTTCCCACCAACATTGCATATTGGTTCAAATCTGGGACATTTAAGCCACCCTTGTTCTTTGGCAGTTGAAGCAAGGGCCATCGAATATGTGGTTTGCGGCCCTCCTATACAAATCTGGATAACATTTTGTTCAACGTGTCATAGTATACCTTTGGTGGGAGAAAAGGGATCATTTGAAATGAATATACTGTAATAATATAAGCAAAATATTAGATCGAATAATATCTATTCTGTTGTGAATAGGGAACCTCATTTGGGACGATTTGTGTATATGTTTCCAATGCTTGTGTCATCAGTTCATAATTTACTAAGATCACATTAGAGACCTGGAGGGGTAATTGTATACCCGAATACTTTAACTTCGTGGCCCTCCACTTAAATGATATGGTTTATTTTAACTTGGGGGAGGGAGAAAAGTTGACTGCAAGGACCTCTGTCGTCAAGGAATTAATAACACATCCAGAGACCGAGGCGAAATCCTCTAGGTTCCGCCAAACTCCTTTTAGTGATACCTCAGGGTCTGTTAATGTTAGGAGCACGTCATCTACATAAAGTGACATGCCGTATGTTTCTCCTCCCAATTCTGTCCCCTGTATGTCTCCAGAAGCCTTCATTGCCAGTACCAGAGGCTCTATATAAAGAGCGAATAGTAATGGCAACAGGGGCAACCCTGCCTGGTCCCCCATTCCAATTCAAGAGGAGAGGACAAGGAAATAGTTACTCTTACATATGCCTTAGGGTTAGCGTACAAATTGCTTAGCCATGTAACCAGCTCCTCAGGGAACTCAAATGCCCTCAGTACCTGCAAGAGGTACCCCCAGAGCACCCAGTCAAATGCTTGATAGGCATCTAGGCTCACCACAACTGCTGGGAGCAAGGGCTTAGAGATGTATGACAGCAAATTAATGGCTCTAATGGTGGTGTCTGATGTCTGTCTATTCTTTAGAAAGCCAGATTGGTTCTGATGTACCAGACTTGGCAAAATATCCTCCAGTCTCCTGGCCCATATCGACATATACAGTTCATAATCGCAATTTAATATAGAAATGGATCTATATGATTCAGGATGTCTGTGGTCTCTACCCGGCCTAGGATTGTAGATATCACCGCATACGCCCATGAGGCTGGGGGAGGATCCCCAGATTGAACCTCTATAAAAGCTTGTTTCAACAAATTAATTAATAAGGGAAGGTTGGCCTCATACCACTCCTGAAGAAACCCATCAGGGCCAGGTGACTTAAGGGTTTTGACTTGCCTGACTGCCCATCTGATTTCAGCTTCAGTTGACGGAGCCCTAAGTGTCTCCTGCTGAGAAGGAGTTAATTTTGGGAAGGGCAGGGATGAAAGGAACTGTTTCGATATTCTATTCTGGGGCAGCTCGAGTACAGCTCTCCGTAATAATTTTGAAATATTGAGAGAATTTCCGGAGTTTTACCCTTCACCGCCCCTGTTGTAGGGTCTTTAAGTTTTGTTATTGTGGTTGCCTGCCTTGAACCCCTCAGTCTCCTGGCCAAATTTCAGGCTCCCCTGGGTCCGCCCTCATAATAATATCTTTTTAATTGTTGTAATTTTGCTTGTACTTGATAGTCGATTATAGCCTGGAGGTCTCCCTTGAGACGACTTATTTCCTGTTCTCTAGAACCATCAGTCTGGCCCTGCCCTTGTTGAAGTGTGTTGGGACTGCAACTGTTTAAATCTTAGATCCCTCTGCTTTTGCTTTCTGGCACTATATGCAATTAATTCCCCATGTATTACTGCTTTCAATGTGTCCCAAACCAACACTGCCGAAGTATCAGGGGTAGTATTTTCACCAGTTATCTGTGGTATCCTTGTTTCCAAGAAATCTGTAAGAGATTGTCTCCAGTGTGCCTGCTTACGTGGTCTCCCAAGGTCTATTTTAAGAAGCAGTGGAGTATGGTCTGATAGGAACCGCGCATTCATAGAAAGATCTCTTGAAGGGTACCTAAACAAGCAGTTTTTTAAAACTGCAAACTCCAAATCTGGCTTCTTAGCAAGGAAAAGTAAAGGTTGCTGTTTACATTTATGCTAAAACTGCATTTATGTAAATAACATAAATGCAGTTTCATAGCTTTTGAAAAATGTAAACATCAGCTTTTCACTTTCAAAAAACAGCCTTGGTTTCTCCCTAAGATGTCTGCCAAGTGTGTTAAGTGATGAGTCATGATGACACCGTCAAAGACAGCGATCCACATATATTTCTGTAGTGCTAACTAGTTCTTCTTTCCCTCTTTATTTTGAATTGTTGCACCAGAATGATCAACACCATGTATTTTACTCATGGATTATTTTGATCAGTACACGTTGGGCTATGATTTTGTTTACTCTAACTTGCGGAAAATGTTTTGCAATCCAGCAGACTATTTTTTTTTTTTTTTTTTGGCAAACTGCATTACAGTACAGCACTTCAAATACCTGATGCTTTAATGGTTATACGATGCACTGAGTTTTGTTTTTTGTTAACCAGAAGAGACACACTAAGCTTAAAACTTGTTTACAGGTGTGGCCTGGGAGCACAAGGCAGTTTAGTGACTTGCTCAGGGTCACACAGCAAAGCATCGGTCTTGTTCAGTTCCAAAGCTCATGCTCTCTTGTTAATCCACAAATAAGGCTTTCTTTTTCCGTGTGAACCCCCTGCACCTAGCCTGCTTTCTGTTGAATACCCCACCATCCATATCCTGTCCTTAGTATTGCCTGGGGCTGCATATGAGCTTGCGGTCTCATGAAGAGAATTATCACACCTCGGATTGTAATCTTGTAACTCAGAGGGTTGTGCACACCTATACTGATACGCATCATCAGCTGGCACTGTTAAAAATGCCTCCCAAATCACTATCCAGTCCACATTCTCAGTGTTTGACTTCTGCTTCTACAGTAAACATTGAATGGATCACCACCCTTCTGCACAGTGAAGGTAATATGTACAGTTCCCTGTTGTGTTTTTTTTCCCACCTCATTAAACAACAACTAGGTCTTCCTGGAGGGCCAAGCAATAAGCATCATGACCCACCGGAAAAACTGCTGTTCATGCCCTCATAAGGGCTGCACTTACAATGGATAACAATATTTATTAGCAGGAGAGGCATACTAATACCTTGAGTGAATCCACTTGACTTCCACTGTCAGTCTGCTCCTTCATCTGTGATCTGCAGAACCCCGCAGGACAGTTCCCAGCAATTCTTCTCCAGTACTTTTCTGCGCTGTACTCCACAATGTGAGTTGGCTGGCTACCACGCTTCCAAATCTTGAATGAGCTATACACAACTCCCTCAATACTGTCCTAACAAACATCAACACCACCCTCCACACGAGGGTAAGCTCCCTACACTGAATTCAAGTAACAGTTTAGGTGCAGCCCTGCCACTCTGAGTATTTGTCATGACTGGCTACGCTCATCCACAATCAGGTAGTGGTCATGATGCTGGCAGCCCCACATTTCAGATCTCACAGTGGTCTGCTCAGAGTCCTCTTTCATGTCTTCAACTAACCTGAATGTAGCTGTACCCTCCTGGAATGGCTTCTTCAGTCCCTCTCTGGCTTTCATTCTTCTCACCTGCTCCCCACACCAAAAACTGGTGAAGTTCACCACCCTTCTGCATCATGAATGTGCTTTAGTACAGTCTCTCCGTGACATATTTACAAAATTAATAATAAACATGATCTTCTGGTAAGCAGACTGATAGCATGGCACAAGTGGAAAATAGACTTTCCTACTCATATAAGATCTAAGCCACCTATGATTAGGCACTATTATATGACATGCAAAATGATGTGCCCACCCATCATTTAATAGTGCCTAATCAAAGGTAGCCTAGATCTTTTAAGGTTAGGAAAGTCCATCATTCCCCTTGTTCCCTGCTGCTATGAGCCCGACTTACAGGAAAGATATGTTTATATTTGATATGTCAAAATAAACGGGGACTGTACTGCTTGCATTCCTCATTCAGAAGGGTGATAAGCTCACCAGTTTTTGGTGTGAGGAGGAATAGTGAAGAATGAATACCAGAGGAGGGATTGAGAAGGCCACTTTTGCAAGGTATTGCTATATTCAGGGAAGGGGGACAACAGAATAAGAGAAATATGAGCAGATTACTGTGAGAAATAAGATGTGGGTCTGCCAGCGCCTTGATCACTACCTGACCTCATTGTCCTGGCCAACGTTCCCCTTCCCATAAAACCAGTTCATGCAATTGTCCAAGGCTTTGTGTGGATATTAATGTATGAAATGGCTGCCACTACACGTTCAGTCACTTCACTACCAGCCTAGTATTGCTTGTAAAGCACTTTGGGATACAGTGTGTATGAAAACTACTGTAAAAATGCTAATTCTTATTATTATTTCCCATGGAAAAAGAAGACGAGACGAGCATATATTTGAGTTTTGGGAAAGTATGAACACTAACATTGGACTGCACAACTTTACAAAAAGTGGGGCTCTAGGGGGTGGCTGCACCCCCCCATAATAACGATTGCTTGCTGCTGCTGCTGCATTTCACTTTGTTGAAGTCTGATTTATTGATTGTACAAATGTTTACATTCAAACTATGGATTACATTTGTAGGTTCTGTCAAAAACTTACTAGAAAAGAATAATAGCAAAATATAGAAAGGTTTAATAAAAACGTTCAAAAGTGCATATTAAGCATGCATATCACCCCAGCACCCCCATTGTAGTATCCTGGATCCACCACAACCACTAGACCACCAGTTTATTCAAGATTTGTACTGCACTGTGGTTTGCCACAGAGAAAGTCGGTTGGATTAAAACACATTTTCAGCATGTTAAAGTAAACAAAATGAACAGAACCATAGCCTAACATGTATATTATACAAAATAGTGCACTTGGTTTTGACCATTTGGGTGAAACAATTCTACAAAAAGGGAAAACAGAACCAGTTAGCACTATAGAGAGCCATATATTTAATTGACTTTGGCTGCAATGATGGCATCACATAACTCATTTGGTGGCCATTTTAGGAAGCAGGTAAGGCAGTGTTTTTGAAATTGGAAGGCTGATTTTACAATTTTCAAATGCTCTGGAACCACATTTAGGTAAATTATGTAAATGTAGTTTTAGCATTAATGAATACAGCAGCCTTTCCTTTAGTTACCTACAGAGTCAGATTTCTGAATAGTTTGTTGTCAAAATGTTGTTTAGGTATCCTTTAAGACCTCTAAATGTTCCACAGAAAAAACAAAATCTATTTTAGATGCTGTTTTAAACTGTGGTGATTCGTGAGTATCCCCCGAGTAAAAATGTCTCTACACATCTAGGAACCCGAGGGCCTTAATCTGAGAAGATAGCCACACCTGGGCTTGGATCAGTAAGCTAATTGATTTGAAGTGTCTACATTGGGATTTAATGTAATATTGAAGTCCCCCAAATAATCAATAGGCCTTTCTGTAGGTCCATGACTTTATTTAAAAGTTGACGTATCCTCAGCTGGGGGAAGCAGATGGGAGATGTACACTGACAAGTGTTTAGTCTTGACCAAACAATGTACCCTGCACAGTAACATAGCAACCTGCCGGATCTGCAAATTCAACCCCTACCTCAAATGGTAGAGTGGCTGGGAGCCTGGCAACTTGGTTTCAGTGCCAAAAAGTGCAAAGTGATGCACATGGGGCCAAGAACCCTAGGGTGGTGCATCACATAGAAGTCCAGGTAACTGCTTCCAGAGAGGAAAAGGATCTAGGAGCGGTGATTACAAGTGATCTGAAACACAACCTCCCAGTGTAAGAGGGCAGTGGTGAAGGTTAACAGGATGCTGGGGTATATTGTAAAGGGGATTCAGTAGCAAGGCAGAACATAGAGAGTTGTGTATGCGCGGCATACACAACAAAACGATTCTTGTCGAGAGGTTTCGTGGTAACCTGAGACCTCGAGGCGTGAGCTCGAGAGGTCCGCTACCACGGAAACCTCAAGACCGCAAAACTGCCTTATGTTGTGTATGGTTGCTCATACACAATCTTTATAGTGTATAGGCAACCATAAATACCACTGTGAACACTCGGGAGGCTTACTGTGTCTGCCGCCCAAGTGCACGCCTTCCGTGTTGCCGTATGCTCGCTCTATTGCGCATGCGCGAATGTTTTCGATCTTGTTATGCTGCACCGGTGACGCACTGGGTGCAGCACAACAAGATCGTGACGCACCGAGTGAAGGACAACAACGCTGTTCCAGGCATGGATTTCCATGCGGAACAGCGTTCCACCATACACTATAAGGTAATTTTACCCCTGTACAGGTCATTGGTGAGACCACATTTACAATATGGGGTGAGGTACTGGCATGCATACCTTAAAAAGGACATCAGCATGCTGGAAGGGGTCCAGAGGAGAGCAACCAGGATGACAGAGGGGCTACAGCATAGATCCTATATGAGGAGAGGCTGGGAGCCCTGGGGATATACTCTCTGGAGGAGAGGAGGCAGAGGTGGGGTATGATAGATCTTCAAGTACATGAAGGGAATTAAAGGAGGGTCTTTTTGAAATGAGTGAAAACACCACCACTGGGGGGCACAGCCTAAAACTGATTGGGGGGAATTCAGAAGGGATGTAAGGAAATATTTTTATACAAAGAGGGTGATGACCACCTGGAATGAGCTGCCAGAGGAGGTAGTGTCAGCAAAGACGGTGGGAGCATTCAAGAGGGCCTGGGACCAACACAAACGGAACTCTTGGGACCAAGGAAAGGGGGGAGAGGGAGAAGCAGTTTGGGAGGGCAGGGTGAGACGCATAAGTGTAAGAGCAGACTCAGTAGACCAGGTGGTCTTCTGCTGGTTCTTTTCGTATGTTCCTTTGTTCATATGTTCTAGCCAGACTGATGCCTACATGCCCATGCCTATGGTGATTTGTCATTACATGCCCAAGTTTGAAAGCTTGTTACAGACTGGGGTGACAAATCAGATGACAGTAGAGCTGAGCTCATCGTGATCAATATTGGTAGAATAAGCGAGAAAAGGCATTGTTCTACATTGTCTGACTTAGAAAAGATATTCTGGCATATAGATGTCCACCGCGGCTTAGCCTGTCATTTGTGTCAGAGGGATGGCCGGGAAGACACTGGTTGCCGGCATAGCGGGTGGGGTGACGCAGGATCAACCAGATAGAAACTAAAGCTATAAAACAGTAAGTAGCTAAAAAAAAAATTCATTTATGCCTCTCTTACTTAATCAAGACCTCCAGGTCCCACAGCATGAGATGGGGAGTATCAATCAATCAATCAAAATCTTTATTTAACCAGGCGATCACCATCGAGCAAGCTCATTTTCGAGGTGGACCTGGAGTATGTGAGGGGTTTCCCTTCGCTTTGGGGTGATTGCAGGTAGGGTGAAGAAATTGGGCCACCATGTCAAGGACTGTTCCCATCAGCTCAGGTTAAAATTATAAAAGGGGAAAAACAGAAAAGTCTTAACTTTTTGGGATGGGTCCCAGGTGGCTGTCCTGGCTGGACGAGCCTGGTGTCATGAGATCCTTGAAAAGAGGTCTTGGCTCCGGTAGAGGCTAGAATGGTTGCCTGGTGGCCCTCCTAGAGTGCCCAGTGGCTGAGAGTAAGGAGTGCCCAGATTTGGGGAACAGGGGTTTTAGGTTCTGGAGAGGCCCTTCTGGAAAGGGCAAAGAAGCAGTTGATGTTTTGTCCCCCAACCCCCAATAGGCTTAGAAACAATCCGACGGCAGATAAGGACCATGGCCATATGCCCACCTAGTCTGCCCATTTCCCTACTCAGTGTTGACAGCCCATATCCTATTTGATCTATGCACACCTTCTGTGCCCATCTCAGGGTACTCTTATGTCTATCCCATTCACTCTGACCTCTGCATTGTTTAGCCCCACCTCCTCTGCTGGAAGGCTGTTCCATGGATCTACCACCCTTTATGTGAAAAAGTACTTCCTGGCATTCCCCCTGAGCCTTCCTCTCTCCAGCCTCATATCATGCCCCCTTGTCCTTGTGCAATGCTTCCTCTGAAATATGCTTCCCTCCTGTGTCCTCTGTTTATACCCCTAAGGTACATGAATGTGTCTATTATATCCCCCCCCTCTCTCTCCTCCAATGAATAGATGTTAAGGTCCCTGAGTCTTTCTTCATATGGCTTCTGGTGCAGCCCATGTACCATTTTTGTCACCGTTCTCTGGTCTGCCTCCATCCTGTCTATATCCTTCCTGAGATGCGGTCTCCAGAACTGGACGCAGTACTCCAGGTGAGTCCTTACCAGTGATCTGTACAGTAGCATCACCACCTCTTTCTGTCTGCTGGTTATGCCTCTACCTATGCATCCCAGCTTTCTTTTTGCCTTCCCCATCGCTTTTTCACACTGCTTTGTCACCTTTAGGTCGTCTGATATGATGATCCCCAGGCGCCTCTCTTGCTTTGTGGCGGCCAGAACCTCCCTGCCTTCCCCTCCCTTCCCCCATCCTGTACACCTCTCCTGGATTCCTGTGACCCAGGTGCATTATTTTGCGTTCTCCCTCTCCTAGGTGGGGAGGCTCCTGTATGTGTTCCCTCCTTTCCCTCTACTGCAGAGGGTCCTTCTCAAGCTGCAGTCGGAAGGGGCAGACATGATCCTTGTGGCACCCTTCTGGCCACACCAGATTTGGTTTCCACTGCTATAGCAGCTAGCTGTGGAACCTCCGGTTTCCCCTGCCCATCCGATCAGACTTGCTCTTCCAGGAACAGGGACCAAGTGCTTCCGAATCTCAGATCTCTGCATCTCCATGCATGGCACCTGTAGACTTAGCAGTCTCTAGATTTGTGGTATCATTCAGAGTAGCAGACGTTCTAGTAGCAGCCAGGAAACCCTCCACTAGGGCAACTTATGCTATGAAATAGAAGCGGTTCTGCATTTGGGCCACCGCACAGCATTTAGACCCATTCACCTGTCTGGTGAACTCAATATTCGAGTATCTCCTTTCTTTATCTGATGCAGGAGTCCATTACTTTTCGCATAAGGTGTACATGTCTGCCATTTTGGCTTACAACGTGCACATTGAGGGCAGGACTGTTGCCCAGCTGGACCTTCCCCGTACCTTTCTACTGGGCATTTTGCATTTGAAGCCTCCCATAAGGGATCCTGTCCCACCATGGGATTTTTCATTTGTTCTTGAAAAACTCACATTGCCTCCCTTTAAACCTGCCACAAGTTGCGAGCTGTGTCTTCTGTTGTGGAAGGCGTTATTTTTGGTTGTCATTACTTCTGCTTGAAGGATTTCTGAACTTCAGGCCCTGATGTGTAAGGAGCCTTATTTGGTTTTTCATAAAGACGGTGTCATTGAGAACAGATCCTAAGTTTCTTCCTAAGGTGGTGTTAAAATTTACCTTGAATCAGGACATTCACCTTTCGGTATCTTACCCAAAGTACTCGAATCATAGGGAGGCACTGTTACATACTCTGGATGTTCACAGGGCTCTGCGTTATTACCTAGAGCAAACCAGACCTTGCAAAAATCTGATCAGTTGTTTGTTTCTTTCGCCCCCCACATGGTAGGGGCTCCTGTTTCTAAGCAATGTTTGTCCAAATGATTGGTTAATTGCATTGTTTTTTGCTACAAAGAGCACAGCAGATCCTTGCCGGGCTCGGTCAAGGGTCATTCTACCAGGGGCATGGCTGCTGCTTTTGCCTCACTGAAGAATGTGTCTGCTGCTGACATTTGCGTGGCAGCCGCTTGGAGTTCAGTCCACACCTTTATGAAGCACTACAGTTTGGACATTGCTTTTTGCCACATGGCGGGTTTTGGACTTGCAGTCCTTCAAGGCCTTCTGTCCTGATTTTTTTGGGAGTGTTCTGCCTCCACCCTTCTACCTGGGGTTTCTCAGTTATTGCTGGGGACTCTGTCCTAAAGGTGTTACCTGCAACAAGAACAAATCTCAAAATGAGACAGTACAGTTGCATAAGAACTTGCCATAACAGATCTTCGACAGGAGCTCTTGCAGCAGGTACTGTATTTCCTCCTCCCTCCCTCCTTCCCCTGGTGGCTATTTCTCCATCTCTGATATCTTTATTTCCTCTGCCAGAGGAACCTCCTCAGTTCTCCAATTTTACCAGCTTGCCAGCGTCTCTGGCAGGAGAACTGGGGATGAGTTGGGGACTGCCCCTTTTATACTGTGCACGACATCTGAGGCAGGCAGGCAGATGTAGGGGGTGGTCCCCTGCTGGATACTGCTAGCTAGAAGTTTTCTGTGGGGTCCTGGTGGATACGTTTTGAAGGGGTTAGCTGCTGTAAGAGTTCCTCTCGAAGAGCTACTGTTCTGGTAAGTTCTAAGTACTTTGGGGGGGGAAGTATTTTATGGAGGGTAGAACAAATAAGTTTACGTCTTTAGACATCCTTGGTACAGCTGAGCCAGTCACAGTGCAGTAACTTGTAGTAAATAACATTTCACAAAATACTGCAGTGAAAAAGGGCTTAAAGGACACCTAAACCATCATTTTACACATTTTTTTAAATGATTCCATGGGCTTGTAAATGAGAGGTTGTTTACATTTATACAGAAACTGGATTTATTAAAGTAGGATAAATGTAGTTCTAGGATTGTGGACATGTTCTATCCACACTTGTTGGCAGATCTGCCTTTCCCTTTAAGATCGTCGGAACATCTTTAAGCTGGCTTCTCCCTCCCATCCAGATGGCATAACCCTCGGCTTCGCCCCATATGCCCGATCTTCTTTCCGCTAGAAGGTTCGGGTTCTCTCCTTAGTGCCACTGCGTGTAGTAGTCCCTGGCTCTCGAATATTTGGATTTACTTCCAAAACTTACTTTAAAACTCATTTGAGTTTCATCTTCTACCTTTTCCCTTGCTGCCACGATGGAAGAAAAATTGGTTCCAGGGTTTTGCCAGTGCCCCTGTGGGCAGAAAATGTCTCGCACCGACCTTCATGCCATGTGAGTTTACTGCTTGGGACACGACCATGATCCGCAGGCCTGCGATCACTGTCGATCCTTTTCTCCGTCGGTTCTGGAAGACCGCGCTGCCCGACTTCAGCTGGGGAGGCAGGAAAAGCGTTTCCTGGCGGTTAAATCTAAGGATGTCTGTTGGGTGGTCTCCGCGGCTGCGGGGTCCACTAAGCAGCTGGAACAAATCAAGGCCTTCGAGGAGGAGGTGGCCCAGACCGCGGTGGTCTCCTCTTCTGCTTCGGACTTCATTCCGCTCCAATTGGGATCCTCCTATTCGGCTTCCTTCAGGGAGTTGTGCCAGTCTCTCTCGACCAAGGCATAGGGCCTTTCTAGGTCGCACGTTTTGTGTTCCCGCAAGGAGGAGTCGAAGAAGCAAAAGTCACAGCGTCGACACTCTTGGGACCGGGAGCGGTCCCACTCACAGGAAACTCCTGTTTCAACTTCAGTTGAAGTCACGGACGAGGCCCCTGATTTCATGGTGCCCTCATCAGATCAGTTGACCGAGACGCCTGTCTGTGGCCGAGATTTTTCTCGAGCCGATCGGCGGGTTGTCTCCCGATCTGGCCGACGACTCTCTTTATTTAGGACTCTAGCACTTCTGGTGCCCTTGGACGGGTCAGCTCAGCCCAGTGGGTCAGACCCGCCCACCGAGGAGCATGACCAGGAGCCATGGGTTTCCGTGACTCCTTCAGAGGTCTCCTACCGACGGTTGAGGTCCCAGTCTTGTTCCTCTACCTCAGCGTTGGACAAGACTCTCCACTGGCAAACTCTATCCCAAAACCATGGTAAGTGGCGTCACTGCTGTTCGTCTTCGTTGTCCTCAGATGAGGAGAGGCTCCAGCGCAAGTTGCGTCAGTGCTATGAAGACCTGATCTGGCAACAGTTGGTCCTGACTGGGTCGAAACCAATTCTGGCTTCTACCCCGGCCAGTAAGTGGCTTTCGCCTGAGCCACCTACGTCAGCTACTGTCATCTCCACGGAGCTGCCAGCTAAGGACCGGCCGACTCAGCTGAAGCTGGCTACTCCACTGATCTGGGTGGAGCCATCCACCCGAGTAATCGAAGTCCGGGGCTCCAACCAAGGAATCTCGGTAGGCTCCAGATTTGCCTCATTGATTGTTGGTCACTCTTACTCCCTACCGCTCAAGACAGGTTGAGGTTGACACGGGAGGGCGCCCACTTTTTGAGGACTCCTTGCTGCTCTCCTATCTCATCAGCGTTGAGTCTGTTGGGGTCGTTCCATCAACGAGGGCCCCACCTTGTTGATGGGCATTTGTCTGCTCATTTCCGAATCCACAGGAATGGAGCTCGAGCCTGTTCAGAAACTAGCCAGATATCCCCCTAGAGATTCTGGACAAAGGGGCTAATCCAATGGCGGCCTTTCCCGTGGCTGAGGCCATTGTGGGCCCAGCCTTGGATCTGTGTCAGCGTCCTGCATCTTGCCCTGCGCCTTCTGCCCGGATGGCCCACAAGTATGTGGTCTGTATGGGGTCCTTGTTGGGGTTCTTGGAGCACCCCTTGGTGGTGGGGTTGGTGGCAGACTCCATCTTCCTGCGCTCGGGCAATAAAGGAGATGTGGACAGACCACCAGACAAGAAATCCAAGCAGATGGATCACTCCAGGAGAAAAAAAGTCTACGCAGCTCCTTCTTTCGGCCTCCGCCAGGCCAGCTTGGCCGTGATCATGGCACACTTCTCACATGCCTTCTTCGGCTCCCTGGATGAGGTGATTCATCATCTCCCAGCTGACCTCCAGACCATGGTTGAGCAGGTCCGGGTCCAGGGTAGGGCAGTGGCGAAGCAACAACTCCAGACTGCTCTGGACATTGGTGACTCTTGTGCCCGTTCGGTTGTGGCCACAGTGGCCATGTGCCACAGTGCTTGGTTGTGCATCTCAAACTTTACCATTGATACGCAACACAAACTGGCAGATGTCCCCTTCTTGGGCACCGACCTGTTTGGGCCCGGCATGCGGGGCCATCTCCAGCGTATTGAGAAGCCCAGTGCCACCTTGGAATCCACCACTTCTGCTCAGGACAAGGGCTCCAAGGGTCAGAACCGCAAACCCTTTTGTTCCTCCACTCCTGCAGCCAGACCGGCCCAGCAGCAGCAGCAGGCTCAAACTTGGCGACCTCGAGCCAAATCTGTGGTCTCTTCTTTCAGGAAGCCCGGAAGGAAAGGTCCCAGTGGCCCCTCCGCTGGGTCCTCCTGTTCCAAACCTGCTCGGTGACGGGTTGGGGGGTGCCCCCCCATCCCGTCACACCTCCCCTGGGCTCTCCCATGGGGGCCGGATCAGCCACTTCCTTTCTGCCTGGTACACTGTCACAATGGACCGTTAGGTTTTGGAAGTGGTCGGTCGAGGCCTGCCTCTGGAATTCGAGCAGACCCCTCCATATCGAGCCCGGGGGGGGGGTCTGGTCTGGTGTCCGCAGCCACTCAGTTGGCTCTTTGAGATGACGTAGCTCAGCTCCTCTGCAAGGAGGTGGTGCGCAGAATAGTGGACCCTCCTTCAGACCCAGGGTTAATTTCCAGGTACTTTCTGGTACCAAGACGGTCGGGGGGCTAGCGCCCCATTCTAGATCTGCACGACCTGAGCAGGTTCCTTAGGTCCCGTACTTTCTGGGTGGAAACTGTGGCTCAGATCATACCATCCCTGGAACAAGACGTGGTTCGGCTCCCTAGATCTCCAGGATGCGTTCTTTCACGTCCCGATCCGTCCATCACACTGACGGTTCCTTCATTTCCGAGCCGAGGGAACCCTCTACGAGTTCCTAGCTATGCCCTTTGGCCTATTTTCAGCCCCCAGGGTCTTCACCAAATGCATGGCATTGGGGGTCCGGGTGTACCCTTACCTGGACGACTGGCTGATAGCGGGTCCCTCCAGGCCGGAGGTGGAGCTGTCCAGGGATCTGGCCCTCCAGGCTTGCTTCAACTTTGGCCTCCTGATCAATGAGGCCAAGTCAGAACTCGTGCCCTCGCAGCTGATTCAGTTCATCAGGACACAGCTCGACTCCTGCCGAGCCAGAGCTAGACTTCCGGCAGACAGGGCAGAGGTTCTCTCCTCCTTTGCCCAATCATTTCTGGTTGGGCAATTGTGCCCTACCCTGGACTTCCTGCATCTGATGGGCCTGCTGGCATATGCGTTCCCTCCAGTGGGAACTGGTCAGCCAGTGGTCTCCACACTTGGGTCATCTCGACCAGCTGGTCTCTGTGACCGAGAGGATGTGGGACAGCCTCCAGTGGTGGCTCATCCTAGCTCATCTGCAGGAAGGGATCCTGTTTGTCCGCCCTGAGCCAACGGTCATCCTGACGACCAATGCCTCTCTGATGGGTTGGCGTGCCCATCTGGGGGAGCACAGAGCCCACGGTCGCTGGTCCCCTCAGGAGTCTCAATACCACATTAACCTGCTGGAGCTCCGAGCGATTCGGCTAGCCCTGACCGTGTTCGCTTCATTCATTCAGAGTCAAGTGGTTCAGGCCTAGACGACCAATACCACGACCATGTACTATCTCAACAAGCAGGGTGGGACGCGCTCCTTGCCTCTGTGCAAGGAAGTTCTCCCCACATGGTCCCTCATGCTCAGCTTGGAGGCAGATCTCCTAGCCATTCACATGGCAGGAGCCTCGAATCAGCTGGCCGATGCCCTCAGCTGGTTGAGCGAGGCATCTCACGAGTGGTCTCTCCACCAGGAGGTAGTGCAAGATCTCTTCTTCCACTGGGGCTCCCCGCAGGTGGACCTGTTCGGCTCCAGGGAGAACGCGAAGCTGAGGCTGTACCATGCCTGCCTCCCTCAGCAGGGCTTGCTGCAGGGGGATGCCTTCTCAAGGCCGGGGACCCCAGGAATCTTCTACGCCTTTCTTCCACTCCTCTTGATTCACAAAGTGCTTATCAAGGTCAGGAGGGACAAGGCGCAGCTGATCCTTGTAGCCCCAGACTGGCCACGCCAGTTCTGGTATCCAGATCTCCTCAGCCTCCGCTCCAGGCTCCTGAGGCAGCTTCCAGTACTCCCGGATTTGATCTCCATCAATCGGGAAGGTTCTCTATCCGGACCTTCAATCCCTGCACCTGACAACCTGGTTCCTGAGCGGCTAGAGTCCCAGGTCTTGGGTCTCTCCGATGAGGTCCTCAGTGTTTTTGAGGCTTCCCATGAGGAATCAACCAGAAAATGCTATGCCTTCAAATGGAAGAGATTTTCCACTTGGTTTCAGGGCAAAGGGTTGGACCCATCGTCCTGTCTGGTGGCTAGAATTTTGGACCATCTCTGGTCCCTCTTCCAACAGGGACTTTGGTCGACGACCATGAAGGTGCACCTGGCAGCCATCTCTGCTTACTGGGCACAGGCTGGTCAGCAGTCAGTTGTGCAGGACAAAGTGGTCTGGTGCTTCTTCAAAGGCCTAGGTCACATATCCCCTCTGGTGCCTGAACCTCCACCTCCGTGGGATCTACTGCTGGTTTTGGCAAAGCTCATGGGCAAGTCATTCGAACCGATGCACAAATGTGACATCTCACATTTATCGTGGAAGACCACCTTCTTGGTGGCTATCACATCAGCCAGAAGGAATGGGGAGCTACAGGCGCTCTCTATTGAGTCTCCTTACCTTGTCTTCCACAGGACAAGGTTGTCCTACGCCCCCACCTGAAATTCCTTCCGAAAGTGGTGTTGGAGTTTCACCCTAACCAGGTGATTACTCTGCTGGTGTTTTACCCCAGTTACACCTCGGAGGCCGAGTACAGACTTCATACCTTGGACCTGAGATGAATGCTCACCTGCTACAAAGAGCGTATGACAGAAGTTCAGGGAGAGGTTTGCCAGCTGTTTGTCACCTACGCTGAAGCCGCACCTGGCAGACCTGCAGCCAAGTGGACGATTGGCAGGTGGATCACTTCTTGCATCGATTTCTGCTATAAATCAGCAGGTAGAGAGCCTCCCATAGGGCTTAAGGCTCATTCCACCCGCCATATCGCTGCGTCAGTGGTTGCTTCTAGGGACGTCCCTATCCAGGAAATCTGCAGGGCTGCTACCTGGAAGTCAGCATACACCTTCATTTCCCATTACCACATCAAGCTTGAGTCATGCCGGGATGCTGGTTTTGGTACCTCAGTTCTCCAGTATCTGTTACCTAAATAGGGGGTTTGCATCTTGTCTTCCTCCTCTCAGAGAACTGCTAGGAGTCTGCCAACAAGTGTGGCTAGAACAACATTTCCACAATCCTAGAAAAATGGGTTACTCACCTGTAACAGTAGATCTTACTTCAAGAGGGCTCTTGCAGTAGGTAATTACGTATAGGACTTTTACTTCGTCGGTTTTTCCGAAAAGTTTTCAGTATTTTGTATTTTATATTTTCTATCGTCAGGTGAACGTCGGTATATGTCGTCCCCTTCAAAAAATAAGTGCGACTCGTGCGGCGCCCAACTACCTCACAAAGACGGTCACTCCCTCTGCCTTTTCTGTTTAGGCCCCGACCACGCGGTCGACAAGTGTCCGCACTGCTCTCTTCATTTCAACGCGGCCACCCGCAGACGCCAGCAGTCTCTCGAAGCCCATCTCCTCAAGAAGAAGATGTCCGCGATGGAGAAGGAGTTGAAGAAACTTTGGCAGGCATCAGCCTTCCCTGAAGGGCACAAGAAGCTGGACAAGGAAAGGCACCGGGAGAAGGCCTCCTTCTCCGCGGCTCTGGCCGGAGTCGCGGGCAAGGTAACATCCCCTCCGGGGGACCGCCCATCGGGTTCGCGTTCGAGCCCACCGGGTGCCTCCGGCCAAAAGGAGGTCCAGCCCCAGTACCGCCGCAGGCTTGCGGCCCACTGCGCGGGCACCTCCCATAAGCCGGACGTCGGCTCCTCCGACATCCGCCGGGGAAGTGTCATAGACGCCTGACCCTTCAGGCGGCGCACAGCTGTGTCCCCATCGGACTGGACCTCTTCCCATCCTCGGCCCGGCTCCTCCGACGTACGCCGGGCCTCGGAGCCTACGGCAGACCCTGCTTCGTCTGTCGTACCAGGTTCCTCGCAGCCTTCGCCACCGTCAGGGGAGCCCGAGTCCCCCTGTCCGACCCCGGGGATTTTTCTCCTCCGTCCCAGGACGAGGCTCAGGATCCTGGGCTACCATCCGATCCTTTTCCTACAGAGCCGGATCTGACGCCGGCTCCCCGACACCGGTCCCTGCGACGCCGGCGGAGGATATTCCTCTTCCATCGGGCCCTCCACCCCACGGGCCTATCCCGGTTGATCCGCCTGTGGAGTACCCGGCTGGGCCGTCTGCTCCAGCAGCTCCTCCAGTGCCTGGGTATCCGCCGTCCTATCCGACGCCGGTTTTCCCAGGTCCACAGTATCCTGCGCCGCAGTACCCGGCGCCGACTCCTTCGCCGCAGTACCCGGCTCCGGTATTCCCGCAGCCAGGTTACGGATTTCATCCGTACAATTATCCCCCTCCTCCTCCTCCACCGCCCCCTAGGCCGCCGATGGATCTCCAGGAGACTCTTGCCTCCTGGTGGGCTGAGGCCAGGCTCAGCTCACCAAGGAAGTCGAGAGCCATCTTGATGGCGATGTAAAGCACCGTCAGCTCCCAAGATGCCCCCAGACGGTACATAGAAACATAGGACTTTGACAGCAGATAAGGACCGCTAGGCCATCTAGTCTGCCCATTTCCTACCTACACGAGAAGGCAGATCCTAGTTAACCAACAGCCTATATCTTCCTGCCCCCACTTAGAATTGCCTTATGTCTGTCCCATGCATTCTTGAATTCTCCACAGTTTTAGACCCCACAACTTCCTCAGGAAGGCTGTTCCATGCATCCACTACCCTCTCTGTGAAATAATACTTCTCATTGCCCTGAGCCGCCTCCTTCTATCTTTAAATTAGTCCCCTTGATCTTCCCTTGTCAATCTTCACCATTCATTACTTCCTGGGTGTAAGCGGAGGCGCGCACCGTCACGGAGCCTTTTTTAAAAAAACTTTGGCTAACGGCACCATCGAGTGACGCTGCGCCAGGGGCGGCGTTAGTAGCGACTGGTCCTCCTCCAACTCAGTTCTGTTTCTCCCTCCGTCGAGGCAGCACCTGCTCGCGTGTGAAGTGTCCTTAACTGCGTGGTAGTGTACAGACTCCTGGTTTTTCTTCGCACTGGACGCCGATCCGGTAAGACTGTTCCTTTTTTCTATCTAACTGCGCCGGGTGTGTTTCCTACTGTGTTTTAGTCTTGTTAATTTCGCGTTATGTCCGGTTCGGGAGCTAAGCGCTTTTCTAAGACAGGCCGCGCCCCTATGCGTCGGTGCTCCTGTGGCCGGCATTTCTCCGTCTCGGACCGGCATGACGTTTGCCTTCGTTGCCTGGGACCCAACCATGATATGGATTCGTGCGACGCCTGTTTCTCGATGGACCGCCGCGTCCTCGAAATCCGCGCGTTTAAGCTCGGCAAGGCCCCGCCGACCTTCGGGGGACGGCGTCGCTCTCGGGATTCTCGGGCAAGGTCGTTAGGCCCTTCCCGGGTCCCTCCGGGCCTATACGGTCCGAGGAGAGGGGTCTCCGTCTATTCTTGCCGAGGAGGGCCTCTCTGCGGTGTTGGGGAGCGTCAGAGTCCCTCCGGGGCCGCGGACCTGGACACCGCCTCGGCAGTCACCTCTTCGGAGGTGCAGGCTCTCTGTCGAGGCCCTCGACTTTGGGCCTGGCTCGGTGGACCCTCGACGCTACTTTCGGCGTATTTCGAATCCGCGCTGTTGGCGGTGCGGTGATTGAGGCGCGCCGGTGATCGGCGACACCGCTTTGGATCCTGGCGCCGTTCGGCGGCGCTGGTGATCGAGCAGTGCCACTGGGCTTCGGCGCTGTTCGGCGCCGATGGAAATGGCTGCGCCGTCGGCGGTGCCGCTCGCCTCGACGGGCGCGGCGCTGGGGACCTTGTCCTCCAGGTAGTGTGTCTGCCTGCGCCTGCTGAGGATGTGGAGCTAGGCTGGCTGCTACCGCGTGGGGTGGAGCGTAGGCCACCCTTGGTACCGGTGCGTCATGCCCCGCGGGCCTCGGGACCCCTGGGTTGCCAGCATCGAGGTCCAGCTGGTCTCGCCTCCTCGGAGGGCTATGACTCGGACGTGGACCCATCCTGGCACCCCACTCTTCGGGTCTGGTCCCTGGTGGCTAGGTGCCAGGCGGCGAGCGGGCCTTCCCTCTGTCCCCCTACCATCGCCTCCTGAGGGTTCCCGGCTGGGTGGCTGGAGCCCCGGGGCAGTGGGGTGACGGGGGGAGGCCCTCCTCTGAGGCCCGTGACAGCTACCCTGGGTGCTGTTGCCTCTAGGGACAGGGGACGCGTGGTCGAGGAGGAGGGCCTCTCGAGTCCGAGGGGTTGAGGCAGGGGTCTGCCACGGTCTTCTTTGGCCACCTCGGGGTGGCTCAGGAGCCGTAGTGCAGAGCCTCGCCCCTCCCTCCAGGGTTCTAGGGTGTCCTCTGGCGGCGTTTATGCGGACTGCCCTTCTGGATCCATGCAGTCCCGGCGTCGTCACAGTGGAGGTTCTCCCCCAGGGCTCTTCCAGGCTCCGCTTCCCCAGAGTTCCGTTCTGCGGCCTGGTCTGATATCCGGGATCCCTCCTACTAGGGCTCCTTTCCCCGGATTCCAGAGCCCTCGCAGAGAGCAGTTGCCTCCTCAAGGTGCCCCTCCCATCTCTCCTGCTTCACCACCCCCGCTCCCAGGCCATGTCGGTCCCACGGTCCGTTATCCTGGGAGCAGTTCAGGGGTTCTGCGCTGCCTCATATGTTAGATATATGCATGAGCCGGGTCTTTCGACTCTCCCCACCGCCGCAGGAATCCTCTGACATTCCAGCTCCCCATCATCCTCGCCTCCTCCTCTGAGGGAGGAACCCCTGCTCATCTTTCCTCCGATGCTGATTTCACAGAATATCAATGCTTCCTCTCAGAGGATGGTGAGGGATCTTCGATTTCCTATGTTCGAGAGACACACCAACGGGAGACGCTAGGAATTCCTTGGTGGGAATTCAGTGCCCAGCATTTGGTGGTACCTTCCTGGCCTATCCTCCAGGAGGCGCCTATCCGGGTCCTGGCAGTCCCCAGCCGCTTCTTCTCCAGCCCCGCTGACTGTCAGCGAGGTATTGTGCCCCTCAGAGTCTCTAGGTTCCCTTCCCAACCCGCCTCTCTGGTTTGGTTTTCCATTGATACTCCTTCGGGCGCTGCTTGCTCGCACGCGCGCCCACCGGATGCAGATCCTCTCCAGTTCGGACCGCTAAGCGTAAGTGTTCTTCTTCTCTGAAAGTGCCTGTATTGCATCTCATCAGGCTCACCACGCTCCTACAACCGGCATTTGTGGTCGATGATGTCCCAGCTGTTGGCATCAATGCCTGACGAACAAACCAGACAAGCCGTTGCCCCTCTCGCGGTAGGCCTGGAGCTGGCAAGACACCAAGCAAGGGCATCTTATAGCGCCAGTGAGGTGGCTTCCAGGCTAGCGGGGACAGCGATCTGCATCAGGCGGGGCTGGCTTAACCCGTCTTTCAGGTTGTCACCCCTGGCCCGGCGTGGGGTGATTCGACCCGCCTTCCGGAGGACCCGTCTTTTCTCCTCAGAGCTAGGAGACTTACAGGGGCTCCTCCGTCTCCTCGTCCTCGGGAGGCACCTCCTAGCTCTTCCCCCACTTAGGCTTTCTGAATAAGCCAGGGTCTTCTCCTTCTCCTTCTGTTTCTCATCAGCAGAAGGCTGGGGGTCTTGTTCCCTCAGGGTATGGCCTCTCCCCCCCCCCCCCGGGGAAAGAGGAGCTTGGTACTCACCCAGGAAGTAATGAATGGTGAAGATTGACAAGGGAAGATATGAAAATTACGTACCTACTGTAATTCTTGATCTTCACCATTCATTACTTACACCCGCCCACCATCCCCTCAGTGGCCTCTTCCTGTGGCTGCTCCACCTCCCGTCTCCTTCCTCTCTCTGCAAAATAAATATAAAAAAAAAAAAAAACTATAAAAGATAGGAAGAGTTGCTCAATTTTTCCAAAAAAAAAAAAAAAATCTGTATCTTGGGGGGGAGGGTTCTTATTTCTCCAGAAAAATTATTTACTCTAAGATTCTTGGGCCATCTCGTGGATTTGCATTGGCGATCAAACTGCACAACTATATCTTGCCATCCCTCGGGCGAGATACCTTGAGGTTTTAGCCTGGCTCAGGCTATTCAGTTTTGATCCTGCAATCCGTGCTCCAGCTGTTGCGCCTAGAATCAAAAACCCCTCCCTTCTCTAATTCTTGCCTTGCAGAGCGGAGGAACAGACGTTTCTGTTTTCTTTTTTTCTAAAAAAAAAAAAAGGAAAAATGCTGAGGGAACTCTCTTCGACTGCTATAGGCATTCTTGGTATTGGGGTCATGCTCCTAGCCTGCAAATGATTATCTGTAAAAGAAAAAAAAAAGGAAAACAAACAAGAAGGGAGATGAGAGGGCAGGCAACCCTTCTCGTGAGATTTTGATGATTGTTTTTTCCTTTCAAGTGTCCTCCTGGACAGTTTTACAGAAGAGCAGTGCTGACCATAACCAATCCCAGCCAGCCTAAGCCTCTGGCCTGCCTTGGCGAGTCCGTCTGAGTCCCACTTCTATGCATAAAAACGCCTGAAAGGCTTACATTTTCATTTCTAAACCCCTGAGCAGCGCTCATGCTGCCTGGGTTTATTCTTCCTCCTCGGTGTCCTCCGGTTAAAGGCCTTGGCGGCCAGGAGCCCTAAGGTATCAACAACAATGGCATGTTGAAGATGAGGACTATGCCTCCTGAGTCTGTCTAGCGGGTTTGGTGAACCTTCTCTTCAGCTCTATCTCCGGGATTCTTGCTTCCCTGTTAGTCGAGCCTTCAGCTATAAGCTAACTATGCTCATGGGCATTCTGGTCCCTTCAACATCCCATCTCTCTTCTCTTCTTCTTCTTCATCTTTCTCATTTCATTCCTTTCTCTCCTCCTAGAGTCGCCAGGTAAGGAGGCCCTGCAGTCCCTAGGTTAGGATACTTTATCTCCTCTGTCCTTCCTCCATCGGCTTATTCCTTTTCAGTTCATTCTTCCTTGCTTTGCTATCCCTTGGCTATCTTGCCTCGCTATCTCTATTCTCTGCTTCGCTTTTGCCTCCGGCTCACAGAACTGAGTTGGAGGAGGAGTCGGTCACTCACTATGGCCACCCCTTGACTGACGTCACTCTCGAGGGCTGTGCCGCTAGCCAAAGTTTAAAAAAAAAAGCTCCCGTGACGGGTGCGCGCCTCGGCTTACACCCAGGAAGTAATGAATGGTGAAGATACAAGAGAAGATCAAGAATTACGGTAGGTACGTAATTTTCATTTCTTGCAAGTCTCTTTTTCTGAAAGATGCTACCCTCTTGGACTTTGTTGATTCCCTTGAGGTACTTGAAAGTTTCTGTCATGTCCCCCCTCTCCCTTCTTTCCTCAAGGGTATACATATTAAGCTCCTTTAGTCTCTCCTCATACGGCTTCTCTGCAGACCCTGCACCATTTTAGTTGCCCTCCTCTGGACTGCCTCTATCCTGTCTATGTCCTTCGGAGATGGGGTCTCAGAACTGGACACGGTATTCCAGATGGGGTCTCACCAACTGTCTGTACAGAGGATAACAACTTCCTGTTTTCTGCTGCTGATGCCTCTCCCTACATCCCAGTATACCCCGGCCTCCCTACTGCCTTCTCACATTGCTTGCAACTTAAGGTCATCTGATATGATTACCCCAGGTCCCTTTCCTGTTTTGTTGTTGTTACTACCTCCCACCCATTGTGTATTCTTCCCCTGTTCTTGTTTCCCAGGTGCATTATTTTGCACTTTTTATTGAATCCTAGCTGCCATACGCCTGACCATTCCTCCAGCCTTGCCAAGTCCCTTCTCATCCTTTCCACGCTCCTGTGTATCAACCCTGTTGCAGATCTTTGTGTCATCTGCAAAAGGCATACTTTTCCTTCCAGTCCCTCTGCAATGTCACTGATGAAGACATTAAAAGGACTGGACCCAATCTGAACCCTGATGTACCCCACTAGTAACCGCCCTTTCTTCAGAGTGGACTCCATTTACAATTACCTTCTGTGTCCTGTTGTCCAGCCAATGTTTTACCTAGGCTACCACCCTGGGACCCACTCCCAGGCTGGTTAATTTGACTAATAATCTTTTGTGTGGGACTGGGTCAAATGCCTTGCTAAAGTCTAGGTAGGCCATGTCCACAGCCCCTCCCTAGTCTACTACTTTGGTCACCCAGTCAAAGAAATCTATTAGATTTGTCTGACATGACCGTCCCGCTGTGAACCCATGCTGCCTTGGATCCTGTGCTCCACTGACCTCTAGGTACTCAACTATTCTTTCCTTCAGAAGTGACTCCATCACTTTCCCTACCACAGAGGTCAGACTGACAGGTCTGTAGTTTCCTGCCTCTGTCTTGGTCCCATTTTTGTGAAGGGGAATCACATCCGCCTTCCTCCAGTCCTCGGTACCACACCATCCTCCCATGATTTATTAAAAGAGTAGCCAGTGGTTTCACTAGTTCCTTCCTTAATTCTTTTAGAATTCGGGTGAATTCCATCAGGACCCATTGCTTTGGCCACCTTTAGTTTTAGGAGTTCTTGCAGAACCCTTTCTTCTGTGAAAGGACTGGGATCGACCCTCTATCAAGAGTGCTTCTATTAATTGGATTAGGCACTTCCCTCCTCTTTTGAGAATACTGAGCAGAAATATTCGCTCAGTATTCCTGCTTTTTCACTGTCCCCTCTGCCCACCCACGCTCATTCTATTCAGCCTCACTATACCTCCTTTTGTCTTTCACGCCGCTGATGTACCTATAAAAGGTTTTATCCTGCTTTCTTAACTGAGTTGGCTATCTTTTCCTCAGTTTGGGCCTTTGCTATTTGACTTCCCTCCTGCTTCTTTCTGCCTTAACTGGTACAGCTCTCTGTTCTGCTCCTTCTGTGTTTCCTTTTACTTCCGAATGCTATCTTTTCTTCCTGACTTTCACAGCCACCTCTCTTGAGAACCATAGTGGCTTTTTCTTTTGTTTTGATTTGTTTATTTGCTTCACACAAAGGCTTGTTGCCTCTGTGATGGCAGTTTGATAATTCCCCATTGTTGCTCCACACCTCCTTCTAGCCTGTTTGCTAGTGCTTTTCTGAGGCACTCTCCATCTTGCCAAAGTCAGCCTCCTAAAGTCCAGTACCCTCACTTTTGTATGGCTTGACTCTGTAGCTGAGTTTAACGTGAATCACACTGTTTGATGGTCACTTGTTCCCAGATGGCAACCCACTTCTAGATCTGAGATCATCTCACTGCCCCCGTTTGAGAGTACGATGTCTAAGATTGCTCCCTCACGAGTGGGTTCCGAAACTAGCTGTCTAATGCCTGCCACCTGTAGGGCGTCAAGAATGGCCCTGCTCTTGGATGTGGCTGCAGCAAATGTGCTCCAGTTAACATCTGGCATATTCAGGTCTCCAGCAACAGTATCTCCCTTCTCTGCCATTCTAAGAATGCCTTCCATCATATCCTTGTCCATTCCTTCCCTGACATGGGGGTCTGTACACAACCCCTGTGTGGATTGTGGTGCCCTTTCCAGTCTCCAAGGTGACCCACAGTGCCTCCTCTCCTCCCTGTTTACTCTTTTGTTCAGTTGCTTTTATCCCTTCCTTTACATAGAGAGCTACTCCTCCCCCTCTTCTCCCCTGCAGGTTATGTACCCTGGTATGTTAACATCCCAGTCATGGTTCTCTGTGTACCATGTTTCTGTGACTGCTACGATATCCAGGCATCCCTCTTCCATTAAGGCCACCAGCTCAGGGAGCTTGTTGCCCAGACTACGGGCATTGGTACTCATTACCCCCCCATTTCCTGATGGCCTTACCTCCTTTTGCCCCATCCCTGTCCTTCTTGCCTTTGTCACTTTCTCCATTTACCCCTGCCCTTCTCCCTATCGACACCTCCATGTTGGTGTTTGCCACACTTACTACTGTGATTGTTTGGGGGGCTAGGATTTTCCTGCTCCTTTCCAGTGCCTCCCCCCTTGGCTAGTTTAAAAGCTTGCCAATGAAGCATTTAAACCTATCACCTAGGATCCTGGTTCCCCTCCCGGACAGATGCAGTCCATCATGCCAGTATAGGCTTGCGTCACTCCAGGTGGACCCCCAGTCCCCAATGAAGCCAAATCCCTGAGCTCCACACCAGTTTTTCAACCACTGATTGAATCCCATGGTACAGAACACCCTAGCCTCTCCTATGCCATAGATGGGTAGCACCTCCGAGAAGGTTACCGTGCGTGCTACTTGACTAAGGCCCCTCCCCAATTCCACAAACTCTTCCTGCACTTCTCTAATCCCTTTCTTAGCCAGGTCATTTGTCCCTAGGTGGACAGTGACATCCAGCTCCCTCCCCTGTGCAGCTGCTCCGGCAATCCTGAGGATTTGCTCCCTGTCCCTCCAAGCCATGGCGCCAGGCAGGCACCTTACCTCCCTCTCCCCTTCCTTGCCCAGTTCTGCCTTCCTAACAATGGAGTCCCCCACCAGGAGTTGTTTCCTTCCCCTGCAGGGTCCCCTGCCACCCTCCTGTGGGTCTCCTTTGTGGAGGTTCCCAGCATCCTCCTTGGTCTCCACTGTAGGTGCCTCCATAGAGGAACCACACTTTGCCAGAATGGCATAGGAATTGTGGAGAGGTACAGCTGGAGGGATGTGCCTCGGTTCCACCACCCTCACTCTCCCTGAGCCCACTGTGGTCCAACCGCTCCTCTTTCTTGGCAACCTCTGAGGCAACGGCAGTGGCACTGGTGGTCCCTGGATGGAAGAGGAGGTCCCACAAATCCTGGCCAACTCAGCCTGGAGATGAGCAACCTCCTCCCTCAGCCCAGAGAGGTGCCTGCAGATGGGACAACACCGCATCCTCCAGAACATCTCCCGGAAGACTGCTGCTCCACAGCCACTGCACAGCACCACTCCAATCATGTCTTATTTCTGGCCCCTTAACTGTTTGCAATCCTTACTCTTTCATCTGTTTTTTTTCTCTCTCTCTCTCTCTCTCCTTACTTTCTGCCTGTGTGCCCTTTAAGCTCCTGATTGTCCTGTTCTGAGACAAGAATATCCTATATTTCTCAGTAGACCACTTACTTGTTCGGAGGCAGACCTCCAGCAGCTAGAGGGGGCCGGAGAGCTACTCTTGCCCTTCTAGGATGGTGAGTCCTTGGTGGTTCTGTGATCACTCACTTCCTGCCCCTAAACAGGAAGTTCCTGTTGTCAGTCAAATCCTGTGCCTATAAAAATAGAACTAGCTTTGGGTGGAGGGAAGGAGGGCAATATAGCCCCAGCAGAGAAGTTCAGTCACACAGCAGTCCTTTCTCCTGGTGTCTTCTGCCAAGCTATTCCACCTCTCCACCTCTGGATTCCCGGGCTTTGCCCTCAGGATCCAGAGAAGGGCAGGACACGCGTCCTGGGATTCCCCCTAAGGAACCTGTTCCTCCCCCTAGACGAGCTAGGGAGTCTTACTCTGCTTCAAATTACTCTTCTTCTTCCCTCTTGGACTCCTCAGAGGCCTCCGATGGGGGTTCCGAGAAAGACGAGCCGTGCTCTCCGTCCAAGCCCTGGCCGAGGACTCCTCCAGAGTCTCCTCCGGAGGATCCTTCCTTCACGGAGTTGCTCAGGAAGATCCAGGAAGTCCATCAGTGGCGTTCCTTAGAACCAGGTCCTCAACGGGTTAAACTCGCCGAACATCTTCGACTTGCCCCTTACGGCTCCTACTCTAGTGCCACCCTGGATCGAGCCTCACGCCCACCTTGTTTCCACTATTTGGAAGCAACCGTCGGCTTTAGCCTCACTTCCTAGGAAGTCCAACAGGCTATACCAGGCTCCGGAGGGTGTAGATTTCTTAGACTTTCACCCCCGTGCAGACTCTGTTGTGATTAGTGCCGCTCACTGCCGGTCAGCACACCCGAAACACTTGAGCTCGTCTCCCCCGGATAAGGAATCTTGCCTTCTGGATCAGTATGGAAGGAAGATCTTCGCTTCTTCCACACTGAGGATTAGGGCCCTGAATTATGTAGCACATATGGGGGATTAACAGAAGGCTGTCCTTACCCAGGCGGAATCTAAGATTGACTCCTTGCCTGACTCACAGGTCAAGCAGGAGTTAGCCGACCTGGTCCGTTCTGCTCGTTCGGCCAGTCGTCACATTCTGAGGACGACCTACGATGCAGTGGACACCGCAGGACGGAGATCTGCATTCGCCGTAAGTCTTCGGCGTCATGCATGGCTCCGTGTGTCCGGTCTGGTCCCGGAGGTGCAGTCAGCAATTCAAGAAGCACCTTTCAGGGGTTCTGTGCTTTTTGGCGGTGATGTCAAGGACATCATCACTGACTTGCAGGAGAAGGGGACGACCCTTAAATCTGTTGATTCAATGTACCATCCCCATCCCCCACAGCGCCGTCCCTTTCGCAGACGCAGCCGGCCTCAAGCGAAACCTCAGGAAGGCGGGCCACTCCAACACGGCAGCTGCCAGGCCCCGCCGCCCAAAAGCAAGGTGCCTCAGCTGCGGGCGCTGCCTCACACCACTTACTCCTTCCCTCTCCCACCGCCTCTGGACGCCCCGGAGGAACCGGTAGGAGGGAGGTTCTCCCTCCACCTTCTGGGTTGGGAGAGGATAACATCAGATTCATGGATGCTTCAGATCATAGCAGAGGGGCACTCCATAGAGTTTCTGCAGAAACCTCCACGTCACCCCCCTCTGAACTCCTCTTACTCAAGGGACCATCTTCCTTTTGTCAGGGAAGAAATTTCTGCTCTCTTTGCGGAGCAGGCTATAGAGCCCGTCACCCCTCACCTCCACGGGACGGGTTACTATTCCCATTTCTTCCTCGTACAAAGAAGACTGGAGATCTCAGACCCATTCTCGATCTCAGCTCCCTGAACCTATATGTGGAATACAAGAGGTTCAGGATGCTCTCCCTTCATACCCTCTTGCCCCTGCTTCGGCCGGGCCAATGGCTTTGTGCACTGGATATGCAGGATGCGTACCTGCACATCCCCATTCGCCCTTCGCACCGCAAGTACCTCAGGTTTGCTTTCCAGGGGGATCACTACCAATTCCGGGTGCTCCCTTTTGGTCTTTCCTCGGCTCCCCGAGTCTTTACCAAATGCCTGGCGGTGGTAGCGGCCCGCCTGCGTACTTTGGGAACTCAGGTTTTTCCCTGCCTGGACGACTGGCTCCTGGCAACCCCGTCCAGGGAGGAGCTCCTGCATTTTCTCTCCCTCACCCAGCAAGTTTTCACTGGCCTGGGTATTACCATCAACCATTCCAGGTCTCACCTGGATCCTTCACAGAGGCTCCAGTTCATTGGGGCAATCCTCGACATGACAATGTGCAAGGCCTTCCTGCCTCCGGACAGGGGGGCCTCCCTCCAGTCCCAGATTTCCCTCCTATCGGAACACAGGAGGGTTCCGCCGAGGTCGGTGCTTCGCCTACTGGGGTTTATGGCGGCGCCAGCTCCGATTGCTCCCACAGCCTCCACGTGAGAATCTCTAGTGACTCCTCCGATCTCAGTGGATCAACGGGTAGACGACCTAGATCATCTGGTTCTGATCTCCTCGCCGATGGTAAGAGACTTGCAATGGTGGATGGTTCGAGAGAACCTTTCCCGGGGGGTTCCCTTTTTTCATCCTCCCCCCGGTCAGACTCTGACCACGGACGCTTCAGGCGAAGGTTGGGGAGCCCATCTGGGTCTTCACCGAACCCAGGGCCTGTGGTCAAACTTGGAGATAGCTCTCGACATCAACATGCTCGAGCTTCGAGCAGTGCTGTATGCTCTCCAAGCCCTTCACCAATACATCCTTCCCGGTCACCTAGCTCTCCAAACGGACAACATGTGTGTGGTGTGGTACATCAACAAGCAGGGAGGGACTCGGCCCTACCCGCTGTGCAGGGAAGCAATGAGGGTTTGGGAATGGGCAACGCTTTACAACCTTCACCTCACGGCGATCCATGTTCCGGGAGTCGATAATGTCCTATAGACAAAGTCGCTGTTGGCTCTACCACACGAGTGGAATTGACGGTAAGTTCTAAAAAGCATCTTCCAGATTTGGGGGACTCCTCAGATAGACCTGTTCGCTTCTCCCAGAAACGCAAGCTTCCATCCTTTGCTCGCCGCTCCAGAGCGAGGCGCTTCTGGAGCGACGCCCATCTCTAAGCTGGAAGGACAGATTCGTCTATGCTTTTCCCCCCAATTCCTCTGGTCCCTCGCGTGCTGCAGAAGCTTGCTTTGGAAGGAGTGAAAATTATTCTGATCGCTTCTTTCTGGCCCAGGCAAATCTGGTTCTCTCTTCTACAACAATACTCAGAGGCTCCTCCTGTTTCTCTTCCTTTATCTCCAGGATTGCTGACTCAGGATCAGGGGACCCTGGTCCATCCGGGACTCAAGTCCTTTCAACTTCATGCATGACTCCTGCAGACCTAGTTCAGTCTCGTTTTGGCGTTTCTCCTAAGGTGGCAGAGATTCTGGTGGAGGCTAGAAAACCCTCCACTAGGTCCACCTATGCCATGAAATGGAAAAGATTTTCCATCTGGGCTGCGTCCAGGAACGTGGAGCCCTTTTCCTGTCCTATGACCATTCTAGTTGAGTACATGCGTCATCTTTTCGACCTGGGTCTCAGTCACTCCTCTTTGAAAGTCCATATGGCGGCTATTTCAGCCTACCATGTCCCTTTCACTGATAAGGCATTTGCCCAACTGGAGGTATCCAAAACTTTCCTCAGAGGGTTCCTTCATCTCAGGCCCCCTGTCTGGACTCCAGCTCCCCCTTGGGACTTAAACTTTGTCCTTGAGAAACTTACCCTCCCTCCCTTTGAGCTTGTGGCTTCCGCAGGCTTGAAGTTTTTATCGTGGAAGACGCTCTTCTTGATGGCCATTACTTCTGTTCGCAGAATTTCTGAGCTCCAGGCCCTGATGTGCAAATTCCCTTATCTGATTTTTCACAAAGAACGAGTAGCTCTTCGCACGAATCCTAAGTTTCTCCCGAAGGTGGTAGCAGAATCTACCTTAAATCAGTCTATTGAATTACCTGCTTTCTTCACGCAGTACTCCAGTCAAGGAGAATTCCTGCTCCATACCATGGATGTTCACAGGATTCTGAGATACTACACCAATAGGAAGAAGGATCTCAGAAAGACTGATCAGTTGTTTGTCTCTTTCGCTCACAAAAGAGAAGGCAATGCTTTCTCTAAGCAATGCCTATCAAAATGGTTGGCCCATTGTATCACTTTCTGTTATGACAAGTACAACAAAACCCTCCCGGGTCAAGTCAGAGGTCACTCCACTCGTGGAGTTGCAGCCTGTGCGGCTTGTTTCAAGAATGTGTCTGCGGCAGACATCTGTGCTGCCGCCACTTGGACTTCAGTCCGTACCTTTACTAAACATTACAGTTTAGACATTGCCTCTCGCCGTAGAGCAGGCTTCGGGTTAGCTGTCTTGCAAGGCCTCCTTTCCTGAGACCTGCTAGATTGTTTGCTATTTTTGGAGTAGTTCCTCCTCCGGTGCCTTTCATTTGTTCCAGACTGCTTGGGATTCTGTCCATATGTAATACCTGTTGCAAGAGCCCTCGAGTAAGATAGTACAGTTAGTGAAGAACTCACTGCACAGTAGATCTTCGAGAGAGGCTCTTGCAGTAGGTAATACCTTCCCACCCTCCATCCCCCTAGGCTTTTTCAGCTCCTTTTCCATTGAGGGAAATATCTGCTTCTCTCTCGTCCGGGCCTGTGGCGGGAAAGAACTGGAAGGCAGGCGAACGGGACTGCCCCTTTATACCGACATCGTATGATGCCAGTCACCTGACGTGGGGGCGGTCCCTTGCCAGGGACTGCTAGCTAGAAATTTTTCCGTGGGGTCCTGCCATGGAATGCTCTCCTGTAGTAAGTCATTACTTCTGGGAGTTCCCGATAGGTGTACTCTAACACGGCAGTTTTCTTCTAGCAGTCTCCACACCAGGGACCACCCACACAACCTCACTTCCTGGGCTGTGCCTATAAAAGTGGGTGGTCCTTGGTAATCTCCGTTCATTTTCCTGCCGGCTGCAGCTCTGACAGCAGCTAGAACAGTCTATTGCAAGCAGTCTTTGACGTGGATTGAACCCATAGCTTGGGGTGCCTGGGCTTAATACATGGCACCGTATTCCTGTGCTCAGCCAAGAGCTTTAATGATGGAAGATAATTCTCTGTTAGACTCAAGGGGCTTGATCAGAAGGCTCCAGAAACACTTGAGTCCTCTTCAAAATGTAAAAAAGTGAGGGAAATACCTTCATCAAAAGTCCTGCCTGACCTCTCTTCACCGTTCATATCTATGAAACATGTCTCATCAAATAGACATTCTTCATCGACAGGTGCAAATCCCCCGTCGACGGCAGGCACTTCTGCATCAAAAAAAGAACACAGAAGTTCAACTTCACACAGAAAAGAACGTTCCCCATCGACAGGACGTCATTCTTCAGCTCCCCCGTCAATGAGACCACATACTTTGTTGATGACAGGGATACTACTACATTCATCGTCGATGGGGCACACTCTCCATCGACAGTGGTACTCTACAAAACCTCTTCATCGATGAGAACACCTCCTCAGTCGACAGGACACACCCTACTTGCTCCACCGTCGATGGCACTACCTTCCCCATCAACAAGGCATGCTCATAGATCTTCATCGTCGAAGAGAAGTATCCCATCGTCGACGAGGAGCATCCCACCATCGACAGAGCATGTACTTGTTTCCTCATCATCGACGAGGAGTGTCCCACCGTTGACAAAGCATGCATTTACTTATCCACCATCAACAGAGCATGCTTTCACTCTTCTTCCATCGATAGAGCAGCCTGTACATCATAGAACACTGTTAAAGGCATACACTACATTTATGGAGGATCATCACAAACAGTTGACCACTAAAAGTCGTAAAAATATTTACAGAAATGTATCAAAAGATACCTATGAGGCTGCATCAACACACAGTATAGGATCATATACTACTGAACGCAGTGACAAACCAGCTTCATTTGCCCTCATGCAAAACATGATAAACAGTTGCTTCAAAAATGTACTGGATCACATTATCGGGAGGCACAAATCAATCCTTCGACTCCAAGTACACAGGGCTCAGACCCCGTTTATATGGAAATCCCATCTTCACAAGTGCCAAACATAGAACAAATTATAAATAAAGTTTTAATATCTTTCGGTTTTGACCATACACCCGATTCACTAAATAGACCTCACTCACAGACTTTATCTCCACCTCCATCAAAACAGGCACGCACAGAGCTAGAGCGCTCACCATTCCTGCCTCCTCCTGAACCTTCAGAGGCACATTTTTCAGATTCTCATATTATTTTAGAACCCTCCAAAGACATATATTCTGAGGGTTCCCCTACCAGACGGGGATCAGAGTCCCCTTACTCTTTACCATCCTACTGGGATGAAGACTTGGTACAACCATCAAAGATCATTTCCCCACCAGATGACCCATCATTCCCAGAAATGATGTTACAAATACAAAAAAACTATGTGGTTTACCACAACAGAACAAGGTAAGTTAAGTAAAGATATGTCAGAATATCTAGACATCCCAGAAGAACCCATCTGGGCAGTCCCACCTTTTATTCCAACATTTAAAAATTCAATCACTGAAGCATGGAGTCAACCCATGGCTGCACAGGAGTTACCTCGAAAAGCACATAGGCTTTATCAAGCTCCTTTAGACTTTGAATATTTAACAAATACTCCCACTGCAGATTCTGTGGCTACTACAGCAGCTCATGACCGTTCTGTCAAACCAAGACATACAAATACAGTACCACCTGAAAAAAAGACTCCAAACGTTTTGATTATATGGGGAAGAAAGTGTTTGCCCCAAACACGTTAAATATTAGAATACTTATTTATATGGAGCATATGCTGAAGTTTCAGTGCACACAGTGGGTGCTTCTGCTTCAGAGATCATTGGTAAATTACCTACATCCCCTGAAAAAGAACAACTCATATCAATGATCAGTACACTTACTTCCCTCTCCCAACATCTACTAAGGTCAAGATATGATATTGCCCACACTTTGGCCAGAGCCTCAGCCATCGGAATTATTATACGCCGTCAGGCATAGCTCAGACTATCGGGGTTTGCGCCTGATATTCAACATAAAGTGGCTAATGCTCCTTTTTCCGGGCGACAATCTATTTGGTCCAGGAGCACAAACTATACTGGACAACCTACAAGCCTCAGGCAGACAATTAAAAACCTGTATTACAAACAACGCCCTCAGTATAATTATTCCTATAAGGCTGGAAATTACTGTAATCAAAGAGGAAACTTCAGAGGCAAAGAATGAACAATAAATACATCTAACCCATATAAATTGGCAAAGGACCGCCCGCCGGGACGAGCAGGTGCCTGTTCCTCTCATTAAAATTCCAGGCCTCGAAGACCTTTTTTGGGTATCAGTGTGAATTTATACTGAGGCCTTTTCCACGAGACTTTATACACCTAGCCACTACAGACAAATATATAATAGAGGTATAATTGTTACGGGTCATTACGACCATCTCATCGGAATATTTCTCGGCCTGTTGAGCGGCGGACCTTTCTGTCCCAACCTCAGACAGAGCCTACTACTCACATGCTGAGAAAACTATATCTGTCGTTATAATATGGATCATAATATTCTAACTAAATGGTATTGTTCTACGCATTTTCACTTGGCCATGTAGAAGCCACTGACACAATTGTGATAATCTACAAAGCAGACCCTCTATTTATAAACTATACAAGGCTTATTATTATTATAGTCCACACTGCTTGGGAATCTCCCAGAAGTAATGACTTACTGCAAGAGACCAATCCTTGGAAGATGGATCAGTCACACAAAGACTTTTGCCATAATGGTAGATCTTCTAGGAATGTCTCTTGCAGTAAGTGGCTTCCCGACCTCCTGCCATTCTGTAATAGGGAAAACAATATAACGTTGGGCTATGGTACCTCGGTTCCCCTCGGTCCCTCGCCTCTCCGAGCTGAAACTGGCAGGGAACGGAGATTACCAGAGAGCACCCACTTTTATAGGCACAGCCCAAGAAGTGAGGGTGGTCGCTGGTGTGGAGACTGCTAGAAGAAAACTGCCATGTTAGAGCGCTACCTATCAGGAACTCCCAGAAGTAATGACTTGCTGCAAGAGACATTCCTAGAAGATCTACTGTTATGGCAAAAGTCTTTGCATAACTGATCTTTCTAGGAGTGGTATATGTTGTTCATCCACACTGACCCACCTGGCCTCCCCGGCTTCGACGCACAAACCTGGCTTCCAGCAGGCTAAGATCTGGCGTCATGGAGCAGAGCCGAGGGTTATACCACCCAGGTGGGTGGGAAGAGCCAGCTTGAAGACATTCCGGCAAACTTACAGGGGAAGGCAGATCTGCCAACAAGTGTGGATGAGCAACATGTACCGCTCTTAGAACTACTGTTACAAGTGAGTAACCTGTTTTTTTGTAGCATATGAAAATTGTAAACACAACCTCTTCTGATTTAAAAAAAAAAAAAAATCCTGCTCTAAGAACCCTAAAATGACTGCCTCGATGATGTCAATGAAGAGAAAGATGCCCAGCTGTGCAAATGTATAGTAGCTGTACTAACCATATTAAAATGCGAATAACTTTAAAACGAAAAATGATAGCGGTACTGTGAGCACAAACGTTGTTCAGCACAAAAATATCAACAAAATGAGTGGTGTTTCATTTATACTGTAGATACCCTTTAATTTTTTATAATTAGCAAAAAAAGACATTTTTTTTTCACTTTTTGCTACAAACACATGCAAATAGCTTTACAATGAAAATGATAGCATGGCACTGAGCGCAAAAGTTGAACAGCACAGAAATATTTTACAAATGTGGTGTTTCATTTATAGACAGTATTTAGATTTTTTTATAATCAAAAAATGGCAGGAAATTCCATTTTGTTTTCGTTTTATTTGGAGGTATGGCATAAATGGAATATGCTACCTCTATATTGGAAATATTGTTGATATTTTTTGTTCTCATGCTGATTGACATGATGGCATCACTCATGGCTTCATCACTCGTGATGTAATTGGGTCAATCGGCACGCGAACAAAAAATATCAACAATGTTTCTAGTAAGGAGGTAGCCTATCCCTTTTACATTTTTTGCAAAAAAAAACCTCCATTAATTTATCAGTTTGTGTTGCTATTAAAGTGACAAAAGTATGGAAATGTGATGTTGGGGTTTTCAACACTAACTCTGCATTCCTTCCCAAGCAGCCAAAGAGGGCAAGGCAACACAAGCAACCACAGACATCCATCATCAGGTAAGACAAAAAAAACATGCAACTCTTTCCACATGACGAGACGTCCATCATCATGGTCCAGCGCTTCTGTAGTCATGGATACACTTGCACACCACCTGGGAAGTGCGGTAAAAAATTCCCATAGGATCACATTGTAAGTAAGCAATAACATACGGCAGGGTGTGCGACAGTGCTAGATTGCTGTATGCCCCAGGTGGGTTGTGAGGCATGAGGCACAGCAGAATACCTTCAACCACCTGGGAATTGTGATATAAAATTCTTGAAGGATCACATTGTAAATCGTAAGTAAGCAGTTACGCACAGTTGGGAGTTGCTGCAAGCCCCAGGAGGATTGTAAGGCACAGCTGGGTGCTTTCAACCACATGGGAAATGCGATATATAATTTGCATACGATATATTATAAATTTTAAGTGATCAATATCACACGGCAGAGTGTGCAGCAAGGCTGAACTGCATGCTGCAGGTGAGTTGTGAGGCATGAGGTGCAGCTGAATGCCTTCAACCACCTGGGAAGTGCAAAATAGAAGTCACATAGGATCGGAATGTAAATTGTAAGTGAGCAATAACACACGGCAGGGTGTGCGGTAATGCTAAATTACTGCATTCCCCAGGTGGATTCTGAGACACAAGATGCAGCGGAGTGCCATCTACCACCTAGGAAGTGCGGATACCTTCACTGAGGTGCCAAAGGCCTCCTGTGCTGCCACAGAAGCGCATGCTAAAGACTTCGGAGGGACAGCAGGTGACTGCTCTGAGGAGTAACAGGCCTCTTCTGGCTTCTTTGCCTGGAAACAGAGGCTACATTCCAACTAAATGACACAAAATGAAACCAAAAAAAAGGGAAGTAGTAGCAGAGCAAGATGTAGCTCTGGGTAGTATAGAGAAGGCAGTTTCATGTGCACTGAAAAGGAAGTGTCGGTGGGTGGCTGCGTGATGAATGCAATGTGCTCTAGATCACTTTTGCCTGATAACTTAAAGTGATAATATGAGAATCTGTGACTCACACTCATGGCATGGCATCATTGACCGAGCATGGGAAAATAGAAATGGAAACATTAAACGTGCAACAGTTTTGGGCCCCTTTTCCCCCCATTTGAAGGTGGGAGTTATTTGAAAAGCAAATCAGTTTGGTTAATTGGAGGAGAGGGATCCTCAGATTGTATCTGACACCTGTGCCCTTGTACAGGTCGCATCTGCCACCAGACGGAACTGACAAGCAGTTTCTGATGCACCCCCCGCCCCCATCTGATCTGCCGAAGCCTGTCTAGTTGAGACTGAGCCCCTGTCACAGTATTAGCCATTTCCCTGGAGTTCCATGACCATGTCACAACCCAGTTTACAGGCTTTCTCAGTCTGGCTGATATTTCCATGTGCCCCCCTCCCCCTTGCTGAGACGAATAATAACCTTGCCTCGTCTGGGCAATTCCTATTTCATAAATGTAATGGAGCTACGGCACTTGTCATGTGCGTATACTCTATACTCCCCTGTTCCTAGTTTGTCATTCACAGATGTCACAAAAATATTCTGAGGAGCCCTCTCCTTCGGTTAACCAAACTACAATTTGCTTTTTCAAATAGCTCCCACCTCCCGCCTTTGGAACCAGTGTGTGTGTATGTGCACAAAACTGTTGTACACTTAATGTTTCCATTTCTGTTTTCCCCTGTTCTGTCAGTGCTGCCTCAACATGACAGTGTGAGCCACAGATTCTCGTATTTCCACTTTATCAGGCAAAGTGATTTAGGGCACGCTGCATTCCTCATGGAGCCACCCACCGACACTACCTTTTCTTCCTTGCATTTAGTCAGTGCACATGAAAACTGCCTTCTCCATATTATCCAGAACTACATCTCACTCTACTGCAGTTTCCCTTCTTTTGCTTTTAGTTTGTCATTCAACTGTGTACCATTTAAGCTGGAATGTTACCTCTGTTTCCAAGCGAAGAAACCAGGGGCCTATCCTTAGAGCAGCCACCTGCTAACTCTTCCATGTCCTTAGCATGCACATCCATGGCAGCATTGGTGCCTTTGGCATCTGATTGAAGACATCTGCACTTCCCAGGTGGTTGATGGCACCCAGCTGCACCTCGTGCCTTACAACCTACCTCATAACCTTCCCCCCCTCCCCGGGGCGTGTGGTAATTTAGCATTCTCGCACACCCTGTCATGTTACTTATTTACAATGTGATCCTATTGGAATTTTTTATTGCACTTCCCAGGTGGTTGAAGGCACTCGACTGTGCCTTATGCCTCACAACCCACCTGGGGCATGCAGCAATTTAACATTGCCACACACCCTGCTGTGTATTATTCCTTACATACAATTTACAGTGTGATCCTATGGGAATTTTTACTGCATTTCCCAGGTGGTGTGCCTGTGTATCCATACCTACAGAAGCACTGGACCCTGATGATAGATGTATCTTGTGCATGTGAAAAGAGTTGTATGTTTGTCTTACCTGATGATGGATTTCTGTTGTTGCTTGTGTTGCCTTGCCTTTGGCTGCTTGGGGTGCAGAGTTACTGTTGAAAACCCCAACATCGCATTTCCATACTTTTGTCGCTTCAATAGCCGCACAAACTGCTGCATTTAGTTTTTTGCAAAGAATATATAAGGAATATGCTACCCCCTCAGTGGAAATATAATTTTTTTTTTGGAGTGCCAATTGACCAGATGCCATCACGAGTGGCAAGGGGGATAGCATATTCCATTTATGCCATATCTCCAGAAAAGTGAATAAAAATTGAATTCAAACCCCAGAAAAATCTTACTGCATTCTGACATGCAGTATTGTCCTTCCATTGTACTGCCCCGGAGCCAAAATGTTTTTTTTTTTTTTAAATCTTCTTTTTATTATTCATATTTTAACTTATGTACATACAGGTCATTAGTTTTGATTATACACAATACATTTACATCTGGTCAGTTAGTACAAGCAGTTCTGAAGTATTCCAAGTACACTAAATCACAGGTATCACATTTGTCTCGATAGGTTTGCTGTTCCCATAGGCCTGATAGCTTACACTTAAGTGTGAATTGGTCAGTAGGACATCGAACTGCTTACCTTTCATCTTTTACCTCTTCTAATTGGGTTTTACAAATCCATATTTCCCATTAACGTGTCCCAAAGGCTACAATTATAGGGAGGGGGGGCGCGGGGGAAACCAGCATCCCAGGACCCACAACGGAGGGGTACAGTCCCTAGATTCAGGGCGGCCAGGGTTGCTCTGAGGCGATGCTCCTAAGGTACAAAAAAGGGATCTTTTAACATATAATATAGCTGCCATCGTGTCCATCTTACTGTAAAAAGTTCCCCACGGTCATTTAGGTTGTGAGTCATTTTTTCCAGGTTATAGATTTGTTTAGTGATATCCCACCATTCCCGAATGGTCGGGATCTCAGTTGACAACCAGTGTCTGGTGGTTGCCTTTTTAGCTACCGTGAGGAGTAGTGAGAGAAGGTACCTAGTATTTGGTCCCCGATAGGATTTAGGTAATATAAGGAATATGTACATCTCCACTGTCAACCGTAATTTGGGGTCAGTGAACTCCTGCAATTGTATTTCAAGTTGATGTAGGTAATTGGAGAGGGCTGGGCAGTCTCACATTATATGGGTCAGGTTAGTTTCTCACTCTCTGCAATTTCTCCAACAGTCCACTGTTTTGTGCGGTGTATAGTGTTTGGTGATCGAGGGAGATCTAAAGTAACGGATTAATACCTTCCAAGCAAACTCTCTCCATTAATGGGAGCTGGTAACCCTGGAAGCCTGACTACAGGCTATTTTCCAGTCCGCAAGGTTGAGCAGATAGCCAGATTCTCTATGCCATTGCGTGCGTATTTTTTCAGTAAGGACCTCTCCCTGTGTATTCAGGGACTAATGATAGAGGGAGATCAAGTGTTCCTGCCTCCCCGAACTGTTAAGTAAGATTTGACAGTGTATTAAGGCTGGATATGTTTCCGGATTTTGTAAAGAGAGTGGAAAACCTTCCACATAATGTCAGAGTTTTAAGTATCAATAAAAGTCTTTGTGAGGCAAATGGAATTTGGCCTGGATTTCTGCGGAGGTCCATAGTCTCCCCTGTGTCATGATTTGTGGCAAAAATGTTAACCCATGAGCGCTCCACATGCCGAAACCAGAGTCCAAGGAGTTAGGGAGAAAATCTGGGAGTGCCTGAATTGGAGATATTAGAGGTAAGCAAGGTGATAAACCGTGGATTTTTCAGATAGTTCCATTTCGCATTGGCTGCCAGCCAGGGTCAGTAGTTAGGTTATTGATCTCCAGATGCTTGTTGATACAGTGTCCAAGGTACTTTTACATCATTAGGAGAACCTCTCCATCCAATGTGGGAGTGTCTGCTTATTCTGTCTGGCCATAATCGCTGGCCATGGTTACCGCCTGCTGATAGCTCTAAGTCCGTAGGGCAAGTCCGCCTCCGCAAGTAAGAGATAGTACATTAAGATTTACTCGGGGTCTGTATCCCGCCCATACAAAATTCCGTATTTCGCAGTTTATTTCTTTAAAAGTTTTTGAGGGAACTGACAACGGGACATTTTGAAAAAGGTATAGTGCTCTGGGGAGGGTTATCATCCTTATGAGCTCAATGCGCCGTGAGAGGCTTAATGGTAAGACCGACCATGCTCGAAGGTCTTGCTTTAATTGTGCCATAAAAGGTGAGTAGTTGTATTTATAATAGTCTGACCTCTCTTGGGGTATGTAAATGCCCAGGTATTTTAGTTTTGTCAAGTTCCACCTGCCGGGAAGACTTTCTTCTACCCTTTGAGTGGGGGTGTGATTAAATGTGAGTATTTCAGTCTTAGATAGGTTAAGCTTATAACCTGATACTATTCCGTAGGAGTCTAAGATCCGACGTATCTCTGGTATAGATTGTTCCGGATTTTGGAGATATAGGAGTATATCATCAGCATATAAGGCAATTCTGTGTTCTCAAAATAGACCCCTTGTAGTTGTGAGGAGTCTCAGATTTGTTGTGCTAGGGGTTCTGTAACTACTACAAATATTAACGGGGATAGTGGGCATCCTTGTCGGGTGCCCCTCCCGAGTTGGAAATATTCTGAGTGATGTCCATTCACTCTTACGCAGGCTCGAGGGGTGGAGTATCTATTTTGCAAGGTTTGAATAAGGGCACAGGGGAAGCCAAACTTATCTAGAACCAAATACAAAAAGGGCCAAGCCACCCTATCAAATGCCGTCTTGGCGTCTAAACTAATTAATACTGCCGGTGTATCCTTGTGTCCCATTTGGTTTACAAGGTGGAGAGTGCGTCTAATATTATCAGTGGTGGTATGGGTCCTAACAAAGCCTGTTTGATCTTTATGAATTAGTGCAGGTAGGATTTGATCAATACGCTTGGCTAGTATAGTCATGAACAATTTGTAATCTTGGTTTAGTACAGAGATCAGTCTGTATGAAGTACATTCCTGAGGGTTCTTCCCTGGCTTGGGAATCACAGAGATAGTTGCATAGGACCAAGAGTCTGGGGGTAGGTTACCCTCTAATAGAGAGTTAAAGACATTGAGAAGAATAGGAAGGACTTGAGCTTTTGTCAGTTTGTAAAATTCAGCTCCATATCCATCGGGCCCCGGGGCTTTCTGGGATTTGGAATTGGTTATGGAATGGGCAATTTCAGCTGCTGTTATAGGTCTGATAAGGGAGTCCCTATTTTCATCCGTGAGAGATGGTAAAGTGAGCTTCAAGATACGAAGTTAGTTTGTTTGGGGGAGGGATTAGATTCTGGAGTATATAAGTTTCTATAATATGTCAGAAAGGCTCCAGCAATGTCATGAGTCTTGAAGAGAGGTTGGCCTTGTACCGGGTGCCGGATGGTGGCTATCGTTGCACCTTTCTTCTGTCTGCGGGCTTGATATGCAAGCATTCGTGTGGCTCGCGGCCCTACTTCGTGGAATTTCTGTTTCAGAAATGCTAGTGCTATTTAGGTTTGTTGTTGTGCGAGTTTATCTAATGCTTGTTTAGTTTGTTGTATCTGAGAGAGGAGAGATTCGTCGCCTTGTTGGTGGGCCTGCTGTAGGAAATGAAGCGTTTCTTTGAGATGGGTCTTATATTCGTCGAGCTGTCGCTTTTTTCGTGCTGCATATTTAATTATATGTCCTCTTAGGACTGTTTTAACTGTGTCCCAATGGACTGAGGGGGAAGTGTCTGAGGCTGGATTATCAGCCTCAATCTCAGTTATCCTATCCGAAATGAATTCCTGAAATTCTTTGGATTGCAAATAGAATGGGTTTAGCCTCCATTGAGTGGCCCTGGGCTGAAGGCCCAGCTCCCAATATGTAATCACGGGGGCATGATCCGAGATGGAAATATCTCCCAATTGCACATCGCTTACATTGTGCAACTTCTCAATTTGTGTATAGGCATAATCTATACGTGAGTATGTATTGTGCACCGGGGAGTAATAGGAATAGTTTCTCAACCGTGGATGAAATTTCCGCCAAATGTCACACCATCCGATCTCCGAGATAAAGTTATTAAAACATTTTTGAGTTGTTGTTAATTTCTGCGTTTTAACCCTAGAGTCGTCCAGGTTCGGGTCAGTAGTCAAATTAAAGTCTCCGGCCATCATCAGGGTGCCTTTAGTAAGCTTCACTATCTTGTCTAGTACGGGCCTTAGTTGTGAAACAGTAATACTAAGAGGGAGGTACATATTAACCAAAGTGACTTCTTCATTATTAAGCCTTCCCTGGGTTAGGACCATTCGCCCCTCCGGATCTGACCAGGTTAGTTCTGGGTGATATGGTATATGTGGTGAAATAATCATGGCTACCCCTCTGCTTCTTCCACCCTTATAGGATGCATAAAATGCCTGTCCTTTACTCAATTTAGCTAGTTTAGCATGCTCCACTGAATTCATATGGGTTTCTTGGAGATAGACAATGTCGGCTTTAGTTCTGCGGAGGTAAGCCAATGTCCTTGACCTTTTAATAGGTGAGGCCAAGCCATTTATCTTTAGAGAGAACAGTTTTAGTTTTGGGAAGTGCATCATGGCAAGTGGGTGAGTCACTGGTGTACTGGTCTTCCCCATGGAGTATACTGAGAATTCTTATTCTTTGCTGAGAGGACCAGATGGAGTTTGATGACCTATTCACAAAAACATCAACAACAACAACATAGCAATTCACATCCAAACATTGCATACAACTAGTAAGGAAACAATCGGCCAACTTGGCCATTGTGAAAACAGTTGGTACTTCCACAGATCTGGGCAAGCCCTGATCTTTGATAGGACTCAAGAGTCCTATCTATGCAGTCCTTTACTTAATAAAGGACCTTAGGCACCAAGGTACCCAATGGAAAAGATGTAGTGGAAATTGGTGACTAGAGCCGCGAGGAATTGCTTCCCCTGAGGTCACTCATATAGAGGGGGCACACACTTTATAGCTGTAAGTCAAGGCCCACTAGTGTCATGAGCGGATTTTTAATCGGCCTCTTGGGAGTGTCTGCTGATGCAAGGGGAGGGGGCAGGGGGGCCGCCCAAAGGGGCACCACCATACCGCTGAGGATATGCTCCACAGCTTCTACCATTTAGTGCAAAGCATTAGAGCTGGGATGCATACGCATGTTTAGCGAGAGCCAAAATGGTTAAAGAACATATGTTGATGGAACGTTAGGTTCAAGCTCGGTTTTCGAACCACTGTCTCTGGTCGACATTCTGCAACCATCCAATTCTTTACTCCACAGTGCAGACATCTCGGAGAGCCCTCCTTCATCTTTCTTGAAGATTTTAATTTTTCGGTTTTCTAAAGTAAAATTTGATCTTACTTCGAGAGGGCTCTTGCAGTAGGTAATTACATATAGTACTGATGCGGCAGGCGACAGGACCCTCAATGGAAAATTTCTAGCTAGCAGTCCTGGCGAGGGACCGCCCACGGCAGGTGAGCGCCAGAGATGTTGGTATAAAGGGCGGCCTTGATGCCCACCTTCCAGTTCTTTCTCGCCGTTAGCTCCAGCCAAGGAAAAGTTCGTGGTTTGGCCAGCCCTACCTTCGCTGCTTTTTACTGAAAATAATTGCTTTTTCGACTAACGTTAGTACAATCGTCTGTGTACGTCGTCCCCTACACCCTCCGAGCACAAAAATAAGTGCGATTCGTGCGGCGCCCAACTACCGCACGAGGACGACCACTCCCTGTGCCTGTTCTGCCTAGGCCCCAATCACCAGGTAGAGAAGTGCCAGCACTGCCTCAGTTTCAACGCGGCTACCTGGAAAAGGCGACCGCAATCCCTGGAAGCCCATATTCTGAAGAAGAAAATGTCTTCAATGGAGAAGGAGCTCAAAAAACTGAGGCAGGCGTCCACTTCCCTTGAAGGCCATCGGAAGAAGGAGAGGCACCGGGACAAAGGCTCCTCCATCGCATCTCCTCGAGTCACAGGTGCAGGTAACATCCTCCGGGGATCGCTTTCTCGACGCCGCCTCAGAGGTTTCCGCCCGCCCGTCTGGCTTCGCGCCGGGCTTTGCAGGTGCCTCCGGGCAGTTGGAGGCCTCAGCCCTTGGTTCGGCGCAGGCTCGCATTTCACTGTGAGAGACTCTGGTAGCTGGGCGTCGGCTCTCCGACATCCGCCCGGAGGGCAGTGAATGTCCGACCTTTTGGGGCGGCGGCGTGGCCTCCACTCCACCGACCAGGCTGATCACTCTTTTCGGCCTGCCTCTGGTGATGGCTCTCATAAGTTGGACACCGGCGCCCGCCAGGAGCTCCCCTCTAAGCCTCACGTCGGCTCGTCTGACATCTGGCAGGCGAAGGAACCGACGATGGACCTCCCCACGTCCGTCGTACCTGGTTCTCCGCAGCCTTCGCTGCCGTCTGGGGAACCAGAGTCTCCCCAACTCGACCCCGGGGATTTTTCCCCTCCATACCCAGGCGACGCTGGGGATCTTCTGCCTCCGTCAGGCCTTCCGCCACCTGGTGCGCCGGACCTGACGCCTGCTCTCCGGACGCCGGCCCCTCCGACATTGGTACCTCCGACTCCAGGGCCTCTGCCGTGGGCCCCGACTCTGGGAGACATACCGCTCCCATCGGGCCCTCCACTATGGACCCGCCTATGAGGCCACCGGCGGGCTGTCTGCTCAGCAGACCCTCGGTCCCGGTACCTCCGCCCATCCGCGCGAGGTGTACCCGGGACGGCAGTATCCGCGCCACAATACCCGATGCCAGGCTTCCCGACGCCACAGTACTCAATACAATACTAACGCTGGACACTGCAGCCGGGTTTTGATACGCCCATACGGTTACAACCCGTATCCTTATCCCCCACCCCCCTCCTCCACCCGCCCTTTGCGGCTCCTGGTGTGGCTGAGGCCAAGGCTCAGCTACCCAAAGAGGTCGAGAGCCTCCTTTTGACGACGGTGCCATCCCAGATTCCTGTATGTCCAAGGCGGCACACTCCCTCACCACCTTCGGATTCCAGGGTTCTTCCATCTGGATCCAGAGAAGGGCAGGACACGCTTCCCTGGGGACTTCCTAAGGGGTCCTTTCCTTCCCCGGGTTGGGAAAGGGAGTCTTTTTCCTCTGCATCCTCCTCTTCACCCTCGGACTCTTTGGATTCTTCTGACGGTTGCTCCGAGAGAGACGACAAGCCACGCTCTCCGTCGAAGCCCAGGCCAAGGACTCCTCCGAAGTCTCCGGAGGATCCTTCCTTTACGGAGTTGCTTAGGAAAATCCAGGAGGTTCATCAGTGGCGCTCCCTGGAACCAGATCCTCGGCGTCTGAAACTCGCTGAACATCTGGATCTGCCCGTGACAGCTACTATCTTGGTGCCACCCTGGACAGAGCCTCACACCGACCTCGTTACCACAATATGGAAACAGCCGTTGGCTTTAGCCCCACTTCCTAGGAAGTCGAACAGGCCATATCAGGCTCCAGAGGGTGTTGATTTTTCTGGATTCTCACCCTTGTGCCGACTCGGTCGTGATTAGTGCCGCTCACGGCCGATCGGCCAACCCCAAACATCTTAGCTCATCACCACCTGATAAGGAATCACACCGTCTGGACCAGTATGGGAGAAAGATTTATGCTTCCTCCACACTGGGGATCAGGGCCCTGAACTATGTTGGCCATGTGGGGGACTACCAGAAGGCCATTCTGACTCGGGCGGAAGCCAAACTGGACTCCTTGCATGACTCCCAAGTCAAGCAGGAGTTGGCTGATCTTGTCCGCTCTGCTCGTTCGGCCAGTCGACACATGCTACGTGCGACATACGATGCAGTGGACACTACTGGGTGGAGCTCAGCTTTCGCTGTAGGCCTACGGTGTCATGCTTGGCTCCGTGTGTCAGGGTTGGTCCTGGAGGTGCAATCTGCTATCCAGGAAGCACCCTTCCAGGGGTCTGTGCTTTTCGGGGGTGATGTCAAGGTCATCATCACCAATTTGCAAGAGAAAGGGACGGCATTGAAGTCCGTTGATTCCATGTACCGTCCACAGCAGCGCTGTCCCTTTCGCAGACTGAATCGGCCAAAGGTGAAACCTCAGGAAAGGCAGGCCACAAAACACCGGGCCCCCACAGCTGCTAAGCGCCCCCCCCAAAAGCAGCGGGTGCTTCAGCTGCGGCGCTGCCCCACACCACCTGACTCCTTTCCTGTCCTACTGCTACTACCTCCGGACTCTCCAGAGGAACCGGTAGGAGGAAGGTTTTCCCTCCACCTTCCAGGAAGGGAGAGGATAACCACAGATTCTTGGGTGCTCCAACTCATAGCAGAAGGACACTCGATAGAGTTTCTTCAGAAACTACCCTGCCACCTCCCTCTGAAGCCGTCGTATTCCCGGGAACATCTTCTCTTAGTCCAGGAGAAAATTTCAGCTCTCCTGCTGAAACAAGCAATAGAGCCCGTTCCCCTTAATCTGCGAGGGATGGGGTACTATTCCCATTTTTTCCTGGTCCCAAAGAAGACAGGAGATCTCTGACCAATTTTGGATCTCAGTTCCCTGAATCTTTTCGTAGAATACAAAAGGTTCAGGATGCTCTCTTTGCAGAGCCTTCTGCCCCTTCTCCGGCTGGTCAATGGCTTTGTGCTCTGGATATGCAGGATGCTTATCTGCACATTCCCATTCGCTCATCTCATCGCAAATACCTTTGTTTTGTGTTCCAGGGGGACCACTACCAGTTCAAGGCGCTCCTGTTTGGTCTGTCCTCGGCCCCCCGAGTGTTTACCAAATGCCTGGCAGCGGTGGCAGCAACTGCATACCAGGGGAGTGCAGGTTTTCCCGTACCTGGACGATTGGCTCCTGGCAGCCTCGTCCAGGGAGGAACTCCTGCGTTACCTCTCCCTTACCCAGCAGGTTTTTGCCTGCTTGGGTATTATCATCAGCCATTCCAAGTCTCATCTGGACCCATCCCAGAGGCTACAGTTCATTGGGGGCGATTCTTGATACGACCATGGGCAAGGCCTTCCTGCCTCCGGACAGGGCGTCCACCCTTCAGACCTAAATAAGTCTGTTGTCCGACAACAGGACGGTCTCTGCGAGGTTGGTCCTTCGCCTTCTCGGGCTCATGGCGGCTGATATCCCGACAGTTCCTCGTGCTCGACTCCACATGAGGATTTCTCAGTGGACTCTGCGCTCTCAATGGGACCAGCTAGTGGACGACCTAGATCACCCAGTTCTGATCTCCTCACCATGCTTCGAGACTTGCAGTGGTGGACTTCCATATCCCTATCAGGCTGTCACACAGAAAGTACCTCGGGTTCAGTTTGCCATCAGGGCATTACCAGTTCAAGGCCATGCCCTTCGGTCTCTCATCAGCCCGAAAAGTTTTCACTAAGTGCTTAGCAGTTGTGGCACATCTACTAAAATGGGGGTTACAGTCTTCCCATACCTGGACTACTGGTTGGTGGTAGGTCAGTCCCAACAGCAGGTGGAAAGGGCATTTGCCATCGCTCAGGATACAGTAGGTATGCTAGCTTTCCTGGAAAACCAGAAGAAGTCAGTCCTCTCACCAGTTCAGCTCCTGGAGTGTATGAGGCAGAATTGGATACCCTGAACAGAAGGACATTCCTCCCACAGGGCAGGGTGGACAGCCTGATGCAACTAGTAAATTTTTTCAGCTGCATACACCTACACCAGCAAGGCATTTCTTTCAGTTGCTGGGCCAATCATGGCGGCATCAACAGCAACAATGTTAGGATTAAGATTCCAGGCGAGAGACATCCAGTTCTATCTCAGAGCTCACTGGTCTCAGAGAATAGACTCCCTGTCGAAGATGGTACCAGTCACTGGAACCCTGCTTCAAGCTCTGCAATGGTGGCAGGAAAAGGACACCCTCAGGAAAGGTGTGCCTTTTCTCCAGCTGTCACCAGCAGCAGTTTTGATAACAGATGCCTCCCTCCTAGGCTGGGGTGCCCACCTAGGGGAGCATACTACCCATGGTACCTGGCTCCAGCAAGAATCCCTGCTTCACATAAACCTGCTGGAACTCGGGGCTGTTTATCTGGGCGGTCAGTCCTTTGCCTCCATGTTGCAGGGCAAGGTGGTTCAGAACAGACAATACAACCACAATATATTACATCAGCATGCAAGGGGGCACAAGGTCCTCACCTCTGTGAACAGAAGCCATGAAGGTATGGAATCTGGCTTACTCCCTGGGAATCTCCCTCTCTGCAGTCCACCTGTCAGGAAAAGACAATAGTGGATGCCCTCAGCGGAATCAACCAGAACCACCACGAATGGTTACTAAACAGATAGATCCTACAAGTGGTATTCAGAAGGTGGGTCACTCCAGAGGTGGACCACTTTGCAGCCCCAATCATCAGCTTCTGCAGTTCTGTTGCAGGCCTCCAACAGTGGGCACAGTGCCACTAGATGCACTCCTGATGGGCTGGACAGGGAGGTTCCTGTATGCCTTCCCACCATTTCCCTTGCTGCTCAGAGTGCTGAACAAGCTCAGGGTTCAGCCAGCAACTATGATCCTCATTGCCCCAGACTGGGCTAGGCAGCCTTGGTACTCAGTGCTACTGACCATGGCAATCTCCAAACCAGTCTCCCTGCCCAGGAGGCACAACCTGCTGACATCCTCCCAGGGCAGGGTCCTGTACCCCAGTTTGCAGTACCTCAGACTCAAAACTTGGCTCTTGAGGACCTAGAATATGCTGACTTACATTACACCCCTCCGAAGGGGTGTTAGAGGTCTTGAGGGTGTCCAGAAAAACATTCCACCAGAAAGACTTACTCATCTAAATGGAAGAGGTTTGCTTTTTGGTGCAAGCAGAGACAGATGGACCACCTCCAGGCCAACCTGCCAATAGTCCTGGACTATCTAGTACATTTACACTGTGGGCCTTCGGGCCTCCACCCTGAAAGTGCACTTGGCAGCTGTCTCTACTTACCTCTCTGCTGTAAAAGGAGCATCCCAGGTTGCTAACCAGGTATTCAGAAAGTTCCTCAAAGGGCTACTGCATTTGCATTCCCCTCATAGGGATCCCACTCCTGCATGGGACCTTAATATATGTATTGGCCAGTTGATGCAGCCACCATTTGAACCCCTGTCATCAACTGAGCTTAAGTACGTGACATGGAAAACTGTTTCTCTAATGGCCATTACTTCAGCCAGAAGGATCAGTGAGCTACAGGCCTTGTCCACAGAGCCAGACTATATAGCAGTCCAGAGGAACAAGGTGGTTTTGAGGACCAATAAGAAATTCCTGCCTAAGGTGGTATCAGACTTCCACTTTAACCAGTCCATGACCTTGCCAGTCTTCTTTACTAACCATTCCACCTCAGTGGGGGGGGGGGGTTACATAGTCTTGATGTCAAGAGAGCTATAAGCTACTACATGGATCACACAAAAGGGCACAGGCATAATGGAACACAGCTCTTTCTGACTTATGGAGGGGTGGGCAAAGGCAAACCCACCTCAAAGAGGACTATTGCTTGTATCCAGTTTTGCTACTGTAAAGTGGGCAAAGAGCCTCCTGTAGGCCTCAGGGAACACTCTACTAGGGGTACAGCTGCTTCTATAGCGGCTGCAAGAGATATTCCTTTTTTGGAAATCTGCAAAGCAGCTACCTGGAAAACAGTTTACACCTTCACCAAACACTACAAGCTGGATACTCAGGCCAGAAGTGATGCCAGGTTTGGCACAGCAGTACTGCAGATCCTGTTTCCTAAATAGGTTCTCTACCCACCTCCAAAAATACTGCTTGGGTAGTCTGCATATGTCAGAATACAGTAAGATTTCCTGGAGTTTGAAGAAAAAATTACCACAGTGATCTTGTTTTTTCCAAGAGAATCATACAATATTCTGAGCTCCCACCCTTCCTCCCCTGCTAGAACTAATAGGCACTGTAACATAGCTGTTTTGTTGTTCAACCCTATGGGCAATTTCTGTTTTTGGGCTTAGTGACTTGAGTCTTAATTAGCCCACGTTGTTAACTAGAGAAAGAAAGGGGAGTAGTGGTTATATGATTGCCAACATGTTGGCTTGTTATTTGCATAGTTTAGATAGCTTGTCATTAGTTTTGCTCCTTGATAATCTGACGGTTGCTGAGCATTGACCAGGGACAGTGGTTTGAAAACCGAACTCAAGCCTAACGGTCCATCATTAGCATAGGTTCTTTAACCATTTTGGCTCCAGGAGAGTACAATGGAAGAACCAATACTGCATGTGTCAGAATACAGCAAGATTCCCTTGGAAGAAACAAGATTACTATGGTAAATAATTGTTTTCTTTCCTGCCATTTTTATGCTGATCGTAAAAAATCTAAAAGGTATCTATAAATGAAACATCCCTCATTTAGTAGATATTTTTGTCCTGAACATCTTTCATGCTCAAAGTACCATGCTGTCATTTTTCATTTTAAAACTATTTGCATTTGTTTGTTCCAAAACCATAGAAAAAAACATAGACTTGGATGGTAGATAAGGACCGCTTGTCTCACCCAGTCTGCCGATTTCCCTACCTATTAAATAAGCTGCAGATCCTAGTTAACCAACAGCCAACTTCTTCCTACCCCTACAAGAATTGCTTTATGTCTGTCCCATGCATTCTTGATTTCCCCCGCTGTTTTTGACCCCACAACCTCCCCGGGAATGCTGTATCATGCATCTACTATTGTCTCTGTGAAAAAATACTTGCATTGCCCCTGAGCCGTCCCCCTCTATCTTCAAATTGTGCCCCCTTGTTCTTGAACATCTTTTTCTGAAATATGCTACCCTCTTGGACTTTGATTCCCTTGAGGTACTTAAATGTTTCTATCACGTCCCCCCTCTCCCTCCTTTCCTCGAGGGTATACATATTAAGCTCCTTTAGTCTCTCTTCATAAGGCTTCTGGTGCAGACCCTGCAGCATTTTAGTTGTCTTCCTCTGGACTTCCTCTAGCCTGTCTGTGTCCTTGTGAAGATGGGGTCTCCAGAACTGCACGCAGTATTCCAGATGGGGTCTTGTCAACTGTCTATACAGAGGAATAACAACTTCCAGTTTTCTACTGGTGATGCCTCTCCCTATGCATCCCAGTATCACCACAGCCCTCCTTACTGCCTTCTCATATTGCTTGCCTTCCTTTAGATCATCTGATATGACTACCCCCAGGTCCCTTTCCATTTTTGTTGTTGTTAGTAACCCCCCCCCACATTGTGTACTCTTCCCCTGGGGTTTTTGTTTCCCAGGTGCATTACTTTGCACTTCTTTGCATTGAATCTAAGCTGCCATATTTTTGACCATTCCTACAAACTTGTCACGTCCCTTCTCATCCTTTCCATCCCACCTTGTATATCAACCCTATTGCATATCTTTGTATCATCTGCAAATAAGTGCATTTGCCCTTCCAGTCCCTCTGCAATGTCACCTATAAAGACGTTAAAGAAGACCGGTCCCAGTACTGAACCCAGTGGTACCCCACTAATAACCCTCTTTCTTCAAAGTTGACTCCATTTACTATAACCCTTTGTGTCCTGTTGTCCAGCCAGTGTTTTACCCAGGCTACAACCCTGGGGCCACTCCCAGGCTGGCTAACTTGTTTATTAATTTTTTGTGTGGGACTGTGTCAAATGCCTTGTTAAAGTCTAGGTAGACCATGTCCACAGCCCCTCCCTGATCTACTACTTTGGTCACCCAGTCAAAGAAATCTATGAGATGCATCTAACATGACCTTCCTGCTGTGAATCCATGCTGCCTTGGGTCCTGTGCCCTCCAGTCTCTAGATACTCATCAGTTCTTTCCTTCAGAAATGATTCCATCATTTTCCCTACCACTGAGGTCAAACAGGTCTGTAGTTTCCTGTCTATGTCTTGCTTCCACTTTTGTGAATGTGGAATCTCATCCGCCCTCCTCCAGTCCTCAGGTATCACACCATCCTCCCATGATTTGTTAAAAAGGGTATTCAGTGGTGTCACTAGTTATCCCCTTAGTTATTTTAGAATTCTGGGGTGAATCCAGTCAGGCCCCATTGCTTTGTCCACCTTTAGTTTTAGGAGTTCTTTCAGGACCCTTTCTTCTGTGAATGGACTGGTATCGACCCCCCTATCCAGAGTGCTTCTGTTGTTTGGTTTAGGTACCTCCCCCTCTTTTTTTGTGAATACTGAGCAGAAGTATTCGTTCGGTATCCCTGCTTTTTCATGGTCACCCTCTGCCCATCCCCCCTTCCCTTTATTAAGCCTCACTGTCCCTCCCTCCCTTGGTCTTTTTTCACTCCCTGATGTACCTATAAAAGATTTTATCCCCCTTAACTGAGTTGGGTATATTTTCCTCAGTTTGGACCTTTGTTATTCTGACTGCCTTCCCCACTTCCTTCTGCTTTAATTGGTACAGTTCTCTGTCCTGCTCCTTCTGTGTTTCCTTATACTTTCTAAATGCTACCTTTTTCTCCCTGGCCTTTCCCCTCTACCTCTTTTGAGAACCATAGTGTTTTTTCCTTTGTTTCGTTGATTTGCTTCACACAAAGGCTTGTTGCGTCTGTGATGGCTGTTTTGATTTTTCCCCATTGTTCCTCCACTCCTCCTCCTTGCCCATTTGCTAGTGCTTTTCTGAGGCACTCCCATTTTCCCAAAGTCAGCCCTCCTAAAGTCCAGTACCCTTGCCTTTGTATGGCTTGACTCTACAACTGTGTTTATCGTGAACCACACTGTTTGATGGTCACTTCTTCCCACTTCTGAATCCAAGATCCTCTCTCTGTCCCCATTTGAAAGTACCAGGTCTAAGATTGCTCCTTCCTGAGTGGGTTCCACCACTAGCTGTCTGAGACATGCCCCCGTAGGGCATCAAGAATGACCCTGCTCTTGGATGTGGCTGCAACAAAGGTGCTCCAGTTAACATCTGGCACATTCATGTCCCACATCAACAGTATCTCCCCTTTTTCTTCCATTCTAAGGATGCCCTCTATCATTTCCTTGTCCATTGCCTCCCCCTGAGATGGGGGTCTGTATACAACCCCTGTGCGTATTGTGGTGCCATTTCCTGTCTCCAAAGTGACCCACAGTGCCTCCTCTCCTCCCCTCCCTGTTTACCCTTTAGTTCCATTGCTTTAATCCCTTCCCATTCGTAGAGAGCTACTCCTCCTCCTCTTTTACCCTCCCTGTCCCTCCTGTAGATTGCATACCCTGATATGTTGACATCCCGGTCATGGTTGTCTGTGTACCATGTTTCTGTGTTTGCCATAACATCCAGGCAACCCTCTTCCATCAAGGCCACTAGTTCAGGGAGCTTGTTACCCAGACTACAGGCTTTGGTACTCATCACCCTCTATTTTTGGATGGCTTTACCCCTTTTAACCCCATCCGTTTCTTTACTGCCTTTTTCTCCATTTACCCGTCCTGCTCCCTATTGACTTCCCCACCTTGGTGTTTACCTCACTAACTACCCTGTTTTGGTGGGGGGAGGCTGGGATTTCCCCTGCTCCTTTTCAGTGCCTCCTCCCTTGGCTAGTTTAAATGCTTGCCAGTGAAGCATTTAAACCTATCACCTAGGATCCTGGTTCCCCTCCTGGACAGATGTAGACCATTGTGCCAGTATAGACCTGTATCCCTCCTGGTGGATCCCCAGTCCACAATGAAGCCAAAACCATGAGCTCCTCTCCAGTTTTTCAACCATTCACTGAATTTCATGGTGCAGAGTACCCTAGCCTCACCCATGCCATAGACAGGCAGCTCCTCCTAAAAGGTTACTGTACATGCTACTTGTCCAAGGCCCCTCCCCAGCTCCATAAACTCATTTTGCACTGTTCTGATCCCATTCCAAGCCAGTTCATTTGTCCCTAGATGGACAGTGACATCCAGCTCCCTCCCCCGTGCAGCTGCTTCCACGATCCTGAGGATTCGCTCCCTGTCCCTCCAAGCCATGGCACCAGGCAGGCACCTTACTTCCTTCCCTCATTTCTACCCTCCAATGATAGAGTCCCCCACCAGGAGTTGTTTCCTTCCCCTATGGGGTCCAGTGCTACCCTCCTATGGGTCTCCTATGTGGAGGTTCCCAGCATCCTCCATAGAGGAACCACTTTCCGCCAGAATGGTGTATGAATTGTGGAGAGGTACAGCTGGAGGGATGCGCCTCTATTCCACCACCCTCACCCTCTCTGAGCCCACCTTGGTCCAACAGCTCTTCTTTCTTGGCAACCTCTGAGGTAGTGGCCCTGGTGGTCATTGGTCCGGGAGGAGGTTTCATGAATCCTAGCCAGGTCGGCCTGGAGACAGGCAACCTCCTCCCTCAGACCAGAGAGGTGCTTGCAAATAGGGTAGCATCACAGCCTGCATAACGTCTCCCGAAAGACTGCCACCCCACAGCCATTGCACTGCACCACTCTCATCATGTCTTTTTTTTTTTGCCCCTTTCCTGTTGCTTTGCATACTTACTTCTCCATTTATTTTTCACCTACTTTCCTGCTGCCTATGTGCCCTTACATCTGTTGCCCTTCCTATTCTGGGACAGGAACTTCCTGTATTCTTTGGTAGTCTCCTTGTTCCTTACTCAGAGTTGGACGTCCAGCAGCTTGGGGGGGGGGGGATGGTGGAGGGTAGAGCTACTCTTTTCCTTCAAGGATGGCGAAACTTCTGTGTCTCAGTGATCCTTTCCTTCTGACTGCCAAACAGGAAGTTCCTGTTGTCAGTCAAATCCAGTGCCTATAAAAGTGGAACTGGCTAAGTGTAGGAGGGAAGGAGGGCAATCAGTAAGAAAAGTTCTAGCTCTTTAGTCAGCTGCTCCTTGCTCTGAAAGCAGGATTGCTGTCTGCCAAAAGCTAGCAGTAGGAAAGAGTAATTGGAGACACCTGGTTTTCTACTGCCTAAGCCACACTCCCAATTAACTTATCTCCTCTTGTCTTAACAAACTAAGAAGCTACTAGTGGAAAAATTGAAATTTCTGCTGTTTTTTTGCTAATTATAGAAAAACTAAAAGATGTATATATAAATGAAACACCACTCATTTTGTAGATATTTTTATGCTGAGCAAATGTCATGCTGACAGTACCATGCTATCATTTTTTTAAAAGCTATTTGCGTCTGTTTGTTGGAAAAAAAATAATCTGCAGTTTTTTTGCTAATTATTAAAAAAAAAAATGGTATCTTTAAATGAAACACCACTGCTGGCCCAGTGGTGCTGAGGTGTCTGCCTTACCTCACACCACACCTACGACCTGGGTTCAGAAATAAGCCTGGGGAGTAGAGGATTGAGCATCTGAACTGCTCTCCTTTCCTGGGGGGGAGGGTGGTCCATGTCCCATGACTCTAATGATGCCCAGTGGAGACTGGGTGCACTGCAATCGGGGACCATACATGGGGACAAGTCAGCTAGCCGATCTGCGGATGTGGGTAGGGGTGCGCACGTCATGTGCTGGATGGCATTGCATGTCCTGCATTTGTGGGGACGACACACAAACATAAAATCCCTGGTGCCGAGGAGGCAAAAGTGGATGCCTAGTGGCTAAGCCCACACACCCAGTGTGTTGGTCCTGACCCAACTCTCCATAGTCATTTACCTCCTCTCGTGAGGGCCAGTGGGAAAGGGAGGGGCCCAGCTTACCCGATTCTTCTGTCGGGGTAGGGGTTCAGGCGGGCGGTGGAGGCAAGGCCGAGTGGTTTCACCAGAGACATGCCCCAGTGTTGGCATCAGGTGAGGATAAACAAAGTTAACAAAAATAAATAAATGAAACACCACTCATTTTATAGATTTTTTTTTTTTTTTTGTGCTGAACAACTTTTGTACTGGCAGTACCATATTATAAGTTTTCGTTTTAAAGTGATTAGCATTTGAATACGGTTAGTACAGCTACTGTACATCTGGGCATCTCTCTCCTCATTGACATCATCAAGGCAGCCATTTTAGGGTTCTTGGAGCAGGATTTTTGTATCAGAAGAGGCTGTGTTTACAATTCTCAAATGCTATGAAACTGCATTTATCCTACTTTAACAAATGTAGTTTCAGTATAAATGTAAATAGCCTCTCCTTTTCAAGCCTATGGAGTCATTTTTTTTTTCCAAAACAAAATGTGTAAATTGACAATTTAGATGTCCTTTAATTGCCATTGTTTTACACCGTTTCCTGCAGCATACTGCAACATTTTTTAACATACTGCAACATTACTGAGTTGTATCCTGACTGGCACAGCTGTACGTCATGAAATAGGAGAAATTATACCAGATATTTGTTCACAATTTATTTTCCTTCACAGCTGTTATAAACTGAATAAAACATCAGGCTGCCTTTTTACATATTTAGCATTTTTAAATCTCTGTATTTTTCTCACCAGGTGACACTGATGCTGCTGGATCAGAACAACCGTGAGCACATAATAGATGCTTTTAGGCCCGATGTCACTTCCTCGTCGTTCCAGAGACCAATCAGTGACATGAACATTGCCAGTGGCTGCCCGCTCTTCTGCCCACTTTCCAAGATGGAATCGAAGAATTCATATGTGCGAGAGGACACTATCTTCATCAAAGTCATTGTTGATTTAACTGGCCTTTAGCATATATATATGTGTGTATATATATATATATAACACATACACACACACACACACACACATATATACATACACACATCTGTATATATAATATGAGGCGGCAGTGACGCCAAAGCAGGAGTGGCTGTGGGCTATACCACAGGGAGTGTGTTGTAAAGCAGACAACTTGAGACTCAGAGTGAGAGATCATGGTATCTGTCTCACGAGTGATGCAACTAAACTCACGAGTATTGAAATCACACATGGAATACCCAGATTGCACTCACGAGAGGGATACACGACTTCTCACTCTGAAACATGTCCTATGCATGCAGCAACCTTTTGTGGGCTGGGGTAACATTCAGGGATCACATCCGGCCCCTTCACAAGTACTGGCACAAAGTAATGCATACACTGCTTACTTTGGTGTGGTAGGAGGCAACCCGCCCCCAGGAGTGACGTACCACTATTATTAAAGTCTGTATGGTCTTTCACTTTGTTTTATTTATCCAAAAAAACAAATAAGGCTATCACATTAAGAGTTTGTCTGCATTTGCATCTGCTTCTGTGCATGGTAGGGTGTGCTCGCAACTCCGTGTGATTATTTAAGCAGAAGGCGCATTTGTCAGTGTGCAATTTTGTAACTCCTTTTTGTCATTTTTTTTTTTTTTTTAATTAACTTGAGTTTTTCAGTATTTGAAAGCAATGTAGCATTACACCTCATCATAGACCAACACAATTCCAGACTCTTAACACTCTGTAAAACAAAAAAATACAAGCTAATCACTTCAGAGTGAACACAATTATAGGCACAGTAGAGAGACAAAGGAGGTAACAAACGCACTCAAATTTCCAGTTCTAGTGAAAAAGGAAATGCTGCGTCACCCGCTAGCCCAGTGAGTAGTACGTCCTGCTCCCCTGCTGGCAACCCGAGGTCTCGGTAGCCAGACTGATGATGGTGGGGGGTGGAGGGGGCTGGAGAAACACCACCACACGGTAGTACTCCCAGCTGGGAGGGAAAGGCACCAGGTTCTGCTGCACTAGTGACACCTGTAGTGGGAGAGGGAGCTTGCCTCCTCCACAGGAGCATGCTAGTGTAACCTGTTGGGGCACTGTGCAGCCTTGTGAGCAAGGTGGACATCGTAAGGTGAGAAAACCAGATAAACCCTTGCTTACTGGCTGCCATTTGGGATAGCACTGAACTCTTGGGTTCCCATGTGGATCCTCATTTTTCGTGACAGCAGAGGAATTGGAGGATGGGCACAGCGATGAAAACAGTCTTCACAGTAAATCAAGGTGCTATCCAAAAAGAAACTTAAAGTGAAGTGGGAGCAGTAGCATTCACAGGCCATGGTGATGGCTCAGTGTCTTTTTTTGCTGTGCCATTTTCCAGTGTTCACTAAATAACATCCCCATATTTGCTGTGGATTCTGGAACTGGGACAGAAATAGCCTGGGAGGCCGGGAAGTGCCTGTGCCAGTATCAGACGAGGCAGTGTCGTTGGGGTGGGGGTGGGGAGGGCACAAAGCTTAATACAAGAAAAAAAAGAAAAGGGGGAGCACCAAGGTTTATGTTCTATTTTAAAAAAGATATTGTATTGGTCGAATGCAGGCCCCCGCTACTTAACAGGCTACAGTGTTGGTATTACAATTCAGTTCAGTTCTTTATGTAACCAAGCGAAACACCATTGAGATGTACTGTACTCATTTGCAAGGTGGACATTTTACAGATATCAGTGGGTTATATAACTATACAATGAGGGCAAACTACACCATAAAATATGTACAACAACAGTAGAATACAGGGAATACAGAGTTATGTACATCACTGGTCAGGAAACAGTGGGGTTTGCGCCCTGTACATACTCAGTGCAGAGTGGTGTTAGTGTGGGAGTGAAGCAGAGTACTCTGTATCACATGTTAGAGACTAGTGCCTATCTCTGCTAATATTAATAATTCCTCTTTTTTCACATACTCTGAAGTCCCTAACGAAATGAAATGGACTAAAGGGATATTGCCATCTATTTAGATTTCTTCTTGACTTAGCACCTTATGTAACAGAGTCCGGTCATATTGCCGACAGCTAGTAGTAATGGAGTAACTGGATTCCATCCGAGTTGGTGCTTGCAAATGGAACTGCAAGCTCTTGCTAGTATGAAGCCTATAAATCTGGGTTATACCTGGGAGAGGAGGGCAGAACCTTGAGCTACTGGTGCCATACCTCATGAAAGTCAGCATAATCTTAGCCTCATCTCATAGCAGAAAACTGCATTGACATGCCAAGAACAAGGCCTTCAGGCATGTGGATGGCCAATGGGTTAAGTGAAGTAATGCATTGAGCCCCTCCCCCTGATGGCTGCTGCAGTTAAAGAACTGCAGATGTGATATAAATTCTAAAATTTGTTCCTGCCTCATCTTCCACTTTGGTTTCCCATTGATTTAGAAAGAAAATGTGTTGCTTCTATGAATTATAATTCTATGATGTATGTCCTTCTTGCAGTATACCACGTGGGATGTTAGTGTCTGTGCTCCTGCTTATTGATGGCATAATCTCAGGAGCATTACCACAGATATAGGAGAGCATTCATTTTTTGGCATACCAGAATGTTACTTACAGTGTAGACTTCATTTTCTCCATGGTTTGTGAATGGTGTACATACTAGGTACATAAGAAGGATGCAACAAGTAACTAATACTAATAAGAAGGATGCATGAGCAGGTATTCCTATTGCATAGATGATCTGGAGTGTGTTGTGGGGGGTGAAGTTGTTGTGGGATGATAATAGTATGTACTGTAATACGAGTCATCAGTGAGGCTTAAAACTCAAATCTATAGATGAAGTGATTTCCAAGGAAAAGGCAGAAACTCTTCATTAAACAAGTTTTGAGGTTGTGCATGCTGCATATGCACTTCTCGCACTCTTGTGACATGTACTTTTTCAGTGGCCAGTTTGGAATATGAAAACAGTACAGGCCTTCAAGGTGTTGTAAGCCTGGACAAATTTCTGCTTGCTGAGCACGCCTTTCAACCTTTAAAGACTCCCCAGGCAACATCTTGGGTCAGCATCAACTGAGCAAGAGTAAGAACCTTGGAAAACAAAGAGTATAATCTCACCTTGCCATAAGGATTACTGGGAAGGGAGTCTTTGCATAGTCTTTATGTGAGTATGCCAGTTTTGTTTCTTCATATTGACTCCGTTTTGCATAATTACATGACATAGGGACTTCTGATTTAGGCACTGGGGAAGGGGGTTCTGTACAGTTCTGTTAGCATATGCAAACCTGGGAAAGGGAATCCTGCTGTGTGTATGTACAGTATCTATGACTTCGTCATATAGTAGGTCTGGTTGTTTGGTTTTTGTTCCATAGATTGCAACTGAACAAGTTGAACTCTGCTGTATCTTTGTCTCTCCTACAGCTGAACGTGGGTTCAAAATGAATCCAGTGGTTATGCTTAGCTCCTCAACAAGGCATCCATTAAAAAGTTGAGTCCTGCCTCTGTCTACCTGCAGTGGTATCCTTCTGTTTTACCACCAATTTACCACATTTTACTGTTACTGCAGTGTCATTCAGGGTACTACATCAGCTGAAGTGTTACCATATTTTGTCTGTCTTTCTTTTTATCTATTTATCTGTCAATCTCTCTTGCTACAAGGCTGTAGGAAATGCATATCACTCCAGGAATACCATATTGCTGAGTGAGTTCATTGTAGGTTTGGACTAATGGGGATTTTATGTGTGATCTAGAAGGGTTGCTTAATTCTGCATAATAGGCAAGGCTGAACAGAGCAGATGATTTGAGTAAAATAGAAATTAAAGTAATAAGTGGGCCAAGTTTTGAGGTGACTGAGGAAAAAAATCAGTTTGCAAAAGGTTGATACTGTAAGTAACAGTGACAATTGATCAGGCATGTTTTTCTGGTATAAATCTCATAGTGCCCAGTCTGTAATTCCAGCATAAATACACTGGCTCCGTGGAGACGCTAGGCTTAAATAAACATGTTTTATTTTGTGCCTCAATAGTTCTTGAGTAAAAGGCAAGATGATTGCACTTTGCTTTCGTGGAGAAACATGATTTGCCTTATTTGCAGTTTCTGGGTTGGGGGGGGGAATACTTTTTAAAATAGTTTTTGACCTGAAACTACCTGGATGGATAGTTTCAAGTTTTTTTTGGGCTGCGGTAGCTTGTCATGAGGGGAGACCTGCAGTATCTGATAAATGGACCTCTTAAGGTTTTTTTTTAGGGTAACATTCACCCTAGTCATGTGCTAGATACATGCTTGTGTTCTCTGCAGACACATTAGTATTTGCCACGGTAGTCTTGGTTTTCTTGGCTAAATCGGCTCTCCATTTTTGGTAATCATTTTCTTTGTTTAACTTGATCCCATGGTGGTAGGCTGGAAAGTCCACCATCTGTGTCGCTGAATGTGTGAAGTCTCCATGCAGTGTAAGGAATAATCCATGGTTGGGTGTGCAGCAATATTGTCATAACTGAACAGCCTGGGTGGGTGTGTCTTGGACCTTCAACTACCCAGGACGTGAGGTTATTATTGCATTGACATGCACGTAAGGTGGATTATTACATTTACAGCATTTGTAAAAATGGTCAAGTGTTATAAAAACATTTTACTGTATAGCAGTAATTGAAATTAAGCTTTGTAGCCGTTTGCCAGAAGGGCTGGTGGCTTGGAAAATCCACTGGCCCCACAGACAATGCACAGGCTGAGCCAGTGTATTCATTTAAAGAGGACCATTTATGAACACCACCTATCACAGTATGAAAGGCCATGAAAAGATGTTTTCGATGAGGTATTGGGCTTCTGTGTAGCTGGCAACAGTCTAGAGATATTCAGGATTAAAGCTGTCCCATATTGATACTACATTACAACCAGCAACATCTTGTGGTAGTAGCACAGTGAGAGGTGTGTCAGTGTTGATGAATGAAGGACATACTTTAGTAGGTGCGTCCCTCATTCCCCAGTTAGCCAGCATGCTAGCAGTGATGCAAAAATTATGTAAAGTGGCACCAACTTGAAAGAAATATGCCCGCTGCAATCAGAGACAAGCTTGTCATGCAGCGGCAGAGATGACACTCTTCCCATACGTGCCTTTGCTTGTGAAACATTTCAATAAACATGGCGCAATCCTCAAACTAAGCTGACATCAGGGGTGCAGTCAGCATGTCTCTCCCCCCCCCCCCAACATTTTATGGCACACTAGGAGCCCACCCCAGTGTGCCACTGCTCACACAAAGCTGACAGTGTCTGCTTGTCTCCCTCACCCCCGATCTCCACTGTGTGAGCACACTGGGAGCCCACCCAGTGTGCTCAACACTTCCAGCCATGGGGCACACTGGGAGCCCACCCCAGTGTGCCCAACATTTGTTTTGTTTCACCTGTAAAGAAAGAAAACTGTCCTGCAATGTCCTTTTTTTTTTTTTTTTTTGTACCTGAAAAAAAGAAAGCAGTCCCTCGTTGTCCTCAGTGCCCCCTCCCCTACCCACACCTCCCTTCCTACCCCATCACCCCATACTTACCTCCGGAGGTCCGGCACTGTGAGCTTCGGTGGAGAGGGAACACGTCTGGACTCGTGCCAAACTGCAAAATGAAGAAATGCTGGTAATCTCAATAATGGCATCAATGGAAGGGTTTCAACTTAAGCGGATATCTCAGCCATTTTTTTTTTTTTTTTTTAATTCTGGCTCCAGATTTTCAGCGTGGGGTTCTTGGGACCCCACCTCATGAACAAATGCATTGTCATCTCATTATTTGGGCTTGAAAGGTGATTTCATGGTCACTGCGTGGAATGACCGTTCGGGACTGATTAACGAAACAGCAATGCCACTGCTCATGAGGTGGGGTCCCAAAAAGCCTATGTTGCAAATTCGGTGAAAAAATTCTAAAAATGACTGTGTTACAAGCGTGTGTTGCGCAGTTTCCACGCACGCTCGTAATTTTGACAATTTTTAATATTTTCACTCCAGATTTTCAACATTGCTATTTTTACACATCTCCTTATGAACAGTGCAGCTGTCATTTTTCACATCCTGCCTGAAATGTCTTTGCACATCTGGCGCACAATGGCGCAGTCGCTGTGGGAAATCAACTTTCGGGATAGATTAACAAAATCACAGCGCCACTGTTAATGAGCAGAGGTCCCAAAATGCCTGTGTTGAAAATCTGGTTAAAAATTCCCCCAAAATAATTGCATTACGGGCATGCAAGTTTCTACACATGCTCGTGACTTAACCAGTTTTTCATATTTTCACTCCAGATTTTCAACATTGCCATTTTTTTACACCTCCTCATGAACAGTACAGCAGTCATTTTTCTCATCCTGCCCGAAATGTGTTTTCACACCTGTGGTGCTAGATGGTGCGGTCACTGTGCAAAATCACCTTTCAGCTAATGAACTGATAGTGTCACTGTTCATGAGGTGGGGTCACAAAAAGCCCATGTTGAAAATTTGGAGTAAAAATGCCAACAAACGCCTGGTGCATTAGGGTTTCCAACCGTAATGTTCCACCCTGTAGAAATTGACAGGTGTCTGAGGTGTGACTTGGGGTTGTCGGCTGTAATGCTCACACCATTCCACCCCCACCCTGCAGAAAGTGACAGGTATCGAGGTGTGTCTTGGACTCTTAAGCCCCAAAGTTCACCCCATCCTGCTATACTGCACCCATCTCAGCGTATTTTCTTATGGAATGTGGTGAGCGTAAGGCCTGAAGACCCCAGGGCACACCGCAACACTTTTCTGTGTCTGCAGGGTAGGGTGAGATGAAATGGCATGAGCGTTAACGCCAACGACCCAAAGGCACACCCTAATGCTTGTCAGTCTCTGCAGGGTGGGGGTGGGGTTGGCATCAGTTCAATACTTCACTGCCATTCCTATTATGCATCTCTCTAACTCCTGCACTACCAGTGCCAATGCTAGCAAGACAACGTTTGGCATTGACAACTGCTTGTTAGAACGTGGTGATGTCACAGACACTCAAGCTGTGCTTTTCTATATAGAGGATAATGTGTGGTTATCGATGGTTAACCGGTTTAACCATCAAGAGGTTGCCAGGGCGACAACGTAAACCTCAAGAGTGAAGCCCGAGAGGTTTACGTCGCCATGGCAACCTCGAGATTGGTTAACAAACCGGTTAACCATCAATGTACCATACATTAGCTTTTATAGTGTATGGTACCATTTAGAAATCAGTTCCTTACTGCGGTTTTTTTAATGTCCCCACTGCTCTGCCCTCACCGCCGCAGCCATTTCAGGGCTATCCGATCCAGCTGCGCGCATGCCTAGACTGTTCCCGGTTGTTAACCCATCGATGTGATGTACCATCGATGGGTTAACAACATCGATGGTAAAACGATTGTGATAAAAAGGTCGATTTCTACCTAGAACAACGTTCTACCATACATTATAATGTGGTTAGCTCTAGTTTGATCATCAAATGACATCCCAAGGTTCTACAAATAGTAATGAAATATCAGTGTGGGGTGGGCAGACTAAATCCTGAAATCTCTGGACTGCTGATAACCACAGAGGAGTCCTGTGCCTAATTTTAAAAGGGCTTTACATGGGCTTTCGAACTATAATGGCAACTGTTCATAAATATTCCTCTTTTAAATACTACCTCCTCCTCCAGTACATGCAACAGGGCTAGTAAAGGGAAACATTTACTAGTCCAGTGCATACTCTACAAGTGTTTTGCTGATGGGCTCACACCGATTTCACAGCCTGTAAAGTTATTCTGCATAAATTATTTTAGTGTAAAAGTAGGACGGGGCACACAAAAGGTATAGTTTTGATTTCTAGAGCATGAGTGACTGGGTTGAACCCGCCTTTGACAATGGGGCTGGTCCGTGGAGGAATTCATGACCCTGCTTCTAAACCCACTGCAGGGAACGGGTTCACAGGAAAAGCACTGCTAAATCATGAGGGACCATTCTGACCATCATGAAAGGATCCTTTTAGAGAAGTTCTCTACTTAAGGTAGTCTTCTCTCATTTGGTTTACACGGCATCACCACAGCAGGGTGGTGCCTTTTGAGAACATGTCACTATGCCAAACGTGGCCAGTGCCTAGTCTCTGCATGGCATTGTCGCCACAGTAAGGGGGTAGCTTGCTCGTTGTGTAGATACAGGACTTTAGCAGATTTTCACAAGTATGTGTACAGTATAGGTTGTTCTCTATGCTAGTCTGGGTTTATTAGATGGGCTTAACTTAAAGGTGAGATGCGAGTTTATTTTGAACAAATGACTGGCTCTTGAGACTGGCGTGGCTATTTTGGTTTTCAAAGCAGGGGCAATCCTAATAACTTCCCTACTGGGGCTGGGCAGAACCTTAATTTTGTTGCCAAGAACTGTAAAATTCCTCAGAAGTCCTTGAAAAATATTCTTATTTCAAAATCGCAACATTTTTGGTATATTTTTCCTGTAAATTAGTTGACTTATTGTGGCATTTTTTTACCCTGCAAATTGGTTGACTTATAGTGAGGAAGAATACTGCAGATCTCAAAATATGAGGCATTAGGATTTTAAAATCCAGTTTCAGCCATTTTTTTAAGTGTGGGACTTTATTTAGTCCCCTCCTTAACACTGTGTTCACCAGTGTTGTAAATTTTGCAGATTTAGTTTCACCGGCATCTTGAATTGTGTGGCTTTTTATACTGCATTTCATGAAACGTATGAATGCCAGTGCTGTCCAGCTCTAACTCCCACACAACAGCAGCATTGGCATTAATGAATCATATGAATGCCAATTCTGGCCAGCCCTACTCCCCACACAACATGTACTCCACCTCTATGAGCTGTTGACACTTCATTTTCTGTGTCCATGGTAATTCTCGCACAATCAAAAACATCCTTAATAATATATAAAAACTGGATCATCAGCTGTGTTTGTGATGCAAGGTAGGGACAGACAAGCTTGGAAAATGTGCATGCAGATTGCCAGGCAGTGTGTTGCAGCCACTAGGGCAAAGGCCTGTGGGCCAAGGGATTTGGGTTAAAATCTTCGCTCCCAGGCAGCGTGGTTTAATGGCTAGAGTAAGTGACCACGAGCCAGAAGATTCTGGTGGGAATAATAGCTTAGCTGCTGGCTCACAGTTACTGTGCCATGGGTATTTTTGTACTGGAAGGAACAGAGCCGGTATTGGTTTCCTGGTTGCCCCACAAGATGTGTTGCTGGTAACGAGGTACTGTGTTGCAGGACCACAGATGTGCAGTCAGTGGTATATATAAGAAATGGAAATAGTGACAGAGCTGTATGGAATGGGTTTGCTTAAAGCCATAGTTTTTTTTTTTTTTCCCCACTTCTGTAGTTGTAAAAGTTCTTTCCACTTCAAAAAAAAAAAAAAAAGAAATCTTGAACTGAAAGGTGGATTCAGTTCCTAAGCATTACTGGTAACACAGAGGTTTAATAGCTTATTTCTGAGCAGTATGTACAAATATGAAAGCTAGTTCTAGCTGAGCACCGAAAATACACATGGTTTAAAATTGGAAGAGGAAGGCCCATCAGAGCAGTGAGCTAGTTTCAAATTACTTAGGTTTGATCAAAATCCATTTTTTTCATACTGAAACATGTAAAGACAAATGCAATCCCAGCATAACTGATCAGATCTGTGTAGGAAACCATGGTCACACTGGATACAACATAAGAAATTTTATCAAAATTTGGATCACAGAGAATTGGGTAGCTGCAGAGATTAAGAAAAGTGGTTTAGAGGAGAGTCTAGTGTGGTGCAGTGATGAGACTGGTTTGGGAGCTGGCTGGAGTGAAGCTGCCATGTGGCAGCACTCTCAGCTAGAGGGGTAACATTGAGTTCTATTGCCACAGCGACCCCAGCTTTGAGTCGGAGGAGCGGTCTCCTCTGTATGGGATTCGCTCTGTGTGTGTAGGACCAGCAGAGGAATGGCATGTGGGAGGTGGGTGGTCTAGGGGTGTAAAACAGAAAAACACCGGTACTCTCTCCATAACCATTGCTGGTAATTTTGTACCCCGGTGAACATAGCCCTCCATCACAAGTATGGTGGAGAGTAGCAGCTGATGGGGCTGGGAGGTCACTGAGGGATCTGTGACTTAAAGGCTGGGTGGACTGGTACTGGAGGACATAAAGCTTGTGTTTTGGGGCATGCAGTGCCTTTCCCTCAGTTTTTATAACGGAATTTTGTATTTTAACATATTGTAATTGCATGTGCACGATATATGCATATTTAGAGGTCGGGCAAGAACAGAGCAGGCTCAAGCCTAGTGCTTGGCTTGACCGCTGTATATTGTTGAGTGCCAAGGTCAGCTCAGCCCAGTTATGGTGAAAGCGAGCATTTCTGTCAGCTTGAGCAGTTAGTGCTGTAGCTGAAACTTTCATCTTCTCTCATGCAACTCACGATGGACAGTGTCAGCAGATGTAGAGGACAGCCTGCAGCAGCCTTGGCTCAGCTCGTACGTTGGCTCATAAAGTCAAGCCATGCCTCTCACTGGCTGTAGGTGAAAATTTCCCAGCTTGCTTATCTCTGTGCTTATTTTGTAAAAATATTTAGCACCGCTTCTCCCTAGCTCACAACTCTAGGTAGGCATTACAGAGCAGTCTTTCCTCCCAAAGAGTTAAGGCACCCTTTAGCAGCACCAGGGAGAGATTGACTCAAAATCTTTTTTTATTTGTTAAGTTTTGTCATCTTTCTAACCAGCTTGTGTTTTACCCCTCTTCTATAGCCAAATTATGATCTCTCTATCAGTCCTTGCTCTGCAGTGGTGAGGATGCTACCAGTGGGGAAGGGGGTGGTAGGTGCAGAAAAAGCATCACTGAGGCTAGCTTCTGTTGTGGAATGAGCAGTAGTCACCACAGACTCGCCACATTCCTTTGTAGGGTAGGATTCCCTATATAGCAGTGTGATGAATGTATTATGTCACTGTGCTAGTGTGCTAGTACATTGAGAGGCTGAATGTGGTGTTGGGTGTCAGGTCTACCTATAATGTCCTTTGTATTCCTTTGTCTCCCTACGAGAGGTGTGGAATCTTTGGAATGAGGCAACACTGTGGATGTATTGCTTCACAACTAGCCCAAACAGTTATCTGAAAGTGTCCTCTCATTCAGTGGAGAAGGGTGCATTTTCCAAAAATCCAAGTATTCTGCATACCCAGACCACTTGCCACTCTACATTAGAAGTGTAGGCCTTTTGAAATTAACTGAGCAATAACACATTTCTGTCACTTATACCATTGTGCTTTGTGGAAAACACACGGCATAGGTTGCTTCCTACTGTTGGCTCACCTAGTAATGTTGGTCTGTATGACTTGTTTAATTGATTTAGTGCTTGTGCAAGGTCCTCTCCACACTACTCTGTGCACCGTGGTCCTTTCCTGTAGGAACCAGCACTCCAGAATGAGAGGTAGTGTTGTATTGTCATTCAGATCTGGACCTCTTTTCTGAACAGGGCTTCCTCCTATGTTAGATTTTACTAAACTGTACACTTTTTTATTGTTTATTTATGATGATGAGGCCTCAGGAATTAGGCTAAAACTACAAACTCCTGTTACTTGTGACTACCTGAGACTCCAAACCCAGTGATGAAAAGACATCTGCTTAGCCAACAAGACCCATAATATATCTGCTTGAGGAATTAAAAAAAAAAACTTCAAGCACCGCTTTCTTTCATAAGTGCAAATGATGTGCTGTTATTCCCTGTGATAACTTTCAGCACTGCAATTGCGGGGTATCTGCTAACATTGCAATTTTCTACTGAATTCAAAACACCATCCCATGAAATGAAAAAAGTTACAGTACCGTGGTACCCATAAGTAAAAGGAGTTTAATCAGCTGGATTCTTTCATGGTAACTGTAGACAATAGTGTAATCTGTAAAGTAAGTGCTGTAGATATAAGCAGATAGTAATACATTTAAATAGCACCTTAAAATCAGGTTGTTGTATTGAAATGGCTAAAGAATATAGTGCAAGAAAGGTGGTCTCCAAAAGTTTGAATGTTCCTGCTATCTGAAGGACGTCAAACATCACCTACATAGACTGCCTTGGACTCTGATGCAGTGCAGCCAGTTGAAGGAAAAAAATATTCGGTAACCACTTACGATAGGTGAGTATAGATCCTGTCACTTGTTAAAAACATATTTCATAGAACTGTATGAAGCGCTTTTAGGTCAGCAGAAAGACAGCTATTTTCTTTGAACTAGGAAGACCAGGACTTGGCATCATGGGATTGAACAAAAGGAAAGGATGGAAAGAAATGAGGTGTTAAAGCGAGAGAGAGAGAGAGCGCCTGGTATTATAGTGTGCCATTCTAGGGCTCATACAGTGCACACTGTATCCAAGTGCTTTACAAAGCATGGGCAGGAAGGTAAGTAAGAGAGAGGAAAATCAGATAACACTCAGGAAGGTTAAGCACAGAGTGGGAGAGAGGAAGTTAAGTAATATGCTCAAGGCCAGCCATAGAAACATAGAATTTGACGGCAGATAAGGACCGCTTGGCCCACTCAGTCTGCTTATTTCCCTACTTATTGGATAAGCGATAGATTCTACTCCCCCCCACACTATAATTGCCTTATAGCTGTCCCATGCATTCTTGAATTCCCCCACTGTTTTTGACCCCACAACCTCCTCAGGAAGGTGGTTCTATGCATCCACCACTTTCTCCTTGAAAAAATATTTCCCCACATTGCACCTGAGCCGTTCCCCCTCTATCTTTAAATTGTGCCCCCTTGTTCTTGCATATCTCTCTTTCTGAAAAATGCTCCCCTCTTGGACTTTGTTGATTTTAGTAAGTAAGCGGTGTTTGGATTCAAACCAGGTCTCTGGGTTAACAACTCTGTGCTTTGTCAAGGTTTTCTTACCCCTAATTACTCTCTCCCATTTCTCTGCGAGTGCTTCATTTTGGGATAGTGGACAGCATTCTATTCCTCGCCACTATTCCAGATCATTGGAGCCCAACAAAAGTTTTTGAAAGCCTTGATTGATGAGCCATCTTTACTGAGAACACCTTTGACACTGCAGACTTACTTGAATAGGCGTTATAAATAGGATTTCGTTTGCTGTTAAGTCAAAGCATACTTTCAACCTTTTGTCCTCAAAATGTGGAACAAATGAGCAAAATGTCGAACACTTAAACTAGGAGGCTCAGAACCTGTTAAAATGTTTGCATTTATGTTCAGAAAGTCTGTTATTGAATAATATATTTTTTGCATCATTTACTATAGATTTTTGCTTTCAGATGTTAATACTGAATGTGGAACAAGTCCTCACAGTATGGAACAGGGAGCTTTTGTGAAGTAAAATGAGGAACATTCCTCGTAATGTGGTACAGTTGAGAGGTATGAGTCAAAGCAGTACATAAGTGTGTTTGACAATAACACACAACAGGATATGCCTTCATTGGGAGATTTGGCACTTTAGTGTGTGCTGTGGCAGGAGACCACAGGCTGAATGCAGCTCAGCACACCTCACAGAAGTGCTTATATTGCCCTAAGAATGCAGCATCCTGGATTGTATGATTGCACTTATAAACTGAACTGATACTCAGGAGTTTCAACCTGGAAAATACAACTCTGTGGGAGTGATGTTGTATAGGCACATGGCAAATGACTTGGTTCATTCAATTAGTAGAATTTGCACCAGCCATCATAAATATTTATATATGTATATTTATGCTTTATTGCATTTTACAAGTTATTAGTATATTCATAGAACACATGATTTTGTAAAACCTGGTCAACTGGGATGATGTACTGAAAGTTAATATTCTATATCTCATATGTTGCCACAGAATTTCCAGTGTGTACTGGTGTTTATTTATGTCTGTATTGATTAAAAATACTTAAAACTTTTAACAAAAACAATATTTGTTTCCATTGCTGTGATAACACTTTGTGTTTGCTGTCTGTAGCATCTTTGTAAGCAGTTTCATAGTGTGAAGCTCAGGGTATTAGAGGGTGCTGAGTAAAGCCCAGAGCTATAGTTTTTTTTTTAATTCAAGTTTGTTGAACAGCTTGGATACAGAACATGCAAATGCAGTCATTTGTTATGTAATACATACAGTAGCAATGCATTGTAGTACAACACGCGACTTAACTGGAAGAAAAATGCACTCAACAGAAAGTGAAGATACTCCACACACCACTACATTTCTTTTAAGGACAAGTGCTGCATTTTGAATGTTAGGCATTTTATTATATAACCACAGTGTACACTTACTGATATTGTAGCTCATGAAAGTTTTCCTGTGTTACTACTATTAAATGATTTATTTTTTGATGCAGTGTTTATTGATTGTTCACTTATCTGTTGTGTCCTGTTTTGTTCACCTAAAGAAAATAGGTCTTCCCTCAGACGTAGTGTTGAAACTGACTTCAGCCTTGTCACTGGAGCGGCTCTGTGTACAGTATTTGTTTTAGATAGCACAATTATCATTTTTAGATTTCTGTAACCTGTGTCAGCCAGTATTTTTAGCCAAGTCTGCTCCCCCCCCCAGCTCACAAGTTCCAGTGAGAGTGTGTACAGCATTGCATCACCTCAGTCCTGAGGTGTTACCCCAGAGACAGAACCTTAGACTGTTAAAGGTCAGCCTGCTCTGTGATCATGCCCCTAAAATGATGTGACCTCGGTGCCTCCACTAAGAATTACAGTGGCCCTGGTTAGGAGTACATCTCCCCTGGGATAAAGTACCAACCCACCTTCCCACTTAAGGACACCTCCCATTACTATGTGGCAATGCAGTCCCTCCTTCCTACAAATACCATTCCCCAACTCCAGCTAATTACATCTATGGACACCAATAGTACGAATAAACATTTATTGCAAATAAATCCCTTTGGGGAGAATGAGTGGGTTAGCAAATGCCAAACAGGCACAGTGAAACAGCAACTGCTGTTAAACCTGCGACGGTGGTGTGTGCTTGACTGTACCTTCAAGCCTTCCCACTATCACCCACAGCCCCAGTCGGTGTGACCTAGGAGTTAAGTGAGGTTCTTTCACTATTAGAGCACTGTCTGGATGCCCAGGGTTGAATTGTGGTAGGCCTGACATGTGTGATTCCCAAGATCTTGCTTTGGTGCACATTAAACTAATCAAGTATAACCCCACTCTTTAGTGACTTAGAAGCAGCAGATAAATGGCTGAGAGCCCAAACTGTAATCCAACAGTAGCCAGATGTAAAATGTAAATAACCATGCTGTTTTTCTCAACATGTGAGGCCTAAATACTCACAGCCTTCCATCAGAGATTTGATGTAAATAACTGCATAGATGGCAGGGCGGTCTCCTCAGGTGAGGGAGTCTACTGGGCTACTAGTGTTTGATGCCAGTGATAAAGCATAGTGGCTGTAGCACAAGCTGTACACTAGTATCAGTGTAGGTGGTGCGTAGTATTTTACTGACCTTCCATATGTCCAGAGTGATCGTGCAATGCTGTCATCACTGCTTTCTCATTAAAGGGTGGGGCGGGTTCTCAGTCAAATGGAAGATTACTTGACCTTCAACTTTAACTTAGGCCATTCTTGCAAAACTAGAGGGCTGTCTAGGTGGATCACTGTCACTTGAACAGCACTTCCCACATCCGTTGATGTCTTGAAAATGTCTTGGAAACAACAGTCAGTCCTTTGTTCTTGCTGCAGAAAATGCCAGTTTAGGTGAGGCAAAGAAGAGTGGGATAGTGATGCTAGGTTACAACAGGCTTTGGGTAGACACTCTGCTAAGGCGCCCAAACTGTCAACCTAGTCGGTGCAAATAAGCAGATGGCACTCTTATTTTCCGTTTCATACTGCTTACAAAATGCTTGAAAAGCATCTGCTGGTATGCATATCTATATGTCCACTTTCTGTGGTTTCAGAAACAGACTTAGACAGTGGTAACGGTAATAAAGCATCACCGTCAGTGTGATTCAGTCCTGGCCAGTATTTTAATCTATGATCATAAGTAGCAAGTGTGGACAACCCTCAGTTTCCTGCAGAGTCAAGTTCATTAGTTTTCAAGTAGGTCAGCGGGCTGCCTGTTTTGACGGTTACTTGAGCACCATACAGGTATTCATGAAATTGGTCCACTATTGCCCATTTGAAACTCAGGCTTGTGAACATGATATTGTTTTTGGGATACTAGCAGGCTTCAGCTGGTGAACACCATGGGCAGCCCTTCTGAATACTGTAGATCTAGTATAAAGGCCCTCAGGCCACTAAGACTTGCAACTAAGACTGGAGAGCTGGTGAACGGCTTCTTCACGGAATGCCATGCCTCTTTCCTTGAAATGCATCACACTCAGCCACAGCTGTACCTGAATGGACTTTGAACTGATACAGTTTACTGGCTCACTTCTTTACCTCCCTCACTCTCGCTGTGAACTGATCAAACTGTACACAAAGTTTGTTCTCGTAGCACATGGTTTGCATAACTAGATTCCTTTGAAGTTGCTCAGAGTTCCCCATGTGCACAGTGTGTCAGCCTCTTTATTACACTCAGCTGAACTGTCTCTTAATTTGTGGTTATGGCTGTTGTCACAACACCAAGTTGGCAGACCAGAACTCGACGTCTCTCTGGTGATTCCCTTTGTGCTAGAACTGTGTGTGGCAAGCGCATGCATATCAGCTTTACTTGGGCTTTTGCTCGCCAGAAACATTGTCATTGATTGACTGGGCATCTGCCCATAAAAAAAATCCATCTCTGTCAAACAGGCTGTCAGCGGAGATTTCAGTTCACATCTGTGGTGGCTGTGTTAGAATGCACCACACTGAGTGAAATGTTGAAATAGTGAAGTTACTTGAAATCACAAGAGAGCAGTTAATTGGTGTACATATTGCTTTCTTGCAGCACATCAGTATCTAAACATCTCACGCAGTCCAGTCCCGTAAACTAGTGCACAGCAAGACAATGTTGTTCGTAATATCTGCAAATCCACTCCACATGTTAGTAAGCCCCTGGGTGGGGGGTTACACAGCCATTTCAGACTACCCATATATACATAACAAAACCAAGTAAAAGTTTACAGTAACTCAAAAGAGAATTAGAATCTCTGTACAGTGAGGTAAAAGTGCTACTTGCCTGTCGGGCTTCTGGTTTATTACCTGTTTATAATCCCTTAATGCGATTGATCTTACTTCAAGAGGGTTCCTGCAGTAGGTCTTTACATATGGGACTGCGCCTCCTGGGGTCGGGTCTGTGCGAGAAATTTCTAGCTAGCAGTCATTAGCGGGGGACCACCCCCCACGTCACCTGATCAGACTTCAGTGTGACAGTATATAGGGGCAGTTCTCACACCTGCCCTCCAGTTCTTTCCCGCCGTTGACCTGAACTCGGATCCTCGCGGTAGAACTAGCTGAGTCGTCCACCATTTATATATCTGTAGTAATTATTTTTTCCCTGTTACCGGTCGTGACTTCCAAGAGAGAAAAAAGATGCTGCGCGTGTGGTGCCCCAAATCAGCGTGGGGATGACCATTAGATGCTCGTGCTTTGCCTGGGCTGAAAACACGGGTAGCAGATTGTGAAATCTGCCAGTCATTTAACCAGGTCATGCGCACCCGCCGCCAGAAGGCCCTCGACACTCACCTTTTGAAGTCCTGCCTCACATCTGTGGAAAAGGAGCTTCAGAAGCTGAGGGAATGAGCTTCTTCACCACCTCCAAAAAAAAGTAAGGAGAAGTGCTGGGAGCAGGTTCGTTCTCCTCGTCAGACAGTCGGTGACGCAGCGAGTGAGGCCTCCACCTCGCTGAGTACTCTGCCTCAAGGCTCTCCATCCATTGCGATGGATCGGACCCCTTCTCTCCCCCTCCGCCCTTGGTCAATTTGCAGTCAGGGGACTCCTCTCCAGAGGAACCAGGTTCTCTCGAAGGCTTGGCTGATGAGCCTCACCTGGTTCTCCCATTGGAAGCTCATCCTCTGGTGTTCCGCTCCACTCCAACCCCTGGACTGTTGTGGGTCAGTTGGCTGCCTATAAGTTGGTTGTCGGCTCCTGTTGATGCCCGCCAGGTCTCCACCGATAACTTGGTCGTTGGCTCCTCCATCGACCGCCTGTCAAGAGCCCTCCCGTCATTCTCCCTTATCCCCAATGTCATGCAGAGTGAACCTTTAGCGCCTCCTTCCCGGGAGCTACTGAACCTACCCGGCGACTCGTTTTCCCCAGTTGGGGAACCAAGCATGGCTGTCCAAGAGTCTTGTCCTGCATCGGGCATTCCTTCTGAGTCTCCGGCCTCAGAACCGGACCTGGAAATGGGGCTTTCTACCCCTTTGCCTCCCTCGCTTATCTCAGTCCAGATGACGGATCACCTTACCCTGACACTGGGCCATTCCCCGCTCTATACCACACTGCCAAATATGGACCAGGATGTTCCTGCTCAGACGCTGGTGCCTTCAGGCCCATTGGGGGTTCCAGACACCCCGGACCCACCGACGGACCCTTTTCCCCCCAAGTGGTCCTTCAATTCTGCCTGTTCCTGGACCCTCTGCTCCTCCCTGTTGGGTCCTATAGGTCTGTTCCCGGGCTACCCGCCACCAGAGTACCCCCTACTATCCTACACCGGGAGGGCCATCACTGGCGTACCCTCCATCAACTCCAGTGCGGGGTTACCTGATGCTGGGGCATTATCAGGGTCATCAATCGGACCATTATTGGTATCACCCCCCTGGCTATCTTTCGTATGCCAGTGGATACACAGGATACCAACCGCCACCCCCTCCACCTCCCTAGCTGGAATCACATACTTCGATTCAAGCATGGTGGCAGGATGCTACATCACAGGTCCTCCAGGAACTGGGACAGCCCCAACTGGTCGTGGCCCCCACACCCACTCACAGGGCCATCACCAGAAGCCCCTCTCCTTTGAACAGGGCATCTGATGGGTTTGGGCAGACACTTTGTGGAGCCCCACCCAGGAGTAAGGGTGACGGACACTGTATCTAATGTTACTTCTTTGCCCAGCAGGCTGGAATCCTCTGGTGCTGACTCAGACTCCAAGCCAGATGACCAGTGTGAACCACACTTCCCCATTGAACCCAGGCCTAAAGAGTCCCCGAAGTCTCCGCCAGAGGAGCCTTTCTTCGTGGTACTCTAAAGATCAATTAAACAGGCTTCTGGCTGGGTATCTCAGGAGTTGGGTCCAAAGAGGAAACATATGGCAGAACACTGGACCTCACTAGTGCGGTCCCATTCCTCCATGGACCGTGCCGCATGAGAATCTGACCGTGACTATTTGGCAACAGCCATCCTCCATTCCGGCTGTGTCCAAGAAAGCAGATCGGACATATCATCTCTCCCCCCCCCCCCCGAGAAGGGGATGGTGATCTGACCGGTCAACCAGAGGCTGAGTCCATGGTTATCACTGTGGCCCATGACAGGTCGGCACAGCCAAAGTACCTGAGTGCTTCCCTTCTGGACAAAGAATCCAAGCAAATGGATCAATACGGTCGTAAGATGTATTCTTCATTGACCTGTGCCATTTGGTCGTTTAACTATGTGGCCACATGATTTCCTTTCAAAAATTGGCCTTGTCTGGCTTGGAAAAGGATCTGCAGGAGATTCCAGATGAGGACCTCAGGAATCTGCTCTTGGACAAAGTAAGACTGAATGAGTCTTCTTGCCACCACGCATTAAGGGCTACGTATGACACTGTCGATTCAGCTGCCCGGTGTACGACCACAGGGATTTGCTTGAGGCGCCTGGCCTGGCTCCGTCTTGCGGGACTGGTGCAAGACGTCCAGACCACTCTACTGGATGCCCCCTTCAGGGGTCCTGTCCTGTTTGGGGGATACGCAAATTACATTTTAATAGAGTTACAAGAGAGTGGAAAGTCACTGAGTGACATCCGCTCCATTACCACTGGGACAAAACCCAAGCAGTCCTTTGTCGTCTCCCCGAGATGGTGGAACAGGCAGAACCAAGGCAAGTGCCAGGGTAAACGACGCAATACTGGTTCAGGCCTCCAGACCCCTGAGGCAAAATTCCAGAATACCACCAGAGGAGGTAAGGTGTCACTCCCCTCTGTGTGCTAACGTGAGGGAGGCCCCCCTCCTTTCTCCCATATCTATTGAGGAACCAGTGGGAGGAAGGTTCGCCCTCCACCTGGAAAGATGGAGGTCGATCACTGATGACACTTAGGTCCTTCAGCTAGTAGCAAGATGACACTCGAGTTCCTGGACAGACCCCTGAACAACCCTCTGGGCAGGTCTCACTGCCCGGCAAACCATCTGTGTCTCGTCCATCAGGAAATCTAGGCTCTGCTGCAAAAATCTGCCATAGAGCTGCTTCCACAAGGACAGGTAGGAAGGGGATAATATTCCCATTTCTTCCTAGTCCCCAAAAGAGATGGGGGATCTGAGATCTATCTTAGACCTCAGCTTATTCAGTCTCTTTGTAGAATACAAGAGATTCCGTATGTTGACACTCCAGTGACTCTTACCCCTGTTCCAATAGAACAAATGGCTGTGCTCTTTGGATATGCACAATGCTTACCTGCATATCCCTATCCTCCTGGCCCAACGCCACTTCCTGAGGTTTTCCTTCTGGAGGACAACTGTCAGTTCAAGGGCCCTTCCATTTGGCCTTTCATCATTACCTCGGGTTTTTACAAAGTGCCTAGCGGTGGTGGCTGCAACCTTACGTTGCTAGGGGATTTATGTGTTCCCTTACCTGGACAACTGGCTGCTGTCAGCACCATCACAGGACAGTCTGAGGGCTTCTTTGCTCTACACCCTGGACCTATTCTCCAGACTTGGAATCACTGTGAATGTTCCCAAGTCTCAACTTTCACCCTCCCAGTGGCTCCAGTTCATTGGAGCAGTGCTGGACACAGTTCAGGGCAGGGCCTTCTTGACAATGAACAGGGCAGAAACTTTGATTCAGCAAGCGGCATTGGTATCCTCCTCTCGGCGGACCAAAGCATGCTCCATACTCCACCTGTTGGGTCTAATGGCGGTGGCCATACCCACAGTCCCTTTGGCCAGACTGCACATGAGGGTGACACAATGGTCCCTCCGGGTCCAGTGGGATAAATGACTGGATGACATGGATCTAGTCTCCAGCAGCCTGCAGGGGGATCGCCTATGGTGGCATGATCTCTTCAAGCTTTCGTTGGGGATTCCCTTCCACCCCAATCCCCATCCATGACCCTGATGACAGATGCCTCAGGTCAGGGATGGGGTGCTCACCTGGGAGACCACTGAATGCAGGGGACATGGTCTTCTTTAGAGGAACATCTCCACATTAATATTCTGGGGATGAGAGCGGTGCTCTGTGCCCTCCAAGCGGTCTAGTCCCTCCTGATACCGGGAACACAGTTGGTGCAGACAGACAACACAGCGACAGTCTGGCACATAAACAAGCAGGGAGGCGATGCAGGTGTGGTGTTGGGCAGTACAGCACAGCCTGTCATTGATAGCAGTCCATGTTCCAGGGATCCACAATGTCCTGGCGAACAGTCTCAACTGCACTGTTGCTTGGGCCCATGAGTGGGAGCTGAAGCAGGAAGTAGTGGAAGATCTCACTTCAAGGGGAGCTCTTGCAACAGGTAATATCATTAGGACAAAGGCCGCCAGGTGTTAGGACCCCACGGAAATATTTTCTAGCCAGCAGTCTATGGTGGGGGACCACCCCCAATGCTGCAAGAGCTCCTCATGATCTACTGTTATGGTAAGTTCTTGGAGTTGGTCCCCATTTTGAGTGAGTGGGAGGAACTGTTGCTGGAAGGCGAGTCTTTAAAATTGGCTGAGATTTGTACCTTACCTGCAGGTATCACATTTCAACAGGGGATTAGTGAAGGTTGAAATTCAAGTGTGTGCCTAACAGACCTTCAGTTGGAGTCCCCATTTTGAGTGAGTAGGAGGAACTGTTTGCTAGTATGGTGAACTAGAGCTGTGGTTTTTGCCCTGTAGTTTATGGAAATATGTCTGTCTTTTTTTTTTTATTACCGGATTGTTTTTGTAGACACTGTACCAGCGAAGGGGTAGGACGCAAGGTGGACTGTAGTATCCTTGAATGCAAGGAGCTTTGCAAACAAGGTGGCAGAGTTCCAGGCCATGATGGGAGAGGGGCGGTAGACATTGCTGCCATCTCAGAGACCTGGGTCACCCAATACCATGACTGGCATCTCCCAATCCCGGGATACAAGGTGTTCCACAGGGACTGGGAAGGGGGGAGCGGTGGCTGTTTAGATCAGAGAAGGGATACTGTGTATGAGGGAGGAAGGGGACGAGGGGAGGCCAGAAGCCATATGGGTATTGCTCCAAAGCCCTAAAGGTAAGAACCTCAGGATGGGGCTGGTGTACAGACCACCCTCACAGAACAAGGAGGTGGATAGGGAACTGGGGGAACAAATCAGGAAGGTCAGTGGCAAAAGGAATACAGTTATAGTGGGAGTCTTCAACCTACCTGGGGTTGACTAGCAGACAGTAACTACAATACACGCCAGGGAACAGGTGCTGCTAGAGGCTATCCAGGACAGTTACCTAGTGTAAGGGGTGATGGATCCTACTAGGGAGGGGAACATACTGGACTTTGTGCTAACAAATGGAGACCAAGTCCAGGATATGGTAGTACAGGACCCTCCAGCAGGAAGTGACCACTGCTCAGTGTGGTTCCTCCTCAACACAGGAAGCGAGTCTGCTAAAGTTAGGACAAGAGTGTTGGATTTCAGGAAGGCAGATTTTGCTAGAATGGGCTGCATCATAGAGGGGTATTTAGCTGAAATGAACCCAGGGATGGATGCTGAAGAGAAGTGGTCAGTCATTAGGAAGGGGCTAAATGAGGCCATGAACACGTGTGCCAAATCTTAGAGTAAGCAGTCCATGTCAAAAAAACCTAGCTGGCTCAGCAAGGAGGAGAAGGTGAGGGGAAAAAAGATTGGCTGTCATTAAGTTAAAAAAAAAAAATCTATCGGCTTGAGAAGGATAGAGAGGTGTTCTCAAAGGCATCTCAGAAGGTGATCAGGTCAGTCAAGGCAGCAAAGGAGCTGAAGTTGGCTCGGGGGATCAGAGAGGGGAAAAGGAGTTCTTTAAATACATAAAGGAGAGGAATTGTAGGGATGACATAGAATCGAGAGAGGGAGAATGGGCGGAACAAGGGGAAGATCAGGCAGAGGCACTTGATGAGTATTTCTGCTCGATGATCGCAAAAGAAAGGGATGACCCAAAACCGCAGGGGGAAAGGGGGCAATGGTGGGGGGGGGCAAAGATAAGACGAGGTCATCCAAGAGGATAGAGTTCTGAAGGGCCTTAAAGGCTTGTGGGTGGACAAGGCACCAGGACCAGATGGTGTACACCCAAGGGTCCTGAAGGAACTGGCAGAGTTGTTAGCAGGCCCTCTGACAGACCTGTTCAACATCTACTTGGAGACGGGAATGTACCTAGGGACTGGAGGATGGCTCACATGATGCCCCTTCACAAGAGTGGACCCAAGGACCAACCGGGTAACTACAGACCGGTGAGCTTGACTTCCATAGTGGGGAAGTTGATGGAAACCATTCTAAAGGAGAGGTTGATGACCTGTCTTGATAGCAGTGGCCTGCAGGATGAGAGACAGCATGGGTTTGTCACGGGAAGATCTTGCCAAATTAACCTGATTGACTTCTTCGACTGGGTCACTAGGGCGGTTGATGAAGGTCACGCTGTGGCTGTCCTGTATCTTGACTTCAGCAAGGCTTTCGACTCTGTGCCGCAGAGGAGGTTAATGAGCAATCTGAGGGACATGGGAGCGGGGGGAAACTGGTGGGGTGGGTTGAGAGCTGGCTGCAGGGGAGACCACAGAGTAGTTGTAAGAGGGGAAACATCCAAGCCACGGCCAGTAACTAATGGAGTACCGCAGGGTTCAGTGCTGGGCCCCATTTTGTTCAATGTCTTCACTGGAGACATTGCAGAGGGGGGTCAAGAGTAAGATCTACCTATTCGCGGACGACACTAAGATTTGTGCAAAAGTGGACAATGAGGAAGAGAGGCAGGCACTTGGAGAGGATCTAGCTAAACTCGAATACTGGTCTAGGGAGTGGCAGTTGTGGTTTAACACTAAGAAGTGCAAGGTCATGCACCTTAGAGCCAGAAATCCCAAGAACAGGTAATGGCTTTAGAGGAGGAAAGGGACCTGGGGGTAATCGTCACAGGGGACATGAAGGTATCTGTACAGTGTAGGAGAGCTGCAGCAGGGGCAAATAGGATGCTGGGGCGCATTGCCAGAGGGATCACCTCTCGAGAGGGGGAAGTCATCCTGCCACTGTATAGATCACTGGTGAGGCCACACTTGGAATACTGTGTACAGTATTGGTGCCCATACCTCAAAAAGGATGTGAGATTACTGGAGGTGGTGCAGCGTAGGACTACAAAAATGATCATGGGACTAGGGGAGTTGTCATTCAATTAAAGGTTGAAAAAGCTCAACATGTACTCGCTGGAAAACAGAAGGATAAGAGGGGACATGATAGAGACCTTTAAGTACTTGAAAGGCATAAACAAAGTCAGGGAGGGAAGATTGTTCCACTTAAAGGGGGGGGGTCACTAGGGCGCACAGTCTGAAGTTGGATGGGGGAAAGTTTAGGAGGTAGATGAGGCACTACTTCTCAGAGAGTGTGGTGACTGGTTGGAATGCACTGCCGGAGGAGTTGATCGCCCAGAGGACAGTGGGTTGCTTTAAGCGGGGTTGGAATAGAGTCAAGGACAGGGTTAGTACAGACAAAAACACAAAGGGGGAAGGAGAGGAAGAGGGGTTTGCGTGGGGGTGGGGCAGCTGTAGTGATATGAAACTAAGAGCGGCACAATCGGGCAAACTTGATAGACCAGTGGGCCTTTTTCTGCTGGCAATTTCGTATGCTCTTGTATCTTCCTTACAGTGGGGTTGGCCAGAAACAGACCTGTTTGGCGCCCCCCCCCCTCAATCCAACGCAAAACTACCCAGCTTTTGTTCACTCGTTCCCAGGTGTGGTCTTTTTGGTGAGATGCGCTGTCTCTATCCTGGACAGGGAGATTTCTGTATGCTTTTCCTCCCTTTCCCATTCTGCAGAAGGTTCTGCTGAAGCTACAGGCAGAGGGTGGCTCACATGATTCTCATAGCCCCTCTTTGGTCTTGGCAGATTTGGTTTCCTCAGCTACAGCAGCTAACTTTGGAACCCCCAGTACCTCTTTCTCCCACAACCTTCTGTCCCAGGAGCAGGGCAGTCTGGTGTACCTGTGCCTCAGATCTCTCCATCTACATGCGTGGCACCTTTGGACATAGCTGTCTCTCGTTAAGGCGTCTCTTCTTGAGTCGCCCAGGTACTGGTAGAGGCCAGGAAACCCTCTACCAGATCCACGTATACCATGAAATGTTAGAGATTCTCCATTTGGCCCACGGCCAAGAACCTGGACCCCTTTTCTTGCGCGGCTCCCCAGGTCCTTGAGTACCTCTTGCACCTGTCTGATTCGGGCCTCAGTTATTCCTCTCTGAAGGTCCACCTGTCGGCAGTTTCTACCTGCCACCTTCCAGTGGAGGGCAAAACCCTTACTCAGTTGGAGGTCTCCAGAACATTTTTGAAGGGGCTTCTCCACCTTAAGCCTCTGATCCGGAGTCTGGTTCCCCCTTGGGATTTAAATTTTATTTTGGAAAAACTTAATTTGCCCCTTTTTAAACTGGCAACAAGTTGCGACATGCATTACTTATCTTGGAAAATGCTATTTTTGGTAGGTATTACTTCAGCTCGAAGGATTTCAGAGCTTCAGGCTCTCATTTGTAAGGAGCCTTATTTGATTTTCCACAGAGACTGGGTGGCTCTGAGGACTAACCCTTCATTTCTTCGGAAGGTTGTTTCAGAATTCAGACGTCTGACCAGTTATTTGTGACCTTTGCTCCCAAATGCCAGGGCAAGGCCATCTCCAAACAGGGTTTGTCAAAATGATTGGCTAACTGCATCTCGTACCTATACCACAACTATGAGAAGCCCCTTCCAGGGGAGGTAAAAGGCCACTGTACTCGGAGCATGGCTGCTTTGATGGCCTTTCTTAGGATAGTGTCCACCAAGAACATCTGTGCAACGGCCGCTTGGTCTTCTGTCCATACATTTAGCAAACATTACAGTCTGGACATTGCCTCTAAGTGCAGAGCATGTTTCAGCCTCACCTTCCTGCAAGGTGTGCTTTCATGAAGAAAGTCTCCAGTTGGCAGGCATGCCTTCCTCCCAGAACTTTGATTCCTTTTCTTTAGACTGCTTGGTATTCAGTCCTATATGTGAAGACCTACTGCAGGAACCCTGTCGAAGTAAAATATAACAGTTACGTAAGAACTTACTGTAACAGTAGATCTTCGAGAGAGGTTCCTGCAGTAACTCTAGATTTCCCACCCACCTTCCCCCAGTTCCTATTATTTTTGTCCCTTTTTTCCTTCCCGAGGCTTCGCTTCAGGAGACCAGGGCCTTTGGAGGTGGTTTATTCCTTTCTCCTGTTTCCTCTGTGGAGGTCTTTGGAGGGAGAACTGGAGTGCGGGCGTGGGGACAGCTCCCTATATACTGTCACGTTGACGTCTGATCAGGTGATGCTGGGGGCGGTCCCCCACTAATGATTGCTAGCTAGAAATGTTCAATGTGGACATGACGCCTGGGGGCGCAGTCCTGTATGTTAAGACCTACTGCAAGAACCTCTCTCGAAGATCTACTGTTACGGTAAGTTCCTACGTAACTTATTTTTCTTGTATACAACACTGCTATAATTTATTTTCTCTGTCTCTATGTATGTGTATATAGATATATATGTGCGAGTATATACAGTATACACGCATGCAAACACAGCAGAGCCAGCCAAAATGCAGCACACAAGAACTTAGTGAAATGTCACAAAATACTGCAGTAAAAAAGGGCTTGATTGCCTTTGGATTGCACCCATTCCCTGCAGCATACTAGAGCATTTTATGATATACTGCAGAATTACAGCATTGGCATCCTGGCTGTATGATAACGTATGTACTGTATGTGTGTATATATATATATATATATATATATATATATATATATATATGTGTGTGTGTATACATACACACTATGTAAAATATATAATCTGTTTAACGGCTTGCCTTAAGTACTAGGGCAAAGATGCTGCTATTTGTGGATGATGTGGTGGTATGCTATAGCAGTCCCCCTACACACCAACATTACTCAACACCAGCATAGCTTTGAGGCCCAAGTATCTTAGTTTAAGTGCAATAAGCTTTTTATTTATTTATTATTTTTTTTTTTTAAACTTTATTTATTCCTCCTACACCCCAGGCATCCCTCAGGAGTGTCCACACAGATCTCCACCCTACTCCCAACCTGAACCCCCCTGCATCTCCCCTGACTCCCTCCCCTGAATGACCACAGGCAGACCCGACCCCTGGTACCATCTCCGGGGCTGATTCCGCCCCTTCCCTCGGCAGCTACTCCTAAGTGTGAGGGGCCTACCTGTAAGTCATCGGGTCCTCCGTAGGGAGAATTTGGGCATTTCTGGGCCGGTATTTGGGATGTGGGAGGGTCCACCGGGGCCACCGTCATCTCATCGGCATATAGGAGGCATTTCTCTTGGGGGGTTTTTTTCCCCACTCACGCGGAGCTCGGCTGGCACGGCAACGTAGTCCACTTGGCATGTGCCATGCTGCTCTGTCGGTGATTTCCCCCAGCCAACGCCAGAGGCCGCTCCATGAGCGAGCGTTTCCCACCCCCTTCCCCAGGAAGAGAGAGCAGTCCTCTGGATACTCAATCTCTCTCCCCTCCGCCGACCCACGGCGACTCCCAGCTCGTTCCTGAACCCGGGTTGCCTTCATGGCGCGAGGTGTGGCGTCCAGCACCTCAACCCTCAGCGCCACCGGGCTGGCCTAATAAACTTGTTCTTAACTATAAAAAAATTCAAACTATGCTCTTCACAGGGACACAGTAAAAATAGATCAATTCCACTCTACTTACACAATGCACTTGACATCCCACTGGAGCAAGTAAAAATCTTGATACCTGGGTGTCATCTTATACAATACCCTGTCATTCAAAGAATGTGGACAACGTTGTACAGATCAGAAAAAGGAAGCTGGGAGCACTCTTCAGATGAAGGCTGAATCTTACTTAGGAGTCAAAACGCCTGACAGTAGCCAGCACCGTGCTCTCATTCATAGACTATGGTCTTCCTATGTATGGGTCAGCCACTGACGCGATCTTGAAGGCAGGATGCTGCTCAATAAAGCATGCCACTTTGTAATTGGCTCGCATAAATACACACACACACTTGCAATCTATATGCCCTTACAAACTGGCTCCCCTCCTCTGATAGGCTCCGCTGTAAAACAAGCTTACTGGCCAAGAAAGTATTCCTAGACTTTACACCACCCGCCATTAGCTCCCTTAGAGGCCCGTCCACTACACCTATACCACATGGAGCAGGACCTAGTAATCCCACCGCGAAGAATGAGCCTTGGTCAGCGCTCCTTTAATCGGGCAGCATGGCTAAATGAACTCTCTGCCAGCCTACCCAAGATCTCACAGTTCAAACCGACCCGCAGGACTAATATTGCCCAGAATTCAGTTTGCTGCTGCTTTGACCCAACCTGAGCAGGGGTGATGTTAGCATTCTCTTGATCATACTTTAACATACTGTTACCTGATCTTCCTTCAAATTGGTTAATTATGCTATATTGCATTATGTCACAGTTACCTTACTTCACTGCAAATGATTATTTGTATTATACTGTACGTGCTTATTTAAGCAAGAAGCCACGAGAGGGTGTGGGTTATCGGGGGATCCTATTGCCATGGTAAATCCCGATAACCCACATCTCAGTAACTATTATGATATATAAGGTTCATTTTTTTTGGCTATAATAAAATACAAATATTAAAGAGGTTGATTTGTTGTTTTATGTTTATTGTATTTATTCCTCTGCTGATACAGATGATTATCAGCTATTGATTATCAGAGGATTTACACCGGTGGTAAACTGCCAGTCTGTTTCATTGACTGTTCACTTATGTCCATGGTATAATCGTATATGCCTTATGTAAACAAGAGCAACAAAGCGCCATTGGAGCTAACCAAATTGAATTTGTACCCTATATTGTTTACTGTGTTGTTTCTCATATGACGTGAAACCTTTGCAACTGAGCAATTTGTGCTCAAAGGTATTTCTGATTATTTTCAATAAAACACATTCTTTGCAAAAAACATTGTTAATGCACCAGTCGGGGTAAATTAATGCCACAAAAGTAGGGGAAATGTGGCATTATGTGTTCCAACCCTAACTCCCCAACCCCCAAGCAGCAAAATGAAAATAAATATTAGGGTTTGGGGTCTCTGCAGTATTGGCAAAATCAGTGGTGGAGTCTTCCTTGGGGTTGTGAACCCAAATGTTCACCCTTCCCCCACACCACCCCCAAACTTGTAGCCTCCAATACAAGGTACAGCAGCAAAGCAGTGCCTTTTGGTGATCCACTCATCAAGGGTAGAGAAGTATGTCTCTCCACATGTTGCCAACACAATTTTTTGTGTAGCTTTCTTTATGCAGGGCCCTGCATGAAGAAAGGTGATCATGTGTGATGATGTTTGCCCAGGGAAAAGGGGTGGGCATTAGGGTTGACAACCCCAAGGAAGACCTCACCACTGATTCTAGACTGCAGAGACCCAAAACCCTGATGTTTTTCCCTTATGGTGCATGGGGGTGGGGAGTTAGGGTTGGAACCCCTAATGCCACATTTCCCAGCTTCTGTGATGTTAAAGTAATCTAACTGATGCACTAACAAAGTTTTTTGCAAAGAATTCCCATTCTGAGGTAGTGGAATCATATCCTCCATCACACAGGTCTCTTCAGAACCTGCTTGAAGAGGTGCAGATGCAAAGCACCCTTTGAGCCCTGCACCAAGGGAAGACTTTGTCTACCTAGAGAAGTATAGAGACTGGCACATCCCCACCCCCACCCCTAGCCAGGGAATACAGGTTACAGGGTTGTCCACATGGGTCTGGGTACCATATAGTGAAAGCAACTGTCCTCATTCACTATGTACACGTTCAGTTTACTCATTCACTCTTCACACATTCACTTTTTGTTCTTTCAGATCTAAACGGGCAAAGAGATCTAAAAGACCAAAGAGTGAATGTGTAAAGACTGAGTGAGGACTGTTGTCTTCACTGTATGGTACCCGACCCGTGCGGACAACCCTGCAGCTTACATTCCCTGGCTGAGGGGGGGTTGTTGCATAACAGCCACATCCTTCACATCCAGCTGGGTCACTGAGTTTACCCCCAGACTCGACTGACTGGTACAGGATCACAAAGCATACCCGCTGGGGTGAAGATTGGCACTACACACAAAGCTTTTTAATATGTTTTTTAATTTTGACTCCAAAATTTCAAGAAAGTAGTTTTATGAACCCCGTTATAAACGTGACATGTAACGTATAGTATAGTGGCAAAAATGTCATTTCGCACCAGAGTCCAGGATTTAAAAAAAAATGACACCTGTCATGTTTATGAAGTAGTAGTAGGAAGTGCAAGGAATCGTAGAAGGAGCAGGACAGAGAACTGTATCAGTTAAAGCAAAAGGAGGCTGGGAAGGCAGTCAGAATAGCAAAGACCCAAACCAAGGAAAAGATAGCCAACTCGGTTAAGAAGGGGGATAAAACCTTTTATAGGTACATCAGGGAGCGAAGGAAGACCAAGGGAGGGATAGTGAGGCTTAATAAAGGGGAGGGAGGGAGGGAGGGTGGGCAGAGGAGACTGTGAAAAGGCAGAGATACTAAACAAATATTTTTGCTCAGTATTTACAAAGGAAGAGGGAGGTACATAAAACAAACAGTAGTAACACGCTGGATACAGAAGTTGATACAGCCCATTTACAGAAGAAAAGGTTCTGAAAGAACTCTTAAAACTGAAGTGGACAAAGCAATGGGGCCTGATAGGATTCATCCCAGAATTCTAAAAGAACTAAAGGTAGAACTAGTGACACCACTGACTACCCTTTTTAACAAATTATGGGAGGATGGGGTGGTACCCGAGGACTGGAGGAGGGCAGATGTGATTCCCCTTCACAAAAGTGGGAGCAAGGCAGAAGCAGGAAACTATAGACCTGTTAGTTTAACCTCAGTGATAGGGAAAATGATGGAATCACTTCTAAAGGAAAGAATTGTCGAGTATCTAGAGGCCAGAGGGGCACAGGACCCTAGGCAGCATGGATTCACAGCGGGAAGGTCATGCCAGACGAATCTGATAGATTTCATTGGGTGACCAAAGTAGTAGATCAGGGAGGGGCTGTGGACATGGCCTACCTAGACTTTAGCAAGGCATTTGACACAGTCCCACACAAAAGATTAATATACAAGTTTGCCAGCCTGGGAGTGGGTCCCAAGATGACAGCCTGGGTAAAGAATTGGCTGGAGAATAGGACACAGAGAGTAATAGTAAATGGAGTCCACTCAGAAGAAAGGAGGGTTACTAGTGGGGTACCACAGGGTTCAGTATTAGGACCGGTCCTCTTCAATGTCTTTATAAGTAAGCAATAAGACACGACGGGGTATGAGTAGAACATATATTACCGCACGGCTGGGGCGTTGTAAGTCACGAGGCCGACAGGCCGAGTTACTTCAGCCACAGCCGTGCGGTAATATATGTTATACTCATAACCCGGAGGGTCTTATTGCGCTTATAAAATGGAGAAATTGCAATAGAAATAAAAAAAAAAAGGAAATTCAGTTTTTGCATTCAAATATTGCTTTATTTGATTAGTGTCCATACGCAAGGGGAAATAGTTCCCTTTCAAGTGCAACCTTTATTTCGTTCCGGGAGTCCTCAAATTTCGTTTAAAGCATTTTCATTTACAAACTGGTGCCTGCTTTTTACCGCCACTGCTTTTGAATCTGACAGCTGTGACTTGCTACTCACTCGTGTTCTCGGAGGATCGCTGTTATAGTCGGCAGCTTTTTGACAAGGAATGCTGGCTTCTTCTATGTTAGTTTCATTTCTAAATATTTCCTCTAGCTCCTCTTCAGTTAAGCTAATATTGAAATTGACAGACTCGTTGGCATGTTTGTATGCAGGGTGCTTAATGGGATAACAAGATGGCTAACTGAGCCTTTGTGAACATTCTATGTTTGGCATGTTCAGTACTGAACATTCTAATTCAGAGTATTGATTTCTGACTGCCCTTTTTTTTTTCTATGTGTAATACACATATGACACTGATTTTCTAGCCAATCAGTGAGCTTATATTTTCATGCCCATTTTATAAGCGACATTACAGAAGGACTGAAGGAAAAGTATGTCTCTTTGCAGATGACACTAAGATCTGCAACAGAGTTGATGCGCAGGGTGGGGTGGAAAGGATGAGAGGGACTTGGCAAGGTTAGAGGAATGGTCAAATGTGGCAGCTTAGATTCAATGCTAAGAAGTGCAAGGTAATGCACCTGGGAAACAAAACCCAGGGAAGAGTACACAATGGGGGTGAGATACTAACAACAAAATGGAGAGGGACCTGGGGTAGTCATATCAGATGACCTAAGATGGGCAAGCAATGTGAGAGGGCAGCAAGAAGGGCTGGGGATACTAGGATGCATAGGGAGAGGCATCACCAGTAGAAAACAGGAAGTTATTATCCTCTGTACAGACAGCTGGTGAGACCCCATCTGAGTACTGTGTGCAGTTCTGGAGACCCAATCTCCGCAAAGACATAGACAGGATGGAAGCTGTCCAGAGGAGGGCAACTAAAATGGTGCAGGGTCTGCACGGAAGACATATGAAGAGAGACTTAAGGAGCTTAATATGTATAGCCTTGAGGAAAGGAGGAGGAGGGGACATGATAGAAACTTTCAAGTACCTCAAGGGAATCAACAAAGTCCAAGAGGGTAGCATCTTTCAAAAAGAGGTGTGCAGGAACAAGAGGGCACAATTGAAGATAGAGGCGGCTCAGAGGTAATTTAAGGAAGTATTTTTTCACAGAGAGGGTTGTGGAGTCAAAATCAGTGGTGGAATTCAAGCATGCATGGGATAGTCATAAGGCAGTTCTGGGGGGTGGGGGTAGAAAGAAGTAGGCTGCTGGTTAACTAGGATCTGCAGCTTATCCAGTAGGTAGGGAAATGGGCAGACTGGGTGGGCCAAGCGGTCCTTATCTGCCGTCAAATTCTGTGTTTCTATGTAGTGTGGAAAAAATGGCTATGTTTAAAGTTTGGAGTCAAAATATTGAAAATTAGCGAAGTTATGAGTAAATGTTGAAATGCTGCAAAGTTCACTCATAACCTGGGCATTTTACTGTATTTGTACACCAAATTTTCTACATAGCCTTCTTATTACCCTCACCTCATGAACCAGTAGGAAGAAATTTTCAAATCCCCTCCGAGACGTCATTCCATGCTGCAGGTGTGAAAGTGCATTTTGGCCGGGATTTGAAAAATGACAGCTGTCACGTTCATGAGGTGGTGTGAAAAAATGGATATGATGAAAATGACCAAAGTTACGTGCAAGCGTAAAAAAACTTTCAACATGCCTTCATAAGTTTTCCATTCTTAACATATTTTGACTCCAAATTTTCAACATAGCTTTCTTATAATCTCACTTCATGAACAAGGGCAGTGAAAAATTTCAAATCCGGCCCGAAAGGTGACTTCACCAGATGACCGCAAAATTGTTTTTCAAGCCTGATTTGCATAATCTTACCACCATTGGTTGTATGGGGGGGCCTAGATAGGCCATTTTGAAACGTAGGGGTCAAAATATGCAAAAATGACAAAGCAATGAATCAAAATTAAAAAACCCATGGAACTGCACTTGCCTTGGTTTCTCATATTGCAGTCTGCAGTTCCAGCAGCAAGACATGGCTTTGATCGGAGAGTGGACCTACAGCATGGACATGTTCAGGAGTGTGTGTGTATGGGGGAGGTGTTTTTTTTTTTTTCAGGGAACTTCTCCCTCGTTGGGGTTGGGCGACTGTTCAGCACTGGGGGTGGGCACCTTGGTGCTGCCATCTACAAAATGGGAATGGGGGGCAACCTGAAGGGAAGGGGGGTAAGACAAGTGATATGATGGGTGGGCACCCCAGTCTGCTTATATTCTGTATAAATAGCAGAAAACATTGGGTAGGGTAGGTGGGCGACCTGGCAAGGAGGAGGGAGACAGTGGCACCAGGGATGGGCATCCCAGTCTGTTTAATAAATAATAAAGTAGATAGACCAAGAAAGAGAGATACAGATATTGGCAGACAGAACAGGGGATCAGCAGCTTATTGCAGCCACCCACAGCAAGACTTCCAGCTGTAACTGCAGAACTCAAGAAAGTCCTGCTGTTCTCATACAGAAAACACAGATGAACAGCTCCTCTAGGTAAGTTGGGCACCCTGGATTTTGGGGTGCCCAGAAAAGGTATTTGTGGCAAGTACACCAGAATCTGGCTAAATGGGTCCTGTTTAGCAAGATTCAGGTGTTTGTTTTTTGAAAATGTATCGTTTTTATGCGATTTCAAAGTTTTTGAGTATGAAAAGAAAAACAAGATGATGGATGGCACAATCAGTATTTTTTTTTCTACATCGTTGTTTGTTTCAGCACGACAGGTAAATCACGAAAATGACGCATTTGTTGTGTTTTACCATTCATGTCAGGACGTTAACTCTAAAATCGTTATTACTCTGGAACCATATTTTTTTTTTTTTCACAGAACCTTCCAAAGACACACTCTTGGCATGGGCCCCTTCAACCCTGAACATTTCATTAATAAAAATTCCATACCGTTTAGGCTGTAGGTAAGATCTAAACATACCCTATGTTAATAGGAAAACCAAATGTGTTTCTTTCCATTTTTTAGCAATCCTTATCTCAAAAACTGACTTGCCAAGTCTTGAGACTCTGACAGCCTGACCGCGCATGCTAAATTTTGATCTGTTTCATCAATTCCAAAGTTATTAAGATGCAAAAATTGGGGTCTAACAGTAGCCCATTCAACACTAACTTAGGGGTGCTACCGCACCCCCATAATAATATATATATAGTCTCTGCAAAAAAATTGTTAATGCACCATTAAGATTCCAATGACAAAAGTAGGGAAATGTCTTAGGGCTCCCAACCCTAGGACCCCACCTTCACCCTGCATGCAGGAAAAGGGCGTGGGGGTGTTCCTTAGGGTTGTGAACCTTAACGCTCATTCCATTCCATGAGTAAGCTGAGATGGGTACAGTATAGGAGAATGGGGTGAGCATTAGAGTTCACAACCCCAAGGAACATCCCCCTTGCCTTGGGAGTGGGGTGTTAGGGTTGGAAACTGAGGATGGGGGTGGGGTCTTACGGTTGAGAACCCTAAGACCACATTTCCCTACTTTAGTCACTGGAACACTAATGGTGCATTAAACTTTTTTGTAAAGAATTTCCTTACTTTTTGAGAGAAAGTATAATCATGGGCTTATTTTCTTGGGGGAGCGCAGGTTCCTCCAGGTACGTTCCCAAGCATCCATAATCTGGGAAAGATTCTAATTGTATCCTTTTTGCCTGTGGGCCCTGCACTCCCATTCTATAATCCTGTCTGTATTTCCGTGTGGGAGTGCAAGGCCCTCTGGGCCCTGCGCTGTCATGTATGCATAAGGCCTGCACTCCTATCATTACATAATGGTATTCATATTTGTGTATGGGAGCACAGAGTGAAATCCATCTATAATTTCTTAGATATTGTAATCGTATCCCTATTTCCCTGTGGGAGCACAGGTCCCTCCGGGCCATGCACTCCCATCAGTCCTTAATGGTATTTATATTTGCATGTGGGAGCTATCTGCATCATTTTTGAAATGTTGTAGGGCTACTCTTTGTTGAAGCGCCTGGCCTTCTGGACCCTGCACTCCCATCCCATAGTAAGCAGACCGAAACACCTGATGTTGCAATGTGATCCTATAGAAAACGCAGGAAAATTTGAAACCTGTGTAACTCGAACACCAAATTAATTTTTACGAAACCAGTAAAAGGCACATTGGAGGGGCAAGCTCTTTGTACCCTGTAAATTTCATAACAAAATTGCAAACCATTTCTTTACAGTGGAGTGACAAAGAAATGACTGAGTAAATCTCCCATTACAATGTTATCCTATGGAAAATGTAGCAAAATGTAACCCCACAGAACTGCAGAGCCAAGTAATATATTTTCACCAAACCAGCAAAAGGCACATCTCTGGTGCAAGGCCTTTCTACGCTGAAAATTTCAGACCAAAATAATTTTTTTTTAACTGTGTAATGACAAATAAACAGATGTCTTAAAACTTATTTTTCGTAAATTGTGAAAAGAATCCTTTTCTGCAGTTGCTTTTTTTTTTTTTTTTCCAGTTTGCGGTAAAGAAAATCCTTTTTCACAAATTGCGAAAAAGAATCCTTGAATGGTTACGAAGTTACTGATGTCCCCAATTTTCAGTTTAACATGAAAGTGAAGAATGAACCCTAATATAGGGGTACGACTGTGCCCTTGTAGTCTATAGAGGAGATATGTTATGATTGACTGTGTCATATGGATTTTATCTTCATGAGATGTCTGCGACCTCTTTGCCCTCACAAGTGCAGTAGCCACGAGTGTGGGTGAACAAGGTCACAGACATTGAGTGAAGATGAAATCCATATGACACACTCAATCATAACGTAACCGATTTATACAATAATAAAACGAAGCAAAAATTGTGATCGCTAGTTTCGGTTTTATTTTTGTTTTAAAAAACAAATGGCACAACCTACTTTGCTTACATGTGCTGATCTGCCATTCGATTGTCATGCCGTTGCATTCTTAAGCCCATTCAGACTGCATTAACATGGGGATTTCATTCATTTCTTACATTGGTGGGTCGTAATTACTGCTACCAAGTGTATCAGTATTCGACTTCATACACTTCGAGTGACACAGTTTTTTTTTAAAAGAAAATACGGCTGAGCCAGTGGCATGAAGTGCTGAGGCATCCATCCATGCCTTACTGCCTGCCACGCTGGCGACCCGTGTTCGGGCCGCCGGGGGTTGGCCGAGGAGGGAGAGGATTGAGCGTCCAGAGGACAGCTCTCCTCTCCCAGGCAGGGGTGGGGATGGAGTCTGCTGCTTGATTGTCCCCCATTGGTGTCTAGGGGATGGTGCAGTGGATCCACAGATGAAGGGGGCAGGTGCCCGGTGTGCGGAAACGTGCGTGACTTAGCCATTGGCGTCATTGCATGCCTCCGTGCCACACTGGGGAGGGGGCGGGAAGAAAAGGGAGAGGAAAAAGATCCCAGCCGGCGAGATGATGCTGGCTTCTCGCAGGTGCCACCCCTGGCTAGCTGGCACCTCGTAAGAGCCAGAAGGTGAGTCCAGTGTGTGACCGGGCCGGTGAAAGGGGGGCGGTTGGGAGGGAGAGAAAAAAGAATGTCCGATTTGAAACTGCCCCAGACAGTGCAAAAAACATTGCCATTTCAACTGTTAGTTGTATTCTGGGAGGACAGGGGCATCTCTTGTTGTCACTACACGTCCTCAGGTGCTTAGTTTTCTACATTGAGCCTTTGCAGTTATTCTTTTGGTGGGGGGTTGTTTCTTTTTTCTTGGGTCCTCTTTTTTTTTTTTTTTATTGTGGGTTTGGCATCTACAAGGAGAGCAGCCACAGTCGCGGTTTGTCCTGTGGCAAGAAATGACGCCCTGCTCTGTGCTCAGCAGACAAAGCATGTTACTGATTTGCTATTTGTGTGTAGTGTTAAAATGCACATATAGCTCTGGCAGAAATATGTGTACGTAATTTACATTAGTTGGTCTGCTACTAACACTACACAGCATTTGAAACAAGGTCTGGCTGATCTCACTTTAGAAAAGCGATTGTCGGACCCAAATGTGGAGATCTTCCTGGACTAAAAGTCTCCACCACTCATTCACACTAATGGGACTACGCCGGATGTACTAGGACCCAGCGGAAGCCAAAAATCTTCATGAGGGCCGGCACCAAAATAGGGCTGCACATACGCAGCACCATGAGACTGCCTCGCGCCCATATAGGTTATCTCTGCATTGACCCTCCAACCGCCTCAGTTCCTTTTTTTCCACTGTCGAGCGCGCTTCAGTGAAGACGTGCAGCTGCCGGGAATCAAGTCTTTGTCTATACGACAGCAGCTATAGCCGTTCAGTATTTGATTGTTACTACTTTTGGTGTTCTTTCCTTATTAAAAAAAAAAAAGGGGGGGGAAAGTTTTAACTGAAGCTGCCATCAACGGAGTCAACCTCAGACAGTAGCAGTGATGGCAGGGAGACTTAATTTGAATGCTGTTCTGGCAGTGGGCTTGTGTCTGGTACGCCACCCTTTGCGGAGGGGTCCTGAACATGGGTTGTCCGGTGCTCGTGGGCAGAAGACAATCTGCCCAAAGCACAAACAGTAACGGGCCCATAACCAACCTCGATCAGGTACCCAGCACTGCTCAACCTTGAGTTCTTCTTCCTCCTGTTGATCGAAGAAGAAACGGTACTGCTCTAGGTCACCCTCTGGTGCATCTGCACTGGGATCGTTGGTGGTGGAGAGCGCTAGGCCTGACCTGACTTGGGTTCCTCTGTGGCGCCGTTCTTAACAGCTGCAGTCTTCGACACTGGATCACCTCTCTGTCCTTTGGGGCTCTGGTGAGCAGTTTCATCACTGGGCTGCTCTTGTAGAGCAGTGGGTACGGCGTCCATCCCAGTTGACCTTGCCAGTCGACCCAGTTCTGGGGCCTTTGGGCCTCAGAGCCACTGGGATATGGCCAGATCGGTTGGGCCAGGATGTGCACACGGTGCCCTCTCTGGTGCCAGCGCCATCGACGCTGACTCCACATGCCTATCCCCCTCACCTTCTTTCCTTGCAGGGGCCAGCACAGGTATCTCTTTCCTTCCCCATTTCTTTCAGGTCTGGCAGGACCAGCAGCGATGCTGGCACCACAGGTAGTGCCCGTACTGTGGATGGCACTGAATTCCTCTACGCCGATCTGAGTGGTGGCTTCTGCTGTGATTCCTGGCCTAGGCTGGCCTTTTGGAGGTTCTTCTGGGGTAGAAGTAGATCTTGATGAGTCTGACCCTGACCTACTTTTGTTGAAGACAGCAGAGGACTAATTTTATGGGCTTGAAAGCAAATCTGTATCAGCAGAGTCTGTGGTGGAAGATCTTTCTTTCCAGTCTCTTCCTCAGGGATATGGGATCTAACATAGCATTACACACTTCATTTGTGAACCAAAGAAGACTTCTACGTCTTGAGTTCCTACATTCCTCAGTATGAGTACACCCTGTGGAACGCACTCAAATCAATGGTCGAGAACCTCCCAGAATCCAACGCTCCATTACCAGGAGCATATAGTCCAATAATCAGCTGAAACTTCTATGGACACCTACGACACTGCCTCTAGGGCAGCTGCTGCTGGCATTTGTAGAAGGCGACTCTCCTGGCCCAGAACATCAGGTTTCTCAACCAATGCTCAGCAGGTGATTAACATTCCCTTGACTATGCTTATCTGTCCGGCCCTCAGGTTATGCTATGCATGCCACTCAGAGCACCAGGGCTGCCATTAATACAGCCAGGCTAGCTCCTGCAGCCCCTTAGAGGGACGGGAACCATCGACAGTTTCGTAACAGGCAGTCTTTTCAAGGTAGAGGCCGAGGAGCTTTTATCAGGAACCAACTCCTCAGCCACAAAAGAAAATGCAGCAGAGGGCTCAGGACCCAAAAGCGCGCTGTACCAACCTCTGAGGATTGGGCCCAGGTCCCACCTCACCTGTCCGAGGTGGACACCTCTCAGCAGCAGGGGGGTGTCTGACTTAGTTTTACAACCAGTGGAAGTTCATTATAGCAGACGAATGGGTCCTCAGGATTGTCTGAGAGAGATACTCTTCCAGTTTCGCACAGATTTCCCCAGACCTTCCACCAAGACGGCAGCTCAGGTTGTCCGCTTGTCAGTCAGACCTTCTTCTGAGATATGAGGCCTCTTCAGGAACAGGGCAGTAGGAGTTGTTCCATGACAGAATGGAACACAGGTTCCTATTCCCATTGCTTTCTGGTTCCAAGATAACAGGTGGCATGTGCTCAATTCTCAAACTTGGAAAGTTAAAAAAAAAAAAAACTTTCAGGGAGACGCTCACGAAAACCTCGGCATTCAAGTCTTCATTACCTGGACGATTTGCTCCTAGCCCTCCCATCCAGGCAGGAGACACAGGAAGCAATCGCCACAGCTTCTCAGTTGGTCACTTCTGTGGGGGCGGGTTCTGATTCGGGGAAGGTGCCAGATTCATCTTCGCAGTAGCACCTCTTCATAGGAGCCCTCCTGGATACCTCTAGGGCAAGGGTTTTTCTTTCCGGAGGATGGGAGAAATGACATCTTCAAATGGCTTGTTACATCACAGAAAACAACCTTGTTCGGAGCCCCTTTCAATGTAGCAGATGCTGGGATTAATGGCACAGTCTGCAGCAAGTAGTGGTCATTGACTACACACCCACACTCCTTCCACTTAAGGTGACAGAACCTCAGAAAAAATCACTTGCATGGTGGATGCAGAAGGACAAGCTTCTGCAAGGTCTACTCCTTACCCCACTGAAATCTCAGATCACCATCACCACAGATGCATTCCTGATTGGTTGGGGAGCTCGCTGTCAAGACCTCCTCACTCTGGTGTGGAGCCAGTAGGAATCTCATCTTCACATAAATGACTTAGAGATGAGAGCTGTCTTATATGCTATCAGAGTCCTGAAGAATATCCCCTGCCATGAAGTGATCCTCCTTCGGACGGACGACAAAGCTGTGATGTATTACATTAACCAGCGGGGGGTGAGGATGTGAGAGTGGTGCCTCGAGCATGATGAGTCAGTTCAAGCAGTCTCCTGCCAGGAATTCAGAACGACCTAACGTATCACTGCAGCAGAACAGAGGCAAATCCCCATGAGTGGTCGCTCACATCAGACGTCATACAGTCGCTATTCGACAAGTGGGGAAGTCCAGACCTGGACCTTTTTGTGTCCCCACTCAATGCAAAACTGCCTCTATCCTGCTTCAGAAATCCAGTTCTGGCATTTTCTGTCAGGGTGCATTCAGACTGCATTGGACAAGACGTTTCCTGTAAGAATTTCCTCCTCTTCCCTTAGTTCAGAGGGTGCTGCTCAAGTTGGAGGCACAGAGGGACAGGATGATTCTCATCACCCCATACTGGCCTTGACAGATATGATTTAAATTGATCAACAGACTGTCAGAAGGCAACTCCCTCTCCAGCGGACCTTCTGATACAGGGACCTCTGGTCTATCTTTACCTGCACTCCCTTCATTTCCATGCCTGACTCCTGAGGAGATAGAAGTGGGCAGGTTTAAGGTTTCTGAGACAATTGCAAAAATCCTTTTAGCCACACGTAAGCCTTCCACCAGAAAGACTTGCGCAGCTCAGTGGAAATGCATCTCCACGTGGTGTGCAAAGTCCCGTATGGACCCTTTCTGTTGCCCACCAAGTAAGGTGTTGGAGTGCCTCTTAGACTTGCTGAACGCAGGTCTGCAATACTCAGCAGTGAATGTACACCTCTGCACGATTTCGGCCCATCTTGAGTAAATGCAGAACATGTCACTGGTTCAGTTACCGTTACTCAAGAGCTTCCTAAAAGGTATCCTACACATTAAACCTCTGGTCAGTAGACCGGTGGCTGCATGGGATATTAACCTGGTGCTAGATTGCTCAACCATAAACCTTTTGAACCGCTAGCTACCTGTGAATTGAGATTTCTGACCTGGAAGACAGCCTTCTTAGTGGCTGTCACTTCGCTCACAGGGTTTCTGAAATCCATGCTTCCAACACAGACACCCCCCACACACACACACTGTCTTTCACAAAGACAAGGTGGTACCCCGTACTCACCCTAAATTCCTACCCAGAGTGGTTCCAGACTTTCACGTCAACCAGCCCTTACTTGTCCCTACTTACTTCTCTAACTTCCAGAATGAAGGAGAGCACACCCTTCATTCTCTGAATGTTAAGAGGGTTCTGTGATTCCTCATTGACAGAATGAAAGAGATATGCAATCCAAGCAAGTCTGTCTTTCAGCATGCTTTGGTTGGGTCAGCCTGTTGCCATTAGATGTATTTCTACATGGTTAGTAGCATGTCTTCAACACTGCTACTCCATGGCGCAGGTCAAGTCAGAAGGCCAGGTTCACACCCACTCTACCAGTGCAGTCATGGCATCCCTAGCAGAGATTCGTAATGTACCCATTGCAGACATCTGCATGGCGGCGACATGCTGCTCAGTGCATACGTTTGTGAGGCACTACGCTCTGTATCTCCATGCCCGACAACAGATTTTCTTCAGCAGGACAATCTGTATGGACTTCTGTCCTGAGTGAGCTGTCTCCTGCCGCCCTACTCAGGAAGGGGGGGGGGGTGAGATTGGTTTTTAGCTTGGTACTTTCCCATTAGTGTGAATGAGTGGTGGAGACTTTTAGTCCAGGAAGATATAGAAATGACCTACGTACCGTAATTCTTGATTTTCTTGGACTAAGTCTCCACCACTTATTCACACACCCTCCCACCATGCCCTGAGCTCTCGCATCCTGTTCCTGGTCTTCACTCCCTCGTTAGCTTAGGCTGTGAAGACGTTGTGGGGTTGACCCTTCTTACACGAGTCATCTGGGCTATCTTATGCCTGGATTAGGTTGTTTCCTAGATTAGTTTACACTGCATCTCCTCAGTCAAAAAGGTACTGAGGCGGCTGGGGGGTCGATGCTGAGATAGCCTATATGGACACGAGGCAGTCTCACGGTGCCGCACATGCGTGGCCCTATCTCAGCAGTGGCCCTCCTGGAGACTTTTAGTTCCTGCTTGGTCCTAGCACCTCCGGCATAGTCCCATTAGTGTGAATGAGTGGTGGATGCTTCATCCAAAAAGATCAAGAATTACGGTAGGTACGTGATTTCCATATATGGACTGTGATGAACCCAATTCATAAGATAAAAACACTATCTTATGAATCTGGTTCATCGTAGAATGGGATATCACTTTTATCTTAATCTTTTTACAGACACGCTTATTGTCTAAAGAGATACACACACACACACACACACACACACACACACACGCGAACAATACCATGCCACTGTATTTAAGGATTAACTGGGATTTCTGTGTTAAACCCGAAACTGCACTTTCATATCTTTGCAACCTTTCAACAGATTTGCATGAAAGCTAGCAAGCACAGTCTCAAGTGGTAGCTCTTTATATGTGCCAAGTTTTTTTCTGGTCAGATGTGCAGTTTCCGAGATCTGGGTAGTGAAAAAAGTTAATTTTCCATTGTTTTTTCCCCATTGGTTTGAATGGTATTTCTTTGAATTTTGCTACGGCCCACATCGTTTGGAATTTTGGTCTGCACTTTTCAGAGTAGAAGGGGGCTGGACCACAGGTTGCTCAATGGCTGTTACCCTTTCATAAAATAAACTGATTGTTTGGTGAAGTAATATTAATTTGTTCCAAAGTTATTTAATTTAGAAATTTTTAAAAATGAGTTCTGAGCATGCTCAGTAAGGACTTGAAATAGCTGTATGAAATGAAAAAATAATTTTTTTCACATTGACGTCATCCTTTTTCATGAGGGGACAATGATTGTTTTGTTTGCTGCTAACTTTTCTCTTTGAAAGCCCACAAAAATGACATGCTGGAGGCAAACCAACACCTATTGGTTGCTCATCTGGACTCCATTAGGTCTGCTCTGCAGTTAACTGTTGGAGAAAGGACTCCAAAATGTTTTTATTCCTGTATTTTAAATCCTTTTTCACCTCTTGCTTCTGCTTGTTTTGTTTCATTTTCATACAAACCATGTCTTATGAATGAAAAACTGACGTCTTTTTCCTGTGTAACCCCCTTGCCACTTTTCCCAGCTGGCACCCCCAAAGGAACCAGTGCCCAAATCATGGCATGCAATTTGCTCTTGGCAGAATAGCTCATATGGTACAACCCCTAGCTTTAGAGTGTATACCAAGCTCATTATCTAAAGGATAGGGGTACAATACTAAAAAATGAACCTTTGTATTTACAGCCAGGTCCAGGGGAGAGGATGCTAGGCGTATGCTAGACCTAACTACAGAGGGGCCCCAGAAATGTTCACACACACAAGCAATAAGCTGAATGTCCAAAGCAGTAACTGGAATTGTGCAGTATGGCTTTATCCACAGATGTTACTTTAAAGCACAAATGGACCTCCAATGGTTGGTCATTGCAACACAGGTACACGCTTTTTCCAGAAACACATTTGCTGGGCAATACAGTTTTCCACAGAACAATCTCTATCCATTTTCCCAAAGTGTATGTTCGTGGCCTGAACCACATACTTGAGCCATTTTCAGAACATTTCCATTTCCTTACTTAAATTTCATCCTGAGAACTGGGCTCTGCCCAAGGGACCTTGGTGCCCATCAGTGAGCCATTTAGCCCTGCATTGAAACTCCAGATGGCGTTCCTCCTAACCTTTGCCCCAAATACAGTCTCTGACATTCCTTCAAGGTTACACCAAAAGAATCCTTCAATCCCCACTGAATTGCTAAAGACTTTGAACTTTGCTTTAAATTAGCACCCTGAGGTGAAAAGAGGTCTTGGGCGCACACACCCCAGATGACCTCCCAAGAGAACATGTCTGTAATTCTGTACTCACAAGTTAATTGTTACTTCCTCCCAGTCCTGAAAGGAACAACAGAAAGACATCTTTTGCTCTCTGGTAGCTTGTTAGATTCCATTCACGATCCTTCTCTAAGGCAGCAGAAAATCTCTGGACCTTCAGGGGATTGCTCCCTGGATCCACAAGACAGTGCAATCCCTCTCACCCCCTCTGGAGTGAAACTGAGTCCTGCTGGCAAATGGTTTCCACCACTTCACAGGCAAACCGAGGATTTTAACCAAAACTAGGGTGAGAAAAGACCAGGGCTTCATTTTCAGGCCCCACTGGAAGACCTCCTGCTGCTCTGACACACTAACTCAAACTAACTGAACATTCTGAACTTCTCCTGAGCAGCTGACTCAAAAATGGTTATGCTGCTGCGAGAGTTCTAAATGACATAATCATCCCTCTCTCAGGCTAGCTGAGTAAACAATGATGTAATTATGTAGAACATCCATAATGAGCTCCCTACCAGCTGCCTTTTCTACCTGCCTAAGACTGGTACTAATGGGATTCTAGTATCCCCAGGGGACTGGATGGTTACACTCACAGCAACCAGACACACTGGCTGTCTGCAGCTAAATTACTGCCAGTGCCAGGCTGTCCTACCTCTCTATTTCTTATAGAGAGGGTTGATCAGGTCCTCCTCCACCATGTGCTAGGCACAGGCAGTAGCACTAAAGGATAGAGGCCCGATGAAGGAACTTCATCTCCTACCCTACAACTATCTATGGATTTTCAGTGGCTCTAAGAGTATGCCTGAAGCATGTTCTAGTAGAAAAGCACTGAAGGCCCCTTCCCGGGTTAGGACCTCCAGCCGGTCTACCCCTCTGCCCTTAAGGGAAAAGCAATCTGACCTATGCTACCTACCAGTGCCCATACCCAAAAACATTTTTCACCAAAATAACTGCAGCCCACTTTAGGCATTTGCCATTACATTTCCTAACTCTAAGCACTACAAACTCTACACCTGCAAAGCATAAAAATGGTTAACACATTGTACCATACAGTTACACCAAGCCTAGCAACTTTAAAAAGGACTCTGAAGAGCCCTAAGAATCCTCCTCTTGTTTTCTTGTCATCTTTCATGAACTCCCGCAAAAGAAAACAATGCAAAAAAAATCCTGCAAACAAAACACAACCTGTAAACCACACAGTGACCAAATCTCTCACTGCAGATACTATACAATCCCAGAAAGTTATTTTTTTAAAAGGGGGTTTCTATAAAAGTGCAAAAGCAGAAAATAAAAGCATTTACAAGAAACACATGAGGGTAGGGAAGCCCTACAAAGTCTGATGTTCTATGGGGACTGTCCAGCATGCCCGGGGGCACTATTCATAGTCTATCCTAGGCTGGAACCTGCTGAAACCCAGTTCCTGGACAGGCACGAAACCTGCTAGCGTGGCAGTCCAGTTCAGGGGTGTCCATTAATGAACCAAAGTTTCTGGGACATCCTCATTTGCAGGCAAAATAGTCAAATTAAAATGTAAAGAAGTAAAAGATATGCCTTACCAGATTCTAGGCAAAAGATGAATGTCTACATCACCTCTCTGGACCTGTGGCCTGATGATCTGCTGCTGAACTGACTAAATCTTCGAATCAGGTTCCTCCATGCCTCCTGCTGGAACTACATGGGAAATCTTCTCCCTCTGCTGTGCTGACAAACCTGGATGTTACTGAGGATGAATCTGGATCACCAGAAGAGATGCACCTCCTCCTCCTCGGCTGCTGCTGCTTCGGTGGCAGATTGCTGATCTAGCCTTGCTGCATTCACTTGGCATACTGGCATGGTTACTGGTGAGTAGCACTTTTATGGAGAGTACCACTGTGGGTGTGGAGCAAGAACTGTCTCTATCTGGACGAACCACTCTGACATTGTAGAATGTCTCTTGGCTAGTCTTGTCCACTATTCTCACAAGGTCTATAAACCAAGGCCTGCCAACCTTCGAAAACTCTAGTCTCTCATGACATACTTTAATTTGCACAGACTTGTTTACTTTTGGGTGCAGGTTGGCACTAGCTTCCTCCCACAACCAGGCATGTCTGTTTCTCTCAATTTCTTCCCAGACTTTTCTAGTATTTGGCTGCAGCCCTATGTCTAATCACATGTTCTTCCTTGCTGCTTTTTACTAGGTCTAAACCAGAAGCACGGCTTGGGGTGGCCGGTCCTGGTTAAGCCAGTTTAAAAAACTTAGTGCAGAGTAAAAGCAGTCCACCTCTGCATTTGATTGCATGTTGCTAGAGCCCTCCTCTGTTTCTGAAGGCTCCACTGAAACCAATGCTAGTGACAGCTCTTGGTGGCCCACCCTAGCTGCTTCAGCTTCCTTCATTTCCTCCTGTTCCACAAGGTCTGCCAAGGAGCTGAGATTGGCTTCAGCCCCTGAAATTGTCCATCCTTCACTATGCACACAGAGGCAGTTGCCTCCCAACACAGAGCTTCATCTACCTTATTCAAACAACATGAAGTCTTGCTATATTCTGATATATGCAGAGAGTCCCAACCTTCGAACTGCCCCGGAGATGAGAGTTAACTTTCCATGCCAGGCATGGAATGCTGAGCTCGAGCTCGGTTGAGTCTCTGTCTGTTGTTCTTCAAACTCAAACCGTCAGACTCTTTACTCCGCCTCACTGAACAGTTGCTCCGGAGATTTCTCCTTCTGCTCGGTTCAATTTGTCGGTTAAAGTACCGCTTTTCTCGGTTTTCGACCGAATTTAAACCGTAACCTGTCGGTTCAGTCTCTGTCTGTGGTATTTGTGAGTACTAGATAGGTTTTATTTTATCTATTCTGTGTGGAACTTGTAAACGGTTTATCGGTTCGGTTTGAACCGATCAAGTTGTTTAAAAATCTTAAATTGTGCTTTTAGAGTGTGGTTAACGGTTCTTATCGGTTCTAAAAAAAACGGATTTTATTACGGTTTTTTCCATGACCCGTGACACGGTTGGGAACTGATAAGAGGGTCTTGCCTGGCGGATTGCCATAAAAGGTAAGTTTGGTTAGGACTGGCACTATGTCTGAGAAACCCAAAAGAAAAACCGGACCCACTGGGTTTCAACATTGTAGTGTGTAGGAAGTCTTTGCTAAGGCTGACCCCACACCACCTGTGTTTATTGTCTGAGGTTTGACCACGTCAATGCAGACTGCCAGATTTGCAAAAATTTACCTGCAGCTACCCTAGAAAAGAGAGCTGATAGGCTCAGGGAAAGGGAGGCCAAAAAGTCCGCTGAACCGGATGGCCAGCCCGGTTCGGTTCAAACCAAACCAGGAGTGCCCTCTGACCAGGGCGAGACTTCTTCAGGCAAAAGGAAAGCTGATTCTGAGGAATTGGTTCCGGCTAAAAGAACTAGAAAAGAAAAATCAGCTGGTGTGGGGCCAAAACCTTCCTCTCCAACCGCTGAAGAGATAGCCAAAGCGATCAAAATTGTCCAGTCGCTTTCCCCAGTTCCGACCGAACCGGCACCATCAGGCAGGCGCTTGGTTTGGCCGGTTCAAGAGTATGAGTTAGAGGAATTTTATGAACCGGAGGAGGAGGAAGAGGAATGTGAGGAAAGTGAATGTGGATTTGAAAGTCTGGATGTGCCCATTGACCCGGACATCTCCTCAGACAGACCTTCAGGGGTTTCTCCTCCTAGGCTTTCTGAGTCCCCCTCCCATTTCATGTTTTATAAAAAAGTGGCTGAAACCCTCCAGCTTCCTATGGAAGAAGCTGTGGATGACCAGGAGGAGCCTGACTATGTGGAAATGATGGATATCCCAGAGTCTAGGAGGCTGTCTATTCCCTTGCACAAATCTTTTGGGAAACAGACATTTAAGATTTTAAAGATTCCTAACACTATACCTCCTGTGGATAAGAGAATGGACAAGAGGTATACATTGTCAGGCTCTGACACGGAGTTCCTTACACAACAATGCAGCCATGTTGGGGTAGTGCAGGCTGCAGCCTGTGATAAGGCAAACATTCACTTGGCTTCACACCCCCCGGACAAGGACTCCAGGAGGATTGATGCCATGGCAAAGAAACAGTACATGGCAGCATCATTGGGACTCAGACAGGCCAATTATATGGCCTATACTGCTAGGTATCAAAAATCCAGATGGGACACTGTTATGGCCCTAGCAAAATAGGTCCCTGGCCAGCTTGCCAAGGAGCTGGAGCAGGTGGCTGCTGATGGTATTGAGGCATCCAAGGTGCAATTCCATGCTGCAGTGGACTCTAATGATGTGTCATCAAGAGTCATGGCTACATCTGTGGCACTTCAAAGAATGGCTTGGCTCAGATGTACTAGCCTGTCGCAGGATACCCAGACTAAGGCCATGGATTTTCCTGTTGTGGGTAATTCTCTGTTCGGGGAGCAAACAGAGAATTACATGAAGAAAATGGATGAGTAATGCACCACCTGTAGGAGTGCACAGGCCAAGGAAAGGCAGGCCACTCCTCAAAGGCAGCTTCCCAGGGGCAGGGGCAGGCCTTTTCATAGGCCTTTTTACCAAGCCCAGGCCTCCTCTTCTGCTTATGCCCAGAGGGGGTTCTTTAGAGGGAGAGGCAGACGGGGTACAAGCAGACCTGCTTCCACCCCTCAGCCCAAAGCCCCTGCCAAACAGGCACACTGATGGGGTTGCCAGGGCCGATTCTCAGCTACCTGTAGGGGGCAGGCTGGCTTACTTTGTCCAGGACTGGGAGTCTCTGACATCAGACAAATGGGTCCTGGAAGTAGTAAGCCAGGGACTGGTTCTCGGCTTCAAAAAGTTTCCAAAGATGAGAACCAGATCCTTTCCACTGCAAATCCATCAGAGGCACTTGCCTTAGAGGCAGAGGTCTCTCCTCCTAGCTCTCAGAGCTGTAGAAAGGGTTCCACCCTACACCAGGGCAAGGGTTGTACTCCAGGTACTTCCTTACCCCAAGAAAGACAGGAGAATGGCGGCCCATCCTGGATCTCAGATACTAAACAAGCACCTTTTTAAAACCAAAATTCAAAATGGTGACTCTGGGAATTATTCTACCTCTCTAAGGCCAGGGGACGGGCTGTGTCCCTGGACCTCAAGGATGCCTACTTCCATATTCTCGTCAGAAGCTCCCATCGAAAGTACCTCAGGTTCGAGCTGCCCTCAGGCCATTATCAGTTCAGAGCAATGCCCTTTGGCCTCACTTCTGCTCCAAGGGTATTCACAAAATGCCTGGCAGTAGTAGTTGCTTTTCAAAGAAGGCAGAAGATTGCCATCTTCCCTTACCTGGACGACTGGCTTATAGTAGGCCAGTCCCTAGACCAAGTCAAGTTACCTTACAGATAACTCAGCAACTGCTTACTTCTTTGGGTTTCCTTCTAAATCTTCCAAAGTCAGTTCTAGAGCCTGTCCAGCTCCTCACCTTCATAGGTGCAGAGCTAGACACAGTAAAGGCCAAAGCCTTCCTTCCCCTGGACAGGGCAAGGACCCTGGTCTCTCTGGCCTCCTCATTCACCCTGCAGGTGTCTCGACCAGCAAGGCATTTTCTACAACTCCTGGGGCACATGGCTGCTTCTACAGCAGTAGTGCAGTGAGCAAGATTTCAGATGAGGGACATTCAGTTCCATTTGAGAGCCTTTTGGTCTCAAAGGAAGGACCCTCTGACCAAATTGATCCCAGTAACTCGAACCCTGATCCAGGCCCTACAGTGGTGGCAGGATCAGAACAATCTGAGACAAGGGGTTCCCTTTGTCACTCAGTCTCCTTAATCCTTACTACAGATGCCTCCCTCTTGGGGTGGGGGGCTCACATGGGCGACCTCACCACCCAGGGGTTGTGGTCCCCTCAGGAATCTCTGCTCCATATCAATCTGTTGGAACTCAGAGCAGTATTTCTAGCACTTCAAGCTTTTTCCAAATCTGTTCAGAACAAAGTTGTACAGGTCAGAACAGACAACACCACCACAATGTGGTACATCAACAAGCAAGGAGGCACTCGGTCTACGGCCTTGTGCACTGAAGCAATGAAGTTGTGGTCTCTGGCTTACTCCCTGAACACCTCCCTCCCTCATGGCAGTTCACCTCCCAGGCAAGGACAATGTCCTGGCAGATGCTCTCAGCAGGATTTCCCAGGGCCATCACGAATGGTCACTGGACCCCTGGTCTTGGAGGTGATATTTTCCAGATGGGGCACCCTGCAGATAGATCTTTTTGCAGCCCCAGACAATCACCAACTTGCCCTTTTTTGCTGCAGGCCCCCAGTGTTGGGCTCAGTCCCCTGGATGCCTTAGTTCTCAGTTGGGAAGGGAAGTTTCTCTATGCTTTTCCCCCTTCCCTCTCCTGTTCAAAGTGCTAGTCAAAATCAGATCTCAACCCTGCAAGATGATCCTGATTGCTCCAGACTGGGCCAGACAGCCCTGGTATCCACTCCTACTGTCCTTAGCAGTCCATCTTCCCCTGTGTCTTCCCAGGAATTACAACCTGTTAACCTGTGCCCAGGGGAGGGTTTGGTACCCGAACCTCAAATCTCTCAATCTCAAGGCCTGGCTCTTGAAGAGTTAGAGTTTGATAATTTACACCTCTCCCAAGGTGTAATGGATATCCTGAAGGCTTCTAGAAAACCTTCCACCAGGGCTACTTATAATTCAAAACGGAAAAGATTTTCCATATGGTGCTCTGGGAAGCATATTTCCCCAGAATCTGCTGATCTGCCCACAGTCCTTGATTATATGGTCCACTTAAATAGCTTGGGGCTGAGACCAGCTACACTGAAAGTGCATCTGGCAGCTGTGTCTGCTTTTATCTCAGCAGATAAGTCCTCTTCTCTTTCAGCTCACCCTGTATTCTCCAAGTTTTTCAAGGGATTGCTTCACACCAACCCTCCATTCAGGGATCCTGCCCCTGCCTGGGACCTCAATGTTTGCATTGCTCACCTTATGCAACCCCTTTTGAGCCTTTATCTTCAGCAGAGCTTAAGTACTTGACTTGGAAGACTGTGTTTCTGGTGACATCACTTCTGCCAGGCGCATAAGTGAATTACAAGCTTTGTCAGTGGAGCTGATTTTATCTCCTTTCATAGCGATAGGTGGTCCTCAGGACTAACAGGAAGTTCTTGCCTAAGGTGGTTTCAGATTTCCACCTTAATCTATGTCTCTTCCAGTGTACTTCACTGACCATTCCTCCTCTGGCAGAGGAGGCTGCACAGTTTGGATGTGAAAAGAGCCCTTAGCTACTACATAGAGCGTACCATGAGTCACAGGTTTGAGTCCTCAACTGTTCCTCACTTATGGTGAGGTTGGTAAAGAGAAACCTGCCACTAAAGATCCATTGCCAGGTGGATTGTCTCTTGTATCCAATTTTGCTATGAAAAACTGGGTAAGGTTCCTCCTCAGGCCTGAGGGCTCACTCTCACCAGATACAGCTGCTTCCCTGGCTGCTGCCAGGGACATCCTATTCTAGAGATATGTCAAGCAGCTACCTGGAAAACAGTTCACACTTTTACCAAGCATTACTCCCTGGACATCCAGGCTAGGTGATGCTTCGGTTTTAACACAACTGAAGCTTCAGAGCCTATTTCTAAGTGGGTTCTCCCTCCTCCATGGAGTGCTCTTTGTAGTCTGTATATGTCAGAATATAACAAGACTTCATGTTGTTAGAAGAAAAAATTACTCACCTTAGTAATGTTGTTTCTTCTAATGGAGTCTTGCTATATTCTGACCCCCCCTGCCTGCCCCTCTCAGAACCTCTGTTTTTTGGGATGTGGGTGGGCAGTGCAGTGTTGGCACTTAGGTGCCCACCTTTTTGTTTTCATCCCTTCTTTTCTTGGGGTGAGTTGGTATTGTGTTTTTCATTTTTGGGTCTCCTGACTTGAGTCTTTGTTTTGGGACCAAAAAATGTGTTTTATGTTTAGTAGCCAGTTAGCTAGTGTAGGTTTACAGCTTCCACACAGGACCTTAGTGAGTTTAGCTCGTAAAGATCAGACGGTTTGAGTTTGAAGAACAACAGACAGAGTCTCAACCGAGCTCGAGCTCAGCATTCCATGCCTGGCATGGAAAGTTAACTCTTTCATCTCCGGGACAGTTCGAAGGTTGGGACTCACTGCATGTGTCAGAATATAGCAAGACTCCATTAGAAGAAACAACATTACTAAGGTGAGTAATTTTTTCTTCTCACCCACTAGGCTTGGGCCTTCTACCCATGGATCTACAAATCCTGCCTCTGCAGTGTCCAATTCTGCCTTTTCTGGTGTGGAAAACTCCATTCCTTCCTACCCTTGCAAAGTATTTTCACTGACATTCTCCAAGAATTCCCTGACAGCTCAGTGGGGTCCCCCTGAATGCAACCAGCCTGCTGCTGTTCTGATCTAACAGGCATGGGGGAAAGTAAGGATCGTGGGTAGGGAGAGAGGTCAGGGACATTGGCTCAAGCTGTGGACCCAGCAATACGAGCAGATATAATAGTCCAAATGGCTTTCTTCTTCTGCTGGCTTCTTCGTATGTTCGTATGAGTCCTCTGCCAGTGTCCATGTCAGGGCTAAGTGGATTTTTTGGCTTTTGCAGTTACTGTACCACCTGCTTCACACATTCTGTATTGTTTTCGATGGTCTGTACAATGTGGGATCAACAGAACATCCCTTCCTGGCTTTAAACAGACGACGCAGACATTAACCAGAAAGTGTGGTAAAGCCAAATTATAAAAAGGCTTTCAGAAATGCTGCAATCTGATTGGCTGTTAGGATTCCAACAGCCTTACATTAATCCATGTTATACTGTCATGCACAGCCTGATCACCATGGCACATGGATTCTTCCTGTCAGCATTCCATCCTCAAGCACTGCTGAATGTGTGGAATGATGCATTTTGAACCAGCATTCTTAAACTGTTTTTGGAATAACTATTTTATTAAAAATCTCCCTCTAAATGAGGAAAATATTAAAAAAGTATACTTTTAACACATTTCTTTTGGAACCATTTTTTATAATAGCAATAAGGCACTCCCAGGAGTTAGATTAACAGTCAATCACCCCCTAGAGGCAATATGGCATGTTGCATTGCCCACATTGCACCCCTAGGGGGTGATTAACAGACTGTTAATCTAACCCCTGGTCATACCTTATTGCTTAAAAGATGGTGCCGCTTCACAATTGTAAAGTTTTTCAAAATGAGCTAGTTCTTTCTCTTGGTGTGCAATCCAGACCCTGGCATGTAGTGGGGAGTATTAGATGCCATTTTCTGCAAGCACACAAGTCCACTATTACTATGTTGTACTTCGAGCTGAGTTTTGGCTTTATCACACACTGCAACAGTTCTGGTTACTTTTGCTAGGTTGCTGAATGGGCTGCATGGCTTGCATTGTGTTTCACAACTTTTGCACAACTACTTGAAACTTTGCTGCTCTGAGACACTGGCTCAACATGGCGCTTACTGCCTTATTTACGTTGCTGACTGCACCCAAAATGTCTGCTGTAACTTTTTTCCTCCATCACACACACAGTTCACTTTGCTGGAAATGCTTTCCGATCTGGTATTTTGCTGTTTTATTCTGTGCCCAAATTCAGTCTCTCATTTTGCTCAAATTCAGCACATTCATACATTTACTGCACTTATTTGGACTTGTTGATTAGTACTGCCCTCGATTTTGTTATCAAACACAGTCACTGCACACAGTCCACCTTTTAAATCTCGCAGTCTCTCTGCTTTAACTTTGCGGCACTGCTTTACAGTTCATCAATCTGCTCACAGTTTGTTTTACTTTGCTTTTTGTGCTCCCTCAGACAGTAGCTGGTTCCCTCCTCAGATGGTAAGCGGCCTGCTTCTGATTCGTATAGGCCTTTGCAATGTATCAGGCTGGCAGACCCACGGATTGGCTGCAAAGTCACTGCAGTCGCTTCTCCAGCCATTGGAAAACAGTTTGAGCCCGGTTTTAAACTGTAATGTCCAAAAAGTGTTTTTAAACAGTCCTTTACTGTCGACGATTTCTCCTTTTACTCCACTGCTCGCACGCTGCTTGCTGTCCTCCTCAAACGCTCCACAGCTCAGAGATTCAGGCAAAAGGTGGGGCCTGGCTTGCTGGACCAGTCACGTGATGCCATTCAAATGAGCTTCCTCTCTCTCTCTCATGCACTCCATGACGATCGTCAAGCAGGGCAAATTTAGAATGCAAACTGTCACTTTTTTTCTCAGCTGGCAGTTTCAGTGGGGCATAATGCTTTGAGGCATTTCAGTATGGTTTCTTGCACATTTTCTTTAGCAACTCCCCAGTTTTCACAGGAAACACTTAAAACTTTCTGAGCACTTAAGAATTACTGTTATTAAAGTTCACAAATATTTTTTGCTTACAATTTGCAACTTTTAAACAGTTCTTAAAGCACTTTAGTTGGTAGGGCAAGGCACACATTGATTATCTCAACAGTTCATTTCTGAAGCCAGTTTAAATACACAAATGCACTTTTGTCCACTTTTTCCCCCTCAGGACCACAGGCAACAAGTACTTATTGATGGCATTTTCTGTGGCACAGACTTTGCTTTTCTTGGCAGCGATCTTCTGTTATGGTGCACTGTCAACAGTCAGGAATATCCTAGATATAACCTCAGCATTTTTCCCTCTCATCCAAAAACATATCCCTTTGGATGAGCCTCCATGTTTTTGTAACCCTCTTGCCACTTTTCCCAGCTGACACCCACCAAAGGAACCAGTGCCCAAATCATGGCATACAATTTGCTTTTGGCAGAATTTTTCAAATGGTATCACCCCTAGCTTTAAAGTGTATACCAGGCTCATTATCTAAAGGACGGGGATGCTAGGAATATGCTACACATAACTCCTGTGGGGCCCCAATAACATTCACACAGAAGCAATAAATTGAATGTCCAAAGCAGTAACTTGGATTGTATAGTATGGCTTTATTCACAGACGTTCCTTTAAAGCACAAGTGGACCCCCAATGGTTGGTCATTGCAACACAGGTCCTCGCTTTTTCCAGAAACACATTTGCTGGGCAGTGCAGTTTTTCACAGAAACATCAATATCCATTTTCCCAAAGGGTATGCTCATGGCCTGAACCACATACTTGAGCTACTTTCAAACATTTCTATTTCCAAAGTGTATGCTAGTAGCCTGAATCGCATACTTGAGCCAGTTTCAAAACATTTCTGTTTCTACAGTGTAAAACCAGTGACCTGAGCCACATACTTAAATTTCATCCTGAGCATTGTCCTTTGCCAAGGGGATCTTGGTGCCCATCAGTGAACCAGTTAATCCCGCATTGAAACTCCGGATGGTGTTCCTTCCATCCTTTGTCCCAAATACAGTCTCTGACATTCCTTCAGGGTTGCACCACAAGAAGCCTTCAATCCCCACTGAACTGCTAAAGACTTTGAACTTTAAATGAGCACCCTGAGGTGTAAAGGTACCCTGGCCAATATGATCTAGCCTTACCTTGGGCACACACATCCCAGCCGACCTCCCAAGAGAACATGTTTTCAATTCTGTACTCCCAGGTTATTTGCTCCTTCCTCCCAGTCATGAAAGGAACAATAGAAAGACACCTTTTTTTTTCCCCCTCTGGTAGCTTGTCAGATTCCATTGACAGTCCTTCCCTAAGGCAGCTGAAAACTTCAGGACCTCCAGTGGATTGCCCCTTGGAACCACATGACATTGCAGTCCTTCTCATTCCCCCTGGAGTGAAACTAAGAGTCCTGCTGGCAAATGGTTCCACCACTTCACAGGCAAACCGAGGATTTTACCAAAACTAGGGCAAGAAAAGACCAGGGCTCCCTTTTCAGAGCCCCAGTTGCAGACCTCTTGCCGCTCTAACACTCTTAACGCCGACTAAATGTACATTCTAAACTTCCCATGAGCAGCTGACTCAAAAATAGTTATGCTGCTGCAAGAGTTCTAAATGATTTCATCCATCTCTCAGGCTAGCTGAGGAAACAATGATGTCATTATATAGAAAGTCCCTAATGAGCTCCCTACCGGCTGTTTTTTCTGCCTGCCTAAGACTAGTACAAATGGGATTCTAGTAACCCCAGGGGACTGGGTGGTTACATCTGCTTTTTTTTTTTTTTAAGACAGCGGTGAGATCGTTTGAAATTTTGGTCTGATATTTTCAGGTAGAAAGGGTCTGCTCCATTGACATGCTTTTTGCTAGTTTGGTGAAACAATATTAATCTGTTCCAAAGTTATTAAATTTTGCAATTTAGGGTTCTGAGCATGCTCAGTTGCCATCTGTTTTCCCATTAACATTTTTTCTGCTATCCGATACATAAGCATTAATCACCGAGACAGGAATTAATGCATGGTTAGGGTGGGGTTCGGCCTCATGCTTTCCACCACCCAACCATGCATTAATTCCTGGGAAATGCCTCCTGTCGAGGGGATTAATGCACTTATAACATGGCAAGTGCAATGTGAGAATTCCTCAGATCAGTGCTGCGACTCAGAACTACTGAGGTCGTTAATGACGCTTTCGTCGACTGTGAACACTACAACAGTACTGCCCCCCACACTAACACTGTTCTCACCTCCGTTCACTGTCTACCTCAGGACTCTAAAGCTGTAGTTTGCAAGTGAATGTATAGGCCGGTCACAGGCACCACTGCACTTCCTACTCCCACAGTATTGTGACCACTGTGTCACCTATACATCAGGTTCCAAGTTTCGCTGAGGCATGTTCCCAAAGTTGCCAGCCACTTTCTATGATACTGCATGTTGGTTTTGTTAGCTTTAAAACACAGCCGTGCATATCTAGGGAATTAATGCATGGCTGCATTCGGGTCACTTTACCTCTTTCCTCCAGTCAGTGTTTAGTATTTATGTACTACTATTAATGCCATGTTACAGACATTTTTAATGTACAGTTCTGTGGAGGGGAAAAGCAATTGTATTACGGACCCTGCACTGCTCTTATGCTGATTTAATGGCGATCGCTAATAATAGTGATGTCAAGAGGGGAAGCATATTCCTGTTTCCACCTGACATTTCTGTCTCTGCCCTCCCAGAGAATTTAGCACCAACTTCTTTCCAAGTAAAGAATATCTTGCTCATTGTTTCCCTCACTGTCAATTGTATGCCTAAATCATCTCACTACTTATAATCCGTTCAATGAGCCCATGTGTGTATTCAGTTATTGGATATCGGGGTAAGTTTGCAAAAGCCATATAGGCATTTGCATAGCTTTGTTTATAGTACTGTATCAATAAAGTACATTTCTAAGATCAAAACAAGCTATCAATTTGCACTTATATCAACATACAGTATTCCCTCACCTCTCCGACGTTAAGCAGACATGAAAATGTTCCAGAGTACAGCAATCAGCTTGAGATGATGCAAACGAATGCACTCCCCTTAAAAAGTGTTTCAGGACAAAGATGCAATTTATCCACTGCACCAACATGTTTGTGGCCAGCAGAAGGCAAAATCCCAAGGTAATCTGCCCAGATCAGGAGGAAAATATCTTCAGGTTGAACTTTAAACACATCATTTGCATTACTTTAAAAAAAAATGTGAACTAGAACAATGAATGAAAGTCACTTTTCCTCATCTATGTGGCAGTGGAGTTGAATTGACTCCTTAAGGTAGGCAGGAGGAGCACTAGTGAATGAAGTAAGGAGCTGAAGCCTGGGTAAGTCTGGCAATGCCTGCTCCCCTATTCTCCCTAATTACCAGGATAAGATCCCGATCGCATCTTTCCTTCTGCAGTCTAAGCAGGCATGCTATGTCAAGGACAAGAGGAGTTGACTAACACAGGAGACTGACAAAATTTGTACAGCCCCCAGGACCTCGGGTGATAAGGTCCATATTTAGTATCAAATCAGTCCTCAGTGACAAATGTCTCATTCCAAACATTTCAACAAATTATGCTTTTAGAAGACCCACCCTTTCACCCACTTTGTTTATTATTATTATCAGATCTGAGTTAGAAGTCTCAAGTCCCCAAGGTATGTACTGTATGAGTGGAAACCAACAGTCTGTGTTTTTTTTTGGGGTGGCTGCAGTTGCTACTGTTACAGGTGCCATGCCTTTTCCTTCCCAATGGAAGGTACACTTGGTGATGTGGTTTATCTAGCTCATTATGGTAAACCCCTCTCCCCCCTTAGTGGCCAGAGGCATTCCCCACAGAATATGGATCGGTGTCTAATCAATAAATTTGAAGTTTTGGATAGTGACAAATTTCATGGGGGTGGGTGGGATGTATTGCTTATAGCAAAACATATTCTTAGAATAATACATATGTATCAAACTGTTGTTTTGACTAACATATCCGTAGAAGTGAAGTAACTGACATGCTGCTAATACAGCTGAGGGGGATTATTTATGTACTGTGGGAAGACTCAGTACGTGGGTGTTATTCATACCGAGGCAGTGAGCACGATTTAATGCCATGGCTATCACTATGTTCATCATTACCACAGCAAATATCTATTAAAGTTGTATCGGGGGGGTATTCGATTAGGTCCCATGGTGGAGTAGCTTGCACTCATCTTCATTCCGGTGACTGTGAATGAAATGACATCCTCATATAGTAGTAACGTGATGGTCAGATTTTACTGCTGTATGAGGATGTAATTTCATTCATACTAGAATGAAGATGAGCGCAAGCCACTCCACCATGGGACCTGAGTAGAAGTGATTACCGGTAATACCATTCACAACCACCATAGTGGTAAACGATCAGCATCTCGGGGGGGGGGAAAAAATGCTTTTCACACAGAAGTTTTTATGCTTTGTCGCTTTAATCAAAATCCCTGAACCAGCAGCAACAGCACAAAAAACATCTTGGACTCGCATGCAGTAATCATTTAAAGTGCAAATGCTTAAGCGGTCAATATGCAGTTTTACAAAAATTTAGCATTCAAATTACCCAACTGTCTTCCAGATTCGAATCTGAGGCCTCACATGAGGCTTGAGCTTTTGTACCTTAAATTATGATTACTGTATGTGAGCCTGAGACGTTTTTCATGCTGTTGCTGCTGGGTCTGTGAATTTGATCAAAATGGTATGGCATAAAAAAATTCCTGTGCGAAAAGTTTTTTTTTGTTTTTTTTTTAACTGAGGTGCTGATCCTTTACCACTACGGTGATTGTGACTGTGATTTTCCTAAATAGCCCTGGTATGTGCACTAAGATCTTGCTTCTAACTTTTGAGCCACCACAGTTGTGTTTTAGAATAGGAATGGAGACGTTTTGGGTCATTTTGCTCTTTTTAGCCCTGTTTGGGTGGAAAACATGCCTCTGTGACACCCCAGCAAACTGCACGTATGAAGACCTGGTGGGTACTTGGATGTTCAAAGTGAGGAAAGGCGGACAAGACACAAGTATCAACTGCATGGATGGGGTGAGTGAAACTAGACCTTTGAGAAGCTGTTAGCCAGTGTCTTCAGGATGATGTGCAACACTAGTGTCCTAAACCAAGGAGCTGATTATTTGTGCTGCAAATTTCAATAATTTACAGGATGATATATGAAGTGATACATGTCGTTTGGGAATGTTATGGTATTCTGCAACACAGCTAGTCCTGCTTGATAATTGTCTGTGACTTGCAAACTTGGAGCCTTGTTTGTTCTGCACTGGGAATTCCACACTTGACACGGCACATCAGTGTCCATTACTTACAGAGTCAGCAGGACTGGGAAAGGGGTGCTACTGCTAGGCTGGTGTGTGTCTACCCTAAATCGGCAGAAGTAACCATTATTCCATAGGCTGTGTGTAAATAATTGGGGATGATTTAGTGAGATGGGGTAGTATTTACATGGGTACTGTAGATGTTAATTTACCATTTTATCTGCAAAAAAATACAGTGCCTTACCATTGTTTTTATTGAGAAAATCCTTTTTTATGGTTTGATCTTCCTGGACTAAAAGTCTTTGCCATTCATTCACTCTATTGGGACTACGCTGGAGGTGCTAAGACCCAGCAGGAGCCAAAAATCTTCGAGGGTTGACTCTAGGTAGGATCATGCATGTACAGCACCACAAGACTGGCTTGCACCTGTGTAGGCTGTCTTGACGTTGACCCTCCAACCGCCTCAGTTCCTTTTGTCTCGCCATTGAGTGCACTTCAGTGACGAAGTTGCTTGCCCACTAGGAGTCAAATCTTCACGTCTATATGACAGCAACTTTATAGTCATTCAGTTTTGATTAGTTTTAGCTGTTTACTAGTGTTTCTTGTTTTATTTAAAAAAAAATTCTCTCAGCCTGCCATCGATGGAGTCGATCTTAAATAGCATTGATGACAGTAGGGAGACTTTGTTGGAAAGCTGTTGTGGCAGCAGGGCTGTGTCCAGTCCACTGCCCTTTGTGGAGGCAGGGGTCTGACCATGGGCAGTCTGATGCTTGGGGGAGTGGGGAGACGGTCCTTCCGAAGGCACACAAAAAAAGCTGTCCCATTCTCAGTCCCGGTCTGACACCCTGCACTGCTCGACCTCGAGTTCTTCTTCTTCCCGTTGGACGAAGAAGAAATGGTACCACTTGAGGTCGCCATCTGGTAGGTCTGTGAGGGAATCTTTGGTAGTGGAGAGCCATAGGCCCACCCCAACCTCTGCAGGGTCGCCGGTGGTTCCTGTTCTTAACAGTTGAGATTTCCGACAGCAGAGCTGCTCTCTGTCCTCTGAAGGGGCTTCCAGTGATCAGGCTCATCAGTGGGCTGCTTTTATAGAGCAGTGGGTGCAGTGTCTGTCCCAGTTGCCCTTGCCGGTGGACCCAGTTGCCAGACCATCAGGCCTTGGAACCACTGGGCCATAGCAGGGTTGCTCAGGATGTGCCGTGTGGTGACCTCTTGAGTACTAGCGCCATGGATGCCATCTCCACATGCCTTACCCCCTCACCTTGTTTCCTTGCAGGAGCCGGAACAGGTACCGCTTCCTTCTCCTCTTTCTTTGGGTTGGCAGGGGTTCACTGGTGATGCTGCATCCTTCGGTTGTGTCACGGGTGGCGTTGGGAGTCTTGGTGCCCTGGGTGGTGCTGGCTTCATCTTTGGTGCTGCATACAGCACCAGTGTCAGTGACATCTGTGGTGTCATTGTCCATGCCATGTCCGGGCACTGGGGTCCTCGACGCCAATCTGGGTTTTGGTGTCTCCTGTGTTTACCTGGCCTAGACCTGCCTTCAGTGGTCTTTCTGGGGTAGATGTGGAACATAATGAGTCTGACCCTGATCTGCTTTTGTCTGAAGATGCAGAGGATGACTCTTTTTATTGGGTGGAAAGCAAGCCTTCTACTTTAGCTGTGCCCTTGGTTGAAGACCTTTCTTTCTAATCACTCCTCAGGTATATGGGGTCAATCCTAGTCCTACAGACTTCTTCTGTGGACCCAGGTGGACTTTTATGTCTTGAGTTCCTTCACGTACCCTAACACACCTGTGGACCTTACTCCACTGTTGACACCCTCCTTTGAGACTCTGTCTCAAGCAGTGTGGGACAGGCTGGCATTAATCCCGTTTGTGGCCAAGCCCATAGATAGGAAGTGTGCCCCCCCCAAAGACAGACCTATCCTGGCATCACAGCCTGTGGCAGATGCTCTGGTAGTGCCTGTGGAGAACAATAAGGCCATCCTTCCTCAGGAGTCCACAGCACGGCCTATCAAGTAAGGAATCTCACAAGATTGACACTTTGGGGAAATGGGCATTTGCAGCCTCAACCTTGGGCATGTCTATTGCGATTTACCAGGGCCATTACTCTCCGTACAAGTACATCCTGTGAAACACTCTTAAATCAATGGTCGGGGAACCTACCAGAGTCTGACATTAATATGGAATTTCTCCAGACTATTACCAGGGGCACAGAGTCCAATAATCATCAACTAAAAGCTTCTATGGATGCCTGTGACACTGCAGCTAGGGTGGCTGCCGTTGGGATCTGTATCAGGCAGCACTCCTGGCTCAGAATGTCAGATTTCTCAACCAATGCTCAACAGCAGGTGCTGAATGTCCCCTTTAATGGTGCTTACCTGTTCAGACCCCAAGCTGAGCAAGCGATGGAGGCTGCTCAGAAAACCAGGACTGCTATTAAAACAGCCAGGCTGCTCCTCTGGCCCCTCATTGGGGCAGGAACCATTGACAATTTCATAACTGGCAGTCCTTTGAGGTAAAGGCCAAGGAGCCTTCAATAGAAACCAAACTCCTCGGCCGCAAAAGGCACAGCACCAGAAAGCCCCCAGTGCCACCATCTGAAAATCTGGCCCAGGCCCCTCCTCAGCTGCCCAAGGTGGACACTGCTACAGCAGTGGGGGATCATGTGACTAAGTTTTACAACCAGTAGAAGTCCATCACAACAGAGAGATGGGTCCTCAGGATTATCAAAGAGGGATACTCTCTCAGTTTTGCAGAGATCACCTCCAGGATCTTCCACCCAAGCGACAGCACAGTCTGTTCACCGCTCAATCAGACCTCCCTACTTCCGAGATACAGGGCCTCCTCAGCAACAGGGCAGTAGAAGTTGTTCCCTGGGCAAAGTGGGACACAGGTTTCTACTCCCACTACTTTCTAGTTCCAAAGAAAATGGGCAGCTTGTGCCCAATTCTAGATGTTAGAAAGTTAAACAAGTACCTGTTTAGGAAGATGTTCAAGGTGATCTCCCTAGGAACGCTACTACTGTTGATTCATTAGTATGACTGGCTGGCATCCCTGGATATGCAGGATGCCTACCAGCATGTCCCAGTGCACCCAAGTCACCACAAGTATCTCGGCTCTGCAGCCCTAGGTCAGTACTACCAGTTCCGAGCCCTGCCCTTTGGGTTCTCATCTGCACCTTGAGTCTTTACAAAGTGTTTCACAGTTCTTGTGGCACATCTCAGAAAACTCAATGGTCAAGTCTTCTCTTACCTGGACAATTGGCTCCTAGCAAGCCCATCCAGGCAGGAGATACAGGAAGCAGTCACCACTGTTTCTCAGTTCCTCACTTCATGGATGTTCTACTGAATCTGGAAAAATCCAAGCTTCAACCCTTCCAGTGACTTCTCTTCATAGAAGCCCTCTCAGATACCTCCAGAGTGAGGGTTTTCCTTCCCGAGGACAGGAGGAATGACATTCTCCAGATGGCATGCTACTTCAGTGAGAACTCTGAGCCCTTTCATTGCAGTGGATGTTAAGCCTCATGGCATCATTCATGTTCACAGTGCCTCTGGCTCATCTGCACATGAGGACCACACAATGGATGCTTAGCACACAGTGGTCTCCTACCATGCATCCACAGTCCTTTCACATAAATGTGACAGGCTCTGACAAGATCACTTGCATGGTGGAGTCAGGAAGACAAGCTTCTTCAAGGTCTACTCTTTGTCCCACCAGAATCTTAAATCACCATCTCCACGGATGCATCTCTGATTGGTTGGGGGGCTCACTGCCAAGATCTCCACACTCTGGGAGTGTGGAGTCGGGAGGAGTCTCATTTACACATAAATGTTCTGGAAATGAGACCTGTCCTGTATGCTGTTTGAGCCCTGAAGGATGTCCTCTGCCACAAGGTCATTCTTCTTCAGATGGACAACAAGGCTGTGATGTATTATATCAAAAAGGGTGGAGTACACTCCTAACCCTGTGCAGGAAGGCCATAAGGGTGCAGGAGTGGTGTTTTGAGCATGATGCGCTGATTTAGGCAGTTTGCCTGCTAGGAACTCAGAATGACTTAGTGGATCACCTCAGCAGGACAGAGACAGATCCACATGAATGGTCGCTCACCCCAGACATTGTGCAATTGCTGTTTGATGAGTGGGGCAGTCCAAACCTGGACCTTCTTGTGTCCCCACTCAACACAAAACTGCCTCTATTCTGCTAAGGAAATCCAGAACCTGATGTTCTCTGTCAGGATGCATTCAGACTGTGTTCGACAAAATGCTGTCTGTATGCATTTCCTCTTTTTCCATTAGTTCAGAGGGTGCTGCTCAAGTTGAAGGCATGGGGGGCAGAATGATTCATACTGCCTCACACTGATCTCAACAGATATGGTTTCCATTGATCAGCAGATTGTCAGAAGTCCCTCAGAGGCAACGTCCTCTATGAACAGACCTCCTGACACAAGGGCCTTTGGTCCATCTCAACCTGTGTTCCCTTCATCTCCATGCCTGGCCCCCCGAGTTGATAAAAGTGGGAAGGTTTAAGGTTTCTCAGGGAACATCAGAAATCCTTTTGGCAGTGCACAAGCCTTCCACTAGGAAGACTTACATGACTAAATGGAAGCACTTCTCGATTTGGTGCTCAAAGTTCCTTCTGGACCCATTCTGTTGCCCACCAAATAATGTGTTGGAGTACCTCCTAGACCTATCAAAAGTAGGTTTACAGTACTTGACAGTGAAGGTACACTTCTGCACAATTTCCACCTACCATGAACCAGTACAGAACATGACACTGGTCTAGTTACTGCTAGTCAAAAGATTCCTTAAAGGCATCTTGCACACCAGATCCCCAGTCAGGAAACCGGTGGCTGTGTGGGATACTAACCTTGTGCTAGATATGCTCACCTATAACCTCTTTGAGCCTCTAGCTCCCTGTGATTTGAAGTTTTTGACCTGGAAGACTGCCTTCTTAGTCACCATTACCTCGGCTCGCAGGGTCTCTCAAATACACGCCTTGGTCACAGACCCTCCATATACTGTCTTTCATAAGGATAAGGTGGTACTTCACACTCGCCCAAAATTCCTACTCAAGGCGGTTTCAGATTTTTTAAATCAATTAGCCCTTGGTTCTCCCCACTTGTTTTGCTAACTTCCAGAATGAAAGGGAAGGCACCCTTCACTCTCTGGATGTCAAGAAGGCTTTACGGTTCTACATCAACAGAAATGGGGAGATTTGCAAATCCAAGCAACTCTTTGTATCATTCAGCATGGCCCAGCTGGGCTGACCTGGTGCCATTAGAAGCATTTCTGCTTGGATAGTGGCATGCCTTCACCATTGCTACTCGATGGCACAAGTCAAGTTGGAAGGCCGGGTCTACACCCACTCTGCAAGAATGGTGTCAGCATCCCTGGTGGAGAGCCATAATGTGCCCATTGCAGTGATCTGCAAAGCAGCCACTTGGAGCTCAGTGCATACCTTCTTGAAGCACTACACTCTAGATGTCCATACCAGATGGCACACTCCTTTGGTGGGGCAATCCTTAATGGACTTCTGCCCTGAGTGAGCTTTGTCTCCTGCCACCCTGCTCGGGAGATCGGGTCTTAGCTTAGCATCTCCCAATAGTGTGAATGAAAGGTGAAGACTGTTAGTCCAGGAAGATATGGAAATAAGGTACCTACCATAATTCTTGATTTTTCTTGAATAAAGTCTTTATTCATTCACACGCCCACCCACCATCTCCCGAGCTCACCCATCCTGTTTCTGGTTTTCAGTCCCTCATGTGCCTGGGCTGTGAAGACATTGTTGAGGTGACCCTTCTTACATGGGTTATCTGGGCTATCTTACACCCAGATTAGGTTAGTAGGTGTTTCCTAAAGTTAGTTTACGCTGCTCCTCCTCGGTCAAAAAGGTACAGGGTGGTTGGAGGGTTGACACCAAGATAGCCTACACAGGTGTGAGACAGTTTTGTGGTGCCACGCATGCATGGTCCTACCTCAGAGTCGACCCTCCTGAATATTTTTGGCTCCCTCTGGGTTCTAGCACCTCCAGCATAGTCCCAATAGTGTGAATGAATGGTGAAGACTTCTTTTAAAATGAACTCTGTCTCTCCCACTCCCTATTTCACATTTTAGGTTTCTTGTTTTTACTTGCTTGATCACAATTTAAACATAGAACACAGGAATTTTAAAGGGTTCATTGTTTTCAAAGCTGTAGCCACAGGTGGAATAAAATGCTCCAGGAACTCATGCATCTTCATTAATAATGAGAATCTGACCCATCTGATGTATGTTAATGCTATTGACACTAACTGCATGAAACAATTAAACATGATGATGGGATGCTATGATTTTTACAATCAGAAACTATGAACATCTGCAGTATGAATCTGATATGAATTGTGCTTTCAAAATGTAACCCTCGCTGAAGAGATTTTTATTAACAGTTACCAGTGGCAGCCAGATTTATTGTTTTGGGTGTTTAATCATAAAAGTAGTTATGAAAGCATTTTTTAAAAAATATTATGAAACTAAATCCCGCCAGTGATGACTCTAAGGTTGTTAAAAATACACTAGTGCTAAAAACTGTATGATGAAAATTGTGACAAATCCATGGCTTTAAAATATTCAGAAAAGTACCACAGCTTGGGGGTTTAAAATAAACTGCATGTAACTCATTAACTCACTGAGGTTCCTGGCCATTATTAGAACTCTGATTTTTATCTTAACTTGGTGAAGGGATAGTAACATCATCTAAGTGTAGTATTTTTAACATTATAAACAATTGTTCTTATTATTTCTTTCTTGATAAATTGGTTCCTGGAAGAGGCGCACTGAGCTGAGACTCATTTCCAGGTGTGACGGGGGGGCTGCACTACAGAAGAATAGGAAAAAAGTCAAATATAAAGAGAAAGGAGGATATAATTATATTATCTCCAAAGGTAAGGACATTCTTTGCAAAAATCTTTTTAATGCACTAACTATGGTTGCAGTGTCAAAAGTAGAGAAATGTGGTGTTAGGGTTACCCCCATCCTGCAGGCAGGAACAGGAAAAAACATTATGGTTTCACATCTTTTGCCTCTTGACAAATCAGGCATGGGCTGTACCTTGAGGTTGTCAATCCTAATGCTCACCCCATTCTTGTATACTGTACCCATCTCAATTTATTTACTGATGGAATGGGATGAGCATTAGGGTTGACAACCCCAAGGCACATCCCATGCCTGATTTGTGAAGAGGCAAGAGAAGTGAAATCAAAATGTTTTTTTGTTCCTGTTCCTGCCTATAGGGTGGGGGGGGTGTTAGGGTTGGAACTCCTAATGCCATATTTCCTACTTTTGTCGCTTAAACCCTAACTAGTGCATTAACAAAGTTTTTGCAAATAATACATATGGGATACATGATGGGCAGGAGTGGGATATGGAAAATATTCTCACTCCTACAGAGTGAGCTCTGTGTTCTCATGAGTGCCAAAGGCATGAGTGAGAATGCACAGCTTACTCTGCAGGACTGAGAATATTTTCCAAATCCCACAATCTGCACATCATGTGTGCGATTTATACCATGAGGGTGAGAGCTTTAGGAAAATTTTTTCTGTGTTGTTTTTCTGTTCTTTTTGTATGTGGTGTGTTCTGAATGGACTGGGAGTCAGAAACACAATGGGACACAGGTGAGTGTGTTTTGCAAAGCTATTTGAGTAAGTTGTAGGCTTCAGTGACAAAGAAACACTGTTGCAGGTAGCACCAAGAAAGAGAAACTGCTTTGTGAAGGAGTTCCATTTAGAATGCAGGCTGTTTTGAAGCTGAGATTAGCACAGTAATGTGCTGGGAGTTTTAGAAATACTGTGGCAGACAGGTGAGTGTTCTTTCAGTGCTATTTTGAATATGTTGCAGGCAGCAGTGCGAAAGACAAAACTGTTTTGTGAAAGAGTTCTATTTAGAATGCAGGCTGCAGTGAAGAAATCCTCACTCTGGTGACATCAGCAGAGTGTGGATATTTGTCAGATATCCTCACTCTGTTGAGGTCATCAGGATTTATCCTCACTCTAGTGGAAGTAACACAGGATATTGCACTATATGGATATATAAATTACCAAAAACACTGTTAACATTCTAGTTCGGGTTAAAGCTACAACAGTAGGGAAATGTGGCATTAGGGTTTCCAAACTTAACACTCCACCCCCATCCTGCACACGCCAAAAGGCGTCAGTGGTGTGCCTTGGGGTCATCAGCCCTAACGTTCACCCTGTTCCACAAGTTGATGAGCTGATATGGGTACAGTATAGAAGATTGGGATGAGCATAGGGCTGATGACCCCAAGTAACCCCAGACACTTGCTGTGTGCAAAGTGAGGTTGGGGTGTTAAGTTTGGAAACCCTAATATCACATTTCACTACTTTTGTAGCTTTACCCCTAACTAAATGATTAATGAAGTTTGTTGCTATTTATTTACTTTTTTGAGATAGTATAATCATATCCTTTTTTGCCTGTCAGAGCACATGGACCTTTATGCCCTGCACTCCCATCCCTCCATTGATGCATATATTTATGTAGCTGTGGAAGCAGTGTTCTCCAAGCCCTGCGCTTCCATTTATAGGACAACAGTAACCAAATTGTCAACATAGCCATTTTATTACCCCACCTCATGTACCTGGTACAGAATATTTCTGCATTCCTGCCAAAACATAATTCTGCATAACTGCAATGCCATTCAGTGCCACAGGTTCAAAAACACATTTTGGACAGGATTTGAAAAATGACAGCTATGGCATAAATGAGGTGGGGGGGGGGGTAATAAGGAGGCTATGTTGAAAATCTATGGAGAAAATATTTAAAATGTCAAAAGTTACGAGTGTGCATAGTGAAATTGCAACCAATGATCATAACTTTGCCATTTTTACATATTTTAACCACAACATTTCAGCATAGCCTTATGACCCCACCTCATGAACAAGGGGAGAACAAAGTTCCAAATCCCGAACAAATGATGAATTCTCCAAGCAACTGCAAAATCACCTTTCAGGCAGGAGTTGCATAATGTTAGTCCTATTGTTTATGAGGTGGGGTCCCCAAAAGGCCTTGTTGAAAATGTGTGGTCAAAATGTTACAAAATGGCAAAGTTATGCATAAAAGTTGAAACCCCATTGAAATACATTGAATTGCATTTACCTTAATTTCTCATATTGCAGTCACCGGTTCCCGCAGCAAGACAGGTCTTTGATTGGAGGATGGCTCTCAAACCTGGGACCTATTCAGGGGAATGAGGGTGTGGGGGTGTACTAAGAGGGTGTTGGGTGGTTGGTGGGGGTCGGGGGGGCTGATCAGCAAGGGATCTTTTTTTTTTTTTGACAGATTTTGAGAAAAAAAATCAAGGGACGTTTTCTTTATTTCAGGGTTGTGCCTGAAATGGGAGGGTGAGAGGTGCCATTACACACCAGGAAATAAACTAAAAATAATGGAGATGGTTATCAGAGGGTGGAAGTCCCTCTAGACACCAGGAACAAACTAAAAATAATGGGGACATCAATCAGAGGGTGGGGGAGTGCCTTTTGACACCAGGGAACAAACTAAAAATAAGAGAGATAGCAATCAGAGTGTAAGGGGTTCCACTAGACACCAGAGAACAAACTAAAAACAACAGGAATGGCTGTCAGACGGTGGAGGGGGTGCCACTAGACACCTCGGAACAAACTAAAAATAATCGGTACTGCAATTGGCAAGTGGGGGATGCCACTAGACATCATGGAATCTATAATTTTAAAACCAGAATGGTGATCGGTGTGTGTGTGTGTGGGGGGGCACTACACACCAGGGATTATACAGGGATGATGATCGGTGGATGGGGAGTGCCACAAGACACCAGGGAATATATTTATTTAATTATGGGGGTGGGGACCAGGGAAATACAGTAATACAGGGGACAGTGATCAGCAGGTGGGGTGCCACTGGACACCATGGGAAGTTGATATAAGGGGACAGCCATGAGAGGGATGTGGGGTGCCACTAGACATGAGGGCAATATGGGATCATGCTTTTTTTAAATAAATTAATCTTTTTTTTTTAATTGATCTGTTTGCTTTTTTGGCCACATTTCGATGTTATCACAAAAAAAAATTTCAAAAACTGTCTAATATTTTTTTAACCAATCCATCCAAAGGCACACCCTTGGCATAGACCCCCACCATCCCTGAAATGTTCTGGGAAAAGTCCATACTGTCAAGGCCATAGGTGAGGGCAAAAACCCGAAGGTTAAGTTGGGGAGGAAAACAAATGTTTTTATTTTACATTTTTGACCCTCCATAGCGTGAAAACAGTACAAGATGTCATCACGAAACTTTCCACATCTGGAGATTGACAGTTTGAATACATATGCCAACTTTTGTGCAAATTCATTAAAGAAAGACAACATTATTAAGGTGCAAATAATTGAGTTTAACATTAAACAGCCTGCTCAACCCTAATTATAGTGGTGCTACTGCGCCAATATTATATAAACACTAGAAATGTAGAATCTGATGGCAGATAAGGGCTGCTTGACACACCCAGTCTGCCCAGTTTGCTTATTAATTTTTATTTTTCTATTGTCACTGTTTTCCTTTTTGCTGAAGACCCAGTTGATCTGTGGTGCTGTCCCTTTCCCTCTTCAAAACCTATATTAATGCAGACATTAGGGTTGAAGAATGCAGACTGTGCAAAGTAAGGAAATGAAAACAGGGTCTGGAGTTTAAGAAATGTTGAATCAGTGGTGTGGTGTTCCTTGGGGTTCTCGACCCTAATGCTCACCCCATCCACCCAGCTTCTAGCCTCCTGCCTGAAGCACAAGGTACAGGTCCAAGCCCATCACCCATAGATGCATAGTGTCTGGAGGTAGAGATGTATGGCTAGCCATTTGTGGCCAAAAGACTCGGTCATAACTTTCTTCACGCAGGGTCCTGCGTGAAGCAAGAGATCGTGTAAGAGCAAGATCATAACTTTATACCAGAGACCGCACAAACCATATCATATATATCTTTTTTTTTTTTTGCTCAGGGAAGGGGGTGAGCATTAGGGTATAGAACCACAAGGAACACTACACCACCGATTTGCTGAGACTCCAGGTATTGTTTTCATTTCCTTATTTTGTGCATTTTGCATTCTTCAACCCTGATATCTGCATTGACATAGTGTAGAAAGCCACACTGTGTTAGTAGTTGGTCTTTCACCATTGCAGCTTACCATATTACCATAGATAATAAGTAAGAGATCTGGTACTTGGGTCCCGGGAAGCCTAGGATGGGAGAGGTCTTGAGGGAACATCCAGTCATTCCTATAAAATAAGAACAGTGAATGGGTCACAAAGGATCTGCAGCTCTTTAAGAACTAAATAGGACAAACAAGGATAGGGTAAACAGAAAACAAGACTTCTAGAGGCATGGATATGATTCACTTAACCACACTTTGGAAGTTGCAGTGGGAGATGTCATCGGCCAGATGTCTTTAAGGTAGACTCCTCATACCACCCAGGTGGTGTATCCCCCAACTCTGACCCGTGACATTAGATCTTTCTGCTCCCATACAGAAAAATAAGTTAGCGAATACCCAGTGGTTACCTATTTAATAGTTATTTGCTAACTAAAAAGTTGAGGATGAAGCTTAAGAATTAGTTGATTGATTTTAGTCAACTAATGCACAACCCTTGCTACGTAGCCATTAGTTGATGGGGGGTTTTTTTTTTGTACTTATGCATTAGATGAGAAAGAAGACTTCAAAAAATATTGAAGGTATGAATTGATTGAATTTTACGCTGTAACATAATCCATAATAGGCCTGGCAAAAAGAAATACAGGTGAGGGGGTACAGGCAAAGTGGGCAAGCATTAAGGATGCAATATTTGAAACAACATCCCATTGTGTTAGAGAGAAAAGAAAGTGTAGAAGAAGAAGGAAACCACTTTGATTCTCAAAAACAGTAGCAGAAAAGATCAGAGCCGAAAGGCTGGCCTTCAGGAGATAGAAAGGAATGCAGCAGAATGAAGATTGGAAGGCATACCAAACTTCCCTAAGGGAAGCAGTGAGGCAGGCAAAGGCCCAAACTGAGGAAACACTAGCACAAACAGTAAAAGAAGGTGACAAGACTTTCTATAGATACATTAGTGAAAGGAGAAAGTCAAGAGGGGGGTATTGCTAAGATCAAAGGGATAAGGGGGCATGTGAGGAGGAGGACCATGTAAAAGCATCTATCCTAAAGAGATACTTCTGCTCAGTATTTACTGAAGAGGATGTAGGGCAGGGCTCACAGCTCGGCACCATGGACACAGGGGGGAGGGAGGTGAGCATTAGTCCCTTTCCAAAAAAAAAAAAGGTCCCACAAGAGCTTGCTAAACTCAGGGTGGACAAGGCAATGGGACCTGATGGCATACATCCCAGGGTACTAAGGAGCTAAGGGTGGAACTAGTAGAGCCACTGTCAGAACTGTTTAGTGAGTCTCTGAGCACAGAAGAGGTCCCAGAAGACTGGAGAAGAGCTCGTGTTATCCCGCTCCACGAGAGTGGTAGCAGGGAGGAGACAGAAAACTACAGACCAGTCAGTCTTACCTCAGTAGTGGGCAAGACTATGGAGGCACTCATTAAGGAAAGAAAAGTGCAACACCTGGAATCCATAGGAGCACAGGATCCAAGACAGCATGGGTTTACAAAAGGAAGTCCTGTCAAACTAATCTCATAGATTTCTTTGACCGGGTAACCAGAGTGGTGGACCAAGGAGGAGCAGCTGATGTCGCCTACCTTGACTTCAGTAAAGCTTTCGAAACTGTTCCGCATAGATTGATTAATAAGCTGGGTAGGTTCGGGGTGGGTCAGAAGTTGGTCAACTGGGTGGCAAGCTGGTTGATAGGCAGAAAACAGAGTGTGGTAGTAAACGGTATACAGTCAGAAGAGATGCAAGTCACAAGTGGGGTACCTTAGGGATCAGTCCTGGGACCAGTCCTCTTCAATATCTTCATCAGTAACATTGCAGATGGACTGGAGGGTAAGGTTTGCCTGTTTGCAGATGACACCAAGATCTGCAACAGAGCAGATGATCCAGATGGGGTGTGCAAAATGGTCGAAAGAGTGGCAACTGGGGTTTAATGAAAAGAAGTGCAAGATCATGCACATAGGGAAGAGAAACCCTGAAGCCACCTATAGGCTGGGAGGGGAATTGCTGGCAGTCACAAGGGAAGAAATAGATTTGGGCATCATCATCATCACTGATGACCTGAAATCATCCAAGCAGACCACTAAAGCAGTAGGTTAGGCTAGGGGGATGTTGGGGTGTATTAGTAGGGATATCACAAGTCTGAAGAGAGAGGTAATAATCCCTCCTTTATAAGACACTGGTTAGGCCCCATCTGGAGTACTGCATGCAGTACTGGAGACCACACCTTCACAAGGACATTAACCAAATTGAGGCAGTCCAGAGAAGGGCAACCAAAATGGTGCAGGGACTACATTAAAAAAACATATGAGGACAGATTAATGGAGCTCAATATGTATACTCTAGAGCAAAGGAGGGAGAGAGGTGGTATGATTGAAACATCCAAAAACCTTAAGGGCATTAGCAAGGTGAGAGTCTAGAATGCAGCAGCACAATTGTTAACTGGGGCTTCTCGAGTATCCCATATTACTCCCGTGCTGTGCAATCTGCACTGGCTGCCAATTAGGTGGCAGATCACCTTTAAAGTTGGTTTACTGACTTATAAAGCCCTAAATAGACTGGGCTCCAACTACTAGAAAGAGCTTCTTGTGCCCTACCATCCGGTGCGACAGTTGCATTCGGCTGACTAGGGGTTGCTAGAAATTCCTAGGGTGTCTTTGAAATCTTCCGGGGCCTGTGCATTTATGCACATTGCTGCAACCCTTTGAAATTCTCTACCTCATCACCTGCGGGAGTGCACGACTGTGGAGGGGTTTTAACAGGCATTGAAAACCTTTTTATGGAGTCTCTTTTATGATGGCACCATATACAGTAACTCTGATTCCCTGTTAGTTATTTTATCTGTATGTTACTTATTTATTATCACATTTATTGTTTTATATGACTGTTTTTATCTTTTTGTAAAGCACCTTGATGGCCCAAAAGGCGCTTATGCGAAATGCAATGTATTATTATTATTATCATAACATGTTTCAAAATAAGAAAAATAGGACAAGAGGAGACAGCGTGAGATTAGAGGGGGGCCAATTAAGCGGTAATGTGAGGAAGTTCTTTTTCACAGAAAGGGTGGTGGATGCATGGATGGCCTACCTTAGGAAGTGGTGGAGATGAATACAGTGCAGGGCTTTAAGCAGGTAAGGGACAGGCATAAGGGAGCAATGCAGATGAGTATGAATAGATAGGCCATTGACAGAGCAAAGGCCTATGGCACATTCATAAGGTAGAAAAAGAAGTGGGCAGACTGGATGGGCCTTGCGGTCCTTATCTGCTGTCAACTTCTATGTTTCTATCCAGTTTGGGTATTAGTTGATTATTTGACTTAGAAAATGTGTAAGAAAAGTATTGAAGTTATGAATTGACTGAATTTTGCACTTTAACATAATCCAGGTTAGGTATTAGTTGATTATCTGACTTAGAAAATGTCTCAGTTGTTCGATGCAATACTTAGAAAACTCCTGAGTTAGTAATTACATGATATTTTAAGTTAGTATTTTTTCTAGTTATTAAACTACTTGATAATGGAATCCATGGAAAAAATGACACATACTGGTATACCACCAAGTTTAACCTGCACATTAGTCCTTCTTTATTATTTGCTATCTTACCACTATATTTGCTTTGTATATCTGATTACCAAGTGCATATTATTTTGTCGTGACCTTGTACACACATAGGGTGGCATTTTCAAATAAGATGCTCGCATCTCAGAATACCAAGCCCATCCGAGATGTGTTGAGCTGAAAAAATTGAATTTTTAGATTGATGCGCCCAAGATGCTCCCGGCTCAGCTCATCTGAAAATACCAACATATGTGCTGGGCCTATCCTGACATGAAACAACAACAGAACCAGCACTGCTCCAGACTGTGAGTATATACAGGTTTTAATAATACAGAAAAGTTTAAAAGGGGCTAAATGCCAGCAAATATATGTTTCATGGACCTGGCTGGAATTAGCCATGCATGATGCGCTGGCTGTCTGCCCCCCTCCTGTGGCCATAACTGTCAGTACAGCCCCCGCATTGATTCCATAGTGCAGTGTCCCCTCCTGTTCCCAACCACAAAATAAACTACGTAAAGAATCCCAACTCTCCCCGGTGATCTAGTGGTCCCCCTCTCCCATTCCTGATCTCCCTGTTGTGCATAAAAAAAGGCCTAATCCCTGGTGAACCAGTGGGCTCCACTCCTGTCCCTGATCCCCATCATGTGCATTAAAATACTCTAAATCCCTGGTGATCCAGTGGGCTCCACTCCTGATCCTGATCCCCATCATGTGCATTAAAATACTCTAAATCCCTGGTGATCCAGTGGGCTCCACTCCTGTCCCTGATCCCCATCATGTGCATTAAAATACTCTAAATCCCTGGTGATTGAGTGGACTCCCTCCTGTTCTTGATCCCCAAAAGAAACCAAGTAAACATTCCCGACTTTTCCCTGGTGATGTAGTGATCCCCCTTCTCAATATCAAATGGTTACAAAGACTGAGATCCTCCCTGGTGGTCCAGTGAACCTCTACCCCCCCACCACTGTGAGTCCCCCACCCCACTTCCCCCTTTTCAGCATGAACCTGAAGCCATCAAGCAGCAGAAGTCACCCTCACGCTGCCACGCCAATGACTATGCTGTCATTGAATGACACCTTACTGTACTATTGCAAGCCCATTGGTAGACCCTGTTGACCAATGGGCTTGCAGTGCGTACTAAATGCTTTCACTGTGAATCTGGACCACCAGGGACATTTGGGGTCTTTGTAACATTTTGATTTCTGGAATCAGAACCTGGAATGGAGACCACCTTATCACTGAGGAGAATCATGAATGTTTAGTTGTTTTCTTTCATGGATTGGGAACGGAAGTGGGTCCACTGGATCACCAGTGATTTGGAGTATTTTATTAATGTACATGACAGGGATCAGGGACGGCAGGTTGGTTCCACTGGACTACTCTAGGCTTGTTTTTTTTTCTGCACAATACAGGGACCAGGATGGGAGGTGGCGTGCACTGGACTGCCATGGTGGGCAGTACTGCAGCCTGCCTGTGGTCATCTGGCCCACTTTCATTGGTCCCATCTTTTGCCATCCCATCCCATCCCATCACCAGAGATTCTTTCGAGATGGGCCAACATTTACTTTAACATACGGTGCAGTGCTGTATGTATAGGCATGCCCCCTCCAGATGTGCTGAATATCATTAGTTGTGATTTCAGTGCATGTGGGATGTGCCTAGTTCATTTGAGATGCGCTGGCCCATCTGTGCCCTTTGACTATTGCAGCTGGGCACATCTCTGTGGGCTGTGCCTTCACATCTCCGATGTGCTTTGCATATCCCCTTTCAAAATGTCACCTTTAAAATATATGCAGTACATTTGCTTCCTTTTCTTTTCTCCTTGAAAGAATCATTTTTGTGTCCTTCATGTCATCCCTCTGATATCAATGCAGTGACCGTTCCCTTTTCTATGTAATATAAAAACATGTAATCTGTTGGCAGATAATGCTTGGTTGGTGTGCTCAGTCATCAGATTGTTTCATGCCTGTATTGCCACCATTGCCCTTGATGTGTTGCCATCCCTCACCCACTTTCCTATCATGTTTTCTCTTTTCCAACACTTCCATCCTTGAAAACTCTTCATTGCTTCATCCCCACAATCCATTTTTGAATATATTTTATTTAAAAATGGTTAAGAAATGGAGGTAAACACAAAGTACTTCATATGCATTTATTTGTAGAAGCACTACATCAGTAATCATATATTGCCAATTCAGTTTGGCATGTACAATATTTCACCACTTCTATGGCAGTACGTTTTTCATAGTTACAATATTTCATATTCTTTGCTTCATTTACGATGTACTGTACAAAATAATAAACCTAACTTTCTCAATTATTAGACATTATTCTCAAATGCATTTTGTATTCACGTATGCACACTTTTCACTGCTTAAATAGCAACCATTATAATAAAAACTGTAACAATACTAGATTTACAGCAATTATGTTTTAACTTAATTGCTTTGTAGTTTGTTTTTTTACTTTCCCCTAACGTTGGTCTACAAAATAATGTAGATAATATAGCATTGATTTCAAATTCTTTCAAAATGTATCTGACTCTTCCCTGCCAACCACACAATTCCTATTTTTGACATCACAATCTGTTGTCATGGTTAGCACTATGATGCCATAAACCAAGTCACTGTGAGGAAAACGGTACATCCAGCAATTTTCAATATTTTCTATGCAGGCTTTTGAGATCAAGTACCTAGATGTCCTTCAAATCTTTAAAAGGAACAGTGAAAATGAAAATATGTAGTCTGTAGTAAATTCTAATAACAAACCCCTTATTTATGAAAGTACATGCTGAAGTCAGGAGTTGCTCTTTAAAAATAAACTTTACTACCTAAATAACTTTGTCTTGCACTTGTGTCTGATAATGACGCTGTTTACAATGACAAGCCATATAGAAAACAATTCATAATGTGGTTAACATGGTGCACGGGACTTATCAAAAGAGTTACAGTATAGTGTAGAACAGTGGGGCAGTGGATGTGGTCTACTTAGACTTTAGTAAGGCCTTTGACTTTGTTCCACACGGAAGGCTGGTAAATAAGCTTGACCACACAGGGGTTGGTTTAGAAGTAGTCAGTTGGGCATAAAACTGGTTACACAAGGACTAAAATAAGCAAGTTCGTATTGCAATTTGCGACCCTAGATAGGTAAAAAGCGAGTGAAATCTGGCAATGATTAGCAGTCATTGCTAATCATTGCCAGTTGGTCCTGTGTTCTGTAAAAGTGCCTTATTGGGCATGGTCACTTTAAATTCTTTTATTTGTTTTGTCCTGGTACCCATTTTTTTGCCCTCTACCTCTGCGCCCCACCCCATAAACCCCGAGCTGTTCCTTGATTTGTCCAGTGATGCCCCTGCTCCCCCCCCGGTCTCCATGTGGGAGAAACATGACTGAGTCCTTTTGCAGTGCACCAAGAAGAGTAAGCAGGCATTGGGAGGTTGAGCAGGACTCCTAAGGTGAGTTTTCTTTGTTTTATTTCCCTTTTTTTTTTTTTTATTATTGCCGTTACGCCATTGTCTGGTTAAGTAATTGTCTCTTTATTTTGTAGGTGGTTGGAGACAAGCCATGGTCGGAATGAGTGGTGGCAGCACTGAGTACAAGTCAAATGGAGAAGGGCCTGGCTGAGACCCCAAGAGGGCATGTCGGCGACCTGGATGAAGCGGAGAGCAGGAGGCTGCATCACGTGGTGAGGCAGAGGGATGGGCAGATTCAGAGGAGAGCAGGAGTGCAGCATAATTGGTAAGCTCAGCACCAAAACAATTAATGAAGGTTTGTTTCATTGGGGAGCCGGAGAAGGGAAGAGGGTCACACAGACTTCATGCCGCAGATGGGGGGGGGGCATCGTGATGGCAAGGAACGGTCAATGCCTAGAGCTGGACTGTGGGTGTGGTGGCAGAACAAGGGCAGAAAGGGTTGCCCTGCCTTGAACTTTGTTTATGCCCTGCTTGCAGTGAATTTGGGACAAACAGTGGATGTAATTGCAGTGAAAATTGGGAACAGAATAAAGACTACATGCCCTGCTTTGCAGAGATTATGAGGTAACCAGAATTTAATGTGCCCTGCTACTATGTTGTGTGTCCTGCATCTTTGCAGTAAACATCTGTGAACACTTTTGGGAAGAGATAAAGAAGTAAGCAGCCCTGCCTGCTTTGAGATCTCAGTAACAAAGAATTATAAAAATGGTATCAGAAATGCAGCAATCTGATTGGCTGTTAGGATTCCAACAGCCTTACATTAATCTTTGTTACACTGTCATATACAGCCTGATTGTCATGGCACATGGATTCTTCCTGTCAGCATTCTGTTCCTTAACACTGCTGAATGACTGGAATGATACGTTCTGATTTTGAACCAGCATTCTTAAACTGTTGGTGGAAGAACTATTTTATTAAAAATCTGCCTCTAAATGAGGGAAACATTCAAAAATTATACTTTTAACATTTTTTTTTTAATTTTTTTTTTTTTATAATAGCAGTAAGGCTCTCCCAGGATTTAGATTAACAGTCAATCACCCCAAGGGCAATATGGCACTTGGCAGCACCTCATGTCACATTACATTCCTAGTGGGTGATTAACAGACTGTTAATCTAACTCCTGATCATGTCTTATTGCTGAAGTAATGTGCCCTGCTATTTGTGTGTCCTGCTCTTGACTTTGCAGTGAACTTGGGAACATGAAAAGATACTAAAATGTACTCTGCTTTGCAGAGATTGGGGGAACCATAACTTATTGGGAACAGAATATGACTAAGTTCATATGCCCTGCTTTGCAGAGATCTGTGTGCCCTGCAGCTAGTTGTGTGCCCACATGCAGTGAACTTTGGGAACAGAAAAAGACTAATGTGCCCTGCTTTGCAGATATTGGGGGAACCAGAACTTACTTGGGAACAGAATAAGACTAAGTTAATGCCCTGCTTTGCCGAGATCTGTGTGCCCACATGCAATGAACAATTTGGTAACAGAAAAAGAGGTAGGTAATGTGCTGTGCTTGGCAGAGATTGGGGGAACCAGAACTTATTTAATGTCCCCTGCTTCATCTGAACTCAACATTTGGAAACCGAATCAGGCTAAGTTAATGTGCTCTGCTTTTTGTACAGATCTGTGTGCTCTGCCAGTATGTGCCTACATGCAGTGAACAGAAAATGAGACTAAGTAATTGTGCTCTGCTTTGCAGAGATTGGGGTAATCAGAACTTATTTAATGTGCCCTGCTTTGTCTGCAGTGAACATGTGGGAACACAATAAGACTAAGCTAATGTGCCCTGCTTTTTACAGAGATCTGTGTGCCCTGCTAGTGTGTGCCCACTTGCAGTGAACATTATTTGGGAACAGAAAAAGAGACTAAGTAATTAAACCCTGCTTTGCAGAGATTGGGGGAACCAGAACTTATTTCATGTCCCCTGCTTATGTGCCCTGCTTCATCTGAACTCAACATTTGGTAACAAAATCAGGCTAAGTTAGAGTACCCTGCTTTTTACAGAAGTATGTGTGCCCTGCTAGTGTGTGCCCACTTGCAGTGAACATTATTTGGAAACAGAAAAAGAGACTAAGTAATTATGCCCTGCTTTGCAGAGATTGGGGAACCAGAACTTATGTAATGTGCCCTTCATCTGCAGTGAACATTTGTGAGCAGAATAAGACTGAGTTAATGTGCCCTGCTTTGCATAGATGATCTGTACTCTGCCCAATATTTATTGTGCCCTGCATCTGCAGTGAACATTTATGAGACTCGGGTAGTTATTGTTCCAGTTTTTATGCTGGGGCATGGATTCATTATTTAATTTGTCATGACTCCCAATGGATCATGCTCATGCTCACAAATTCACAGTCTGTACAAAAGGTGTACTTTGCCAAGGGACATAAAATCAAAACAGGGGAGTAGCAGTACCAGTGAGCAACCTCACTTCTAATGGTTCAGAGATATGTGCTCTTCAATGTCTTTGTAGCAGACATCACTGACTGACTAGAAGGGAAGGTGTGTGTGTTCACAGATGACACCAAGGTATGTAGCAGGGTGGACACCCTAGAAGGAATGAGCAAGATGGAAGCTTACCTCAATAAACTAGAAGAATGATCTGAAGTGTTGCAGCTGTGATTTAATGGCAAAAAGTACAAGGTCATGTGCATAGCAAAGAAAAATTCAAGAAAGGAGTATTACCTAGGGGGCGAAAGACTGTCAGCCGCAAACCATGAACAAGATCTGGGAATCATAATCTCAGATGAACTGAAGGTTAATGGGCAGTGTGTGAATGCAATAATGAAGGTCAATTACAGAATGCTGGGCTGCATTGCAAGGGGAATCATAAATAGGAAGAAAGAGGTTGTACTACCACTGTATAGATCACTGTTAATGCTCACCTACAATATTGTCTAATTCTTGAGGCCTCACCTCAGGAATGACATTGAATGAGGAGAAACAGTCCTGGTAACAGCGACAAAAATGATTCAGGGTCTGCAGTACATGTCCTATGAGGAAAGACTTATGGAACTGAATATGTACTGCCTGGAGAAGAGAGAGAGGGGAACGTGATTGAAACATTCAAGTATATAAAAGGCATCAACAAGGTACAGGAAAATGGACATCTTCACTTCAAGAAGATCTCCAGGATCAGGGTACATGACATGAGGCTGCAAGAAGGGAGGTTCTGTACCAACAACAGGAATTTTTTCTTCACTGAAAGAGCGGTGGACGCTTTGAGCAGCCTACCCCAACCAGTTGTAGTGGTCAACACAGTGGGGGGGATTCAATAGTACATGGTATAGAGAAGGGAACCCTGACTACAAAGGGCAGCTAGAGTGTTACAATATGTTTAAAACAAGTGTGAAGAGTAGATGGACCTATCGGTCTCCTTCTGGCATCATCTTCTATGATTCTATATGCAAGAGGTGACTTGCATCACCAAATGCTTTGAACTGAGACTCTTGAATGCTGTGTGTGACTGCTGAATATACATTGCACCAAAGTCCCCTTGCACCAGGGTTTTGTACAACAGTCAAGTGTTCCATGTCGAAAGGTGGCCTTCAGCACAGCATGTCTGAAACATCTTCAGTTGGCTGATTTCAGAAGCCCAAATATGTTCGGCTTGCTGCTTATATCATCCTTGAGGTGGCCTACCTGGCTTTCAACAGTCAGAAGTGGGTAGCCATTTGGGAATAAGTGACCACCAAACAGTGTGGTTCATGATAAACTCAGCTATAGAGTCAAGCCATACAAAAGTGAAGGTTCTGGACTTCAGGAGGGCTGACTTTGGCAGGATGGGAGAGTGCCTTAGAAAAGCACTAGCAAACAGGCTAGAAGGAGGAGTGGAGCAACAATGGGAAAATATCAAAACTGCCATCACAGAGGCAACAAGCCTTTGTGTGAAGCAAATAAACAAATCAAAATGAAAGAAAAAGCCACTATGGTTCTCAAGAGAAGTGGCAGTGGAGGTTAGGGAGAAAAATATAGCATTTATGAAGTGTAAGGAAACGCAGAAGGAGCAGGACAGAGAACTGTACCAGTTAAGGCAGAAGGAAGCAGGGAGGGTAGTCAGAATAGTAAAGGCACAAACTGAGGAAAAGATAACCAACTCAGTTAAGAAGGGAGATAAAACCTTTTATAGGTATATCAGGGAGCATAGAAAGATAAAGGAAGGGAGGCTGAATAGAATGGATGGTGGGTGGCTAGAGAGTGACAGTGAAAAAGCAGGGATACTGAATGAATACTTCTGTTAAGTATTCACAAAAGAGGAAGTGGGGGAGGTGCCTAATCCAATTAACAGAAGCACTCTGGAGAGGGGGGGTCGATCCCAGTCCTTTCACAGAAGAAAGGGTTCTGAAAGAACTCCTAAAACTGAAGGTGGACAAAGCAATGGGGCCAGATGCATTCACCCCAGAATTCTAAAAGAATTAAGCAGAGAACTAGTGACACCACTGACCACCCTTTTTAACAAATCATGGAGGATGGTGTGGTACCTGAGGACTGGAAGAAGGCTGATGTGATTCCCCTTCACAAAAGTGGGAGCAAGACAGAGGCAGGAAACTACAGACCTGTCAGTTTGAACTCTGTGGTAGGGAAAGTGATGGAATCACTTCTGAAGGAAAGAATTGTTGAGTACCTAGAGGCCAGTGGGGCTGGGACCCAAGGCAGCATGGGTTCTCAGCGGGAAGGTCATGTCAGATGAATCTAATTGATTTCTTTGGGTGACCAAAGTAGTCGACCGGGGAGGGGCTGTGGACATGGCCTACCTAGACTTTAGCTAGGCATTTGACACAGTCCTACACAAAAGATTAGTAGTCAAATTAACCAGCCTTGGAGTGGGTCCTAGGGTGATAGTCTGTGTAAAACATTGGCTGAACAACAGGACACAGAAGGTAATTGTAAATGGAGTCCACTCTGAAGAAAGAGGGGTTACTAGTGGGGTACCGCAGGGTTCAGTACTGGGTCCAGTCCTTTTTAATGTCTTTATAAGTGACATTGCAGAGGGACTGGAAGGAAAAGTATGTCTCTTGAAGACCCTTGAGGAAAGAAAGGAGAGGGGGGACATGATTGAAACTTTTAAGTACCTCAGTGGCATCAACAAAGTCCAAGAGGGTAGCATCTTTCAGAAAAAGAGACTTGCAAGAACAAGGGGACACAATTTAAAGATAGAAGGGGTGGTGGTTCAAGGGCAATGTGAGGAAGTATTATTTCACAGAGAGGGTAGTGGATGCATGGAACAGCCTTCCTGAGGAGGTTGTGGGGTCTAAAACTGTGGGAGAATTCAAGAATGCATGGGACAGACACAAGGCAATTCTTGTGGGGGTAGGAAGAAATAGGTTGTTGGTTAACTAGGATCTGCGGCCTATTCTGTAGGTAGGGAAACGGGCAGACTAGATGGGCCTAGCAGTCCTTATCTGCCATCAAAGTCTATGTTTCAAGCTATAGTCAACCTCTGCACAATGACATGTATATACTTCCCGCTCCCCTGCTGTGCAATACTCCCCAATCCCAGCTACCCATTGGGTACAGTACCAATTAACCCAGTTCACAGTTCTTCTTTCCCAAACACACATTTAGCTCTGATCCCTTTTGTCAACAGAAGTAACTGACACCCTAGTGCCAGTCTCTCCACCCCCTGCTCCTGCAGTGCCTGCATCCAAGTTACAAGACCTACCCTAGCGGTACAGTGGACCCCTTCCTTGCTTCCATTAGCAACAACAGTTCATGTATTTGCTGATGAAACTAAACTAATGTAACATGGTGGACCTTTGGTAGACAGAGGGTCATACAATGCGAGGATTCAAGAGAAAACTAAACGAATGGTCGATAAAGTTAAATTGTGGTTTAATGTAAAGAAATGTAGAATTATGCATTTGTGTCACTGTAACACAGGGTGGAGTACATTCTTGGTGGTTGATGAGATGCTAAAGTTCAGACATGGATGAGAATGACCTTGGAGTAATTATTAATAATGATCTTAAGGTGATTAATCAGCATTTAAAGGCAGTAGTGAAGACAATTCAGAAGCTTGGATGCATAGGAAGGGTGATTATTAGCACAAGGAGGGAGCTGCTTCTTCACCTGTATGTATCATTGGTACAATTGCATCTCAAGATTTTCATGCAATTTTGTAGATCCTATCTCTGCAAGGACAGGGATAGGTTTGAGTCTCTCACAGTGCAGAGGATGGTGACCTGGATAATACCGTGTATGCAGGGGAAGTGAATCTGTAATCTCTTTAATACAGGAGAAGAACGGCGTTATGATAGACCTTTAAATATTTAAAGGACATCCATGCAAGCGAGGTACAGTATATGTGGTGCTTCACTTAACTGTAGTTTGTGACACAGGGGGCTCTTTGCCTGAAACTTTTGGGAGGCAGAGTCAAGGTCAACGTAAGGAAGTTCTTCACAGAGAGCCTGGCGAATGACAGGAATGGTCTGCTAGAGGAGTTAGTTTGAGTGAAAATGGTCATGCATTCTTGTCATGTACAGTATTTGACAACCACGTGTATACTCGAGAGGGGAGGTCAGTGTTTGTTGCCCCCCCAGTACAAGAAACAATGATGAGAATCCCTGTGAATACTATTGTGTGCACTGTGGTCCTTATGCTGCTTTTATGATATCTGATTCAATGTCACCCCAGATTGTCCCAAACATTTAAATAACAAAATTACAAATAAAAATAAAAAAGAAATACTGTTCCCTATTTACATCTTCATGAACAAGATTAAACCCTCACCATTCTAGATAAACCTTTCTTTTACCCTTTCAATGGTTTACTTCACGGTTATTGGGTTCTTCACGTGTAAAAATATGTGAATTCTGACTGTGCAAGCACATAAAGCCAATATATTGGTCAGGGGCACAATATCGTATACAGCACTCTCATGAAATACTAACATACTGTTTGCCAGCAGATTAGGCCTTACGGTCTATCAAGTCTGCTCGAACCTCAGATCCCTAGTTGGGTGCCGAGGCCCTCCCCTCCCTTGTGTTCCAGAAACCCCTGTCATCCATCCCCACCCCACTGGGACAGGCCATCATCTGATACATCCACTTTCTGTGTCTGTCCCACCCTCTCTTGAAGCCCTACACTGTGGATCTCTGAACCAGCTCACCAGGCAGTGCATTCCAAGGGTCCACCACCCTCTCAGTGAAAAACCTCCTTCTCTTTTCCCACCCTCACCCTTCCTCCTTCCACCTTCAAACCATGCCCTCTGGTAATACCTCCCTGCTTTAGTCTAAAGATCCCATGTTTACCCTATTTATTCCCTTGAGGTACTTGAAGACCTCAATCATATCCCCCCTGTCTCTCCTCTCCTCCAATGAAAACAGGCAGAGCTCCTCAAGCCTGTCCTCATACGTCAAATCCCCTAGCCCTCCTCTGTACCCTCTCCCCTCATACATGTATATGATCTAATTTTATATGCAAAAAGTTGCTCGACACATTAATGTTTCCATGTTCTGAATTGGACAGCATATTGAATTGCTTTGGTTGTAGCCGCTGAATACAGCATACCCCTACTCCTGTGTTACAGTCAGTGAACCACTTTATCCAACCATACTGAATTTATCTGTCCTGTTGAATGTACTTAACAGTGAAAGAATGTCTTTTACTACTTCTAGTATAGTCCTTTGAATGAAACATCATACCCTATATTACATAACACCTGTAGAAAGTGAGATTTGGCATACCATTTCCAATTGTCACAGCAACACTGATACAGATACTTTCTTCCAAGTGTCTTACATAAGGTTTCCCTACAAATGTACAGTATATAAATGTGGACCATGTGGTTGTTTTCTTGTCTTGCTTCTAAGCATTGAACAGACCACAGAATAAGCAGGTGACTGACAGGGAACCTTTTGTGCCAGTAATGGTATATGCTGCAGTATTCCCACTGCTGCAACAACCTGAATGTCCACATAGTGCATTCCATGAAATAATTTCAATAATTCTCAATTCATGCCAGCCCGGTGGCGCTGAGGGTTGAGATGCTGGTCACCACACTTTGCGCCAGGCCGGCGACCCGGGTTCGGTAATGAGCCCAGGTCATCGGGGGCATCAGCAGGGGAGGACTAAGATTGAGCATCCATAGACAGCTCTCTTAGTCCTGGGGTGGGTTTGGGGCTTTCCTTTGGCACTGGCATCCCCTGGCAGAGGCTGGGGGTGCTGCAGTGCACAGCGCAAGAAGCATGGGGATTGGAGCAGTGGCAGATGTCCTCCGGGTGCGTACGGGAGCATGCGCATGCCGGGTGGGATGTCATTGCACATCCATGCCTCAGGGGAGGTAATGCAATAAGGAAAATCCCTCTACCCTCGGATGAGGCAACGGTGATCTCTGGCAAGCCAACCCACCACATGTCCAATACTGGCTGACTCTCTGGTTCTCCTTGGGGTGTGGGTGCCTCTCTGTGGGGCAAGGAGAGTCCCAGACCCCGCATTCCCAATGTAGCTCCCGGAGTGGCCAGTTCAGGTGGGCGGTTGAGTGTGGTGGCTGCTGGTGAGACCCTGAGAAATGCCCCGAGGGTAGGGTGCAGAAATAGAACTTACAAAAAAAAAATTCTCCATTTATGTTTTCAAACATGAAACATGAATTTGTCCAAAGTGGTCCTAATTCCCTCACACACTATGGAAGAGGAAGTAGTGAATGTGTGTTAAGTGACAAAAACTGTTCTTGATATAGTACTGAGCACATAAACACAAAATACAATAGCCTCTGACTATGTTATAAATCACTTTCGCTGATGCTATCTTTGCACAGTATGTACACCCCTTCAACAAGTGCTGAACAGTGATACATATACAATGCCAGCATAATATCAACAATACAAGGTATAGAGTAGTAAAAAAGCCATGATCTTAACTCTGAAGCTTTCCAGTACTTTAGATGTTCAGATATACATCTTGGCATTCGAGAGATATTATCTGGAGGTTTGATTTTCCTCAGGTGGTCATCAACAACATTAAGAAATTTGTATAGTGACCACTTCTTACTAGATTTTACTTATTTAGTTTTTGTTGACCAGGTAAGTGCACTAGACAAATTCTGCCAATTTTCAGGCACGACCCGGGGGAGGGGGATACAGATGAATGCCAACTGACCTTGAACCAGATTAAGCTGTTGGTGATAATTTTAGTGAATGAGGGAAATTTGGCCTGGACACCGGGGAAATTCCCCTACTCGGTTGCTGCATTGCTGCCTGTAGGGGGACAGGCCATTGCCAAGATGGCCAGTTGCAGTGGACTACTGAAGGAGGAGGACGTTTGCAGAGTGGGAGAGCTAGCCTCAGCTCCTGCTCTAAGCCTTACGGAGGCTCCAGCCAAGGTTATGGCTGAAATCGATTCCGATGCTAAGTTTCACGATGCTGTGGTGAATTGGGAGCTTTCGATGCCAACTATAGTCACAAAAGTTAAAGATTCACCTTGTTTGTATGAAATAGCATTACCTGAGATGGAAGTTGACGTGGCTAGCATAGTTTCAACGTTGGAGACCGAAGAGGCGAATACCGGATGGCAGAGCGGTTGTCTGATCCACGAAAGTGTTGCATCTGCTTTTCCTAACGTTGGACACGGTACTGCTCCCTCGGGAGGTCCCGAGGGGTGCGATAGAGTTTTACAGCTGCAAGCTTCCTTGCAAGGACATGAAATGGAGATGGAACATAGGGTCGGCTGGACGGCGGCTCTAGAAACTGAGACTGCTGGGCTTACAGGTACTGTGACTTCCCCAATTATTAAATCAGGAGGGTTGAAGTTAATGGCAAGAGAAACTACACAATCACAAGTGGAAAAGACTGTTTCTTTATGTTCTGAATTTTCACAGCCTGGCGCTGAGTCACCTAATACTTGCCTTAGTGACAGCTGTGCAGAGAAAATTGACAATTCCCCGATAGACCCTAGTAGTACTGAAGGTCCCGTGGGGCGGAGAATTGAGCCGCATATCCCTGTTGTTAAACCTGGGATGCCTTTGGGTTGTCTAACTTACAGGCTGGCAATTATATCACTGGGAATAGTGAGTGCCTACAGCCTGTTCTAATGCCGGGAAACTTTCAGCACGGTGATGTTACCATTACAAGTCACAATGTTGATTCTATGACTTTTGCTCAGAATGAGGCGGCTCCCTTAAACAAAGTAGCTGGTTTTGTATTAAAACACCAGATACAGGAAAAAAATGTCTGCTTTATCTACGGTGCTTATCAATCATCCAAGGGTTCACAACTTGGGGTTACAGATTTTTATTTTCCTAGCAAAACAACGCCAAAACAATCACTTACTCTAGACATGTACTCTCGGACACCTGAACCCCTTCATTTTCAGGAAGATGGCATTCGAGACTCTTGGTCTCCTCATAAAGCCTTATGTGAGGCTGGCTGGAAGCAGGCAGAAACGGGTGTATGGAAGCCTGATCCAACATGGGACTCAGATTTGTCTCTCTCGCAACACTCTCTGGAGTGGAAACCTGCTGGTCAGCAGCCTAAAGGGAAGGATTACCTGCATCATAAACAAGCTGAAAAAGAGGTTTTGCATCTCCTGAAGGGTATTTTCGGGTCGGACAATCATCTCCCCACGTAACTTTAAACCTGGATAAACAACCTCAGGAGATCTTACATGAGGGTCAAAACATAGCTAGTTTGTCCCCCCCCCCAGCCCAAAGGCCCTTGATGTCTGAGCTTTTCTCTAACTCCAATAGGGAAGCTGCTCCTAGGCATAATGCTGTGCGGCTGAGGTATAAAGGAGGGCTGGAGGTTAGGCCAGACAGGCACTATGTGGGGAAAACACTGTTAAAAGACTCATTGCATTTTACTCCACATGATGTTTATGCCTTTATAAATATTTCAGGGGAGGATAATTTTGACATAAGTTTTCATACGCAACATGCTTTAGATCTATTTTGGGTCAGGTATGGTCAGGTTAAGTTTTCTCCTGTATGGACCCCTTTTTTTGTTATCCCTCTCTCCAAACCCCTGATCAAATTTGTTACAGTCATGTTTCGAAATGAAGGGGTTCGGGTAGAGGATATCACCTTTTGGTTGACCAAAAAATGTGAGGTGTTGAGTGAGCCAGATCCCATCCTAGACTCAGAACAATTCTGGATGGGGGGTTGGAAGTATAAAATTAAACTTTGGCAATCGGAAGCAGGGATAGAGCACATACCTAACTCCTTTTTGCTGGGAAGGGGTAGGGGGGTATGTTTCTATAGCGGGCAACCCCATGCATGCTACAAGTGTGGAGCCAGGACACATCTTTCTAGTGTCTGTGACCAACCTCGCTGTGATAATTGCGGGGAGGTAAGCCATTTGACCTTGTTCTGTAATAATCAATCTTGTTGTGATTTGTGTGAAGCAAAGGGTCATGTGTTTAAAGTATGCCCCTGGGCTGCCAAGAACAAATCCTCTTGATCTAACTCTGATTCGCTTATTCAGAAAGCTCAGGAAGCCAAGGTTCAGGCACCACTCCCTCTCGCTTGTCTCCCTCTTCCTTCTGCTACTATTCAGTTAAAATTTACCCCAGTTAGGAAACAAACTGATTTGGAAGGGGAATTGACAGATAAGGTCCTGGTTGACAATAGGCCTATTTCGGTGATTAATAAGGATATGCAAGGGCTTTCCTCAGATGTAGTTATTCTGCCAAAGGTGAGCATGGGTCCCCCTGATCCTTCACAGTTTTCCCCGGTTTGTTATACGGAAGAGGTCACAGAGGGGGCTGGTGTCAACCCTTCGGCAATTAGCCCTTTGACTGTATTACCCCAAAGAAGATCCACTAGGAATTTGCACCCCAAACATCCTCCCTCCCAGGTGGCATTACTAGAAACTAGCAATTTATATGCAGCCCTTTTTTCCCCATGGGGAGATACTGAGCAAGATGTGGGGGATTCAGATTCACAAAAATCCTCCTTTTCATCTGGGTCACAGCCAGTAGATAGCTATAAGGAGAAAAAAAAGAAAAAGAGAAAAAAATAATGGTATGAATATTAATCAGACATGCAGTTGGTTTGGGGCTCTTTGAACACGCACAGCCTTTTGAACGTGGCTAAGAGACGAGCTCTTTTTTATCATATTCATGATCAACGTTTGTCTGTATGTTTTTTACAGGAGACATGGATGTATTCCATAGAGCAGCTTGCATCTTTCAAAAGAGACTGGGTTTGGAGCCCTTCTTTTTGGTCATTTGGTGAGGATTCTGCTGACGGCATAGGTATAGTGTTTAATTCATATGCGTTTCAGCTGCACAATTTGATTGATCTAATACCAGGAAGGGTGTTGATTGTGGATGGGAAGTGGCAAGGCTTATGTTTTTGGTTTATTAACATCTATAATCCGCAAACAAAAGCAGGTAGAGTGAATTGCCTAAATGTTATACAGCCCTTTCTATTAACTACAGTCAGAGTACTGTGGGGGGGGAGACTTTAATTGTCCCATTCCGGCCTCCTCTCATACTAAAGATAAAAAAACATATTGTGACTCTAACGCATTGGGCAAAATTATCAAAGCTGCTGGTCTGTTAAATTGTAACTCCTCTTTATCGGCAGGGGCTAGATTTTCATTTAAAAAGGGGAAAAGTTTCACCTTGATTGACCATATGTTGGTTTCACCCCAAACATGCAAGTGGAATCTTTTAAAATGTTGCCTTGTGAATTCTCAGATCATTCTTTTTTGCACTGTATTTTTTGTCTTGCAGTTACACAAGACAAAAGACAACTTAGATGGAAGCTTAATAACTCCGCTCTAGCAATCCCTTATATACAATCTGGGGTTAAATACTTTTTAAGAGCAAGATTATCGGTAGCCTTTTTATATTCAGACCTAGGGGACTGGTGGTTAGAAACGAAAGCTGATTTAAGAAATTGGTTTAAGTCACAAGGAGTTAGAACAAAAAATTATAAATTTCAGCACTATTTAGGTCTTAGGCAGCAATTACAGAGACTTATGTCCATAGCTCATACATCTAGATTAGACTATTCTGAGCAAATTTCTATTCTAAAAGAGAAAATGAGAGAATTTCAATATGACAGAGGTAAAACTATGCAAGCCATCCTTACTAATGGAACAAAAAAAATCGCCTATTGGGGATCCTTTTGAAATGTGTAAGCAGCTACGGGACTCCATGACGATGGATGTGCTACAGAAATCAAATGGATCTTTGGCTACTTCTGTGGCACAACTTCGTGACGTTATAGTGGAGCATTTTCGGTCTCTTGATCCCCTAGTATCAATTTCAACCACTGACATGACCTCCTATTTAAACAAGATTGTAGTCCCTGTCACCCTAGCAGATCGGTTAGAATTGTGGGGCCCTATTTCGCAAGCAGAAATTTTAAGTACAATTGGTAAACTGAAAATGAATATTTCACCTGGAATAGATGGCCTTTCAAATGATTTGTACAAATGTTTTTCAGAAGAATAAAGCCAGTGCTTGTGTATTTTATTTCAGTTTTTCTTAGACAAAGTGGTTATTTTTTCTTCTTTTTCAGAAGGGTTATTAACTTATATATTTAAAGCAGGGGATAAACAGAATATTGCTAATTGGAGGCCAATTACCCTTTTAAACTCAAACTACAAAATCTTTACCTGCATTTTAAATAATCGGTTGAAAAACTTTGCCAGAGGGGTTATCTCACCTTATCAATTTAGTGGCCTACCAGACAGAAGGATGCAATCAGCTCTTATGTTAATAAGAGATGTCATTGAACATCTCACTGACGTAGGGGCGACAAGGAGTTTGATAGCAGCAGATTTGGACAAAGCTTTCGACAGAGTGTATTTACCCTTCTTTCTTTTTCTGACTTTGCACATTATGGGGTTCCACAGCAAATGGTGAATATAATAGAGAAATTGTATGATTACTTATATGGCTCCCATTTTTGAAAGGTTGTAAGGCAGAAGGTTTCCATTTATTTACTGATGTTCGTCAGGGGTGCCGTCTTAGCACTCTTCTTTACACTTTTGCTATAGACCCCTTTTTGCAAACAGTGATTTTTTTTTACAGAAATGGCAGGGTATTCCAGTTAATGATACAAGCCTATGCAGATGATTTAGTACTGTATTTTAAGGACATTGCTTCTGTATCCAGTTTCATGACAGCTTTTGATGCCTTCGCTAAAGTCTCAAATGCGAAACTAAATTTACATAAGACCAAGGGATTATTCATTGGTGCAACTGGCTTGGAGGAGGTGTGGCAAGCGGTATTCATTTTTCTAGGAATTTGCTTAAAATTTTAGGGATTAGGTTTGGCTCCCAGAATATGCCAAGTGAAAATTGGAAGACGTTCTTCAAAAAGTAGAGATTAAGGTATAGGTGGAAAAAGTGGAAATTGTCAAAATTAAACGTGTACAGGTGATCAAACAGTTCCTTCTCCCTTTGTACAGTATGTGGCAATGATTTTCCCTCCGGTCCTTCTGGAGACTAGAATGTATAGTTCGTTTTTTCAGATGCTTGGGAAACCGCTTAAATCCGTGAGCGAGGTTATACATATCTGCAAAAGAATTCGGGTGGTTTGGGAATGATAGATCCAGTAGTCTTTGTGCATTCTTTATTCCTTATAAATTCAATTAAGACTGGATTAGTAGCTGAGTTAAGGGCAGAAGATTCTTTGAATTTAAAGTCAATGGGTAAATATTTCAAGAATTGGAAAAATTTCGCCCCAAAATTAAATCATCACTTGTAAATCCCGCTGTATTTTAGGCCTGCAGTGCAGAAATTATTTAAATGGAAAATGCAGAAAGGAATAATCCTGAATCACTGTATGAAGGGGCTCTATCACTATTTAATGCCACTGTTACTTCTCCGGCCTGGTTTTAAAACTGTCCTTCGGCACTGAACTCTATTGTATTGGCTCAATTAAATAACCATAGGATGCCTCAGAAACAATGGGAAACCCAGTGGTTAATTTTTTATGGCTGATTGACTGTTAGAGGCAACGCTAAGTATAAAGCATTACAGGAAAGACTGTGCCCATATTTGGACTGTATCAATGTGGAAGAGTCGATGGAACATTTCTTTCTCAGCTGTTCATATGCTAAAGGTTTATGGGCTTATCTAGCGAATTTATGGGGTTTTCAGTGGTTATCTGGTATGTCATATGAAATTTTGATCCTAGGTTGTTACCAGGTTAACTTATCTGGGTTTCATGAAGGGACTTTATCCTTATTTTTGGGGTGTTTAAGATATTATTTATGGCAAGCTAGGGTTCAATGGGTTCTTTATCAAAAGAAAATGCCTTATTCCTGTGTTGGTATGTTGATTGTAAAGGAACTTATGCAAATTTATACTAGGATGCATCAAGAGTAGAGTCAGGGACTCTTCTTAAATGGTGGAAAGGCTTTTTCATTTCATTAAATTTAAATAAGGTGAGTTTAATCATAAAGACTTATAAGCAGGGTATTTTCTTGCTTATTCAATCATTAGTGCCTTTAGTTATCTGTTTAAATGTGTGGATCTGACATGACTTCTGTACTGAGTTTCTTTTTATTTCATCTGTTCATTGCTGTGACTGATTGTAATGTGTAATTTGTTGTGTACTATTTGTTTGAATGATGTTTTCTTTTGAAACTGTTTATGTCTACATTATTTATTTTTATCAATAAAAACTCCCTACTCTTTTGATAAGTGCCATGGGATCTTTAACATCCATCTGAACTACCACCAATCCAGGTAGATGGGACCTCGGTTTAACGTCTCATCCAAAAGATGGCACCTCAGAAGTGCAGCACACCTCGTGCTGCACTACAGTGTCAGTACTGGGATATTAACACAAGTGCCAGATGTGGAACTGAACCCACAGCCCTCTGATCTCCCGGCCTCAGAGGTGAGTGTACTACCTACTGATCCACTGACACTGCAAATAGATTCTGCACTACTGAACCACAAGTTTAGGAGTTTTCTAGTTACACCCAATAGCACACAATGCATGTAGTCAACTGCAGTTGATTTTACAAAATTGAATAACTTGAGCCCTATTGAAAAATAAGGTCCTTGAATACCATGTGATGCCTTCCCCTTTGATTTAAAAGCAATATATGCATCCTCATTTGATCTTTCAACTGTTCACTCTGGGCCTGTTGAGTTCTTACAATATAGGTAAATATGGACATTACCTCATTTTTCTGTTCTGTGTGGGGAACCTTTCTGTAAGCATTTAATGCAACTAAATTCCCCAACAAATGGATGCATATTAAGTACAGTGCTCTTTGCTGGCAGGTTGCATATAAGGCAAATTAGGAATGCCTTGCATTTGATTCAACCTTCACGTGTTTTAATTTCTATACCACTTGTTTCTAATTCAAGCAGTGCTTTATGAATGTGATCAAAAAATGAAGGCATGCTTGGTTTGTCCTCACCAAACCATAATCCACACAGTATCATGTTTTCCTTCAGTTTTCTTTCATGAAACAGAAGCTCATTAATCATGAAGTAAATGGACCTCATTGAATGTTTAGAACGGTTAAATACAGGGATACCAGCTATACTTAAAGAAAATGAAATATTGTATGGATTATCTTCAGAGAGGCTACCATCTGAGCAAAGCCTTTGATACAGTTCACTATCATAGATGTCCTCATAGTTTCTTTGTGACAGTCTGATTCTACTGAACCTGTGCTTTATTTTATTTGTAAATGTTTCTCTGAAAGAGAATTTGCAACTGTTCAATTGTATTTAATAAAATAACACTCATTACTGCCACTTACATTTCGTGAGGCAAATTTTTCACACTTTGACATATGTTGCTACACAACTGCAAAACAGAATTTGCAGTCATAGTGTTTGACAACTGGAAATGGCATAATTTTAGAGAAATATTGTTTGAACTTGTACACACTTTTCAAAGCTGGGTGCATCACAATAAAATGCAGATTGAGCAGCTGTAAGAAATCGGTTATCTGCTCACTTGCTAATGAATGTTTCGATACAGACAGCCAAATAAGAATCATGCATGTCTGTACTGTTAAAAAATGGCCAGGATATATTTTTATATTGTGTTTTCCACAGTCAAAAACATCTTCGTCAGTGTCATCATCGCTGTCACCACTGGAATCATTGTTGTTTGACTCTGATCTATTTCCGGAATTGATCAAACTATCACACTCATCTAATTCAATACCATCACCGTCATCAGAACTGCTGCTATTATCTGATGAATGTATATTTCTGTCAGTTAACTGAGAATCAAATGCTGACTGAAAAGAGTTGTCTTCTACCAAATGATCTTAGCTGAAAAACATTTGAATTATTTTGTTCAAACAATATTTCTCCACAATGTTCTATAGAGTGGATAAACTTATTTGTTGCATCCTGATGAATTCCATCATTTGCTACTGTCTGAGCAGATCCCTGCTGAATACTATCATTTGCTACACTCTGTGCACCATCATCACAGTCCCCACTTTGACTGATCAATTACTGTATACGACTCAGCTCCAGTATCTAGTGCAACATTATCTTCTTCACTGGAGACATCAGCTGAATCAGTTTGAGACACAGCTGAAGCAAATGATCCTTTCAGAGTTGTTGTCTATGTATTTCAGATACTGTTTCCTATAGTGCTTCGGGCTAACCTGTCCTCTTCTATTGAGTGATGTCTCTTTGTTCATGCTTATGTTTCTTTTATGATCTACAGAATATAAAAGTAGACTAGTTAATATACTACTCTGTTATGTAATCCAGTATTACAAAGTCAAAATTGTGTATTATTTCCTACAGGAGGTGTATCACCTGGTTAGGCACCTATCTGTAATGGGAATTATTATGTTGTTCTTCCAAACTTAAGCGTTTGACTGTGTTACATCATATACCATCAAAGACATCAACCAACACCTACTATTAATGCTATTTAAAAATCAACATTTTATTTAATGTCTTATGCAGACTTGTGTACTGTTTCCACCACCAACTGTGTCCAGTGAGTACATTTATATAAACATAGACAAAAAGGATGAAATATAACAAATGCCCATCCAGTCTGCAAAACTTCCATACAATCCCTGGAACTTACTGTTCATCTAGGGTACTAACCATCCCCATCCTCTCTCCATTCTCATCCTTGTTCCTGTCGCCCCCTCCTTAACCACTATTCTCTACCCATGCTTGAATCCTCTGACTGCATTTACACACACTAGTTCGGCTGACAGACTTTTCCAAGGTTCCACCACCATTTCCCTAAAGGAGTACTTCTTCAGATGTTCTTTAACCTACCTCCTGTTAATTTCCATTTGCACACATGCTGCTGCAAATTGGTATTGAATTAATGGTTCCAAGTCAAAGTAGTGATTGACGATCGGCAATTGCTATTAGGGAGAGTGTATATCACCAAAAAGAAAATTGGCAATGTACACATGTGGATGAACATACATCCATCAAGGAATTGGTGTTTTAGAGCTTGTTTTGCTGTTCCACCACCTTACGTGTGGTTTCGGCCATGGTATCCCATTAATAAAGAATTCTCAGCTCAAGTGGTGTGCATGATAGTGAGGGTGAGACACCGATTACGGAGGGAAAAAAAACCATAAAAATGGACTTGTGGCCAGTGGAACATATAGCCCCCAACCAAGACCAGAACCCTACACCTGCAGTTCCACAGCTAGACAGCATCACCACCACACCATGCAGGTAGCTCAGCAGCAGCAGGTATATCTCCTCTAAAGCCCACTGCACCAGGGATCACAAATCCAGTGGTCTGATCTCCATGGCTACATGTTTTATTGGGTGGACAAGCATTTTTGTAGCAGAAGCTTGACCTATGGACAACCAAGTCAGTGCTGCTAAGGTATTGTTTTTTTTTTTTTTAACTTGCAGTCCTGTTCCACCCATTAGGTGAAGCCCGGCACACCACATCAGCTCAGCTCCTCCATCACAGGCTGACTGATCTTAAAATTAAATTAGGGAAAAACAAACTAGAGAGAGACAACAGAGAAAGCAGAAAAAAGCATATCCCTAAGTGGAAAGTGCTGAAGATGGGGATCGAGGATACGGTGAAGAACAATGCAGTGGGGAATGGTTGAAGTGGGGTGGGGGTTGGAGATCATGCTATTGGGAACCAAGCACATCAAACAGCAAACAAAAAAAAAATATTCATAATTACACAACAATAAGAAAACAAAACATTTAAAAAAGAGAGAAACCAGAAGTCTGTCGGGGTGGTGAGATCGTCGTAAAATAACATAAGTGTAATTTGTTGATCCCTGATCTGCACTGACCCTCCCTTTCCCCATGCCATATGCTCCTTCCCATTGCCAACCCCTACCCGCTCCCAACTGGTCAATACCATTATGTGTTAGATCACATTACAGGTGCTGCAAAAGTAAGTTGCTCATATGCGAGTCTCTCACTTTCAGTCATGAAAAATTACATGTTATCTGCTACATAATTCCCAGCAGTTTAATTTATGAATTCCTTTTTGTAACTTGAAGGTCTCTGACATCTCCACTATTCCTTCTGTTCTTCATTGAGTACATATTTAGTACCTTGTGGTGCTCCTAATAGATCTGCCTCTCTGGTACTAAATCATTTTAGTTACTCTGCACTGCCATGTCTCCAACTGATACTTTCCTTTCTGAGGGGAGGTCTCCAGAACTGTGCTCAATACTATAGGTGAGGCCTCATCAGTGATATGTAGTGGTGAATTATCACCTCCTTTCTTCTGTGAATGAACTGGTACTGACCACCCTATCTAGAGTGTTTCTGTTGCTTAGTTTAGGTACCTCTCCCTATTCTTTGTGAATACTGAGCAGAACTATTCTTTCTTTCAGTTTCCCTTCCTTTTCACTGTCCTCCTCTGCCCACACCCCTCTCCTTTATTAAACATCTCTATCCCTCCCTTTGTCTTTCTTCACTCCCTAATGTACCTATAAAAGCTTTTCCCCCTTCTTAACTGAGTTTGCCATTTGTTCTCACTTTTGCCATTTGCTGTTCTATTCTATTGACTGCCTTCCCCACTTCATTCTATTTTAACTGAAACAGTTCTGTCCTCCTCCTTTTTCTGTTATTCCTTATACCCTGTACTTCCTTAATTTAATGTTTTCCTCCCAAAACTTCATCACCAACTCTGTTGAGAACAAGTGTTAAATTATTTTAGCATCCAAACTTTGCAAGAAAATTGGTATTAAATATTTAAATAGAAGATTAAAGGAGGCATAGCAGCGTAGTGGTTTTAGGTTTAGAACGGCATTTGAATCCCACATACGAAATTTGCACACTGTGTTACCATTTGCAAGTCATTGAACTTCACTGTGATCCCAGTTTGCACATGTCATTAAGCTTCTGCTTAGTGTGTACCTCTTATGGTTGGCTAAACAATTTGCCATTTCCCCATTCTGTCATTTCCCCTTTCCCTGAAAGAGCAAGTCTGTACTCTGTTAAACAAATCACACTTATTCAAGACACAGAAAAATAACAAATTAGTCCATCTAAAACATTTTATGCACCTCTGTCTTGTAGTCTATCTGTTGCAAAGTCTAGAGTTACCAGATGTCCACTTTTACGAGGACATGTCCTCTTATTCAGGCTGGAGCTGCCAAATATACTTGAGTACTTTTACTGTCCTGTAGTAGTAGTATTTTTTTTCTCTCTCCTACCCAGGACCGCCTTGTAAATGAGCTGTGAAGGTGGTGGAGAATTTAAGCCTGATTACTGTGGGTAAGGCACAATGGATCATCATGCAAGTGAATAAGTGTCCTGTATTTGGCATCCCAAAACCTGTTGAACCTAGCCAAGTCAAAGGCTCAACTACCGAGTAACTGCTGCTGATGTGTATTGCAGGCTTCTTACTCCATGGTCAGTATCAATCATCTGGGCCATGCCACCAAGTCAGAAAGAATTCAATGAAGGAGGCAGAACAAGTACACAAAAAGGCACACCCATCTTAGGAAAGCCACATCAGTACACATTATTGTGATGTCTTCTCTCTGCTATGATATATTGCCCAACTGCCATGCATTACCCAGTTCATATTAGCCCTGACTAGTACTGAACAGCCTCAGCAAGCACTTTTGCTGTCCAAAACAAACCCTGGTGTCAAAGCCACATATTTTACACAAGTTCTTCTTCAACCCTAAAATGCTAGGAGTAGTCTGGGCTACCAAACACAAACAGCACAAAGAATTGAAGGAGGCAAAAGATTAAAGGCAAACAAAATGGCTCACCTGCAGAGTAGTGGGTCTGGACCCTCCTCCTCGGTCAGTATCACTGAGTCTGACTAGCAGACTCTCTGCTGGGCTTGTACTTGCTGTATGTGATCTCTTGTCTCTGGTTGCTTTTGTTCTCTTCTCTCTCACATGTAGTGATCTACTGTTGCTGGAATAGCTGTAGCTGGTGAATAAAGAATTTTAAATCAATCTTTTTTTGCCATGATACAAACACCATTAAGTAGACTATTTTACACAGTGGTCCTGGAGCTACAGCAAAACACATGTTAGCTGCAACAACAAAAACAGTAAAACTGGAAGAAGATAATGGTACAGCCCACACAAAATACAGTATACAATGAATGGTAGGACAATTATATAGTTATGGTAGAAGTATGAAGAAGCACATATATTATGTACAATACATTTGTATGCTGCTTGGGGTTGACAAAACAGCTGTTTAGCTGCCCCAGGTGACCTGGCATACAGGGATAACATCAGTGCATAAGAGCAATACTATAAAAAAACAAGTAATGTGGAACGGCGAGAGGTTGGGGGTCAAGGGGATGTGATGGAACATATAGATAAAGGTTGGGATAGGATAAAGGTAAGGGAGGGATAAATAAGTCATATGCATGGATGGTCAAAACCAGGTGCATGGGAGATGGTTCGACCATTATATTTAAGTGACAGGTACAGGTATTTTTAGTGAATGGGGAGAAATTTGGCTAGTGCATCAGGAAAATACCGCTACTGTTTTTGAGACGTGGCATGACTTCTTTAACATCTACCTGAACCATCCACAGAACAGGCAGATGGGAGCTTGTTTTAACATCTCATAGGTCTGTCTCAGGGTTGATTAAACAATTTGTCATTTCCCACTTCTGGCATTTACACTTTCACTGAAAGAGAAAGTCTTTACTCTGTTAAAGAAGTCATACTTATTCAAGACAAAGAACAACAACAAAGTACATCTAAAATTTTTCTGCACCTCTGCTCTACTTATCTATTTTCAAGTCTATATTTACCAGACATCCACTTTTATGAGGACATGTCCTCTTTTTCCGGCTATAGCTGCCAAATATACTTCAGGTACCTTCACTGTCCTGTAGTCTTATTATTATTTTTTACTCTCTCCTACCCAGGATTTCCTTATAAATGAGCTGTGAAGGTGATGGAGAAATGAAACCTATTTACTCGTGGTAAGGCACAATGGTTCATCAGGTGAGGGAATAAGTGTCCTCTTTTTGCCATTTCAAAAATCTGTTAACACTAGCCAAGTCAAAGGCTCAACTGCCAAGTAACAACTGTTGATGCATAGTGCAGGCTTCTAACCCCATGGTCAATATCAATCATCTCGGCCATGCCAAGAAATCAGAAAGAATTCAATGAAGGAGGCAGAACAAGTACACAAAAAGGCACACCCATCTTGACAGACAGATCAATACACGTCATTGTGATGTCTTCCCCCTGCTGTGATATACTGCCCAGCTGCCTGGTTCATATTAATACTGCCCAGTACTGAACAGCCTCAGCAACCACCTTTGCCATCCAAAACAAACCCCAGTGTCAAAGTCACACATTTTACACAAGTCATCCTTAAACCCTAAAGTGCTAGGAGTCCTCCGGGCTACCAAACAAAAAAGCACAAAGAATTAAAGCAAGGAGGAAAAGATTAAAGAGTTAAACAAAAAGGCACACCTGTGGACTAGTTGGTCTGGACCCTCCTATTCAGTCAGTTTCGCTGAGTCTGACTAGCAGACTCTTTGCTGGGTTGGCAATTGCTGCATGTGGTCTCCCTTCTTGGGTATGTTGGGTACTTGGCACTCACACAGGTAGTGATCTGCTGTAACTGGAAATAGCTGAAGTTGGTGATAGAAGAATTTTCAACCAATCAGTCAATCGAGAAGAAAACAGTACCATGTAATCTGCATACATATGAATGGAGGCACAGAAGCAGACAGTGGGGAGGTCAGTCAGGAAGACCAAGAAAAGAATTGTGCAAAGGATGGACCCTTGGGGAATGCCAGAGCTGATAGGAAGTGGGGAGATAGGGGAATCTCAAATTCAAACTGTTTGAGACCTTCCCTCAAGGAAGGAACAGAACCAATTAACTGAGGAGTCAGAGAGCCCTGCTGCCTTAAGCTTATTTGGGAGAAAAGGGTGGGCAATTGTGTCAAAGGTTTTAGCCAAGCCAGCCCAGTGGCACTGCAGGTTGAGGCATCCATGCCTCCCTACTGCCACATTGGTGACACGAGTTCAGGAATGAACTCTTTTCACTAGGGTGGCCTAGGTGGGGGATGGAAGATTGAGCATCCACAGGATGGCTGTCTTCCCTCGATAGGGGTGATTCCATGACTCGCTGCTTGACTGCCACCTGGTGGAAGCCAGGTGATAGCACGTAAAAAGTTCTGCAGCTATAGGTAAGGGTCTGCATTTGAAGTGCTGTAGCACCTCCCTCAGAGGTCGAATGCACTTGCACACTCACTGCATGTCCACTGGGCCCTGGGGAGAAAACAGGAGAACAAAATAATATGGAGGCTGGGCTTACTGAAGTCCTCCCTGCCAACACCAATGGCCTGCCCAGTCTCGGGAGGAAGGAGGGAGACACGGGACAGTTGGTGACTGAGAGACAGGCTCAAACAACTGCCCAGGCTTCCAGGGAGTCCAGAAACAAAGGCTTTAATGAAGTCAATTAAAATGTTAGAGGTGATCAGACCCTGATCTGTGCCAGAGAGAATGGAGTCAGTAAATCAAAGGAAGTTGAGTGGAATTCCCAGAAACCAAACCGGAAAGTGGTGAAGAAAGAGGAACCGTCAAGGAAGTGGGAGAGCTGAGACAGCACAATGTCATCTTGGGTTTTGGCAAAAGTGGGGAGCCAGGAGATAGGGCAGTAGCTGCCAGGAGTGGAGGGGTCACCTCCTTTGCAGAGTGGTATGACAGTGCCTGTTTCCAAGAGTTAGGGACAGAGGCAAGGGAGAAAGAGAGGCTGTGAAAGGAGGTAATAGGTAGAGCAATGGCAGGGGAAGAGAGATAGAGGAGGTTGGGGTCAAGATCATCATGGCTCCTGCCTTGAGAGGGTTAAGAGTTAAGAGCCAAGAGAGCCTTAAGGGAAGTGTCAGGGGTGATAGGAGAGAAGGAGAAAGGGGTGTGACACAGTGGAAGGACAGGGAGTAGGGGGAAGAGAAAGAAGGAGGCACCGGTGGTGAAGAATGAGCTGAACATTGAGGCAACAGAGAAGGGGTCAGAAATGTGAGTGTCACCCACCTTAAGGATGGGAGGAGGATTGGGTAGGGGGAGAGAAGAGGGCATGGATAATATTCAAAAACTTAAAGGGGTGATTTAAAGTTGTTATGTAATGAGGAGCCAAAGTACTCTGACTTGACAAGCCAGGTGGCTCTGGTACAGGTATTGCAAAGGACCAGTACTATTTCCATATTCTGTTTTAATCTCCTGTTCTCCCGGCAGCCTCATCACCTGGCTCCTCTGGGACTTACCTTCATCATCATCCTGTGCCACAAGACTGGTGGTGGTGCCAATTCACCAGTGCGGGGCTGGCAGAGGGTCTGGCTTCATCCTGCTGCCTGGGTTTTTTTGTCATCCTGGTTTTTGCCCTGGGGCCCATGGATGTGCAATGGGCATGATGAGCAAGCTGTGCCTCTGCCAAGAAGCCACTGGTGTCCTGAACATGGGATCCCTTCCCTTTCATGGTGGCTTTGCATGTGCTGGCAACCAGCCACCACTGGGTGGCAGGCAAGCATAGTGGCATCAATCCTTCCTCATCCCGCTGGCCCCAGAGCAACCTGAGTCTGTTCCTGATCTCAGGTCACTGGTGTGGAAGGAGGTAAGGTGCCCAGCAACTCAGCCCTCCATGCCACTGGGCTGGCTAAGCAAGAAGAATTTCAAGCTGTCATTGAACATTCTTAGACTTTCCACAAAATGCTGAAATTTTTGAAGCCACCCAGTTGCAGTTAAGAAGGTTCCTACCATTAAAGATAAATGAGTTCAAAAAGATCACTACCAACTTTGGAAACCTAGGGGCAACAATTACTTTGAGGACCACTAATGCCTGGAATAGTGCCCTGTGGATACTGCTCATCATGTGACCACATCAGTAAAACTATATTTACAGACATCTGTTTACAAACAAAGAATATCTGATTAAACAACACATTACTTGTGAATCAATTGGGGAAATATATACGAACATATGAAGAAGCCAGCAGAAGAAAGCCATTTGATCTATCAAGTCTGTTCGTACTGCAGAGTTCACAGCTTGAGGTAATGTCCCTGCCCTAACTCCCCACTCCTGCCATCCTCCCTACCCTTGATCCTTACATTCCCTTGTGCCTATCCTAGCCTCTCTTAAAGCTGCCCACTGTCTTCAATGAGATGATCTCTTTGGCAGTGCATTCCAAGTGTCCAACACCCTCTCTGTGGAGAAGTGCTTCCTGACCTCCCTCTAAACCTCCCACCATCCAAAAAGCACAAAGAATTAAAGGAAAGAGGCAAAATATTAAAGAATTAAACAAAAAGGCACACCTGCAGACAAGATTGTCTGTACCCTGTGTCTAAATGCACTCAGCAGGTCAGGCCCTCTGCTCCCACAGTGCCAACTTCCAAGTGCAGTAATGTGAACAGGTAACAGACAGGGTAACCCTTCTGTCTGGTTTTGGGTCCGAGTCACCTTTACTCTCAAGTTCTGGGGGGATTCAAACTGTGAACCGTATGCTAGTGTACCCAATGTACAGGCTCAGATACGTACCCTCTTCGGGCATTGAGGTACAATGTTTCACCAGGGGCACCAAGCCAGACTTCCAAAATGAACCCTTAAAAGTCTATAAAAGACCTTGGGTATGTTCTTGCCTTTTCCCTGTTTAGTAACACCATCAAGCTTTTGAACAGTTTTTGTCAGTCTTAACCTCTATACATTACATGCAAAAGAACTGGCAGACACACCCAGGTAGTCTTTTGAATAAAGATTTTACTAAAGATGATAAAAATATGAAACATGTAAACACAGAGCAATATATCAAAAAGCATACAATCACTTAAAAGAACAAGGGCAAAGTACAACACAAAAACTTCCTACCACAATACATTGACTTTTTCTATCTAATGTATTACCGCTAAGTGTCTATAGTTAGATCAGAGAGCTGAGAGCTCTGTCTCTCTCTACCGTTCCAAGATGGAATATATCACAAACCGCTCAGAAACAAGTATTAGTTTAAACTGTGTCTCTCTACGCCCCTTCTATGAGTCATCTAGCTCCTCCTTTTAGAATATACAAACATGATGTCCTATCAGGAGGTATTTTAAATAAGGTGACATCAGCAAAAACTCATTTCCCAAATTATAAGTATTTGATTCACCAGTTCCTTTCAGGGTTTACAATCCTGCAATCTGCCACCAATGAGATATAGCCAACAGGAATCAGCTAAATGATGTGCTGTCCTGTAATAAAATGTATATTTAGTTTCCCAGCTTCAGAGTAGCAACAGGTCATAAAACAGCCATAAAATGCAATTTCTCAAGGAAGTTAATTACATTACAGAGATCTCCTGGTCAATTATACATCCTGTAGTTTTCACTGAAACCGGGGGGGGGGGGCATGGAATCCCAGGCTGTCTTATGTGAGGCAATCACCTACTATATTTTTATATTACAAATATCATACAGCACTCATAAGCAGCTGGCCAAGCATCACAATCCTCCCCACCTAGACTGAACTTGGGGGCTCTATCCCCTGCATGGGATGAGCTTCCCAAGTCAGTTGACTCCTCATATAGACGAGACAAGCCATCTGTGTTCTGATTGGTCGCTCCAGCCCTATGTAACATCGTCATGTCATACCCTTGCAAGGCAAGACTCCATCTTAATAGTCTACCATTAGTTTTTCCCAGTTGGGTCAGCCAAACCAGGGGGTTGTGGTCAATGTGTACCTCAGAATGCTGCCCATATAAGTATGGCTCTAACTTCTTTAGGGCCCACACTATGGCAAGATGCAATTTTTCCACAGTAGAGTAAGCCTGCTCCTGGAAGTAACTTTTACTCAGGTACACTGCAGGGTGATCTTTCTTTGGTTGATGTCTGACTCAGTACTGCCCCAATAATCGATCTGAGTTGTTAGTCTGGACTATAAAGGGTCTGCTATGGTCAGTACTTGTCAACACAGGAGCACTGCATAGTGCCTCCTTCAGTCTGGTAAAGGCTTTTTCACAGGCTGGTTCCTAGGTAATTTTTCTTAGGCATCTTTTTCTTTACCAGGTCAGATGGGGGAGCAGCCAGAGCACTGTAATTGGGTACAACTTTCCTATAGTACCCTGCTGTCCCTAGAAAACTCCTGACCTGCTTCTGAATTTCTGCTCTGGGCCATGCCTTGATCACCTCTATTTTCACTTGGTTAGGGCAGAGCTGTCCCTGGCCTACAACATGCCCGAGGTATGGCACTTCAGCCTTGACCACCTGGCACTTCTCAGCTTTGACAGTGAGCCCATCCCTCTGTATCCTGCCCAGCACTTCCTAAGGTGGGACATGTGTTCCTTTCAGCTGGCACTAAAGATGGCAATGTTATCCAGGTATGCCATGGCATAATCCTCAGCACCATTTAACACCTGGTTCACCAACCTTTGGAAAGTGGGTGGGGCGTTCTTCATTCCAAAAGGCATTACTTTAAATTCAAATAAGCCTATCGGAGTGATGAAGGCAGACCTTTCCCTAGCTCTGTCAGTTAACTCTACCTGCCAATACCCCTTTGTCAGGTCAGTAGTCGTAAGGTATGTCGCTCCTCCCAACTTGTCAAGGAGTTCATCTGTCTGGGGCATCGGGTGGATGTCTGGCTTCGTGACTGCATTCAGTCCACAGTAGTGTGCACAGAAATGAGTAGAACCATCTGGCTTTGGTACAAGGACTATGGGTGAGGCCCAGGGGTTGTGGGATCTCTGGATTTACCCCTAAACCAGCATTTCCTCCACCTCCTCCTAATGCCCTTTGGACAGCCTCTGAAACCTGATATGCTGTCTGCCATATGGGTGTCTGTGTCCCTGTCTCTACATCATGTGTTGCTATAGGGGTTAGTCCAGGTTTGGTGCTAAACAGGGGGGCAAAGTCTGCTAAAACCTTCCTTCCTGGATCTTGTCCAGGGCCAGCTGGGGTGACAATTTGACTGCCACCACAGAGGACTCCCACCTGCTTTCTTCCAGCAAGTCCAGAAGGGGGTCTCCTTCATCTGTCCCCTCCCCAGGACTACATACTGCAAACACCATGTCAGCCCTATTAGCATATGGCTTCATCATGTTGACATGGTACATTCTTTCTGTATGTCTTCTGTCAGGTAACCCTATGATATAGTTCACGCCATTTACCTTTCTAACCACTTGTACAGTCCTGTCCACTCAGCCTGCAGCTTGTCCTTCTGGACTGGAATAAGGACCATGACTTCCTGACCCACCGTGTACAAGTGAGCTCTAGCTCTGCGGTCATACCACACTTTTTGTTTCTGTTGAGCAGCTCTCAGGTTGCTCTGGGCTGTCCCCATAAGCTCCTTCAGCCTTTCCCTAAACCTAAGCACGTAATCCACTATGGGAGTTCACTTTGTGGCTTGCTTGCTTTCCCAGTCCTCCTGGATCATGTCTAGAGGCCCATGTACCCGGCGTCCATACAAGAGCTCGAAGGGGGAAAATCCTGTTGACTTTTGGGGCACCTCCTATATGCTAAACAGGTGGGAAGGTATTTCTCCAGTCCCTCCCATGCTGTTCAGCAAATGCTTGGAGCATTGACTTCAGGGTACTGTTAAATCATTCTACAAGTCCATTGGCTTGTGGGTGATAAGGTGCTGTGTGCCCTTGCACCACCCCACACTTCTCCCACAAACATTTCATTGGGTCCGACATGAAGGAACCCCCTCGATCAGTGATAACCTCCTCATGGAAACCCAACATGGAGAAAATCCCAAGTAAGGCATCTGCCACTTTGTCCTCAGTGATACTGGGTGGCATAATCCACCACAGTCAGGATGAACCTCTTCCCAGAGGAGCTGGGGTATTTAAAGACCCCACAATATCCATTCCCACCCTCTGGAATGGCTCCTCCACTATGGGCAATTAAATTAGGGTGGCTTGGGTCTTCTTACCTGCCTTCCCCATTTCTTGGCACTGGTAACAAGACCTGCAATACTCCTTCACCTGCTGGATGAAGTTGGGCCAATAGAAATTCTGGGCCAACCATTGTGTAGTGCGTGCAATTCCAAGATGACCAGACAAGGGAATAGCATGTGCAGTCTTAAGCAACTGCTCATGGTACCCTTGGGGAACGACAAGCTGCCCACCCATCACCCCCCCTCTATCTTCATGGCCTGAGTATACATTAGTCCATTTTCCCAATAAACCTTATGTTTATTGTCATCTCCCTATGCTCCATCAGAGTCTCCCCAAGCCCTCAGCTTCTCTAGACTAGGGTCACTTTTCTGAGCAGCTGCAAACTCCTCACACATTCCCAAGGCATGGGACAGGTCCCCTTCAGTCTCTAAACTAGGGCCCCTAGCACTAGTGTTAGGGCATTCAGAATCACTGTCATCCCTAACCCTCTGACAATGGGTCACCCCTCCTTCTTTGGAGTAACCCTCCGTAGCTGTGTGGTTAACTGCTACTGGGGAAATTTCAACCCTCTTTGCATTAGTCTCCATATCAGGAGACACAGGCTGGGGAACCAGCCTCCCAGTGGTTTCCACAATGGCTTCTGTGGGGTCCAGGGAACTAAAAATGTTCCCTTGCTGCTTGGCTATGGGTAACTGCACACACCATCCCCTGTTTGAGATTGTAGCCAAGGATGACATCAGCTGCTAAAGTTTTGGCTTCAGCCACCTGTTGCACAGTTCCCCCTGCTTCACCCCAGTCTAGGAGAACACTAGCGAGTGGCAATGTTTTCTCCCCCCCCAGTGAAGTCTTGTATAGTTACAAATTCATTGGGTATAAGCTGACCAGGTTCTACCAGGAAGGGTTTGGATTCATTGGTGACTGGGGACCCACCTGGAGGGATGGAGGTTTGTTCAAGCCTGACGGCCTGCATCCATCCTGGAGGGGAATCCAAGTACTCAATGATAAGTTTAAATGCTACATTGACAAGCATTTAAACTAGCAAAGGGGGGTGGCAGGCCAGCAAGGAGGGTACCTACTTGCTCACCCCCCACAGCTAGCAGTGGAACCAGTGAACCAGAGGAGTGGCCATCTCTGCAAAGCGGTGTGCAAAAGATGGAGATTAGTGTCCAAAAGGTGGATAAGCAGAAAAGGGCAAAATTCAGCAGAAAGGCAGACAGCAAGGAGAACCAGGGATAAATGACAACCAAGGAAGGGGCTGGAGTAGAACAGTGAAGCATGACTAGGGAGGTCAAATCATGGAGAGCCATGTGTGCAAATGCCAGGAGCCTTAGCAACAAGATGGAAGATCTGGAGGCTGTCATGGTACAGTCAGACCTGGACATTGTGGCCATCACTGAAACCTGATGTAATGATAACCATGACTGGGAGATGGCCATACCTGGCTACAACATATTCAGAAGAGACAGAGCAGACAGAGGGAGGAGGAGTGGCACTGTATGTGAAAAATGACATAAGGGCCACAGAGATCCAGGAGGAACAAAATGGGAGAGATACTGTGGGTTAAGCTAGAAAGGAAAATGGGGCCATATCTGCACAGGTGTGGTCTAGTAGACCACCAGCCCAGAAGGAAGAAACAGATAGGGAGTTGATGCTAGCCATCCAAAGGATGGCAGACAAGGGTGAGGTAGTACTGGTTGGAGACTTCAATATTCCAGATGTGGACTGGAGCATCCCAGCAGCAGCATCAACTAGAGCAGATTTATCCTGGACTCCTCTCAGGGTGCCTTCTCAGCAACTGGTCATGGAACCAACTCGGCAGAAGGCAATACTGGACCTTCTGCTCACAAACAGGGACAGTGTGATGGGGTAACAGTGGGGAGCACCTGGGTAACAGTGACCACCAGTCATTGTGGTTTGAAATCACAGAAAGAGCAGAACCAAACCACACAAAAACACGTATCCTGGATTTTAGGGGGCAGACTTTGGGAAATGGGGAAATACTTGAAAGAGGCATTAAGGAATGGGACAGGAATCAGGGTTGAGGAACAGTGGGCAGTATTTAAATGGGGATTATAAGAACAACAGAATTATGCATTAAGCAGGTTAGCAAGAGGAAAAGGAAGAGGAGACCATTATGGTTTTCCAAAGAGGTAGTAAAGAAAGTGAAAGCAAAAAGATAGCATTCAGGCAATACAAAAAGACACAGGCAGAAGGGATAGGAGAAGTACCAGGAGAAACAAAGGAGCAGGGAAGTCAGTAAGGGAAGCCAAAGCTCAGACAGAAGAACACATTGCAAAATCAGTGGTTAAAGGGACAAAACCTTTACAGGTACATAAGTGAAAAAAGAAAGACAAAGGGAGGGATAGTGAGACTGAAGGGGAGGATGGGAGTCGCGTGGAGGATGACAACAGTAAAGCTGACATATTGAACAGGTATTTCTGCTCAGTCTTTACTGAGAAAGAGGGGTAATGGGTCTGAAGGGGTACAAGGGGTGAGAATGGTGCAGAAATGGACACAAGTCCCTTTTACGAGAAAGGGTCCTGAAGGAACTGGAAGTAATAAGAGTTGACAAAGCAATGGGGCCAGATGGGGTGTACCCCAGGGTCCTTAAAGAACTAAGAGAGGTGGTGGCTGAACCTCTGGCTATCCTGTTTAGCCAATCACTGGAAACAGGGGAGGTACCCAAAGACTGGAGGACAGCAGATGTAGTCCCCTTATACAAAAGCGGGAACAAAGAGGAAGCAGGGAACTACAGACCAGTCAGCCTCACCTCGGTGGTGGGAAAGATCATGGAAGCACTTCTGAAGGAGAGATTGGTGGAACATCTGGTTGTCAATGGACTACAGGACCCAAGGCAGCATGGTTTCACCAGGGGGAGGTCATGTCAGACTAATCTCATTGAATTTTTTGACTGGGTGACTAGGGAGGTGGATCAGGGGAGGGCAGTGGACATGGCCTATCTGGACTTCAGCAAGGCCTTTGACACTGTGCCACATAGAAGACTATTACACAAACTGGGGAATATGGGTGTGGGCAGGACAGTAGTGTGGTAGGTAGGTAACTGGCTGGGTGGCAGGACACAGAGGGTGGTGGTAAATGGCTGTCACTCCACAGAGGAAGAGTGACCAGTGGGTACCACAGGGATCAGTGCTGGGACCAGTCCTATTCAACATCTTCATCAGTGACATTGCACAGGATCTAGAAGGCAGAATTTCACTGTTGCTGATGACACAAGCTCTGCAACAGAGTAGACACACCAGAGGTGTAGACAGAATGAGAAGGGACCTGCAGAAACTTGAAGAATGGTCAAGGGTTTGGCAGTTGAAATTCAATGCAAAGAAGTGCAAGATAATGCATATGGGGCACAAAAACCCTGGCACAATATATCAGTTGGGGGGTGAGGATATAGCATGCACCAAGCAGGAAAGGGATCTTGGGGTTGTCATCTCTGATGACCTCAAGGAGGAAACAGTGTGACAAGGCATCAGGTAAAGCAAATAGGATGCTGGGATGTATAGGCAGGGGCATCACCAGCAGGAAAAGGGAGGTCATAATTCCGCTATACAAGACACTAGTGAGGCCCCACCTGGAGTACAGTTCTGGAGACCATACCTACGTAAGGACATAGACAGGGTAGAGAAGGTTCAGAGGAGGGCAACAAAGATGGTGCATGGATTGCATCACAAGTCCTATGAAGACAGGTTGAAGGAACTGAACATGTACTCCCTGGAGGAGAAGAGGGAGAAAGGGGATATGATAGAGACATACAAGTATCTTACAGGGAGAAACAGAGTGCAGGAAAACACTATTTTAAGTGAAAAGATGTTCCAGGACTAGAGGCATGGGATGAAGTTGGAGGGAGGACGATTCAGAGAAACATGAGAAAGAATTTTCACAGAACGGGTGGTGGACAAGTGGAACACCCTGCCAGAGGAAGTGGTGGGGGCTGAAACAATCACGGGATTTAAGAATGCATGGGATAGACATAAAGGAATTCTAGAGGTCATGGGTAAGGGGAAACAGACTTCTAGTAAAACAAACTGAACTTACAAGCTCAAATGGGCAGACTGGGTGGGCCATAGGCCCTTATCTGCCGACACTGTCTATGTATCTATGTACCAGATCCCCTTTTACCGATGTCAGGGATGCCCCTGTGTCTCTTAACCCTTGTGTCTGTACACCATTCACCATGACTAGGTGCATGTGTTCCCTCATGTTCACAGGCATGCTTTCAGGGACACACAAAAAACCCACTTTTTTCTTAGTCCCATGTTGCATATTGCTCATCTCTTTGGGACACTGTCTGGCAATATGCCCAGTTTCTTTACAAACCCAACATTCATTTCTTTTCTCAGCCAACTCTTTTCTTTGAAACCTGGGGCTAACTGGTTTCAGTGGAGGCAGTGAGGGTTTTAGCTGGCCTGAAGGCACGCTTTTCCTTTTCTGCACTGCCATGCCTGCCCCATTCGCTCTCAGAGCAGGTCTGTTCTTGGCATAGTGGTCCGAGAGTTCAGCAGCCTCTTGCACTGTTTTGGGATCTCGGTCCTCCAGTCAGGTTTTCAGCTTTGCTGGGCATGTCCAAAAAAACTGTTCTAACAAAATAGCATTTTCAATTTTATCTACAGAGTTTGCTTCAATTCCTTCCCACCAACATTTTAAACACTGACATTGTTTCATGGCTAGCTCCTCATAACTCATGTCAGGGCTTCTCCAGAGCTTATAGAATTTAGCTCTGTATGCTTCTGCAGTTAAATCAAACTTTTTTTATAAAATGTAGCTTTAAGTTTGCTGTAATCATTACTGTCCTCATTGTCCATTTGACCCAATGCATCCTGAGTTTTCCCAGTAAGTAGCGGGGATAGCTGGAAGCTCCAGGACTCTCCAGGAATATTTGCCTGAATACAAACTTTTTCAAAGGAATTTAAAAAGGCATTCATATCCTCCCCCTCTTTAAATCCAGCTACCAATTTGGAATTCAATTTGTAACCCAGTCCTGTAGTTCCAGTTAACCCAAGCCACTTACCTGCTCTAGTGCTGGTAGTTGGAGTTATAGCTTCTCCAGTTCATGTCGCCTCTGGTGCTTACGTTCTTCACGGTCAACCCCACCACTGTTTCCGGTCAGCCTCTTGCTGTTCTCGCTCCCTCTTCTCCCCTGCAGCTCATTTCTGTCGCTCAGAATTTCTCTGGGAACTCCAGCTCCATTCTGCACAACTCAATCTGCAGCCTGATTGCTTATGGTTCCAGAATGCTGGTGACCTTCTCCTGCTGCTGTGGCCCTTCACTTGCACTGGCCCTGCTGCCCTCCTCACTGGAGCTGGACACTGCACTGGCTGCTGGCCCCTCCATGCCCAAGGTTTGGTCCTTTTCAGTCACAGTCTGTGACCCGATGCTCTGGGCGTCTGCTACCATCAGGGCATCCATGAGGTTCTGCATAGTGGCTCTCGCCTCGTGCAGGACTCCTCTGTCCTGGCACAACTGCCTCAAGTAGTCTGCAGTGTACCCACCGTAGTTGGAAGCCATCATTTTCCCTAACTATGGCTACTCTAACTTACACTTTAAAAAAAAATAAATAAAACTAGGAGGAACTTGACTGTAAGCAAAATCATATAGTTCTGTTTCCTTTTTAAAAATAAATCAATGCCTTATTTTGCAAGTGAGTGGTACAGTATTAAGTTGACACACTGAACAGTTAAAGCTTGTGTTACCAATTTTATCACACTGCTGCTAACCAAATCTGTCACAAACACAATCAGCTGGTCAGGCCCTCTGCTCCCACAGTGCCAACCTCTGAGTGCAGTAATGTGAACAGGTAACAGGGTAATCCTCCTGTCTGCTTTTGGGTCTGAATCACCTTTAGTCTCAAGTTCTGGGGGTATTCAAACTGTGAACCTTATGCTAGCATACCCAATGTACAGGCTCAGATATGTACCCTCTTCGGGGATTGCGGTACAATCTTTCACCAGGGGCACCAAGCCAGGCTTCCAAAATGAACCCTTAATATACAAGACCTTAGGTATATTCTTATCTTTTCCCAGTTTAGTAACACCATCAAGCGTTTGAACAGTTTTTGTCAGTCTTAACCCTCTATACATCACAGGCAAAAAGAACTGGCAGACACACCCAGGTAGTTTTTTGAATAAAGATATTACTAAAAGATGATAAAAATATGAAAAATGTAAACGGAGAACAATATATCAAAAAAAATCATACAATCACTTAAAAGAACAAGGGCAAAGTACAAGACAAAAATTCCTATCACAATACATTTAGACTTTTTCTATCTAATGTATTACCTCTAAGTGCCTGTAGTTAGATCAGAGAGCTGAGAGCTCTGTCTCGCTAGTGACCTGAGATGGAATATATCACAAACAGCTCAGACACAAGTATTAGTTTAAACTGTTTCTGCACACCCCTTCTATGAGTCATCTAGCTCATCCTTTTAGAATATAAAAAAAAATACAAACATGATATCCTATCAGGAGGTATTTTAAATAAGGTGACATCAGCAAAAACTAATTTCCCAAATTATAAGTCTTTGATTCCTCAGTTCCTGTCAGGGTTTACAACCCTGCAATCTGCCAGCTATGAGTGAGATACAGCCAACAGGAATCAGCTAGATGATGTCCTGTCCCGTAATAAAATGTATATTTAGTTTCCCAGCTTCAGGGTAGGAACAGGTCATAAAATGGCCATAAAATGCAATGTCTCAAGGAAGTTAATTACATTACAGAGATCTCCTAGTCAATTATATATCCTGTAGTTTTCACTGAAACCTGAGGGAGGGGGGCGGCACCCATGGAATCCCAGGCTGTCTTATGTGAGACAATCACCTACTATATTTTTATATTACAAATATCATACAGCAATCATAACCAGCTGGCCAAGCATCACACCCTCCTCCTTGGTCAATTTTGCTGAGTACTACTAGCAGCCTCTCTGCTGGGCTGGCAGTTGCTGCATGTGGGCTCCCTTCTCTGGTATGTCAGGTACTCAGCACTCACACAGGTATAATCTGCTGTGACTGGAAATAGCTGTAGCTGGTGAAAGAAGAATTTTAAATCAATCACTCAATCTTTATTTCGCCATGAGAAAAACATCATTGATTAGACAATTTTACAAGGTGGTCCTGGAGATAAAGCAAAACACATGTATAGTGAAAAAAAAAAACCAGTAAAAACTTGAAGATAACAATATGCTGTACAGTCCACACAAGACAGTATATGATGAATGTTATTCAAGGTGCCTTCCTCAAGCAACTGGTCATGGAACATGATCAGCAGAAGTCAATACTGGGCCTCATGCTTACAAATGGGTACAATGTGATGGGGGTTAACAGTGGTAGAGAACTGGGGAACAGTGACCACTATTGACTGTGGTTTGAAATCACAGGAGGAGTAGAACCAAACTATGCAAAAACACCTATCCTGGATTTTTGGGGAGCAGACTTTGGGAAAATGGGCATATGCTTGAACAAGGCATTAATGGGAATGGGGCAGGACAAGTGGGCAATATTTGAAATGTGGATCACAAAAACAACAGACTTATGCGTTGAGCATGTTAACAAGGGGAAAGGAAGAGGAGGCCATTACGGTTTTCCAAGGAGGTAGTGGAGAAAGTAAAAGAAAAAAAGATTGCATTCAGGCAATACAAAAGATACAGGCAGAAGGGGATGGGAAGGCTGACCGGGCAGAAAGATTGAGAATCATAGGGACTGCTCTCCTTCTCTGGGAGGAAAGGCAGAGTGTCCTGCACGACACAGTCCTCAGCGGATGCAGGAGTTATCTTCATGCCAGCACTGTCATGTGATGTGGGCGGGGTGGATGTTGGCCATCATTGCACTTAGGCACTGGAGGTAGACTGAGTGACATTCTGAGCAGTCTCATATGATGTCAGCTTGCCAACCATCCTCACCCCAGGTTGCCATCATGAACAGACCATTAAAGCATGAAGGAAGTAGGGAGGGAAAAAATGGAACATTGGCCCCTGGTTGACCGGATGACATCTGCCGTCCACCCCCCACCCTGAAGCCAGGGATCTGTCCATGCCGACCATGCACACCCGTGATATGTATCCCACCCCATAGAACTATGATGACACTACTATCCCCCTTTCAACAAATATGGATAGACTCAGTCCCCCTCTAAATGAACAGTCATCTCCAATGCCAACACAAGCCTACAATGCATGTAACATAGCCAGTCCAAACTCTGCAATCCCTGTAGTTTGTTTCCCTGAGGTCACTACATAACAACACATACAGTATGACAGCACAGATACATGCTGCACTCTCACCTGCTGGCCTATCATGTATGCTTCAATAGTAGTACAGTACTGGAGGTAGGAGATGGGAGCTAGGAGTGACAGTGTGCTGTCCCTCGTATTGTTGTGGGGTGCAGAAAATATTTCATCCCAGAGCACCTGGGACCTTTATACCTTCAGGCACAAACAGGACAATTCTACATGAGCAAATTAACCCAGCCCACACCACCCGATCAGCTCCTTACTTGTTCGGGAATGCAATGACACTGCTGCACAAAAATGTAGTTGAAAACTAATGCGGAAATGGCTAAAAACAACAGTGTCCCCCCACTCTTCACAAGGACCTGCGAATAGTGGTGAAAAATTGGTGTTTTCAGCCATTTCTGTGGACATTTTCAACTACATTTCTGTGTTGCCAACCCTCCAACATTTCAAATTTCAAAATAGGTACACTTCTTTTGCGCAGTGACTGGGGGGGTGGAGGGTCCCCTCATTTGCCAATGAGAATATGGCACAACAAATACGGCAGATCCCCACAATTAAAACAGCCTGGATCAACGGACTGACATGTCCTACATTCAGCTCTTGATGATGGCAATAAGAAAACTGAAACTGTTTTGGTAAAAAGTTCTGGCAATTGCATTTTTTCATCACATTACCACTTGAAAGTTATGACAAAAGTAGATTACATATTTTATTTGCACTGAGTGTAGGGTTGCTAGATGTCCTCTTTTTTTTTTTCCCCCAGCTGCCAGATATTCTTCATGTACCTTCTCTGTCCTGTTGTATTACTATTATTTTTATAATTGTTTTACTCTCTCCTATCCAGGACCTCCTTGAAAATGAGCTGTGAAGGCGGTGGAGACTTTAAACCCATTTACTTGGGGTCTGGCACAAGGGCTAATTGAGGAAGGAACTTAGCGTCCTCTTTTTGGCATCCCAAAATCTGGTACCCCTAACTGAGTGACTTAAGTCTCCAGTACTATAATGGCAGCTCAAATGGTGATGCAAGTGCAGAAAGCAGGAGACCTAGAGTAGCCTTCACAACCATGTAAGCACAATTCAAAAAGTCAGGCTTCAACACACACCTGAAAAAACAAAGAGCACTTTTTTTTTTGGAAGAAGTTAAGCAAGCCCTCACCGCATTGGGGGAGATATAAGACCCCAAAATTATGACAGACAGTTACTGCATTATGTTCTGCAACACTCGTAATTCTCACAGATGGACATGCTGTACAGTCCAAATCTTGTGAAATGCTACTGCAGGGAGATATGACAGAAATACACACAATTCACTAGAAGCCTGCCGAGTGTTCCATACCAACTCCAACGCACAGAAGAAAAAAACTAGACACCTTGATTTTCTGTACAAACTTCATTGCTGGCAGTAGGGATTAACATACCTAAGGAAACAATGCTGCAAGGTCAATATCCTCACCACGACCTACAAAGTCTTTGCTCGGGGAGAGCATTCTTACCTACCAAGTTTTTCTGCCTCTGCACTGTCTCTTTATGTGGCCTGCATGATGAGGCGACAACACCCCAATGGGGGGGAACTATCTCTTGACAGTCCCTCCGGATCACCGCTCGCTGAGTGCTCCACCCTTCCCGCTCAGTCATCACTCACAGTGGCCCACCGTGAATCCTATTGGACTGGACTCCTTGGAGACTGGGGGGGGGGAGGAGAATAACAAAATCTGTAGTGACATGATCTGTCCTACTTGGCCAGTTCTCAGGGACACTAAAATCAAGCTCAGATTTAGTTTCGATGCATTTTTTCAAAACGGACCATGAATAGATTTTACTAGCAGTTTTTTCGGGACATAAGCACTCGACTACTAGACAGTTAAGCATTGAAGGGTACACACAGCCTTCTAACATGAGTGCTTTTGCGCTGCTCACATTTTCACAGTAGGCTTAATTTTCATGATGTGTAGCTGAGGTCTCACCTCTCCTGCTGTTTTGTGGTCCTGCATACCTCAATATTTTTCAGGCGGGTGAATATTAAATAGCCTTCCTAAGTCTTTATGCAGAATGAGGGATGCTGGCATCTGTTCTGCTGTGTGACTTCCGTGTCAGCAAAAGAACAGAACTGTGGTTAATGGTGTAAGGAAGAAAATAAAAACGGCTATATTATTTTAAAATACTGTTCCTTACGGGCATCCACACATATGTTTTACAGGTTTTGTCTTAATCTGGGGATTTAAAACAATGCTGCATCAGGCAGTGTGATAAAAAAAAATTATGTTTGTTGCTGAGGACCAATCATAAATCATCATCTCCTGCAGCGTAACTGCATATGAGGTAAAAAAAAAATATGTCATGCGCACTCACTAAAAACCTTGTTCAACTGGTGGGACTGATATTCTCGCGGTCTTTTCATGCCATACAACCAGTCCAATGGTTGCAGACATCTTAACACGTTTGATGTAATTGCTGCATTTTAAGGATAAATTATAATTGGGGCTGTAATTATTTCACCTGGGTCACGGATTTCACAATTACCGTGAAATCGGTAGTCCTCCGTGAAAATCCTGCAAACACAGAATAGCATTTCAATTCACACCTAATCTAATCCTCCTTTCTACTACTTCTGATATATACAGTACCAGAGGTAAATAAATGTCTTGATTCGGAAAACAAAGTAAAAGTCATTGAATGTGAGCAGACGGCGTTACTTAGTGAAGCAAACTGGAGAAACGTTCAGATTTACTCAGTTTAAAGAAATAGCAGGGATGAAACTCTGAGTAAAACAAAGATTCAGGTATCCGTCTGTTCTTCATTGGAGAGTGCTGCTACAGGCTGCTACGTGATCACAAGCAGGGCTACATAATGTATATTTCAGTTTAGTTTAGGTATGCCATCCTTGCCTTTCTGATGTAGCCTTACCAGATAATCTTATTGCATCAGTGCTCCCCAATTCATATATATGTCTCTGTCTCCATCAGAGCGGCCGGTCAAGTCGGCTGAAAGTTATGGCTAGATGAGTAAGGGCTTTGAAGAATAAACAAATGAGGCCCTCTTAGCAAAATAATAGATTGGGAAATATTTTGGAAATTGGAATCAGGGTTGCACCAGAAGCACAACATCAGTTGGCAGCACTTCTCAATGCGGTTCTTCTGTTTCAATCAATATCTATTGTTTGGACCGTGAAATTTGCCATTTTTCTCTGTGAAAAAATTATGGCCTCGATTATAATACAGTAATCTGTGTTGTTTTTTGGAGGCACTGAAAGATGCTATTATTATCCTGTACTGAGTGGTAGGATTATTCATAAAATGTGTTCAGTTAAAATGCTGTTACTTCTCCTGATTCAGTCGTTAGCTTTATGTGTGATTCAATGTTATTTCTCAGTTACTGTACATAGTAATATCTCACAATGAAGCAGAATTGATGGGTTTTTTTTCAGCAAAAATATACAGTATATGAACCATTCTGTGGCTACTTGAGAAACTGTATTATATGTCTTGGAGCCTCTTCTTTTTTTTGGTGCTACAATGGTTTTGGCTTTGGTTGGTCTGTTATAATCAACAGTTTGGCACATGGTGTACCCTGGTAGGCATAGAACTAGAAGAAAAAGACTAGAATGGCAGCGCAGGGGCTTAGCTCCTCATAGAACCATTTGAATCCACTGTAAATAGTTTATTTTGCTCAACAGCTTTAGTATGTAGTATCTTTGATGATCAACAGGTACCACCTATGGTACATACAATGAATACTTATACGACCTAAAGTATATGACACCCAGGTTTACTCAATACAGGGTACGGTGCTATAAGGTACACGGTACCAGTCTGCACTGACATTACTTTTTGGTGATACTGTATATGATTTAATAGAACTGCAGTTACTGTTCTGAGTGGATTAGCTGAAGCTACCTATGGAAATAAACATGGCTATACATTCCTGGAGTTAATTGCAGATAATTTAAAGTTTTCATATGATATTTAATAATATATTTTAATGACAAATCAATTGTGCAGAGCTAGGACTAAAAAGATATGTTTCAGAAAATGAAAGTTTTTTGAACTTGGTTGAACACGTGGTGTTACCCATGCATGAAAAAAGCCACTGAAAAGCTAGCGCAGGGAACCATCTGGCACCCCCCCAACCACATCCTGGTCCCTTTCCTCTATGGATGTCCTAGTGTCCAGTGGCACTCCACATACTTCGACTGGCCATTGCCATAATCATTAATATTTTCTTGTTGTCCACTGTCACCCTCTGCTGCCCTCAGCAGTTCTGCACCACCGTATAAGCGATTTCCCTGGCATCTAGTGTCATCCCCCAGCCTCCTATCACATATTGACATATTAATACTGATTGCTGTGGTGTCTACTGGCACCACCTGTCCTCCGATGCCCCTGCCCTACATGCTTAATTACTCCCTGGTGTCTATGTGGGGGGGGGCTGGATGATGTGCTCAGTGCATGGAGGGGGCTGCTAGCCATCACAGAGGCAGAGTGGCACCGGGATGGGTGTCTAGTGGGAGAAGGGTCATGGTAGACAATGATGATTAACTCAACATGTTGTGCCGGTGCATCAGAGGGTGGGTGGCACCACTAGACACCACAGTAATCAGTAATAATATGTTGTTGTGTGATATGAGGGTGGGGGCTGGCAATAGACACCAGGGAAATGGGCGCTGGACACCAAGGCATCCATAGAGTCAACGTATCATGATCGGGGGTCTTGACTAGCATTTAAGTAATGTGCCCTGAGGTCTAATCACCAGCTTTTTGCATACTTGGGTTATACCACCTGCCAAAGTTCACAAATCATTCATTTTTGAAATGTATCTTCTTAGTAAGAGCACTGCCTAATTCAGTTCTCAGTGAAATATAAGGACTATATCGGACATTTCAAATCAACATTTATTGGCATAGAGACAGCAGTTCTGATAAGTGCTGCCATGCTAGTCTTTCTCTTCTAGTCTGGTGCATTCCAGCAACAGTTGCTGTAGCCACAGAACTATTAGTGAACTTTTATTTAAGCAAGCATTGCGCCATACTTTCACATGAAAAATAACCACACAGCATCCGTCATTTTCCAGAATCCTATGGTTGTGGAGATATTAGCAGATTAGTGTTACATGGGTTCCTTGCCCTGTATGGCTGTTGTATGGCTCCCATGTACCTCAGTATTTTTCAGGAGGGTGAATATTAAATAGCATCCCTCTTCTTAAGTCAATATGCAGAATGATGCATGCTGGCGTCTATTCTGCTGTGTGACTTCCATGTCAGCAAAAGAACAGAACTGTGGGTAATGGCGTAAGGGAGAAAATAAAAATGGCTATTCTTTTTTTTACCTTCCTATTGGGCTAGTAGCATATCTCATTTCCCCTGTCATCATACTAACTGCCAGCAGATTAGGCTGTATGGTCTATCGAGTCTGCTCGAACCTCAGATCCCTACCTGGGTACCAAGGCCTTCCACCCTCCTTGTGTTCCAGAACACCTATCATCCCTCCCCACCCCACTGGGTTAGGCCTTCCCTTGATACTTTCCCTTTCTGTATCCATCCCACCCTCTCTTAAAACCTTTCACCATGGAAGTCTGAACCAGGTCTCCAGGCAATGCATTCCATGGTTCCACCACCCTCTCAGTGAAGAACCTCCTCCTCTTTCCCCCCTCATCCTTCCACCTTCCAACTTCAGATCATGTCCTCGGGTGATACCTTCCTCCTTTAGTCTAAACATCCCCTCTGTATTTCCCCTGTTTATTCCTTTGAGGTACTTGAAGACCTTGATCATGTCCCCCCTGTCTCGCCTCTCATCCAGTGAAAACAGGCCGAGCTCCAACAGACTTCCCTCATACATCAGATCCCCTAGTCCTTGTATCATCTTGGTAGCCCTCCTCTGGACCCTCTCCAGGAGCTGTATGTCCCTCTTTAAATGTGCCCTCCAGTACTGCACACAGTACTGAAGGTGTGGTCTAACCAGCCCATTATACAGCAGCAGAATCACTTCCCTGCTCCTCTAGGTGATGCCCCTTGCGATGCATCCCAACATCCTGTTTGCTTTGGCAGCCGCTGTCCTGCACTATTCAGAGTTATTCAGAATTGCATCCATCATGACCCCTAGGTCTCCCCCCCCCCCCGTTGAGGCCTCCAGTGCCTCCCCCCTCAGGGTATATACATGAGTGGGATTTCCCCACTCTAGATGCAATATCTTGCACTTGGAGGAATTGAAATTTAATTTCCAGGTGTGAGCCCGCCTGACCAGGGTCAACCTCTCCTCTTCCTCCTCATCTATTGCTCCCATCTTAGAGTCATCAGTGAAGAGACTCATTTCACTCCCTATTCCTTCTCAGATGTCAGATATGTATGCATTAAACAGAATCGGACCCAGACCGCTACTGACTCCTCTGGGGTTTGAGAGCTTCCCATCGACCATGGTTCTTTGAGTGTGACCAGTTAGCGAGTTTTGTATCCATCTTACCATCAATGGGCCCACCCCAACCCCGTCAGTTTCCCCACCAGGCCATAGTGGGAGACATATCCAAGTGAGCAAAATTACTGCACCCACGCTCAGGAGGAGTTCGCCACCAAGGTAATAAACCTGTAAAATCCAATATTTCTCCAAAACAGTAGCACTCTTTCACAGCAAAAAACAGAGACACAAACTGCAATTCACAACATATGTTGTATTTTATTTCACCAATTGTGAGAGCCCCTGGCATCTCGGCAGAGTGCCTTCAAGGGGGCATAATACTGAGTTTTAACCTTAAGCATTTAAATACAATTGAAAAAGTGACATCACACAATCTTTAACCAATCCAAACTAAATACATGTTTTAACCAATAAAAGGGGAAGGGAAGGGGAGGGGAGCTGAAGAGAAGAAAGAAGGGGAATGGAAAAGTGGAAGGGAAATTAGAGGAGGAAGAACAATGGATGGGGAAAAAAGATTAGTACAGGGAGTGGAGAGAAAGGGGGTAAAGTGCAGTGGGGAAGGGGGAAGGTTTAGAATAAAAGGGAGGGAAGGGGAGGGAAAGGGGGAGCGGGACAAAGGGAGTGGAAAGAGGAAAAAACATTTTTTTTAACGAAAATGGACAATAAAATTCAAAAGAGAAGGGAAATTATTCCCTAATTCCCATTATTAATCTTGCAATCTGAATTATGTACTAATTATGGATACAAGTTATGTTAAGTTATAATGTGCCAGTGTAAAAACCTTTTCTGTGTACTTTTACAGGGGTTCTCCTAGAACACTAGGGATACACCAAACTTATGAATGGAAATAGGTTTTAAAGCTGGAGCAAATAACCAGGCTAGACAGTTTCTTTCTATACTTATCTTTAGCCTATCAACAATTTATGGCTTGTATTTCATTTTAGAATACATTTAAAAAAATGATTTACACATATCCAGAATAGTACAAAAAAATTCATTTTAACTTTTACGATGTTTCTCTTATACTTGTAGAGGGATAGATACAGAAGAACTGCGGTAGACCCATCTAGACCAGAAAATACTACTGGAATGCCAACTGTACTGGAAGGAAGATTTTTCTTACATATTGCAACCTGTAAAATTATAGAAAAATACAATAAAGATCATTATCCAATGTAATTAACAGTGTACAGAGAAATACATATAATGAACATCTAGTTCACACCACTTTTAGAATTCAAAAATATCTATTCTTTTAGAAAAGGTTTAAGGTCCCATCTTTCATTGAGTCCGAAGGGAGCCACTGTGTTAGCCTTAAAGATCCAAGAACTAACTTTCTGTAACAACTTATTTGGCCTATCACCTCCTCTAAGATTAGCTTTTACGTGTTCCAATCCCATAAATTTTAAATGCAAAGCATTATTATTATGTACAGTAGAAAAATGTCTTCCAATAGGTGTGTCCATTCTTTGATTAATAATGGACCTTACATGTTCCTGAATTTGTTCTTTTAATGGTCTAATAGTTTTCCCTATGTAGAACAGGTCACAAGTACACCATAACATGTATACCACAAATAAAGTTTTACAGGTAATGAACTCTCTAACCTCAATTGTAACATTATTTGGTAATACCAAACTGTTACACACATGCATATATTTACATATGTTACAATTGCCACATCTGTGGTTACCTATAGGCTTCTGTGGTAGCTATGTCTCTTTTTTTAGGCTTGTTCTGATAACATTGACTGTTCACCAGTTTATCCTGCAGATTAGCTGTATGTCTGAATGTTATTCTTGGTTTCTCAGGGAGAATGTTATTTAATTCAGGATCACTTTTTAGTATATCCCAGCCATTCCAAACAATGTTCCCTACAGCTCCTGAAATTCCATTGTATTCCAGTGAGCATGTAACTTGACATGTCTCATTTTGATCTTCTTTTGTCCTCTTGACTAAAAAATCCTTCTGTTTTTTACCCTTAATTCTGGCTAATGCTTTGTTTAATACTACCTCTTTATAGCCTTTCTCCCCGAACCTTTGCAATAGTTCTTCTGCTTGTTGCTCAAACTCACTATCAGATGTTCAGTTTCTCCTTATCCTAACTAATTGTCCATATGGTATGGAATTCCTTAACTTAGCTGGATGTGAACTGTCATTTCTTAATAGTGAATTGGTACAACTTTCTTTTCTATATCCTTTAGTATGAATACATCCAGTTTCTTTGTCGCCCTCTAATGTAATGTCTAAAACATTAACAATATTTTCATTTATAATTGCTGTAAATTTCAAATTTAAATCATTTTGATTAAGCCACTGAATGAATTTTTCTGCAGTTTCTATATCCCCATGCCAAATACAGAGGCAATCATCAATGTAACTTTTCCATTGTATGATATTTTCTGCATAAGGATTGGCATTAGGATTATAAAGTGTCTCCAATTCCCATAATCCCAAGAAAAGATCGGCATATGCTGGGGCCATTGATGCCCCCATCGCAGTGCCACATATTTGTAAATAAAATTCATTATTGAATTCAAAATAACTGTGATGTAATATCAATTCTAATATTTATTTTAAGAATTGTACTCGGGCACCAGTATGTTCTCGATTTTTCAACAAAAAATATTGTGCTGCTCTAATACCATCAGCATGCCTTATAGATGTATATAAGGCTTCTACATCTATGCAAATCCATAGACAGTTTTCATTCCATGTTGAATTGCACATCTTATTAATGGTGTCCCCAGTGTCTCTCAAGTAAGATGGTAATTGTACCATACTATATTGTAAATACAAATCCACAAATTCACTTAAATGCTCTGTAATGGAACCAGTACTGGAAACAATTGGTCTCCCTGGTGGATTTGTCATGCTTTTATGAATTTTGGGAAGACAATATAGGGTTGGAACTACAGGAAAATCACAGAATAGATATTTGAATTCTTGATCATTGATATCTCCCCTATGAACAGCTTCATCCAATAATTCACATAGCTGCTTTCTAAACATCAATGTTGGATTACATGAGAGTTTTTTATAATTGTTGACATCAAACAATAGAATTTCCACCATTTCTTTGTACCCTTCTCTGTCCATTAACACAATGTTACCACCTTTATCTGTTTTTTTAATTACTACTGCTGGATTAGTAGTTAATTCTTTAACAGTCTGTCTTTCTATATTGGTTAGATTTAAAACAGTTGTTTTTTTTACTGTTTTTATTCAACAATTCTCTCGCCTTCTATAATACTGTGTTTTCAAAAGCAGCCACATTATTATTCATGATAAAGGGACAAAAATCTGAATTATTTTTAAACATGATGTTCCGCATTTTCTTAATCTTCTGGTATGGACAGTCCTTCCATTCCTGGTAAGTCAGTATTTTCTGAGATATCCATCTCCCTGATTCCTACAGTTTCCCCAACCAATTCAGAGAGTAGCTGATCCTTAATCTCTCTTGGGTCTCCATCTTTGTCCATTTTGGCCAATAGATAGTCTAATGTCTCATCCAATGTCCCTTCATTAATTTCTCTGGTTTCCAAAAAAAACATGTTTCCACTAATATTTAAATCCACTTCTATTGAAAAGAATATTTTCAACTTGATTTTTTGAAATAACTTAAATAGATCAATAAAAATAGTGAAATTATCTATGGGTGGGGTCGGGACAAAATTCAAACCCTTTTGGAGCAAAGTAAGATAGTGGAGGACAGTCAAATGCCTTACTGAAGTCTAAAAATAGTACATCCGCCAGCCTTCCCCTGTCCAGTTCAGATGTTACCCATTCATAGAACTCCATGAGGTTAGTTTGACATGATCTGTCAGGCACAAAATCATGCTGCCTGCTATCCTGCCCTCCCTCCTTCTACAAGAATTCTCCAATTTTTCCTTCAGTATACTGTCCATTAATTTACCCACTACTGATGTAAAACTGATGGATCTATAGTTTCCTGGCACTTCCCTCGATCCCCCCTTTATGGATAGGCACCACATGCGCCTCTAGCCAATCCCTGGGTATCTTGCCTGTCTTGAGCAACCGATTGAAGAGCTCTACCAGAGGTGCTGCCAGTACATCTGCCAGTTCTCATAGTACTCTCGGATGTGTGCCATCTGGCCCAGGAGATTTATCTTTCTTTAGGTCCTTTAGGGCTTTCCACACCTGTTCAGTGGAAATAGCATCATCTGTCCCCCCCACCTTACTGGCCTGTTTATCCATATCCAGATAGGACCACTCTGGGTTACCTCCCCCTCCCTCTTGCTTCCTATCTGTTTCCCCCACTACCCCCTCTCTAACCCTACCATCTCCTCCGTGTCTTGCTTTGTTAGTATACCCTCCCCCTTGCCAGTGAACACAGAGGCAAAAAGTACTCATTTAATACCTCCACCTGGTCCCTCACCTCTTCCACCCACCCTCCTTCTGTTCTCAATCTGCCTAGCTGGACCTTGGTTTTCCTCTGCTCCCCAATGTAGCTGAAGAACCCCTTTTCCCCTCCCCATATTCCCTGTGCCAGTCACTGCTCTTTACTGGACTTAGCCCCCCGCACCATCCAGGTGACTTTTCTAGATGAAAGATGGTAAGCTTCCTTTTCCCTTTCCCCTCTCATTGCTTTGTATTTTTTGTAGGCAGCCTTCTTCTCCCTGACTGCTACCTGAACCTCCCTAGACCACCAGCATAGTTTATGTGTCCAAGCTCTCTTACACTTGACCTTAGCACAGATCCTGACTGTCTCATGAAGTCTTCTTTTAATGACCTCCCATCTCTTTTCTACATTTGTCCTCATTGTAACCCCCTTCAAGTGATCCTTGCGAATGCTTCTCATGCCCATAAAATCTGCCCCCCTGAAGTCTGCAGTCAGTGTCTTAGAGCTCTCCCCTTCCCCCCATATTAATTTGAAACCAGACAGTGTTGTGGTCACTCCCAGCCAGGGGTTCCTCTACAACTAGGTCCCTTACCAGATCCCCATCTGCCAGAACCACATCCGGGACATGCCCCTCATCTGTGGGCTCCACCACATGCTGTATTAGGAACACATCCTGGAAGCAGTCCAGCAGCCTCTGCTCCCTGGCCACCTTCGAGAACATGGTTTCCCAATTTGTACCTGGCATATGAAAGTCCCCCATCAACACCACTCTCTCCCCTTTTGGTCCTCACTGGACTATGATGTTGTCCAGCAAGCCTTCCTCCTGTGCATTCCCCAACCTGGGGGGCCTACATACTACTCCCAACTTGACCTTACCTCCTGCAGGAGTTCGTACTGCTGTAGCATTTTTGGTATCAGATGTGCCAAGTGAGTGAGCGAGCGATCAGCGGGTGGGGATATTAACAGGATGACCGGGAGTGTTGGAGAAGAAACTCAATTGGCAGCAGCAGAAAATCAACATTAAACAATGTTTGGAAATGCAATCAACAGCAGCAGAATACAAACATTAAACAACATTTCACTGGCAGTTGGGGGGGAGGGAGTGAGACAAACTTAACTGCCTCATAATGTAAATTAATAAATGGGAAGTGAAAACCAGCTAATCAGAACAAAAGCTGCCCATACACAAAATCTGTTTCATGCATGGGTAAAAAAAGGAGCTGGCAGTGAAAAGGCCAATATTCTTGTGCCGTAGAACATTGGCATTTTGACTGTTGGCCATCTTTTCTTTACCCAGTGTGATAGAAATCCAGAGATTCATGCATGGCTGAACAACCAAAAGGACAGAAAGTTCATCTCCTCCTCCCCCCGAAGCTGCCGGTGAAATGTTGTTTGTTTGTATTCTGCTGCTGTTGATTACATTTCCAAACATCATTTAATGTTCATTTTCTGCTGCTGAAAATTGCGTTTCTTCTCTAACACTCCCGGTCTACCTGTTAATATCCTCACCCGCCGATCGCTCACTCACTTGGCACATCTGATACTCAAAATGCTGCAGCAGTAAGAAGACAGGGGAAATGAGATATGCTACTGGCCCAATAGAAAGGTTAAAAAAAGTTTTCCTTAGCCCATAGCTAAACATGGTAACATGGACTCTTTGGGCATTCTGTTCTCACTGGCAGTGCTGCAATGTGACTTCTTTCCAGACTACCACTGTAGCCATTGTGCTGCCAGTCTCCCGGTGTAAAATAAACGATTGTTTCAGTTTATGTTTTAAAAGTGTGCTTTTAATCAGGCATCTTCCTAAATTTCTAAAGTCAGTTGGCAGGGTGTATGTACTGGCAGTTTGTGTACTTGTCTGCCCCTCTAGCAGTCCTCCCATATAACTAAAGCCCTATATGCAAATGAGCTTATGGATATTAAACAATGTAGGCGGAAGGACTATTTTTAACACAGATTAGCAGAATAAAATATTTTTTCTACAGGTAAGTATGATTTTTATAACTGTACTAACTAAAAAAAAAAAAAAAATAGAAACCCATTTTATTAGCGCAATAAGACACTCCAGGGTGTGCATGGAACATATTTTACTGCACACCAGGGGCTAAAGGCACTTGGCCAAGGCCTCATACCTTATTACACCCCTGGCCATGCAGTAAAATATGTTCCAGTCACACCGTGTCATGTCTTATTGCTTACTTATGAGGCATTTAACATACAATCATGGTTCTCAAATCAATAAGATGTGTGCAGTGCTTGTGCCAAGCTCTGCTTACACCAAAAAGTTTGCAGCTGGTCCTAGGCCCACGTATGCAACTCTTTGCTATTCCAGCAGGGCTGGTGCAGTAGCTTCACTTTTAAAACAGTACATCAGCTTACGCTAAATGTTTTTTGCAAGCCCCATAAGTGTACCGTCATGGAAGCAAAGTTATACCATCATGTCAGACTATACATAATGTGGTACAGTACACCCTTATTTCCTCATCTGTCTCCACCATCACCCCCTGTTACTAAGGTCACCTTGTGTGTATCACTTGCCTGCTTGAAACCTGTTATCATTTCATGACCTACCACCACTGCTGGGAGGCAGTTCCAGGCGTCCACAATTAATGACAGCAACCCATGGCATGATGACCTAATGTCATGTCTCAGAGCATAATAGTTTTGTTCTTAAGGATTTACATAAAGAGAAATGGATTGCTATGCGTTTGTAATGGATTTTTTCACACACCCGGGGTGTGTGATGACTCATAAACCGCAAGAGCAAAGCACGAGCAGTTTATGCGGTCATCACACACTGAGTGTGTGTGAAAAAAATCCATAACATAAAACTTACCAATCCATTATATTTTATAATTGCTAGTGCATATGTTTAAATCATATTTCTAGCAGCTTGAAAGAAAAATATTTTTTTTTAGCTACAGTGCAGTTTTATTTTTGAATAAATCGAACTGGACATGAATAAAACACAGTTAAAAATACTGCAGTTGAAATACTTTTTGTGAAACAATGGAATGTAACAGTTTCTTTGGGAAATGTCATAGCAGCTGGATTTTGGATTATTATGAAGTGTCATATCAACCTGATTTCAGGTTATTATTGCCTTTAGAGCATACTAACCTGAAGTCGGGTTCATACGTATTTTTAGCAAACCCGTAATCTGGTTGATATTTATGGTCACCAGTAATTATAATACTCTGATTTTCACTTATAAAATGGGCATGTGAAAATAAGCATTGTGATTGGCCAGAAAGACACTGTCAAATATGTTTTACACATACAGAACAAAAAAGTACAGGCAACTAAATCAATGCCCCTAAATGGAATGTTGACAGATAGGCATGGAATGTTAAGAAAAATTCAGGTAGCCATCCATCTTTTTTCAGCCTCAGAGAAAATCAGAAATACAATATCGAGCGAGTGTTCTGTTAATTTCAATGTTCGCATACCAGAATAAAGCAAACGAAAGTACAGTCCCCAAAACAGTTTCAGCATGATTCCTGGTGAGTCAGTCAGCTGAATGCCAGCAACCGATAAACTTTCCGAGTAGCGCTTTCAGTTTCAATGCTCCAGTCAATTTCAGTGGTATGGTCAATTTCATCAACCTGAGTAAATGAGATGTCATTGTTTGTAACAGATAGCTAAGCATGTGTCAGTTTCAACACTAATTTGTTATAATTTTGAGTAGATAAGTTAAAAATTAAACCTTTTGCTACCTTACTGTTTGGTAGTGTTTTTCAACCTACTGTTAGTTTACACTGTCTCAAGCAGTTTTACTGTCTCAATTAAAAGGGCTTATTTTTCCTTGCATGGGGAGACTGTTCAAATAAAGCTATATTTTAGTGTAAATTATATATTTCCTGAACATTTTTTTAATTTCTAATAAAAGTTCTCCATTTTATAAGCACAGTAAGACACTCCAGGGTGTGTGTTGAACATATATTACCACACGTCTGTGGCTGAAGTCACTCTGCCTGCGACCTCATGACTTACTATGCCCCAGCCGTGCAGTAATGTATGTTCAACACACACCCTGTCATGTCTTATTGCTTACTTGTCACACCAAGTCCTTTGTAGTCATACAGGTATCCAGAAAGCATGCCATGAGGCAAACATAAATTTCAAAGTGGTAGAAGTTTGCCTTGAGCTGCTCCTTGAGGCTTTTCTACACTCTCCAGGCAGACCTACCCACACTCCTGGACTGCATGCAGGTTTTAGGACTCTGGGCTGCTAACATAATGGTTCACCTTTCTGCTATTTGTGACATTTCATTAGCAGGCAAGCTGCAACCCCACCCCCCAAATCTCTCAACACATTTTCAAGAGGTTAAGGGTCTTCGAAATTTACATCCACCTGTGGATGAACTACTCCCACCCAGGGATATTTTTTTTTCCAACTCTGTTTATCTACCACAATCCCAGAACTCACTCTGGTGTCCCTCTCACACCTCCCACCCTCTACTGCCCTGTCTGAAGCTCTCCTCTCCGGGCAGTCAATGACAGACACTCCCCTTTCCATCCTGATCCATTGACCCATGAGCGCTACTGGTCGATGGATTCTATTGTTAGCTGTACAGATTTGGGTGGTGTCTGAGTGGGAAAATAGAAGGTTCAGTGCCTACCTGGTGCCACACTTTGTAGGGAAGGTCAGCAGATCCAGAGGATTGCTAGTGCTGCTGGACGGCAAGGAGAGATGCACATCACTGTCACCTGTGGGCAAATGATGTAAATGGTAATGAGGTTAGGGTAATGCAGTTAGACTTCAGTGAATGGTGGATGAATCCTAGATATATGGCATGCATTTTAACCTTTTATGAGGTGCTACTGGGCTATAACATGGGTGAAGGTAGTACACTCCACACCAAGACCAGACAGCAAACCAAGGCAGTTGCCCACATGAACATTAACTCCACAGCCATCAAATCTCCGGTCTGCTAAATCCACAGGCCAGTAGTAAAGATGACACATGCTTATCCATTGTGGACATGATGTAGTCTGTCACATTGTGCCTTTTATGTAGAGAATACAGCAAAGAAAATAAATGACAATTGATATATGATTGTTTTACAATTAATTCACATGCTGTTTTCACATTCTTTCCATTAGTGGTTAAGTAACATTATATTCCAATGGAGAATTTTATATGCATATTTTTCCTGTGTGATTTACACGTTCTTGTGAAAGAACAAAGGGATTGCATTAAGGAATCTTCAAGCATGAATACCAATGAGTTCCACATTGGTGAAACAGTGCAAGTAAATTTCCTCACCAAACAAGTAGCAGATGATGGAACATTCTTTGAAGCAGAAAAAAACATATAATGGATTTGTTATGTTGTGCAGAGTAAGTGTCCAGGAGTTTTGCCTATCTGCAATGTAATAATAGCAATCTGCATTGTGAACACAAAATAGTGTCAGTTAACATTGCATTGATTTCCAGACATATTGTCGTAAATATTTCAGATGTTTTATTTTGGGTGATTACAATGTATTTTAAATTGATTTACTGACGTAACCACAATTGACATAACCACACCCCAATGATACAGTGCCATCTTGCATACCCAGCTACCCGAAACTTGTGCCAGGCTAAGCATTGCCCCCAGGTTGGCACGCAGTAGGCATCAGCCATGGCATTTGGGGCAATTACCAGACTCCAACATCTAATGTTGTTGTGGTTTTGGTATAGAAAAAACATTCATATGTACTCCCTGTGCTGTGGAGTGGTGATAGTCATATGGTAGGCATATCATTAGGTGACCTAAATAACATTTCACACTAGAAGCATAAATGCAATGTGTCCACTAGTGACAGTTGTGATTGTGCAGTATGGGTTTATTCAGATAAGATGGTACAGCACAATATGGTCTTTCAGCATCTTTTTTGTATGAAAGATGATTCCCTCTGTATCCTTATTTATACCGTGTCTATCACATCCACCCACTCCCTCCGTTACTCCCATATAGGGTCCATACCCAGTCATTCAAACTATTCCAATGCCATACCAGTCTCTCAAAAGCAACACACCTTGGTGTGTAACCTTTGCACATTTTAGTGTAAGACCTTGCTGAAATCCAGGTAGGCCACATGTGCTGAGCCTCCCTGATCCAGCACCTTAGTAAACCAGTACAAACAAATATGTAACATTACTCTGACATGACCTTTCCTTAGTGAGTCCATGCTGCCTTGGGTGTTTTGCACCACTTTACTCCAGGAATTTCACTACCTTCTCCTTAAGCATTGACTCCATCAGCTTCCCTACCACCAAGGTCATGTTTAAAGGTCTTTAATATAATCTAATCAAACATTGTGCTTGATACACAGCAGAGCAGGCATAGTCACTGAGGGTCCAAAGAATGAATGGAGAGTGCTGGACTTTATTTGTCTTGTGGTGTATACATTCAAGTGTTGCTAATATTTAATTTTATTGCTGTGTATAGGTAAATCGGTTTGCAACAGTGTGCACACCATGATGAAGGCAATGAGAAATGTGTTTCCAGATAGAGAGGCACTCTTTGACAAACTTATAGAGTTAGGCCGTGAGCAACAGTTATTGCACCAGAAGACAAGTGATATTAAAGAACAGTTTCCTCAGAGCAAAACAAAATAAAACTGAGATCAGCACACAAACAAAATCCAGTGAAATATCAAGTGGTAAGATGAGCAGTATTTGGTGACATGGAGAGAAAACATACATAAGACAAAGTTAACTGTCATATGTAACTGATGATACTTCAGTAATCCACAGTTTCTTCATGGATATAGTCACTCTTTAAACAAGCATTTGTCAATGCCGAATGTTTACTTGCTGGTATTATCTTTGGAAATGCATGAGTTAGACAGATGCAGAGTAGGAATGTCAGTGAAGTATTGAACTTCACGCCAACCCCACCTCCAACCTGCAGAGACGGACAGGCATTGGGGTACATGTTTGGGTTGTCGCCCATAACGTTCATGCCATTTCACCTCACCCTGTCCTGCAGACATCAAGTGTTGAGGTGTGCCCTGGGGTGTTCGGCTTTACAATCACCCCACTCCATAAGGACATATGCTGAAATGGGTGCAATAGAGGAGAATGGGGGGAACTCTGGAGCCGAAGAGACCAAGGCACACCTCGATGCCTGTCAGTCAGTACAGGGTGGGATGTTATGGTTAGAAACCCTAATGGCCCAGGAGTTTGTTGGTATTTGCACTACAAATTTTCAACATGACCTTTTTGTGACCTCCACCTCATGAAAGCATTTGGGACCTCTTCTCATTACCAGTTACACACTGCCGCACCTCCACAACCTGCTTCTCTCCTAAGCTGCTGCATAATGTTTCTTGCGCATGTGCACAAGCAAACATAGAAATACAATTTCTGGGTTGCGGGTGATGGTTTAAAACTGGATTATTGCAAAAGGAGGCAATGTGCCCAAAGGTGGCAAAACACACTGGGTGTTCATAGAAGTGCTCATCCTGTATTTTTTTATAGTGTATAATACTGTGTGAAATATGCCTATGTCAGTTCTTTTGCTTTCAAAATGAAATCGACTCATGCAGTCTCTTGAGGTTCTATAATGCTATTCTACCATAGTAGGGTAGAATAACATTCCATGACCTTTGAACTGTGGTACATCCGATTTTTGAAAGGGATGGAATTCTATACAGAACACCGCTCCACTATACACTAGGTAATGTAGGCAGTTTCTGAATAGTTTAATTGCACAGTAGACATGCATGGTTCATATTGATATTCTGGTTGTGATGTGCAAAGTGATTAATCAATTAGGAAAAAGTGAATCAGATAGGATTAAATGTCAGGGTCATCGAAGCAGACATACCATTTTATGTTTCATTTGTGTTTTCTTCACTATGTTGCAGGAAACCAGGGTTCTAAAGTGCCCAAAAATACCGTGCAGAAGACCAGAGAAGGTAAAATCAAATGTGTCTCACCTCCAGGGCTATATAGAGAATACTGGATGGGCAGCTATGCACAACTATTGTGTTTTGCCACAGAGGGGTTCTGATTCCCTAAGACCTTGACAGCAAAGCTCGAGAGGTCCATGGGAAGCAGAACCCCGAGGTGGCAAAACATACTGGTTGTGCATAGTGATGCTCATCCTGTATTTTTTTATATAGTACTGTGTGAAAAATGTGTTTGTGAGTGAATTGTTTTGCTTTCAAAATGAAACTGAGACCTGCAGTCTGTAGTGGTTCTAAAATGCTTTTCTACCACAGTAGGGTAGAATCACATTCCATGACCTTTGAACTGTGGAACATCATTTTGAAAGTGATGGAATTCTAGAGAGAACAACACTCCACTACTCACTATTAAATAATATTCCTTCATGAAAGGTTTCATGCATGCTTGATACTACCCCTTTTTCTTCGTGCATAAAACAGTATCGTAAGTCCGGGTGCTCAAGTGGGTTGAATAATCTTTAAGTGCAATAGTACTTCCTCACTTGCCTTTTTAAAGTACCGCCTCCATCACAGTTTTATTGTGTGATCTCCAGTGCTGTTGATCATAGAATATTGCACTGCATTTTCTTCATCCTGGTCAGATATTGATACCCATTTCTCATTTGCTACCTTGCTCTCCTTAAGCAATGGTGTACATATGTTGCAGTCATTCAGTCTGTATTCATATGACCTATAAGAAAAAACCCTGCACTGTTGTAGTTCCCTTCTTGACTCCCCTGTTGGTGTCATTTCAGAGGTTCTGCCTCCCATAGGAGACACACATGCTCACAGTATTGAGCCCTGCGTCACCAAGTTGATCACTTTCCTCTTTAATGTGTTGTTATGAAATACTCTACAGTATGATGGCTTTCTAACAACATATTATTTTCCAAACTGATCAGTTCAAATAGGACCCCTTGGCCTTTCAGTGACATCATCGGTGTTCTATATGGACCATGTTTAAAGCCTTGCCAATTTAAGTAAATGCCAAGTCAGTTTTATGCCCAAATCCATTCACATGGTCAAACAGTAAAAGAGAAAAGATACAGAAGGAACCACCATTGACAACAGTTGGATTTATTTGGTACTTGGAAAATAACTTTTAAGCCAAGGCTCTTTTACAAAGGTTCCACATCATGTGAACAGAATACAGACATTCAATCAATAAGTTTACAGAGTTTTAGGACATTTGAGACACTGAACAGCACAATAATCAGGAAATGGTTACATAGTTTCTTGGACATTTACAACACTGTACAGTATATGGACATCAACTTTAGTTGCTTACAAGTGCAGGTAAGGTGCAGAGGCACTAGAGGTGAGGTTAGGTTAGGTTGGCAGAGGGTCAGTAAGGACAGGATTTTGGTAGGGGAGGAGGGGGAACCTCTAGTAAAAGTGGTCAAGAGGGCAGGGCTGAGGCCAGGGAGAGAGACCCATCCTAATATGGAGGGGATGGGTGTACAGAAGCAGCCCCTTTGAGTAATTCAAAGGCATTGTCAAGTTGGTCTTGTAAATGTCAGGTTTCTGAAAGTGATGTGTAGTAATGCTTCATGTGCTAGCACATTGCTGCATTTGTGCATACATTGTCTTTGTTTGTTTTGATGAACAATAGTGGTCTGCATGAGGTGTGTCCTCACATTGTGATTTGACATCTGCTACAGTTTTGTGCTGTGGTGGTCCTGCCATGCTGCTGTAATTGTTGTGTACCAGTTTCGCATTGCAGCACTGAAAGTAATGGGTCCTGAATGTAAAGTGTGTGTGTGTGTGTGTGTGTGTGTGTGTGTGTACATGTGTGCAGGTGGCATTCATCTTAATGATTGTGTAATGCTAGAAAATATGCTGTTGCCTAGGTAATGTAGGCAGTTTCTGAATAGTTTAATTGCACAGTAGACATTTTATTTATTTATTTAGTTTTGTTGACCGGGTAAGTGCACTAGACAAATCCTGCCTATTTTCAGGCACAACCCGGGGGAGGGGAATACAGATGAATGCCAACTGACTTTGAACCAGATTAAGCTGTTGGTGGTATTTATAGTGAATGAGGGAAATTTGGCCAGGACACCAGGGAAATTCCCCTACTCTTTTCGATAAGTGCCATGGGATCTTTAACATCCACCTGAACTACCACCAATCCAGGCAGATGGGACCTCGGTTTAACATCTCATCTGAAAGACGGCACCTCAGAAGTGCAGCACCCTTCTCATGCTGCACTACAGTGTCAGTACTGGGATATTAACCCAAGTGGCAGATGTGGGAACTGAACCCACAGCCCTCTGATCTCCCGGCCTCAGAGGCGAGTGTGTGTCCTACTGAGCCACTGACACATGCATGGTTCATATTGATATCTTGGTTGTGATGTGCAAAGTGATTAATTAATCTGGAAAAAGTGAATCAGATAGGATTAAGTGTCAGGGTCATCAAAACAGACATAACATTTTATGTCTTATTTGTGTTTTCTTCATTATGTTGCAGGAAATCAGGGTTCCAAAGTTCCCAAATGTACAGTGCAGAAGACCAGAGAAGGTAAAATCAAATGTGTGCCACCTCAATAAGACAACACAATATATCCCACTGGCATATCAATGAAACCAATACTTTAAAGACACTTTCAACAGAAATTTCACAAAACACAATGTATAGACACAGTTCAGCTTGTGTTTTACTTTAGTTCTGTATGTCTCCTCACCATTATCAACTATTGATGACATTTATATGAAAACGTGAGATTTGCTCCTAAAACGTTTATTCCTGTTGCTTTATCCCTACTGGAGGACATAATGCACTGCTTGTGACATCACTCTTACTCCCATGGCAACAGATTGTGATGTAACAACAGAGGATTGTGACCTGAAGTAGGGAGTAAGCTGAACTGTAAGGGACAAAGATCTTGTATTCATGCCAATTTCCTCCATCATAAATTAATGGGAGGAGAAATAGGTAGAATGTATATGGAATGCAAGCTGAATTGTACCTAGTTGTTATGTTTTTCAAAGTTATCTTGGAGGCATCTGAAGCTCTTTAATGCAGTTCAGTACAGTCATTGAACACCTACATGTCAACAGTAACCAGAATCATAGAATTGTTTGCTGAAATGGGCCAACTTGCGCACACAACACTCATACCTCACCATAGGCTGTTGTCATCCACACACCTGAAGTTGTGTCTGATCCATCTTATTCCACCATGGATAGGCAGATAACGAGATAGCCTGGCATGAGAGAGGGTGATAGAGGGCAATGAATTAAGAAATTTATGTTTTTCTTATGCATTGGGCAAAGAAACAATGGCTGCTAGTAAAAACGCCAGTGTTGTATGAGACCATAATCTTGGCCTTCTTACTGCAAGCTCACTTTTATACACATGCATGGAAAAGATTTTATGCATGGAGAGCTTGGGCTCTGATTGGCTGGTTTAGCTGATTCATTTTATAATCCAATTTTAATGATACCAGACACTGCAGTTTAACTTTTGAAGAATCATTCCTGCTTTTTATAATGCTTTTATTAAAATGAAATGTGTTAACTGAGATCTGTGTTTCACCATAGAAAAGATGCATAGAAGCACCACATGTTTTATGACAAAAATCTGATTTGCCTGCACGGTGCCTCAGATGTTCAAGGCATGGTCAGTGTATGTGGGCAAAAAGATGTCTGAAATGATGACCCTCACTTATCTAGGGCTATATAGAGAATACTAGTTGGGCAACTGTGCACAACCATTGTGTTTTGCCACAGAGGGGCTCTGATTCCTTCGGACTTTGACAGCAAAGCTTGAGAGGTCCAGGTCCATGGGAAGCAGAACCCAGAGGTGGCAAAACATACTGGTTGTGCATAGGGTTGCTCATCCTGTATTTTTTATAGTGTATAGTATTGTGTGAAATATGTATTTGTGAGTTCTTTTGCTTTCAAAATGAAACTGACTCATGCAGTCTCTAGAGGTTCTAGAATGCTGTTCTACCACAGTAGGGTAGAATCACATTCCATTACCTCTGAACTGTGGAACATCAACATTTTGAATGTGATGGAATTCTATACAGAACAGTACACTACACAATATTAAATAATATTCTTTTATGAAAGGTTTCATGCATGCTTGACACAACCCCTTTTTCTTCATGTGTGAAACAGTATCATAGGCTGGGTGTTCAAGTGGGTTGAATAATCTTGCAGTGCAATAGTACTTCCTCACTTGCCTTTTTAAAGTACCACCTCTGTCACAGTTTAATTGTGATTTCCAGTGCTGTTGATCATAGAATCTTGCACTGCGCTTTCTTCATCCCTGTGAGATATTGATACCCGTTTCTCATTTGCCATCTTGCTCTCCTTTTGCATTGTGCATATGTTGCGGTCATTCATCCTATATTCATATGACGTTTGAGAAAAACCCTGCACTGTTGTTGTTCCCTTCCTGCCTCCCCTGTCACTTTCGAGTTTCAGCCTCCCATAAGACACAAAAAGGCTAACAGTATTGATCCCTGTGTCACCAAGTTGATCACTCTTCTCTTATTTGAGTGTGGTATTACAAAACACCCTACAGTATGTTGGCTTTCTACTTACATATTAGTTTCCAAATTGATCAATTCAAATAGAATCCCTTTGCCATTCAGTGACATCATCAGTGTTCTGTACAGACCAGGTTCAAAGCTTTGTGAATTTAAGGAAATGCCAAGTACAGTTTTATACCCAGATCCATTCTCATGGTCACACAGTAAGAAAATAGATATAGAAGGAACTACCATTGGCAGCAGTTGGTCTTGTAAATGTCAAGTTTCTGAAAGTTTTGTGTAGTAATGCTTCATGTGCTAGCACATTGCTGCATTTGTGCATACATTGTCTTTCAGTAGCTTTGACTGAACATAGTGATCTGCATGAGGTGTGCTCTCACACTGTGATTTGACATCTGCTACAGCTTTCTACTGTGGTGTTCCTGCCAAGCTGCTGTAATTGTTGTGTGCCAGTTCGCATTGCAGCAATGAAAGTCATGGGTCTTGAGAGTAATGGTAGGGGTGTGTGTGTGTGCGCTCGTGCGTGCACAGGTGGCATTCATCTTAATGATTGTGTGATGCTAGAAAATATGCTGTTGCCTAGGTCATGCAGGCAGTTTCTGAATAGTTTAATTGCACAGTAGACTTGTATGGTTCATATTGACATCTTGGTTGTGATGTGAAAGTGATTAATCAATCAGGAAAAAGTGAATCGGATAGGATTAAATGTCAGGGTCATCAAAGCAGACATAACATTTTATGTTTTATTTGTGTTTTTTTTATTATGTTTTAGGAAACCAGGGTTCCAAAGTTCCCAAATGTACAGTGCAGAAGACCAGAAAAGGTAAAATGTAATGTGTGCCATCTCAGTAAGACAACACAATATATCCCTCTGGCATATCAAGGAAACCCATACTTTAAAAAGCAGCTGACGCTTTCAACAGAACTTTCACAAAACATAATATTTTTACACAGTTCAGCTTGTATTTTACATTAGTTCTGTATGTCACTTCACCATTATCAATATTGAGGACATTTACATGAAAACAGGAGCTTTGTTACTAAAAACGTCATTTATTCCTGTTGCTTTCTACCTACTGGAGGCCCTAATGCACTGCTTGTGACATCACAGTTAATCCCATGGCAACAGATTGTGATGTAACAACAAAGGATCGTGACCTGAAGCAGGGAGTAAGCTATAGAGGCAGATGAACTGCAAGGGGCAAAGATAATATATTCATGCAAATTTCCTCCATGATAAACTAATGGGAGGAGAAGTAGGCAGAATGTATATGGAATGCAAGCGGAATTGTACCTAAATTGTTATGTTTAAAAAAAAAATCTTGGATGTGTCATTAGCTCTTTAAGGCAGCTCAGTACAGTCATTGAACACCTACATGTCAACAGTAACCAGAATCATAGAAGCATTGATTTGTTTGCAAAAATGGACCAATTTGTACACACAGCACTCATACCTCAGCATGGCTGGTCATCCTCCGAACACCACAAGTTGTGTCTGATCCATCTTATTCCATCATGTCTGTGCCATGCATGACTGAAGGCAATTAATATTTTTGCTTCCATGAGGGCTGCTGGCAGTCTGTTACAGTGGTAGCTCTATGTATCAGTCATGCAGTACTTACTTACTTCCATCTTAACCTTACATTCCCACTGCTTCATTGCACACAGTAGGTTATGGTTGTCTTTCTTGTTTTAGTGATACAGCACACCTATATCATGTTCACCACTGTAAACCACTTGACAGCATCTGTCATGACTCTTGCTGCTGTCCTCTTTTAAAGAGAGTGTGCGTGTAGAGATCATTCTGTCTTGGTTCAAAATTTTTGACAAACCACTGCACCATTTTATTTGCACTACTGCCTGAACAATATGTATGCACAGTATAAGGTGCAACCTCCAGAAATAAACACAGTGCTCCCTGTATGGTCTGTTACGCAGTATCAACAATGCTTATCTCTTTTAGTAGGAGATAGTTCTGTACACCACATTCCATTATTCCTAAACACTGCTTTGTTGCTCTGCACTGCCATGTAGATTTCACTGGAGCAGGGACATGTCAATGCCTACCAGGATCCCACGCTCATCTCCTTTGCTTCTATGCAATAGGAGAAATGGTGATTACCTGGTTAATCTTTTCAAAGCTGGCTGCAACAACATGAAATTCAAGGAGTAAGCAGTTGCATGTAAATCAGTCTGCTAACAGATGTATTGTGCATAAAGGCATTCAGTGGTTTAAAACAAAACTGGTACAGGGTGAGAATTTGGCAGAATTAGGAATAGGGGTAGGTGGATGATAGTTCCAGATGGATAAAGCCACACATGGACCAGTTATCGGGCACATTTCCAGTAATGGAATGATGAATCTATCCTTAGATTTATTTGTAGTATGTTTGTATGTAAGGGCACAATAATGGAACATAGCAGTTAACGTCAAATAAAGACATCCAGGCCAATTCATTTATTTTTAATTGTTTCCACTAGGTAAAAACTAATTTGACTTGCATCAGACTTCATAGATGGGGTCCCCTCCATTTGGAACTTATTGGGTTCTAATATGTGTACCACATGCTATCTTGAATTTCACAACCCATTTTGACACCAACACATCTTCTGTGAGGCTGCTTCATGACGCCACCACCCTTTTGGTGGAAAACGTATGTTGTCACGTTAACTCTTGGTCTGCCTCCTCAAAGTCTTGTGTCATGTCTACTTGCTGCACAGCATCTTTTCATGACAGATGCTTCCCTCTGTATGTTTATTCACCTTAGGGTTCTTGAAGATGTCAATCATGTCACCCATCTCCCTACTCTCATGCAAGGTATACATATTGAGTTCCTCCAGTGTCTCCTTGTGTCCCCTCTGGTGTAGTACCTTCGCTATTCTTGTTGACCTTCTTTGTATACCTTACACTGTATCTGTGTCCTTTAATAGATGAGGTAGATATAAGTGGACAGTTCTCCAAATGAGCACTCAAAAATACCTGTATAGTGGCCTCACTATTCTGCCAGTGCTAACTTTAACTATGCACCCCATCATTGCAGTGGCTCTCCCCAAAGCCTTTAACATTATTAAGCTGCATTTTTGTCATCTGATTTAATCACCCATACATGATTCAGAGTTGGAAGGTGTGAAGAATTTTGTGCAGTGAAGAAAAGGTGGATCATCCAGCAAAGATGCATTTATGTTCACCCCCACCAAACCTCTACTGTTAATATGCAAAATGAAATTGCAGCATGTGGGTTTCTAGTGTACTCATGTCTGGATAATGTGATGATAATCTCTGTCAAGAGGTCAGGATTAAGAGAAGGCACAGCCAACATGTATGGCGTGGTGCCCCGTGCACTATGGGAGAGGGAAGGATTGGGGTGGTTGGGTGCAGAAGGTGCCCAGGATATCATCGGGTCCCTGTAAGAAGTGAAAGATACCAGGCTTCTGTTTCCAGGGTTTCCACTGAACAGAGTGGGCAGGTAGCCAGAAGGGCTACTCTCTACACCAAGCCCCTGAGGGCAGTGCTGTGCAATACAAGATCAATTAAGAAGAAGACCGCTATTATTGCGGATTTGATTTCTTCAGTAAATCTGGCATTCATTACAGAGACCTGGGTAGGTGATGATGCTGGCCCAGTTTTAGAGGCTGCTGTCACCCCCAGGTACTCGTGGTGCACTGACCCAGAGTGGAACGCAGGGGCTGAGGAGTACACATTTTTTCTAGATCAGAGCTTGGCTTCTACGTGCACGCTGTGGGAAGGCTGGGTTCATTTGAATGTGTGACAGTACGTGGGGGTCCGGGCACAGCTTGCAGGATTCTTCTGATTTACCACCCCCCACCAGTGCAGCAGAGGAATTCCTGTAGGAGGTTGCTTACCTCATTTCTGGTGAGACATTGGAGTCTCCCAGGTATGTGGTCCTGGGGGACTTTAATGCCTGGGCTGACAAGTATTCTAGGCAATGCTGTAACCTCCTCCAGACCATGTCATATCTGGGCTGTCACCAGAGGTTTCCGCCATAACCCACTGGGACAGCAACATGTTGGACCTGGTCTTCTCACTGGGGCTTGAAGTTAGTAATCTGGCAGGAGTTACTTGACTGTGGTGGTGTGCAAATACTTCATCAGTTGAATGTAATGTTTGTTCTGTATTGTTTTACAGAATTAAAAAGCCAAGAGAAGATGACTAAAGTTGCACAAATAGCAGCTCAGCAAGCAGTGGCAGAGGCATTTTTTATCTGGAACAAAGAAAATGTTGCAGCACCACAACACGGAGAAAGCTGTCAAGAAGTGTCAGAATGGCCTCAGCTAGTTCAAAAGCGGAACACCATGCTGAAAGAGCAGCAGATACAATCACAGGAGCAGGATGCACAGGCAGCACAGCAGACAAGTCAACAAGACCGGCATTTAACATATCAGGAATCAGTAGTCCAGAATTCAACAGAAGAAAGTATACATCTGTCAGTAGCAGAAAATGCAAATACTAAAAGTACAGAATCATCATTTCATCACAACAAGTACAACACAAGTCCTCCATCATGTTCTGGGTACTTCTCAAGTCTCCTAAACTGGAATGACAACTGCTCTGAATTATTTTAAAAAAAAAAGAAATCAAAAATTTAAGAAGAGAAAACAGTAGCTTAAAAAGGCAGATTGAACAAATGACTGCAGCTACTGTAAAGGATCAAGGGAAGTCGACACCAATTAATGTATTTATATGTATCACACAAAGATGTTAGTGGAGCAACAGAAGTGTCAATTGAAAGAGTTACAAGCAGCCAGCAGACTGAGTGGTTGTTCAACAGCAGGTGATTCTGGCTACATAAGGTCATAATCAAACTGGGGACACTAAAGTGCTGACCAGTGGAGGGGAAGAATAGTATCCAAAGCACTGGTCTCCTCCTCCCCAGGCCAGTGTTAAACTGCTCACTGCACCCCTGGCTCATAGTTGTGAGCTGGGGAGAGAGGGTAAGAAGAGCATGGTATGGTCTGGGTTGATGGGCATGCACATAGCGATGTCTCCATGGGGGTGCACAGGGCAGAGCAGTGACATGATGTCATTACATACAATGCACCTTGGAGGTAACAAACCTACCCAGAACAACAGTACATTGCAAACAACCATACTGGTTGACTTTAACAAAGTAACGGAGGTAGATATGGGATGTTGTCACCATGTGTAAAGTTACTAACATCAGATCATTCAAAATGTAAATGTTCTGATGTCATCCACCAGCATGGTGCCAGCATGCAGTGCCCACAACCCAACTTCACTAGTGATTTCTGCTTGTTAGAGGCATGAGCAAATAGTAACTTACTACCAAGCCAGAAGATTAGGCAATATGGTCTATTGAGTCTACTTGATGGTCAGTGCCTTTCCAGGGCACCATTTTTAGCCCCCCTCCCTCCCTACAAGGTCCCCCATTTTCCAGTGGGGCTCTGGGATGCACCCTCCCTGTATACCTATCCCAGCCTTTTTTGAACCCCTCCACAGTTGTAGCAGCCACCAGCTCCCTGGACAGTGCATTCTGGGCTCCACTACCCTCTCAGTGAGGTAGCGACTCCATGTTGCCAGCTTCAGTCTCCCCTGTCCAGCTTCACTGAGTGTCCCCAGGTGGTCTCCACCTCCCTCAGCTGAAAGACCACCATCAAGGCTTACCCTGTTTATTCCTTTAAAATAGTGCAGCAATGGCTTGGGCATTACATAAGAAAAAGGTGCTTCTCAGAGTTCACAGTTTTAACTTGCTTGTTGGTAAAGCTGGCACAATCAGAATGCTATTGCAAGCCACTGTGATTCAAAATCCAAACCTCATTAATGTGCGCTCAGACCACAGAAAAGCTTACACTGCCCCCACCAAAATCAACCATAGTTCCTGGCTTTGGACTTTTGCAAATTAAAATACAGTAAGTTGCAGCGCAAGAAAAATGCCACTCCTATTGTAAAAAGCTGAAGTGAAGGGTAAGATTTTGGGGGCATGAGCTCACATTAATGACAGATTTCCTTTCATATATGCTGTTTGTGTTCACTTACACGTGCACACAATGCAGTTCTGAAGCCATATGAGAAGGAGAGGGTATGACTGACAAAATAACTGTAATAAGTATTTAGGAGTGCAGGTGCATTCGGGTATCAGATATTGTTAAAAACAGGGGTTCATTTAATTTATTTTCAGTAGAAGTGTAAAACAGAGATGTACCAGTGTTGCTGAGGACTGAGGTGTTGGTCGACTTACCTTGTGCCATGCCGGTGACCTGTGTTCATGTCACCCTACACAACAGAGTATGATTATACACATATGGCCCAGATATTCAAAAGTGTTGCACCATGTGCAACCCACTGATGCACCACGGCGCGATATTCAAAAGGGAAAAGTGCGCGGCACAAATCCCGATGTGCCGGAGCGCATCAGTAATGTATGCAGGCACAAGTGGGGGCATGCCCATGCATAACCTGCACAGCCCGATATTCAGCCCAGGATGTGCAGAGCCATGCATGTGCAACCCCTACCTGCGCCAGCACAAAGTTACGCCAAAAAAAAAGGAACAACTGATGGCCACCCACAGGTGAGCTGCCACATTTCAGGGCGCAACACGGCAGCTGCCACCTGTGGGTGGCCACCCGAGTTCTGGCTGCACCTGGCGGCACCCCCCATGCCTGATCATGGGCATTTGTAAAAAAAACCTTAAATTCCAACATCTCTGGTGGTCCAGTGGACCACTATCTGCCCGATCGCAGGCATCTGTCCAAAAATAGAACACAGTTTGATATCCCTGGTGGTCCAGTGGACCGCTATCTGCCTGATCACAGGCATCTGTCCAAAAATAGAAGACAGTCCAATATCCCTGGTGGTCGAGTGGACCACTATCTGCCAGATTGTGGGCATTGGTACAAAAGAAAAGAACTGGTCCAATATCCCTGGTGGTCCAGTGGACCACTGACTGCCCGATCATGGGCTTCTATTAAAAAGAAAATAACTGGTTTAATATCCCTGGTGGTCCAGTGGACCACTGCCTGCCCAATCGCGGGCTTCTGTTAAAAAAAAAAGAACTGGTCCAATATCCCTGGTGGTCCAATGGACCGCTGACTGCTCAGTCGCAGGCATTAGTAAAAACAAATTAAGAATACCAATATCCCTAGTGGTCTAGCGGTAACCCTCTCCCACCGCCCACTGGGCCCCGCCCGCTCCCCGGTCAGCGGTGGGTGGCAGCACCCCGCCCGCTGCTGACACCGCCGGTGGGCTGTGCCCATTGGTTCATAGCATGAGCCAAGTGGGCATGCAGCCATACTCATACTACACATTCAGATATGTGACGTATCTGGAATGTGTCGTCGTAAACTGCATGCCCATTGGCTCACGCTGTGAACCAATGGTGTACAGCCCCACCGATGGTGTCGGTCGGTGGGTGGCAGGTGGGTGGGTGCTGCCGCCTGCCGGCTGACCGGGGCAGTGGGGTTCAGTGGGCGGGTGGGGAGGGGGTTTACCACTAGACCACCAGGGATATTGGTATTCTTAATTTGTTTTTACTAATGCCCACGATTAGGCAGTCAGCGGTCCACTGGGCCACCAGGGATATTGGACCAGTTCTTTTCTTTTTAACAGAAGCCCGCTATCAGGCAGATAGCGGTCAGCTGGACCACCAGGGATATTGGAAGAGTTCTTTTCTTTTGTACCATTGCCCGCGATTGGGCAGATAGTGGTCCACTGGACCACCAGGGATATTGGATGAGTTCTTTTCTTTTGTACTAATGCCCGCGATTGGGCAGATAGCAGTCCACTGGACCACCAGGGATATTGGACGAGTTCTTTTCTTTTTTACTAATGCCCGCGATCGGGCAGATAGCGGTCCACTGGACCACCAGGGATATTGGGACTATTTCTTTTTTTATACAGATACCTGCAATCAGGCTGCAGGGGGTGTCAGTCCCCAATGGCTGCTGCCTGGCAGGGTGCCAGGCACAAGTCATCAGGGATCGGTGCACCTGCATGCAAATGGAGCCATAATGACATGCAAATGGCCCATGTGCACCTTGCATACATTATGGCCCCATTTGCGCAGTAGTAGGGTGATTTAAGTCCCAAGGCAGGTGGGTAATGTGGCTGGTTCAGTGATCATGACTGGTGTGTTTGACTTGCAGTAGCAAGGAAAAGTCACAGAATACTATAAACAATGAACACTTAATACCACTCCATGTTAAAAATCATCTATTACTTCACAAAATGCTGAAAATATTCATTAAATGTAATGTGTAAATCTTAAGCTTGCAGCTTCAAATTTCTGCAACCTCTCACTTCCAAAAGCAGAAACCTTTTTGTATTCCTTGCAATACAAATATTGGTAAATGTGTAGATTTTATGTTTGAAGAATAAAAAGAAAACATCTCATGTTTTTTTCCAATGAGCTTTATTTACTGAACATCAAAAACATAATATTAGACTGACAATTTGTCCCTGACACACTCAGTGTTGATTAAACACAATTTTGAAGCACTCTGCAGTATGCTGCAGCATATCTACTGAATAAAGCAATGAAATTTCAATGGCAATTAGTCCGTTTTGTCATGCATGAAACTGTGGCATTCACTTCATCCTGACTATGTCACATTTTCCTGAATGACAAAGGGGAATAATTACCATTGAAATTACATTGCTTTATTCAGTACATGTGCTGCATCATTCTGCAGAGTGCTACAAAATGCTGCAAAATTTCATTTCATCCTGGGGGCGCCACTGTGTATAAAGTGGTATCAGAAACCGTGTTAAGAAATAAACAATGGCCAAAGTAACCATGCAAAAAAAAGATGCATCCTTCTTCGAAGCATGGGGTTTAGTCTGGACACAAACATTATCAACCATTCGAACATCATTTATTTAACTAGTCGCACCACTTAGGGGTCCAGTTCTGTTCAGTGGTGACGCTAAGGATATAATCACTGGGTTGCAGGACAGCAGTAGGTCCCTGCTTTGTGACACTAGTCCTAATTTGTGTAAGCCTTCATCAATCTGTTCAGATAACACTTATTTTGATTATAATGGAAGAAACTATGAAACATTTACCAACATGGAAAAAACACAACTAGTGGTTAAAATAATTAAGCAATAACCCATGACTGGGTGTGTGGTTTTGGGGGATTAATCAACACCCTGGGTGCATTGTGATACATGAGGAGAAGCAGATTATCCCCACAGCACCCAGGGTGTTGATTTATCCCCAGTAACCACACACCCTGGAGTTGTTTATTGTGCTTACAGCACGGGCTTATAGGACAGTCACATTTATTAATCTTTCTTTTTATTAATTGATTAAAATGTATCCATTTGGTTATATGTCCTTACACTTAATAAAATAGTATGGTACCTGCAAAGTAATGGTTTGTGTGATTTTTAACATTCAGATGCTACAGTCATAACATTTGTCTTTTCTAATGTGAATACATCAGTCAGAAGCATTATCTTTTCAGAAATCTGTTTTTAATATAATTTAGACAGACTTCTTGGAATATCAGGATCCAGACCAAGCAGCATGGGCGACAAACATGGATGAACAGTTGTCACAAAAGCTACTCTTAACATTGATATATTAACTTCAAATCATTTATTTAATGATTGTTTTAACAGATTTAAAAGTTTTGCATATAATATTAACAAAAACCAGACAAACATGCATTTTATGCAAGTAGTTACAGAGGAAATAGCAGTTATGTAAGAACTTACCGTAACAGTAGATCTTTGAGAGAGTTTCCTGCAGTAGGTCTTCACATATAGGACTGCAGCCCCTGGCATCAGGTCCACATGGCAAACTTGTAGCTAGCAATCATCAGCAGTTCCAAGCCCGCCCTCCAGTTATTTTCCACCAGAGACCTAAGAAAAGTGGGAAGACAAGGAGAATGACAACTCCTTAAAACTCTGTGCCCTAGCAAGCCAGAGATCTAGACAGGAGGAAAGGAAAAAAACTCCAGGAGCTGAGGGATAGGTGGGTGGGAACTAGACCTACTGCAGGAACCTCTCTCGAAGATCTACTGTTATGGTAAGTTGTTACGTAACTGCTATATCTTACTTCGAGCAGACTGAATACCAAGCAGTCTAACAAAAAGAAGTAGTCGGAGACAAGGTTCCAGGAGGAGGAAGATGCCTACCAACTAAGGGTTTGTTCAAGACAGAAGACCTTGCAGAATTGCAAGACCGAAGCCAGCTCAATGCCTGGAGGCAATGTCCAGACTGTAATGCTTAGTGAAGGCATGGATGAAAGACCCGGGTGGCCACTGCAGAAATATTCACAGTGGACACATTCCTGAAGAAGGTGGCAGAAGTAGCCACACTCCTGGTGGAGTGGCCTTTGACCATGCCAGAAGGTTTTTTTTGTAGTTCTGGTAAGTGTAATGAATACAGTTAACCAGCCACCTAGACAGAGTCCGTTTAGTGATTGTCTTGCCCTGGCACTGGGAGGCAAAGGCAACAAACAGCTAATTTGACTTCCAAACCTCGTTAGTCAACAGATATAATACCTCAAAATTCTTCTGTGCACACCAAGGGTATGCAAAAGATATTCCCCGTTGGAGTGCTCTGAGAAAAACACCAGCAATTCACCATTCTGATTTAGAGTCATCTCCAAAACCACTTTCGGGAGAAAAGAAAGATTAGTCTGCAGGACCACCCGGTCCCCATGGAAAATTAAGTAAGGCTCTCTACAAACTAGAGCATGAAGCTCTGAAACCCTTCGAGCTGAAGTAACTGCAACTAAAAAGAGCATTTTCCATGCCAGGAAACTCATGTCACAACTTGCTGCCAGTTCAAAAGGGTGCAAAAAAGTTTCTCTAACATAAAATTGAGATCCCATGGAGGAACAGGATTCTGGACTGGAGGTTTAATGTGAAGTATCCCATTCAAGAAAGTCTTAGAAACTTCTAACTGGGCTAGGGTTTTGCCCTCCACCGGAAGGTGGCAGGCTGACACTGCAGAGAGATGAACCTTCAGTGAGAAATAACTGAGGCCCAACTGTGAAAGATGTAAGAGGTACTCTAACACCTGAGAGGCTGAGCATGAAAAAGGGTCCAGGCATCTGGCTGTGGCCCAATTAAAAAATCTCTTCCATTTCATGGCATCGGTGGATCTGATGGAGGGTTTTCTGGCTTCCACCAAGACCGGAGGTACTTGAGAAGAGACACCTTAGTGAGAAATCAGTATGTCCACAGGTGCCATGCATGAAGATGGAGAGACTTGAGGCTCGGATGCACCAGGGTGCCCTGTTCCTGGGATAGAAGGTCATGAGATAGAGGCAGAGGGACTGGTGGTTCCAGAACTAGTTGTTGCAACAGAGGGAACCATATCTGCCAGGGCCACAGGGAGGCAATGAGAATCATGTGCGCTCCCTCTGCCTGAAGTTTAAGAAGAACCTTCTGTATTAGAGGAAAGGGAGGAAAGGTGTACAGAAACCTCTCTGTCCAGGATAGAGACAGTGCATCTCATCAAAAAGCACCATGCCTGGGAATGAGCGAGCAAAAGCTGAGTAGTTTTGCACTGTATGTGGATGCGAACAGATCTAGGTCTGATCGACCCATTAGAAGAAACAAGTATTCTGCCACCTCCTGCTTTAGTTCCCACTCGTGAGCCCTGGTGACTGATTGGCTGAGACTGTCCACCAGGATGTTGTGAACTTCCGGCACATGGACTGCTAGCAAGAATAGGCTGTGCTGAATTGCCCAATACCACACCCTCATCACTTCCCTGCAGAGGGGATACGATCGGGTGCCTCCCTGTTTGTTCAGATACCAGACAGTGGCCATGTTCTCCATCTGTATGAGAAGTGTTCCAAGAAGGAGGAGTGACTGGAAAGCCTGGAGAGCACAGAGAAGTGCTCTTGTCTTCAGGATGTTGATGTGAAGATTCTCCTCCAACAGAGACCATGAACCCTGGGTTCTGTGTTCCCCTAGGTGTGCTCCCCAACCAGTATTTGAAGCATCTGAGGTAAGGGTTTGAGAGGCAGACTGGGAGTGGAAGGCTGCCCCACCAAAAGATTGGTGGTATCCTGCCACCAAAGGAGGCCTCTCTGAAGTCTCTGAAGACTGTTGCAGAGCATGACCAATTGATTCATGTCGTCCAAGCATTGATCCCACTGGGCTTGAGGAGACCATTGGGTTACCCCCATATGCAGCCTGGCCAAAGGGACTCTGGATGTAGCTGCCGCCATGAGGCCCAGAAGACAAAGGACTGAATAGGATGTGGTCCACTGAGAAGATGCCACTAAGATGGCTTGGGAAACAAGCATCTCCACTCGGTCGAGAGGTAGAAAGGCCTTGCTCTGGACCATATCCAGCACTGCTCCAATAAATTGGAGGTGCTGGGAGGGTACTAGCTGGGACTTGGGTAGGTTGACTGAAATTCCCAGGATGGAAAACAAATTCAGAGTGCAGGAGAGAGACTCCTTCAGGCTGTCTGGCGAGGGGGCTGAGAAGAGCCAGTCGTCCAGGTATGCGAACACATAAATGCCCTTTCAGTCAAGGAACACCGCTACCACCACTAAGCACTTGGTGAAAACCCAAGGTGCTGAAAACAGGCCAAAAGGAAGTGCTTTGAACTGGAAGTGGTTCTCCAGGAAGGAGAATCTGAGAAAACAGCAGTGGGCCGCGAGTATGGGGATATGTAAGTAAGCATCCTGCATATCTAGGGAGCACAGGCAAGTGTTTGGTAAGAGGAGGGGCAGTAGTCCCTGGACAGTCAGCATGTGGAAACTCTTGTATTCCATGAAGAGGTTGAGCATGCCGAGATCAAGGATAGTTCTTAGATCCCCCATCTTCTTTGGAACTAGGAAGAAATGGGAGTAAAATCCCCTTCCTAGTTGTTCTGGAGGGATGGGTTCTATGGCTGCTTTCTGCAGCAGAGCCTGGATTTCTTGTCTGATGATTGGGATCTGGCCTGATGCATAGAAAGACGTTCCTGGAGGATTTGATGGTGGTTTCTCCAGGAACTCTGTCGAGTGACCTCTTTGTATGAGTTGCAAGACCCATACGTCTGCGGTAACGGGCTTCCACCCAGAAAGGGTACTGGTATAATCCCTGCCCTTGAAAACCCGGTGCAGGGTATCCTAGTGTTGGGTAACCTGGCAAAGGATAGCCTGGCGATGGGTAACTTGGCGTCAGGTAGCCTGGCATAGGGTAACCCAGCATTGTCAGGTAACCCGGTGTAGGTGGGTAGCCCATTGTCAGCAGAACATAGCCCGGTGTCAGAAGGATATTGTACGCCGTTGGGCCTCCCAGAGGTGGTAAAGGAGGGACCAGCCCTGGAAAAAAAAACATGGTGCCCGAAGGAGGAGCCAACAGACCTGGTGGGAGACGCGCCGAAGGGCCACTGGGCAGCAGGTCAGGTGAAGGGCCCGAAGGTCCAGAGGGAGGAGGGTCCATACCTGAGCCGCTAAGTCCAGCAAAGGATCCCCAGGTAAGAAGGGCTCCAGCGGAAGAATAGAACATGGCAAAGGGGTCGGTCTGGCAGGAACCCCAATGACAGGTCTGGAAACACACCCGACAGGAGAGATAAGTCGAATGCAGGTGGTGAATCCCTGGAGTTAGAGACTGGCAGGGATGAAGGTTGCCCCATGAGCACACTTATCCCAGGGTCAGGGTCCACAGGAGAGCCCGACGCGAGAGCAGATGCGTCTATGAGGTTGACAGAAGATCCATCGGCCGACTTACTAGGCGCGGCTGGACTAGCCATGGTAGAGGGACCACGGTATGACTGATTGGCCTGAGCTGGCTGCCTGGTAGTGGAGCTGGAGATGACTTATCGGCAGTGCTCTTAGCAGGAGACCTAATAGAAACCTCTAAGGAGGTGACCCCCAGCTGCCCGCTTACCTCGGCGGGGGGGAGAGAACGGTTGGCCCACAGGAACAGATGATGGCCCAGCACGTGTGTTACTCACGGAAGAAGAGGGTCCACCCTGGTTGTCGATGGATGCCTGGCTGGTCTTCCCCTGAGGAGAAGGGCTTCACTCCCAGCATCTCTCCTTGTTCTTTTTGTGTTTTTCAGTGACAACAACCTTTCTTGCAGTTCCTGAAGCTCTTTTTCCATGGAGGCTAGTCTCTGGGACACAAGGTGGGCCTCGAGGGCCAACCTGCGATGGGTTCGCATGGCCTGGTTGAACCCCTGGCAAATAGCACACTCAGCTGAGTTGTGCTTAGGCCCCAGGCAGAGGAGGCAGTGGAAGTTGTCATCCCTGTGCGTGATTTGGGCACCGCACTTGGAGCATTTCTTCTTGGGACAAGAAGACATACACTGCGGGTACTTTTTAAAATAGTTATGGAGAAAAAAGGGATTAAAAATCATTGAATATAAAGTGGGCAACTGATTGCTGTTCTACCATGTCTGTCGAACATACTGGCACAATGGCAGAAAAGAACTGGAGGGCGGGTGCGGGACCACTCCCTTTATAGTTGATCTGACGTCACATCACCTGATGATGGGGTGTGGCCCCCGCTGATGATCGCTAGCTAAAAGTTTGCCATGCGGACCTGATGCCAGGTGATACAGTCCTATATGTGAAGACCTTCTGCAGGAACCCTCTTGAAGTAAGATCACAATTTCCCCTTGCAGTACTGTGCTATGACAACAGCGGTACTGTAGAAACAGCAGATAGAAAGTTAGTTCCATCTTGGAAAATGTTTTACGTTTGAATATTAAACCAGACAATTTTCAGATGCTGCCTTCAAATAATTAAGGTGTTTAAATGATTATGTCCTCCTAAGTAGTATCACCTGATTTGCTGGTTTCATGAGTATTCATTCATTCATCATTCAGCACTGAAAAACAAAGACTAACAAAGTGCTTCAACAAGGGAGTACATTTCTTATTGACCAGCACTCCCATGTCCTGTAACTTTTTGCAAACCATGAGTAGGCTAGTCTAAGGGGACTTGGAAGATTCTCCCTTTGGTGAGATGCAGCATGCAATAGTGGCATGGGTCCCCCCTCGCTGATACCTGATGTGCCCCATACCTATAACATATTGTAGAACACCCCCCAATTCCTGATGTTCCCCCGTATGTTAACTATGTGCAATCCATCCCCGCCCGTATCCCCGAGTTTCCCCCTGTATGTTAGAAATGTGAAAAACCCCCCAGCCTGGATCCCTGACATCCCCTACATGCAACACAGCCCCCTCATTGGTGTTCCACTGCCCCCCATCCATCAGCCAATGCTACCATCACCAGGTAGAGCCATGGACTGGCACAACCATCCATGTACCTCCGTGGCTGGTCCCCAACTGAACTGTCAAAGATCACATACTGTACACATTACAGTAAGCAATCACTGACAGTTCAGTCATTGACCAGCCACGGAGGTGTGTGGATGGCTGTGCCGGTCCCTGACTCTTTCTGGGAATGGGAGCACTAGCTGCTGGTTGGGGGCATGCACTGGACCACCAAATAGGGCTGTGCCAGTGTGGTGACATCAGGGATCCAGGTGGGGGGATTGCACATAGTTAATATATAGGGGGAGACTCAGGGATCTGGTTGGGGGCATTTGGGACATGTACAGTATGGGGGAACAGAGTATCTGGTCAGGGGGGACAGCTTGACATTGTTGAATGGGAGTGATTGCCGCAAGTGTGGGGACTTGTGCACCGCGATCCCTACTGTACCTTAATTTGGTTCATGGTCCCTGGTGCATGGGGCTTCGGTGAAAGCTGTTGTTTTCCATAGCTTGCACTTAATGTAGCCCCCTTTCTGAATCATGCCCGATACCCATACCCAGGTATAAAACCAAAATTTCACTTGTTTTTTAATAACAGTTCTATCCCCTCAACCAGGTGCATTTTCATAATCATGTTGTATTGTCCTTTTACAAATGACATAAAATCCAAACCAATCAGGAACTGTGTTACATTTATCAACGAAGATATTTCCTACGTTATCTTTTCAGCTTGTTTTAGAAGTTTTGTAATTTTTCTTTCTGTTGCTGCTTTTTCATTAAAAGCTCTTGTAAACTCTTCTTTGGTTACATTCATCTCTGAGCTGGCGAAACCTACAATGATACATACGGAATCATAATTACAATCTTATATTACTTTAATTTCCCAACAGTGCACCGATGAGCATTACCTGCACAATGTTCGAATTTTTAAATTGCACTGTCCTTGTTTTGTCAGCTGTCCACTTGCATATTTATGTAAGTGGTGCCAAATGAAAATGGTTGAACACTTTCAAAAACACTGCTGGGTGTCACTCAAAAGAAGTGACATCCCGTTGGAGGCACTATTTTCTGGGGTTCTGGTGTACCTCATGCAACAAACCACCCTATATGGTTAAAGCATTGGGTGGCTCGAGGTAAGTCTTGTAAAATGTCTGTTATGTTTGTGTGTCTGTCTGCATTACACACTTTTTTTTTACACGCACACCAAAGGTGTAGATGATCCATAAGCCTCGAATACAAAACTCAAACTATTTATGTGGTTATACACCGAGTTGGTTTAATAAAACCTGTCACCCATGTGTATATTTTATGTTTCATAATAATTTGTGCAATAATTTATGTTTTATAATAATTAGTGCAATGATTTCTTTAAATATAGAATAATGCATGGGGAAGTGTATATAATGAGGATTTTATGCAAACCAGAAGTGTGTGATGCCTCATAATCCCTGAGAGCGAAGCTGTAGGGGTTTATCAAGGCACTGCACACCGAGGGTGTGCATAAAATCATAGCTGATGCACACTTCCCCATGTTTTTTTTTTATCTTAACTTGTTCCCTTGATTTTTTATTGTAGAATTTTTTCAAAAGGTGCTTAACCACATTAAGTTGTACAAGGGTGATTATACACATATGGCCCAGATATTCAAACTGCGCTAGGCTGTGGTGCAAGCTTGGGCGCAGCTTGCATGTCAAGTTTTGAATATCGCAGTTGCTGTGCATGGCGCAATGGAACTTGCACTAGCGCATCTCCATACTCCACTCTGGCCACTTGCGCTGGTGCAGTGCTACTGCACCATGCACACTGGGGGTGGCCAGGGTGCGATATTCAAAGCTGCTGAGCCATGGCACAGCTCCATTGAATATCGCCCAGTCCACACCCCTACTGGCTTATCACATAGGGCGGAGGCCATACCGCACAAATAGACTCGGTTGGTGCTTGAGAGTAAAGGTGTGTGATCTGACAAAAATTCACTACGTGGAGTAATCCACAAATTCGACTCTTTTCACATAGCAAAATGCAAAATGTCAACACAAAACATTTTACCTGCAGAATGGCAAAATTTCCACTTGTAAAGCAAAAGTTTGCATTCCAAGGTGAAATTCAGCTTTTGCAGGTGAAATTTTGCCTGCCAAGCCAAAATTCAACTTTTCAGCAAGTGACATTTTGCCTTACATGGCACAGTTTTGCCTTATACAGGCATAATTTCACCTGGGATAAATTAATATAACACAGGAGAAATTCACGCATTACTCAGTACAGTAAAATCGGCGACCTCACCATGACTTTGCCGGCAAACTTTAAATTCACTGCACCTCTACTTGACAGTGGGAAGGGTAGTTCAGTTGGATGCGTGTGGCATTTACATGATGGTTATTGTAGCACAGCATCCCTATTATCAACTAATGCTCAACAAGTGAGTGCGGTTTGTAGAGAAATTATTAGTTAAGATCAACTAGTGAATAATAAATGTTGAACTAATAACTCAATTCCTGGATAACTGCTGAAAATATTAAGACTTGGTTAGCAGTAGGGTGAACAAAAAGGAGTTAGCCACTAACTCATTTGCATGTGAAAAAATCAACCAAAGCAAAATGGAGGAATATTGAACATTAACTAATTATTAGTGATTTTAAGCAGTTGAGCATTAGGTCAATAAATAACTGCTGAAACTATTAAGAATTAGTTGGCAGTAGGGTGAACAAAAAGGAGTTAGCCACTAACTCATTTGCATGATCAACCAAAGCAAAACTGAGGAATAATATAGAGGATAATGTATGGTCAACAATGGTTAACCAGTTTGTTAACCATCGAGAGGTTGCCAGGTGACCATATAAACCTCGAGAGAGCATAGCTCGAGAGGTTTAGGTTGCCATGGCAACCTCGAGATGAGTTAAGAAAACGGTTACCCATCGACGTACCATGCATTATATTTTATAGTGTATGGTACAATTTAGTTTTTTTACAAAACAAAGCAGTTCCTTACTGCAGTTTTTTTATGTTGCCGCTGCTCTGCCCTCACCGTCGCTGCCGTTTCAAAGCCGTCCAATCCATTTGCGCACATGCCCAGACTGATCCCGGTTGTTAACCCATCGATGTGACGTACCATTGATGGGTTAACAACATCGTAATGTCACATCGATTGTAAAATGTTGTTAGAAAAAAGGTAGATTTCTACCTATAACAACATTCTACCATACATTATTGAACATTAACTAATTATTAATGATTTTAAGCAGTTGAGCATTAGGTCAATAAATAACTGCTGAAAATATTAAGAATTAGTTAGCAGTAGGGTGAACAGAAAAGAGTTAGCCACTAACTCATTTGCATGTGAAAAAAATCAACCAAAGTAAAACCGAGGAATAACTGAACATTAACTAATTATTAGTGGTTTGAAGCAGTTGAGCATTAGGTCAATAAACAAATGCTGAAACTGTTAAGAATTGGTTTGCAGTAGGGTGAACAAAAAAGAGCTAGCCACTAACTCATTTGCATGTGAAAAAAATCAACCAAAGCAAAACTGTGGAATAATTGAACATTAACTAATTATTAGTGATTTGAGACAGTTGAGCATTAGGCCTATTTTTTGGTATGGGCTGGAAGACCAGGTCACCTTAGCAGCTGTTGCTTAGGTTTACTTGCACCATAGGCAAACTTTATCTTTAAAGTTTTCAATACTTACTTTGTTTAATTCTCCACTGCCTTTGACTTCCTCCAATGATCGTCGATATATCATATCATATATCTATAAAAAACGCCTTTCTTAAAACCAAAGTGCTTGTACATAAAAGATGAAATAAAACAAGCAAAAAACAAGCATTTGTCAATGCCGAATGTTTGCTTGCTGGCATTGGCATTGGTAGTGCAGAAGTTACAGAGTGGTAGTGCAGAAGTTACAGAGCTGCATAATAGGAATGACAGTGAAGTATTAAACTGAAGCCAACCCCACCACCACCCTGCAAAGAGTGACAGGCATTGAGGTGTGCCTTTGGGTCATCAGGCATAACGGCCATGTCATTTCACCACACCCTACCCTTCAGATACTGACAAGTGTCACGGTGTGCCTTGGGGTCTTTGGCCCTTATGCACACCCCATTCCATCAGGAAATATGGTGAGATGGGTGCGGTATAGGAGAATGGGGTGAACTTTGGGACCGAAGAGTCCAAGGCATACCTCGATGCCTCTCACTGGCTGCAGGGTGTGGAATGGTATGAGCATTACAGGCAAGAATCCCAAGTCACACCCCTGATGCCTGTCATTCTCTACAGGGTGGGGCATTATGGTTGGAAACCCTAATAGCTCAGGCATTCGTTGGTATTTTCACTCCAAATTTTCAACATGTTTTTTTTGAGACCTCCACCTCATGAACAGTGGCAATATCAGTTTGTTAGCCAAAAGCTGCTTATGCACAGCGACTACGGCATTTAGCACCACAGGTGCAAAAACACATTCCGAACAGGATGTGAAAAATGACAGCTGTACTGTTCATGGGGAGGTGGAAAAAATGGCAATGTTGCAAATCTGCAGTAAAAATATTAAAAAAACTGGTGAAGTCATGAGCGTGCATAGAAACTGTGCAACGCACACCATAATGTAATTAGTGTGGATTTTTACAGCAGATTGTCAACTCAGGCATTTTGGGACCTCCGATCATGAACAGTGTCACTGTGATTTTCTTTATCTGTCCCGAACAATGATTTCCCACAGCGACCACGCATCTCTGCGCTGAAAGTGTGAAAACACATTTCGCCATGTTGTGAAAAATGACAGCTGTACTGTTCATAAGGAAGTGTGGAAAATGCAACTGGTGAAAATCTGGACTGAAAATATTACAAAGTCATGAACTTACAGGGTGCGTGGAAACTGCAATGCTGACGCGTAACACAGTCATTTTATGGACTTTTGTCACCAAATTTTCAACATAGCCATTTTAAGAACTCTGCTCATGAACAGTGTAACTGCGATTTTCTTAATTTGTCCCAAACATTCTTTTGCACACCGACTGCACCATTGTGCGCTACATGTGCGGAAACACATTTTGGGCAACATGTGAAAAATGGCAGCTATACTGCTCATAAGGAGGTATGATAAAATGGCAGTGTTGAAAATCTGGAGTGAAAATATTGAAAATTCACGAACTTACGAGCATGTGTAGGAACTGCGCAGCATGCGGCTCGTGAAGCAGTCATTTTAGGAATTTTCCACCAAAATTTCAACATAGGCTTTTTGAGAGCTCACCTTATGAACAGTGGCAGTGTTGTTTCGTTACTCAGTCCCAAAAGGTGATTTCGTGCAGTGACTGCGAAATCACCCTCCGGACCTGAATAACGCCATGACAGTGCAATAATTCATGAGGAGGGGTCCCAAAAACCCCATGTTGAAAATTTGGGCCCAAAATTCCCAAAAATGCCTGAGATATGCAAAAAAGTTGAAAAAACCCTATCTGTCCCATTATACAGCTTACTGGCATTTCCTCAGTTCGCGGTCGGCTTTGAAGAGTGCAGGCGTGTTCCCAGTCCACGAAGATCGTCGCGCCGGGTCAGAGAGTGAAAGTATGGGGTGAAGGGGGTGTGGGGAGGCAGGGCGCACAGTGAGTGGGCGCGGGTGGGGAACAGACACAGCCGAGGACCATTTTTGATTTTCAGGTTTTTTTTTAATGGAGCAGTGCGGGACGTTTGCCACGCTGGGGTGGGCTCCAGCGTGGCAGAAGGTTGACAGCTGGTTAGAGGCATGGAGCCAATGGGGATTAGGCACCCGTTGACCATAGCATCTGTTGCCATGCTGGGGTGGGCTCCCAGCGTGGCACCCTGTACGTGGGGACAGTGGAGCCGACGGATTGGGCACCATTGGCTATAGGAGTGTAGCCACGCTGGGGTGGGCACCCAGCGCGGCACATGGAACTGTGTTTTGGGGTGTGCACAGCCGACGGGATTGGGCACCCCGTCTGCTATCTACAGGTGTGTGCGTGGGGCGGCAGCATGCAGCATATGTGTGTGTGTGTGTATAGGGGGTGTGCATGAGCAGGCGATATCTTATCGCTGCTCACTGAAGCGTAGCTCCCCCTTTCAACTGTACTCCACTGCATTTTGGAGCTGTGATAGACAGCTCCAGCAGGCATTGGAGAACTGCGGCCGCGCCTGCAAACACACTGACTGAATTGGAAGAGGGCTGACACACCTCCGAAAACTCCGATGATGGCACTATGTTTCTTGCACATGTGTGCAAGCAACCATAATGATAGTAAACATTCACTTCTGTCAAAACTTTTTAAAACTATACACTAACAGTTCAATAAATACCAGACCATTTAATGTAGGTAGACTCTAAATATGGTAAGCTAAATAGATGCGTTTTAAGTGCTGTTTTAAAACTCTGGATGGTCAGGCACTCTCTTACCTGACGAGGTAGAGAATTCCACTGGGTTGTAGCCACAAAAGCAAAATACCTGGCTCCAGATGTCTTTAAACGGACCATGGGAATCTCCAGCAATTCTTCATTGGAGGATCAGAGATGACAGAGGGGGCAGTAAGGGCGAAAGAGATCTTGCAAGTAACTGGGTCCCTGATCTTCTAGGGCTTTATAGGTCAGTAACCTAACCTTGAAGGTGATCTGCCACTGTACAGGCAGCCAGTGCAGTCCGCGGAGCACAGGCATTCTATGACTGGTCCTAGAAGCACCAGTTAATAGTCTGGCTGCCACATTCTGCACCAGCTGCAAGTGGCAGATATCAACCCCTGATAGCCCTAGGTAAAGGGTATTGCAGTAGTCAAGGTGGGAGGTTACAAAGGCATGGACCAGCATTGGAAGATCATCAGAAGGAACCAGATGCTTCACCCAGGTGATATTCCTCAGATGATAAAGAGAGGACTTGACAATGGCTGACACCTGAGATTTAAGGGTCAAGCCATCATCAGAAAGAATGCCCAGGTTCTGCACCTGGTCTAAGGTGGTCAGCTGAACACCTCCAAGCCAAAGCCCGGAGGGCTGTCCCACTAACAAACCCACCTCCCGGTGATCTAGATCCATAACCAGCTCCTCAGTTTTAGCCAGGTTCAGCTGCAGCCAACCAGCACTCATCCAATCCTGTATTTCAGATGGACAGTTGTTAAATACCAAGAGAATCTCATCCTGTCTGGGCACAAAGGACATGTAGAGCTGAGTATCATCTACATAGCAGTGAAAACTCAGACCGTACTTCCTAATGATTCCTCCCAATGGCAGCATATACACTGCGAACACATGGGAGACAAAATGGAATCCTGTGGTACCCCGGAGGATAGGGGAGAGGAGCAATGGAAGCCAGGGTTCAAATTTTGTGCGTGGTGTGGGCAGAAGATGTCTGTCACCTATCTGTACAGCCAGATGTCTTTAAGGTAGACCCCACCCACTACCCAGGTGGTATATCTCCCTGACTCTGCCCCATGATGTCAGATCTTTCTTTTTGGTGGAAGAACAGGTCACCTTCTTTGCATCTCCTACTTAGATTTATTTGCGCCATAGGCAAACTTGATCTTCAGAGTTTTTAATACTTTAATTCTCCACTTCCACTTCCTTCGCCTTCCTCCAACAATTGAAGATGGAGCAATGGAAGCCAAGGTTCAAATGTTGTGTGTGATGCTGGCAGAAGTTGTCCATCACCTATCTGCACGACATGTGCATGTCCAGTATGGGTGGGCAACATTACATGGCCAGGTGCAGCCTTTGCAAACATACTTCAAGAGTGCCTCAAGGACAGGAAGCTCTGGCTCTCGCTTGGTCAGACTTTGCAGCAGTATACGAAGGACTGCCCTAAGGGCTGCAAGAAGGCCTCAGTTGCATATGGATCAGTTGAACAGCTTGTGGCCCTTGAAGCAGAAGCAGCGGCTGCCACCAGAGGCACCTCGGGTCTCAGCACTGTTCCCTGGGGCTAACATTGGAGGGTCATTCATTAGAGAGTTCCAGGAGTTGTGTTTGGCCCTCCAGACATTGGGGGAGACCCCTGCCCACCATGTTACTAAAAGCAAGCATTGTCGGCACCGGAAATGGGACCGGGGTAATCAAAGTCCTCCCCATCCCTCAACTTGCCTGTCCACTTGACAGCTGTCTAGCATTCCTCAGCAAGGTGGCAGGGTGAGTAGGTCCAGGGCTCTTCGGTTCCTCATCAAGCCAGTCGATTTCAACTCTGGTTGAGCAGGCCACCAAGATCATTCTCTAGCCTGTTGACCAGTTGTCAGTTGAGGATTTGATCTCATGGATCCTGATGCTCCCAGTCCTCACTGAGGAGGGACGTGGTCCAGTCAATGTCCCCATCCAGCCCTCAGTAGGAGTAGCTTACCCTGGCGGTCAGGTCTTCTGCACCTCTGTTGCTGAACATGGGCTGGCACGTGGTCTGCTGTAACCCACCTGAAGGCCCTTCTCATCTTCAACCCGCTGGACAATGGTCAAGGTTGTGGTAGAGGCATTCCTGCTCAACCAGGAAGCATTGCCATTGACGTTCCTTGTTCTCCTTCTCATGTGAGGAGAGGCACTGCCTCAAGATGTGATAGTGCAACAAGGAGCTCCTCTGACAACATTGGGCTCTATTCCCTGGACCTGTGGTCTCTTGGCCATTGCCTGTGGTATCCCCACTGGTCCACACCATATAGGTGTGATTTACAGCTGCTTCTCCATCTCTTTGGGTGGAGTCACCACCACTGCAACCAAAGGTAGGTGCTCTGACTAAGGAGGCTGGCTGCTTGGCCACCAGCTTGCCAGGCTAGTTTTCTTTGAGGATCACCCCAGGAGAGGATAACCGGGAGGTCCATAATGAGAAATGGCCAAGCACCATCTTTGAGGAGTCCTTGGACTACTCAGATCTTGAGTCCATGACCTCCTCTTGGACTTCCCTCCTTGACTGTTGCTCAGGTGAGGAACTTTCCATCAAGCATGGCAAGGTGTCTAGAGCTGTGCGGAATGTGAAATTTCGTATTCAGAATTGCTGCAGAATGGCAATTCTGCTTCTGAAATGCATTGCAGAATTTCTTTTTAAATTCCACAGCATTTTGAAAAGCATTTCTGGCCACACTGCAGAATAATTTTCTGTGGATCATGTAAACCACAGAATAATTTTCTGCGGATTGAGGAAAAAGAACCTGAAGCTTATGAGAACTGCAGATTATTATTCCACAAAAAGCACTTCACATGCAGAATGCCAAAATTCAGAAAATAATTGAAATCAGCAGAATTTTCTAAAATTCTGTGGAATTCCATTCTTATTGGAAGTTCAGCATTCTGCATAGCCCTACTGGTGTCCTTTGGGCGCACTTTTCTGACTCATCTCAGAATCCATGTTCATCAGCTTGAGCCAGTCCAAAAGAGGACTAACTACCCCTTCACAGACATTTCAGACCATGATGAATACTCCAGGGTGGCCTTCCCTGTGGCTGAGGCCATTTTAGAACTGGCGCTGGAGCTCTGGCAGCATCCAGCATCCTGTCTGTCACCATCTGTCTGCATGGTCCACAAGTATGTGGTCCCCATGGCTTTCCTTTCAGGGGGTTTTCAGACCACCCCTTTGCTGAAGGTTTGGTCACAGATTTGGTGTTCTGCAAATCTGAACACCAGAGGGACATGGACAAGCCTCTGGATAAGAAGTCCCGTAAGATTGGCCATGCCACTAAAAAGGTGTCATGGTCTCTGTCAGGCTAGTTATGCCATCATGATGGCCAACTTTGGTCATCCCTGATGGGGGTCTTCTATGCAATCCTTCCTCACTTCTTTGCTGTTCAACAAATGGCAGTCATCAGGGACAAGGGTCAGTCGCTGGCTAAGCACCAACTTCAGATGGCCTTGGACATGGGTATCTCATGCACCTGTACCATGGCAGCTACCATCTCCATGTGTCACAGGGTCTGTCTCTTCACCTTCATGGCAGACACCCAAGATAAGTTGGCCAATGTTCCTTCTTTTGGCACTGACCAATTTGGCCTTGGGATGGAAGGAAATCTCACCCACATTGAGAAGTCCAGTGCCACTCTAGATTCTGTGACATTGTCCCAGAACGACCAGAAAAAGTAGCCTAAGAAATAGGCCTTCCAGCACCAGTCCTTCCAGTTACCATCTCCTCAACAGCAGCCCCAGAAGGGGCAGCCTCAGCCCTGGCAACCCAAGCCCATATCTAGGGGGCAGGGTCCTTAAAAGGGTTGCGGGGCAGTAGTGTCTCTCCGGCAGCAGCAGCCACCAGTTGTGCCGGCCATTGATGGGTTGGGGTGTGTTGTCCTTTCATCTGTGCTGTCCCTGCCTACTCTCCCAGTTGGAGGCCAGCTATATCACTTCTTACTACATTGGTCTGCTATCACAATGGACAAATGGGTGTCGGATGCAGTGGGCAGAGGATTGACTCTGGACTTCAGGGCTCTTCCATCTTATCACCTCCATGCACCTCGAGAGTCTAGGGTGTCACTAGAAATGCTGTCCACTTTCAAGTGAACATTGCTCAGCTCCTTGCAAATGGGGTAATAGCCTGTGTCCTAAACACCCTGGCCAGTCAGGGTTACATGTGCAGGTACTTCCTGGTCCCAAAATGGATGGGGGCTGGCGTCCCATACTGGATCTGCACAACCTGAACCAGTTCATGTGGGACCACAAGGTCCAGATGGTCACTCTGAGTCAGATTATTTCATCACTGGAGCAGAACATATGGTGCTGCTCCTTATACCTCCAGGATGCATTTTTTCCACATTCCCATCCCTCTCTCCCACCACCTCTAACTTTGGTTCCAAGCAGAAGGGGCCCTGCATACTAGCCTGCCAGTGTAGCAGTAGCACTATCACTTGTGATGCTGATGACCCAGGTTCGGAAGTGAATCATGGCTGTCAGAGGGCCGGGGGGGGAGAAAAGAGGATTGAGCGTCCATAGGGCTATTCTTCTACCTTCTCCTATGGTGGGGAGAGGGTGGGCAGAGCATGAAGCTTGCCTGGCCACTTGCAGAAGCTGGGAGAAAGGCAGCCCAGGCACAAGACGGTCGGGCGGTGTGGCAGACATTGGTGCTTGTTGCATGCACCATTACGTCATTGCACTTTACATTTCCTGGGGGCCAAAAACCAGAGGCAAATTCAGTGGCAGGATGACAAGCCCCTGCAGGCCCATACACCTGACCCGCTTGGCACACCAACCATAATTAGATCTGTTCTGCAGTGGGGCTTGGGGAACCCCACTGACCCTCCCGGGAGTGGGGGCAGACCCTGGAGAAAGATGGCCAACAAGTAAGTCTCACCAGACATTGGTGTGGCAGGTCTGAAGCACCCCTCCTGATGGCTGATGGGGAGGGGAGAAAAAAAAGAAGGGGCAGGTACCAGTTTCAGGTCATGCCCTTTGGCCTCTCCTCAGTGCCCAGGGTCTTCACCAAATGCATGGCAGTGGTGTTAGCCCACTTACGGTGCCTCAGGATCAGAGTGCACCCCGCCTGGATGACTGGCCATTAACTGGTCCATCCAGAGAGGCTGTGGAGAGATCCATGGATCTGGCTTTACAAGCTTGGCAAGACTTGGGCCTGTTGGTCAACCCAAACAAGTCTGAACTGGTATGAAGCAGGTGATAAAGTTAATCAGGGCATAACTAGTCTCCCTGCGGGCCAAGGCCCACCTCCCTGTGGACCAGGTATTGGATCTTACCTCCTCTGCCTGATCATTTCAGGTTGGGTTCTTGTGCCTCGTCAGGGATTTCCTGGGGCTGCTGGGATACATGGCATCCTGTACAAGTGTTGTCCGTTGGGCCACTGGTGGATGCACCACCTCCAGTGGGAGTTGGTCCATCAGTGGTCCCAGCGCCACAGCCACTTGGACCAGCCAGTTACAGTGACCCAGCTAATGTGGGATGCCATCCAGTAGTGGCTAATCTCAGAACACCTGGAGGAAGGTATCCAATTTGTCTGCCCAGAACCAACCATCAGGCTCATGATGGACACATCTCTGGAGGGATGAGGAGCACAGCCAGGAGACAACAGAGTCCATGGGTTCTGAACACCCTGGGGGTCCTGTCACTTCAACCTGCTGGAGTGCCATGCACTGGATTTGGTTCTAACAGACTTTGTTCCACTAGTCAGGGGTTGGGTCATATGTGCCCAGATGGATAACACCATGACCATGTTCCACCTGAACTGGCAGGGCAGAAGGAGGCACTTTGCACCTGGACACTCATGCACAGCCTGGGTGCAGATCTCCTGGTGATACATGTCACAGGAGAAAACAGTCAGCTGGTGGATGCTCTCAGCCGAGTAGGAAAGACATCACAAGTGCCCCTACATCAGGAGGTGGTGAACCTGCTGTTCTCCCAGTGGTGAGCACCCTTGATAAACCCGTTTGCCTCCTGGGAGAATGCCAACTGAGGTCATTATGTGCCCAGATCCCACAGCCTGGGACATTGCGGGGGGTTGCCTTCATGAGTCCCTTGACCCCCTGCCTTGTATACACCTTATCTTCCTTCCCCTTGATTCACAAGGTCATAGTCCAGGCCTGGAAGGACAAGGCATGGATGATTCTGTTTGCTCCATACTCTGGATCTTCTTAGTCTTGGCAGCAGGCCCCCATGGAGATTGCCTCTCCATCCAGACATGCTGACCAGACAATGAGGGCAGATCCTGTACCTGAACCTTCAGTCGCTGCACCTCATGACCTCATTCCTGAGTGGCTAGAGTTCCAGGCCTTTGGGTCTCTCAGAGGAGGTCCTCTATGTTGTGGAGTCGACTCACAGATGCTATGCCTTCAAATGGAAGAGATTTTCCATTTGGTGTCAGGGCAAAGGGCTTGATCTCAGTCCTTGCCCTGTGGCTAGCATCCTGGACAGTCTCTGGTCTCTTTCCCAGCTTTGACTGCTGGTGACAACCCTTAAGGTGCACCTGGCAGCCATCTCTGCTTACTTGGTTTGGGCTGGCATGCAGATGGTGGGCCAGGAGAAAGGGGTGAGTGCTTTTCAAGGGCCTGGATTACTTGTTCCCTCCAGTGCGTGTGCCTCCTCTATGATGGGACTGACTGCCAGTATTGGCAGTGGTCATGGGCAAGCCTTTTGAGCCAATGCACAGATGTGAGATGTCACACCTGTTATGGAAGACGGCCTCCCTGGTGGCCATTATTTATTTATTTTTTTTTAATTAAGTATGCTTTATTAAAGTCCAGAGACCTCAATACAAATCCAAGCAAGACAAGGAACAACAAAACTGAGGTACAGATAAATGAATCACAGAGCAGGATGTAATTTTAATTATTGGCAAATACATACAACCCCTCCTTCCGTCCCACCCCTCCCACCCACCCTGCCACAGAGATAACTAAGAAAAGAGTGCTCATATAAAACAAGGAATTGTATACTGTGATCTCATAACCCTGTTCTTCCCCATTACTAGTGCCTGCTTCTCTGTAACCTGTGTTTACCCTCCTGTCACTTGGCTACTCAATTCTACAGGGTAGCTGCTATCTGTACTGCTGGTCTAGGCTTCCTCAGTTCTACTGGGTATCTGCTAGCCCCCTGCCTGGACTTTTAATTTTTGCCCTAATCCCTGGACCCCCCCCACCGTGCTGGCATGTATTCCATTCTGTCTCCTCCTAAGTGGCACAACGAAAATGGCCTGAAAATCACCCACATCAATGTCCGCAGTCTACTAGCTAACCTGAATGAGCTAACTGCCTGGGCTGCTCACTATAACCCAGACATTCTGGGGATCTCAGAAACCTAGCTTAAGCCAGCTTCCCCTGACCCTGTGCCCTCCCTGGGTACAACTCTGTCAGGCAGGATAGGGCTGGGAACAAACGTGGGGGTGGGCTACTGCTCTACTACAAGACCCACCTAAATATATCTATCATACCCTATCCCCCACTCCCCCTCATGTGAGTTCCTACATGCCCTTCTCTTACTGGGTAACTCAGAAAAGCTTCACTTGGTTTGTGTTCACAACCCTCCAAAAGGAGGTGCTCCTGGCCTCTCCTACCTCCTCAACTGCCTCAGTCCCAAGGTGGGTACTAGTGAACTCCTAGTGTTTGGAGACTTCAACCTAAACTGGCTGGGTGGAAACTCCAAATTATATGAACCCCTGCTGTCAGGCCTTGCCCTGAGCCAACTTATCTCTGAACCAACCAGACCGTCCTCCTCTGGGGTGACAGGTACCCTTATAGACTGGATGCTAAGCAACAGGCTGGACTGTATCACAACATCTGGCCTCTTCCCAGACTCCATCTCAGACCACTCCCCCACCTACTGCATCTGGAGAGTCCTCACCCCCAGGGTCCCCTATAAAGTTATACAGATGAGGGACTACTAGAAATTTAACACTAATGACTACCTTGCAGACCTTTCTCAGACTGATTGGTCCCAGGTTACTGCCGCCAGTGACCCCACAGCTGCCCTCGACTGCTTTCTAGCCATATTCACCCCTCTACAGGACAGGCATGCCCCTCTAACTAAAAGGAGGGTGATAGGGACTATCAAAGTGGCTGCACGGTGGCCTGTTTGCCTTAATGAAACTCAGGGACAAACTCTGGCAAAAATACAAGGCCTCTGGTGACAACTGTGACTTCGCTGAATACAGACAGTTCAGAAACTCCCGCAAGAGGGCTATCCACTCGGCTAAGAGTGATTTCTGTAAAGCCTACCTTGAAGCCTCTGCCAAAAATCCTAGGAGCTTCTGGCTCACCATCAAGAACACAGTAAATGGCTCTGCCAGTCCCCAGGTCTCTGACATGCAAATTGGAGGAGTCAGCTGTAACAACGCCCTGACTATCACCAATGCCTTTAATGCCCAGCTCTCAGACCTGACTGCCTTCATCCTCCCATCTCCTGTCACCAATGAGATGGGTCCCTCTGGTGCTGCTGTGTCCCCTCAATCCCCCTCTCTACTTTAAGCCTGTCCCCCGCAGCAAGATGCGGAAGCTCCTAGCTGGACTCTCCCCACACAATGGAGCCAGGCATGACAATCTTGAGCCTAAATTACTCTGCCTGGGGGCTCCCATCCAGGTTCGGCCCATCTCCCATATCCTCACTTTGTCTCTCATATCCGGGACAATCCCTAATATATGGAAGGTGGCTTGTGTGGTTCCAGTCCTTAAAGGTGGTGGCCCCAAAATTCTCGCAAACTATCGCCCCATAGCGATCCCATCAGCTGTTAGCAAGCTGCTTGAAAAAGTGGTGGCCTCCCAGCTCACACTCTATATCCACACCCACAGCTTTCTCTCCCCAGCACAGCATGGATTCCGCAGAGGACACAGTACCTCTACTGCCCTTGCCCAGATCACCTCTGAGATCAGAACTGCAACTGACCAAGGTATGCTAACTGGCACCATATTCATAGACCTAAGGCCTTCAATCTGGTTGACCACACACTCCTGGGTGCCACCATTTGGTCCCTTGGCCTCTCCCCCCAGTACTGGTTCACCAACTACCTCTCGAGCAGGCAGCAGTACACTAAGTTCCAATAAATCCTCTCTGGGCTTACACCAGTCACATGTGGGGTGCCACAAGGGTCCATCCTTGGCCCTATACTGTTCTCCCTCTTCATCAACTAGCTGTCCTCAGTCCCTGCCTTTGGGCACACCACCCTGTACACCGATGACCTTGTGTTACTAACTAGTTCACAGGATGTCAAAGTCATAAACTCCAGACTAAATGATGACTTCGACTGCATTCAATCTTGGCTGAAGGACCATAAGCTTGTCATCAACCTACAAAAAATGTAGGCCATGCTTTTTGGTTCCTTTGCCAAGTCAAAAGCATGCCCTGCCTCTCTCAATGTCACGAGAGTGGATGGTTCCCCCTTACGGGTGGTGGACTCATTCAAGTACCTGGAGGTAACCCTTGACCCTCAACTTGACCTTTTCTTGCACATATGCAACTCATTGAAGGCCACAAACTGCAAGCTGGGCTTGGCTTACAGAGCCAAAAGTTGCCTCACCCCAGCTGCCTGACTTGCCCTTGCAAAAGAAGTTCTACTTCCCATGCTCTGCTATGGGCTCTCCTCCTTCTTGAACACTTCAAAAACCTGGCTTGCCAAATGGTACAGAGCATACAACAACATATGATGCTTCGCCCTGTCTGCCCCCCCCCGCCTCACACACCACTGTCAGCTCTACTTAAGGCTTGGGTGGCTCTACCCTGAAAACCAATTAATTTTTATCATGGGAAACCTCATTGACAATATTGTCAGAATGTCCACCCTGCCAGCACTTGCCAAACTGCTCAAGTCTGTCCCCCTTGTCTATCAGTTGAGGTCCAGTGACTCCCAGGCCCTCAAGGTCCCCAAAACTCGCTCCCTCGCTGGAGATCGTGCCTTCACTGCCCTTGCTCCCTGAACTTGGAACTATCTCCCTGTCCATGTGAGGTCTGCCCCCTCACACCCCAGTTTGAGGTCCTCCCTCTGGAGCTTCCTGAAGCAAACATCCTCCTGCCCATGTACATAGAGCCCCACCCTGTGTGGTGGGCCCAGCATCTCTCAGGCTAAGTATGGTAGCTGGGTGCGTCTGGCCATAAATTACTCTGCAAATCCCGTGCTCCCATGCCATGTCTTTGCCAGGCACAATAAAGTCTCTATCAATTGTCTATGCACTTGATTTACCATGTTACTGGCTGCTATCTGTTGCTTTTGACTGTTCCCTGCTGATTTACTATGCTTTGTCTCTGTACTGTTACTGTGCTGATTTGCCATTGTACTGTTACCATGTTTTATCACCTGTACATGACTGTTCCTTGTTGATTGCCATGCATTGACTCTGTACTGTACTGCCTGAACCTTGTAATTCTCCCGGGTCGCACCTGAAAATAGGCACTTGACTGTCTAGTGTGTTTACCTGATAAACAAAAGCAAATAATAATAATATAAAACTAATTACTGACCTTGGGTTATAGTAAACAGCTAGTTGGGAATACTGTGGGCATCACACAATTAGTGGACTATTAGGAACGTGTAGAGTGGTTCCCAGATACGATTGAAGTTGGACATTTTGTTGGTAACTCTTGTCATGATGTGTTCGGCTTGTAGAGTGAACATTATTTCTTTGTACCATTCTATATAATTAGGAGTGACTTGATGCAACCAGTGCCTGAGAATTACTTTCTTCACACAGGCCAAGATCAGGGCAATGTGCAACCTTTGGTTACCGCTCACTTTGTCTGTATACTCTCCTACAGTGCATCTATCGGGTACATTTCTGAGAGAGGCCCAGTATGAGATCAAGTCAGGTTCGTATTGATGCCCAAAAGGGGGTTACTGTCTCACATGACCACAGCATATGTAATAAGGTCCCAGGCTCTTTACCACATTTGGAACACAGATCTGTGAGAAGGTGGCCCATTCTATGTAAATCAGATGGGGTGTAATAAAGGTTATGGTTGATTTGAAATTGCATGTATCGATACCTATCCCATTTAGTGTTCATGTATAAAAGTTTCAAGATAGCTGGCCAGTTTCTGGAGAGGGCAGGGGTTGGCAAAGCCTCGTCCCACCAATAAAATCTTGGACCTTCATAATTAGCTAAGGAGGATTGTGAAAACCTGTAAGACTAGATCGGGGGGAGTTGGGAGCTGATTCTAGGCATGGGAGGACAACGATTAAGAAAGGTTTGTGCCATTGTCCACTACCAAAATGTTTTAGCAACATACAGTGGCGTGAAAAAGTATTTGCCCCCTTCCTGATTTTCTCTATTATTGCATATTTGTCACACTGGATGTTTTCAGGTCTTTAGACAAAATGTAATATTAGATAAAGGGAACCTGAGTGAACAAATAACACTTGTTTTTTTTTTTTATTTCACTTATTTAATGAAAAAAAGTTAACCAACACCAATTGGCACTGTGTGAAAAAGTAATTGCCCCCTTACACTTAATAACTGGTTACGCCACATTTAGCTGCAATGACTGCAACCAAACACTTCCTATAATTCAATATCAGTCTTTCACATCGCTGTGGAGTAATTTTAACCCACTCTTCCTCCAGAACTGCTTTAATTCAGTAACATTTGGTGGGTTTCGAGCATGAACTGCTCGTTTCAGGTCCTGCCACAGCATCTCTATTGGGTTTAAGTCTGGACTTTGACTAGACCACTCCAAAACTTTAATTTTACTTCTTTTTAGCCATTCTGATGTGGATTTGCTTTTGTGTTTTGGATCATTGTCTTGCTGCATGACCCAACTACGCTTCAGCTTCAGCTGACGAAAGGATGACTGGACATTCTCCTTAAGAATTTTCTGGTACAGAGCAGAATTCATGGTTCCTTTAATTATGGCAAGTCATCCAAGTCCTTAGGCAGCAAAGCATCCCCACACCATCACACTACCACCACCATGTTTGACTGTTGGTATGGTGTTCTTACTGTGGAATGCTGTGTTTGCTTTACGCGAGACATTATGGGATCCATGTTGTCCAAAAAGTTCCACTTTGGACTCATATGTCCATAGAACATTTTCCCAAAAGGCTTGTGGATCATCCAGGTGCTTCTTGGCAAATGAGAGACGAGCATTTATGTTCTTCTTGGTTAGCAGTGGTTTCCGCCTTGCTACTCTCACATGAAGCCCATTTTTGCCCAGTCTCTTTCTGATTGTGGAGTCATGAACACTGACCTTAGCTGAGGCAAGAGAAGCCTGCAGTTCTTTGGATGTTGTTTTAGGATCCTTTGAGACTTCTTGGATGATTTTGCAATGCGCCCTTGGAGTGATTTTGGCAGGCCGCCCACTCCTGGGAAGGTTCACTACTGTTCCAAGTGTTCTCCATTTGGAGATTATGGCTCTCACTGTGGTTCAATGGAGTTCCAGAGCCTTAGAAATAGCTTTGTAACCCTTTCCAGACTGATAGAGGGCAACAAAATGTTTTTCTGATCTTTTCAGGAACTTCCTTTGATCATGGCATAATGTGCTTGTTGAATCTTTGTGCTGGCAATGTGACTCTGATGGTAAGGGCAAAAATAAGTGAGGTTTATATTGAGCAGGGCTGGCTGTAATCAAGCCTGGCTGTGTTCAATCAGCTGACTCTAATTATCCCTTTAATTGGGTTGATTTAACTAGGGGGCAATTACTTTTTCACACAGTGCCAGTTGGTGTTGGTTAACTTTTTTCATTAAATAAATGAAATAAGTAAAAAAAAAAAGTGTTATTTGCCCACTCAGGTTCCCTTTATCTAATATTATATTTTGTCTAAAGACCTGAAAACATCCAGTGTGACAAATATGCAATAATAGAGAAAATCAGGAAGGGGGCAAATACTTTTTCACGCCACTGTATGTGAAATTTGAAAGATTTGATCCTGGTGGCTATTATGTCAACCATAAGGATAGAGGAGCTCCAGACGCTTTTGGTGGAATCTCCTCACCTGGTCTTCCACAGGGAAAAATCTGCCTTCATCCCAATCCAAAGTTCCTTCCTAAGGTGGCATCAGAGTTTCTTTTTTTTTTTTTTATTCTATTTCTCACTCTGTGGTCCTGGGTATCCTTCCAAGGAGCTCTCTTGGCAAATGCTTCTCACCCCCTGCCTGAACCCTTGCTGTCAGTATTCTCCCTACCCGAGTCCAGCCAGGTCAGTCTCCCAGCTACCAAGTTACCCCCCGGGGGAGGGCTCACCCACTCATGGTGACCCTGCAGACTGAAGGCCCTACCTGGACATCGGGTTGGCACCTGGTGAGATCTCCAGTGCACTGAGCCGGCCTTGGGATGTAGGCCTTGCCACTGGAGCCCTCATCATCTCCACAAGTCCATAGAGGGTTTTTCAGCTTTTGTCCCAGTGAGTACCCCCCCAAGCACGATGTGCAATGACATCATGGTGCATGGCAACCCTGCTGATGTCTGCCTCACTTCCCCCTTAAGTTAGTTGGCCATCCTGAAATACCCCTGATTTCCATTGGGGTCCACCAGGATGCCGGACAACCCCATAGCCCTCCCCCCGGGAGAGGAGAGCAGTCTACAGATGCTTCATCCTCTCCCTCCCGTGCCGACCCCTGGCAACCCGAGTAGGTATCTGAACCTGGTTCGCTGGTGTGACATCCAGTGCCTCAACCCTCAGCACCACTGGGCCAAAGATCAGAGCTTCATCTTAACCAGATGATTAACTTGTTGGTGTATTTCACCAGCCCATTGTCACAGGCTGACCGCAGGCTCCATACCCTGGACCTGTGGAGAGCATTCTCCAGTTACATGTATGTGGCACGTGGACAGCTGGTTCTGATTACACTATATTTTTTTCTGCAATATAAAATATGTAGGGGAGTGTCTGTTAGGAGAAACTACTGTCTTGCTGAAATGACACATCAACCCCCCCCCAGGTATAAGTTCAAAGGACAGGACGTAGGTTAAACTACAGATATCTAGGATGCAATTAACTTGTTAGTTTGCTTTGAAGCCAGGAACTAAAATATCCATTTATGATGTCCTCAGGGGAAATCCTTTGATTTGCACTAGGTGTCATGAAGAAAGGGGCATATGTATTTGTTTAGGTGTCTTCCAAGGAAGCAAGCTAATTACATCAAAGAGACTTTGATGGCTGTGTGAAGCAGGTCCCAGACTAAATTGGGAAGTCCAATATGCATTTGTTTGGGGTACCGTCAGAGGAAGCCAGTTGGAGACTTTGATGTCTGTGTGAAGCAGATCACAGACTGGTTTGGGAAGTCACATGAAGAGAGAAGATTCACTGATGTCACCTATTTTTTAAAAAATATCTTATTTGGACATCCTGTGTTATCAAATATAAATTTTAATACACCAAGGTGGAGTTAGGTGACCTCAGAGAGAAGGCCTGCTCAAGACTGCTTTTAAGTATACTGAGCAGACCTTAGAGTCACACATAGATATTCATTTTCTGACTGAGAAAGAGGAACATCAAAGCACTAAAAGATTAAGAAAGTAAGGATACATTAGATAAGACCAGTCTGAGTGTATGGGTTGTAGGAATTTGCACTTTTAAACCTGTTTTGTTTTTAAGATTGTATGTGTTGGGATATCCTGTTCTGTATTTACTGTTTTCCTATTTTTACCTATTTTAAAGTAAAGATATATACGTTAAAAACAGAAACTGCCTGGTGTGCCTTGAAACTTTTTTTTTTATAAGTAAAGCTTAGATGGTTACAGTTGACACTGTACATGAGCTTATTGTGGTACTAAACTGGGAAACAGGTAAGAGTTCTCTAGGTCTTGCATAGAGTTCTAAGGGTTCATTTTGTAATACCTAGTTAGGTGCCCTTAGGCAAAGATATCTTGCTCCCCCAAAGACAGAATTATCTGAACCTGACAATTGGGTATGCTAACAAGAGGTTATCAGTTTCAATTCCTCCAGAACTTGGGACAAAGGTGACTCGAACCCACAAAACAGACAGGAGGGTTACTCTGTTCTGTTAACTGTTCACAATACTACGCTCATAGGTTGACACTTTGGGAGTAGAGGGCTGACCTGCTGAGTGGGGTTGTGACAGATTGGTTGGCAGCGGTGCAATAAAGTTTTGTGGTATAAGCTTTATTGTTCAGTGTGTCAGCTTGAGACTGTGCAGCTCACTTGGAAAAAAGAAAGGCAGTGTTTTATTTCAAAAGGAAACAGAACTATATCCCTTGGCTTTCAGTCAAGTTCCTACCCGTTTAATTTTTTTCTAAAGTGCCAGTCAGAGTAGCAGTAGTTAGGAAAGATGGCTTCCGACTACAGCAGGCACACTGTAGACTCCTTAAAGCAGTGGTGCAGGGACAGAGGAGTCCCATTTGTGGTGAAAGCCAGCAAGCAGAATCTCATAGATGCCTTGATGGTAGCAGATACCCAGAGCAGTGAGTCACGGACCGTGACTGAAAAGGTCCAAACCTTGAGTGTGGCAGGGCTAGCGGCCAGTGTTGTGTCCAGATCCGATGAGGATGACAGCAGGGCCACTGTCAGAGAAGGGCCACAGCAGCAGGGAAAGGTCATCAGTACCCTGGATCTGGAAGTACTCAGGCTGCAAATTGAGTTGCGCAGGATGGAGCTGGAGTTCCAGGAGAAGATGGAGCGAGAGAAGCGCGAGGCGGACCGTGAGGCAGAGCGAGAATGCCGAGAGGCAGAGTGTGAGGAACGTGAGCACCAGCGAGCTGCAGAGGACAGAAGAGAGCAAGAAGGCCGAGAGGCAGAGCGAGAACAGAGAGACACTGACTGTGCAGAGCAGGAGCGCCCGAGGCAACACGAACTGGAGAAGATACGACTCCGGCCAGCGGCACCAGAGCAGGTAAGTGGCTTGGGCTTAACTGGGACTGCAGGACTGGGTTGCAAATTGAACTCCAAATTAATAGCTGAATTTAAAGAGGGGGAGGATATGGATACCTTTTTAAATTCTTTTGAAAAAGTTTGTAGTCAGGCTAAAATTCCTAGAGAGTCCTGGAGCTTCCAGGTATCCCTGCTACTTACCAGGAAAGCTTGGGATGCATTGGGTCAAATGGACAATAAGGACAGTGATGATTACAGCAAACTTAAAGCTGCACTGTTAAAAAAGTTTGAATTAACTGCTGAATCATACAGAGCTAAATTCTGTAAGCTCAGGAGAAGCCTGATATGAGCTATGAGGAGTTAGCTACGAAACCACGTCAGTTTTTAAAACATTGGTGGGAAGGAATTGAGGCAAACTCTGTTGATAAAATTGAAAATGTGATTTTGTTAGAACAGTTTTATTGGGCATGCGCAGCAGAGCTAAAAACCTGGCTAGAGGACCAAGATCCCAAAACAGTGCAAGAGGCTGCAGAAATCTTGGACCGATATGCCAAGAGCAGACCTGCTCTGAGAACGAATGGGGCAGGTGTGGCAGCGCAGAAAGGGAAAAGCGTGCCTTCAGGGCAGCTAAAACCTTCACTGCCTCCACCAAAACCAGTTAGCCCCAGGTTTCAGAGAAAAGATTTCTCTGAGAGAAGAAATGAATGCTGGTTGTGTAAAGAAACTGGGCATATTGCCAGTGTCCCAAAAAGTCGAGCAATAATAAACAACCAAGTGCTAGAAAAGAAGTGGGTTGTTTGTGTGTCCCTGGAAGCATGCCAGTGAACATGAGGGAACACATGCACCTAGTCATGGTGAATGGTGTACAGAGGCAGGGGTTAAGGGACACGGGGAATCCCTGACCTTGGTAAAGGGGGATCTGGTACAGCCTGGTCAGCTTACACCCAATAAATACATCATTGTACAGGACTTTGCAGGTGGGGAGAAAACATTGCCCCTCGCTAGTGTTCTCCTAGACTGGGGTGAAACAGGGGGAACTGGGCAACAGGTGGCTGTAGCTAAAACGTTAGCAGTGGATATGATCCTGGGCAACAATCTCAAACAAGGGATGTTATGTGCAGTTACCCATAGCCAAGTGGCAAGGGAAAATTGTAGTTCCCTGAACCCCACAGAAACCATTGTAGAAACCACTGAGAGGCTGGTTCCCCAGCCTGTCTCTCCTGATATGGAGATTAATGAAGAGGAGGTAGCAATTTCCCCAGTAACAAGTAACCACACAGCTACAGAGGGTTATTCTGAAGAGAGAGGGGTGACCCCTTGTCAGAAGTTTGGGATTGACAGTGATCCTGAGTGCCCTGATGCTAGTGCTAGGGACCCCAGTTTAGTAACTGACGGGGACCTGTCACATGCCTTGGGAATGTGTGAGGGGGTTTGCAAATGCTCAGAGAAGTGATCTTAGTTTAGAGAAGCTGAGGGCTTGGGCAGACTAGGATGGCACACAGGGAGGTGATGGCAGACATAAGGTTTATTGGGAAAATGGACTTCTGTATACTCAGGCAGTACAGGCAGAGGGAGGGATGCTAGGCAGGCAGCTGCTTGTTCCCCAGGGGTATCATGAGCAGTTGCTCAAGATTGCCCATGATATTCCCTTGTCTGGTCATCTGGGAATCACAAGCACTATGCAGCAGTTGGCTCAGATTTTCTATTGGCCTAACTTCACCCAGCAGGTGAAGGAGTATTGCAGGTCTTGTCACAGATGCCAAGAAATAGGGAAGGTGGGCAAGAAAAGCCAAGCAGCTCTGATCCCATTGCCCATAGTGGAGGAGCCATTCCAGAGGGTGGGAATGGATATTGTGGGGCCTTTAAATACCCCCAGCTCCTCAGGGAAGAGATTCATCCTGACTGTGGTGGATTATGCCACCCGGTACCCAGAGGCAGTCGCCCGATCCTCTCTGAGGACAGACAAAGTGGCAGATGCCTTACTTGGGATTTTCTCCCATATTGGGTTTCTGCAGGAGGTAATCACCGATCGAGGTGGTTCCTTCATGTCGGACCTGATGAAATGTTTATGGGAGAAGTGTGGGGTGGTGCAGAGATGCACAACACCATATCACCCACAAGCTAATGTGCTTGTGGAACGATTCAATGGTACCCTAAAGTCAATGCTCTGGGTGTTTGCTGAACAATATGGGAGGGACTGGGAGAAATACCTTTCCCACCTGTTTGCATACAGGGAGGTGCCCCAAGATTCAACAGGATTTTTCCCTTCAAACTCTTATATGGATGCCGGGTACGTGGGCCCCTAGACTTGATCCTGGAGGACTGGGAAGGCAAACATGCCACCCAGGGAACTGCCATTGTGGATTATGTCCTTAGGTTTAGGGAGAGGCTGAAGGAGCTTATGGGGACAGCCCAGAGCAACCTGACAGCTGCCCAACAGAAACAAAAAGTGTGGTACGACCGCAGAGCCAGAGCTCACCTGTACATGGTGGGTCAGGAAGTCATGGTCCTTACTCCGGTCCAGAAAGACAAGCTGCAGGCTGAGTGAGCAGGACCATACAAAGTGGTTAGGAAGGTAAATGACATGAACTACATTGTGGAGTTACCTGACCGAAGACGGACAGAAACGATGTACCATGTCAACATGATGAAGCCATATGCAAATAGGGCTGACATGTTGTTTGCAGTGTGTAGTCATGGGGAGGGGATGGACGAAGGAGACCCCCTTCTGGATTTGCTGGAAGTGAGTAAGCGGGAGTCCTCTGTAGAGCCAGTAAAACCATCTCCCCAGCTGACCCCAGACCAGATCCAGGAAGTAAGGGAGGTTTTAGCAGACTTTGCCCCCTTGTTTAGCGCCAAGCCTGGACTAACCCCCTTAGCAACACACAATGTGGAGACAGGGACACGGACAGCATATTGGGTGTCGGAGGATGTCCAAAAGGACATTAGGAGGGACGTGGAGGAGATGCTGGATTTAGATCTAATCCAGAGATCCCACAGTCCCATTGTGCATTATGTCCTTAGATTTAGGGAGAGGCTGAAGGAGCTTATGGGGACAGCCCAGAGCAACCTGGCAGCTGCCCAACAGAAACAAAAAGTGTTGTACAACCGCTGAGCCAGAGCTCACTCGTAGCATTGACTTTAGGGTACCATTGAATCGTTCCACAAGCCCATTGGCTTGTGGGTGATACGGTGTTGTGCATCTCTGCACCACCTCACACTTCTCCCATAAACATTTCATCAGGTCCGACATGAAGGAACCCCCTTGTAATACAGAGATCTCAAAGTCCTGGGCATCATCATCATCACTGATGACCTGAAATCATCCAAGCAGACCACTAAAGCAGTAGGTAAGGCTAGGGGGACGTTAGGGTGTATTAGTAAGGGTATCACAAGTCTGAAGAGGGAGGTAATAATCCCTCTTTTCAAGGCACTGGTTAGGCCCCATCTGGAGTACTGCATGCAGTACTGGAGGCCACACCTTCACAAAGAAATTAACCAAAATGGTGCAGGGACTGCATCAGATAACATATGAGGACAGATTAACAGAGCTCAATATGTATACCCTAGAGCAAAGGAGGGAGAGAGGTGATATGATCGAAACATTCAAACACCTTAAGGGCATTAACAAGGTGAAAGAATCTAACATGTTTCAATATAAGAAAAATAGCAGGACAAGAGGACACAGCATGAAATTAGAGGGAGGCCGATTAAGGGGTAATGAGAGGAAGTTCTTTTTCACAGAAAGGCTGGTGGATGCATGGAACGGCCTACCTCAGGAAGTGGTGGATATGAATACAGTGCAGGGCTTCAAACAGGCATGGGATAGGCATAAGGGAGAAATACCGATGAGTATGAAAAGATAGGCCATTGACAGAGCAAAGGCTGATGGCACATTTATAAGGTAGAAAAAGAAATGGGCAGACTGGATGGGTCTTGTGGTCCTTATCTGCCATCAACTTCTATGTTTCTATGTCCCTGGGCCTCCATAGTCCTTGTGCCCAAGCCAGATGGCTCAACTTGTTTGGACTATCGTGGATTGAATGCAGTCACGAAGTCAGACTCCCACCCAATGCCCTGGATGGACAAACTCCTGGACAAGTTGGGAGGGGCGACCTACCTTACGACCATTGACCTGACAAAGGGGTATCGGCAGGTAGATTTGACGGACAGAGCTAGGGAGAAGTCGGCCTTCATCATTCTGATAGGCTTATTTGAGTTTAAAGTAATGCCTTTCAGAATGAAGAATGCCCCAGCCACTTTCCAAAGGTTGGTAAACCAGGTGTTAAATGGCACTGAGGAGTATGCCGTGGCATACCTGGATGACATTGCCACCTTTTAGTACCAGCTGGGATGAATGCCTATCCTACCTTAGGGAAGTGCTGGGCAGGATACAGAGGACCGGGCTAAATGTCAAAGCCAAGAAATGCCAGGTGGCCATGGGAGAGGTGGCATACCTCGGGCATGTGGTAGGCTGAGGAAAGCTCTGTCTTAACCAAATAAAGATGGAGGTAATCCAGGCATGGCCCAGACCAGAAACTCGGAAGCAGGTTAGGAGTTGACTGCTCCCCTATCTGACCTGACAAAGAAAAGGATGCCCAAGAAAATTACCTGGGGCCCAGCCTGTGAGGAAGCCTTTTCCAAACTAAAGGAGGCACTGTGCAGTGCTCCTGTTTTGACAAGTCTTGACTATAGCAAACCTTTTATAGTTCAGACTGACACCTCAGATGTGGGTATTGGGGCAGTACTGAGTCAGACATCCAGCCAAGGGAGGGCTCACCCAATAGCCTACCTGAGTAAAAGGTTACTTCCCAGGAAGGAGGCATACTCCACGGTGGAAAAGGAGTGTCTTGCCATAGTGTGGGCCATAAAGAAATTGGAGCCATACTTGTATGGGCAACATTTTGTGGTGCTGACTGACCTCAACCCCCTGGTTTGGCTGACGCAGATGAGGAAAAAACAATGGTAGATTGCTAAGATGGAGTCTTGCTTTGCAAGGGTATGACATGACCATTCTACATAGGGCTGGAGCGACCAATCAGAACTCAGATGGGCTGTCTCGTGTCTATGAGGAGTGAACTGATTTGGGAAGCTCATCCCATACAGGGGATAGAGCCCCCAAATTCAGTCTAGGTGGGGAGGATTGTGGCACGTGGACAGCTGGTTCTGATTACACTATGATATTTTTTTTCTGCAATATAAAATATGTAGGGTAGTGTCTGTCAGGAGAAACTACTGTCTTGCTGAAATAACACATCAACCCCCCCCCCCAGGTATAAGTTCAAAGGACAGGACGTAGGTTAAACTACAGATATCTGGGATGCAATTAACTTGTTAGTTTGCTTTGAAGCCAGGAACTAAAATATCCATTTATGATGTCCTCAGGGAAATCCTTTGATTTGCATGAGGTGTCATGAAGAAAGGAGAATATGCATTTGTTTGGAGTGTCTTCCAAGGAAGCCAGTTAATTACATCAAAGAGACTTTGATGTCTGTGTGAAGCAGGTCCCAGACTAAATTGGGAAGTCCAATATGCATTTGTTTGTGGTATCGTCAGAGGAAGCCAGTTAATTACATTAAGGAGACTTTGATGTCTGTGTGAAGCAGATCACAGACTGGTTTGGGAAGTCACATGAAGAGAGGCGATTCACTGATGTCACCAATTTTTTTTTAAATATCTTATTAGGACATCCTGTGTTATAAAACATAAATTTTAATACACCAAGGCGGAGTTAGGTGACCTCAGAGAGAAGGCCGGCTCAAGACTGCTTTTAAGTATACCGAGCAGACCTTAGAGTCACACATAGATATTAATTTTCTGACTGAGAAAGAGGAACATCAAAGCACTGAAAGATTAAGAAAGTAAGCATACATTAGATAAGACCAGTCAGAGTGTATGGGTTGTAGGAATTTGCACTTTTAAACCTGTTTTGTTTTTAAGATTGTATGTGTTGGGATATCCTGTTCTATATTTACTGTTTTCCTATTTTTACCAATTTTAAAGTAAAGATATATATTTTAAAAACAGAAACTGCCTGGTGTGCCTTGAAACTTATTTTTTTTTTTTTAAGTGAAGCTTAGATGGTTACAGTTGACACTGTGCATGAGCTTACTGTGATACCAAACTGGGAAACAGGTAAGAGTTTTCTAGGTCTTGCATATAGTTCTAAAGGTTCATTTTGTAATACCTGGTTAGGTGCCTGTAGGCAAAGATATCTGGCCCCCCCCGAAGACAGAATTATCTGAGCCTGACAATTGGGTATGCTAACAAGAAGTTATCACATTGAATTGCTCCAGAACTTGGTACAAAGGTGACTCAAACCCACAAAACAGACAGGAGGGTTACCCTGTTCTGTTAACTGTTCACAATACTACGCTCAGAGGTTGGCACTTTCAGAGTAGAGGACTGACCTGCTGAGTGGGCATTCTCAAATTACTTGGAGTATACCACTGGAGTTTGGGGATGGGCTTGCCAGCTGTTTACATCATATGATGAAGCTGCACCTGGCAGATCACCAGCAAAGAAAATGATCAACAGGGGGATTACATTCTGCATCAGCCTCTGCTATACGTTGGCTAGTAGGGAGCCTCCTATAGGGCTTGGGAATTATTCTACCAGACATACTGCTGCCTCAGTGATTGCCTCCAGGGATGCCCCTATCCTGGAGATCTGTAGGGCTGCTGTCTGGTAGTCATCATACACCTTCATTTCCCACAAACACATCGACCTTTTTTTTTATATTTTCATTTTTATTGAGGTTTTATAACATATTTACAGACAAGTTATCCAGATCAATAAGATTCATTTCATGCAAATATACATATACAGTTTCAGTGCAGGTATAGAGTTCATGACAACAAATAGCTGGAAGATGCAAGAAATAATTCAGATTGGGTGCAAAAGCTAAGGGAGGGGAGTTACTAAGTAAATAGTCCTGGCCTATTCGTAAATAGCGCAGGATTTTAGGTTTCCCAGACCCTAGATGTCTTCAGGTACCTTCAGCAGTGAGGAGATCGGATCAATCTCTTGAAGAAGTTCCTGGGCGCCCAGTTCTGTCTGACTCAGGTAAGTAAACCAGTGAAGTATATTACTTGCGTGCCATGAGTCTGTTGTTGGTGCTCTCCCCGGTGGCAGACCACAGGCCCCCATTGCAACAGGCCCTCAACCCCCCCCACGGGACAAATGTAGGGTCTTTTAGCATGTAGTATATTTGCCACCTAGCCCATCTAGTGGCAGACTTACCCTCTTGATTATTTAGGCTGTGTGTTATTTTCTCCATGGTATAGATTTGTCTAGTGATGTTCCACCAATCCTGTATCGTGGGAATTTTCGGTGTCAACCATTGCTTCGTAATAGATCTCTTTGCTGCCGTAAGGAGAATGAATAGTAGGTATATGGTTATTGGTCCACGGAGGTCCTGGGGGAAAACAGAGAACAGAAACATCTCCGCTGTCAGGTGAAATTGAGGGTCCAACATCTCCTGCAGGTGGGACTGGAGGAGCGTAAAGTAGGGTTTCAGGGATGGACACCCCCAAAATATGTGGGTGTGGTCCGCCCTCATGCTACCGTAAAGGCGCCAACAGGCGGCCCGTGATCCTGGTCCGTAGTGACACGTAATTGCTGGGGCTTTGAAGTACTGAATTAGGCATTTCCATGCAAACTCCCTCCATATGTGTGAGCAAGATACTTTGGCTGAGTATCTCCAGGCCCGCCGCCAGTCCTCAGGAGTTATCGGATAGCCAGATTCCTGGCTCCACTGTTCTCAGATACCCTCCGTGCATGTAAGGGTCTGTATCCTCAAGGCTTGATAGTACAATGAGATTAGGTTGTTCTGTTTTAGGGTTTTATTAAGGGCTATTTGGCTCTGTATTAATGGCGGGAGCTGTTCATGATCCCAGACCATTCAGGGTAGGTGGTCTATATAGTGTCTGAGCTGCAGGTACCAGAAGAAGTCTCCCTTTGGAAGATTATATTTCTTTTGTATATCTGTATAGGCCCACATTGTGCCCTGGTTCATTATCTGCCCCAAATATTTCAGCCCCCTTTTCTCCCATTGCCTAAAACTCCCATCCAGATTGTTTGGGGGGAAGCCACTCAAGCTGGAGATTGGGCAGATAAGTGATAGGAATGGGGTCAAACCGTGGTTCCGCTTAATGGTCCACCAGCCCCTAATTGAGGCCTCAAGCCATGGATTTTCCTTCTTGCATAGGGCCTTCTCCTCCTAGTGCTGGTATAGAACTCTATGAAATGTATAATCGTCCATCACTATTTGTTCTATGTCTAACCAATGTGGGTTATTTGTCTTAGTTTGCCTAGACATCAGATGCATCACATTTACCACCTGCTGATAAAGCCTCAAGTCTGGGAGGCCCATGCCTCCACCATCCCGGGGGAGAGTGAGAATTTTCAAACGCACCCGGGGTCTACTATTTGCCCAAACAAAATTAGAAATATGTCGATTTATTTCCTTAAAAGTTTTTAAAGGGAGGTGGATGGGTACATTCTGGAACAGATATAGTGCTCTCGGGAGGGAGACCATTCTAATTAGGTCAATTCTACGTGCCAACCCCAAAGGGAGAGTTGCCCACGAGGATAGGTCTGTTTTAAGTTGCATTACAAAGGGAGCATAATTATGTTTGTAGTACTCTAGTGGAGATTTGGGTATATGTATTCTCAAATATTTTAGTTTTTCTAAGTCCCACCTTCCTGGGATATCCGCCCGGACTTTCTGTGTAGGAGAGTAATGAAAAGCGATCATCTCTGTTTTAGTAAAGTTCAACTTGTACCCCGACACCAGACTGAACGATTCTAGTATTAACTTAATTGCGGGGAGGGATTGATCCGGATTTCGCAGATATAGCAAGATGTCATCTGCATAGAGGGCCATCCAGTGCTCCGTTCCTCCCACCTCCACCCCCTCTATGTCTTGTGCTTCCCTAATCTTCTGGGCCAGGGGTTCAATAAAGGACGTGAACAGAAGGGGAGAGAAGGGGCATCCCTGCCTTGTCGCTCTATATAGAGGAAAATAAGTTGAGTGGTGTCCGTTGACTTTCACACACGCCTGTGGAGAGGCGTAAATATTTTGTAGGACAGCTATCAAGGAGGGAGGGAAGCCAAACTTGTGTAGCGTTGCATATAAAAAAGGCCATGCCACTCTGTCGAACGCCTTTTCGGCATCTAGGCTGACCAGCAGGGATGGGACCCCATCGGTGTGCATATGGTGTACTAGATGGAGAGTCCATCTTATACTGTCCGTAGTGGTGCGGGATCTGATGAATCCGGTTTGGTCCTTGTGAATTAACAGGGGAAGTATTTGATCCACCCGACGAGTCAAGATTGCCATGAATAGTTTATAGTCTTGATTGAGTACCGACATGGGTCTATAGGAGGCACAAAGTTGTGGGTTCTTATTTGGTTTAGGTATCACAGAGATCGTTGCATAAGACCAGGATGGGGGGGGGGGGAATCCCCCTCTAAAACTTTGTTAAAGACGTTAAGGAGGTCAGGGGTTATTTGTGCCTTTACCGCCTTATAAAGTTCTGCCCCATATCCATCTGGTCCCGGTGACTTCTGTGACTTAGCATTCACAATGGCAGCCTCCAATTCCATCTCTGTTATTGGTGAGATTAAAGCCCGGCTTTGGTCCTCTGTCAGTCGTGGCAGGGTGATTGATCGTAGGAATTCTGCTATTTGGTGTGAGGATGCCATGTTTTCTGGAGTGTATAGGGACCTATAATATGTGGTAAAGGTTTCAGCAATGTCATGTGTCTTTGTGAGGCACCGGTTTCCCGTAGGGTGATGTACTGAGAGAATCGTGGCTGCTTTTTTTTGCTTCCAGATTTGGTATGCCAGCAGCTGAGTAGCCCTTGGACCAACCTCATAATACTTCTGTCGCAGAAAGGCCAAGGTCATCTCGGTCTGCTGTTGTATGAATCGGTCCAGCTCAAATCTGGTATGTTGCAATTGGGGAAGCACCGTAGTATCCCCCTGTTTATGTGACATTTGTAAAAAGTGAAGGGTATCTTCCAGTTTGTTTTTGCGCTTTACGCTGTCTTTCTTTTTCTGCGGTGTAATTTATTATATGTCCCCTAACTACAGCCTTAATTGTATCCCAGTACATGGCAGGAGTAGAGTCCTTGACCGGGTTGTCCGCTTTTATCTCCTGGATCTTCTCTAAAAGAAAATCACAGAACTTCTTAGACCGCAGACAATATGGGTTAAGCCTCCATAATGTCCACTTGGGTTGTAGCTCAAAGTCTCACAAGGTCGTCTGAGGGGCATGGTCTGAAACCGCAATGTCCCCCATTTGAATATCGTGCAGCATCCCCAGGTTCTCCACCTGTGTATATACCTGGTCAATGCGGGAATAGGATTGGTGGACCGGGGAACAGTAGGTGTAATTCCTCGAGTGGGGATGGAGCCTCCTCCAGGCATCACACCATCCCGCTTCGCTTGCAAATCTTTTGAAGAATCGTTGGGTTACTGACTGTTTAGGGGGTTTGGGATTGGTAGAGTCTAGGTTAGGGTCCATAACAAAGTTAAGGTCGCCCGCCATCATAAGTACCCCCATGGTTTTTTGTATAATTTTATCTAGTAAAGGTTTAAGGTGGGCCACCATGGTTCCCGGTGGGAAATAGACATTCACTAATGTTACTGGTTTGTCATGTGGTGTACCCTGCACCAGAATCATACGTCCCTCCTGATCAGCCCAGTTATACTCGGCTTTAAACGAAGTGCCCGGAGAGATTATTATGGCTACTCCCCTATGCCTTCCGGCCTTAGCAGAGGAATGAAAGACCTGTCCCCTGCTTAATTTAGTCAGTTTTGCATGTTCCGTCGCACTCATGTGCGTCTCCTGTAGGTATGTTATATCGGCTTTGGAGCACCTAATAAATGCTAGGGTCCTGGACCTCTTAATCGGCGACACAAGGCCATTTATGTTTAAGGAGAGTGATTTCACCTTAGTTGTATCCATATCTTGTTACCATTTTCCTTCCTGATTTATACCTCCCTTGCCCTTGTGGGGCCCTAGGTCTGCCACCCCTGGAGAGCACCTCCACTGAGCCCGTTTGTTCGGATCTGGTGACTAACACATTACAACAAACAATACACAATGGTGCATAATTAATATAAAACATATAGTCTGTTGTACAACATCTAAACATCACAACATTCATAACTTACAAACTGGTACTTCCATGAGTCAGGTAGTCCTGACCCTGTGGTAAGGAAAAAACCTTACCAGTTGCCCAGAATCACTGGGCTTAAGCACAAAGTGCTACTTGGGAAGGGGTAAAAAGGAAAGGTGACAGTTCTATGCCATGCCTGTGGTCCCCTAGGATCCTAGTTGTAACTTGTAGGGGAGCATATTTGTTTGTGGGGATTCTATCACTTCCCAGGTCTCAAAAGGACTAGGACAGGGAGGTGGCACATCCCAGCCCCAGTCGGGGGGGGGGTGGAGCGTGCATATAGCTAGGCCTCCCCACCCATTCCCATATGCAAAAATGGGCGTGAGGAGTCCTTTATCTATTCAGCCCATCATATCTGGAAGTGGGTGGTAGGCCGACCCGCCATCGCGTATCACCATCCAGCCATGCTCATTCCTGGCATCGCAGCCCACAAGGGGCATCAGCACCACCCTACCCATCCGGAGTCGACCATACGCTCCCCGGTAGTCGTAGGTCCTCAGCCCACAGGTACCAGGTGGTGTGGTCACTCGTGCTGCTCCATATCCAATAACCTCCAGAGGGAGGGAAGGGGTGTCCCCCCAGTGCACATGGGAGGTCCCCTGGCAGGCCAGCCACACACACCCTCCCCCCATCCAGGCTAGCTGCCAGGGCCGGGAGGGAGGGGCCCCATGCCCCACCCCAACGGACCAGCTTATTTCCCCAACTCCCCGGCTTCCCGGGCCTGAGGGGCAGCGGGGCCCAAACATCATCAGCAGGCAGTAGTTTCTGGTCCATGGAGGTCACACCATCCGAGCAAGGCCCCACCCATATACTATCCATGCTATTTAGGTCTTCTTCCCCCCTGTTTACAGAGTATAACCTCCTCCTCCCAGAGCACGAGTCAGTAGGAGGAAGCCTCTGATCGCTGCAGATGGGAATGCCCCCCACCCCATCGTAAGGCCGGGGTGGGAAGCGTATCCCCACCCCCCCTTGGTCACATCCTGAGTGTTTATCAGCTCTTGATCCCACCCCTCGCCTCATCCCCCCTGCCTCCCCACCCCATACCATCAGCATGCCAGTTCTTATGCCATGTATTAAGTGTTTCTGAAGATCAGTTAGTCCATGTTCACTCAGGCTTCTGAAGTAGTCTGTTGTCTGGTTGCCATGTTTCACCCCAGATTCCATCTCCTTATTAACCCTCCCGCATCCCTCCTCTTCCTTCAGTCCGCCCCCCCCCCAGTCCTTCGTTCATCATCTTCTCCGTTCCTCCTTAGTTGAATCAGGGACCAAAGCTACTGGAGACGAAGCCTCTTCCTGACTGGCTCAACTAGGGCTGATTAACCCCATTACTTTGGAAGAGGTCTCGACTACCCCCTCCTCCCGATACCCCCCTCACGATCCCTCCTCCAGCATCTCCAGCATCTCTTTGTTCCCTCCTCCTAACCTACCCCTCCGGATTAGGGATCAAGGTGTGCTTCCCCGCTTCACACTGCAGTGAGCTCGTTTTGGGTGGCATAATTGCCATTGCCTTCTCAGTCCTCTCCTACTTCTTCCCCCCATCATCAAGTCTCTCATTCTCCCCCCCGTTAACTAAAGGGTACTCCCCTTCCCAGATTACCACCCCATCTATCTACCCTCCTGATCCTCCCAGTCTCTTCCCTACCCCATCTCCCTCCTTTTCTCTTTAATAGTTCCCCCAGTCCCTTCAGCCCTCAAAGGCCATTTCCCATTTTAAAGAAGGGTATTGGCAACCGGCAAGGCCTCCCTCCCAACCCCACCGTAGTCCTTTATATCTTTTGCCTTTGCCGCCTTTAGGCCTACTCTCCTCTATCCTCTACATAATGAAACACAGAGCTACTTGCGGCCTTCTCATGTCTCCGTGTTGGTCTCCGGTGTCCGCTGCTCCTCCGGATTAGCCTGCGATGTCCTTAGCGTTCCGATGATCTGCTGTAAGGCCTCTGCTCCCTGCCTGTGCCTTGCATCTCTCTGCCCATTCATCCACATTTTCTGGGCGAGCTTGGATGCCAGTGGACCCCAGTCGGAGTGACATCAATGCTTCTTCTCCTTAGTTCGGTCTCATGCGCCTCCTCGCCGACTCCATGAATTCGTGTTCCATCTGAAAACAGGATCACCATCTTAGCGGGTAGAAGTCGCGGAATCTGATCCCCACCACCTTCAGTGCTTTCATAACCGTGGAGTAGGCGCACCTTCGCGCCATGATTTCGGGGGCATAATCATTATCAAAGTAGAGACGGGGTCTGAAGCAGGACTCTCCCCTTCCTCCAGACTGCTCTCAGGACAGCCTCCTTCTCTCGGAATCTCAAGAATTTTGCCAGGATGGTGTGGGGGCCAGAGCCCGGTGGGGGCCTAGGCCCCAATGCACGATGTGCCTGCTCTAGCTCCAGAGAAACATCTTCAGGTAGTGGGAGTAACTCTTTCAGAATTTTCTGGAGATATTTTATCATATCTGTCCCTTCTGAGCCCTCCGGAATCCCCAAAATCCTAATGTTATTTCTCCGGCTGCGGCTCTCCGCGTCTTCAGCCCGCACCCTAAGGGCCTTAACTTCCCCATAGAGTTGTGCTATGGTGCACTCCGTGTCAGTTAGCCTTCCTTCAGTCTTGTCTATGTGGGCCTCACTGGATTCCTGTCGCTGCTTGAGTCAGTGCGAAGAGCAGTCGCCGTTGATTTCATTTCTCTGCGGAAGTCTCTAATTTCTGCTAGCATCTGGGCCATTTGTTTTTGTAGTACTACATGGGAAGCCTGCTCAAGCACTGTGCCACCCCGGTGAGAGGACAATGAGGCCCTCGAGTCCTCGCTCTCCGATCCCTCGTCTTGGGATTTCTCCCCATTATGATGTGCCAGGATTGCGAATTTGTTATCCCCTCTCTTCTTCGGCATTTTAAAGATACCCTCCTGGATTAGTTGTGAACGGATGGCAATGGATATGCAATATTAGGAGGGTTGTTGTAGGATCAGTCGGGGAGCCACTAGATCTAGGCTGCCATTCTTTCTATGACGTCACCGGAAGTCCCAAACACATCGACCTTTAATCACTCTGGAATGCTGGTTTTGGGACTTCAGTTCAATCTCTGTTCGCCAAGTAGGGACATGCACCTTGCCCCTTCCTTCCAGAGTACTACTAGGAGTCTGCCAGAGTGTGAATAAGTGAACCATATTCACACCCTTAGAAGAATGCTAGGGGTGGTATATGGTTCACATCCACACAACTCACCTGCCTCCCCGGCAAATGGCACACAGATTCTCCTTCCATTGTGCAAAATCTGACGTTACAGGGCAGAGTTTGGAGGATATGCAGCCTGGGTGGTGGGAGGAGCTTAGTTTAAAGATGGCTGGCCAATGGCATTGTTCCACTGGAACTGTCATAGTGTGGATATAAACTATATACCACTTCTAGAACTACAGTTACACTGTTCTTTTCTGATTCATGGACAGTGTCCTGCCAGATTGGGGTTGATGTACTGTAACAGCATGGTCAGTGTCCTTTCAGACCTGTAAAAATAAAGGGAAAAATGGATAAGTATAAGTAATAAATGATCAGGTGGGAGGGGCTCGCAGAAGAAGTTTTTTTTAAAATAAGTGGGTTAAGCAGGAGGGCAGGATACCAGTACATGTAGGAAGTGAAAAGGCAGAACAAGCACTACAATAGTCCTTTACATCTTCTGGATCACTGGTGTGGTGGTACAATTACCACCCGCCATGCTTACGACCCAGGTTCAAGAATGGACCTGGGTCACTTGGGATCTGGTGGAGGGGTGGGTGGGATTGAGCATCCCTGGGAACACTCTTCTCCCCTGGAAGAGGGGGAGGCCATGTTGCTTTGCTCATCGACTGCCACCAGGTGGAGGCCTGGTGGCATTGCAGCGTGAGTGGCTGGCAAGGGTGGGCTGACATCCGACGTCTGCATGTGCATGCCTCTACATGGACTCGCCATCATGCATGCGGTGTGGGAGAAAATGAAAGAAAAACCTCGAGTCAGGGCAGGATGAAGTCACCAGCTGTTGTAGGCCCTGCCCCACTGACTGGATGCTGAACCGACAAACTGGATTAGAGCCTCCAGGAGGGATGGCCTTCCTCTCCTGGGTCTGTCATGGGGAATCTGTGGTGTACATAAGTTCTGAGCTAAGTCCGTGGGTTGGTGGGTGACTGGCAGGGCAGAGGCCTTGCAGCCTCAGGCAGGCAAATAACTGTAATTGGGTGGGAAAGAAATAAAATCTTTTGGCCTATAGCTGTAAAATAGGCCAACTGTAGTCATGTGACCTAGGTCCCCTTGACTGTCTTCTTCCCTCCACTCCCACACAGCAATCGCCTACCCCCACTCCATCTCCAAACTTTTTTGACCCCATTTTATGAACATGACAGGTGTCACTTACGAAATCCTGGCCAAAATGTCTTTTGTGGCACAAGCATGAAAAGACAGGTTGGGCAGGATTTGAAAAATTCCACCTGTCTTACTTATGAGGCAGGGTACAAAAAGGGCCACATTGAAAATTTGGGGTCAGAATCTTGAAAACTAGCAAATGTCTGTGTAAATGTTTCTTAATAATTTTTTTTTAAATGCCTCCTTCCGTGCAGCCCAGCCATATACTCCTTCAGCTGGCTAAGCCCATCCTTTGCTGTGTTCCCCAGCTCCCATCCACTGTACCTCAACCTGACTGTCCCATTATATCCCTTCACCAGGGAAGCTCCCCAATTGCCTGCAGGGGGGGACCAGGTGGGGAGACTCCTCCGGTGCTCATTGGCACCATTGTTCAGTCGTCGCCGGGAGGTTAGCAACTAGGGCTATGACTGGTGAGGAGGGCAAGCTACTGTCATCTAGGTGGCTTGGGTGACCGTTTTCCTTGTTCAGTTACACCCACCCCCTTGGAGGCATGCCGTGGTGTCCTGGTGTACACGCGCATAAGTGATGTGTGGTCACCCACGCCACTAAGCATGTCTCTGCCATACTGGCTGCCAGGAGCTGCCAGAGAGCAGTACACTCCAACCTGTACTCACCTCAGGAGGAGAGCATCCAAGAATGCTGTGAAGCCTTCCCTGCCAGCCTCTGCTCCTGTCGTCCCGGGTTCGGAAGCGAACCCAGGTCACCTTCACCTGGCACCACAGAGCCGTCGGCATTTCTTAATAACTTTATTGTTGTTTTTCCTTTTTTTATATTTTCACCTAATACTTTCAACACAGTCGTTTTATGACCCCCACTTTATGATCAAGACAGGTGGAGTTTTTTTTAAATACTGTCTGAAACTGGCATGCTTGTAGTCTGAGTTTGTGCCCCGAGCCCGGACATCAAGAGTGGAGACTGGCAGGGAGGGAGTTCAAACATCCTTTGGATGCTTCCCTGCTGGGGGGAGCTGTACTGGACTGCATGAATGGTGATATCTGGAGGTGACTAGTGGAGGCGTTCTAGGTGGCAGGAACCTCAACATGCTGCCAATGTCCCTGCACCCAGGACAGTGTTGCGTCCCTACAACTATGGGAGGTGGGAGGGGTCCCAGAAAAGCAGAAAATGATCTGCCTGGCTGAATGGATGATGGCCACCATGTTCCCCTCACGCCACATAGCCTCACAGTCCCCTCCAATCCCCTGGGCCCCTTCTGCATTTCTTTTTTTTAAACTTGTATTTTATTGATCGAGACAAGTCATTGTTTCATTTGTACAATCAATTGGCTGCAACATTTGGCTTATGTAGCTTCAGTGAGTCATGCAATATATTACTTACAATATTTTTCTACCATTTTCACTTTTATCAATGGTCCATAAGAGGTCTTCAACATTATTCTCTGAATTGCGACCACGCACTTTTCAGTCTATTCTACTTTACACTTCTGGGCTATAGTACCATAGTAATCAACCAACTTTCACCATTCAGATATCCAATCCTGCCTTATTCATCCATGGAGGGTTATCCTTCTCAAGATCCTCCCTTGAGAGTGTGCATATTAAATATGGAATGATTTACCTGGGGGGTACCCCATCACCCCCACTTTGATGTTACCCAACTTTGTCTATTGACTCTGGGATGGAACCTTGTTGAAAGGGCTGAAGAGTTACAGGACAATCCTCCAGATTTCCACGTCTTCTTCTGGAGTTAGAGGACTCCCCTCCTTATCGGGTAAGATCTTGGAAAATAAAATACATCAAATAAGCCTCTACTGATATTGCTTTATCATGCAGGTACCTCCCTGTTGGATTCCATTCAATGCACTCTTTGAGCTTGGACCCACAAAGGAATTGTGCCTTATATTGGTCTTTAGATGGCTTCATTCCTGTGTCGTCCCTGAACTATTTCCAAGTATGTCTTCCCATTTCATTGACTGCCTCTTTTGTGATTTTTTACTTCTGCCCTGCGCCCTGTACTTTACTATGCCCCTACATTCATGTCTCAACCTTTTTTAATGCATTTCCCTGAATGTTTCAACTTTTTTAACCTTACACTAACCCATTCACATGGCTGATCTCCTAGTGATCTGTCCCTGTTTCCTTCTCCTTTATCAGGCGTCATAGTTTTTTTTTTTCCTTCCCCTTTTATACATATAACAGCTGATCCAGTATATGGGGTCCCTTCAAGGTTTTCTATTAAGTGTGCAAAAGGCAACCACCTAGTGTTGACTTTTTCTGTTCTTAGGTTAAGCCTGGCTGTCATTTCTTCCATTGCTTTGATTTTTTTTTTGCAATTGATCAACCAGTTACTCAGTCCAGGAGGCTGGCTTGTCAGCCATTTTTGTGTTATGGCTTTGCAAGCTGCTGCTATTAAAATGTTGTACAAGTACTTTTTTGCCCCTCCCTTCATCCCTATTGAGTAGACTCTGGCCACGGCTCTCCTCACCTTTAATTCCTTGGGCAAATCTAGGATCTCTATGATTCTATCCCCTATCTCTTTCTAGAATCCCTGTATGATCCTGCATTCTCCAAATATGTGTAAAAATCATTCCCCTCTCCCCGCAGTTCCTCCAGCACTGGTCTGTTGTACTTGTTCCCATATGCTTAGATTTATCTGGTGTAGTAAAATAGCGTGTCAAAATTTTCCATCTGAACTCTCTCCAGCTCCCTGATGAGGTTGTGCGGTGGACTCCCTGACAGATCTGTAACCAGTCTTTCTCTCTGAGTGTTTCCCCATGTCTCTCTCTCTCTCCCATTGTTTTTGGATCCCCTCCACTTCTTTTTGCCCAGTGTCCTTGTTCACGTCTGCATACAGTTTTGAGACTTTTTGCTTGGCCTGCTGTGTCTTGGTGAGAGACCTGACCCCTTTAACTATTTGAGGTTGTATTTCCATTCCTTCTATATTGCCTTCTTATGACTGGAGGTACGACCTTACTTGCAAATATCTAAAAAAGTCTCTTTGTGGTAATCCATATTCTGTTTGAAGTTGCCCAAATGTTTTCATGTCTGTCCCTATTTTAAAGTGTTCCACAAATTGTAGGCCCTGTCTGGCCCATTGCCTATAGGTATGGTCTGTCTGCACAGGTAGGAATTTGGCATTCTTCCAACGTGGGACCAATTGTGTCTGAATTTGGTAAATGTGTTGCTGCTTTTTGATTGTCAACCAGTTCATGTATGTATCCTTTGTTCACTTATTTGTGAGTAGTCCCAGATCTGCTTTTGATGCTATGCTCCAGATTAATGTCTAAGTGTTTTACCTTATTGGTATGCATTTCTATATCTTTCCAAACCAGTTGATTTGATTTGATTTTTATTTGTATACGGGTAAGTACACTGGGATACAATCCCTTTTACAGGTACGACCCGTGGTCAATCAAAAATACATACAAAGACATTATGAGACAAAATATAACATAGTACAAAAACATATTTAAATAGGAAGTATAAATTCCACGTCCACATATTAATGTCAATTAAAAAACTCTAATACAGAAATCTCAATCTAAAGGACATCCACACCGAGACAGATTCATAAAGTGCAATTTCAGACTTGTGGTAAAGACCCATAACTACTCATGCTTCTGATATGTACTGGTATGTCATTCCATATTTTGGGTGCACTGTAAACAAATGAACGCTGACCTCTAGTAGTATACATAAAAGGAATTTTTAACATAGTAAGATCCCCAGATGATCTAGTATATAATTTGAAACTAAAAGTTGTAAGCTGATTTTTCAATGTTAAAGGTACCCCTGTTTGTAGAGTTTTATAAACTAATTTGGACAGTACAAGCTTATAATGGTATTCAACTGGTAACCATCCAAGATTCTCGAGTATAGTACAATGATGTACACTATTAGATGTTAGTAGTGCAAATCTTCCTATTTTATGCAACAATACTGATTTCTGTCTTAAAGTACTACAGGGAGCATTATCCACCACTATCGAGGCATAATTCAAAATAGGCAGCAAACACTGATTAGCTATAGCCAGACATGTCTCATCTGTCAGAAAACTATGCAATCTATATAATAAAGCAAGTTTAGAATGTATTTTAGATGTGATAACATATATATGTAACTCATATGTTAGTGTTGAATTTAAGTCTACTCCCAGATACTTTAAACTGTTTACATTTTCATATATAACCCCATCCAATGACTCTACTTGTAAGCTAGAACCAATAGCTTTTAACTTAGCTGGGGTACCAAATACCATAGTTTTAGTTTTTTGCTTATTGAGTAATTATTGTTTATCAGCCAATTTTGCATTGATTTAAGTTCCCTTGTAAGAGTTACAATAAGCTCTGACAATGTTCTCCCTTGACTAAAGACAACAGTGTCGTCTGCGTACATAATGACATGTGCATCCTTTACAGCAGTACTAACTGAATCAAAGAAAATGGAAAATAAAAGTGGCCCTAGTATGGAGCCTTGTGGGTCTCCACACTTGACCAAAGCCTTATCAGATAAGCTACTTCCAATCTTCACCATTTGAAACCTATTAGAACGATAATTAGATATCCATAATAGTACTGGAGTACCCATCCCAATACATCTGAGTCTCTCAACTAGAAGGGAGTGATCCACCAAATCGAATGCCTTGGTCAAGTCCATGAACATGGCACCAGTCAGGCATCCTCCCTCCATGCCCTCATGGACTGCACTCGCGAACTCGACCAAGGCACTCTCAACACCCCTCCCCTTCCTGAAACCATGCTGACATTGTGATAATAGGCCATGTGCTTCCACATAGTCAGACAATTGCCCAAAGACAATCTTTTCCTGTAATTTAGACAAGGCGGACAGACTGGAAATTGGTCTATAATTTGTAAATTCACTGGTTGAACCTGCCTTATGAATTGGAATTACATGAGTGTTTCCACAGGTCAGGCACTTCTCCCAAACAAAAAAGACAAATTAAAAATCAGGCTAATAGGGTATGCTAACTCTGCTGATGCCAAGTGTAACAATGTAGGAGACAGACCATCAACACCATGAGATTTATCTTTCTTAAGTTGTTTCAGAAGTTTAAACCCTTCCAAGTATGTAACTGCATTCAAGTAAAACTTTAGATTATCCATACAGCCCCCTGTATTATTATTAATCAAACCCGATCTATGTTGGGCTCTATAGTGATCCAAATCAGTGAACATAACATTAAATTAATTTGCCAATGTTAAAGGGTCTGTTAATTTTTTCACCACCCTTATTCATATGACATTTAGATTCAAATCGAGGATCAATCATATTATTGATAGTTTTCCAAAATTTTGCACTGTTTGTCAATCCCGCAGTCTGCTGCTGTCTCAGATATTGAGCCTTAGCTTTCCTAATCTCAACCTTACATCTGTTCCTTAAGCACCTATAATTTTGTAAGTTAAGAGCCGTTTGATTTTTCATATAGTATTTCCACAACTTGTCCCGTTTTTTCATTAATTTAAATGGGGAAGGTATTAACCATTTAGATTTTTTACCCCAGCACGTCTTTTAATAAATGGAGTGTACGTATCCAGTACCCTAGTAAATTCTGTAATGAAATAATGCAAAGCACAATTGACATCAGGTATTAATTCAAGAAAAGACAAATCTATGTTTTGTAGACCTTCTCTAAATCCAGAAGCATCGAAACCTGAAAAGTTTCTGAACTCTGAGGTCATAGGTTTTGTTGTGGGTCTATGTGAATGTTTCCCAAAGACAGAATACAGGATGATGATCACTAAGTGAATCTGAAATTAAACCACAACTTAAAATGTGATTTATCTTATTTGTAAGAATCCAATCAAGCACAGTATGCTTATTAGTTTTTAAATTTAATCTTGTGGGGATATTAATTAACTGCTGAAGGCCAGTGTGTGACAAAGTATCTATAAGCCCAGGTACTCAATTCCCAGACCAGTTTGAGTTAAAATCACCCAGCACAATGGTTTCTCCCACGGTGTTAAGGGTTAATAACTCAGAGAACTCTTGTAAGCCCTCTGTACTTACTTTAGGGGGGAATGTGCAGACAACATATAGTCTGTTTTTTAACCATACCGATATCAATTTGTATGGACAAAAGTTCACAATGTTTAACAGAGCTGGTTACCATATCAATTTCATGTACAGTATAATTATTCCTAACATAGAATAAACTCCACCTGCCCTCCCTGTTGATCTATCCTTTCTATGAACTGTGTAACCAGGGATATTAATTTGACTGTCAGTGATCTGAACATGCAGTCATGTTTCACTGATTGCCAAAACATCAGGCTGGAAATTTATTACCCAAGTCTCAACCTCATGAAATTTTGAGATAAGGCTATGGATGTTAAAATGCATAATTTGCATGCCTTTACCAGCAGTAGTAAAATAATCTACATCTGCTAGCTCATTGCACATTGGTCTAGGATTACATTCAACATTCCCAGCCCTTAACAGCAAACCAGCCTTTGCTATGTCAATCACTAAACCTAACATTCCTAACAACCCCTTAGATTATCTCATTCCATGTTCAATATTATAACCCACAAATCTGTAACATGTTCCCATTGTATGGCTTTGTGATAAACTAAAATTACTTAACAAATACCCCTGGCCCAACCTGTTCTGATTATGAGTATTTGCATAATGAAGAGGAATCCCTAAGTCAACTGTATCCATCCCCATAATACACATCACATATAACATCCCCACTGCAAATCCCATATTTGCCATGACCACTCTTATGAATATTTAATATCCCAATTCGATAGTCCCTTATACACAGTCCTCTGCTCGGTATGGTCCGGTATGACTCCAGTCAATTGCATTTTCCCTCAGCACTTCCCCGCTGCCACTTCAAGTCCTGAAGGCACTTTTAACAATGGGCTCCCCAAATCAAGCAGTTTTGCCACCACTGCAACTGGCTCCTGAATTTAGATGAAACAGCGCAGGTGTGCACACATTAATTACAGCCCCTTTGACTGAGGCTTGCTATGCAGTTAAAATGCTTCTCAACAATAGCAATCACGGCAGTCTCAATTAGTCAATTTCACAGTCTGCATTTTAAAGTGCAATACAGGCAGCATACACACAGTCTCTCCTTAGTATTCAGTATTCATGAGTTGTAACCACTAAGACAGTGCAGCGAGTTCCTGTGAACTGTTTGAGAGGTCTAATAGTGGGATCAGCTGTGCAGCTCTGTAGTAGGCCTGCATGTTTGGAAGCCCACACCCTCCCATGTGTTTATGGCTTTGTAGTATTTCCCATGATATCATAGGCCTGCGGTTGTTCCATATAAATTTCCTTAATACTCCATTCCGTTCTTTCCAGTCCCTGACTGGTATTACCAGAGGTAAACACTGATATAAAAACAAGAATCTTGGCAATACATTCATTATGACAGTGTTTACTCTATCTACTCTAAATGACAGTGGTAGCATCATCTATCTTTTAATATCTGCAAAGACTTCCGTCTTTAGCTTACCATAATTTGGTTCTTAAGATTCCCTTTATGAGATCCAGTTCTGGACAGAGGGCTTTTGCTTACCTTGCTTACCTTACTCCATGTATTTGGAATGATATTCCTTTGGATATTAGACAGTTGCAATCTTTTAAAATATTTGCTTACGAATTGAAGATGTACTTTTTATTACAGTCTAATTGTAATTGTTATATAGGTATGTGTTCTATTGCTTTTTTGACATGGACTTATTCGTCTGAATTATGGATTGTATGTTTATTGTATTCAATATGTATGTTTGTATTGTTGTGTTGTCATTTTGATGTGGGTCGCACCTGAAAAAGGAACTTCGCTTTCCAGTGTGCTTATCCATTAAGCGAATAAACAAACAATAATTTGAAGCATATAGTTTACTAAGATGTCTGGGAATTTGGATACCTAGGTAACAGACCTGCCCAGGGTTCAATTTTCCTGGCAACATTTGTTTCAGGTCTCCAGTCAGGTCTCCACTTATTTTTATTATCTCTGTCTTCATAATGCTTATTTTAAATCCTGAAATTTCTCCATGTGCCTTTGCCAGGGCTAAGAAAACTTAGGTTTTCCCTGGGGTTTCTCTTATGTATCACCGTGTCGTCTGCATACAGTGAGACTTTACTCTCAACTCCACTCACTTGCATACCCTGCAACTTGCTTTGTCTGACTACTTCTGCAACGGGCTCTGTACAAACAGGAACGGGGACAGTGGGCACCCTGTCTTGTTCCCCTCTCTCTATCTGGAATTGTCTGGATAGTGTACCATTTGCCCTGACCCTCGCAGTTGGACTTTGGTATAAAAGATTGATCATTTTTAGAAATTTCTCCCCAAACCCCATATTTTTCAGTGTGTCCTTCAGGAATATCCAATTTAGTCTGTTGAATGCTTTCTCTGCGCCTATCATTATGGCAGTCTGGGGGTCTACACTGTTCTTACTCTCCTCTATTATATTTAACATTCATCTGATATCGTCTGTGAGGTGCCTCCCAAGTATAAAGCCCGTCTGATCAGGATGTATGATGTAGTTTATGATTTTTTTGAGTCTGGTGGCCATAAACTTAGAAAATATTTTTAAATCTTGGTTAAGTAGGGATACTGGTATGATTCACAAAGCTCCCTATCTTTTCCCTCCTTCGCCAGTACTGTTATTGTGACTTCCCTCCATGTCTGTGGGGTTGCCCCTTCTTTTTGGCAATGTCTAAGAACTATTCAAAGAATGGGGGTTATCTGTTGAAGGTTTTGTAAAAATCTGAGCTGAAGCCAGGAGCCTTATTAGTTTTAAAATTTTTAATTGTGTCATAGATCTCCAGGTTGCTGATAGGTTCAAGTAGCCGCAGCTTCCTTTGTTAGTTGTGGTAGTTTCAGTGATTCCAAAAATGTTCCTGCTTTTTCTCCTACCACTCCCTCCTCTTGTTCTTTCTTGTATAGTGATATCTAGTATTCTGCACATTTAATTGCTATCTGATTGGCCTGTTTTATATTCCCTTGATCTGAGCTGGTCTTTAATTCTCACTATTGTTCTGTCTGCCTCATTTCTCCTTAACCTATATGCTAAAAGGGACGCCACCCTCCCGCCTGTCTCATAGTACCTGTGTTCTGTGTACCTGAGCTGACCCTCTATTTTTCTATTTAACATATTTTGTCATTCTTGTCAAGTTTTCTGTATGCTTTTTAATTTTTCCTGGGATAGTTTTGTTCATACTCTTGTTCTGTTTCAATTTCTTTTCCAGATTTTCCTGTTGCTGCTGCCTCTGCATTTTTTTATTGGATGACCAGCTTATAATGTGCCCCTGGAGTACTGCTTTCATTGCGTCCCATACAACTTGTTCTTGCACCCCCCCATTTTCTTACCGATACATTTTTACTTCTTGAATTATTTTGTCTTTGAATGCCTTATCGTTCAATAAAGAATTATTAAACTTCCATAATGTGTGTTTCATCTGGTGTGTTGTGAGGAGGGTAATTGATATGGAGGCATGATCTGAAACTATGGTTTGATGAATATCATCAGCCAGTACCCTATGTAGTTCTGATCTGTGTGTCAGGAACATATCTATTCTAGAGTATTCTTGGTGTGGGTTTGAATAGAAAGTACAGTCCCTTTCTCCTTTATACTGTTCCTTCCACGTCTGCTAAGTCTTGTTCTGACATACCATCCCTCAGCATTTTACTGGCCGTTTTGTTCATCTGTGCATTCCTGGATGTTCAGTCCACCCCTAGGTCTACTATGCAGTTGAAGTCCCCTCCCACCAAAACTAGTCCCCATTGAAGCTACGCTATTTTTTGCAGAATTTGTTTGATGAATTGTGCTGCATTGGTATTTGAAGCATATATATTATGTGTTACTACATCCCACGGAGCCACTTGTTGCTGAAAATGAGTGGCTTCACATGCCTTCAGCTGACCAAGAACAGCAAAGAGAAGCTGAGCTGTTCTGGCTCAAGCTGAAGGCAAATTAAACCATTCATTTTCAGCAATGAGTGGCAATGGGGGACAACATATTAATATATTATTGATCGAGAGAGATCAATAATATATATGTATTTTAAAAAACTCCCTCAAATCTGCCCATTTCCATCTGTGTATGAGACGCTCTTCACAGAATAAGAGTGCCTCATGCGTGGAGGAAAGGAGCACTCTGATTGGTCGGGAGTGCTCACTTGATCTATAATTACTAAATGTTATGTGTTGGTCCTGTGTTTTCCCCAACAAAATTACCCATCTCCCCTCCTGGTCAGTTTCCATGTTTTGTTTGATCCAACCTAATCCTTTTCTAATTAGTATTGCTACCCCATTTTTTTTTTTTTGCAATTGGTTGTGAGGAGTGCCATACCTCTCCCACCCATTTTCGTTTTAACGTAGCATGTTCTCCATCCGATAAATGTGTTTCCTGTATGAGGGCTACATCACTATTCAATTTTTTTAACTATGTTATGATTGTCACTCGCTTTACTACTGAGTTAATCCCTTTGACATTTAAGGAGATTGTCTCTAGTTTACCCATTCTCTGTTATGTTATATTCTAGGTATCTCTCTAGGTGACTGTTGATAATTAACACATTTCTTAAACATTTTGAATCAGCTGATCTGCCATTGCGAGCAACATTGTCTAAAAACAATTTCATAACATTATAACTATATACAACTCCAACTCCACTTAGAAATAGATATTTCCATTCTCTCCTTGCCTTATTCCACATTCCTCATTTCCCCTTTCAAGGTGACTTTAGGATTGTTCATGAACCTGTCCAGTTCACTTGCACTCAGGTTTTTTACCTTGAACTTTGCTCACTCTGTTCTGGTGAGCTTGGCCTATCTTGCAATAAGACGGTCAAATAATCCCTCAGTTGTGAGATTAGTTAAAATCTATCTGGTCTGGGATTTATCTTCCTGCTCTCCTGCACCAATTATCCCTTTCACAGTTTTCTCCATCCCTTTATTTTTTGGTCCATTTCCCCCTTCCCTTTGGTTTTCACATATTGAGATTCCCTCTATCCCCCCCCCCCATCCCTTTAGGTACTCACTCTGCTCTTCTCCCTCTCTGGCATGACTGGAGTTGCAAGACAGGAAAGCAGCCCCTTCATACCCTTCACAGAGTTCCCTGGGTTCAGCATCTCGGGACTGGTCCTCCTTTGTTGCTTGTCTCCTGTAGCAAAGAAAAGCAAATATAAATGAGCTCCTTTACTGTCTTCCCCCTTCTTCTATTGGCTAAATTTTCTGTTTCTTTTCCCTCCCCCACCCCTCAACTTTTCCTTTCAAGTTTACCTCTATTTGGATCATGAAACTTCTTATCCTCAGAGTCTGCTATTATCATTTGCTCTGCTGTCCCTTCCCCCTCTGTGTATCCCGTCTCCTACTCTCCCTCCCCTATATTCATTCTTGAAAGCTTTCTGGTCACACCCCCTTCCAACTGCTTATTTATTTTCCCCTTTCTCCTTAAGTTGTAGAGGTTCTGTCTCCCCTCCCTCCTTTCCCTGCTTTTCTTTTTTCCCTCCCCAGTTATTTAAAAGCCATCTTTTCCTGCTCTAAATATTCTGCCTGTGGTTGTTCCAGCAGTACCACCCTTTTTCTCTACCCACCCCACTGCAAGATCCCCCTCCTCCTGCAGGAACTATCAAGATGTAGAAATAAGCAAAATAAGTGAATATAGTCACTGTGTGTCCATAGTCTCATTTCTTCTGTGCCTTCTCCTGGTTGTTCTCCCCATCTTTGCCAGTTGCTGATTATCTCAGAAGCTGTTCTATGTCTGTTGTCATATGTGTGGGAAATTCTGACTCCCTCCTTTTCCTTTTTCCACCTGGGCCTACTTGGTTCCATGCTGTCTGTCATAGCTCTGTTTCCAGCCATTCCATCGTGTAATCCAGGCAGGCAATGCCCCACTTTGCTAGATGAAGTGTTGCTGCTGTCACATTTTTGTAAATTTGCACTCCCTTGTCTGTGAAAACTCTGAGTCTAGCTGGGAAAAGGACTTGTGCCTTCATGTTCTTCCTCTCCTGAGGTTGTTTCATGATGCTGCTTGCCTCTTGCCTCTTTGCTTGCAGTAATGGGGAGACGTCCTGCTTGAAAAACACTGGTTGGCCATCACACAGGATTTGTCCCTGCTTCCAGGCAGTCAGTAGTATTGTTTCTTTTGTTTGAAAATGCACGAATCTGACAATTATGGATCTTGGCCTTGAGCTGCTATCTTTAAGTTTCAGACCTAATGAGCAATGTGCCCATTCCATAGTTAGGTATAATGTTTCTGGTAATTTTGGTATCGAGGTAATGAGATGCTTCACAAAGGCCAACATACCTTCAAAGGAGTCCTCTGCTCCCTCCTTGACTGCATGAAGCCTGAGGTTGTTCCTCCTTACCCAGTTTTCGGCATCATCCATTCTGGCTTACATCTCTGTGTTCCTCTGCATTAGATAAAGAAGCAGTCTTGAGTGCAACCCCTGTTCCTCCACCATTTCTCCCACCTGCTTTTGTATACTGCTAATTTTTCTGTCTATTGTTTTTAAATGTATTTTCAGATCCACTAAAGCAGACTCTAAGGTGTGGACTGTGTTAATGACTTTTCCAATAGTTGTATCCGATCCCGACAGTCCCTCCTTGTCATCTTTAAACTCTCTGTCTGGGTCTAGTGAGGCATTTGAGGTCGGGGATTGTGACCTTGAGGACCGTGGCCCTGCCGACTGCGTGGAGATTTTTTCTTCTGCTCCATCTGCTTTAATTTCACTGCTGAGGTTACTGGACCAGCTTTGCTGCCCTTACTAGCCATTCCGGTGCCCTGATATTCCTTTTTCTTAGATCAGGATGTCTTTTTTTCAGCATTTTAATTTACTTTCTTGACAGCATGATCCCGGAGCTATTTTTAGCCATTGTGGCTCAACTCTTGATGTCACCAGAAGTCCCCTCCATGCTTCTGATCAAGACAGCAGAATTCTCTCTCCCCTCTTCCGCCCCCAGGGAGGGGGTGCCCTGTCAGGGATACACTGGGTCTACCAGGACACAGGATCAATAGGGGGCATGGAGTCAATGGCAGCAGGCAAGAGCCTGGTGGGTTGGATTGGCACTGAGTGGCCTGAAGGAGTGGTTGGTTGGGGGAGGGGGCAGAGTAGGAACAAAAAAAAAGCTGTCTGAAAGATGAGTCTGTGGAATGACTGCCAAACCTGTTTAGTAGGGGATCTGAAAAATTACACCTACTGTGATGAGGTGGGTTAAAAAAAAAAAAAGCTATGTTGAAAATGTGGGGCAAAAATGTTAAAAAAAGACAAAGTTACGAGTAAAAGTTCAAAATGCATTAAAACCCCATTGAAGGGGAACAGTAAGCATTAAGAGCTCTGTCCCCAACTGTGGGGCTGGTCTCAATCTGCACTTCGTGTGTAAAAAGAAATTATATTCTTTGAGAATATCTCCTCCATTAATCCACACCTTTGGAACTATAGCTGCCAAGACAGTAGGACCAGACAGAAACCTTTGCTAGCCAGGGACCACCCTTGACAACATTGTGCGTTAACTTCCACATGCACGTGGGCAGCCCCATCACTGCACTGTTCTTTTCCCACTGATTATCCTTGTTGGACTTACTGAAGGAAACATCAACTAACTGTTTCTGCTTATTCTTTGTGTATTTCATCGTCTCTACATGCTGCCAATGTCAAAAGACCCTTTATTTCAGTATTGCAAGTATGGGAAGAACATTTACAAAGGAGAGATACACACACAGTTTGTGTGTGCTGCTTGGGCCTTTCTCACAGCATGAGGACTTGTGAAATTTACCAGAGTTTCAACCAGGCTGCAAGGCCACAGCACAAAAAAAAATTCTTAATTACCTTCTCCTTAAATCTTTAACAACCATGGAGAAGGCACAGGACCCAAATCTGTCACAGCCTTGGCATTGACTGAGAAACGGCCACTGAAGTCAATGGATCAGGACAGAGAACAACTGGTGTTATGGCCCTCCTGATCATCTGGCCACAAGCACAAGCACAGAGATAAAGAGAAATCTACGTTGCTGCTGAGGTCTCTGTCACTGGTGAGACGAGGTAATTCTGTGTCACTGACTGCTATAGTGGCATTGACTACAGCCCCCCCCGACCGCTGATGAGACACCAAGGTCAGGGTCTGGCTTCAGCACTGCCATTCCTACTGTGGATGGTGGGACACCATCATCATCGGGCCATGGCCCATCATTGACACAAGAAGTCTTGGCTCCTGTCTATGGTGTCGTCAACTTGCAAGTTGTGCTGGCATTGTCAGAGATGATACAATACATTCTGCCTGGCATACCTATGCAGGCAGCTATCCCATTGATGGGGCATCAGAGCTCTCAAATACCATCAGTGTCTGCTAACAGCACATCACAGAATCCTCATTCTCAGTAGCCACAGGTGTCACTGCTACACACTGCAGCTCCTGTCATTGATAGGGATGTACACGATGAGGTGGAATATAATCCTGACCTCATGGTGTTAGAGGATTTAGAAGAAGAGTATGAAGGAGAACAATATAAGCCACCTCGATCTGGCTCTACCCTCTCATCCTGCAATGAGGACTCAGTGGTGTGTGTATATATATATATATATATATATATATATATATATATATATATATCCCAAGAGCTCCTCCTGAGGATCCTACTTGTCAAGCCATGAAGCAGCAGATGCAAACTGCTATGGGCTTTGCTGTGGAAGAGGAAGGTGCCACAAAAAGAAACCTTGTGGAATTGTTGGAGGTGCCCTGCTCGCCCTCCATTATAGTTCCACCTGTATATCCTGTATTAGAAGATGCTACCTTTGCTGCATGGTATAGACCTGTAGTAAGTACATTTTATTGTTCGGTCAAAGACCATTACATAAATAAATACAAATTATTCTTCTAAAATACATTTATCAGTGCAAAATACAAACAACTTCAGACAATTTTTACAGTACAATCCAAAACACATGGGAAAGCAAGTCATCATCTTCCCTTAAATCCATAATAAAGTGCTATTTGATCTTCCTTCTAATACCAACAATTGCTCTGAGATACCCAGCTACCTTGCTGATGACATTATCATCTTCTGATGTAAACATAATGTTTAACAATACATTTTTATCTGTAGTATAAATATCCTTCCACATTGGGAGAAGCCATCTCATCCTGGGCTTGTGGTACCAAGAACAATCGAAAACTACATGGCCCAGATCTTCGCTCCCCTTATTGGTACAGGTACATAAGTATCTTTTGGATCAATCGATTTTTCAAATCTTGCTGTTAAAACTGTACTCAGAAACTGTTCCAGACGATATCTAGTAAACAGTTTTCTAAGTTCTGGATCTATCAAAAAGTCCTCATAATATCTGAACCTAAACTGACTATCATTCTGGATCAGCCATGGAGACATTTTTAGACGGGATATAGTGACACAATCAGCCAACTTAAATTGATAAAGGATTTTATTTTTACAAAATGCTTTGTATTTTAAATTAATACTGATACCCTTATCCATGTATTTCTGTGAGTAGGTAAGATCATACTTTAGAAGAGTTGCTTCAAGGTTTTTCAACCAGTTTGATTGTTTACATCCTAGTCAATCCCATTTTCTTTTCTCTTTAAGTCAATCCTGTGGAAGTCTGTTTGAGTTCATTCTGGTGACATTTATCCAGTATCACACCTGTTTGACTGTACATTGGGCTTCCAGACTCAATAAACCTAGTTCTGCCCTTAAAATGGGGGCAGGTAAGGCGTTTCCAAATGCAAGCAATGTATGTAAAAGTTTATTTAAGGGAAGCTCTAGCTAAGTACGAGGCCTGAGACATATGCTTAGCTTGAATTGCTTTTAACAGAGACCTTACACTATTACCCCCAAATTTATTGTTAAAACTGGCTAAGGCTCCAGCAGTCTGCTTTAATTTTGTCAATAATGTTTTTAAGTGCTGTGTCCACTGGCAGTTGTTTGTGAATGTAATACCAAGATAGGTGTAAGTTTTAACAGTTTTTAGTACCTGTTTCCCCACCAACCAGGTTCCTTCAGTTTGTTAGAACCAAAAATAACAATCTGACTCTTGCTTTCATTTATTTGTGAGCTATAGGGGGAAGAAAAATCATTAAGGATATCTAGTTTTTTCTGAAGACCCATTTTAGTCAGGGCTATCAAGGCAAGGTCACAAGCATATGCAAGAGGTGGACAAAGCCTTGAATGAATGGTGGGAGAGTCCAATGGTGATTTAAGCAACTCTTCTAAAAGTTGATCTATGTAGATATTAAATAAGACTGGTGCTAAGACACAGCCTTGCCTTACCCCTTTATTAGGACTGAACTTAGATGTTAAGTTACCATTATTGCCAGCTGTGACCTGAGCCCAGGTATCTGAGTAAAGGTTACTTATTACCCAGATTAGGTCCAGCTGGAAACCTTTCTTAACCATGGCTTGCCATAATTTACATCTTGAAATATTATTGAAAGCAGAAGAGAAATCAATAAAAGCCACAAATAATTTTTGTTTCCTCAGTGTAATGTACTTCTCAATTAAATGTAACAATACAAAGCAATTATCTGTTGCGCTATACCCTGATCTAAAACCCGCTTGAAATTCTAAAAACATTTCCTAGCTGGTCTAACTGCGATATTAATTTATTTAAGAGAATGTTGGCAAAAAATTTCCCATTAACATCCAACAAGGAGATAGGTCTATATATCTTGGGGTCACTTTTATTCCCTTTCTTGAATATGGGAACAATAATAGCTCCCTTCCATGAAGATGGTACCATATTATTAGTTATACATAAATTGAAAAAAAATTGTAAGTAGTTTAGACCAAAGAGAAGGCACCATCAGATAGATTTCTGGTATTATTTGATCTGGACCTGGAGCTTTTTCCTTTTTTTTTTTTTAAACTGGTTATTGGAGGATAAGACTCTTTAACAGTGATTAACAGTATTTGAGTTTTATTTATTAATTTACACCAATCACTTGACAAATCAGTTAAATCTGGGTCATAAAATAACTTTTCAAAATGGGAGACCCATTTTTCCATATGTATATAAGAATCATGTTTTTTTTTTTTAACTATTAACTGTTTCTTTGGCAACTAAGAGCCAAAATGTTTTACAGTCATTATGTTGTATCGCTGTAATCATTTGATCCCATTTTTTCTGCTGAAAAGCTCTCTGTTTGTGTATCAAAAATTCTTTATAGGCTGATCTTTTATTGTTTAATTCCCTGTATGTGCTCTTAGTATTGAGAGCTCTAGTAACCCTAATTAATTTGGTTAATTGACACTTAAACTTTAAACAGCTTGTGTCAAACCATGTATCAGGTGAAGAATGGTCAACCCATTTCTTATAATTTCTTTTCAATATGGTGGGATGGCGAAGCATTCCCTAAGTTTATCATAGCAACCGATCATCATGGAATGCAAGAATTCAAATATCTGCTTATTTTTGGGGGTATTATCAAGAGTGGTTACAATTCCTTCCATTAGTGACATCAGCATATCTAATTTACCTGGGTCCCATCTTATTTTTGAGTGACCTCTGATCTCAGAGGTATTCACTTGAAAAGATATTTCAAGAGGCCTGGTTCCCCAGGTCAGGATCACCGGGGAATGATCACTCTCACTTCTAGTAGGAATTGATAAGGAAGTCCACAATTCAATGCTACCATTCCAACAGAGTAGATCTAAGACTTCTTTTGGCTAAGCAGATTTACTGTGTGTTGCTGTTTTTATTTTGTACTCACAGGGATTGCTACTGTTTGTTGCTAACATTTCATTGCTTTATTTTCTCTGATTCAAATTGTTGTTGCTGGTATACCTTCTTCTGCATTATTACAAGGTGCACCTACAGGTGTGTGCCAACAGATTACTGCTGTAATCTTCTGATTCCAATTGTCTTTTGCAAGGTATATCTTCTGTTACTGCTTTATTTTTCTCTGTAGCAAAGTGTTTCTTACAGGGTATATCTTGTCTGAAATTGTTACAGGTGGTGCTTTACAGGTTTTGCAGTTTTGTCTGGCATTGGGATGGGCTTTCAGGGTTGCTGCATTTGTTGTTGACTGATTGTTTCTGCTCTTGCCTCCTTGTTCTTTCGTCCGTGGTTCTTCTTTGTCAGCAGGGGAAGGGCCCAGACACCCACCCCCATCCCCAACCACCCCACACTACACTCCTTTTATGGGGTACCACAGTTGTGTCATTTCCTGTGGTGGAGCAGGAAGGGGCGGATCAGTGGGGCATCCACAAGGTGAGCTCATTTACAGGGGCACTAGTAATTTAACTTGGTATAACAAGTTATACAAAAACAAAACAAAACACAAAATCAAACCATTACTTGCATTTTCTTCCTTCTAATTACTCTGACTAGGTTATAAACCCAGCAACTTATCTGGAATGGATATCATTAACTGCAGGTACTGTGGAACAATTTTCAGAAGGACAGTCTTACAGGATTTAGGACACTGTCCTACATGATGAGCCATTGGAGATCTTAGGGCTCAGCTCCAGGCAGCATGGGCAGAGATTGCACGCCTCAAATTTCATATTCAAGAGGAAATACATTATAAGAACCACCCACCATTTCCCCAACATCCAACAGAAAAACCTCGACCGCAGAGGGTAGTTGGTCCAGGAGGTTGGCAGGTGGTTAGGAGGGGCAAATCGGGTGCCCCATCACTCTCTGCTCTCCAACATATTACCTCCAAAAACCATATAAACACTACAAACAGGTATCTTCCTCTATCTCTGAAATCAAACAAAGGGGAAGAGGACACTGCAGAGCAGGACACTGTAGCACAGGAGCTAGCACAACAAAACTCACCCAAATCAGGAACCAAAACAAAAAAAGCAAAAAGGAAATCAAAAAAACTTCTGATATTAGGAGACTCCATGATTTGCGGAGTTGATACCCATCTCCAGCCAGGGGTAATGGTCAGATGTCTCCCAGGTACATCAGCATGGAGAGACACTGACCGCATTGCTAAAATTGTTCACAAAGCAGGAGAAAACATTGATGTCCTGGTACACATAGGGACTAATAATCTCGCCAGCCGGTCAGTTGTGGAGACCAAGGAACACATGACCAGGCTGGGTGACAAACTATCATCCATTTCGTCGGCATCTCCTTCTCTGAGATCCTGCCAGTCTGGGAGGGGGACAGATGGACAGAAGGTCAGAGAAGGGAGAAAGGGGAGCTAAACATGTGGCTCAAGGGCTGGTGCCAGGAAAAGGACACAGATTTGTAGGAACTGGCAACAGTTCTGGGAGCAAAGTTCTTTAAATTTGATGGACTGCATCTGACTAAGGAGGAGTCAGTGCATTGGGGCAGAAGTTTGATGTCTTTGCAGAATATTTAAACTAGCAAATGGGGAGAGGGTGCAGCACCCCATAGTCGAATGGGAAGACACACCCTCCCCTCAGCTAAGTGGTCAAACAGGGATTCAGCATGTTTGCAGTTCATTTGCATCACCAGGTAAGAAAAAGGTCCGTCTCTCATACGGCACAGGGAAATGCCAAACCTCACCCAACAACTAACACACGAAATCTGCCATTGGAAAATCATGTACACAAATGCTCACAGCCTGGGAAATAAGATCCCAGACCTGCAGGCAATAATGTCAGAGGCTAAACTGGACATAGTAGCAATTAGTGAGACGTGGTTTACCAGTAACCACATTGGGAGACTTCAGTAACTGGCTATGTATTGTTCAGAAGAGACCGAGTTGCAAAGGGGGATGGGTGGCCCTGTATTTCAATGAAAATATCAAGCTACAGAAATTCAGAATACACATAAGGAGCCAGAAGAACTGTGGGTCACGCTGGAAACAGGAATGGGACAGCCATAAGAACTGGGGTTGTCTACAGGCCCCAGACCAGGGGAGGACATAGACACATTACTGTTAGAAGATATACAAAACATGACAGCTAAAGGGGAGGTTCTGATAATGGGAGACTTCAACATGCTGCATACAGATTGGTCAATACCAGCAGGAACATCTGCCAGAACTAGACACATGGTGGATTCCCTGCAGGGGGAGGACCTCAAACAACTGGTACAACAACCCACAAGAGACAGGGCTATCCTAGATCTAGTACTACTAACAGGGAAGGGATCACAGATCTCCAAGTAGAAGGTCACCTGGGGGCCAGTGACCATCACATGGTATGGTTCAATTTGGCTACTACATCTAAATCATCCCATTCCAAGGCAAAGATATGGGACTTCAGATGAGCTGACTTTGATAAGATGGCCAACAGAGTTAAGCTAGCCCTGGCAAAAAGAAACACAGGTGAGGGATACAGGCAAAGTGGGCAAGCATTAAGGATGCAATACTTGAAGCAACATCCCATTGTGTTATACAGAAAGGAAGTGCAAAGAAGAAGGAAACCACTTTGTTCTCAAATACAGTAGTAGAAAAGGTCAGAGCCAAAAGGCTGGCCTTCAGGAAATATAAAGAGACACAGCGGGATGAAGATAGGGAGGCATACAGAAACTGCCTAAGGGAAGCAGGGAAGGCAGTAAGGCAGGCAAAGTCCCAAACTGAGAAAACACTAGCACGAACATGTAAAGAAGGTGACAAGACTTTCTATAGATACATTAGTGAAAGGAGAAAGTCCAGAGGGGTATTGCTAAGCTCAATGGAGAAAAGGAACATGGGAGGAGGACCCTGTAAAGCATATATCCTAAATAGATACTTTTGCTCAGTATTTACTGAAGAGAAGGTAGGGCAGGGCCCACAGCTCAGCACCATGGACACAGGGGTGGGAGGTGAGCACTACTCCCTTCACAAAAAGAAAGGGTCCTACAAAAGCTCACTAAGCTCCAGGGTGGATAAGGCAATGGGATCTGATGGCATACATCCCAGGGTACTTAAGGAGCTAAAGGTGGAACTAGCAGGCCGTTAGCAGAACTGTTTAGTGAGTCTCTGAGCACAGGAGAGGTCCCAGAAGACTGGAGAAGGGCTCATGTGATCCCGCTCCACAGAAGTGTTAACAGGCAGGAGGCAGGGAACTACAGACCAGTCAGTCTTACCTCAGTAGTGGGCAAGATTATGGAGCACTCCTTAAGGAAAGGATAATTGCAACACCTGGAATCCATAGGGGCACAGGATCCAAGACAGCATGGGTTTACAAAAGGAAGGTCCTGTCAAACTAATCTCATAGATTTCTTTGACTGGGTAACCAGAGTGGTGGACCAAGGGAGCAGTTGATGTCGCCTACCTTGACTTCAGCAAAGCTTTCAACACTGTTCCACATAGAAGATTGATAAATAAGCTGGGTAGGCTCAAGGGTGGGTCAGGCGTTAGTCAACTGGGTGGCAAACTGGTTGGCCGGGCAGAAAACAGAGAGTGGTGGTAAATGGTATACAGTCAGAAGAGATGCAAGTCACAAGTGGGGTACCTCAGGGATCAGTCCTGGGGCCAGTCCTCTTCAATATCTTCATTAGTGACCTTGCAGATGGACTAGAGGGTAAGGCTTGTCTCTTTGCAGATGACACCAAGATCTGCAACAGAGTAGATGATCCAGATGGGGTGGGCAGAATGAGAAGAGATCTGGATAAACTAGCAAAATGGTCAGAAGAGTGGCAACTGGGATTTAATGCAAAGAAGTGCAAGATCATGCACATAGGGAAGAGAAACCTGAAGCCACCTATAGGCTGGGAGGAGTTGCTGTCAGTCACAAAGGAAGAAAGAGACTTGGGCATCATCATCACTGATGACCTGAAATCATCAAAGCAGACTTCTAAAGCAGTAGGTGAGGCTGAGGGATGTTAGGGTGTATAAGTAGGGGTATCACAAGTCATAGAGAGAAGTAATAATCCTCTTTACAAGACACTGGTTAGGCCCCATCTGGAGTACTGTGTGCAGTACTGGAGGCCACCTCACAAGGACATTAACCAAATTGAGGCAGTCCGGAGAAGGGCAACCAAAATGGTGCAGGACTACATCAGAAGACATATGAGGACAGATTAACTGAGCTCAATATGTATACCCTTGAGCAAAGGAGGGAGAGAGGTGATATGATCAAGACATTCAAACACCTTAAGGGCATTAACAAGGTGAAAGAGTCTAACATGTTTAAATATAAGAAAAATAGCAGGACAAGAGGACACAGCATGAGATTAGAGGGAGGCCAATTAAGGGGGAATGTGAGGAAATACTTTTTCACAGAAAGGATGGTGGATGCATGGAACAGCCTACCTCAGGAAATGGTGGCTATGAATACAGTGCAGGGCTTCAAACAGGCATGGGATAGGCATAAGGGAGCAATACAGATGAGTATGAATAGATAGACCACTGACAGAGCAAAGGCCAATGGCACATTTATAAGGCAGAAAAAGAAATGGGCAGACTGGATGGGCCTTGCAGTCCTTATCTGCCGTCAACTTCTATGCTTTTATGTTTCTATGTTAAGGTGGAAGAACCCAGGGTGTTAATGTATGTAAACTTCCCCAACTGGTCCCTGGATTCTACAGTTTAAAGGGGCCAAACTGAAAGTTTGTAACAAATGTATACATTTTTTTCCCAAAGTATTTACACTTTGATCCATTGCATTCCTCAGAAAAGCAGTTACGTTGCCATGTACCCAAATATGGACCTCACAATCCCCATAGCCATCAAAGGTGCCAATACGGCTGTTAAAGTCGCCACAAATCAGGATGTTATCACATCCTATACTGGTCCAACTAAAGTATAGTAGATGTTCTAACTCATCTCAGAGTTTTATAGAATAGTATTTTGATTCTTGAGGTGGGATATAAGCATTTATTAAACAAAATGAAGAATCCTTAGTATAGACTAGAAAAGCATGTGCAGTTGTATTGCTAATTATATGTACAGCTTTAAGATTATCATCTTCTTTAACCCAGGTCACTAGCCCACCTGATGCCCTACCAAATTTAGCATTTTTTTTCCAGGAACCTGAAAGCAGGAATACCTGTTTAGAGAAACATCAGTGGAATCTAGATGCCAAGTTTCTTGCAAACAGACAATATGATGTTGATTTATAAATGCTCTCCAATCAGTATCTGAAAATGTTGGCGCTAATCCTGAGATGTTCCAAGAAACGAGGGCCCAATTATTCATAAACGAACTATGGGTCAAGTTAATAGTGGAAGTGGTAAGTCAAGAATCAGACAGTGACAAATTTGCAAATCTATTTTTAGTGGGTATATTGAACTCCAATTGTGAGTCAGCACAATTGAAGATATTGCACACCTGATCTGCATTTACCACTACATTTATATTAGGTTTCCCATTGGTTTTCCTATTTGTGTCCACATTGTCCCGTTCCACTGTGTAAATGCCCAGACTGTCCAAAGTTGGCAAATGTTTACACAGTCTATGGAAGGCCTCTTGTGTAAGCATGTTAATAAGTAGTTGATCACTGTCAGTATCTTGGCCAGATCAACCTATCAGGCTGATGTCATCAAAGAACTTGGGTATACCAAGAACATGCTTGAAAAGATCCTAAAGAACTAGCTTAAGCTTCTGGGTATTTTCACTCCTGGCCCTTTGTATACCAAAGATGGGCAGAGTTCTATTTTCCCAATTATTTATCTGGGGGGCAGACACATCATCATCAGGGGAGTTTTCCAACAGGATATTAGAGCTCAGGATATACATCCCTATTTTATCTAGAAGTAGAGCTTTCTGCAGGATCATATCAACCATGTCCTTTGTCTGCAGCAAAACATCTATTAGAGAAGCAACAACATCATGAAATCTTCTGACTACACTAAGAATTTTAAAGTTCTCAGGGCTAATTTGTAGAAAATGAGTGAACAAATTTACTACAGCATATCTCAGCTTACGATTGTTTTCCAAGGGCAATGGCTTAAATCCAAATATAGAAATCTGAGGATATATCTCCATACTCTTGGTCACCTGAGGATTTAAAAAAAAATCCCTATTAATATAGCTAATATAGTGGCCCCTATCTCTCAGGGCATGACCATTCAACCAGAGATGGTTTGCTAAGCGTGCTGAAGTACAGAACAAGAAGATGCACTCAATATCTTGTGCATCTCTATCATTCCGTACTTGAACAAAGTCTTCTTCAACAATATGCAGACCAGTAGTAGCCCGTAAAAGATGCACAATCTTGGCCTTATTATTAAAATATGCTAGATTCTTATCCCACTTTAACCCATAAAGACACACAATTGCACAGTTGTCTAAATCTATATTTACTTGAGACACTTCTGACTGCAATTGAGGATTTACTGTATTGTTATAAAAAGAAAGATTCCACCTTTCCAATTCCAGTCGTAGAGCTTTGATTTCACTCTCAGGTGTGTTACAAATTTTAGTGACCTGTGTTAATTCAACATTGCCAGAGTGATAACAGGTTTGTTCATCTATTTGAGCCTCTGTTTGAGCCTCTGATCCAGCAATCAATACCAATTGTCCAAACTTTTCATTATTTTTTGGAACTTTTTTTTTAAACTCCAGGGCAGGATTTAGTTCCTGTGTAACTACTATATTTCTGGTTTGTTCACCACTGTTGTGTTCATTTGTCATTCTAACACTTTTACCCTTTCCCTTCCTTTTACCTTTATATTTATCTTTATCTTTATACTTAAATGAGTTAACCACACTGGTATTAATACATACTTTTCCCCATTCTTTGCTTCCTCAGTCTTAATACTGTATTTTACTGGAGTAATGGGAATCTCAAGTAGAGTAAAATCTGGTCTCTTTTGCTGTAGAGGCTCTAAAATAGATGAAGGAGAATGAGGGGTACTAGGGACCAATTTCCTAAGAGCAGATAGAATTTCATCAAGTTTGAAACTATTAGCAGTGACACTTTGTTTCACTGTTTCTACTTCATTTTGTATACCAATCATTTGATCCAAAATCATTAAATGTGCCATATATGGATCTTCAACAACATTTTTTAAATCCTCACTTAATGCAAAAGGGTAAATTGAAACTGAGTGTGCTACATCTTTATACTTATAACTCCTAGTCTCTGAGTCAAACCTTTTCAAACCTTGAATGGTAGCATGCATCTCTTCCATTGCTTTACTCATAGTGACTTGAATAGGATTTGCCCTGTCTGCATTTCTAGTCATAATGGGAGTATATATGATTACTGTAATGCTTTGTATCTATGGTAGCTGGGGGTAGATCTCCGTCGCCTGCAGCTGGTGCAGAACATGGCAGCCAGGTTGTTGACTGGGTTATCAAGAACTTGCCATATCACACCTGTGCTGCGCGAACTGCACTGGCTACCAGTGCAGTGGAGAATCACATCCAAGGTCACATTGTTGACCTATAAGACCCTACACGGTCAGGGACCGGGCTACCTGCAAGATCTCCTTTGTCCCTACCACCCTCTCTGCCCACTATGCTCCACTGGCGAGGGATTGCTAGAGATTTCCAGGGTTCATCTTCAATCATCTGGGGCAAGGGCTTTTTCTTTTATGGCCCCAACCCTGTGGAATTCTCTACCTCGTCAGATTAGAGAGTGCCTGTCCATGGAATCATTTAAGAGGTCTCTGAAAAGTCATTTATTTACACTGGCATTTGGATAGATTATTTTATGGTCATTTTATTATGTTATTATTTATTATTGTTGATGTTATATCTCTTGTTATGTATTAGCGCTTTGACTTATTGAAAAGTGCTTTACAAATTAAATTTTGATTGATTTGATTGATTGAGTATAATTCTTCGGGGAAAACACTAAAGGATAGGATTCATTAACCGTGTCATTATAGCTACTAAACATGACTGGGGACTGTAGGAGTTCAGTTTGATATTCTCCTGTATGATACTCAGTCCATTTCTGGGATTCAGCTTGACCACTTTGGGAGGCTGTGGGGGTTCTAGAAGTGGGATTTTCCTGTTCTAGGGAAAGGTCTCTATCGCCCATTATTTTTGGTGTTGATGATAGTCTAGTTATATTGGAGACCTCTAGTGGGTCATGGGATTGCATTACAATATTCATACTGGTTTCTAGGGGAGATTTTTTAACAAAAAAGTGGTCATCTATTTTGGTTTGTCTAGTAATACTTTTAGGCACTTGTTCTACTTGCTCTGCTTCCCTGTTTGACCCCCTATTGGGGGATAACAGAGGACCTTCTCCACCTTTTTTGCCTTTTTTTCCCCCATTTCCTTCCTCTTTTTAGTCTCTTCTTTGATTTCTTTAATTTTCCCTTCCTTCCCCCCTTTTGACAATGTTACCCCATACTGGTTCCTATCCTTCTTCAACTTAATACTCATAGTGCTTACAGCCAGATTTCTATCATTTCTATCATTTAACTCTGAAGCATCCGATGTATTAGTTTCAAGAATCCCTAGTCTGTTCATTGCTGTTTCTTCCTCTATAGTAACTAGTGCCATCTCAAGAGCTTGCTTCCTAGTATGAACCATGTTAATCAATAATTAACAATCCACAATATCCAGGACATAAATACATTATCGGATTATGAGTTATTAAAGCAAGAAACAGCTATAGATATTAAACAGAAAACAAAAACAGGTTGACTCAGAATGCTCCCCCTATGGATGTTCGTAACCATAACTGTAAGCACTATCGATGCTGGTCCCAGCTTGAATGAAGAAACGAATGGAAACAAGACTCAATAGTTTTTTGAATTGTTGAGTTTGTTGGTACCTGGTGTACCTGATGTCCAAGGGGGAAAAAGAAAAGGTTCCAATCTTCTGCTCTTCAAAAAAAATATTTTGTTTCTTGAAAACAAAATTTAGCAACAGTCCCGACAGTCAAACCTTGCCGGAAGGGGTCCACACTGGTCAAAATTCCAAAGGTTCCAACATAATTCTGATAGAATATTGATCAACTATAACAAATTCCACAGCAATTTCCCGATCCAATGGACTCCATGGGGAGAACACATATAAAGTCCCAGGATGTCACTAAAAAGGGTAAAGGAAAAAAAACAAAACAAGCCGTAACAAAAAAAATAAAAATATTAAGAACAAAAAAAACTACCAAAGCATGTAATAAAACTATAAGAGAACTACACTCTTAGAAATATTCTTCCAACTTTAATGTATGTCAGAATTAATTAAAATCAGATCATGATCTATTCTGTTTTTAAATAATTCTAAACAATTCTAAATAATTTTGGTAAATCTAAATAGTCAAAAACCCATTTAAAACTCAAAAAAAAAAAAAAGGTTATTAAAAAACTTACTCACAGGATAAGCTGCACTGGAGCACAAAAAGATGGCTACAACTCTCTATGGCAATCAGTAGTATTCAGAAACCCAGTAGAAAAGTTCTAACCAAGCTCGGCAACATTTTCCACCAATACAGCAAATGCACAAAGGAATGAAAAAAGTGCAATTAAATACGAGGAAGTGCTCTTCGTATCTTTTCCCAATTAATAAAATAAAAGCATAAATAGAGAAGGTCCCAAGCTTTGATTTAGCTTATATGACTTGCAAGGGTGACTAGAATCATAGTGTAGTAGAGCTGAAAGCCAAACAAAGTTTGTTCAACATTAGGGACTGTGGCATTTAAGCCACCGCCTAACAGCCAAAGTAGCACACTTTCGTTGTGTCTTAAAGTGCTTAATCAAACAATTTAATTTAATGAATCAAATTCGGCATGATGGGTCCATGGATCCCTAATTAGTAACAGCTTTCTTATGGTCCTTATGGACCAATTAGGTAATTCAGGATAGTACAAAGATGGAATTATATTCCTTGTGCCAATTCATCAATCAGCAGCAAAATTAAGCATTAATTGATTGATTGGTCCAAGCACTTAGCTATCAATAATAATAATATAATCAGCAGAATGATCATAACAGTTTAAATGTTATAGCCATGTATCCCAACTTCAGGGTCCATTTCAATCAACCTGCTCATATAGTAAATTATAATAAAAAGCCTTAAAATAAATCAAAACACTCCTAAAGCTTTGCTTTTGTTTCTAAACAAGAATAGAGAAGGTTAATAACTGCTTCCCAAATAAACACTTCTAAGTATAAACCTGATAAGAACCACGTAATATGTTTTAAACAATAAAACAATAAAATCCGGAGACTAAGAATTTAAAACGATAATCTGCACAAGCACAAATGCTGGCAGTAAATATTTATACTAAAATATAGGAGAGTAGCTAAAAAAGTAGAAAAGTTTTTTTTTTTTGAAGGCAGTCCGTGCATTGTGGTCTGAATGCTTTCTAACTACTTCAAGGAGAACAGGATGCTCGATCATCACTACACTCCAAGCTCTCCCTGGGTCAGCAGACATCACATACTAAGGTTCTAAAAACTCATGCAACAAGATTTTATGGTAAGAAATGCAGCAAGCAGAAACTGCATACACTGCCATAGGCTTAACCCACTTGAGGCAAAGGTGGTATACCTGTACTAAGCAAAAAAGAAGCCTTGCACAAATCCTGCTCTCTCAGCTCCACTCCACTGCTGAGCAGCAACTGAGCAGTGTGCACCACCTTAGTTCCTCCCAAAGGTAAGACAAACCCCTGGTATAGACCAAACTCACTGCCTGCAGTAGCCAGAAAGGCTGATAAGCAGTATCCAGCCCCATCTGCTAAGCCTTATGCTAACCAGGCAGAAATTGATTCTGTAATCATAATGGCTGCTCATGATACATCTAAAGCACCTAGACACATGAGTACTTTGCCTCCTGGTAAAGAATCTAGGAGGCTGGTTGTGATGGGCAAATGTATATGCAATATACCTCTACCTCACTAGGCCTTATAATTGCAAATTACTGGAGCCCATGTGATCAAATATCAAAATAATATGTGGAAAGCTGCAAAGGCTGCAGCCTAGGCTTTGCCTGAGGGCTCTGCCAAAAATGATTTACTTAAAACTTCTACATCTGGTACTGAGGTTGGCAAACATTTGCTTCATTCAGCCTATGATGTCTCTGATGCTCAGCCTCTGCCAGGGCTGCTGCTTTTAGCATTTGTATGAGGAGATATTCTTGGCTCAGTGTTGCTGGTTGTGCAAATAGTGTGCAACAAGTGGTTTTAAATGCCACTTTTAGAGGAACAAAATATTTTGGTTCTGACATGGAAGAAGCCCTAAGGGTTCTTCAGACATCAATAATGACTCTTAGGTCTGTCAAGTCCCTGTATCCCACTCCATCTAGGGATTGTGGGAGGGGCTTCTGTTTCCAGCCTGCTGCCAGAGGTGGTCAGGCCTACCATCAGCAAAGCAGAGCAGAGGTAGGGGAAGTGGCACTCTGCATGGTCCCCTTCCCCTAGGTACCCACACAAAAGCACCCAAAGCAGTAGGTGCTGGTAGCATGGCTACCTCCAGTTTCACAAGACTATTGGCAGGATATAACCCCAGTCCTAATGTTACATCAAGGAGTGGTTGTGGGGAGCAGACTCCCCCTGTATCTGAAACAATAGGGTGAGATTACAAGATTGCAAACTCTCATTCCCCTGCCATAAACAAGGGTCTGACATTGTTCCCTCGATATGAAGGTGGCATACCTTCATGTAAATATCAGAAAAACACAAGCAATACCCCGCTTTGTCCTGGGAGAGGAGTACTACCAATTCAGAGTCATGCCCTTTGGCTTGGCTTTTGCACCGCGGGCCTTTACTAGCTGCTTGGCACTAGTGGCAACAGACTTTCACAGAAAAGACCTGCATGTATTTCCCCCCTTGGATGACTGGCTGTGGAAAACCAGTTCCAGGGAAACTCTCCTACATAACATTGTCTTAGGTAAGGTGCTCGTGTGAGGATTTGGGAGTTGCAGTATATGTGCCAATGTCTGTTTTGACTTCCTGTCAGTCACTACAGTATATAAGATATAATCAGCTTTGGAGTTTACAAGTGTAACCCCCCTGTTACCTGGGGTTACAAGAATCCCAGTTAGACCTAGTGGCAGGCAGGGAAGGCAGCTTGTGAAATTCCAGTTAAATGGTTTTCACACTGTCTCACTCTGTTCTCAGTCTCAGCTGAGACTGAGGGATGACATCATTTAGAACTGTCACAGCTACATAAGCCACATTGGAATGTTGCAGTTATTATGTGGCCTTTTCTCAGAAGTGGCTTCCATCTAGCCACTCTCCCATAGAGGCTACATCTATGAAGTGCTGCAGAGATTGTTGTCCTCTGGAAAATTTGCCCATCTCAGCCTTGGAACTCTCTAGTTCTGTCAGGGTGGTCACTGGATTCTTGGTCACTTCCCTGACCAAGTTCCTTCTTGCCCGGTTGCTCAGTTTGGGAGGACGGCCTGCTCTAGGAAGAGACTGATGGTTCTGTAATCTTTACATTTCCTAATGATGGACTTGACTGTGCTTCTGGGAACTTTCAACACCCTAGAAATGTTTTTATACCCCTCCCCAGATCTATGCCTCCTCACAATTCTATCACGGAGTTCTACGGACAGCTCCTTGGTCTTCATGGTAGAGTTTCTGTTGTGACATGCACTGTCAACAGTGGGACCTTATATACACAGGTGTATTTCCTCTGAAATCATGTCAACCATTTGAACTGACCACAGGTGGACTCCATTCAAGTTTTAGAGTGATCTCACAAGGAAATTGGATGCACCTGAGCTCAATTTGGAGTGTCATAGCAAAGGGGTGAATACTTATCAAAGAAAAAATTACTCACCTTAGTAATGTTGTTTCTTCTAATGGAGTCTTGCTGTATTCTGACATATGCAGTGATGTCCAACCTTTGAACTGCTCTGGAGATGAAAGAGTTAACTTTCCATGCCAGGCATGGAATGCTGAGCTCGAGCTCGGTTGAGACTCTGTCTGTTGCTGTTTGAACTCAAACCGTCAGATCTTTATGAGCTATACTCACTGGGTGTCCTGTGTGGAAACTGTAAACTTACAGTAGCCAACTGGCTACTAAATATAATAAAAAGATTTTTTGGTCCCAAAACAAAGACTCAAGTCAGGAAACCCCCAAAATAAAACAAAACACAACACCCACACACCCAAACTAAAGTGATGAGAAAAGAAGGGGTGGGGGCACCTCCCGAGTGCCAACACTGCTACTGCCCACCCACATCCCCAAAAACAGGTTCTGAGAGGGAAGGCGGGGGGGAGGTCAGAATACAGCAAGACTCCATTAGAAGAAACAACATTACTAAGGTGAGTAATTTTTTCTGCAAACAACATGAAGTCTTGCTGTATTCTGACATATGCAGACTACCAAGCAGTACCTCCATGGAGGAGGGACAGAACCTACTTTGGAAATAGGCTCTGAAGCACTGCTGTGCCAAACCGAGTATCACTCCTAGCCTGGATATCCAGAGAGCAATGCTTGGTAAAGTGTGTACTGTTTTCCAGGTGGCTGCTTGACAAATCTCTAAGATAGAATATCCCTGGCAGCAGCCAGGAAGCAGCTGTACCTCTGGTAGAGTGAGCCCTCAGGCCTGAGGGTGGGATCCTACCTAGTTTTCATAGCAAAACTGAATGCAAGAGACAATCCACCTGGCAATAGATCTCTTAGTGGCAGGTTTTCCCTTACCAACCTCACCATAAGTGAGGAACAGCTGGAGGGAGTCAAACCTGTGACCCTTGGTGCGCTCTATGTAGTAGCTAAGGGCCCTTTTCACATCCAAACTGTGCAGCCTCCTCTCCACAGAGAAGGAATGGTCAGTGAAGAAAACAGGAAGAGACAGAGACTGGTTAAGGTGGAAATCTGAAACCACCTTAGGCAAAAACTTCCTATTAGTCCTGAGGACCAACTTATCTCTATGGAAAGAGATAAAATCAGACTCCACTGACAGGGCCTGTAACTCACTTATGCGTCTGGTAGAAGTGATGACCACCAAGAAAACAGTTTTCCAAGTCAAGTACTTAAGCTCTGCTGAGGACAAAGGCTCAAAAGGGGGTTGCATAAGCTGAGCAATGCAAACATTAAGGTCCCAAGCAGGGGCAGGGTCCCTGAAGGGAGGATTGGTATGCAGCAATCCCTTGAAAAATTTTGAAAATACAGGATGAGCTGAAAGGGAAGAGTGCTTGCCTGCTGAGAGGAAGGCAGAGACAGCTGCCAGATGCACTCTTAGTGTAGCTGGTCTGAGTCCCAAGCTATTAAGATGAACCATATAGTCAAGGACTGTGGGCAGGCCAGAGACTCTGGAGAAATATGCTTCTCAGAGCACCATATAGTAAATCTTTTCCACTTGGAATTGTAAGTGTTTCTGGTGGAAGGCTTTCAAGAAGCCTTTAAGATATCCAGAACACCTTGAGAGAGGTGCAAATCAGCAAACTCTAACTCTTCAAGAGCCAGGCCTTGAGATTGAGAAATTTGAGATTCGGATACCAAACCCTCCCCTGAGCACATGTTAACAGGTTGTAATTCCTGGGAAGAGACAGGGGAAGGTGGACTGCTAAGGACACCAAGAGAGGGTACCAGGGCTGTCTGGCCCAGTCTGGAGCAATCAGAATCACCTTGCAGGGTTGAGACCTGATTTTGACTAGCACCTTGAACAGGAGAGGAAGGGGGAAAAGCATACAGGAACTTCCCTTCCCAATTGAGAACTAGGGCATCCAGGGGGACTGAGCCCAACACTGGGGGCCTGCAGCAAAAAAAGGAAGTTGGTGATTGTCTGGGGCTGCAAAAAGATATATCTGTGGGGTGCCCCATCTGGAGAAGATCACCTTCAAAATCAGGATCCAGGGACCATTCGTGATGGCCCTGAGATATCCTGCTGAGAGCATCTGCCAGGACATTGTCCTTCCCTGGGAGGTGCACTGCTATAAGAGAGGCGCTCAGAGAATAGGCCAGAGACCACAACTTCATTGCCTCTGTGCACAAGGCCGTAGACAGAGTTCCCCCTTGCTTGTTGATATACCACATTGTGGTGGTATTGTCTGTCCTGATCTGAACTACTTTGCTCTGAACAGACTTGGGAAAAGCTTGAAGTGCTAGAAACACTGCTGTGAGTTCTAATAGATTGATGTGAAGCAGAGATTCCTGAGGAGACCACAACCCTTGGGTGGTCAGGTCCCCCAAGTGGACTCCCCACCCCAAGAGGGAGGCATCTGTAGTAAGGATTAGAGAATAAGACTGAGTGACAAAAGGAATTCCCTGTCTTAGATTGTCCTGATCCTGCCACCACTGTAACGCCTGGATCAGGGTTCGAGTCACTGGGATTAGTTTGGTCAGAGGATCCTTTTTCTGAGACCAGAAGGCTCTCAAGTGGAACTGAATGTCCCTCATCTGAAATCTTGCCCCCTGGACCACTGCTGTAGAGGCAGCCACGTGTCCCAGGAGCTGCAGAAAATGCCTTGCTGGTCGAGACACCTGGAGGGTGAATGAAGAGGCCAGTGAGACAAGGGTCCTTGCCCTGTCCAGGGGAAGGAAGGCTCTTGCTTTTACTGTATCCAGCTCTGCCCCTATGAAGGTGAGGAGCTGCACAGGCTCTAGAACTGACTTTGAAAGATTCAGAAGGAAACCCAGAGAAGTGAGCAGTTGCTGAGTTATCTGTAGGTGTGACTTGACTTGGTCTGGAGACTGGCCTACTATGAGCCAGTCATCCAGGTATGGAAAGATAGAGATCTTTTTCTCCTTAGGAAGGCCACCACTACTGCCAGGCATTTTGTGAACACCCTTGGAGCAGAAGTTAGGCCGAAGGGCATTGCTCTGAATTGGTAATGGCCTGAGGGCAGCTCGAACCTGAGGTACTTTTGGTGGGAGCTTCTGATGAGAATATGGAAATAGGCATCCTTGAGGTCCAGGGAAACTATCCAGTCCCCTGGCCTTAGAGAGGGTAGAATTATTATTATTAGAGTCACCATTTTGAACTTTGGCTTTAAACGGTGCTTGTTTAAATATCTGAGATCCAGGATGGGCCGCCATTCTCCTGTCTTTTTGGGGGTTAGGAAGTACCTGGAGTACAATCCTTTTCCCTTGTGTAGGGGTGGAACCCTCTCTATGGCTCTCAGAGCCAAGAGGGAAGAGACCTCTGCCTCTAGGGCAAGTGCCTCTGAAGGACTTGCAGGTGGAAAGGATCTGGTTCTCATCTTTGGAAATTTTTTGAAGCTGAGAACCAGTCCCTGGCTTACTACTTCCAGGACCCATTTGTCTGATGTTAAAGACATCCAGTCCTGGACAAAGTAAGCCAGCCTGCCCGCTACAGGTGGTGGAGAATCAGTCCTGGCAAACCCATCAGGGTGCCTGTGTGGCAGGGGCTTTAGGCTGAGGGGTGGAAGCAGGCCTGCTTGTACCCCGCTTGCCTCTCCCTCTGAAGAACCCCCTATGAACATAAGCAGAAGAGGAGGCCTGGGCTTGGTAGAAAGGCCTATGAAAAAGGCCTGCCCCTGCCCCTGAAATGCTGCCACTGGGGAGTGGCTTGCCTTTCCTTGGCCTGAGCACTCCTATAGGTGGTCCTGTATTCATCCATTTTCTCTTCATGTAGTTCTCTGTTTGTTCCCCAAACAGAGAATTACCCACAACAGGAAAATCCATGGCCTTAGTCTGGGTATCCTGAGACAGACTAGTACATCTGAGCCAAGTCATCCTATGAAGGGCCACAGATGTAGCCATGACTCTAGATGAAACATCATTGGAGTCCACTGCAGCATGGAATTGCACTTTGGATGCCTCAATACCATCCGCAGCCACCTGCTCCAGCTTCTTTTGACACTGTTCCACATAGAAGATTGATAAATAAGCTGGGTAGGCTTGGGACGGGTCAGAAGTTGGTCAACTGGGTGGCAAACTGGTTGATGGGCAGAAAACAGAGAGTGGTGGTAAATGGTATACAGTCAGAAGAGATGCAAGTTACAAGTGAGGTACCTCAGGGATCAGTCCTGGGGCCAGTCCTCTTCAACATTTTCATTAGTGACCTTGCAGATGGACTAGAGGGTAAGGCTTGTCTGTTTGCAGATGACACCAAGATCTGCAACAGAGTAGATGATCCAGATGGGGTGGGCAGAATGAGAAGAGATCTGGATAAACTAGCAAAATGGTCAGAAGAGTGGCAGCTGGGATTTAATGCAAAGAAGTGCAAGATCATGCACATAGGGAAGAGAAACCCTGAAGCCACCTATAGGCTGGGAGGGGAGTTGCTAGCAGTCACAAAGGAAGAAAGAGACTTGGGCATCATCATCACTGATGACCTGAAATCATCCAAGCAGACCTCTAAAGCAGTAGGTAAGGCTAGGGGGTGTATTAGTAGGGGTATCACAAGTCATAAGAGGGAGGTAATAATCCCTCTTTACAAGACACTGGTTAGGCCCCATCTGGAGTACTGCGTGCAGTATTGGAGGCCACACCTTCACAAGGGCATTAACCAAATTGAGGCAGTCCAGAGAAGGGCAACCAAAATGGTGCAGGGACTGCATCAGAAGACATATGAGGACAAATTAACAGAGCTCAATATGTATACCCTTGAGCAAAGGAGGGAGAGAGGCGATATGATAGAGGCATTCAAACACCTTAAGGGCATTAACAAGGTGAAAGAGTCTAACATGTTTAAATACAAGAAAAATAGCAGGACAAGAGGACACAGCATGAGATTAGAGGGGGGCCGATTAAGGGGGAATGTGAGGAAATTATTTTTCACAGAAAGGGTGGTGGATGCATGGAATGGCCTACCTCAAGAAGTGGTGGCTATGAATACAGTGCAGGGCTTCAAACAGGCATGGGATAGGCATAAGGGAGCAATACAAATGAGTATGAATAGATAGGCCACTGACAGAGCAAAGGCCGATGGCACATTTATAAGGTAGAAAAAGAAATGGGCAGACTGGATGGGCCTTGCGGTCCTTATCTACTGTCAACTTCTATGTAAGCTGGCCAGGGACCTGTTTAGCTAAGGCCATTACAGTGTCCCATCTAGATTTCTGATATCTAGCTGTATAGGCCATATAATTAGCCTGCCTGAGTCCCAAGGATGCTGCCATGTACTGTTTCTTTGCCATGGCATCAATACTCCTGGAGTCCTTATCTGGGGGGTGTGATGCCAAGGGTATATTTGCCTTATCACAGGTAGCAGCCTGCACTACCCCAACATGGCTGCATTGCTGGGTAAGGAACTCCATATCTGAGCCTGAGAGAGTATACCTCTTGTCCATTCTCTTGTCCACAGGAGATATAGAATTAGGAGTCTTTAAAATTTGTATTGTCTGTTTCCCAAAGGACTTACGAAGGGGAATAGACAGCCTCCTGGACTCTCGGATATCCATCATTTCAACATAGTCAGGCACCTCCTGGTCGTCTACAGCTTCTTCCATAGGAAGCTGAAGAGTTTCAGCCATTTTTTTGTAAAACATAAAATGGGAAGGGGACTCAGAAAGCCTAGGAGGAGAAACCCCTGAAGGTCTGTCTGGGGAGATTTCTGGGTCAATGGGCACATCCAGACTTTCGTAATCACCATCGCTATCCTCATACTCTCCTTCCTCCTCCTCCTCCTCCTCCGGTTCATAAAAATCTTCTAAATTATAATCTGGAACCGGGGGAACCGATCGAACCGAGCCCCATCCCGATGGTGCCGGTTCAGTCGGAACCGGGGTTAGCGATTGAACAATCCTTATCGCTTTGGCTATTTCATCAGTGGTCGGAGAAAGAAGTTGTGGATCTGCACCAGCTGACTTATCCCTTCTTTTTCTTTTAACCGGAACTGACTCCTCAGAGTCGGTTTGCCTTTGCCCGAAGAGGTTTCGCCCTGGTCAGAGGGCACTCCTTCTGGTTCGGTTGGAACCGAACCGAGCTGGCCATCCAGGTCAGTGGACTTCTTGGCCTCCCTTTCCCTGAGCCTACCAACTCTCTTTTCCAGGGTAGCTGCAGGAAAATTCTTGCAAATCTGGCAGTCTGAATCGAGGTGGTCAAACCCCAGACAATAAACACAGGTGGTGTGGGGGTCAGCCTTAGCAAAGGCTTCCCCACACACACTACAGTGTTGAAACCCAGTGGGCCTGGTTTTTCTTTTGGGTTTCTCAGACATGGTCAGTCCTAACAAAACTTACCCTTTTTTCGGCAATCCGCCAGGCAAGACACCCTTATCGGTTCCTGACAGTGTTATGGGTCATGGAAAAAAACGTAATGAAATCCGTTTTTTTTAGAACCGATAAGGACCGGTTACCACACTCTAAAAGTAGAATAAACTTTTTTGAACAAACCTGATTGGTTCAAACCGAACCGATCCCACGTTTACAAGCTCCACACAGAAGAACAAGAAAAATAAACCTATCTAGTACTCACGATACCACAGTCAGAGACTGAACCGACAGGTTAACGGATTAAATTCGTTGAAAAACCGAGGAAAACGGTACTTTAACCGACAAACTTGAACCGAGCAAAGGAGAAATCTCCGGAGCGACTGTTCAGTGAGGCGGAGTAAAGAATCTGATGGTTTGAGTTCAAACAGCAACAGACAGAGTCTCAACCGAGCTCAAGCTCAGCGTTCCATGCCTGGCATGGAAAGTTAACTCTTTCATCTCCGGGGCAGTTCAAAGGTTGGACCTCACTGCATATGTCAGAATACAGCCTTTAGACTTTATGTTGTTTGAATCAAGACATTTCAGGTTTTTATTTTAAATTACATGTACAAAAAACTCCAGAAGTTTCATTCCATTTTGACATTATAGAGTAATTTGTGTAGATACGTGACAAAAAAATCCCATATAAATGTATTTTAATTTGAGTTTGCAACATCACAAAATGTGACAAAATCCAAGGGGGGCGAATACTTTCTGAAGGCACTGTATGTGCTTGGCAGCATGGTCCTGGGTGTGGCTTGCTGGGGTCTGGGTGGGTGGGGGCACAGCATGCGGCTTGGGGGGGGGGACTCCATTGATTCCACCTGTTGCCTGCTTTCTGTGCCACTGGATGCTCTATGGAATGTTTTATTTATACCATTGAACACGGAATGCATTGTTAGGAGGTTGCAGGGAAAATAACAATGACTACAGGGAGGATAAAGAACAGTTATGTACCATAATAGTAGATCTTTGAGAGAATCTCCTGCATTGGGACACACCTTTGGAACTGTAAGCTGTTGGCATCAGGACTACTCAGAAATCTCTGCTAGCCGGGGGCCTCCCATGATGACGTGCAATGCTGCCACTTATTAAACGTGGTCGGCCCCATGACTCCTCAGTTCCATGCCGGACACTAGCTAGGAGGATATCTTTCTGGGAGGAATCAGGAGACCAAACCAGGACCAGGCACACAAAGAGAGGATGTGACTGGAAAACAGAATATACATAAGGCACTTATGGAAACCTCCAACAAGGCAGTGAAAAATCCTGCCAGCTAATACCTCATAAGGGGGGGGAAGGTGGGTGGGCTGTAGCTCAATTGAGATTCTCTCGGTGATCTGCTACTAGGCTAAGTAACTGTTCTATCTTAATTGAGGACATCTCCATTGGGCCACACCTGTGGGACAGTTTCCAAGCCGTACAAAGTACCTAAGAAGGATGGCAAAGTCTGGTATAATATCAAGAGAGGAAACCCTGCAGTACCACAAAGGTCAAAAGCAGCATGTCAGCAAGAAATAATGTCCAGACTGTAATGCTTAGTGAAAGTATGCACCGTGCTCTATGTGGCAGCAGAACATATGTCAGCTGCAGAAACATTCTGAAAATATGCAACAGAAGTGGTCATACCACTGGTACAGAAGCCTCGGACGGCACAAGAAAGTTTCTTACCATACCTTCTATAATAAAATGTAATGCAGTTGGCCAGCCATTTGGTTAGGCACTGTTTAGTCAGAGGGGCACCCTTGTTACCAGAGGCAAATGAAACAGAAAGCCAAGAGGACTTTCTGCAGTCCATAGTGCTCAAACAGAGCAAGAGTTAATATCTCAAGGTGAAATTAAGGTCTCAAGGCAGAACCGGTTTATGAACTGGGGGACGCATATGTAGACCGCTCTCAAGAAACATACAGGACAATTCTGGTTGTGCCGTGTGCCCATCAGTAGAGGCATGGAAAGTGGATATAGCTGCCAGATACACTTTACTAGAAGAGTACTGGAGACTGGAGTCAACTAGGGACAGAAAGTAGTTCAGTAGAGTATTTATAGGACACGTATATGGATCCACGGAAGGGGAAGAATACCATATTGAGAAGCACTTCCACTTCAAGGAATAGGTGTGTCGTATAGAAGGCTTCCTAGCTGCAAGTAAGACATCAGCCACCTAGGGTGAAACCCCAAAGTGGACAATGACTACTTCTTCAGGAGCCAGGCATGCAGATGCAAGAAACTTAGGTCCTGATGGATGAGGAGGCCATGATCCTGTGACAGCAGATCCTGACACAGAGGGAGCTGAACACGAGACTCCACTGGTAGATACAGCAGAAGCTCAAATCAAATACAGCGAGGCCAGGAGGAAGTCACCAGTATTGGGGTGGCATGTTCTGCCTGTAGCTTGAGCAGAACCCTCTAAATGAGAGTGATCAGAGGAAAGGTGTAAAGCAACCTCCCTTTCCAGGAGAGGGGCATATCTTGCCAAAAAACTCCAAGTCCTGGAGCATGCAAGCAGAAATGCAGCAGATTTGTGTTGCAAATGGATGCAAAAAGGTCCAACTCTGGATGACCCCATATCACAAAGAGATCATTTACCACAGAGGTCAGCAGTTCCAATTCATGCACCAGGGACCGAGACCTGCTTAGTCTGTCTGCCAAGATATTTCAGAGGCCTGGGAGAAACACAGCTGACAACTGAAGGCCATGAGACACGGCCCAGTGCCACATTTTCATCACTTCCCTGAATAGTAGATAAGAATGCCCCTTTGTTTATGTAATGCATGACACTGACATTACCTGTCTGAATTTGCAAGTGACCAGGGCTGAAATGGGCTTGAAATGCCTGTAGGCCAAGTAGAACATCCCTCATCTCCAGAATACTGATATGGAGATCTGACTAAAGGCCAGTCTAGAAGCCTGGAATATAAAAGGACCAGAGACTGGCACCCCAGCTGGACCCTGAGGCATCCACGGTCAGGATCTGCATGGGAGTTGGGGAGAACAATGGAATGCCTTGTAACAGATGTAGGCAGTCAATCCATCAAACCAGAGTACAGTGGAGAGGAGGCGTGACAAGAACCATTTGTTCCAAGTTGTCCGTCAATTGGTCTCACTGTACCTGATGACTCCAGCACAGGATGTGCATATGAAGGCCAGCAAAAGGGACTGTAATGATGGCCACAGCCATCAGCCCCAGCAGCCATAAAATTGTCCAAGCTAACACATTATGGCTTCTGTGTATCAACTGAGCCTGGGCAACAAGGGCTTCCATCCTATCCATGGGCAGGAAGGCACTGCCCACTGCAGTGCCAAGCCCTGCTCCAATATACTGGAGGTGCTGACCAAAAACGAGTACAGATTTTGGTAGGTTCACTGTGACACCCAGTTCCTCCAACAATTGTGTAGCTCTGGACAATGTGTACAGGACTGCTTCCCTGGACATGGCCTTGAGGAGCCAGGTGTCCAGATAAGGGAACACAAAGGTCTTCCCTCCAAAGGCTGCTGCCACAAAAATGATAAACATCTGGTATATTCCCTCAGTGCTGAGGATAAGCCAAACCACGTGACTCTGAAATGATAATGGCTTCCCTCTAGCATAAAATGGGAGTACTTGCTGTGGCATTTTCAAATCTTGGTACGAAGGCATGCATCCTTCATATCCAAGGCACAGAGCTAATCACCCTGTTGTATCTGGGGGATGAGACCCTGAAGAGGTCATTTGAAACTTCTTGTATTTGCTGAACAGATTCAGGTTTCTGAGGTGTAATACAGGTTGTGGGCAGATCTCTTGTCTACTCGGAAGCCAGGAAGTATCGGAAGTAGAACCCTTTGTTTCTTTCATGGGGGATAACAGGTTTCACAGCATGTTTTTGTACTGTATGACCATCTGTAAGCAGGAGGGACAAGAGGCCCAGAATTTTATTTATTTAAAATTTTAGTAACCGGGATAGGCACACTGAGCTGAGGCTTGTTTCAGGTGTGACCGGGGTGGGGGGCAGAGTTGGGAGACGTTACAAACAGGAATACAGAGTCTGTACATCACATCAAAAACATTTATAATACAAAGATTCTAACAAAATAGTCAAAATAAACAGAGTTTCAAACAGAATTATGGGAGGAAGTTATGATTCTGTTATCCTGTTTCTGAAGGAGAATTGCAAATGCTTGTCTGTTGTGTAAAGAGCTTTGTTGATGTTTTAGGGAGAGGAAGTGGGGAAGCCAAACGGCTGAGGGGAGCTGACTCCAGAGAGCAGGTAAGAAAAAGCAGCTTGGCCAGAACTAGAGTGCTGGAGAGGGATAGAGAGGGTGTGAGAGTCTCTGGTGCGTAAGGCATAGGCTGAGGCAGCAAGAGTGGATAGAAGGGAGGATAGGTAGGAGGGAAAGTGCTGAACCAGTATATGGCAATGAAGACTGAGCAGTGTGCCTGGTGATGTAAGGGGGGAGGAAATGGGGACAGGGAGGAGAATAGTGAGCAGTGGTGAGTGGAGGGGCATGTTTGAGGCAAAGCATCAGAGAGCATTGCAAATGGTATCCAGTATGGCCGGGGGGGGGGGTGGATCTGTAGACCACATCAGTGTGATTAAAAATGGGAAGGATTAGCATGGAGACCAGCTCTTGAAGGCTGGGGAGGGAGAAACGGTCCTTTTTCTGGTAGAGAGCGCCAGGTTTGGGGCGGAGTCTGGAGTGTAGGGCATCTATATGTACGGAAAAGTCCAATTTGCTGTCCAGTCACACTCCCAAATACTTGAAAGCAGGGACTGCTTCAAGTCAGGTGCCATCCAGGATATTGAAGACAAGGGTGGGAGATAGCCTAGCTAGCTTCTGGCTGGTGCTGAAGGTCATGGATACTGTTTTTTTTGGTGTTGATTTTGAATTGGTTATTTTGGAGCCATTGCAGCATGGTTAGGAAATGTTGTTGGAACGGAACTTCAGCTGCCTCAGTTGTGGGGCCTGAAGTAAAGATAACTGAAGATAATGACAAGGAGGCAGTGGATGCACTTTTGGAGGGGTAGACATCATCTCTAGAGCATGCCCCTTTTCCAAAATTTCCAGCACCCACTCGTTTGTGGAAATCTCCCTCCATTTTGGTAGGTGAAGGGTGATTCTTTCCCTGACATGCCCCCGAGAGGCAGCAGTGGAGGGGAGGAGGTGTGGGTCAGAAGATACTGGGGATGACAGGGCCACTGAGACCAATACCTTTGGACGCCTTTGCATGGGCAATGGTGGAAGGGGACCTCCACCATGGACATGGGGCTGCTGATGGAAGGCATGGCCCCTAGCAGGCAGAGGGGTCAGGGACTTAAGAGACCTTAAAGTTATCCTTGATGCTTGAAGCTCATGCAGAGCATTTTTAACAACACCATGAAACAGCCTGGGTCCTCTAAAAGGGCATTAAAAACAGACTGTTTCACGTCAGTAACAAAACCAGCCATATGTAGTTATGAATCTCTCCGAAGACAAATCTCAGACACAACAGCCCTGTTGGAAACATCAGAGGCATCATATGCATAACGCAACAGGTGCTTACTAGTCTCTCCATACCAGCTGAAGTAGCTTTAAACATATCTGCCTTGGCAGGACTATCAGACACAGACTGCATAGTGAACATGGCAGGCTTCCACAGGTTATTCTGATATTTAATCATACAGTCTGGTAATTAGCTATTCTGAGACCCAAGGAAGCAGAGGCATAAGTCATTTTGTCTTCAATATCCAGTCGCTTACATTATTTATCAGGAGGCAGGGAGCTTACGTGTCCAGAAGCCCTAGAATGATCAAGAGCAGCCACAATAACCAAAGAATCAGTTTTATGCTATGAGGCATAATAAGGATTGGCAGATGGAGCAGGATACTGCTTATCAGGCTTTCTGAGCACCGCAGGCAAGGTATCAGGCCTGTGCCAAACAGTGAAAGTAGTATTTGGCAGGATATACAGGAGGCATAACAATGGATGTAGTAGTTGGGACCTCCAAATACTCCAAGTGCCTCTTAGTGAAGTCCTTCTTCTCAGCAGCAAAGGTTACTGCACTCTGTATTTGCCTCAACAATGCCTGAAAAGAGGCATCCTCTGGTAGAGACCTGGGTGTATACACCACAGTGTCCTCACTGCAAGTGGAGAGGGAGAAACTAGAAGATAAACTATCCTCAAAGGATTACACGTCCTCGTCCTCATCTGGAGTAACAAGGGTGGTATAGGCAGAGCCAGCGATGTTGGCAGCAACTGAGAAAGAGGAACAACAGGTGTGTTTTTGGAATGCGTCAGTGATGACTGTGCTGATGGGTTTGACCCCATCAGCAGGACAGCCATTACCGTCAGTGAGAGCAATGGTAACATTAAAAAAACAAAAAACAGTTCAGACTGTCGCCAGCACAACCTGTGAGTCAACAGCAGCCTGTAAAGGACACAAGACTACTATCGTCAACAGGGTAGTACCCATTGATGCAGGCTGAAACCCATCCATGGTAGGTATGGCAGCACAGGAGCCAGACCCCAATCTTGGTGTCTCGACAGTCAGGGGGGCTGTAGTCTTCACCACCACAGCATAAGATGATGAGGACTTACACTTCTTTAATGGAGACCTCAAGGAACTGGCCCACTGATGCAACGGTAGTGCTACCACTCGTGACACTGAAACGAATCTGGGTGTGAGAGGGGCGGCCGGGGAGGGGGGCTCGAGCATCCGTAGGACTGCTCTCCTCCGGAAGGGGGGGATGCCCACCACTTGCCAGTCCCCTGGCAGAAAGGCAGCCCGGGCCAGATCGGGAAGTGTGGCAGACATTGGTGCACATTGTGTGGGAGCCTAGACGTTCTTACACACCTCCCAGGGAACCATTAAAGGATAAAATGCTGTTGGCAGGATGCTGGCAGGCACCTGCAGGTCCTGCACATGAATAGCTGGGTTTGCCAGCCTGAACTGGATCCAGTCCTAGGTGGGAACTGGGGATCCCTCCTGACCCCGCTGGAGGGGCAAGCCCTGTAGGAAGACAGCTGGTGGTAAGTTCCGGCGGAGGCTGAGGTGACAGGGCTGGGGCACCTGCCTGAAGGAGGGTCATTTGGGCGAGAGGTGGGGAATATTGAGACTTCGACCTTATCGGGGAAGCAGCAGCCTTGTACTTATGGCTGTGGTGATGGCCGGAAGAGGAGAACAACTTTTCTTTGTCTTTTGACCTTGACAACCAAGCTGGCAAAAGCAACACTGAACGCTGGAGGGACTACCTGGTGATGAATGTCAAGTGAGAGGGAGAAGCCAGCTTGAAGCCCGCAGCCTTGGCTGTAGTTTTCATGGCCTTCATGGCAATGAAGGTTGCTTATGCCATCTTTCGGCATCTCCTTGAGGCTTGGTTGAAACTCTGGTAGAGGTAGATATCGCAGGCCCTCAAGTTGTGTGACAGCCCCAAACAGCAAAAAGAAACCCTGTAAGCAATGTCCTTGTATATTTTGTCATCACAGGTACAAAACCTAAATAAAGGCTCTTTCGACAGTGGCATAAAATGACAAGTAAACCAAGCTTAGAAAATAATATAGTCTAAATTGGAGGCTTTGTTTTTCTGCAGGTTTGACGAGCGGTTGATGGGAGAAAGAGCTAAGGAGTGATGGGGCATCCGTGTTTTATAGGCAGTGATGTCGAACCTCATTGTGGGAAGCAAAAGCTTCTAAGTGGTCCCAATGTTTTATCTTGATAGCAGATGTCAAACAAAATAACAAGTCATAATTCTGTACTTAAAGAGTATGGCCCACATATTCAAAGGAGATGCGTAGCCCAAAATGGAGATGAGCGACGCATCCCAGAAAATGCGCAGAAGTGCAATATTCAAAACAGAGAGATGTGTCCAGCATTTCCAAATGCGTGATCGCACAGAAATAATGTACGCTGAGCAAAAGGGGCCGTGTACATAAATATGCTGCGCATCTGTATTTTCAACCAAAATGTGCGGCGCATCGCAGAAGTGTGCCGCACAAAGTTAGGTAGACAAAAGGATGACCTAAATCAGCCAGCCACCCAGAGGCAGGCTGTGGAACTACAGGCAGGCCATCCTGAGACAGCCCTTGGAGGTGCACCAGAACGTATCCCAGGCACCCACACACAGCAGTAATGCCAGGACAGAAGTAGCCAAAGCCACAGGTGCCAGGACACTACCAGCACCACCCAGAAAGCCATCCCACACAGTACCCAGGACATAGACGCCCAGCAGCCACATGCCTGTGCTGTCAGGTACCCCCCAGCACACCAGCGGAACAGACAGCCACAATGTAGCACATGTACCAGGGGCCATGGCCTGCACCAATGTGGCCTGCAGGGCACCACCCAGTGGTATAGTGACATCTGGGGCAACGGTGCCCAGGTAGCCTGGTGGTACTAGTGGTAGTATGGCATTGGCCAGGGACTTACCTGTGGCACACACCCATGGTGGTACACCATAGATGCACACAGTACACCTGTGCCAGGCCCACAGAACAGGGAACCACAGACATGTCACCGATGCCTGCCATGTAGTGTGATAGCCACAGGGGCACTGCTGTGGGTCTGTGTGATGTTTCTGTGGTGGACATAGAACAGTGGGCTGCACGGGGCAGAGGTGGCACAACCTGCAGCCCAGGGGTGACATAGGCATGCCGCATGGACACCCAACCCCTCCGAAGTTGGGCATGCGGACACCAGGGCACATACATGACTGGACTACTGGGTTAACTGGAGTGGTCCAGGTGGGACCCACACACTCTGATACCTGGTCACCTTCTGAACACTAACATTCCTTGCATGTATCACCATGTTCCTATCGTGTGGGGGGGCACTGCAGATGACTGTAAGCTGCAAAGTAGATAGTGCATCACACTCCTGTGGTATACCGTTCGGAGTGTTTCACCCTATGCCCTCCCCTGCTGCTTGATCAGGTGGGCTCCCTGTACCCCAGTCCAATCCTGTACATTGCCATGGATAATAGCACAATACTCAGGCTGCAGCAGCCCACCCACCCACAAACATTCTATCACACCTGCCTGCTAGGCTGCAGTACCTCCTGTTCATCTTTGTGGAGTGGTGAGATATCCCTGCAAAGCTGGAACTGCGCATGCCTTGGGTATACAAATAGCCTGAAAACATTCCAGTAATGAGTTGCACATGTGGGGAATGGGCTCAGAATGTGCAATGAGGCCATTTGCATATCCCGACTGAATATTGCAAGTTTGCGCGTTGTGCATGTGGCCTCCCTAAATAAAGCCTGTCGCCTCACCTTGGGGTGTGACCGCCTAACTCACACATGCTCTCTATACAATGATACCAACTGGCTGAACCTAGACAACAGGATTATGTTCCACACCTGTCTCATGGCAAAAAAAATTGCCCTAGGGCTCTCCCCCACAGGACTTACACCTCTAATTTGACTGGCCCTGACACTCAAGATAACTCGTGGCTCTGGAAAGCAACTCCTCTTGGTCCCTCACTGCCGCACCTCCCAATTCCAAAGGTCCTTTAGCTACAGAGCCCCCTCCTGGAAAAACAGCCTGCCCACTCCACTTGCCAAAGAGATCAGACTTGGACCCTTCAAAACCTCTCTTAGAGAACTACTACAGTCCTCAAACCACTGCGACTGCCTTTGAAACACCTCACACTATTCTGTCTGACTCAGGCCGCTGGCCGGCTTCTTTGACCCTACTTGCCCTAATCTGTGTCTGACTAGCCTAGCCCTTCATCTGTGTCCTATATGTTTGGTGTGATTTAACCTAGTTTTTTCACTGTTAGCCTCACAACTTGCTCCTGTAACAACCTATATACTGATGTACTACTATGTATCCTGTATGTCTCTGTATGTAAACTATGTGACGTGGAACCTTTGTAAAGGAGTCTCTGACTCAAAGATAATTCCGAACCGACAATAAATAAATAAAATAAATAAATAAAGGACCTATCGCGCATTTCCCTATGCCCCACACAGGTCTCAGGGCACACCAGTCACGCTGCGCAATTCCCACTGTGTGATCGCGCATGTTCAAGATATTCAGCCAGCCATGTGCGATCACATCTTACGGTGCATCTTCTGAATACACTATTATTTTGTGCCGGTGCAGCCACTTGTGCAATGCAGCCTGGGACTTTTGAATATGGGGCCCTATGTGTCCATGTTCTAATAAATGGACAACTGACCATTTTATTTTTTTGTGTTTTGTAGTATCAATTGCTTTCCACCTTTATAACTGTGCAATGAATCTAGTGAAGTTTATTTTCAAACTGTTAGTAACAAGAATTCTATAGAATTCTGATATTGCGATGCAAGAAAATCCCAACTACTTAGGAACCAAATGTATTTCAGTAAGAAAAGAAGTTACATAAGAACTTAGCATAACAGTAAATCTTCTGGGGATCTCAGTCATCAGGTGAAACCATAAGAACTTCACCGTCGGTGAAGCAGGATCCACACGGAAGATTTTCAGCAGTACAACTGGGGCAGCCCACACTGTTGACATCATTAACCCTATAAAGGTATGAGTGGCCCCATTCCCTCTTCAGTTCTTTCTCCCAGAGACAAAGGGAGCATAGCTCTAGCCATGGGGGACCAAGAAGAGAGAAAGAAGTGCCCAGGGCTAAATGAAAGGCTGGATACATCAGAAACAGTAGCTAGTTTCAGTAATGAGCCCCAAAAAGGGGCATGGTGGGAGGGAGAGCAGACCTGATGACTGAGATCCCCTCGAAGATCTACTGTTAAGGTAAGTTCTTACATAATTGCTCTGTCTTCTTCGGGGGTATCTCAGCCATCAGGTCACACCATGGAAACAAGTCCCAAGCAGTTACACATACAAACAGTCTAGGAGGAAGGCCAACCATAAACTTGAAATGGAAGGCCCTGCAGCACAGCCCTGCCAAAACCTGCACAGACTCTGGAGGCAACGTCCAGACTGTAGTGCTTGGTGAAAGTATGGATGGTATTCCAGGTGGCAGCTGCACAGATGTCAGCAGCTGAGGTCCCTTGGAAACAAGCCACAGAGGTAGCTATGCATCTTGTGGCATGATATTTAACTGCTCCAGGAAATTCTTTGCCGTACTTGTAGCAGAACACAATGCAATTTGCTAACCATTAACCCTTGCAGGGCCACAGACTGATATATCCATCCAGAACTGCTATATGTTCTAATTCTCTTGGTAGTCTAAGGGTTAATATTGCTTAGAAACCGAAATACCCTCTCTACCTGGGGCAAATGAAACAAACAATTGCTTTGACTTTCTACATTCCTTGGTGCAAAGCAGGTAGTACTTGAAAGTTCTGTGCACATCTGACATATGGAGCAGTGCTTCCCCTGGATTGGCATGCTCGGGAAAATAGACAGGAAGGTGGATAGATTGGTTGAGTGTAAACTCAAAAACCACCTTAGGGAGAAACTTAGGATTTGTGCACAAAGACACTGTCTTTGTGAAAAATCAAATATGGCTCCTTGCACCAGAGGGACTGAAGCTCTGAAATTCTTCAAGCAGAAGTAATAGCAACTAAAAAATGAAGCTTTCCAAGACAGAAAGTGTAGCTCGTAAGTTGTGGCTGGCTCAAAAAGAGATGGTCAATTTTTCCAAAACAAAATTTAAACTGCAATCCGTAAGAGAACGAATTGAGTGTTTCAGATGCAGGATGCCCCTTAAAAAGGTACAGGAGACATCCAGCTGAGCTATAGTACAGTCACCCATAGGCTCATGAAAGGCCGAAACAGCCAAAAGGTGCACCTTAAGGGAGTACTAGAGATCTGAGTCAGACAGAGATCAGGTAGTCCAGGATCTGGCTCACCAGACAGGTGAAAGGATCCAGATTATGTTTGGCAGCAGACAGCAAACCGCTTCCACTTCATGGCATACATGGCTCGAGTGGAAGGCATCCAGGTGGCCACAGGACGTCCACCACTCTGTTGGAGACTCCAAACTTGGCAATAACTATGTCCCCAGGAGCCAATCATGCAGATGGAGGGACCTGAGGTTGGGATGGACCAGGGTCCCCTGAGCCTATATCAGCAGGTTCCTGCAATGGGGGATCAGAAATTGCAGTTACGTATTAACCGTAACAGTTGATCTTCGAGAGAGGTTCCTGCAGTAGGTCTTCACATACAGGACTGCGCCCCCTGGTGTCAGGTTCCAATGGCAAACTTGTAGTTAGCAATCATCAGCAGGGACCACCTCCGATGTTAGGTGACGTGATGTCAGCTCGACTATAAAAGGGGCGGTCCCACGCCCGCTCTCCAGTTCTTTTCCACTGGAGACCTATAGAAAGGTAAGAAGAAAACAAGAGTAAAGACTCCTAGGACCCTGCTTCCTCTCTAGACCTAAGGACTAGGCAGGGTGAAAATGAAGGAAACATTCCAGAAGAAGGGAGAAGGTGGTTGGGAAACTAGACCTACTGCAGGAACCTCTCTCGAAGACCTATTGTTACGGTAAGATCTTACGTAACTGCAATATCTTACTTTGAGAAGGTTCCTGCAGTAGGTCTTTACATATAGGACTGAATACCAAGCAATCCCTAAAACAGAGAATACGGAGGTACATCTGGGAGGAGGAGAAGTCGCCACAGGAAATCATGACAGAAGGCCCTGCAAAAGTGCAAGACCAAAGCCAGTTCTGTGCCTAGAGGCAATGTCCAGACTGTAATGTTTAGTGAAGGTGTGAACAGACGACCACGTGCCCGCTGCACAGATCTCTGCAGTGGACACATTCCTGAAAAAGGCAGTAGAAGTTGCAACACTCCTGGTGGAATGACCTTTGACTGTCCACGGAAGGGACTTCCCATATTTCTGCTAAGTAAAATGGATGCAGTTGGCTAACCATCGGGAGATGGTTTGTTTGGAAATAGCCTTGCCCTGGCACTGGGGAGCAAAGGCTACGAAGAGCTGATTGGATTTACGGAGCTCTTTAGTCAGGTTGGTGTAGTACCTCAGAATCCGGTGCACATCCAAGGTGTGCAGCAGGTATTCCCCCCCTATTGAAATGCTGGGGATAGTATACTGGCAATTCCACGCTCTGATTCAGAGTGGTTTCTGAGACCACTTTAGGAAGAAATGAAGGGTTAGTCCGAAGGACTACTCTGTCCCTATGAAAAATTAAATAGGGTTCCTTACAGACAAAAGCCTGAAGCTCAGAGACCCTTCTAGCGGAAGTGACTGCGACTAGAAATAAAGGGTCAGATATTCAAACTGCGCTATTTTGTGGAGCAAGCCCTTGAGCTGCACAAAATAGTTGTGCAGGGGTGTGACCAGAGCGATATTCAAAGGAGTTGCACCCTTGAGCAACTCCTTTGAATATCACCTGGCCACAGCCACTGTGCATGGCGCAGTGGAACTTGTGCCACCGCAAGTGGTCAGAGTGGTGCATTCAACTTGCGGTGGCGCAAGTACCATTGCGCCATGCACAAATTTCCAATATTCAAAAGGTGACATGCAAATGGGGCCATAATTCATGCAAGCGCAGGGGGGGCCATTTGCATCTGATTATGGCCCCATTTGCATGCCATTAGCATGCAGGTGCGCCGATCCCCGAGGACTTGCGCCTGGCGCCCTGCCAGGCAGCAGCCGTCGGGGACCGACACCCTGCAGCCCGATCGCGGCAAAAGAGTGAAAATCCCCCACCACCCCCACTGGCCCGATCATGGGCAACAGCAGAAATGTCCCCACCAGCCCGATCGCGGGCTGCATTAGTTTAAAACAACCCCTTCCCAAATATATCTCTGGTGGTCCAGTGGACTGAAAGCCTGATCGCAGGCTGTATCAGTTTAAAAACAACCCCGAACATAGCCCTGGTGGTCCAGTGGACCGAAACTCCCGATCGTGGATGTAAGCAGTAAATCTCCCCCACCCATATAGCCCTGGTGGTTCAGTGGACCGAAACTCCCGATCGCTGGGATGTAAGAGTAAACACCCCAACACATCCCTGGTGCTTGTGTCCCCCACCCACCCACCCACGAAGCCCCACCACCCGCTCCCCCGGCAGCCGGCAGGTGGCAGCATCCCACTCGCCTGCTGCCCGCTGACTGACTGCTCGTAGTAGACGCCATTGGTGCAGAGCAAGAGCCATCAGGCAGAAATTATCAGAAGATAGTTCAGATTTGTGAATGAATACATTCATTCACAAAACTGGACTGTCTTGTACGGTATGGGCTGCACGCTCATTGGCTCTTGCTCTGCACCACTGGGCGGCAGTCCGCGGGTGGCAGGCGGGTGGATGCTGCCTACCGCCGCCGGGGGGAGCGGGTGGTGGGGCTTTGTGGGTGGGTGAGGAGACACTAGGCACCAGTGATGTGTTGGGGGGGGTGTTTACTGCTTACATCCCGCGATCGGGAGTTTCGGTCCACTGGATCACCAGGGCTATGTTCGGGGGTGGGGGTGGTGTTTAATGCTTACATCCCGCAATCGGGAGTTTCGGTCCATTGGACCACCAGGGCTATGTTCGGGGGGTTGTTTTTAAACTGATACAGCCCACAATCGGGCTGGTGGGTGGGGGGACATTTCTGCTGTTGCCCGCGATCGGGCCAGTGTGGGGTGGTGGTGGGAATTTTCACTCTTTTGCCCATGATCGGGCTGCAGGGGAGGCACAGGGAGTTGGTTGGGGGCCAGCCACAGGTGGCAGCTGCTGTGTTGCACCCTGCAATGTAGCAGCTCACCTATGGGTGGCCCTCGACTTGAGCCTCTTTTTGGGGGCTCAAAGTTGTGCAGGCGCAGGTTGGGGGTTGCACCTGCACAACTCTGCACAGGCCGGCTGAATATCGGGCTGTGCAGTTTATGCATGGTTCCTCCCCCTCCAGTTCAGCATGCATTCATTTGCATTGTGCTGTTGCTCAGCATGTTTTCTGTGGCGCAACTGCCTCCTGCTGAATATCGCAGAATGGAGCAAGTTCGGACTTGCGCAGGCGCAGCCCTATTGCGCATGGAGCAACCCTTTTGAATATCTGGCCCAAAGTCTTCCAAGACAGGAAGCGTAAGTTGCCAAGTAGAAGCTGGCTCGAACGGAGGTAAGGTCAGCTTCTTGAGCATGAAGGTAGAGATTGAAGGCTCGGGTGCACCAGGGTACCCTGCTCCTGTGTCAGAAGGTCATGGGAAAACGGCAAGGGAACCCGGGGTTCCAGTGCCAGTTGTAAAAGAGTATACCAAATCTGGCATGGCCAGAGAGAAGCATTGAGGATCATGTGTGCTCCTTCCTGCTGAAGTTTCACCAGAACCTTCTGAATAAGAGGAAAGGGAGGAAAGGCATAGAGAAACCTCCCTGTCCAGAAGACAGTCGGTGCATCTCGTCAAAAAGCATCATACCCAGGAACGAGCGAGCAAAAACTGGGTAGTTTTGCGTTGAATGGGGAGGTGAATATATCTAGATCTGGTTGACCGCATCGAAGAAAAGAGTTCTTTGACCACCTCTGACTTTAGTTCCCACTCGTGGGCCCTGGCTACTGATTGACTGAGACTGTCCGCCAGGATGTTGTTTATGCCTGGGATGTGGACTGCTGTCAAGGAAAGGCTGTGCTGAATCGCCCAGTACCAGACCCTCATTGCTTCTCTGCAGGGAGAGTATGAGCGAGTTCCTCCCTGTTTGTTGATGTACCAGACAGTGGACATGTTGTCTGTCTGGACCAGAAGAGATACTGGTACCAGGGGTGACTGGAACACCTGAAGGGCATAAAGAACCACCCTGGTTTCCAGAATGTTGATGTGGAGCATAAGCTCCTGGTCGGACCAAGACCCCTGTGTCTTGGGTACCCCCAGATGGGCTCCCCTGCCCAAGTCTGAGGCGTCCACGGTAAGGATTTGGGTTGGAACAGGGTAATGGAAAGGTGTTCCCCTCAAAAGGTTGGAGAGATCCTGCCACCAGTGAAGATCTCTCTGAAGGCTGTTGGAGATCATGACCTTTTGGCTCATGTTGTCCATCCTCTGATCCCATTGGACTCGGAGGGACCACTGGGTGACCCTCATGTGAAGTCTGGCCAGGGGTACTGTGGAAATGGCTGCTGCCATCAGTCCTAAGAGACGGAGCACAGCATGTGCTGGGATCTACCAAGTCTGTGCCACGAGAGTGGCTTGAGCAACTAGAGTCTCGGCTCGGTCCAATGGCAGAAAAGCCTTGCTCTGAACTGTATCTAGTACTGCTCCAATGAACTGAAGCTGTTGCAATGGTACTAGCTGGGATCTGGGAAGATTGACCACGATACCCAGAAAAGAGAACAAGCTCAGAGTGAAAGAGAGAGCCTCTTTCAGGCTGATTGGAGAGGCTGCTGCGAGGAACCAGTCATCCAGGTATGGGAAAACATAAATGCCTTGGCGGCGCAGGAAAGTTGCCACTACCGCTAAGCATTTCGTGAACACCCAAGGGGCTGAGGAAAGGTCAAAGGGGAGCACTGGGAACTGAAAATGGTTCTTCATAAAAGTAAAACGGAGAAAGTGGCAGTGGGCCGGGAGGATAGGGATGTGCAGGTAGGCGTCCTACATATCCAGGGAGCACAGAGCCCCTGAAGAGTCAACATGTGAAACCTCTTGTACTCAACAGAGGTTCAGCATGCTGAGGTCCAGGATTGGTCTCAGATCACCCGTTTTCTTTGGGACCAGGAAGAAGTGGAGTAAAATCACTTTTCTATCTGGTTTTGAGGGACGGATTCTATGGCCTTCTTTAGCAGAAGGGTCTGGATCTCTTGGGAGATGATCTGGATCTGATCCCTCAGATAGAAAGACCATCCCAGTGGCAGAGGAGCTGGGATCTCGGAAAACTCCAAGTGGCCCCGCTGGATGATCTGTAGCACCCAAGATTCTGCAGTGACGAACCTCCATCCCTCCAGGTGGAGGCCGAACCTCCCTCCGACCAGTTCGTCCTGGCTTAATGGAGGGAGCAGAAGGTGGTGAAAGGAGTCAGGACACCGAGGGGAGGAGAGCTTTGCCCCAGAGGCCGGCTTGGAGAACTTGTCCTGGGGGGGGGGGTTTGTGCTCCTGAAGCAGGGGTGCGTCTTTTGCCCTGACACTTACCCTGGTTCTTATTCCACCTTGTTGGCGATGAAAAGGTTGCTTTTTCTGTCCTGTCTGGTACATAGAGCATACATCCCTAAGGGAGCGTCCACTCTCCTGCAGCCCTGTGATAATGTCTTTGACATCGCCGCCAAAGAGGACAGAACTCCTGAAAGGGGCGTCCAAAAGGGAGGACTGGACGTCTTGTGCCAGACCTGCTATCCGTAGCCAAGAAAGGCGGTGAAGGCAGATTCCTGTGGCTGCCGCTCTAGCCACTGAGTCCACTGAGTCGTATGTTGCTCTCAATGCATGACGACAAGAGTACTTTCCCATCCTGACCTTGTCCAGAAGCATTTTCCTGAGGGTTTCGTCCTGGACTTCCAGAAGGTCCCTTTCCAGTTCTGAAAGAGTGCCTTCTGGAAAGCAACCATGTGGGAGACATAGTTGAGGGACCGAATGGCGCACGAGGAAGAAGAATAAATCTTCCAGCCAAACTCGTCCAGCTGATGACAGTCTTTGTCCAGTGGCGAAGAGCTCAGGTGTTTGGGTTGAGCTGACAGTTCGTGAGTGGCCGTGATCACCACAGAGTCAGCCTTTGGGTGGGTGGTGAGATGCTGAATCCCTTCCGGGGGATAGTAAGTATGGTCTGCCTTTCTGGAGACCGCTGAGATGCAGGACGGCTGTTGCCATACTGTGGTCACCAGATCTTCATGAGGGCCCATCCATGGAGGAATGGGGACGGGGTTAGAAGTAGTCAAATCCAGGTGCTCCACCAGTCTCTTGCGCTGTGGATTCACCTCTTCAGAAGGTCAGCCTCCTGCTGCCTGGATAGTGTGTAAGAGGTCTCTGAAGGAAGGGTCCTCTAGAGGAGATTTTGGGGACTCCTTTGGAGGGACCTCAACAGGAGATCTGGGATCCGAAGGCTCAGAGTCAGACTCCGTGTCAGAGGGTTCAGAGCCACTAGGGATAGAAGGATCCACCCTAGAAGATCCCACTATGAGAGCACCCGATGCTCTTCCGGATGGAGGTGCTGGAGGGGGGCCCCTGGGTAGAGGGATATCCCCCACTGACAGCCTGATCTCCGTGAGAAGCTGGGTTCTGGCATCCTACCACCACTGAGGGGCCGACTCGCAGTCAGGCACCGGGGGTGGCAGAGGAGGAGGAGGCTGAAAGCCCGGGTACTGAGGTTATTGCCATGAGGGGTACTGAAAGCCTGGTAATGTTTAAGGGTAGTAGGAGTACCCAGGGTATCCCAGCGTTGGGGGCACATGGCCTGGCATCGGGTACAACGGAGCTGACGGTGGGCCGACCGGTGGCGGGACATGGGGTTCTGGACCTGGGAACCCGTCTGAAGGATCTGGTCCTACCAGGGGAAGTGCCATAGTGCCACTAGGTGGCGTAAGATCCGGGAGGGCCCCAAAGGACCAGAGGGAGGAGGCTCCATAGACGGATCCCTAGCCGGCGATGGACTCCTGTCTGGGGGTGGCAATAGACCTGGCGAGGGGTGAAGCTCGGGAAGCGACCCCAATGAAAGGTCTATTTGTGATCCTGCTGGCAGGGACAGCTCAGGATTGGGTGGTGAATCCCGTGGGTGAAGAACCTGGTGGGATGAAGAGTCACTCTGTCTCTCACTCTGTCCGACGTAGGGGGCCCAACGGGAGAGTGGAAGAGTCCAGGCGGGCAACGGAGGAGCTGTCATCCGACTGATCGGACCTAACCGGGCTAGTGGAGGTAGGGGGACCGCCGTTAGACTGATTGGTAGGAGCTGTGCGCCCTTCGACAGAGTCGAGGGGTGACTTATCGACTAAGCAGAGAGGCGACTTTACAGAAACCTCCAGAGAGGCTACCCCCGGCTGCCCGCTCACCTCGGCAGGAGGGGAAGAAGGTGCCCGGCCCAAAAAGGGCGGACGGGGTACCAGAAGAAAAAATTACTCACCTTAGTAATTGCTTTTCTTCTCATGGAGTCTTGCTGTATTAGGACTAAATGCAGTTTGCCACTGCACTCGAACTGCCCCGGAGAGGATAGGGTTAACTCCAGAGCAGTCTGGAGTTCCACAGCGCGAGGGCGCTGTTCAAAGCTCTATCTGGCTAGTTTTAAATGAAACTGCCAGGTTCTTTATGAAGCTAAACTAATATAGCAAGTCTGTGTGGAAAAACTCTACACTAGCCATTGGCTACCTACCAGTAGTAGAACAACAAAAAACAACAATCATAGAATAATAACAAAATCACCTGTTATTGTTAGAATCACCCATGACAAGCACTAATAGGCCCCCTCTCCCCAAAAGACTCAAGTCCAGAGAGGGAGCCACCTATCACTTAACAAAAAACAGAATCACCTAGTTCCTAACCCAAATGAACAAAAAGTGTGGGGGGGGGGGAGCTAGAAAGAAATTGAAATGGCATGACAGAGCTTGCACCAATTTGACAACCCCATACTCAAGTGGGAGTTCTGAGCGGGGTAGGAGGGAGGGTTGCCCTAATACAGCAAGACTCCATGAGAAGAAAAGCAATTACTAAGGTGAGTAATTTTTTCTCAAACACCATGAAGTCTTGCTGCTATTAGGACTAAATGCAGATTATACAGCAGTACCTCCATGGAGGAGGGTCAGAACCTACTTGGGGAATAGGCTCTGAAGCACAGCTGTGCCAAACCGAGCATCTCTCCTGGACTGGACATCCAGGGAATAATGCTTGGTAAAGGTGTGGACTGTTTTCCAGGTAGCAGCTTGGCAAATTTCCAAAATGGGAATATCTCTAGCAGCCGCCAGAGATGCAGCTGTACCCCTGGTGGAATGAGCCTCAGTCCTGAGGAGGTTCTCTACCTAGTTTTGATAACAGAACTGGATACAAGAGACAATCCACCTCGTAATTGTCCTCTTAGTGGCAGGTCTCCCTTGCCAACTTCTCCATAGGTAAGGAAGAGTTGGAGGGATTCAACCTGTGACCCTTGGTGCATTCCAAATAGTAGCTTAGGCTCTTTGACGTCAGACTGTGCAATCTCCTCTCCCTGAGGAGGAATGCTCAGTGAAAAATACTGGAAGAGAGATGGATTGGTTGAGATGAAAATCTGAAACCACTTTAGGTAAAACTTTCTGTTAGTCCTAAGGACTACCTTATCTCTGTGAAAAGAAATAAAATCTTCTTCTACTGACAAGGCCTGTAATTCACTTATACGCCTAGCAGAAGTGATAGCCACTAGAAAACAGTCTTCCAAGTCAAAACCTGAGGTCTGCCAGGACAGAGGCTCAAAGGGGTTGCATTAGCTGAGCAATGCAAACATTCAGGTCCCATGCAGGAGCTGGTCCTCAAAGGGGGGGTTAGTGAAGCAACCCCAAAAAACTTGGAAAATACAGGGTGAGAAGAAAGGAAGCAGGCTTCCCCTGGACACAAAAAGCAGAGACAGCTGCCAGATGAACCTTTAGTAGCTGGCCTAAGGCCTAAGGAATTTAAATGGACCAAATAGTCCAGTAAAATGGGCAGATTAGCAGATTCTGGGATAATCTGCTTCTCAGAACACCAAATGGAAAACCCTTCCACTTAGAATTGTAAGTGGCTCTAGTGGAAGGTTTCCTAGAAGCCTTTAATTATCCAGGACACCTTGAGAAAGGTGTAAATCAAGAATTCTAGCTCCTCAAGAACCAGGCCTTGAGGTGGAGGGAATTGAGGTTCGATACCACTCTCCCTGTGCACAGATCAACAGGTCATGGGTCCTGGGCAAGCTGAGGGGAGGGTGGAATGTCAGGACAGGAGGAGAGGGTACCAGGCTGTCTGGCCCAGTCTGGAGCAATCAGAATCACTCTGCAGGGCTGAGTTCTGATTTTTACTAGTACCCTGAAGAGGAGAGGAAGGGGGAAAGCATACAAGAACTTCTCTTTCAATCCAACTGAAAGGCGCCCAGTGGGACTGATCCCAGAACTGGAGGCCTGCAACAAAACAGGGGAAGTTGGTGGTTGTCTGGGGCTGCGAAAAGATCTATCTGAGGGGTGCCCCATCTGGCAAAGACTGACCCCAGCACCAGAGAATTCAGAGCCCATTCGTGATGGCCCTGAGAAATCCTGCTGAGGGCATCCGCCAGGACATTGTCCTTCCCTGGAAGGTGAACTGCTACCAGGGAGGTGTTCAGAGAGTAAGCCAGAGACCACAACTTCATTGTGTCGGTGCACAAGGCTGATGACCGAGTGCCCCTTGCTTGTTGATGTACCACATTGTTGTGGTGTTGTCTGTCCTGACTTGGACTACCTTGTTCTGGACAGTAGTCGAAAACCTGGAGAACTAAGAGAACAGCTCTGAGTTCCAAAGGTTGATGTGAGACAGAGATTCCTGAGGGGACCACACCCCTGAGTGGAAAGGTCGCCCAAATGTCCCCCCCTAACAGGGAGGCATCCCGTGGTGAGGTGAGGGAATGAAGAATGGCAAGAAGGGGACCCCTGAGTTAAACTGCTTCGATCCTGCCACCACTGAAGGGCTAGGATCAGGGTTTTGGTCACTGGGATTAACTTGGATAGGGGTCCTTCCTTTGAGACCAGTAGGACCTCAAGTGGAACTGGATGTCTCTCACCTGAAATCTTGCTCCCTGCACAACAGCTGTGGAAGCAGCCATGTGCCCTAGGAGTTGCAAAAGTGCCTTGCTTGGTCGAGAGACCGCAGGGTAAGGAGGATGCCAGGGCAATGAGTCTGTCCACTCTTCGGAGGGAAGAAATGCCCTGGCTGACTTTGTGTTCAATTCTGCACCTATGAAAGTTAGTACCTGAACTGGTTCCAGAACTGACTTTGGAAAATTCAACAGGAATCCCAGAGAAGTGAGAAGTTGCTGGGAGACTTGCAAGTGGGATTTTACCTGATCTTGAGACTGACCCACTATGAGCCAGTCGTTCAGGTAGGAAAACACAGCAACCCCTTGCCTTCTTAAATGAGCCACTACTACAGCTAAACATTTTGTGAAAACCCTTGGAGCAGAGGTAAGGCCGAAGGGCATTGCTCTGAACTGGTAGTGGCCAGAGGGTAGTTCGAACCTGAGGTGCTTTCGGTGAGAAGGCCTGATCAAAATATGAAAATAGGTGTCCTTGAGGTCCAGGGAAGCTAGCCAGTCCCCTGGCCTTAGGGAAGGCAGAATCATTGCCAGAGTTAACATTTTGAACTTTGGTTTCAAAAGGTGCTTGTTCAGGAACCTTAAATCTAAGATGGGCCGCCACTCTCCTGTCTTTTTTGGGGTAAGGAAAAACCTCGAGTACAGACCCTTGCCCTGATGGCAAGGAGGAACTCTTTCAACTGCTTTGCAGCCCAGCAGAGAAGAAACCTCTGCTTCCAAAGCAAGGGCTTCAGAAGGATTTGCACGTGGAAAATGTCTGGCTCTCATCTTTGGGAACTGTTGAAACTGAGAACCAGACCTTGGCTTACCATCTCCAGAACCCATTTGTCCGAAGTTAGGGACAACCAGTTCTGGCTGAAATAAGCCAACCTGCCCCCCACCGGTACAGGAGAATCGGCCCTGGGCACCCCATCAGGGTGCCTGCTTGGCAGCAGCTTTATTCTGAGGAGAGGGAGATGGTCTGCCTGTGCCCGCCTACCCCTGCCTCTGAAAAAACCCTCTGTGCAAAGGCTGAAGAGGCCTGAACTTGATAAAAGAGCCTGTGGTAAGGCCTGCCCTACCCCTGGGGCATGCCTTTGTGGAGTGGCATGCCTCTCCTTAGCTTGGGCACTTTTGTAGGTAGTTCTGTATTCATCCATTTTCTTCATGTAATTTTCTGTTTGATCCCCAAACAGAGAGTTTCTACTACAGGAAAATCTATAGCCTTTGCCTGAGTATCTTGGGACAGATTAGTGCATCTAAGCCATGCCAACCTACGGAGAGCTACAGAAGTGGCCATGACCCTAGAGGAAACATCATTAACATCAACGGCAGTATGAAATTGAACTTAGAGGCTTCAATGCCATCAGCAGCCACTTGTTCCAACTCACTAGCCAGCTGGCCCTGGGCCTGCTTGGCTAACTGCAATATAGTGTCCCATCTAGATTTCTGATATCTAGCCACATAAGCCATATAATTAGCCTGCCTGAGTCCCAATGAAGCTGCCATATATTGCTTTTTCTCCATGGCATCAATCTTCCTGGAATCCTTATCAGAGGATGTGATGCCAGGGAATATTAGCCTTGTCACAGGCTGCAGCTTGAACAACACCTACATGACTACACTGCTCAGTGAGGAAGTCTGTATCGGGGCCTGATAAAGTATACCTTCTGTCCATTTTCTTATCTACAGGAGGAACAGAATGAGGATTTTTAAAATCTTTGTTGTTTGCTTCCTAAATGACTTATGCAAAGGAATAGACAACCTTCTAGACTCTGGAATATCCATCATTTCTACATAATCAGGCTCCTCTTGCTCATCCACAGCCTCCTCTAAAGGGAGCTGGAGGGTTTCTGCCACCTTTTATAAAACATAAAATGAGAAGGGACTCAGACAGCAAAGGGGAGATTCTAAGGGTCTATCTGGAGAAATGCCCAGTTCAATGGGCACGTCCAGACCTTCCCAGTCACAAATACACTGATCAAATTCCTCCTCTCCCTCCTGTGGTTCATAAAACTCCTCAACATCATAATCCTGAACCACTGGACCTGAACGAGCCACCCTTTTCCCAATTATAGGGGGCTCGACAAGTCCCTGAGACAAAGACTGAACAATCTGAATGGCTTTTGCTATTTCTGCAGCAGTTGGAGAGACAATTTTGGAATCCAGACCTGCTGATTTCTTTGTCTTTTTTGCTGGAGCTGGTTCCTCTGGACCAGCTTTTCTTTTGCCCGAGGAAGTCTCGCCCTGGTCAGAGGGCACTCCCTCTGGTCCAGTGGGTACTGGACCGGGCTGGCCATCCGGGTCAGCGGACTTTTTGGCCTCTCGCTCCCTAAGCCGGCCCAATCTCTTCTCCAGGGTGGCTGCAGGGAAATTTTTACACACCTGGCAGTCTGACAGGAGGTGGTCAGCCCCAGACAGTAGACACAAGTGGTGTGTGGATCAGCCTTAGCAAAGGCTTCCCACAGACATCACAGTGTTGAAACCCAGTGGGCCCGTTTTTCTTTTGGTTTCTCAGACATAATGCCAGCCTAACCAACAAACTTGCCCCTTTAAACGGCCGTGCCGAGGCAAGACACCTTATCGGTTCCTAACGTGTCATTGGTATTGGAAAAACCTAAATAAAATTAAGGTTTTTAGAACCGATAAGAACCGGTACCGCACTTCTAAAGCCCAAAAATCGTAAATAGCACCGATCGGTTCAGACTGAACCGATAATGTATTTCCACACAGACTTTATTTTAGTACTTACGGTTTACCAGATAGAGCTCTGACCGAAAGCGGTAATTTTAAACACTTGCCGTTCAAATGAACCGAGTAAACTCGCTTGAACCGCGAAATGAACCGAGTTGAAGGAGCTGATCTCCGGAGCGACTGTTCAGTGAAAGCGGAGTAAAGAATCTGGCAGTTTCATTTGAAACTAGCTAGATAGAGCTTTGAACAGCGCCTTCGCGCTGTGGAACTCCAGACTGCTCTGGAGTTAACCCTATCCTCTCCGGGGCAGTTCGAGTGCAGTGGCAAACTGCATTTAGTACTAATAGCAGCAAGACTTCATGGTGTTTGAAGGAGTACTCATGGTTTTGGAAGGCCTCACACATGGCAACGGACTCCAGTCCCGGTGCTTCTCCTTACTCTTCTTTTTCTGGGGGCTGGTGAAGATGATCTATCCCCCAGTTCCTGGAGTTCCTTTTCCATCTGCGCCAGTCGTTGGGTCAGGAGGTGGGCCTCGAGGTTCCGCTTGCGCCTGGTTCGAGTTGCCTGGTTGAAGGCCTGGCAGATGGTGCACTCCTGGGTGTTGTGCTTGGAACCTAGGCACAAAAGGCAGCGGGAATGGTCGTCCCCGTGCGGGATTTGGCTCCGCACTTCGAGCACTTCTTTGGTCTAGAAGACATCAATCGTCAAAAAAATTGAAACAAAATTATGAGGCGAAGAAAACTTCGACTAACGCAGGCATTTGATCGCTGTTCTATTCATGGCCGAACGAACTGGGGGGTGGGCACGGGACCGCCCTTTTATAGTCGGGCTGACGTCATGTCACCTGATGTCGGGGGTGGTCCCTGCTGATGATTGCTATCTACAAGTTTGCCGTTCGAACCTGATGCCAGGGGGCGCAGTCCTATATGTGAAGACCTACTGCAGGAACCCTCTCGTAAGATCTGGAGGTTCCTCTGCCAGCTGCTGCAGCAGGGGAAACCATATCTGTAAGAGGGGAAACCATATCTGGTGTGGCCAGAATGGAGCTACCAGAATCATACTGGCCCCCTACAGCTGCAATTTGATGTGCACCCTCTGAATTAGAGGAAATAGAGCAAATGCATAAAGAAATCTGCTCCAGGAGAGGGACAATGCGTCTCACCAGGACACTCCAGGCCCTGGATCAAGTGAGCAAGAATTAGGCAGTTTTGCGTTGAGTAGGGATGCAAAAAGGTCCATCTCTGGATGACCCAATCTGTCGAACAAATGTTCTGCGATGGATGAAAGGAGCTCCCACTCGTGCATGCTGGACTGACTCCGGCTTAGGCTGTCAGCCAGTGTGTTTATTACGCCTGGGACATGGACTGCTGAGAGTGTCAGACCATGATCTAATGCCCAATACCACACTCTCATGGCCTCCCTGCATAAGGGGTACGAATCAGTCCCCCCCCCACCGCTTGTCTATGTAGTACACTACATTGAGGTTGTCTGACAGCACCAGCAGCTGACCTGGAGCAAGGTGATTCTGAAAGGCCTGCATGGCTTCTCCAGGACATTGATATGCAGAGAGGTCTCAACCTCAGACCAGGAGCCCTGGGTTTGAAAGGGACCTCGGCGAGCTCCTCTGCCCAAACTGGAAGCATCTGTGGTGAGGATCTGCTGTGGAGAGGAGATCTGGATGGGACTCCTTGCAGCAGATTCAAGGGGTCCATCTACCACTGGAGCACTCTGTGGCCTGGGGAGGAGACCAGCACCAACTGATATAATTTGTCTATGCGTTGGTCCCACTGCACTGGGAGAGTCCACTGGAGGATGTGCATATGGTGTCTGGTCAGAGGAACAGTGGGAATGGCAGCCGCCACTGGGCCCAACAGTTTCAAGTACATTCTGGCAAGAATAAAATGGCTCTGGGCCACCTCCTGAGGCTGAGCTATAAGGCACTCTGCCCTGTTCTAAGGCAGGAAAGGCTTCCCCTGTGCCGAGTCTAGAACCACCCCTATATACTGTAGTTTTTGGGATGGAAATAGAATCAACTTGGGCAGGTTGACAGTAATGCCCAAGGAGAGGAACAGCTGGAGAGTTCTCTCCAGAGTCTGCAGGAGGTGCTCCCTGGACAGGGCCTTTAGGAGTCAATCATCCAGGTAAGAGAAGATGTACAGCACCTCCCTTTTGAGGGCTGCAGCTACTGCTGCTAAGCACTTGGTAAAGACCCACGGTGCAGAGGACGAGCCAAAGGGCAGCACCTTGAATTGGAAATGCTCACCCTGAAACAGAAAATGGAGAAACCTCCTGTGAGGAGGGAAGACTAAGATGTGCAGGTAGGCGTCCTGCATGTCCAGTGAACAGAGCCAGTCACCTGTCTTGAGAAGAGGCATCAGGCCTGGCAAAGTTACCATCCAGAACTTTTGGTACTGGATGAACAGATTGAGGTCCTTTAGATCCCAAATGGGCCTCAGATCTCCGGTCTTTTTGGGGACCAGGAAAAACCTGGAATAAAACACTTTGTTTCTCTGGTGCCTGGGTACTGGCTTGATGGCCTGCTTGTGCAGAAGGGACTGTACCTCCTCCCGGAGAACAGACAATTGAGCCGGGGGGGGGGTAAGTGGAGGGCAGGGGAGGGGTTTCTGGAGGCTGCTCGAGGAGCTCCAGTGTGTGACCTCTTTCTATAATTTGCAGAATTCTGGCATCCAAAGTTGTGGTTCTCCATTGATCTAGATGGAGGAAGACCCGACCTCTTGGTCGGGGACTGGAAGAAGAGGGGGTCTGGCAAGGAGTCAAGCAGAGGCGGATCCAGCCGCTGGGACTGATCCATCACTTCTTGAATGCTTGGCCATGGCTCCTGCATTGGAGGGGGTGGACAAGGCAGTGGAGGCTCTTCATTTGCCTTGGGGCTGAGAGGCTGCACCAGATCTACTGAACACCTTGAAAAAATGGACGGTGCTGTCTCTGCTTAGGCTGCGTATGGTAGAGGGAGTGGACAGATTTTACAGCTCTGCCAGATGCCTGCAAATCAATAATGATGTCCTGGACATCACGCCTTAACAGCTTAGTAACACGGAAAGGGGCATTAAGCACTTTCTGCTGAACATCAGCAGCAAAGCCAGAGACCCTCAGATAGGAGTGCCTAGGTAGGCAGATGCCAGTGGCAGCAGCCCTGGCAACAGTGTCCGAGACATCATAGAGGACCCAGTGGAGGAGCTTGCTAACATCTTCAGCAGTCTGCAAGCACTTGAGAACCTCCTGCTTCTGTATGCCATCTGGGAGGACCTGAGCAGCAGCTTTACCCTTCTTCCAGTTGGAGTTCTGGCATTTCACCATATGAGACAGGTAACTGGCAATCTTCAGCCCAAGATAGAGGAGGCATAAACCCTCTTGCCCCAGAGATCAATCCTACGAGACTCTTTGTCAGGAGGTACTTAGGAGCCTTAGACCTGTCATGAGTTGCCTTAATGACCACTGAGTCAGTTTCTGGCTGAGCACCATGATAAGGAAACCCCTGGGGGCATGGTAAAGCTAGTCCTCTCTGCAGGGCATTGCTGGCACCATGTCTGAATTGTTCCAGGCTTCAGTAGCAGCATTCTTCAAGATAGGTAAAATGGGAGGAATGATTTTGGGGAGAGACTCTGGGATCTCTAGAAGGTCCACCAGATCCCTTCTGGTGACATCTTCTTCCTCAATATGGAAACCCATGGTTGAGGACAATTTTTTTCATCACACTGAAAAATGTGGGTTCCTCAGGAGACCTAGGGGTGTGCCTAACAGAATTCTCACTAACAGAGAGGCTGTGGACCTGTCTGAGGTAAAGACAGTACAGTTACGTAAGAACTTACCGTAACAGTAGATCTTCGAGAGGAGCTCTTGCAACAGGCTATGACCATTAGGACTAACGCTGCAGGCTATAGGACCCACCGGAAAACTTCTCAGTCAGCAGTATCCAGCAGGGACCGCCCCCGATGTCGGGCTCCACCCCGTCAGCCCTAGTACAAAAGGGGGCAGACCCAGCTCCACTCCAGTTTCCCCGCCAAGACCCGCGAACGGGCCCTGACAAGAGAAGGAGGTGAAGCCTGAAGATGATGATCTGTACACCTTGTCCAGGGGATGGAGGGTGGGAAAGCAGCACCTGCTGCAAGAGCTCCTCTCAAAGATCTACTGTTATGGTAAATTCTTGCATAACTGTACTATCTTACTTCGAGTGAGAGCTCTTGCAGCAGGCTATAACCATTAGGACTGAATCTAACATACTACAGTAATAGCCAGGAGATTAGGTCTTCTGGTCTATTGAGTCTGCTCGAACCTCAGATCCCTAGTTGGGTGCCAAGGCCCTTACCCCATTGTGTTCCAGAAACCCCCATCATCCATCCCCAGCCCCCTGGGCCAGGCCATCATCTGATACATCCACTTTCTGTGTCTGTCCCACCCTGTCTTGAAGCCCTCCACTGTGGATCTCTGAACCAACTCGCCAGGCAGCGCATTCCAAGGGTCCACCACCCTCTCAGTGAAAAACCTCCTCCTCTCCCCCCCACCCTTCCACCTTCAAACCATGCCCTCTGGTGATACCTCCCTGCTTTAGTCTAAAGATCCCTCCATGTTTACCCTATTTATTCCCTTGAGGTACTTGAAGACCTCAGTCATGTCCCCTCTGTCTTTCCTCTCCTCCAATGAAAACAGGTAGAGCTCCTGAAGTCTGTCCTCATACGTCAAATCCCCTAGTCCTCATATCATCTTAGCTGCCCTCCTCTGTACCCTCTCCAGGAGCTGTATGTCCCTCTTCAAGTGTGGTCTCCAGTACTGTACACAGTACTCAAGGTGTGGTCTAACCAGTCCATTGTACAGCGGCAGAATCACTTCCCTGCTCCTAGAGGTGATCCCCCTTAAGATGCATCCCAACATCCTGTTTGCCTTGCTAGCCACTCTCCTGCACTGCTCAGAGCTATTCATACATGCATCCACCATGACCCCTAGGTCTTTTTCCCCCTGTTGAGGCCTCCAGCACCTCCCCTCCCAGGGTGTACCTGTGTTTAGGGTTTCCCCACCCAAGATGTAACACCTTGCACTTGGTGATATTGAAATTTAATTTCCATGTGTGAGCCCAGCTTTACAGGGTGTCCAGGTCCCCTTGCAGGGCCAACTTCCCCTCTTCCCCTTCAACTGCTGCTCTCATCTTAAAGTCATCAGCAAAGAGACTCATTTCACACCCTATGCCCTCCCTGATGTCTGATATGTATACATTAAACAGGATCGGACCCAGGACCGAGCCCTGCGGTACCCCACTACCGACCTCTCTAGGGTTTGAGAGCTCCCCACCGACCACTACTCTCTGGGTGCGTCCAGCTAGCCAGTTTTCAATCCATCTGACCATCAATGGGCCTACTCCCAACCTCGTCAGTTTCTCCACCAGACCATTGTTGGGGACAGAGTCAAATGCCTTGCTGAAGTCCAAGAATAATACATCCACAGGCTTTCCCCTGTCCAGTTCTGATGTTACCCATTCGTAGAACTCCACAAGATTGGTTTGACATGATCTACCTGGCACAAACCCATGTTGCCGACTATCCAGACCTCCCACCTCTTCCAAGTACACCCACAATCGTTCCTTTAGTATACTCTCCATTAATTGTCCCACCACTGAGGTCAAACTAATGGGTCTATAGTTAACTGGTACTTCCCTCGACCCCCCTTTATGGTTTGGCAACACATATGCCTCTCGCCAATCCCTAGGTACCCTCCCTGTCTCAAGCGACCTGTTGAGCTCCGCCAGGGGTGCAGCCAGTATGTCTGCCAATTCCCATAGTACTCTTGGATGAATGCCATCTGGCCCAGGAGATTTATCTTTCTTTAGGGCCTTGAGGGCTAACCACACCCTTTCGGTGGAGAAAGCATCATCCGTCCCCTCCACCTGACTGGCCTTTTTACCCTTATCCTGATGTGACACCCCTGGGTTACCTCTCCCTCCCTCTTGCTCCATTTCTGTTGCTCCCCTGATCCCACTCACTACCGCTTCTATCCCCATCGTGCCTTGCTTTGTAGATATCCCATCCCCCTCCCTAGTGAACACAGAGGCGAAGTACTCATTTAATACCTCTGCCTGATCCCTCGCCTCTTCCACCCACCCTCCTTCTGATCTCAATCTGCTGAGATGGCCCTTAGTTTTTCTCCACTTCCCAATGTACCGGAAGAAAGTACAGTTACGTAAAAGCTTACCGTAACAGTAGATCTTTGAGAGAGGCTCTTGCAGTAGGTAATTACATATAGGATTGACATCGGCAGGTGGCAGGACCCCACAGAAAAATTTCTAGCTAGCAGTCCCTGGCAAGGGACCGCCCCCACATCAGGTGACCGGTGCCAGGAGACGTCAGTATAAAGGGGCGGTCCCTGACGCCCGCCTTCCAGTTCTTTCCGGCCACAGGCCAGAAAAGGTTGGAAGAGAGAGGAGCGGATATTTCCATCACTGGAAAAGGAGCTGAAAAAGCCTAGGGGGATGGAGAGCGAAGAGAGACAGATTGCAAGAGCCTCTCAAGATCTACTGTTACGGTAAGTTCTTACGTAACTGTACTATCTTACTTTGAGAGGGCTCTTGCAGTAGGTAATTACATATAGGACTGAATCCCAAGCAGTCTGGAACAAAGAGAGGCACCGGGAGGAGGAAAACTACTCCAAGAAGCAGTTCTAGCTGTGCAAGCCTCAAGATAAGAGGCCTTGCAGAACAGCCAGCCCGAAGCCTGCTCTACGGCGAGAGGCAACATCCAAACTGTAGTGTTTAGTAAAGGTATGAATGGAAGTCCAGGTGGTGGCAGTGCAGATGTCTGCGGCAGACATATTTTTGAAACAAGCCGCTGAGGCAGCTACTCCTCTGGTGGAGTGGCCTCTTACCTGACCCGAGAGGGTCTTGTTGTATTTGTCATAACAGAAAGTGATGCAATGAGCCAACCACTTAGATAGGCATTGCTTAGAAACAGCATTGCCTTCCCTTTTATGAGCAAAAGAGACAAACAATTGATCAGTCTTTCTGAGATCCTTCGTCCTGTTGGTGTAGTATCTCAGAATCCGGTGAACATCCATAGTATGGAGTAAATACTCCCCTTGATTAGAGTACTGCGTGAAAAAGGCGGGTAACTCTATGGACTGATTAAGAGTAGACTCCACTACTACTTTAGGGAGAAACTTAGAGTTTGTGCGAAGAGCAACATGTTCCTTGTGAAAAATCAAGTATGGAATTTTACACATCAGGGCCTGGAGCTCGTAAATTCTCTGATCGGAAGTAATGGCCACCAGGAAGAGAGTCTTCCATGAAAGGAACTTCAATTCCGCAGAAGCTGCCGGTTTGAAGGGAGGCAGAGTAAGTTTCTCGAGAACAAAGTTCAAGTTCCAAGGGGGAGCAGGAGTATGGATAGGGGGTCTCAGATGGAGAGCCCCTCTGAGAAAGGTCTTAGAGATCTCCAATTGAGCAAAAGTTTTGTCTGCAAGGGGGACATGATAGGCTGAGATGGCCACCAGGTATACCTTCAGAGAAGAATGACTGAGACCCAGGTCAAACAGATGACGTAGATACTCTAGCAGAAGCCCCGTTGAACAGGAGAAAGGTTCCATGTTCTTGGAAGTGGTCCAGATAGTAAATCTTTTCCACTTCACGGCATAAGTGGATCTAGTGGAGGGTTTTCTAGCCTCCACCAAAATCTCCGCCACTTGGGGAGACACCCCAAAATGGGATTGAGCTAAGTCTGCAGGAGCCATGCATGCAGCTGAAGAGATTTGAGGCCTGGATGGACCAGGGTCCCCTGATCCTGGGTCAATAAACCTCAAGATAGAGGAAGATCCTCTGAGTATTGTTGTAGAAGAGAGAACCAAACTTGCCTGGGCCAGAAAGGAGCAATCAGAATCATTCGTGCTCCTTCTGAAGCTAGTTTCTGCAAGACTCGTGGGATAAGTGGAATTGGGGGAAAGGCATAGATGAATCTGTCCTTCCAGTCTAGAGACAGAGCATCTCTCCAGAAAGCACCTCACTCTGGAACGAGCGAGCAGAAGACAGGAAGGTTTGCATTTAGAGGGGATGCGAACAGGTCGACCTGTGGTGTTCCCCAAAGTTGGAAGATATTATCTAGGACCTCTTGGTCCAGTTCCCACTCATGAGTCAGAGCAGAAGAGCGACTTAGCTTTTCTGCCAGGGTGTTGTCGACTCCCGGAACATGAATTGCCGTGAGGTGAAGGTCGTGTAGTGTTGCACAATCCCAAACCCTCATTGCCTCCCTGCAAAGAGGGTAGGACTGAGTCCCCCCATGTTTGTTGATGTACCAAACCATGCACATGTTGTCCGTCTGGACAGCTAGGTGGCCGGGAAGGATGTATTGGTGAAGGGCTTGGAGAGCGTACAACACTGCTCGAAGCTCGAGCACATTGATGTGGAGAGCTTGTTCGAGCTTGGACCAGGAGCCCTGGGTCCGATGAGGGCCTAGATGGGCTCCCCAACCTTCGCCCGAGGTGTCTGTGGTTAAAGTCTTGGGGGGGGGGACGAAAGAAAGGAACTCCCTGAAACAGGTTCTCTCGAACCATCCACCATTGCAAGTCTCAAAGCATCGGCGAGGAGACCAGAACTGGGTGATCTAGGTCGTCCACTAACTGATCCCATTGGGAGCGTAGAGTCCACTGAGAAACTCTCATGTGGAGTCGAGTGCGAGGAACTGTCAGGATAGCAGCCGCCATGAGCCCGAGAAGGCGAAGGACTGACCTGGCACAGACCCACCTGCGGCTGGACAGCAGACTTATCTGAGTCTGGAGGGTGGACACTCTGTCCGGTGGCAGGAAGGCCCTGCCCATGGTCGTGTCTAGAATCGCCCCGATAAACTGTAGTCTCTGGGATGGGATCAGGTGAGACTTGGAATGGTTGATGGTAATACCCAAGCAGGCAAAAACCTGCTGGGTAAGGGTGAGGCAGCGCAGGAGCCAATCGTCCAGGTACGGGAAAACCTGCACCCCCCGGTATGCAGGTGGGCCACCACCACTGCCAGGCATTTGCTAAACACCCGGGGCGCCGAGGATAGGCCAAACGGAAGTGCCTTGAATTGGTAGTGGTCCCTCTGGAACGCAAAACAAAGGTATTTGCGGTGAGACGGGCGAATGGAAATGTGCAGGTAAGCATCCTGCATATCCAGGGCACACAGCCACTGACCCGGCTGGAGGAGGGGCAGAAAGCTCTGCAACAAGAGCATCCTGAACCTTTTGTATTCCACAATCAATTCAGGGAACTGAGATCCAGAATTGGTCTGAGATCTCCTGTCTTCTTTGGGACCAGGAAGAAATGGGAATAGTAACCTGTCCCTTGCAGATGAAGGGGGACGGGTTCTATTGCTTGTTTCAGCAGGAGAGCTGAAATTTCCTCCTGGACCAAGAGAAGGTGTTCCCTTGAATATGATGACTTTAGAGGGGGGTGCCGAGGTGGTTTCTGAAGAAACTCTATCGAGTGTCCTTCTGCGATGAGCTGGAGCACCCAAGAATCTGATGTTATCCTCTCCCAGCCTGGAAGGTGGAGGGAAAACCTCCCTCCTACCGGTTCCTCCGGGAAGTCCGGAGGCTGTGGGAGAGGGAAGGAGTCAGGTGGTGTGGGGCAGCACCGCAGCTGAAGCACCCGCTGCTTTTTTGGGCGAGGGGGGCTTAGCAGCTGTGGGGGCCCGGTGTTTTGTGGCCCACCTTCCCTGGGGTTTCGCCTTGGACCGATTCCGTCTGCGAAAGGGATGGTGCTGCTGCTGATGGGGGTAGTACATGGAGTCGACAGACTTCAGTGCCATCCCCTTCTCCTGCAAATTGGTGATGATGTCCTTGACATCACCACCGAAAAGCACTGACCCCCGGAAGGGCGCTTCCTGGATAGCAGATTGCACTTCCGGGACCAACCCTAACACGCGGAGCCAAGCATGACGACGTAGGCCTATGGTGAAAGCTGAGCTCCGTCCATCAGTGTCCACTGCATCGTAGGTCACACGAAGCATGTGTTGACTGGCCGAACATGCAGAGCGGACAAGATCAGCCAACTCCTGCTTGACTTGGGAGTCTGGCAAGGAGTCCAATTTGGCTTCCACCTGAGTCAGAACAGCCTTCTGGTAGTTCCCCATATGGCCGACATAATTCAGGGCCCTAATCCCCAGCGTGGAGGAAGCAAAGATCTTCTTTCCATACTGGTCCAGAAGGCGGGATTCTTTGTCAGGTGGCGACGAGCTGAGGTGTTTTGGGTTGGCCGACCAGCCGTGAGCGGCGCTAATCACGACCGAGTCAGCATGAGGGTGAGAATCTAGGAAATCAATGCCCTCAGGAGCCTGATATAGCCTATTCGACTTCCTTGGAAGTGGGGCTAAAGCCAACGGCTGTTTCCATATAGTGGTGGGGACGAGGTCGGCATGAGGCTCTATCCAGGGTGGCACCAAGGTAGGAGCTGTCACGGGCAGATCCAGATGTTCAGCGAGTTTCAGACGCTGAGGATCTGGTTCCAAAGAGTGCCACTGATGAAGCTCCTGGATTTTCCTTAGCAACTCCGTAAAAGAAGGATCTTACGGAGGAGACTTCGGAGGAGTCCTTGGCCAGGGCTTCGACGGAGAGTGTGGCTCGTCGTCCCTTTCGGAGCAACCGTTGGAGGAATCTGAGGAGTCCAAGGGTGAAGAGGAGGGGGAGGAAGAGGAAAAAAACTCCATTTCCCGACCGGGGGGGGGAACGGACCCCTTGGGAAGCCCCCGGGAGGCGTGTCCTACCCCTCTCTGGACCCAGACGGAAGAGACCTGGAGTCCGGAGGTGGTGAGGGAGTGTGCCGCCTAGGACGTACGGGAAAATGAGATGGCACCGTCATTGGTAGGTGGCTCTCGATGTCCCTGTTGAGCTGAGCCTTGGGGAGCTGCCGGAGCAGATGGCCCGGCCGGCGGCCTCACAGGTGGATCCACGTTGAAGGGCCTGGAGGGTGGAGGGCCTGGCGGTGGGGGGACATCCAGAAGCAGGATGTCAGCCGAGTCGGTAGAGCGGAGTCGGGGGCCTCAGCGCTGTGGCGTACTGGGCGCTAGCCAGTGTCTGGGGAGCCGACAGATCCGAGCACCAATAGGGGGACGGTCCGACGGATGAGGGTTCCCAGCGCTTCGGGATGGAGGGAAAATCCTGGGTCAGGCTGGGGGACTCTGGGTCCCCGGATGGCAGCAACGGCTGTGGAGAACCGGGATCGATGGACGTAGGGAGGTCTGTTGTCATTTCCGTCACCGACCGGGCGTCTGGCGAACCGACATGTGGCTTTACGGCGAGCGCCAGAGGAGCCGGCATCCGGCTTATGGGAGCCTTTACCGGAGGCAGACCAAGGAGAAGGATCGGCCTGGTCCGATGGGAGAGAGGCCGCGCCTGCCTGAAGGGTTGTGCGTCTATCGCCTTTCTCCGCTGGACGCCGGAGGAGCCGACACCGACTCTACCGGAGTTGCCCATGCCAGTAGGCTGCGAGCCTGAGGCCGAACTGGGGAGGAGGCCCAGCCCGAGGCGCCCGAAAGGCCCGAGCGCAAGCCAGAAGGGTGGGCCGACGCCCCCTCGGAAACCTCCGAGGCGGCCGTCGAGGAGCGGTCTGCCGGAGGGGACGTTACCTGTGACCCAGCGGCTCCCAAAGGAGATGCAGTAGAGGAGCCCTTGTCCCGGTGCCTCTCCTTATCCTTCTTCTTCCAATGGCCTTCAGGGGAAGTGGATGCCTGCCTCAGTTTTTTAGCTCCTTCTCCATCGAACTCATCTTTTTCTTCAAAACATGGGCTTCAAGGGATTGCTGCCGCCTTTTCCGGGTAGCCGCATTGAAGCTGAGGCAGTGCTGGCACTTCTCGACCGGGTGATTGGGACCTAGGCATAACAGGCACAGGGAATGGCCGTCCTTGTGCGGTAGTTGGGCGCCGCTCGAGTCGCACTTATTTTTGTGCTTGGAGGGTGTAGGGGACGACATACACCGACGATGTACCTGACGTTAATCGAAAAAAAACAAATTACTTCGTAAAAATGATGAAGGAAGGTTGATGAAGTAACGAACTTTTCCATGAGGCGCTGCATGAGCTAACGGCGGGAAAGAACTGGAAGGCGGGCATCAGGGACCGCCTCTTTATACCGACGTCTCATGACGCCGGTCACCTGATGTGGGGGCAGTCCCTTGCCAGGGACTGCTAGCTAGAAATTTTTCCGTGGGGTCCTACCGCCTGCCGACATCAGTCCTGTATGTAATTACCTACTGCAAGAGCCCTCTCAAAGTAAGATGTACCGTTACGTAGGAACTTACCATAACAGTAGATCTTTGAGAGAGGTTCCTTCAGTAGGTCATCACATATAGGACTGGCGCCACCTGGCATCGGGCCACATGGCAGACTTTTCTACCAATACCTGATGGGTGACCACCCACCCGACGTCACGTGACTGACATCAGCATGACTGTATATAGTGAGTGGTCCCCATGCCCGCCCTCCAGTTCTCCCGCTGGAGCCAGGAAGAGGCCACACAGCAGGAGCAAACAGGAATTGGAGTCCCTGTAAAACATAAAATGAGGGGAAGGAGGGAGGGAAAAATATGACCTACTGAAGGAACCTCTCTTGAAGATCTACTGTTACGGTAAGTTCCTACGTAACTGTACTATCTTACTTCGAGAGGGTTCCTTCAGTAGGTCATCACATATAGGACAGAGTACCAAGCAGTCCCTCCAGACAGAGACCGAGAGAAACTAGGGAGGAGGAAGCTAACTCCAACAGAACAACTGGAGTCCAGCATGGACCACGCCTAGGACAAAAGGCCCTGCAGGACGGCTAATCCAAAGCCGGCCCTCTGCCTAGAAGCAATGTCCAGACTGTAGTGTTTGGTAAAGGTGTGGACAGAACTCCAAGTAGCAGCAGCACATATGTCCGCAGTAGAAACGTTCCTAAGGAAGGCCGCGGAGGCAGCCATGCCCCTAGTAGAGTGACCTCTTATGGAAGAGGCTTCTCATACTTCTGGTAATAATACCGGATGCAGTTGCCCAACCATTTGGAAAGGCTCTGCTTAGAAACCGGCTTGCCCTTCGACCTGGGGGCAAAACAGACGAATAACTGATCACAAGAGCGGAGCTCTTTAGTCCGGCGAGTACAGCACCGGAGGATCCAATGGACATCCATCGTGTGAAGGAGTGCCTCACCCTTGTTAAAAGGGGATGGGTAGCCAGCCCGTCGGTGCAGCGGTGGGATTTCCGCTTCTGACGCTGGCGACCCGGGTTCGGGAACAGACCTGGGTTGCCGGAGGGCCAGCCGGGGGGGGAGAAGAATTGAGTGCCTTTGACTGCTCTCCTTCTCTGGGGGAAGGACGGGTGAGAGTGATCGGTGCTGTGGCGACACCCAGCAGAGGCTGGGTTGACTACTAGCACCGACGCCAAGTAGAATCAGGGGCTTGTCGGACACAGGACGTCACTGCACATTCCCGCCCCTTCCTACATGGGGAGAAAATACTGTGCCCTCAGCCATCTTCATGATGGCCTCCCCCGGTCTCTATCAGCCTCCGCCGCCGGCCCCCGACCAGATATATGTATCAAGGCACTGATAGCGGTGCAGTGTCGCGACCCTGCCCTCTGGGGGGAAAGCAAGAGGTAAATGTGGAGTGCAGGCATATCAACGGAGGTGGAGGAGTGGGGGGTCCGTGACCAGGTTGGATACTGACTGGCAAGAGGTCATGAAAAAAGTATACTAATTAAAAAAAAAAAAAAAAAAGGGGACGGGTAGTAAACCGGAAGCTCTACTGATTAATTCAGTGTGGATTCCAATAAAACCTTGGGAAGAAACCTTGGATGCGTCCTAAGGACCACCCAGTCCCTATGGAAAATCAAGTAGGGCTCCTTGCAGACTAGAGCGTGAAGCTCCGAAATTCTTCGGGTGGAGGTGATAGCCACCAGAAAAAGTGCCTTCCATGAAAGGAAGCGCAGATCACAGCTCATAGCTGGTTCGAAAGGAGGAAGGGTGAGCTTTTCCAGGACGAAGTTCAAGTCCCAAGGTGGAGTTGGGCTGTGGATGGGGGGTTTAGGATGGAGGATGCCTTTCAGAAAGGTCTTTGAGACCTCCAACTGGGCCATGGGTTTACCATCCACCAGCTTGTGGCATGCGGAAATGGCTGATATATGGACCTTCAATGAAGAATAGGACAGACCAGAGTCTGATAAATGAAGGAGGTATTCCATGACCTGAGGGGCTAAACAGGAGAAAGGGTCCCAACCCCGAGCGGAAGCCCAGATTGAAAAAAGCTTCCACTTCATAGCATAAGTGGAATGGGTAGACAGTTTCCTGGCCTCGATAAGGACCTGAGATACTCCAGAGGAGACCCCGAAGCGAGAAATCGCTACGTCTGAAGGAGCCACACATGAAGATGCAGGGTCCTGAGCCCCAGATGAACCAGCCTGCCCTGATCCTGAGTCAGGAGGTCATGAGTCAGTGGAAGTGGAACCGGCGGTTCCCTGGAGAGCTGCTGTAGCAGCGGGAACCAAATCTGTCTCAGCCAGAGAGGAGCAATGAGAATCATTCTTGCTCCCTCGGCTTGAAGTTTGAGGAGAACTCTCTGAAGAATGGGAAATAGAGGGAAAGCGTACAAAAATTTCCCTGTCCATGATAGAGATAATGTGTCGCTCCAGAAAGCACTGCGCTCTGGAATGAGTGAGCAAAACTTGGGAAGATTTGCGTTGGATTGGGAGGCGAAGAGGTCGATCTCGGGATGCCCCCAACTCTGGAAGATGGAGTCCGCCACTTCCTGATGCAGTTCCCACTCGTGGGCGAGGGTTCGAGTTCTGCTGAGACTGTCCGCCAGGACATTTAAAATGCCTGGAACGTGCATGGCCACCAGGACCAGAAGGGGCTGGACTGCCCAGTTCCACACCCGGGTCACTTCCCTGCAAAGATGGTACGATCGGGTTCCTCCTTGTTTGCTGATGTACCAAACTACCGACATGTTGTCCGTTTGGATCAGCAGTGTTCCCTTTGGTAGCAGGGTCTGAAAAGCCCATAAGGCATATAGGACCGCCCTGAGCTCCAGAACATTGATGTGGAGAGAAGTCTCCAGGCCTGTCCAAAGGCCCTGAGCTTGATGATCCCCAGATGGGCCCCCCCACCCCATATTCAAGGCATCCATGGTGAGGGTAGCTACTGGTGCAGGGTTTCAGAACGGTAGTCCCAGGGAAAGGTTGTGGGAATCCTCCCACCACTGTAAATCCCTTTGGACCGCTGAAGAGACCAAGACTGGATGGTACAGGTCGTCTAGGAGCTGATCCCACTGCAACCTTAATGACCAACTGAGTGATTCTCATGTGTAGCCTTGCTAGGGGAACTGTAGTGAAGGAAGTTGCCATGAGTCCCAACAGCCGAAGGACCTCTCGGGCAGGAATGGTCCTGAGAGAGGCTACTTTGCGAGCCTGGCTGATTAAAGTCTCCACCTTGTCAGGAGGAAGGAAGGCTCTGCACTGGACTGTATCAAGTGCTGCCCCAATGAACTGCAGTCTCTGGGACGGAACTAGGGATGACTTGGAGACATTGACCATTATCCCCAGTCGGTTGAATAGGTCCAGTGTGAAAGACAGAGTTTCCAATAGAAGATCCCTGGACGGTGCTGAGATCAGCCAGTCATCCAGGTAAGAGAACACCGCAAAACCCCTGCAGTGTAGAAATCCTGCAACCACCGCCAGGCACTTGGTAAAAACCTGAGGTGCTCAACACAGACCAAAGGGGAGCACCCGGAACTGGAAATGTTCCCCTTGGAAACAAAAACGCAGGAAACTGCAGTGGCTGGGGAAGATAGGGATGTGCAGGCAGGCATCCTGCATGTCCAGGGCGCTGAGCCAATGATTCTCCAACAGAAGTGGAAGAAAGCTCTGGAGCGTCAGCATGCAGAACTTCCTGTATTCTACATACTGATTGAGTTGACTCAGGTCGAGAATGGGTCTGAAGTCCCCGGTCTTTTTTGGAACCAGGAAGAAATGGAAGTAAAACCCTTTTCCCCTTTGCCCGAAGGGAACTGGCTCGATTGCTTCTTTGAGCAAGAGTGCATTGACCTCCTCGTGAACGAGGGCCTGGCCCCAGGAATAAGAGGACCTCTGCGGAAGAGTATCTGGAGGAATCTCCAGAAACTCAATGGTGTGTCCGACGGACACTAGTTGCAGGACCAACTCGTCTGAAGTGATTGTCCTCCACTCCTGCACGTGGTGGGCGAACCTTCCCCCCACCTGCTCCCCATCACGAGACTGAGGAAGCAGTGGGGTTGGAGAGTCAAGAAGTGGCGGGGCGCTCGGGAGGAGGTCCCCCCGAACTTCGTTGGTTCTTGGAAGTGGGGGGGTAGCAGTACCCGTGGCCTTACACTTACCTTGGCGTCTCACCTGAGCATTTTTCCGCTGCCTCCCAGTCCTTTTCCGAAAGGGCTGCTGCTGTTGTTGAGTGCCCGATCAGCACATGGACCTAACAGATTTAAGGGCCACACCCTTGTCCTGTAAATCCCTTATAATGTCCTTGGTATCTCCTCCAAAAAGGACTGAGCCCCTGAAGGGGGCGTCCTGTATCGTCAACTGGACTTCATTATCGAGCCCAGAGAGACGGAGCCAGGAATGCCACCTAAGGGCAACGGCAGTTGCTGAGGTACGGGCCACCGAATCAATGGAGCCATAGGTGGCTCTAAGAGCATGCCTACAGGAGATCTTGGAGAGGCGGAGATCCTTGGCAAGTTCCTCCTTAAGGGGTGAAGGATCCATGGACTGGACCCTCGCCTCCAGCCTGGCCATGGTCTGTTTTTGGTGAGATACCATGTGGGCCACGTAACTAAGGGACCTAAGGTTGCACGTCCGAACTAGTCCATCAGCCTCAACTCTTTGTCTGGAGGTGTTGTGCTCATGTGCTTGGGAGCTGTGGAGCGATCATGAGCAGCAGAAATGACAACACAGTCTGCCTTAGGATGAGCCTTCAAAAAAGGTGTGTCCTTAGGCACCCAGTAGAGCCTGTCCGCCCTCTTAGGGACAGCCGGGATCAAATGAGGCATCTGCCAGACGGTGGTGATGAGGTCTTGGTGAGGACCCATCCACGGGGGGACCGGAATAGACGGCAGAGACTCTAAATCCTGATGCTCTGCTAGTCTTTGCCGCATAGGATCCTGGTCCTCTGACTCCCAGTCGAAGTAATCTCTTAAGGTCCTCAAGAGGTCTGAAAAGGAAGGATCCTCCGGTGGGGATTTTGGAGAGGTTCTTCCTTTTGTATTCTCGGGGTCCTCCACAGATTCCTCCTCGGAGTCCTCCCTCCCATCGGAACTGTCTTCCGTCTCCTCAACAGGACAATGATGGAAATCCCTCAAGGGAACGTGCTGTTGAGTCTTCCCCGAGACATGGACGGTGGAAACAGAACTGCTCGGGGAAGGAGATCTAGGAAGCTGTGGCTGTGGGAGTCTGGCTTCTAGATCAGTAACCAGCTGTGACCTGGCCCCCTGCCACCAAGACTGGATTAAGGTCTTGAAATCCGGGACCACCGCAGGAAGGGGAGCAGGAGCCGGTTGAGGCTGGGGGGGAGGAGGAGGGACGACTGGAGGGGGATAAAACCCCTGGAAACCCATAAAAGAGGAATATGGGTTGTAACCATGAAAATGTCAGAAAATGGCTCCAATCAGGAGTGGAATCCCCTGGGTAGAGGTCCCCAGGATACCCAAAGGGGTAATGGGGGACAGTTCAGGGCCTTGAATAGATTCCCGACGACAGATCAGGCATCGGGGGAACCCACGCCGGACCCGCCATTGTATTAATAGGCAGAGGGTCCAGCGTCGGGACAGTCCACATCGAAGGGACTGACGGCACCGGCACGGCCTTATCTGGCGTCGGAGGGGCCAGCGTCGGAACCGGATGAGGGAGCTCCGGCATAGGGGTCGGGTCCGGCGTCGGGTCAGAGGTAAGGGCCTGTCGACCGGGCCTGGCTGAGGGACTGTCGGGATTACTGGATCGGGGGAGGCGCCAGCATCCCACCGGAGGGCGGAGGGGCCTCCACAGGAAGGCCGGACGGCTGTGAAGGAGCCTCCTAATCCGGGACCCCCGAGGGGACTGCAGAGAGGTACCCACGGTGTCGAGAGGCTCGTGTTCTGCGAGACTATCGCCGGATGCATCCGGAGAGGAATGAGAGGACATAGGCGTAGTAGAAGGAGGGAGAGGGGCCTTCTCCCTTTGGTCTCACCGGCCATCAGGTGAGGTGCTGTTAGGCCCCGACGGGGGAACCATGCCCGTGCAGTCGTCAGAGATGGCCGACTTAGCGGGCGGGGCCACGTGGTCAGGAAAAGAGCCCCTGACCGGCGAATCGACCATGGTCGGGCGACTGCCCCCAGCCGGGGGAGTCGACTTAGCGACCGCTGCATGGTCCCCGGAGGAGCTGGGAGCCAACTTACCGGCTGGAGCGGCGCGATCACCAGAGGAGCCGGCGGTCCACTTACCCGCTGAAGTCTTGTCTGACTTACCGTCTGTCTTCGGCGGTAAATGGGCCTTGCTTGTGGATTTGCCCATGTCAGTCTGCCAAGTGAGCCCGCCTCCCAGTCTCTCCTTATGCTTTTTGATGGGGAAGAGTTCTCGGACAAATCCCTAAGGCGCTCCATCTTTTTCTCCAGGGAGGCCAGACGAGTTTTGAGAAGGTGGGCCTCCAATGCTTGCAGTCTCCGTTTTTTACTGGCCTGGTTGAGCGACTGGCAATCAGGGCAGGAGGAGACAGGATGGTTTGGGCCTAAGCAGAGAACGCACTTCTGGTGACCTTCTTTGTGCGGGATCTGCGTGCCACAAGCTGAACACTTTTTCTTCAGAGAAGACATCAATAATTTGATAGATTATGAAGAGAACTGTGAGGGAAAACACCCGACATGAACAAACTTTCTCGACAATTGTTACTGGAAGTCTGCGATGCGACTGACACGAGGCGACGGTGGGAAAGAACTGGAGGGAGGGCGTGGGGACCACCCACTATATACAATCACGTTGGCGTCAGTCACGTGACGTCATGTGGGCGGTCCCCGTCAGGTATTGCTAGAAAAGTCTGCCGTGCGGCCCGACGCCAGATGGCGCCAGTCCTATATGTGATGACATACTGAAGGAACCCTCTTGAAGTAAGATCTTAAGATTCGTTCTGAGGGAAACCCTTTCCCTATGAAAAATTAAATACGGCTCTTTACCCATCAGAGCCTGGAGCTCGGAAACTCTTCGAGCTGAAGTAACAGCAACTAAAAAACAAACCTTCCAGGAAAGGTAACGCAGCTCGCAGTCAGCTGCGGGTTCAAACGGAGGAAGAGTAAGCTTCTCCAACACAAACAGGAGGTCCCAGGGAGGGACAGGATCCCGAATGGGAGGTCTCGTGTAAAATCCCCCATAAAAAGGTGCGGGCCACATCCAGTTGGGCTAAGATTTTGTCTCCCAAAAGGGTGAGATAAGCAGAAATGGCCCACATGTGCACTTTTATGGAGGAGTAGCTCAAGCCTTGTTAACATAAGGAGAGGAAATACTGCAATGGTGAGTTCACCGGACAGGTAAGGGGGTCCAGATGGTAAGACGACGCCCATTAGCAGAAACGCTTCCACTTCATAGCATAAGTGGAGTGAGTAGAGGGCTTTCTCACTGATATGAGTACGTCCGCCCCCTCTTGGGATACCCCATACCTGGACTTTGCCACGTCCGAAGGAGCCAAGCATGAAGGTGCAAAAACCTGAGATCGGGATGGACCAGTGAGCCCTGATCCTGGGACAGCAACTGCGAGCATATTGACAGCGGGACTGAAGGTTCTGTGGACAAGCGCTGAAGTACTGTTAACCAAATCTGCCGAGGCCACAGAGGGGTGATTAGAATCATCCGAGCCCTTCAGCCTGTAACTTCAAGAGAACTCTCTGGACAAGAGGAAAGGGAGGGAAGGCGTAAAGAAACCTCCCTGCCCAACAAAGGGACAACGCGTCTGGCCAGAAAACACTGGCAGTTTGGCACTGTGTGGTGATGCAAAGAGGTCCAGCTCTGGATGACCCCATGTGTCGAAGAGCTGGTCTGCTACTGATTGCAGTAGCTCCCACTCATGCGCCTTGGACTGAGACCTGCTTAAGCTGTCGGCCAAGTCATTTAGGACATCTGGAATGTGCACTGTGGACAGAGAGATGCGCCACTCCAGTGCCCAGTACCAGACTCTCATCACCTCCCTGCACAGGGGGTAAGAGTGAGCACCCCCTTGCTTGTTGATATAGAAGACGACCGCCATGTTGTCAGTCTGAACAAGAAGAGAGCCTGGAACGAGGTCCTCTTGAAAGGCATGTAGCACACTGAGGACCGCTCGCATCTCCAAAACATTGACGTGGAGTTCACGCTCCATGGGGGTCCAGGTACCCTGCGTTTGGCGGGCCCCCAAGTGCGCCCCCAATCCAAATCTGAGGCATCCGTTGTAAGGGTCTGATTCAGGGGCTCCGGACAGAAAGGGATCCCTTTTTCCAAATTTATCGGGTCCAATCACCAAATAAGCGTCCTCTTTACTGGCTCTTTGACTCTGACCATGTGGTCTAGGTCATCTGAGCATTGATCCCACTGCACCCTGAGCATCTATTGTGGGATTCTCATGTGGAGGCAGGCCAGAAGAGTGATGGGAATGGCCACCGCCATGTGACCCAGATGTCTGAGGAAGGTCCTGGCCTGGATCTGAGGGGTTACTAAGACCGATCCGGCAGCCATGCCCTGGACCGAATCCAGGACCGCTCCTATGAAGACGAGCCTTTGGCTGGGCTCTGGGGAAGACTTGGGAAGATTCAGGGTGATCCCCAGATCTCGGAATAGAGTATAGGTGTCTCCGAGAGTTTGAAGAAAGCATGACCTTGACGCAGTCACAAGCAGCCAATCGTCTAGGTAAGGGAAGACATAATGCCCCTGGCGCCTTAGAGCCGCAGCCACTACTGCCAAGCATTTTGTGAAGACTCGAGGAGCAGAGGAGAGGTCGAATGGGAGAACCCGAAACTGATAATGCTCACCCTGGAAGTGGAACCTCAGGTACTTCCTGTGAGGGGGAAAGACTCCGATTTGCATGTACACATCTTGCATGTCTAGGGAGCAGAGCCAGTCTCCCTGATGCAGCAGAGGAAGCAGTCCTGGAAGAGTTACCATCCAGAACCTTCTGTACTCTATACAATAGTTTAAAGAGCTGAGGTCCAGAATGGGACGAAGGTCTTGTGTCATTTTTGGAACCAGGAAGAAATGGAAGTAATACCCTTTCCCCCACTTCTGCAGAGGGACTGGCTCTATCGCCCTTTTCTGCAAGAGAGCCTGAATCTCTCCTTCTATGAGTGGAATGTGAGGAGGAGGATATCTCGAGGACCTTGGTGGAGTGTCTGGGGGGATCTCGGTGAACTCCAGCGTATGTTCCCTCCTTATGATATCAAGGACCCACTGGTATGCAATGATAGAGCTCCAGCCCTTCAGATGAAGGGAGAAGCGACCCCCTACTGCCTCCCCTGAAGCCTCCTCTGGAGGATGGGGGTCGGGAGGGAGTCATTGGGAGGAGCTGGGAGTAGGCAGAGAGGCCTGGGAGGACTTGTGGCCACGAAAAGGAGTGCCTCCAGGCTGCTGGCTGCCGGCTCTACTTTTAAAGCCACCTCTCTGGCCCTGTTGGTTGCCACGGGTTTGAGCACCTAATGGCTTCCGAAAGGGCTGCTTCTTTGCTTTCCTCTGGTCTCCTCTGTACATCTGATGGACAGACCAGATGGATTTCCCCCAACTCCTGGAGATGAGAGATCAGCGACTCTGTCTCCTGCCCAAACAAGATGGAACCCTGGAATGGAAGGTCCCAGATCCTGGACTGCAGGTCTTGGTGAAAGCCTGAGACTCTCAACCAAGCGGGGCACCAGAGACAGACCCCTGACAGTGATGCTCTGGCCGCCATGTCTGCAGTGTCGTACGAGGCACGGAGAACATGCGTGCCTACATCCAAGCCCAACTTAAGGACATCCAGAATCTCTGTCTTCTGTGCGGAGTCTGGCAAGGCATTCACAAGCTCTTGTCCCCGTTCCCAGAGCGCATTCTGGTACTGAACCATATGTGTCAGGAAATTAAGGGACCTAATGGAGCAGGTGGAGGCAGAATAGACCTTCTTGCCCACCTGGTCCAAACAGCGAGACTCTGGGTCAGGAGGCTGGGAGCTAAGGTGCTTCGGCTGCTTGAACTTTTCGTGGGCAGTCGTAATCATGGAAGAGTCTGCCTGGGGGTGCTCAGCCAGGAAAGGCTCATCCCTCGGGGCTCTGTACAGCCCACCTGGCTTTTTAGGAACTGCCGGGACTGAAGCTGGATGCTTCCAGGTAATCCTGGTGAGATTCTGGAAGGTGTCCACTAAAGGAGTCACTGACGTTTGAGCGGGACTAGTCATAGGGGCAGGTCCGGCTACTCATCACCTAGTAGTTGGTCGCCCTCTTCCTCTTCTTCTTTTTCTTCCCTCTCAGGGATCGGGGGTTCCCCAGGAGAAAAGGACCAGCCCCGCTCACCTCCTGATGATCCAACCTTTATGGGCGTCATAAGGCATATCCAGACCTCTAATGAATGGGATACGGAGGACCTGGATCCGGAACGCCGTCAACTAGCCAAGGTTTTGCCCTCCACCGGGAGGTGGTAGGCTGACACCACAGAGAGGTGGACCTTAATGGAGGAATAGCTAAGGCCCACCTCAGACAGATGTGCGAGGTACTCTAGTACCTGGGATGCCGAGCACGAGAATGGATCTCAGCTCCTTGCTTGGGCCATATTGTGAATCTCTTCCACTTCATAGCCTAAGTGGATCTAGTGGAGGGTTTTCTGGCCTCCACTAGTATGTGCGCAATCTGCGAAGAGACCCCCACAGCGAGAAATCGCTATGTCCACAGGTGCCATGCATGAAGGTGGAGAGACTGAAGGCTCGGATGCACCAGGGTGCCCTGCTCCTGAGTCAGAAAGTCGTGAGAAATGGGCAGAGGAACCAGAGGCTCCAGTGTCAAGTGTTGCAGAAGAGGGAACCAAATTTGGCGTGGCCAAAGCGGAGCAATCAGGATTATGTGGGCCCCCTCTTGTTGAAGTTTCACCAGGACCTTCTGAATTAGAGGAAAGGGAGGAAAGACATACAGAAACCTCCCTGTCCACGAAAGAGACAGCGTGTCTCACCAAAAAGCACCATGCCCGGGAATGAGCGAGCAGAAGACGGGTAGTTTTGAGTTGTATGAGGAGGCGAACAGATCCATCTTTGGTCAACCCCATCAAAGAAAAAGATCTTCGACTACCTCTGACATGAGCTCCCACTCGTGAGCCCGGGCCACTAATCGACTGAGACTGTCGGCCAGGACATTGGTGATGCCCGGAACGTGAACTGCTGTCAGATAAAGGCTGTGCTGAATCGCCCAGAACCACACCCTCATGGCTTCTCGGCAAAGAGGGTAGGATCTGGCTCCCCCCTGCTTGTTTATGTACCAGACAGTGGACATGTTGCCCGTCTGTACCAGAACAGATCCCAGAACCAGCAGCGACTGGAATGCCTGGAGTGCGTAAATAACCGCCCTGGTCTCCAGGGCATTGATGTGGAGCATCAGCTCCTGATCGGACCAAGACCCCTGTGTCTTGTGAGACCCCAGATGAGCACCCCAGCCCAGATCAGAGGCATCCGTAGTGAGACTCTGAGTTGGAACTGTCAGAAGGAAAGGGACCCCCTTCGACAAATTCGAGAGATCCTGCCACCAGCATAGATCTCTCTGGAGGCTGTTGGAGATCATGATGTTTTGGTTCATGTTGTCCGTCCTCTGGTCCCATTGGACTCGAAGAGACCATTGGGTGACCCTCATGTGAAGCCTGCCCATTGAGACTATCGAAATGGCGGCCGCCATCAGACCCAATAAACGAAGCACTGAGTGTGCAGAGATCAATTGGGCCTGTGCCACCAGTGTGGCTTGAGAAGCAAGAGTCTCAGCCCGATCTGATGGTAGGAAAGCCTTGCCCTGAACTGTGTCTAGTACAGCTCCAATGAACTGGAGTCTCTGTGAGGGTACTGGTTGGGATTTGGGAAAACTGACCGTTATGCCCAGTAAAGAAAACAATCTCAGGGTGAAAGAGAGAGCCTCTTTCAGGCTGGTAGGAGGGGGTGCTGAGAGGAGCCAGTCATACAGGTACGGGAAGACATAAATGCCCTGGTGGCGCAGAAAGGCCACCACCACCACTAGAAATCTGGTGAACACTCGAGGGGCCGAAGAAAGGCCAAATGGGAGTGCTTGGAACTGAAAATGCTTCTCCAGAAAAACAAAGCGGAGAAAGCGGCGGTGGGCCGGGAGGATAGGGATATGCAGATAAGCATCCTGCATGTCCAGGGAGCACAGCCAAGAGTTTTGATGGAGCTGGGGAAGGAGCCCCTGAAGGGTCAACATATGAAACTTCTTGCGTTCAACGAAGATGTTTAGTGTGCTGAGGTCCAGGATCGGTCTCAGGTCGTCCATTTTCTTTGGAACAAGGAAGAAGTGAGAGTAAAATCTCCTTCCTATTTGGCTTAATGGGACAGGCTCTATGGCTCTCTTTAGGAGAAGTGCTTGTATCTCTTGAGAGACTATGGGGACCTGATCCCAAGGATAGAAGGACTGTCCTGGAGATTGAGGGGTTGGGATTTCGTCGAATTCTATCGAGTGACCTCGCTGGATGAGCTGAAGCACCCAGTTTTCTGTGGTGATGGACCTCCATCCTTCCAGGTGGAGGCCGAACCTCCCTTCGACCGGTTCCTCCTAATGTACCGGAGGTAGCGGAAGGAGGGGAAAGGAGTCAGGACACCGAGGGGAGGGGCGCTTTAGCCCCTGAGGCCTGTTTTTGAAATCTGGACTGTGGAATTTGAGCTCCCGATCCAGGGGCGCGTTTCTTTGCCTGGTGCATAGCCTGGGATTTGTTCCTTCTTTGGCGGTGAAAGGGCTGCTTCTTCTGTCCCGTCTTGTATAAGGAACGAACTTCCCTCAAGGAGCGTCCGCTCTCCTGCAGCCCGGTAATGATGTCTTTAGCGTCGCCGCCACAGAGGACGGAACCCCTGAAAGTGGCATCCAACAGACAGGACTGCACGTCCTGCACCAGTCCCGCTATACGGATCCAGGAGAGGCGTCTGAGGAAGATCCCCATGGCAGCTGCTCTTGCCACTGAGTTCACCGAGTCGTAAGTAGCCCGAAGGGCGTGGCGGCACGAGGATTTCCCCATCCTTACTTTATCCAAGAGCTTCTTCCTCAGGGTTTCATCTTGAACATCCTGGAGGTCCCTTTCAAGGTCCAAAAGAGAAGCTTTTTGAAAGGCAACCATGTGCGAGACGTAATTGAGGGAACGAATCTCACAAGAAGACGAATAAATTTTTCGCCCAAACTGGTCAAGTTGACGTGAGTCCTTGTCGGGAGGCGAAGAACTCAGATGTTTGGGCTGAGCTGCCGTGATGACCATAGAGTCAGCTTTGGGATGGGAGTTCAGGAGAAAATTCCCTTCCGAGGGATAACAGGTGTGGTCAGCTTTGCGGGAGACTGCGGGAATGGAGGATGGTTGTTGCCAGACTGTGGTAACTAGGTCCTCATGTGGTCCCATCCACGGCGGAATGGGAATAGGGTCCAAGGTGGCCAGATCCAGGTGCTCCGCAAGGCGTTTGCGTTGGGGATCAACCCCTTTGGACGGCCAACCACCAGCCACTTGAACTGAATGTAGCAAGTCTCCGAAGGAAGGATCCTCTGGAGGTGACTTTGGACAGTCTTTGGGAGGAAACTCCACGGGAGATCTAGGGTCCCACTCGTCCGAGTCGGAACTAGTGTCAGAGGAATCAGAGCCAGAAGGAACAGAAGGGCCTGGTTCAGTAATGCCTACCGAAATAGAGGTAGGGATTCTGGAGACAGGAGGCAGTGGAGAGGTCACCGTAACCAAGGGTGGCTCCCTCACTAGCTGTCGCAACTCCGACACAAGCTGCGCTCTAGCCTCTTTCCACCAATGAGGGACGGACTCAAGTTCTGGCACCGGTGCAGGAGGAGGAGGAGGAGTAGGAGGTGGTGGTTGATAACTCAGGTACTGCGGATAGTACGGATAATACGAGTACCCTGGGTAGCCCAGCGTGGGATGTCCTGGAGTAGGATAACTCATCAGGAATGACGACGTCAGAAAGCCCGGCGTCATAAAACCCGGCATTGGGAAACCTGGCAACGGAGGCACCTGACCCGACATCGGATAATGAGTAACCGACGGAGGGGTGCCCACATGCGGGAAGGAGGGTTCCTGTGGAATGAACCCAGACGAAGGGCCCGCAGGGGGAGGTGCTGTGGAGCCCGGAGGGGGCATTGGGACCTGGAGTGCGCCCAAAGAACAGGGGGTGGAGTCTCCATACCCGGGTCATCTGTCGGTAGTGGAATGAACTCCGGCGACAGAGGAAGGCCTGGGGGGAGAAGACAAGAGGGGCCCCCGATGGCAGGTCTGATCGTGACTTTGCTAAGGTAAACAGCAAAGGGTCGATTGGCGAGTCTCTAGGGTGGAGGACCCTGGGAGATGATGGGTTGACTGGTTCCTCACTCTGTCCACCATCAGGGGCCAAACTGGAGCCCGATGGGGGAGAGGGTGGATCTACACGGGTGTTGGAGGAGCTGGCGTCTGATGAAACAGATCCGGCCGGGCTAGAGATGGCTGGGAGGCCGCCGCTAGTCTGATTGGCAGAGGCTGTGCACCCTTCGCCGGAGGCGAGGGGTGACTTATCAGCAGGATCAGTCAACAGAATTACCACCTCCAAAGAGGCAATCCCCGGCAGTCCGCTCCCCCGGCAGGAGGGGGAGAAGGGGCTTGGCCCAAAAAAGTGGACGGCGTGCCCGAAAAAGTACTCACGGTTGCTGGCCTCCCGGATGGCGAAGGACTCCTGTCCCAGCGCTTCTCCTTACTTTAATTTTTATTAGGGTCAGCGATGACGACCTTTCCCGAAGTTTTCGAAGCTCCCTTTCCATAGACGCCAAGTGTCGGGTCAATAGATGGGCATCAAGGGACCTCTTGCGCCTGGTTCTGGTCGCCTGGTTGAAGGCTTGGCAGATGGAACACTCCTGGATGTCGTGCTTCAAACTGAGGCAGAGGAGGCAGTGGGAATGGTCGTCCTCGTGCGGGATTTGAGCGCCGCACTTAGAGCACTTTTTCTTCTGTCTAGAAGACATCGATTTGAAGAAAAATGTAAGAATTTTACAACAGGCGAAGAAATACTTCGAGAAATATAACATGGACGTAAGCTGTTCTGACGCGAACCGAACATGACTGAGGCGACGGCGGGAAAGAACTGGAGAGCGGGTGCAGGACCACCCCTTTTATAGTCGGGCTGACGTCACGATGCCCCGACATCGGGAGCGGTCCCCGCTGATGACTGCTATCTACAAGTTTGCCGTGCAGACCTGATGCCAGGGGGTGCAGTCCTATATGTGAAGACCTACTGCAGGAACCCTCTCGAAGTAAGATCAGCTGTTTTCTGTCCTGCCTATGGACTGTAGTGGCTGTCAAGTAGTAGCTAAGAGCTCTTTGATGTCCGGACTATGAAAACTCCTTTCACTTGAACCAAAGTGTTCAGTGAAAAAGACAGGCAAGGCAATGGTTTGATTCAAATGGAAATAAGAAACCATGCTAGGAAGAAACTTCCTGTTTGTTCTCAGGACCACTTTGTCTCTGTGGAATGAAATATAGTCATGTTCAATGCAGAGAGACTGGAGCTCATTGATTCCTCTGGCAAAAGTCATTACCACAAGGAAAAACAATTTTCATGTGACATATTTCAAATAAGCTGAAAACATAGGCTCAAAAGGGGAACCCATGAGCCTAACTATACACATATTTAGGCACCATACTGGCACTGGTTCCCTGTGAGGGTGTGTGCAAATGGGCTAGGCCTTTAAAGAACCTTTTGAAGGCAGGATCTGAGGTCAGAGAAACATTCTGTCCAACTGAAATGTAAGCATATGCTTTTAAGGCACCAGACTGCAAGCCCAGTAAATGAAAATAGGTAAGATAATCCAGTACAGCTGGGACACCAGCCTGTGCTGTTATGGGCCAAGCCCTTAAAGAGCATTCTGAAGATAGGATCTGGAGCCACTTGAAGCATTCTATCCAGCTGATATGTAAGCAGATGCTGCAGCTAGGTGGACCTTGAGGGTGCTGGACTGCAAGTCCAATTAATGTAAATAGGTAAAATAGACAAGCACAGCTGGCATAGATTTTCTTAGTAGAGGGCTTCCTGTAACCACTTAAAATGTCCAAGACACTTTAGAAAAATGCAAGAGCCATGCCTTGGGACTGAGTGACCTGAGGTTTGGGTGAGGGGGAGCCTCCCTTGGTTGGAGGTTAGTAGGTTGTGCCTCCCAGGAAGGTGTATTGGTTCAGACCCAAACATGGAGAGTAGCAGAGTACCATGGCTGCCTGGCCCAGTCTGGTGCTATCGAGATCATTGATACTGACTGGGACCTGAGCTTAAGAAATGCTCTGTACACCAGAGGGAAGGAGGAAGGGCATGTAGGTGCTTCCCTGACCAATCCAGAGTCACAGCATCCAGGGAGATTGTTCCCGTATCTGGTGGTCTGCCATAATACCATAGCAGATGGTGGTTCTGGTGGGACACAAACTTGTCTACTTCTGGGGCTGCCCCACCTCCTGAAGATTACTTGTACCATCTGACTGTCCAAGGCCCATTTGTGATGGAACTAGTTGATTTGAGTCAGGGTATCTGCCAAGGTATTGTCCTTGCCTGGCAAAAGAATAGCCTGCAGGGAACCCCCCCATGAAGCATCCTAGACTCCATATTATCATGAGTCCTGTGCAGGGAAGGCTTAACCTTATCCATCCCTGCTTGTCTGTGTAATACAGATCAGAACAGACAATACCACCACAATATATCATCTCCCCTGTACTAGTTGTGCGAAGGCCTTTAGTGCCAGTAACACTACTCTTGGTGCCAGCAGGTTTATGAACAAGAGTGACTGTGTGCTTTGGGTGGTGTGAACCCCCAGATGGGAGCCCCACTCTAGTAGAGATGCATCTGTTGGCAGACCAACTGATGGGGACTCTCGCTGAAAAAAGGAACCCCTTTCCTTAGGTTGGTTTCTTCTTTCCACCCTGGGAGGGCCTGTAACAATGTTTTTTGTTACTAGAATTAGTTTTGAAATAGGGTCCTTTCTCCCAGTGAGCCCTGAGGTGAAACTGAATGTCCCTCATCTATAACCTGGATTACAGGACTATGCCACACTGGCAGGTGCCATGTGGCAAGTAGCTGAACAAACTTTGTTTTTGTTTTTTTCAGGCTGAATGAGCCCGCTATCAGTGGAATACTTCTGGCCCTGCTAAGAGGCAGGTAGGCCATGCCTTGTAGGGTATCTAGCTCTGCTCCTGTGAACCGTAGTGTTGGAGCAGTCTGAAGGACAGATTTTCTTTAGATTTATCAGGAACCCTAGAGACTCCAGGAGCCCCTGGGTGAGTTACAGATGCTCCCACTTGCTGAGTTGATTTTACAACCACCAGTCATCTTGGTATGGGAAAACTGTGACACCTTGTCTTTGAAGGTGTGCCACAACTCCTGTCAAGCACTTTGTGTACACTCTTGGGGAGTGACCTGATGGGAGTATGAACCTGAGGTACTTTTTGTGAGACCCCCTTATAGAGATGTGGAAATAAGCACTCTAAGTCCAGTGATGCCAACCATTCCCTTGTTTGGAGTGTTGGCAGAATCAGTGATGAAGTTATCATTTTGAACTTTGGCCTTGTAAAGTGCCTATTTAGTACCCTGAGGTCTAAGACAGGCCGCCACTCCCCATTTTCTTTGTGGTACCTTTTGCTGTACTAGGACAGGCTCTACTGTCTGACAGTAATAGGTTTTGAACATTTTCTTTCCAGCTTTCTCTTTACATCTGTAAATGGTTTGAAAACTATTTTGTTTGTCTGTCACTACTGGAAGAGATCTGAACTCAGAGACAGTGCCTGAAGTACTCCTGCTGTGGGTACTGCTGATACCAAGGCACAGCCCTGGCATGATAAAAGAAAGGGTTGGTGTGAAATGATCTGTCTCTGCCTCCCCTTCCATCTGTTTTTGTGGACGGGGAAGCTTTCTTTTGCAGAATTGCTACTGTAGGCAGTTTTGTATTCATTCTCCTTTTTCATGTAAGCCTTTATCTTTCTTCCAAGAGGGAATTACCCTCGACTGGGAAATCCATAGCCTTAGTTTTGGGTATCCTGAGTGAGGTTTGTGACTCGCAGCCAGGCAAACCTACTCTGAACCACTGTATTTGCCATCCATCTGGCAACAGTGTCACTAGGGCCAGCAGCCATTTGAACTGGTATTTGGCTGCTCCCAAACCAAACTTAACTGTTTCAGCTAGAACATCTGACAATGGAGTCTGAGCCTAGACTGCCATAGTGACTTTTGGTATTTCGCATCATAGGCTTGAAAGCCATGTTGTCAATTTTTATGGAATCCTTGTTAGGAGGATGGGATGCCAGGGGTATCTTTGCCTTGTCACAGGCTGTCACTTGCGCTACTCCTTGGTGGACAGAGTGAGAGAATAAAAATTCTGCTCCTTCCTTGTCCAGCTGATATTTCTTATCCAGCCTCTTTTCAAGAGGGGGAACAGAGCTTAAAATCTTTAAAGTATCTTTCCTGAAGAATTTATTCACAGGAAGGAGAAACGTTTTAGTGGGTGTCAGCCCAATCATTTCTCACAAATATGAAAAGTGAGGAATAATCCTCAAATGCTCTGTGGGAATAGCCCAACTCCTGTTCAGGGAAAACCTCAGATTCTATAGGTTCCCCCTTCCTCCATTTCATCACAATCACATATTATTCCTCTTAAATAATAGGAAGACTGAGCAGAGGAGACAGACTGCTTTGCAGGTGTCTGCTGCTGAGAGGCAGACACCCCTTGTAAGCCTGAACGTTTTTCCTTTAGCTGTTCCACGAATTTTTTCACACTTTCTCCTTGAAAAGTTTTACAATTTTCACTGTGCAATTTCTGCAGGAGTTGGCAGGCTTTATAGCAGGCACAGAAGTCCCCAAATGCTGTCCAGCAGGGGGTTCTGTGTTTGATTTCTTTGAGGGAACTAGGGAGTCAGCCAGTTCAGCAAGTCTCTTAGGAACTGCTTGTATACCAGTCTCAGGGGTAGCAGTTACAATGACTGTTGTGGTTTCAGCCACAGCAATTTAGGGTATGATTTGGTTAGCGCTACAGCGACCATTGGGTGGTGATAGTTTTCTATTTAGCCTTATCCAGGCATTTTCAATAGTTTTCTCAGGACATGTAATGCAGAGTTCACTCTGCTTAGAAATGTTCATGCCCAGAGAGGCAAAACAAAGACTGTTTGCCTTAGCAAAATTTCACCACACTCAGCAGATTATTTGAAACTGAGATCACCAGTTTTCTTCTCGGTTTTCTGACATTTTCCATGTAAAACCAATAAAAGTTGTAATCGCTAAAAAATGTATTCATTTAAAGTATATTTAACATTTGCAGTTGCTTCCAGAACTGATGACGAACCGATCGGGAACCAGGAACCAAAGTAAAATGAACCGAGGCTATCGGTTCAGGAACCCGTATTAGCAGTTCTTAAAACAAGGCAAATTAAATAAAATTAAACATAACTAATGGAGTTTTTTAGTCAGAAAACTCTGCTATATATATATATATATATATATATATATATAAATAAACCTCGGTTTACCCCTGGTTACACTGAACAGGGAGAAACCGAGAAACTTATAATTTAAACACTAAAACTACAGGTTTACTTATAATTACAAAAAGTAAAAGGCAGCAAATGAAATGTAAAGAGTACTTATATATATATATTTTATAAGTTTTCTCATGTCAGAACAAGATGATGAGGAGAGGATCTCCGAGCGTCTAGTCTTGACAGGCGGAGACAGAAATCTGAGGGGTTTAGAACAAAGGCAGTTAGCAGGATGCAGCATTTGAAAAGTGGCTCATGCAAAAGATTCCATCATTTGCATATTTTATTTTTGTTTATTTCCAATTGTTTGACCAGGAGAGACACACTAAGCTGAAAGCTTGTTTACATGTGTGACCTGGGAGCACAGGGAAGTTAAGTGACTTGCTCAGGGTCACACAGTATGCAAGTGGGAGCTGTAGCATTCAAACCCAGGTTTCCAGATTTGCACCTCAGAGCCTTAAACCACTGCGCTATACTGCCTCCCGCATATGTTCCATCTCTTCGGGCAGCTCTACCTAGACGGCTTACTGCAGAATGTTATGAATTACCCGAGTATCACTGGGGTTAGAAGGATGTGTTCTTTCCTACTACCTCACAAAATGAAATACTATTAACAGTTTCCTGGGATCAAAGCATTCTGCTTTCTCTTGAAGTGAAAAGAGCCATCTCCTGACATTTTATTACTTCTGTTTCCCTTGGGTAGTTAACTTAGAGGAAGACTCTTTGATCAGCTATCCACAAGCTTTTTGACAATAACTTGACATTTTCCTGGCAAGCAAGGCTGTCCAGCAGGTTAAAAGAAATCCAAACCCTTTTTAAAGATCTAGTCTTTTCCCTAGGTGCCTTTGTGCTGACATTGGCTTGTCTTGGCATGTACATATACACAGAATTACTTAAAAAAAATATATATATGTATATGTATATATATATATATATATATATATAAACATAAATTATATATACAACTAAGGGCTAGCAGCCGGGCAGCTCACCACACCTATCTCGGTCCTTTTTGTGACTATTCACCGAGGACTTGTCTCGGCCTTAGAGGTCTGGGAGCTCAACGACCCTGCCGGCGATTGAGAGGCTGGGACCCCAGAAGACCCCTGCCTGGAACTGGCTACCTGCTGCATCATCACAAAATTTTTTAAAGCCTTGTTGCATCGCTTGAGGGTTGTGTGATTAAACTTCTGGTAGAGCTCATAGTCACAGACCTTGTGATCAGGCCCAAGACAGCAGACACACAGAGAGTGTTCATCTGTGGAGGCAATCTTCTTTTTGCAGCAGCAGTGATGGAAGAGAGAGGTCAAAATATTAACTTTCAACACAAACAAAAAAAAAAATCTCTTAAAGGGATTCTAAAAGTAATAGGAAAGAAAAAACATAGGCGAAAATGGCATGAAACTGTGTCAGAGCTTCCGTAAAGACCCATGAAAACAAGTCAACAGCGGTTAAAAACTGAGGAGGAAGCAGGACCACTCATGCCTTTACAGGGTTGATGACATCAAGGGCATGGGCAGCCCCAGTTGTACTGCTGAAAATCTTCTGTGTGGATCCTGCTTCACCAATGGCAAAGTTCCTAAGGTGTGACCTGATGACTGAGATTCTCCCGAATATCTATAGATTTATTCCGTTTTCCAACAGAAACAGACACCTTTGTCAGCAACAAATTGCACCTTTATAATACTGTAGTCCATCTGTATGATTTTACATAGAGAATAATGCATAGGCGACTGTGTTTTTTTTTTTTTGTTTACACACCTGAGATGTGTGATGATCCACTACCTTTGAGAGCAAAGCTTGAGGGGTTTATGGTGCATAACAGAGTCATATTTTTTAAGAGCAACTGGTGAAGGGATTTAGCAAAGTGGTGTGTTTCCAACTGTTGTACTGTAAGTGAAAGTGAAGCACAAGTGCTCCAAATGCAGTAATAACTAGGTAAGATGTCATATCTGGTAATTACAGCGTTTGATCACACTGATAATTAGTGTGATAAAGGCAGTCACTAGTTATTATAATTGTTTCAAAAAGTTTAAATAGCATTCATTTCTTCTTCCAAGTAAAATCTGGTTAGAAAGAAACTATCACTTGCTAAATCATAACAAATGCTCACAGGTTATCAATCACTTTTATCAAATGTATAATATTTCAGATGAAGAAAGCTTTATTTCTCTAAAACAATCTTCACACAGATTTTCAGTATGTTACTGAAATACACTGCCTGCTTTGCCAGTAATGATTTGTTGACTTCATAAGAAAAAGTTACTTACCACTGTAATCTTCTTTCTTCCAAGGGGTCCTTTAGCATCAGTAACTTTAGCAGTTAGCTGACTAGGTGCAACTGCCCCGGAGGTGTCCCTTGAAGAGAATTTTTATTTAAATGAGCTTAGGGCCATAGCCAATCAAAAAAAAAAGGAAGGGGAGTGAGCCGAGTGAGTGCTGCTGAAGGCTTCAGAATTTTTTTTGAAGGAAAACGAGGGCATATGCCCTGAAAAAGAATCAAGAGGATTCAAAAAAACATGCAAATGTCCACAAAAAGTGGGAATAGAAACAATGACGACAACGCACATTAAAAATTCATAAATAAGAAACTTCAGATTTGGTAAAAGATGTGATAAAGAGCCCTTCCCTGACAGGTGAACCGGGGAGGAAGGGTGGGAGCTTACTGATGCTAAAGGACCACTTGGGAGAAAGAAGATTACTGCAGTGAGTAATTTTTTCTTCTTAACCCAGGAGTCCTTTAGCAGACTACCGAGCAGTACCAAGTGGGAGGTGGGCAGAGAACCTACTTAGAAAAGAGGCTCTGCAGAACCGCCCTGCCAGATTTGGCAACTGATCTGGTCTGCACATCCAAATTGTAGTGTTTCACAAAGGTGTGCACAGATTTCCAGGTAGCTGCTTTGCAGACATCCAGTAGGGGAAGTATCCCTTGCTGCTGCAAGCAAGGCTGTAGTGCCCCTGGTGGAGTGGGCCCTGAGCCCCACCGGAGGTTGGTGACCAGCTTTTTCATAGCAGAAACTAATACAAGAGACCAACCAACGAGAAATAGTTCTCTTGGCGGCTGGTCTTCCCCTGCCTACATCCCCGTAGGTGAGGAACAACTGAGTGGAAGAGCCCCTGGACTGTATAATATGCTCTAATTAGTAGATGGCTCTTTTGACATCTAAACTGTGGAGCTTTGGCTCACCAGGAGTGGATTTCTCAGTAAAGGAGACAGGCAGAGTAATGGACTGGTTCAAACAGAACTCTGAAACCACCTTTGGCAGAAATTTCCCATTTGTCCTGAGCACAACTTTATCATTGTGAGGGATGATGTCATTTGGCTCAGTGCAGAGGGCCTATAGTTCTGAAATCCTCACGGCAGAGGTAATGGCTACCAAGAAGACTGTTTTCCAGGTTACAAACTTGATGTGAACCATGGACACAGGCTCGAAGGGTGGTTTCATGAGCCTGTCTATGCAAAGTTTTAGGCTCCAAGGGGGAACAGGCTCCTGATTGGACGCTGGAGGTACAAGAGGCCTTTGAAAAACTGTTTAAATGTGCCATGGGAAAAAAATGATTTTGTCTTTCCCACCAAAAGATAGGCTGAAATTGCTGCCAGGTGAAGCCTAAAGGAAGATGGTTTCAAGCCTGATGCCTGTAAGTGTACCAGGTCATCTAGCAGCTGAGGGTCTAAAGCTGATAGAGGTTCGACCTTTTTGCTCTTGCACCAGAGGGAAACCTTCTTCCATTTGGCTGCACAGGTCTTCTTAGTGTTAGGTTTTTAGCCATCCTCAGTATCTTAAGGACCTGATCAGAGTACTGTGAGGATGGAAACTAACTCCTCAAGAACCAGACCTTGAGGTGAAGAGAGTTTATGTTTGGATATTGCACTCCTGTCTGAGGAAGGGTCAGCAGGGAGTTAGTTGGAGGCAGGCAAATGGGCCTGCTACGGGACTTTGAGAGAAGGAGAGGGTACCAGGCTTGCCTGGGCCAGTCCAGAGCCACTAGAATCATTGATACAGGCTGTTGTCTGAGTTTCAGCAAAACCCTGAGTATCAGGGGAAAGGTAGGGCATGCATATAAGAACCTCCCTGAACAATCCAGGATCAGGGCATCCAGAGGAAGTGTTCTCGGGACTGGGGGCCTGAAAGAGAAACATAGAAGTAGACGGCAGATAAGGACTGCAAGGCCCATCCAGTGTGCCCATTTCTTTTTCTACCTTATAAATGCGCCATCGACCTTTGCTCTGTCGATGGTCTATCTTTTGATATTCATCTGTATTGCTCCCTTATGCCTATCCCATGCCTGTTTGTAGCCCTGCACTGTATTCATATCCACCACTTCCTGAGGTAGGCTATTCCATGCATCCACCACCCTTTCTGTGAAAAAGAACTTCCTCACATTACCCCTTAATCGGCCTCCCTGTAATCTCATGTTGTGTTCTCTTGTCCTGCTATTTTTTCTTGTATTGAAACATGTTAGACTCTTTCACCTTGTTAATACCCTTAAGGTGTTTGAATGTTTCGATTATTTCATCTTTCTCCCTCCTTTGCTCTAGGGTATACATATTGAGCTCTGTTAATCTGTCCTCATATGTTTTCTGATGCAGTCCCTGCACCATTTTGGTTGCCATTCTCTGGACTGCATCAATTTAGTTAATATCCTTGTGAAGGTGTGGCCTCCAGTACTGCATGCAGTACTCCAGATGGGGCCTGACCAGTGTCTTGTAGAGAGGGATTATTACCTCCCTCTTCCAACTTGTGATACCCCTACTAATTTAATTTATTTATTTAGTTTTTGTTGACTGGGTAAGTGCACTACACAAATCATGCCTATTTTCAGGCACGACCCGGGGGACGGGGATATAGATGAATGCTAACTGACCGTGAACCAAATTAAGTTGTTGGTGGTAGTTTTAGTGAATGAGGGAAATTTGGCCAGGACACCAGGGAAATTCCCCTACTGCATGCTAGCAGTAGGGGAACCTGTCGAGTGACACAGCATTTTTGGCACTTGGAGTACTGCTTAGCATGGAGCCGGACATCTTACCTGCTGAGGGCAGGAGAGCTGCTACTGCATGGATGGAGGAGGATGGGAGCGGTATGGAGAGCACTTTTTCGGGTAAACCTGGGGAGCTTACAGAAGATGAGTGTGGAGTGAACTGCGCCATGGGAAAGTCGGAAGACTAGGGATGCACATGGAGCGAGACCATGGATCTTTCTACAGCACAGCCTGAGGCAGCTGGCAGCCTGGAGACTGAGCAGGCATGCGAGAGACACACAGAACAACCGTCCGTGGTGGTGGCGGGTTTGATTATTCCTGATGCAGTTACGTTGCCTTTTGCATCGGGGGAGGAGCGAGATGCACCACGGAAGTTACTGGCAGCGATGGGGGGCTTCCCAGCCAGGGACTGGAGCAAGGAAACTGCCCTGCTAGATGCAGGATGGATGAGGAAGGACAGCAGGTGGATACCGGATTCTGAGTGGATTACTTTTTCTACAGGGGACACGGCTGTTCCGGAGTCTTCAGGGACAGTGTAACCATTGGAACTGCAGGTGGAGGCAGGTGATGCCCCAGTTGGTGAGACTTTTCAATCTTTTACTGCAGGGGTAGACTCAGGGGCCCCTACTGGGACATCGAATGTTCCCCCCCTTCCTCTCCTCGGAGAGAACATTTTAACACGGGTCCACGCTTTTCAGACCTGTTTTGAAATAATCCCTTGGAACAGGCCCCCAGACGGAATGCTGTCCGCCTTAGGTACGGGGTTGGGGTTCTTCAAGAACAGCCTGATCAATTCTTTGTGGTCCGCAGGCTCCTCAAAGGATCTATGAACTTTCAGGCATCAGACATTTATGCCCTGATTAACATTCGGGAGGAAGAAACTTTTGATATTAGTTTTAAATCGTTTGTGGGTCTTGATAAATTCTGGAAGAAGTATGAGTCTCTTAAAGCTACTCCCTTATGGGCTCCATTTTGGGCTATCCCCATCACAAAACCACTGTTTAAAACTGTGCATATTATGTTCAGAAATGAAGGGGTAAATGTGGGGGACATTCTGTATTGGCTGGAGAGTAAATGCACTGTACTGGGTCCTCCTGAACCAGTCATTGATGGGGAGAGCATTTGGACAGGCAGTTGGAAGTTCAAGGTAAAACTGCGTATTGTGGGGGATTTGGTTCAACATGTTCCAAATAGTTTTTTCTTGGGGAGGGATCAAGGTGTTTGCTTTTACCCAGGCCAACCCAAGGCATGTTATAAATGTGGGAGCCCACGCCATCTCAGTAGTGCGTGTGATAAAATCAAATGTGCTTTGTGTGGAGAACTAGATCATGACAGTGGTACCTGCCGTAACGTTTTCCACTGCAATCTGTGTGATACCCAGAGACATGCTTACCACCAATGTCCATACCACGGGTCAGAACAATTCAGGGGGCCTAGATAAGGAAACCCTGATTTCGGATGCCCAGGACCGATTTAGGCCATATACGGAGGAAGCAGCCCCCCCGACCCTAATCCTCCTGGTCCAGACCCTCCAGCTTCAACTCCTCCTGAGGGAGAGGTATATGGCTCCTCTGGCATACCCTCCAAAGTTGCACAACCACTAGAGGGTCTTGGGCTCATTGGTCCTACCATGCCCATTCTAGCCCCCCCCCACTCCTGAGTTTCAGGGGCCTCACCCAAGACGTGTGACTCGGTCTCATGCTAAAAAGATTGTTATACCACCTATCACCACCACGCAAAACACTTTTCAGGTTCTGCAAGATGCGGATGGGGACTCTGAATCTGAACTATCGGTAGCTTCTGGGGTTTTGTCTGGGATGGAGTGTGATGATGAAGGAGGTTCTGAATTGCTGGACACCAAGAAGAAGTCTGGACGGAAGCACAAAAAGGACAAGTCTTAATCCTGCTCTCTGGCTTCTTTAACGGTAGTTTCCCTGAATTCTTGTAGTCTCAAGAATTCTGAAAAATGGCTCGGGCTTTTACATTTTTGTAAATCCCTATCTGCAGACACCATTTTTCTGCAGGAGATGCATCTCTCTACCCTTACAGACATTAATTACACCAGGAAATTGTGGCATTCAGGACCCTCTTTTTGGTCATTTGGTCCTGATGTAGCAGACGGGGTGGGGTTATGATTCTGCCAACCTTTTGTTCAAGTTACGGGATTGGTAGACATAGCTCCTGGGCGGGTTTTGCTCCTGGACTGTGTCTGCTGAGGGTTTTTCCTCCATATCATTAACATCTATGCACCCCAGGTTAAATCAGCCAGGATTGCTTTATTTATGGAAATACAGCAGTACTTGTCTATCCCTAGACACATTATCTGGGGGGGGTGATTTCAATTGTGGTTTGGATGTCAGATTTAAGGATCAAATGCAGCGTAAGATGTATTGTGATTCCCATGCTTTGTTCAAATTACTGCAGACGGCCTCCTTGACAGATGCTTATAGAGCACTTCATTCCGACTCAGGGTCCACTTAAAAACGTGGCGGCCTAGCAACACGGATTGATTTTATTGTTACCTCCAGATATTTACTACCTTCCACTTTTTTCTTGACCCCTTGTGAATTTTCGGACCATTTATTGTTAAAGGCAAGATTTTCACTGTCTAAGATTCCACCGTCTTTTCCTGCTTTGCCGGCTTGGTGGAAAATGAATCCAGCAGTTCTCACTACAGGGCGGTTCCAGTTATGCTTATCTCAGGCGTTGGACAGGAGGCGTTCAGTGGCTGGGATGTACGATTCCTGGGGTGACTGGTGGATGGATACTAAAATGGAGTTTCGTATGACCCCCAAGACTTATCATTTTAATACCCAGTCCGCAGATTATCTTGCCTATTTAAAACAAAGGGCACAGTTTTATAAATTAATGTCACTTCCCTTGGTTTTTGATGTTCAGATACAGAAACAAATAGCTGTGCTCAGACAAAGCATGAGGAATTATCATTATGGGCTTAAATCTTCGCCAAGTTCGGACCCTTTTTCAGCTTGCAAGCAAGCCTTGGACAGCAAACTTATGGATGGTCTCTATGATCACAGGGGCATACTACGCACAGCAGATACTGACATGCTGCACGTAGTCTGGGTTTTTTTTTTGCAAACTCAACATGGTAGGGCTTTCCAGCCCACAATTAAATGGGAGGACTTGTTTACTTTTCTCCCACCTACTATTACTTCCTCCGATTCTCTTTTTTTAGATAGGCCCATTTCCCTGGATGAGGTTAGATCAGAAGTAGCGCATTTGAAGTCAGGGATCTCACCTGGCCCAGATGGTTTAATTAATGAATTATACAAAATCATGACAGTTGATATCAGCGCCATCCTGACTTCTGTTTTTAATGAGATTCTAGAATCTTCACAGATGCCAAGTGGATTCTCGGATGCCTTGACTGTTTTCTTATTTAAAAAAGGGATTAAGCATCACATTGAGAATTGGAGACCGATCTGTTTATTGAATACAGATTACAAGATTTTTTTCAGCAATTTTATGCCATCGGCTCCAACACGTTGCTTCTTTTAGTACATCCAGTTCAAACATGTTCCATTCTGGGTAGACACATCCATCAAAATTTGGCCCTACTAAGGAATGTGTGGGAGTTTGGACGGTTGGGGAAACTGACTGGTTATTTACTTTCCTTGGACCAGGCCCAAGCCTTTGACAAGGTGGCGCACGGGTTTTTACTTGACGTCCTACGGCAGTATGGGTTTTCCACAAACTAAGAACCTGGGTGGCACTTTTATATAGTAATGCCCAAAATGTTCCCCTTGTTAATAGATTAGTGGGGGAGGGGATTGATTTATGTAGGGGGGTACGTCAGGGCTTCCCACTCAGTGCCTTGTTATATACTTTCGTTTTGGACCCTTTGGTTTGGGAACTCCATCATCCTCGCATTCAGGGTTTATCTCCATCTCCAGAGGTTCCGGCACAGTGTTTGGCAGTCCACGCAGATGACATGTGTTTTCTGCTTTGTGATACAGCTGAAGGTCTTGTTGCATTGCATGTAGTAGCCCAGTTTGGTCTGCTTTCAGGAACATCTGTGAATTATGAGAAAAGTGTTGGTGTTTTATATTTTTTTTTTTTTTTTTAGAGAGGGGGTTTTTGATTCCATGACTGGGTGGATAACCATCTCTACGGGGCCCATCAAGATTTTAGGTTGTTTCTTTGGGACAGGAGATTTAAATGATCTTAATTGGCAATCTTGCATTGTGTTGGGTGAAAAGAAGGTACAATTATGGAAAACCTGGTCATTTTCTAAACAGAAACGTGTTAATAATCAAAAGGTTTTTACTCCCTCTGTTTCTTTATTTGAGTTCAGTTTTTCCCTTACCTAGGCACCAGGAAACCTGTTTCTACAGTATTTTTTTTCAAATGTTGTGGGGAAGCCGATTGAACCCAGTCAAGCGAGATTTCACATATCTTCCGATTAAGGCGGGTGGTCTCGGCATGATTAATCCGGTTGTTTTTTATTTGTCCTTTTTTATTAAAACTACATTCAAAGAAGTGTCATCAAATCACTCTCATCCATGGGATGCCTGGACTCTGCTTTCACTTCAAGATTTTTTGTCACGGAGGTCCACTGTAGCACCTATCGTGAAATCCAATTATAAAGTGCTCTCTTTTTGCCAGTAGTGGCAACTAAACTTCGTATGTGGAGTGTAGCAAAAGACGAGGTTTATCGGCTTTCTCGGAAAGGTATATATCGGAGTATAATGTCTATGAATTTTTTAGTTCGGGTTGATTTTCCCAGGTGTTTCACCACAAAAACACACTTAGCCCTCCAGGTGCTGATGGACGGGAGGATTCCTGGTTGGACGTGGGATGTCACTTGGTTAAGTTTTCATGGGAGGTTAGGGGTTAAAGGGAATTTAAAACATAAGGCTCTTGCAGAACGGAACTGCATTAGTTTTGAATGCATGGGCATAGAAGAAACTCACTCATTTTTTTCATAATTATTCGTATACAGTACAGTTTTGGTCCGCTTTGTCTGCAAAGTGGGGTTGGGGGATGGCATGTCAGATTACCTATGAATGCTTGGTTTTAGGGAACTATTAAGGGTATTTTTCCCATTTTCATCCTAGTACTCTAAATGTGATACTTGCTTGCATCAAGTTCCATCTCTGGCAGGAGAGATGTTCTTTTTCCATACAGCATACACATACTTTACCTGTGGTGGTGATCAGTCAAAGTGAATCGGCTTTACGGACACAAAAGGACTTTGAATACCGTTATTTTCCGATTTCTTTATTTCACGACTACTGGAAGCATGTTTGCTGGATTTAATATGGTCTGTTTTTTCTCTTGTATTTTTCTGTTATTTTTTCTTTGTTTGATATTTCTACAGTGATGTTTCTGTTTTCAGTTTATATTTGTTTCTGTTTACTATGAGTACCTGTATTGATGTTTTTTGGTTTCTGCAATAAACAATTTCCCTACTCTTTTCGATAAATGCCATGGGATCTTTAACATCCACCTGAACTACCACCAATCCAGGGAGATGGGACCTCGGTTTAACATCTCATCCAAAAGACGGCACCTCAGAAGTGCAGCACTCCTCTCATGCTGCACTACAGTGTCAGTACTGGGATATTAACCCAAGTGCCAGATGTGGGAATTGAACCCACAGCCCTCTGATCTCCCGGCCTCAGAGGTGAATGTGCTATCTACTGAGCCACTGACACTGATAATACACCTCAACATCCCCCTAGCCTTACCTACTGCTTTAGTGGTCTGCTTGGATGATTTCAGGTCATCAGTGATGACGACGCCCAAGTCTCTTTCTTCCCTTGTGACTGCCAGCAACTCCCCTCCCAGCCTATAGGTGGCTTCAGGGTTTCTCTTCCCTATGTGCATGATCTGGCACTTCTTTGCATTAAACCCCAGTTGCCACTCTTCTGACCATTTTGCTAGTTTATCCAGATCTCTTCTCATTCTGCCCACCCCATCTGGATCATCTACTCTGTTGAGATCTTGGTGTCATCTGCAAACAGACAAACCTTACCCTCCAGTCCATCTGCAATGTCACTGATGAAGATATTGAAGAGGACTGGCCCCAGTCTGATCCCTGAGGTACCCCACTTGTGACCTGCATCTCTTCTTACTATATACCACCACTCTGTTTTCTGCCTGTCAACCAGTTTTCCACCCCGTTGACCAACTTCTGACCCACCCTGAGCCTACCCAGCTTATTAATCAATCTTCTATGTGGAACAGTATCGAAAGCTTTGCTAAAGTCAAGGTAGGAGACATCAACTGCTCCCCCTTACCCAGTCAAAGAAATCTATGAGATTAGTTTGACAAGACCTTCCTTTTGTAAACCCTATATTAGGCCCTGTGCTCCTATGGATTCCAGGTGTTGCATGATCCTTTCCTTAAGGAGTGCCTCCATAATCTTGCCCACTACTGAGGTAAGACTGACTGGTCTGTAGTTCCTTGCCTCCTCCCTGCTATCACTCTTGTGGAGCGGGATCACATTAGCCCTTCTCCAGTCTTCTGGGACCTCTCCTGTGCTCAGAGACTCACTAAATAGTTCTGATAATGGCTCTGCTAGTTCCACTCTTTGCTCCTTTAGTACCCTGGGATGCATGCCATCAGGTCCCATTGCCTTGTCCACCCTGAGCTTATCAAGCTCTTATAGGACCCTTTCTTTTGGGGCTAGTGAACACCTCACTCCCACCCCCCCATGTCCATGGTGCTGAGCTGTGGGCCCTGCCCTACCTTCTCTTCAGTAAATACTGAGCAGAAGTATCTATTTAGGATAGATGCTTTTACATGGGCCTCTTCCTCCTCACACGCCCCCTTATCTCCTTTGATCTTAGCAATACCACCTCTGGACTTTCTCCTTTCACTAATGTATCTATAGAAAGTCTTGTCGCCTTCTTTTACTGCTTGTGCTAGTGTTTCCTTGGTTTGGGCATTTGCCTGCCTTACTGCTTTCCCTGCTTCCCTTAGGGAAGTTTAGTATGCTTCCCTATCTTCATCTCGCTGCGTTCCCTTATATCCCCTGAAGGCCAGCCTTTTGGCTCTGACCTTTTCTGCTACTGTTTTTGAGAACCAAAGTGGTTTCCTTCTTCTTTTGCACTTCCTTTTCTCTCTAACACAATAGGATGTTGCTTCAAGTATTGCATCCTTAATGTTTGCCCACTTTGCCTGTACCCCCTCACCAGTATTTCTTTTTGCCAGGGCCATCTTATCAAAGTCAGTTCCTATGAAGTCCCATATTTTTGCCTTGGAACGGGATGATTTAGTTCTAGTGGCCAAAAGTATTGAGGAAGCTGAAAATTGAGGGGCTAGGTAAACAGATCCATGTGTGGTGTGTCCCACCACCTGAACACTGTGGTTAGTAATTGCTTGTTCAGGGTCCATTCACTCTGGCCTTGACTGATGCAATTCAGAGCATCTGCCAAGGTTCTGAGTTTGCCTGGGAGGTGAACAGCTGAGAGGCTGACTCCCAGGGAGAATGTCAGAGACCAGAGCTTCTGAAGAGAGTATTCCTGATCTGGTACCACCCTGCTTGTTTATGTAAAACACTGCAGCAGTGTTTTCCATTCGAATTTGAACAGCCTGCCCTTTCATGCTGAGAGCGAACGCCTTGAGAGCTAGAAAGACTGCTCTGAGTTCCAAACGATTTATGTGCAACTGTGACTCTTCGAGAGTCCAGTTGCCGCTTACCGAGGCACTGTCCAGATGTGCTTCCCAGCCCAAGAGGGAGGCATCTGTGGTGCTCATCTTTGTGGGAAGCGGAACTTGGAAGAGTACCCCCACCTGTAAATTTGCAGGGTTCTTCCACCACAGCAGGTTTTGGAGGAACTGCTCCGACACAGGTATCAACTTTGAAAAGTTGTTGCTTCTTTGAGACCAGCGAGCTCTGAGATAGGCTTGCAGGAGTCGCATCCAGTACCTGACCCCGGGACCACCGCAGTCATTGAGGCCATGTGTCCCAGGGATTTAAGGACATGTCTGGTTGGTCTTGACTGTCCCCAGACAAAAGAATCTGCCACTGAAAGGAAACTCTGAATTTTTTCCTGTGGGAGGAAAGCATATCCTTTCTGAGTGTCCAGCTGGGTCCCTATGAAGGTGAGCAGCTGGGTGGGTTCTGGGTGAGATTTCTTTAGATCTACCAGGACACTCATGGACTCCAGAGTGCGTTCTGGGAGGGAAAGGGGCTCCCTGACCTGACAAGGAGACTTTGCTACTATGAGCCAGTCATCCAGATGGGGTAGAGGGCGACACCCAGTCTCTCAAGGTGTGCTGCTACCACTGTGAGACACTTGGTAAAGACTCTTGGGGCTGAGGACACACCAAAAGGCATTGTGGCGAACTGATAGTGACCTGAAGGAAGTCTGAACCTGAGAAACTTCCTGTGAGATCTCCTTATGGGTATGTGGAAGTAAGCATCCTTTAAGTCCAGGGAGGCTAGCCAGTCTCCCTGCTGTAAGAGTTGTATGACCAGTGACAGACTGACCATTTTGGATGTTTTTTTTTTAAATGTTTGTTTAAATATCTGAGATAGGTCGCCACTTTCCAGTTTTCTTTTGTGTCAGAAAATACCTGGAATAGAGGCCCTTGCACTTCTCATGGGTGGGGACCCTCTCCACTGCACGTAAAGCCAGAAGGTTTTGTACCTTCAATTCCAACAGCAGAACCTGTGTTGTGGACAGAGGTCTTGACACCTAGGTATGCTTGAGGTCTGGCATCTGCTTGAACTGTAGTGGCAGACCCTATAGTGGGGAGAGTCTACCTCCCACTGGAAGCGGGGAGGTGACCTAGACATCACATCACGACTTAGACTGCGAGGTAGACAGCTGGGTACAGGTGGCTCTTCTTTGGCCCCTTCTGCCCCTGACTCTGACAGACCCCCTGTACTGACCGAAGTCAGACTGGGGATAGGGACTGTAAGGCCTGGGAAAAAGCATTTGCCCCTATTGCCCCTGGGATGGGATCTCTGAGGTCTGGTGGGCTTAGGTTTGGAAGAGTGGCTCTGCCAGGAGGCCTCGTACTCATCAACTTTTTTCATGTAGTCAGTGGTTCTGTAATCAAACAACATATTTTGATCACAGGGGAAAATCCATGGCCTTGGTCCATCATTGTTGTCATCTGCCATGTGGTATTGGTACTTGGTAGCTTCCAGTGCAGTTTTTGTCGTATCCACCAGCTCCAGCACCACAGAATCTGACCCACTGCAGGCAAGTGTGAGGACAGACTTCCAAAGGGCTTTCTGATATTTGGCTGTGAATGCCATGTACGATAAAAGTCTGAGAAGTAGTAAAGTTGTGGCATACATTTTCTTTGCTATAAAGTAAATTTTCTTGGAATCCTTGTCCATGGGAGAAGGGGACAAGGAGACACAGAAACACAGAAGCTGACGGCAGATAAGGACCGCAAGGCCCATCCAGTCTGCCCAGCTTTCTCACAAGCTGCCTGCTGCACTATACTCTTGTGGCTATGGTGTGCAGACAGTAACTTGGTACCATTTCTAGACAATGTATATTTTCTCTCAATCTGCTTATCAACCCGTTACTGAAGTGGGGTGTTGAAGTACCTTCATGGTATTTTTTTCTAAATGTATTATAGATAGGGACGACCAGGGTCTTGGGGGTTGAAAGACCGCTCGTCTCCCTATAATCAGCAGCTGCAGAATAAGGGGTGCTAGCTGCACATTTGAGCAGACTTAATAGACCTCTAGGCCTTTATCTGATGGCAAATTTCATATGTTCGTACTCTTCATCTACATCCTGGTTGGGCTCCTGCACAGGGAGGTCCAGGGTGTCTAGCATATTTTGTATAAATGTAAACATAGAGGAGGAATCCTCCTGGTCACCCAGGGGTTCCCCCGAGAGGAGGGTCCGGGGACTCCTAGGGCTCAAGGCCCTAAAAATCCATGTCAGGGGCATCATAAAATTGTTCAGCATCTGCGTCACCCTCACAGTCTAAAGAAGAGAGAATTGCAGAAGACTGCTTGCCAGCCCTAGTAAATAAAGGACCCATCTTTTGTAGGGTCTGAAACAGTTGCTATGCTTTTTCCATATCTTGCACAGCTGAAAATGAAAAAATTACTCACCTTAGTAATGTTGTTTCTTCTAATGGAGTCTTGCTATATTATGACATATGCAGTGAATCCCAACCTTCGAACTGCTCCGGAGGTGAAAGAGTTAACTTTCCATGCCAGGCATGGAAAGCTGAGCTCGAGCTCGGTTGAAACTCTGTCTGTTGTTCTTCAAACTCAAACCGTTAGATCTTTACGAGCTTGACTCACTGAGGTCCTGTGTGGAAGCTGTAAACCTATACTAGCCAACTGGCTACTAAACATAAGAACACATTTTTTGGTCCCAAAACAAAGACTCAAGTCAGGAGATCCAAAAAATGAAAAACACACCACCAAGTCACCCCAAAAAAGGAGGGGTGAAAACGACAAGGTGAGCATCTACTAAGTGCCAACACTGCACTGCCCACCCACATCCCAAAAACAGAGGTTCTGAGAGGGGCAGGGGGAGGATCATATATAGCAAGACTCATTAGAAGAAACAACATTACTAAGGTGAGTAATTTTTCTTCAAACAACATGAAGTCTTGCTATATTATGACATATGCAGACTACACAGCAGTACCTCCATGGAGGAGGGACAGAACCTACTTAGAAATAGGCTCTGAAGCACAGCTGGCAGAACCGAGCATCACTCCTAGCCTGGATGTCCAGGGAGTAATGCTTGGTAAAAGTGTGAACTGTTTTCCAGGTAGTTGCTTGACATATCTCTAGAATAGGGATGTCCCTGGCAGCAGCCAGGGAAGCAGCTGTACCTCTGGTAGAGTGAGCCCTCAGGCCTGAGGGAGGAACCTTACCCAGCTTTTCATAACACAACTGGATACAAGAGACAATCCACCTGGCAATGGATCTTTTAGTGGCAGGTTTCCCTTTACCAACCTCACCATAAGTGAGGAACAGTTGGAGGGAGTCAAACATGTGACCCTTGGTACGCTCTATGAAGTAACTAAGGGCTCTCTTCACATCTAAGCTGTGCAGCCTCCTCTTGCCAGAGGAAGAATGGTCAGTGAAGTACACTGGAAGAGATATAGATTGATTAAGGTGGAAATCTGAAACCACCTTAGGCAAGAAAGGAAAATTACGTACCTACCGTAATTCTTGATCTTCTTGGACGAGTCTCCACCACTCATTCACACTAGTGGGATTGGCGCCGGAGGCACTAAGACCCATCGGAGCAAACTTTTGCTGGAGGGTCGGCGCTGAGAGACGGCCACGAGACATGGCGCCATGAGCAGCGGCTCGCAGCGTAATGACCATCTCTCGCCATTTACCCTCAACCGCCAGTACCTTTTTACCAAGGAGGTGCAGCTTAATCTAACAAAAGGGTAAACCTAACATTAAAACGGACATAAGATAGTCCGATGACCCGTGTAAGAAGGGTCAGCAAAGAAGTCCTCACGGCCTAAAGATTTGAGGGAGTGAAGACCAATACAGCGGTGAGCTCGGGATGGAGGAGGGCGTAGGAATGAGTGGTGGAACCTGGCCCAAGAAGATCAAGAATTCACGTGTAGGTACGTAATTTTCCTATCTTCCTGGACATAAGTCTCCACCACTCATTCACACTCAGTGGGAGAGTACACCTGATAATCCCCCAAAGGCTGCAGGAAAGCCAGAGCTCACGCGGCCTAAGATAGAAGCCCATTAAGGATAGTTCTGCCGAATGCGGAATGTCGCCTGGCATGAACATCCAGTGCATAGTGCTTAACGAAGTATGCACTGAGCTCCAGGTAGCGGCGCGCTTATATCTGCAATTGGAACATTGCACTTCCGCTAGGATGCCAGGGACTCACTCTAGTAGAGTGAGCGACACTCTACCTTCTAATTTAACTTGAGCCATGGAATAGCAATGACGAAGGCATGCCACTAACCATGAAGAGATACATCTAATAGCGACAGGTTGACCCAGCCGGGTGTCGCTGAAAGAAACGAACAGTTGCTGAGTCTTCGAACATCCTTGGTTCTATCTAAATAGAACCGCAAGGCTCTCTTAACATCCAAGGAATGAAGAGCTCGTCCCCTTCATTTTGGAAATTAGCGGTAAGCGGAGTACCAGAGGTTGGTTCAGATGGAATTCTGACACAACCTTGGGAAGAAATTTAGGATGAGTACGGAGAACTACCTTGTCCTTATGGAATACAGTATACGGAGGGTCCGTAACCAGTGCATGTATCTCAGAGACCCCATGGCTGAGGTAATGGCCACCAGGAAGGCAGTCTTCCAGGTAAGAAATTTTAGCTCACAGGTAGCTAAGGGTTCAAAGGCTTCCAGTGAGCATGTCCAGCACCAGGTTAATGTCCCAGGCTGCAACTGGACGCTAACAGGGGTCTGGTATGGAGAATCCCTAAGAAATCTCTTCACCATAGGTAACTGAGCCAGAGTTAAGGAAGAAACCGCTCATGGAACGCTGAGATGGCACTAAGGTGAACTTTAACTGTGGAGTATTGAAGACCTAAGTTTGATAGGTCCAAAAGATACTCCAGAACCTTGCCAGGAGGACAGGAAAAGGGATTCCAAGAGGATTTTGACACCAGAGAGAAAACGCTTCCATTTGGAAGCGTGCGACGGGTGGCTGGCTTCCAGCAGCCAGAAGGATGTCTGAGACTCTACGAGAGACGTTGAACCGATTCACTTCTATCTCTTCAGGAGCCAAGCATGAAGGTGAAGTGATTTCAGGTTGGGATGGACCAACGAACCCCGAGTCAGAAGACTGATTTGCAAAGGAAGTGGTCTCGGAGAGGCTGCCAACATACTGTTGAGTAGAGGAAACCATAGTTGCAGGCCAGGAAGGAGCAATGAGAATCATCTTGGTCCCCTGAGACTCGAACTTGAGGAGTACTCTCTGGATTAGAGGAAGTGGTGGAAAGGCGTAAGAAAGCGCTTTGTCCACCGCAGCCTGAACGCATCCTGACAGAAAATGCCAGGCCCTGGATTTCTGGAGCAGAAGAGAGGCAGTTTTGTGCTGAGTGGGGATGCAAAAGGTCCAGGTCTGGAGTCCCCACTCTTTGAACAGGGACCGAGCTACGGCTGGATCGAGAGACCACTGTGAGGGTCTGCCTCCGTTCTGCTGAGGTGATCTGCTAGGTCGTTTTGTATACCTGGCAGATAAACCGCTGAATCAGAGACTTGTGCTCAAGCACCACTCCCACACCCTCATTGCTTCCTGCAAAGGGATAAGAATGAGCACCGCTTCGCTTGTTGATGTAATACATCACTGCTTTGTTGTCCGCTTGAAGGAGAATGTTCTTGTGACAAAGGACATCCTTCAGAGCTCGGATTGCATAGAGGACCGCTCTCATCTCCAGGACATTTATGTGGAGATGAGTTTCGAACTAGTCCATACACCTTGAGTGTGGAGGAGAGACAGTGAGCTCCCCATCCCATTAGCGATGCATCTGTGGTGATGGAGATCTGATGATCCGGGGAGCAAAGGGAATCCTTCCAGGAGATTGTTTCTTGAGACCACCAGGTGAGAGACCTTCAAGGGGCTCCGCCACCTTGATGGGATAAGACTGGGGGTGAGAGGTCGGGACCACTGAGTGGAGAGCATCCACTGGGTGGTTCTCATGTGCAGTCGGGCCAGAGGGACAGTGAAGACCGAGGACGCCATGAGACTCCAACATGCGTTGCATCGAGAGCTGTAACCATTGGTTCTCCCTGATGTAACGGGCCATACTTAAGGATGTCGAGTCTTCTGTCCTCTGGAAGGAAAGCCTTCGCTGAAGAGGTGTCTAGAAGCGTCCCTATGAAAAGGAGCCCTGGGAGGGTTGCAGTTGAGATTTTTCAAATTCAGCAGAACTCCCATGGACGTGAGAAGACGGTAGTCGCCAACGGCTTCCAAAGTCCCTTGGCCGAAGGGCTTGCTAAAGCCAATCGTCCAGGTAGGGAAACACCGGAGTCCCACTTTCCTGAGATGCGCGCCTCAGAACTGCACAACACTTTGTAAAAAACTCACACGAGGATAGCCCAAAGGGCAGGACTCTGAATCCGATAATGCTGACCCAAAGCTACAAACCTGAGGAATTTGTGCGGTGGGTCGGGTGGACGGGATATGCTGGTAAGCATCCTGCATATCCAGAGAGGCCAGCCAGTCGTTGATGCAGCAAGGGTAACAGGGTACCTAGGAAATCATCTTGAATTTCTCCCTGGGGAGGAATTTGTTTAACTTTCTGAGGTCTAGAATGGGGCGCATCCCCCCAGATTTCTTTGGAACCAGAAAGTAATGGGAGTAGAACCCTGTGTTTCGCAGATGCGGGGGCACCAGTTCTATTGCCCTGTTGTTCAGAAGGCCCTGGATCTCCGCGGTGAGGAGATCTGACTGAGAGGCCGACAACCTGGGTTGTCGTATGGGAGGACAATTCGGGGGGGGTTCCAAGAAATTGAGAGAGTAACCCTCGTGAATTATCCGAAGAACCCATTTGTCTGAGGTTATGGACTTCCACTGGTTGTAGAAGTACATCAGACGACCTCCCACCGGAGGAGAAAGTTCCACCTCGGGCAGAGTGGATGGAACTTGGGCCAACGACCATAAGGTAGCGCTTGGGAGCTTTAGGTCCCTGCGCTTGCTCTTTCTTTGAGGTTGGGCAGGTTGGCTTTTATGGAAGCTTCTGCCTCTGCCTCGACCGCAGACTGACGACTATGAAACTGACGCCTGTTCACATGCCCCCAGAGGGGCAGGCGGAGGTCTGGCCAACTTAATGGCTTCATCTAGTCTTCTGGAGTGGCCCTAAGGCTTGCTCCACCTGAGGGCCAAAAAGAAAGGAGCCATCAAAGGCAGCGCCATCACCTGCTGCTGAGCATCATTCGTGAAGCTTGAAGTACGCAGCCAGGAATGGCGCCAGTACAAACCTCGGCTGCTGCTGAGCGAGAAGCAGTGTCGAAAGTCGCCCATGGCGGGTTTTGACCTGTTGGTTATTGACTCAATACTCTAATAACGGTCAGAAGAAGCTCTGACTTGGAATCGAATCTGGAAGAGCTTCAACCATTCTTTTCATAGAGTGCCACAGGATATACTCATACTGAGAAAAATAGCCTTGATAACTGGCAACACGCATACTTAGAGTGGAGGCAGCAAAGACTCTCTTACCTAATGTATCAATCTTCACGAGACTCTTGTTAATAGGTCGAGCTGTAGTAGTTTGAGGAAGAACGACCTTGTCATTCTCTGCCAGGACTACAATAGGATCCGCAAAGGCTTGGGATGCCAAAATGGACCATCCTTGGGAGCTGAATACTTATCAATGGATTTAGCCACTGAGGGAATAAGAGCAGGGTTATTCCATACCATTTGAGACAGCGCTCGAAGGAAGGCTGAATCGGAGGAGTCAAATCCAGGGATCTCCAAGCATGAAGATACTGGAGTCTTAATATCTTCCCAGGATCGATGTCTGTAGTCTGGAGAGAAAGAGGGATCCCAGGTTCTTCAACAGAGACTTAAAGGACAGGTCCCACCTACAGGCTCTGTAGCAAAGAAAGATCCTGTTTCTCCACTTCATCACCCAACCAAAGGTCTGGGTCAGGCTCAACATCATCTCCTGATGGTCCAGAAAGGACTGTTTGGACAGGAAAGGAGTGAAAATTAGAGAGGAGGAAATGGCAGAAAAACAAGGAGAGTCCCCAGACTGGCTGCCGCTTAGATCGGCAAAATGGGCTGAAGACGGGACTCGAGGAGGCGACGGCGCCAAGAGGCACGCCGCCCCGCGAACGCTCGACGGCGCGCTGTTGGACGACGCTGCGACGGCGCGCGCTAACGGCGCCACGGACGACGCCGCTGAACGGGCGCCGCGAACGTGGTGATCGCAGGACGACGCTGGCGAACGGGCGCTTCGATCCAACGGCACCACCCGGCAGATAACGCGCGCCACCAACGGGCGCCGAGATCGCCGCGCCGCCTAACGGCGCCGCAAGCTCCGGCGGCCCCGAAAACGGCGCCGACACGGCCACAGACCCTGCAGAAGGCGCCGGAAAAGCCCCGGGAACCTGGAAAACAAGAGAAGGAAAAATACCAGGAGATAAGGGCATCGGTGAGGCCCCCTGCGCCGCAGCCATGTGAGGGGGGGAAACACCTCAGCACGGAGTCGCTAGCACCGAAGAAGGCGCCGCGTGACTAGGAAGGTCCAACCGCCCTACCTGATCGCCGGAGGAGCCCGAGGGCCCGAGGTAACCGAGCCAGGCAGAAGAACACCTCCTGAGCCCATCGCTCCATAAGAGCGCCCACTGATGAAACTGCTCATCTGGAGCCCTACCTATAGGCGGGGAGGGGCTCCGATGTCGAGGACGACGATTATCGGAAGTTGGCGACTCCGAAGAAGGAGACCGCACCAGCAACGATAACCGACCGTCGACGCCAGATCATACCAGAGGGCGACCCGAGTGATGCCTTCTCTTTTTGACCTGTGGGTCGAAGAAGAGTTTCGAGGCCGAACGGGCGCCGAGAATGCGACCGCTATTTTATGCCGGCTGGGGACCGCCCATCTCCGGGCATCGACTGACCGTAGTCGGAACCCCGCTGAGGAGAAGGAGGCTGACCGACCCAGCCCGCTGACTGAACAGCTTTCATACGAAGTCTCCCTACCCGTCACCTGACCTGCTCATGGTCGACTCATCAGTAGGCCGAGACTTTTAAGTAAGTTAAATTTAAATATTAGAAAATTTTACGTAAAAATAGAATAAAACTAAGCGATACTACTATCGTGATAATGTTAAAAACAAACTGAAAACTATGCGCTAGTTTGAAGTTTGACTCCCGACAGGCGGCGACGTCGTTACTGAAGCGCTACTGATGCGGGGAAAAGCGAACTGAGGCGGTTGGAGGGTCGTCACGAGATGGTCATTACGCCGAAAGCCGCTGCTCGGGCGCCGGTCTCAAGGGCGCTGCCTTCTCGCTACCGACCCTCCAGCAAAAGTTTGCTCCGATGGTCTTAGTGCCTCCGGCGCCAATCCCACTAGTGTGAATGAGTGGTGGAGACTTATGTCCAGGAAGATCTTCCTGTTAGTCCTGAGGACCACCTTATCTCTATGAAAGGAGATAAAATCAGGCTCCACCGACAAAGCTTGTAATTCACTTTTATGCGTCTGGCAGAAGTGATGGCTACCAGAAACACAGTCTTCTAAGTCAAGTACTTAAGCTCTGCTGAAGACAAGGGCTCAAAGGGAGGTTGCATAAGCTGAGCAATGCAAACATTAAGATCCCAGGCAGGGTAGGGTCCCTGAATGGAGGGTTAGTGAAGCAATCCTTAAAAACTTGGAGAATACAGGATGAGCTGAAAGAGAAGAGGGTTTACCTGTTGAAATAAAAGCAGACACAGCTGCTAAATGTACTTTTTAGGGTAGCTGGTCTCAGCCCCAAGGTATTTAAATGGACCATATAATCCAGGACTGTGGGTAAATCAGCAGATTCTGGGGAAATATGCTTCCCAGAGCACCATATGGAAAACCTCTTCCATTTGGAATTATAGGTAGCCCTGGTGGAAGGTTTCCTAGAAGCCTTCAATATATCCATTACACCTTGGGAGAGGTGTAGATCAGCAAACTTTAACTCTTCAAGAGCCAGGCCTTGAGATTGAGAGATTTGAGGTTCGGGTACCAAACCCTCCCCTGAGCATAGGTTAACAGGTTGTGATTCCTGGGAAGACACAGGCAAAGATGGACTGCTAAGGACAGTAGGAGTGGATACCAGGGTTGTCTGGCCCAATCTGGAGCAATCAGGATTGAGATCTGATTTTGACTAACACTTTGAACAGGAGAGGAAGGGGAAAGCATAGAGAAACTTCCCTTCCCAATTGAGAACTAAGGCATCCAGAGGGACTGAGCCCAACACTGGGGGCCTGCAGCAAAAAAAGGGAAGTTGGTGATTGTCTGGGGCTGCAAAAAGATCTATCTGCGGGGTGCCCCATCTGGCAACTATTACCTCCAGGACCGGGGGTCCAGTGACCATTCGTGATGGCCCTGGGAAATCCTGCTGAGAGCATCTGCCAGGACATTGTCCTTGCCTGGGAGGTGAACTGCCATAAGGAGGTGTTCAGGAGTAAGCCAGAGACCACAACTTCATTGCTTCAGTGCACAAGGCCATAGACCGAGTGCCTTTGCTTGTTGATGTACCACATTGTGGTGGTGTTGTCTGTTCTGACCTGTACAACTTTGTTCTGAACAGATCTGGAAAACCTGAAGTGCTAGAAAAACTGCTCTGAGTTCCAACAGATTGATGTGGAGCAGAGATTCCTGAGGGACCACAATCCCTGGGTAGTGAGGTCGCCATGTGAGCTCCCCACCCCAAGAGGGATGCATCTGTAGTAAGGATTAAGGAGTGAGACTGAGTGACAAAGGGAACCCCTTGTCTCAGATTGCTCTGATCCTGCCACCACTGTAGGGCTTGGATCAGGGTTCGAGTTACTGGGATCAATTTGGTTAGAGGGTCTTTCCTTTGAGACCAAAAGTCCCTCAAATGGAACTGGATGTCCCTCATTTGAAATCCTGCTCCCTGCACTACTGCTGTAGAAGCAGCCATGTGCCCCAGGAGCTGTAGAAAATGCCTTGCTGGTCGAGAGACCTGCAGGGTGAATGAGGAGGCCAGAGAGACCAGGGTCCTTGCCCTATCCAAAGGAAGGAAGGCTCTGGCTTTCTCTGTGTTCAGCTCTGCGCCTATGAAGGTGAGGAGCTGGACAGGCTCTAGAACTGAGTTTGAAAGATTCAGAAGGAAACCTAGAGAGGTGAGCAGTTGCTGAGTTATCTGTAGATGTAACTTGACTTGGTCTGAAGACTGGCCTACTATGAGCCAGTCGTCCAGGTAAGGGAAGATGGCAATTTTTTGCCTTCTTAGGGAAGCAACTGCTACTGCCAGGCATTTTGTGAATACCCTTGGAGCAGAGGTGAGGCCAGAGGGCATTGCTCTGAACTGATAATGGCCTGAGAGCAGCTCGAACCTGAGGTACTTTCATGGGAGCTTCTGATGAGAATATGGAAGTAGGCATCCTTGAGGTCCAGGGATGCTAGCCAGTCCCCTGGCCTTAGAGAGGGTAGAATAATTCCAGAGTCACCATTTTGAATTTTGGTTTTAAAAGGTGCTTGTTTAAATATCTGAGATCCAGGATGGGCCGCCATTCTCCTGTCTTTTTTGGGGTAAGGAAGTACCTGGAGTACAATCCTTTGCCCTGGTGTAGGGGTGGAACCCTTTCCACAGCTCTGAGAGCCAGAAGGGAAGAGGCAAGTGCCTCTGGTGGATTTGCAGGTGGAAAGGATCTGGTTCTCATCTTTGGAAATTTTTTGAAGCTGAGAACCAGTCCCTGGCTTACTACTTCCAGGACCCACTTGTCTGATGTCAGAGGCTTCCAGTCCTGGACAAAGTAAGCCAGCCTGCCCCCTACAGGTAGCTGAGAATCAACCCTGGCAACCCCATCAGGGTGCCTGCTTGGCAGGGGCTTTAGGCTGAGGGGTGGAAGCAGGCCTGCTTGTACCCCATCTGCTTCTCCCTCTAAAGAACCCCCTCTGGGCGTAAGTGAAGAGGAGGCCTGGGCTTGGTAAAAAGGCCTATGAAAAGGCCTGCCCCTGCCCCTGGAAAGCTGCCTTTCCTTGGCCTGTGCATTCCTATAGGTGGTCCTATACTCATCCATTTTCTTCATGTAATTCTCTGTCTGCTCCCCAAATAGAGAATTACCCACAACAGGAAAATCCATGGCCTTAGTCTGGGTATCCCAGACAGGCTAGTACATCTGAGCCAAACCATTCTGCGGCGCCACAGATGTAGCCATGACCTTGATGACACATCATTAGAGTCCACTGCAGCATGGAATTGCACCTTGATGCCTCATACCATCAGCAGCCACCTGCTCCAGCTCCTTGGCAAGCTGGCCAGGGACCTGTTTTGCTAGAGCCATAACAGTATCCCATCTGGATTTCTGATATCTAGCAACATAAGCCATATAATTTGCCTGTCTGAGTCCCAAGGATGCTGCCATGTACTGTTTCTTTGCCATGGCATCAATCCTCCTGGAGTCCTTGTCAGGGGTGTGAAAAGGGAATATTTGCCTTGTCACAGGCTGCAGCCTGCACTACCCAACATGGCTGCATTGTTGTGTAAGGAACTCCATATCAGAGCCTGACAATGTGTACCTCTTGTCCATTCTCTTATCCACAGGAGGTATAGTGTGAGGAGTTTTTAGAATTTTTACTGTTTCCCAAAAGATTTATGCAAAGGAATAGACAGTCTCCTAGACTCTGGGATATCCATCATTTCCACATAGTCAGGCTCCTCTTGATCATCCACAGCTTCCTCCACAGGGAGCTGGAGGGTTTCAGCCCCTTTTATATAAAACATAAAATGAGAAGGGGACTCAGAAAGCCTAGGAGGAGACACTCCTGAAGGTCTGTCTTGGGAGATGTCCGGGTCAATGGGCACATCCAGACTTTCAAATCCACATTCACTCTCCTCATACTCCTCTTCCCCCTCCTCCGGTTCATAATATTCCTCTAAATCATACTCTTGAACCGGTGGAACCGGCTGAACCGTATGCTTACTTGATGGTGCCGGTTCGGTCGGAACTGGGGAAAGCGACTGGACAATTTTAATCGCTTTGGCTATTTCTTCAGCGGTTGGAGAGGAAAGTTTTGGCTCCACACCAGCTGATTTCCTAGTCCTTTTTGCTGGAACCGACTCCTCCGAGTCGGATCTCCTTGCCCGAGGAAGTCTCTCCTGGTCAGAGGGCACTCCTCCGTTCGGTTGGAACTGAACCAGGCTGGCCATCCGGTTCAGCAGACTTTTTGGCCTCCCTTTCCCTGAGCCTACCAACTCTCTTTTGTAGGGTAGCTGCAGGAAAATTTTTACAAATCTGGCAGTCTGCACAGAGGTGGTCAAACCTCAGACAATAAACACAGGTGGTGTGGGGGTCAGCCTTGGCAAAGACTTCCCCACAGACACTGCAGTGTTGAAACCCAGTGGGCCCGGTTTTTCTTTTGGGTTTCTCAGACATAATGCCAGCCTAACCAAACTTACCCATTTATGGCAATCCGCCAGGTAAGACCCTCTTATCGGTTCCCAACCGTGTCAAGGGTCGTGGAAAAAATAATAAAATCCGTTTTTTTTAGAACTGATAAGAACCAGTAACCACACTCTAAATGACAGATTAATATATTTTAAACAACCTGATCGGTTCAAACCAAACCGATAAACCGTTTACAAGTTCCACACAGAAAAGAAATCAATGTAAAACCTATCTAGTACTCACAAATACCACAGAAAGAGTCTGAACCGACCGGTTGCGGTTTAATTTCGGTCGAAAACTGAGAAAAACAATACTTTAACCGACAAAATGAACCGAGCAGAAGGAGAAATTTCCGGAGTGACTGTTCAGTGAGGCGGAGTAAAGAATCTGACGGTTTGAGTTTGAGGAACAACAGACAGTTTCAACTGAGCTCGAGCTCAGCGTTCCATGCCTGGCATGGAAAGTTAACTCTTTCACCTCCGGAGCAGTTCGAAGGTTGGGACTCACTGCATATGTCATAATATAGCAAGACTTCATGTTGTTTGAAGAACCTGCACAGACTTTGTAAGTGTTTTTTGTTTTTTTCTGTATGCTTCAAGCTGCCTGTTGTCTCGCTATTGACTTTCCCAGGAGCAACGGGAGCATTTTTGTCTTTACAGTTTCTTTTTAGCCACTTCATCAGTGGCCTAATCAAACTTCCTTTTTTCATTACTTTTATATTTTTTTTAATTTGTGAGGAACTTCATCTTTAGAAGCTTTATTTTTTGTCTGGGATCTAGAGGGTTCCTCAGCACCTCTGCTTACATCTTTATTATTAGTACTTTTGGATGGCCCCTTGTTGGAAGCCTTTGATTTATCCCAGCTATCATAATCAAAGGTTGTCTGCTATGTTTGCCAATTTAAGCAAAGCAAACCAGTTCTGGACCTTATGAACTGAGTGCAGGTTTCTGTGAAAATGCCAATGGCCAGTCCTGCCCCAGTTAATTAACTCTGTCTACTGCAAGTGCCTTTTTTTTCCGGTTGTAGAACTGGGATCTATGTCAGTGCCAATCTTTATAGAAAATCCAGTAATACTGGTCAACTGTGCACAGGTTACTGTTGAACCCTTACGGACAGTCCTGTGACAGATGATACCATAGGTCCAGCTTCCTTATATATCCATGGGTTTCTTGTAATTGCCAATCCTGAGAGAAAACCCCAGGTACTGTTGAGGTCTGAATTCCAAAGGGGTTCTTCGTGGGAAAGCCGTGAGGTCTGAGGTAAAAAACAAACAAACAAGGCAACTGTCTCTTAATTCGTCGGTTCCTTCAAGAATTTGGTCAAAAAAAGAGAGGAACCATCAAAATGAAGCACCCGTGATAAAAATAGCGTCAGAAATGAACAGCTGCAGTAAAAATAAAGTCAAAATAGCGTGGGTGCACTAAAAATAGAAAATTAGCACGGGGCCAACGAAAATGTAAAACTTTCACTCAACACACTATTACAAATCAAATATAAGGAAAACTTTACCTAGATAAGCACTAGGAGGCTGTCAACAAGGAAAGTTGAGAGGCACCTCAGGGGCAATGTTGCTCAGTCCAGTGCAGAAAAAATTCTGAACCCTTCAGCAGCTCTCACTCAGCTCACTTCCCTTCCTGTTTTTTGATTGGCTATGGCCCTAAGCTCATTTAAATAAAAATTCTCTTAAAGGTACACCTCTGGGGCAGTTCCACCTAGCCAGCTAACTGCTAAAGCTACTGATGTTAAAGGACTCCTGGGGTAAGAATACAAGGATTCTTTTTTTTCATACTAGTTAGTACCTGGTAAAAATAAAATAATGAAAAAGGTAAGTAAAAGAAGTGCATAAAATTATTGTCACTGTATCAGAAGGCCCCAAACCTTCATTCTGTAAGATATATACTTACTAGGCACATGTTCTTTAAACAATGGAAGGGTAGCAGAAACAACTGTTGATGAAATCACAGTGAATCTAGGCAGCATTCTAACCAGAGCAGTGGTTTTAAACTGCACTGTGTTCTATCGTATCTTTTTTGTAGTTATGGCCAAGTATGTCATTTTATCTAGATCTGGTAATGTGTATTTGTCCTGTATTTTTTAACAGCATGTACATTGTACTTCTTGAAAATGTAACAAAATGCAGTTTTATAAACCTTTACAGCTTAAAACATTTTTTTCTGAAAGGTTTACATTTGAAAATGTGTGGTATAACTGGACATGCGGTGGCCTGACTGAGAATATGCCATTTATCTTCGAGTGAGTAGGAAGAACGGTCATGCCCTGTCAGTCACTGACATAAATGGCACATTCTGAGTTAGGTCAGTGTGCATCCCCCTACTCATTGCACCATCTAACCTCCAGGAAAAAACAGGTTACTCACCTGTAATAGTAGTTCTAGGAGTGGTATATGTTGTTCATCCACACTTACTGGCATGTCACCTTCCCCTTTAAATCTTGCCGGAAGTCTTCAAGCTGGCTCCTCCCATCCACCCGGGTGGTATACACCTCGGCTCCGCCCCAAGACGCCAGATCTGAGTCAGCTGTAAGCCAGGTTGTGTGCGTCCGCAGCTGGGGATCTGGTGTCAGGTCATCCGTCCGGGAGGGAGACCCGACGGTACCGTACCCACCTCCTCCATGTCACCCGGGAAAGAAGGACTACAATCCCCGGGATCCAGCAGAGGAGATGCTGGCACCTCAGAGTGCAACGAGTGTTGCGGCGAGCTCGGGACGACAGATAGGCCTGAAGGGTCTGGCGTCTGCTCTAACGCCGAGCGGACATCGGAGAAGCCTGGTCTGCATGTCCGCGGGGAGATGTGGGAGGACTTCATCCAACGACCCGAGAAGGGCATGGAAGAAGTGTGCCATGACGGCCGAACTTGCCTGATGAAGGCCCAAAGAGGATGCCGCATAGACCTTCCACCCCGAGTGGTCAAAATACTTGGACTCCTTGTCGGGAGGTCAGTCAATGTCGGCAGAACTAACAGTACGCCTGAACACAGAGGCAGTCACCAGGCTCTCGGCCGAAGGGTGCTCTGTGAACCCGGCAAGGGACCCCATGGGCACCACACACTTGCGGGCCATGCGGGCAGATGGTGCTGGACATGAGGCAGGATGCTGCCACAGTTAGAGTGCCGGAAAAACGATGGCCTCGGCCAGACGAAAGGCCTGTGTCGGAGTATCCCCTCTCTTGAGGATATCTGTGAGAGGGTACTCCGCCTTTTTCTGGATGGGTTCCAGGGGCATCCCTGTGGAATCAGAGAGGAGACGAAGGATCCCTTGGAAGGAGGAAGGACCTTCCTCCATCCCTGTGCCGATGGACGACTTATCGTCCAAAGAATGAGTGTGAAGCCTGGTGACATCAGAGTCTGAAGAGTCGAGGTACAGTGGCCTGCTGCCTAAATCACCCTCGACCCACCGAGGGCAGGCCGGGGTGACCCTGACTGACAGATGTTGGGGAAGCCTGGTATTTGGTCGGTCCTCTTTGGAAGGAGCCCTTCCCACAGGCTGCTTAGGCGGCGGCTCCACCACTATCGGTGGAGAGACTGCTATAGGCCAAACCAGAAAACGGGCCGGCCTCCACGGGCGCAGGAAACAAAGGCTTTGGTTCTGAGGGGGTCAGCTTCGGCCTAGGAGGCAAAAGCTAAGTAATGGCTGGAGCAGGAGTTGAAGTCGGCTTGTACCCGGATAAAATCAGCTGTTGCCACGAGGTCCTCATAGCGCCGACAGAGTTTCCGTTGGAGCCTCTCCTCATCCAAGGAGGATGAGGACGACGTAGTGGCGTCGCCTCTTTTTCGAATGCTTGTGGCTCTTCCTTGGTCGTCCGGAAGAGGGGGTTCTAGATCTCGACTGAGATTGGACAGGCCGACTAGGTCGCTCGGGGGACACCGGCAGGACCGGTAACAACCAGGGATCTGGAATCTGGGTCCTCGACGGGGACTCCAGCAGGCTGGGTCTCCTCATCAGGGAAGACAAGGACCGAAGTCCTTTCCAAGGAGACGTCGACAAGGGCCGGTGACAGTGGATCGATGGGGTCAAGGACAATCTCGACCTCATCGGTCACATCCTCGGTCGGCTGGCCTGATAGAAGGTCCATGAAGCCTGCGGCCGAGGAAGTGATCTCGACCAAGGTCGAGACCGCATGCTCCTGGGACTGAGACCTCTATCAGTCCCAAGAGCGTCTTTGCCGAGATGAAGACGTGCTCGGTTCCTTATCTCTCTTATGAGATTGGGAGGAGTGTGAGCCCACGGGCGCCTCTCCCCGGGTGGGGAGAGACTGGCACAACTCCTTGAAGGAACCTGAGAAGGTGGAGCCTAGGTTGAGTGGATTGAAAAAGCTTCGATTGTCCGGAGTGCGGACAGCTTCTTCTTCAAACGCCTTCATGCATTCCAGCTGCTCGGCGGAACCAGCGGCCGCAGAAACCGCCCACCTAGCCTCCTTGGACTTCACCGGGGGATTCCTTTTCTCCGGTCTCCCCAACTTTAAACGTGCCAGGTGGTCATCCAGAACGTTGGGATGGAAGGCCAAGCAAAAGCTGCAAGAAGAGGTGTCATGGCCGACACCTAGGCAGTAGATGCACATAAGATGGGGATCGGTGCGCGACATCTTCTGTCCGCAAGGACACCGGCAAAATCCTGGAGAAAATTTCTTTTCCATGATCGAGGATGCAAAAGCACGATCGCTAACTCGGACAAGTTTTAATTTCGGTAAAACTGAAGTATTGAAAGCCAGGGCCTACGAAATGTGTGAGCACGAGGGAGGCAACCTGCATCTTCCAGCGGAAAGGAAGATCTGGCGTCATGGGGCAGAGTCGAGGTATATACCACCTGGGTGGGTGGTAGGAGCCAGCTTGAAGACTTCCGGCAAGATTTAAAGGGGAAAGGGACATGCCAATAAATGTGGATGAACAACATATCCACGATCCTAGAAAAGGTTCTTCTGGAGGTTTAATATGTCACAATCATGGTCCATGACTTCAGAATGGGAACTGATGCAGATTACATCAGAACAGCGCTTCTGCACTGAAGAAAGCTGCCAAACTCAAAGCAAAATATACAATTTATCTCCAGTGGTAAGGAGACAAGACTTTCATAATGAACACATAGCTTCCTCACTTATGAATTAGAGTAGTGCCCCCTCACACTTACAGATAAATTCCACATTTTGAGTCAGACCATTGTTCATCCTCTATTTCTCCCCCTCATTCTTTTTTTTTTTTTATCAGTAAGATTTTATTTTTTTCAAATACATATTCACAAAGAACATTAATTGAATTGCATATCTAACTTTAGACTTCAAATTCAAAACTTTCCATTTTAAAAGAGCAGTTATATACTCTTTAATAGAATACATTACTTAAATAATCCCTATATGCTTTCTGACTATTTATAAAAACTAATATACAAAATGCATACATTTATCAATTGTATGAAACAATAGGTTATATGTTACCCTGAATCCTGAAAAGAAGTTCAGTGAGTATATTTTCAAGAGAAGAAAGACTGAATAAAGAAGTAAAGTAAGATAAGATGAGAGAGGAAAAGAAACATTTATATATAAAGAAACCTAAGGATCTATTTAACTGTACTAAGTATTCCACACACAAACAGAAAGCTGGAGAACTATCCAAATCTCCCCAGTAAAATGAAATGGAATAGGAATAACATCTAACCGTAGTCTTTACTACTGAGGATATCTGCATGAAAACAGGATCTCTGTGTTTCAGACTCCAGGTCATCCTCTTGCTGTTCTCACTGCTGACATCATAATCCTCAGTTTGTGAGACCACAGTAATTTCCATAGCAAAAGATTGTGATGTCACAAACAACATTATGACTTCAGCGGGTGAAAATCCAGGAGAAGCAGATTAAGTTAGACACACTGGCCCAGATATTCAAAAGGGTTGTGCACGACGCAAACAGCGTTGCGCCATTCGCAACCCACTGATGCGCCCCGGCGCGATATTCAAAAGGGAAAAATGTGTGGCACAAATCCCGATGCGCCGGGCCGCATCAGTAATGTATGCAGGCATGGGGGGGCTCCATGATAACCTGCACAGCCCGATATTCAGCCCGGGATGTGCAGAGCCATGCATGCTAAACTCTACTCTGCGCCCAGCACAAAGTTAAGCCAAAAAAGGAACAACTGATGGCCACCACAGGTGAGCTGCCATATTGTAGGGGCGAACACGGCAGTTGTCACCCGAGTTCTGGCTGCACCTGGTAGCGCCCCCCCCAATGCCCGATCACGGGCATCTGTAAAACCGAAAGACTTCCAATATCCCTGGTTGTCCAGTGGACCTCCATCTGCCCAATCGCGGGCATTTGTATAAAATAGAATAAGTCGTCCTATATCCCTGGTGGTCCAGTGGACCGCTCTCTGCCCGATCTCGGGCATCTGTAAAAAAAAAAAGTCCTATATCCCTGATGATCCAGTGGACCACTCTCTGCCCGTATCGCGGGCATCTGTAAAAAAAGTCCTATATCCTGGTGGTCTAGGGTACCCTCCCCACCCGCCCACTGAGCCCCACCGCTGCTCCTCCCGTTAGCGCGGGCGCAGCACCCCACCGCCTGCCACCCGGTGATTGACATCTCGAGGAGCTGCACTCCATTGGTTCACAGTGTGAGCCAATGGGCGCAGACTCTATTGTTGTTATACATTCCAGATATGTGAATGAATCATTCATCATGCTGAATGTAGTATGTTACGCCTCATTGGCTCACGCCAGAACCAATGGGCGGCAGCCTCACCGAGGTGTCAGTCGGGCGCATGGATGGGTGCTGCCGCCTGCCAGCTGACTGGGGGAGGGGCGGTGGGGCCCAGTGGGCGGGTGGGGAGGGGTACCCAGACCACCAGGGATATAGGACTTTTTTTTTTTTTACACAGATGCCCGCGATCAGGCAGAGAGTGGTCCACTGACCACCACCAGGGATATAGGACTGTTTTTTACAGATGCCCAGATTAGCAGAGAGCTGGTCCACTGGACCACCAGGGATATAGGGCTTTTTCTTTCTTTTTACAGATGCCCGAGATCGGCAGATAGAGGTCCACTGACCACCAGGGATATTGACGGGATCTTTTTAAACAAATGCCCGCGATCGAGCTGCAGGGGGCATCAGTCCCCAATGGCTGCTGCCTGGCAGGGCGCCAGGCGCAAGTCGTCGGGGATCGGCGCACCTGCATGCAAATGGGGCCATAATGACATGCAAATGGCCCCATGTGCACCTTGCATACATTATGGCCCCATTTGCATGTCAACTTTTGAATATCGTGGTTGCTGTGCATGGCGCAATGGAACTTGCGCTAGCGCATCTCCATGCTCCACTCTGGCCACTTGCGCTGGCGCAGTGCCACTGCGCCATGCACACTGGGGGTGGCAAGGGTGCGATATTCAAAGCTGCTGAGCGATGGCGCAGCTCCTTTGAATATCACTTAGTCCACACCCCTGCGCAGCAAAGTTGAGCTGCGCCCAAGCTTGCACCACAGCCGGGCGCAGTTTGAATATCTGGGACACAGAGTCTGTTTTCATGCAAAAGTCCTCAATACTAACGAACAAGGAGCGATACCAGAAAATTAATGACACTGAATTGAATCCAAATATATTTTTAAAGTTTTCCTGTACACTGGAAAATCTCTTTACGGAAAGCCCAGTTTTTTTTTTGGGGGGGGTGGGGGAAGACTGGTGACTGAGTTGCTCAAAGTAACATAGTAGGTAGTAGCATAGGAATTCAAATCTGGGTCTCAAGGTTTACATAACCGTGCAGCAACGCTGGCTCCCCTGCTGGTTAGGAGGTATTTTGGATTCTACGCCCCTTCATTCCTTGGGCTTTGACTGCCAATAGGAGTGCCAACTAAAGCCGAATGCGGTGGTGGTCCGGTTGTGAATCCCTTACATTAGGACCTGAACTGTACGTTTCCCACAGACCACGAAACAGGAACCAGAGGATAATGGCTTTCAGCCATTCAAACACCACAAACTACATGCGCACACTCAAAAAGAGCCAGTGCTGGCAGTAAGAAATGGTCAAGGATCCAGCTTACACAAGAACACTACACTCACAAAGCATAAATCAAGAACAATTCCAAGGTACAGAGGCACAGAGATTTATTTAAACAACAAAAAATTGAAAGGCAGTGATAAACCCCGGCAGCAGCCCAAAACACACTCTGTCAAGGGGCAGGGCAGGACATCACCAGGTCTGTTTATAAAAGACCTGTGTAAAAGTACAGTGTTCAAACACAATTTAAACATGTAAATGAAATTTAATACATTTGGAACCGTGGATGTCCAGACCAACTGGCTGCTAGAAAGACAATTTATTGAACATAAAAATATACCCTGACAGATCAGAGTGAAAAGTGGATAGTATTAAACTTAAGAACTTAAAATTTAAACTATTAACTTTGTTAAGAGAATATATATAAAACCCCAATTATTGTGCGACTTGCAGCCACCTATCAATCTTTGCCACATTCACACGGTGAAAAGCTTTGCAACCCACTGCCTATCCACTAAGTCCCCGGTTCCGGCATCACTAACATCGACTACCCAAAAGAGCTGCTATGCTCTTTTATTTTTGCTCATATTTGCCTTTTTTTTTTTTTTTAAATCACTTGCTTCTCTGGCGGCCAGTCTGACCCCTTCTGGGGACACCCCACAGCTCCATCACTGACCTTTTCAGGGACTTTCTGTCCCACTACTTATCTAGGAACAAAACTGTGGTCACCGACTTGTCCCATCTGTTGTATGAGAGTATGACCTCATGAGACCAGACATCTTCCTCCTGGTTTTCTCAGAGGGTACTGACATGCAATGACACATACACATGCATGCCAGCATCCACTGACTGCCATTCTCCCTTTTCTTTACACGCCTGCTGCAAGGCCCAAGTGACAGTCAACAAACAAGAGGTCGCCGGCCCCATGATGCTGAGGACTGAGGCGCTGGATGGCACACCTCGCGCTGCACCAGCGACCTCGGTTTGGAAAAGAGCCCAGGCGCCGGGGGTCGGCAGGGGAAGAAGAGGATTGAGAATCCAACAGACTGCTCTCCTCTCCCAAAGGGAGGGCAGTGGGTTGTCCGGCATCTCAGTGACCCCCGCTGGAGATCGAGGGCACTGCAGGACGTAGGGCCAGATGTGTGGAGAGCATGGTAGTCGTCGGCAGAGTTGCCATGCGCCATGGCGTCACTGCACGCCACACCTGGGAGGGAAGAAGGGAGCTTACAGGGAAAACAAACAAGAAAACCCCTTGGCCCCAAATAGGCGATGGCCCCACAGTGCCTGGCTGCCAGACATCTAATACTGGACCTCCGCCTCTGCCCCTTCGATCTTCCCACAGACCTTAGGGCCATGGGTCCCATGGGGAGACAGTAATGTACTTGAAGAAGACGGGGTCACAGTGGGTGGTAGAGCAGCAAGGTGAGTTGGGAGCCTAAGAGAGTTACGGGTCCCCGAGGCGAAAAATAGAATTGTGAAAAAAAAAACAAAAAAAAACCGAGATCATATCATCCCCCATCCTGAGGGAGGAGAGCTGTTCTTAGAATCTTAGATCCTCACTCCTCTGGCTGGTCTCCAAGTAACTGGAATTCATTCCCGAACCTGGGTCACTGGCGTAGTGAGCACCAGTGCCACTGTTGCATTACCAGGCCAGCATAATTCTGACTTTTTTTATTAGGCTGGTAGCTATCAGCCAAAATAAGCTGCTATTTTTGTGTAAAGCTTCTTATTTGATGTCACTGCTATTAAAAAAATTGCTTCTCCCAACTCTCATCCTTGCAAATTGGAGACAGAGATATCAGCGCTACCCCAATGCAACGGTGTGTCAAGGGGAACCAGGAAGTAGTGCTACCTGTGGACAGTCACAGAGGCACATTACAATAGAACCCGTAGTTCCATTTTTGGTATACCATGAGGATATTATCATGACATACCAAAAATGAAACATGCCCAATTACAATAGGCACCTATGCCTGCCCACTAATGGCATGGCTTTGCTTTTGTTTCAATCTATAAATAAATGTCTATTCTTCACGTTTCTCCCCCTTTGGAGCCACAACTGGCAACTACCTGGCCCAGAAAACCACAGAAATTTCACTTGTGTCACAAGAGTACTAGAGGCCATCATTCTAACATATGTGGATTGATTTTCTTCACTTTTCCTATTTCTTCCTCTTCTCATGTACACTGCAGCCCTCATCTAAATCTACATCAATAATGGGACTCAAAAGTGCTCCCTAGCTTGCCACAGGGGTCAATGAGGGAGCAAAAAGAGGCCATATATTGCTGGCCCGGTGGTGCTGAGGGTTGAGGCGCTGGACGCCACACCTCGCGCCACGCTGGCGCACCTCGTGTTCGGAACGGGTAACGGGTTGTTAGGGGTTGGGAAGGATCGACGTCCGTGGATCGCCTCCTTCCCCGGGAGGGACATCAGTTGTTGGTGTGTGGCTGCCCCCTGGTGGCGGCTGGGGAGCAGCTCCACCAACGCTGCACTCACAAGGGGCTGGAGGAGGCAGACGCCGGAAGGAGCGTGAATGGAAGCGCGTGCGCTCCATCTTTTGGCGTTGTCGCATGCCTCCTCCAGCACGGGAATTGCATTCTAAAATCCCCACTGGCAGCATGAAGGCTGCTTGCTGGCGCAGCCAGAGTCCCCTGCAAGTCAGCTCACTCCAGGTGCGTAGCGAGGAGGTATGAGCTCTGTCCAGGACTGGGGCTGCTGCCGGCCCAGACGTTTAGATGTTTTTTTGGAGGGGGGGACCAAGTGCACAACCTCCCCCCAGCCATGGTGCATAAAGAAATGATCAAAAAAAGAGAGGCCATATGCTTCCTCACTCAGGAAACACAATCTCTGTCACAGGCCACCAAACATGCAGTGCCTCAGGCTTGCTCGCAAAAGCTGGGTCACCTGCACGGTAGCATGATGTGTTACTGCTGGATAGACGGGGTAGCCCAGTTTTGCTTTGATCTTTTTAACCAAAATTGGCAACTCCCATCAGCTGACAGGAGTCATCAGCCTGCTTTTAAACAGGTTTGCGCTGATTCTCCAATATCAGTGCGTCATTGCACTGCAGACAGCTTGTACAATGAAAAGGAAAACAAACTCCATCTTACTGAAAATAGTACCAAAATCACAATTTAAAATAACACAATATATTCTTCCACATACAGGGTAAATAGCATTTTCTTCTTCTTTACGCCACCTCTTTTTTTGACTTAAAACCTGAGACCATACAGCTGTGCTGTTAAACCAAACAGCTTTGTTTTCTCGATGGGATACCTCCAGTGGTACATGCATTTGGGTGATTACCTCACTTAAACAGCAGGTATACATGTCAGTAAACCTTACAAAATGTGTTACATTGCCTGGAGGTCACCTCTTTGAAAAAAATCACTGGTTTCTAATGGGTTTTGCAGTATATTCTGCCTAAGCTTCTATGAAGTCTGCATACAAAGTCATGAGGTTATTTTTCTGGCATAGTATACTTCTTATAACATACTGCTTAACCATGACAACTACTGTGATGTCACAACATGGCAAAGGAAAGCACACATACAATGAAGAGGGGGAGGAGTCCATGGGATCTTGCTGCAACTGGATCCCCCCTCCACCCCATTGGACTACCATTTGTGCTTTTATTGGCATCTTCCAATTTATTTAACGCAGCAGTTACTCTGACAAAAAGTAACCATATAGGTTTATTTTTCTGCAATAATGTATTTCTGACATCCTTTGATTCGTCTGTGTATATTTAATTCCCTAAGATAATTTGACATTTTTTTTTCTTTGTTTAGCATTTTTGTAATCAATGACTCAAGTAAATAACAATGACTGCCACCTACAATTTATAAAAATGCCTTCTGTGGAGGTTACTTTTAAACTGCCTAAACTAGGTTCATATTTAGGCTCTATCGGGCTAGTGCTACAGTACCAAATGTATCTGGTGGCAAACAGTGCAGCACTACACAAAGATGTTTATTTCTGTTCATTGTGGGTGTGGCAACAGAATAGGGGGCTTATTCTATGAACAAATACTGCTTCTTAAAACCAATCTAAAGGAGTGAAATTAAGTACTTTCTTCACACAACAAAATTATGGCTGTCACCGGCTGCTCTGCAGTGGACCTTGCTGGAGTTTAGAGCAGTAAGCTGCAAACTTGGAGACCTGCATTTGAATCCCAGAGCTGCCCACCTGCATACTGTGTGACCCTGAGCAAGTCACTTAACTTCCTTGTGCTCCCAGGTCACATGTGGAAACAAGCTCCGGCTTAGTGTGCCCTTCCTGGTTAAACAACTTCCCCCTTGCATGCTTCCAACAGATTCTGTTGGGATGAGCAGAAGGGAACATCGTGGAGTCAAGGGACAAAAGCCATATTTTTCTTACACACAAGCTAATTTCTTCTTAAATCTAGTTCAAATAAAACAAAGTTTCAAAACAGAACCGAAATGCTGCAGCACAATGAAGGGGAGGCCCAACTAATGAAGCCCCTGTGAACCTCCTTTTTGTCACATGGCTACTTTAATTAAACTGCCACATCTCAGAAAAAGGAGGAGGAGGATGGCACCGCTTTCCTTTTGCTGAAGTTGAAAGACAGTAAGGTAAGGGTGAAGGAATAAGATCATTCAAAGTATTTATGTCAGGAAGAAATTCCAAGTAGTAAAAAAAAAAAATTGTCTAACCTACGTAAACATAAGGCCAATCACAAAATGTAAAACTATTTGCCATTTAGATGCTTATAAGGCCCACTGGTTGGCAAAAGAACCCACAAAAGATGGAGCTGGGGGGGGAGGGCCCTGCAGTGGAGCTGAACAGTAAGAGGTGATGTCACTGACTGGCAATAAGTTTGTCTTCACCCATCTGTGACAGAACCAGTTACTGGGAAAATGTGCTGCAAGCCTTCAGGACCACTGTACCTTGATACATTTTTATTAGCTAGAATCCGTTTGGCCGTTGCTATCAATCTGATATCTTGTGCAAAGTATCTCAGTCTGGGAAGCTTCTTATTCACATGCTTCTCTTCCCAGGGACTGTAACTAGGAGTAGCCCAGCACTACCAATCTTTTTTTTTTTTCCCAATCAGTAGTATATCTCCTGGTTTGCCGATTAGACCCATTTTGGTCTGGTCTCCCTGGCCCATATCCTGGCTTCTCTAGACTTAGTTATTAGTTACCATTTATCCTCTGTCAGAGGATCCTGGAGAGCCCAGTCCCCAGTGTGAGGCCTGCAGGGCACTGGGCTTTTATCCTGCCCTGGTTGGGGTTTTCCTCTGATTTTCTCCCTGGGCCCACGGTGTGTGCAACGATGCGCTGTACAAGCTCTGCCTCCACAAAGACTCCCCCGGCATCAAACTGGAGTGACACCTTCCAGGACGTTCTACTGCACTGCTACCAAGAACCTCTACATGGCAAACACCTAGAGGATGCATGTATCTCCCTCCATGAGGGAGAACTGTCCATGGGACGTATAATCCTCCACCCCATGGCATCCCCAGAGCGACTCGTGTCCGTTTCTAGCTCGGTTGGTCGCCAATGTGGCAGGAGATTAGATGCCCAGTGCCTCAAACCTCCCTACCACTAGGCCAAGGACTACTAATCTTATCTTTCTAATTCCTCTGGCAATTTAACTGCTTCTGCTCTTATCCACTTTTACATCCTCTCACAGAAAATAGTGAAACCAGAAACAGTCCATCCATCCATTCCATGGAAGCAAGCAAGCACAACATCTTTCTAAATACTGTGTCAATAAAACAAGTCTTGACTGCCAACACTCCACCTAGGAAAAAGTCAAACATTCCTATACATTTTCAGTTCAAGGCTAATATAACATCACAAACCGTTTACATCTTAAAGACATGAACTGGAAAAGGCTAACTAACCAACATCCCCGTCATTCACAGCAGCTGTAAAACATGGCCAATTATTGATGAAAGCATTGATACACCCCAATCCTTTAAACCTTGTTTATTTCATAAGCCCTATTTACCTTGCTGGGGGCAAGGAAGCGAGTGGCCTTGGAAGAATTTGGTCAGAGTATCTGAACCCTTCTGCTTGTTTCAGTTAGATTCCTGGTAGTTTTTCAAGAGCCACAAATCAGGCTGGATCTGGACTTTAAAGAGGGGGCCGGTAAAAATATCACAGTTGGCACCAAGAAACCTCAATTCCCCAACATGCAAAAAGAAAACAACGTCTAGCCATTCTTTTCTTAGTACCTAAGAAAATGTAATCCTGGTCCTTTACAGTTCAGTTTATCCCATTGCTATTTAGAAGCAGAGGTGACAATCCTCTGCTTCTGAGATCACAAATAATTACTATGTTACATACATTATTTACAAACTAAATAAGTCTTTAGCAACTACAACAAATGGAAAGGACCTAAGCGCATGTCTCTGTCACCCTGGCTTTTGACACAAATACAAAGGAGATGGTTAAAAAAAGTAAATTACTTGGATGTTATTTTCAAACACATCAGGAGTAGAAATGTAGATGTGATCCTACCATTATTTACTTCCCTGGTAAGGCTGCATCTCGAATTATGTGCCCCAATATGCTCACCCCAGAATACCAGTGGTATTAAACGGACAGAAAAGGTGCAAAGTTCCAGCCTTCCAGGACTGACTAAATAAATGTAAAATCTTAAAGATATGTCTTATGGAGAGAGACTGAAGCAGTTGGACCTATACTCCTTACACTAACGAAGACAGAGAGGCGATCTGTTATGTATATAAGGCCTTTCAAAATGAGGCCCTATGGGAGACAAAAGGACTGTGCAAAAACAATACTGAAAGGAAAACTAGATCTCATGATTTACATTTAAAAGGAGAAAACTTTAAGACAACAAGAAGAGGCAGATGGTTTTCAAAGAAAGTAGTGGCACCATGAAACTCCCTACCAGAAGCTATTGTTTATAGCAATGATATGGACATGTTTAAAAGGTCCTTAGACAAATATATCGGAAACTCTAGATTCGAATACTACCACTGATATGTGGGGAGTTATTAAAGGCTAACGCCAACTAACTCGACTCCAATTCTATGATTCTAAGTCCATTATTCTATGGAGCAGATTGTGAAGTTACAAGCAGCGGAAGTGCTGCTCTCAGCTCCTGAACAGCAAGAGGACAAACTGAACTGTAAAGTAGAGATGTTACTAAGTTTTACTTTGCCGGTGAAGTTGTGAAATTCACCTCTACAAAAAATTTTGCAAAGTTCCCACTTAGCAATGAGTTTTCCTGGTGAAGCGGCACTTTTTCGGTGAAGTCATGGCTCACTGCCAACTTTGCCAGAGAATTTGCATGACTTTGAAAAAGTGCCACTTCTCCTGCCAAAAACTTAGCAAAGTTGGAATTTTGTGAAGCTGGCAAACTTCTCAAATTCACAAAGTAAAGTCTGCCTACTTTGCACATCTTTACTGTAAAGGACATGGGTCATGTTTAATTTTTAAAGAACAAATTGGTTTGAAATTCAATGTTATTTTATTATATAATTGGGATCTGTTGAAATTGATTTCTTTTACTGGTGTCTACAGCCTCTCTAAGTCTCATCTGAAGGTTCCTCCCCTTGAAAAAAACAGAAGACCCCAAGAAACCACATAGGAGTTTAGTATCTACTCTGGCAGTCAATCAAGGCAGAATGTTAAAAAAAAAAAAAAAAAATCCAAAAAACACAATACTGTGAAAGAGTATAGTGGGTGACAGATTACTTCAACACAAGGATACCGATAACTTACATTTTAGGTGAGTGCACTTGAAAAATTTTTAAGTCATGCTTCTCTACTCTTACTCCTCGTCTCCATTTGTGTAAAGTCCTTTCACACCCTGGAAGTGCCCCAATCTGCCAGATGTTAAAAGGGCCCTAAAACAACAACTGACCCTGAATTTTTTTTTTTTTTTTAATATATCTTGAAAAAGAGTCCAAACCAGAAGTGCGTGAGTCTTTACCAGTTACAGACTGCTGGGAAATCTTCCCCAGCACTCAGGCGATCTCTACCGTTAAACTCTGGTCTCCTGCTGGTGAACATTTTTCACAAAACCTAGCATTGGATCTATCCAGTCACCTTCCAGTAAACAAGCTGATGCTGCTGAGCTTGCATCAGTGACAAAGATGGGACACTCAGGCTATCCTAGCATACTGCAGCATTGCAATGCACAGCCCAGAGGACACAAAACACCACCTCTCACCCCTGTCATGAGGTGGTGGTTTCTCTGCATTCTTCTCCTGAACATAATGCAGTTTTTACAGTTGTGGTTTCAAGCAACAGTGGACATGCACCTTTGAAGCACACTGTGAAGAAAACTGAGCTAGGTGATGTTACACAGTAAAAAGTGGTGGTGGAGTACTGTTTAAAATCTGAAACAAAAGTTTAGCTTTTCTGATTCAGGAGCCAGGAGAACATCAGTTTTCTAGGTTTGGGTCTCTTGGAGTGCATGATGCGGAGAACCCGGGGTGACCGCCACACTTTGATGGTGCGGTCATCACTGGCAGTGAGCAGTAGTTCCTGGTCAACGGGACTGAAGCAAACAGAGTTCACCACGTCTCCATGCTGCAGCTTGGCCAGGCAGATGTTGTAGTGGCGGTCCCAAATGTAACCATGGCGATCTCAGCACCACTGCCAAACAAAAGCAAAAATACAAATTTAGTTTTATTTACCAGGTAGGTGTGTTGCTCAGAGGACCATTTTCAGGCACAACCCGGCCCATCAAGATGGCACAGAGGGCATAAATGCAGTACAAAACAAATTACAAGGCAATTTGGTAACACACTAGCAAAGAATAGATACATACATAAATTTAATCAGCAGACATTTTCTTCTTGGAGGCAAATGGACTGCAGGACCACTGGCAGAGGCCATGTTAAATCTCATAGATTTCTTTGACCGGGTGATGAGGGAGGTGGATCAGTGGCCTTTGACACTGTGCTGCACAGGAGGCTAACAAAGAAACTTAGCAGCCTGGGGGTTGGGGAGAACGTGGTAAGCTGGGCATCAACTGGTTGAAGGACAGAAGGCAGAGGGAGGTGGTAAACGTCAGACACTAAGGGGGCGTGAGAGTGACCACTAGGGTGCCACAGGGATCAGTACTGGGACCAGTCCTTTTCAATGTCTTCCTAAGTGGCTTTGTTGAACTGGAGGGGAAGGTGTCTCTCTTTTTGGATGATACAAAAGTCTGCAACACCGCAGACACTAAGGAAGGGGTGGCGAGAATGCAAAAGGAACTAGGGAAGCTATACGAGTGGTCTAGGGTATGGCAGGTGGGTTTCAACGCCAAGATGTGCAGCCATGCACCTGGGGTGGGGAAACCGGCAGCTGTGAATAAGACGGGGGTACTTACAGTTGCCAAGCAAGAAAGGGACCTTGGGGTAATCATATCTGATAATCTCAAGGTGGCAGGGCAGCGTGACAAGGCGGTAGGTGAGGCTAGTGGGAAGTTGGGGTGCAAAGGGAGGTGGATTTCTAGCAGAAGGGAGGTGCTGTTCCCACTGTATCACTCACTAGTGAGACCCCGCCTACAGAGAGTACTGTGTCCAATTCTGGAGGCTGCACCTGTGCAAGGACATTGACAAGGTGGAAGCGATCCAGAGGAGGGCTATCAAAATGGTGCAGGGGTTGCAAGAGAAACCATACAGGGAGCGGCTGCGCAAGCTCAACTTGTACCCCCTAGAGGAAAGGAGAGCGAATCACATGATTGAGACCTACGAGCACCTCAAAGGGATGAACAAGGTGCAGGAGGAGAGTCTCTTTCAGAGAAGGCGGAGTACCAGAACACGGGAGGCATGCAATGAAGCTGGGGGGAGTTTAAGAGGAATGTGAGAAAATAGTTATTCACAGAAAGGGTGTTGGATGCCTCAAACAGGCTGCTAGATGAGGTGGTGGGGGTGAAGACAGTAGGGGGCTTCAAGCATGTGTGTGATAAGCACATGGGCATAACAGGCAGAGGTAAGGGAGGAGGGAGGGAGGAAGGTACATTAGTGACCAAATTAAAAATTACTCACCTTAGTAATTATGTTTCTTCTAATGGAGTCTTGCTGCATTCTGACTATTGCAGTCAGCTCCAACACTTGAACTGCCCCAGAGAGAGAAGGGTTAAAATACTATGCAAGGCATAGAACGTTGGGCTTGAGCTCGGTTGAAAACTCTGTCTGCAGCATTTTGAAACCCAACCGTCAGATTCTTATGAGCTAAAACTCACTGACTTTAATAATGTGGAAATTGTAAAATTTCTACTAGCCAACTGGCAACAAAAGTTTTTGATTCCTAAAAGACTCAAGTCAGGAAACCCAAAAACCAGGTAATAAAGCATAAAAATTCTTAACTAATCAAACACAAAGCACCCAAAACAACAGAAAGTGGGCTGAAGACACCCTTGGAGTGCAACACTGCACCTGCCCACCCACTTCCCAAAACAGGTTCTGAGACGGGAGGCAGGGAGGGAGGTCAGAATACAGCAAGACTCCATTAGAAGAAACATAATTACTAAGATGAGTAATTTTTTTCTTCAAACAACATGAAATCTTCCTGTATTCTGACTATTGCAGACTACCAAGCAGAACCTACTTTGGGAATAGGCTCTGAAGTACTGCTGTACAAAACCTAGCATCACTCCTAGCCTGGATATCCAGAGAGTAACGCTTGGTGAAGGTATGAACTGTTTTCCAGGTGGCTGCTTGGCAAATTTCTAACAAAGGAATATCCCTGGCCATAGCCAGAGATGCAGCTGTCTCTCTAGTGGAATGAGCCCTCAGGCCTGATGGTGAAATTTTTCCCAGTTTCTCATAGCAGAACTGGATACAGGACACAATCCACCTGGCAATAGTTCTCTTGGTGGCAGGTTTGCCCTCACCTACTTCCCCATAAGTGAGGAACAACTCGAGGGAGTCAAACCTGTGACCCTTTGTACGTGCTATGTAGTAACTAAGGGATCTTTTAACATCTAAACTGTGCAACCTCTGCTCTCCTGAGGAAGTATGATCAGTGAAGAACACAGGAAGAGACAGACTGGTTTAAACGGAAATCAGAAACCACTTTGTGTAAGAGCCTTCTATTGGTTCTAAGCACAACCTTATCTCTATGGAATGAAATTAAGTCAGGTTCAACTGACAGGGCTTGCAATTCACTGATACGTCTGGCAGAGGTAACAGCAACCAAAAACACAGTTTTCCAAGTCAAGTACTTGAGCTCTGCTGAGGACATAGGCTCAAAAGGGGGTTGCATAAGCTGAGCAATGCAAACATTCAAATCCCAGGCAGGAACAGGATCCCTAAAGGGGGGATTGGTATGAAACAATCCTTTGAAACATTTACAGAATACAGGGTGAGATGACAGAGAGGAAGGCTTCCCCACTGACAGGAAGCAGAAACAGCTGACAAATGTACTTTGAGAATAGCTGATCTGAGGCCTAGGCCATTAAGGTGAGCCATATAATCCAGAACTGTAGACAATTCAGCAGTGTCTGGGGATATATGCTTCTTGGAACACCAAATGCTGAATATTTTCCATCTGGAGTTGTAAGTTTTTCTGGTGGCAGACTTTCGAGAAGCTTTGAGAATGTCCAGAACCCCTTGGGACAGATGCAAATTTGCATACTTTAACTCTTCAAGAGCCATGCCTTGAGATTGAGAGACCAAAGATTGGGGTACCAAATCCTCCCCTGAGAGAAGGTTAACAGGTTGTAATTCCTGGGAAGAGACAGGGGAAGATGGACTGCTAGAGACAGCAATAGGGGGTACCAAGGCTGCCTGGCCCAGTCTGGAGCAATCAGAATCACTTTGCAAGGTTGTGACCTTACCTTGACTAGAACCTTGAACAGTAGAGGAAAGGCATATATAAATTTCCCTTCCCAGTTCAAAATCAGAGCATCCAGAGGGACTGAGCCCAAGACTGGGGGTCTGCAGCAAAACAGAGGAAGTTGGTGATTGTCTGTGGCTGCAAACAGATCTATCTCTGGAATGCCCCACCTTGAAAAAAATCACTTTCAACACCAGAGGGTCCAGGGACCATTCGTGATAGCCCTGGGAAATCCTGCTCAATGCATCTGCTACACTGTCCTTTCCTGGGAAGTGGACTGTTACCAGAGAGGTCTGTAGGGAATAAGCCAGGGACCATATTTTCATGGCTTCTGTCCACAAGGCCATAGACAGAGTGCCTCCCTGCTTGTTGATATACCACATGGTGGTGGTGTTGTCTGTCCTGACCTGAACTACCTTATTCTGTACTGACTGAGAGAAAACTTGCAGGGCTAGAAATACTGCCCTGAGCTCCAGGAGGTTGATATGAAGAAGGGATTCCTCAGGGGCCCACAGTCCCTGGGCTGTGAGAGCCCCAAGATGGGCTCCCCACCCCAATAGGAAAGCATCTGTGATAAGGACCACAGAGTGAATCTGACTGACAAATGGAACTCCCTGCCTCAGACTGTCCAGATTCTGTCACCACTGAAGGGCCTGGATAAGGGTCTGAGTAACCGGGACTAGTTTGGTAAGAGGATCTTTCCTTTGGGACCAAAAAGCCCTCAGATGGAACTGAATGTCCCAAAGCTGAAGAAAATGCCTTGCTGGTCGAGAGACCAGAGGGAGGAAGGAAGAGACCAGCTGAGAGATGGCTGTTGCCCTTTCCAGAGGAAGGAAAGCTCTTGCCGTGACTGTGTCTAGCTCTGCTCCTATAAAAGTGAGAAGCTGTACAGGCTCGAGAACTGACTTGGGAAGATTGAGAAGGAACCTCAGGGAAGTGAGAACTTGTTGGGCCACCTGCAGATCTGACTTGACTTGGTCTGGGGACTGGCCCACATGGAGCCAATCGTCCAGATATGGAAAGATTGGAATCCTTTTTCTTCTTAAAAAGGCCACTACTACTGCTAGGCACTTTGTGAACGCCCTTGGAGCTGAAGTTAGGCCAAAGGGCACTGCTCTGAACTGGTAATGGCCTGAGGGCAATTTGAACCTGAGGTACTTTCTGTGGGAGCACCTGATGGGAATGTGAAAATAGGCATCCCTGAGGTCCACGGAGGCTAGCCAGTCTCCTGGCCTTAGAGAGGGAAGAATTGTTCCCAGAGTCACCATTTTGAATTTTGGCTTTAAAAGATGCTTGCTCAGGTATCTCAAGTCTAGGATGGGTCGCCACTCCCCTGTCTTTTGTGGGGTAAGGAAGTACCTGGAGTACAGACATTTGCCCCTGTATGGGGTAGGAACTCTCTCTATGGCTCTTAAGGCCAGTAGAGATGAAACCTCTACGTCTAGAGCAAGGGTTTCTGATATATTTGCAGGTGGAAAGGATCTGGGTCTCATTTCCGGAAAATTTTTGAAACTGAGAACCAGTCCCTGGCTTACTACCTCCAGGACCCACTTGTCTGAGGTAACAGACATCCAGTCCTGGACAAAGTAAGCCAACCTGCCTCCTACCGGAATGGGGGAGTCGACCCGGGGTTGACACATCCAGGTGTCTGCTTGGCAGAAGCCTTAAGCTGAGGGGTGGATGCAGCCCTGCTCATCCCCCTTCTGCCTCTCCCCCTAAAGAACCGCCTCTGAGAAAAGGGAGAAGAGGCCTGCGCTTGGTAGAAAGGCCTGTGAAAAGGCCTGCCCCTGCCCCTAGCTTGCTGCCTTTGAGGAGTTGCCTGCCTCTCCTTGGCCTGGGCACTCCTGTAAGTGGTCCTGTACTCATCCATTTCCTTCATGTAATTCTCTGTCTGCTCCCCAAACAGAGAATTACCCACCACAGGGAAATCCATGGCCTTAGCCTGGGTGTCCTGTGAAAGGCTAGTACATCTGAGCCAAGCCATTCTCTGAAGAGCCACAGATGTAGCCATGACTCTTGATGACACATCACTGGAGTCCACAGAAGCATAAAATTGCACCATTGATGCCACAATCCCATCAGAAGCCACCTCCTCCAGCTCCTTGGCTAGCTGGGGGGAAGCCTGCTTAGCCAGTGCCAGTACAGTGTCCCACCTGGACTTCTGGTACCTGGCTGTATAGGCCATATAGTTAGCCTACCTGAGTCCCAAAGATGATGCCATGTACTGTTTCTTTGCCATGGCATCTATCTTCCTGGAACCTTTGTCTGGGGAGTGTGAAGCCAAAGGAATGTTTGCCTTGTCACAGGCTGCAGCCTGCACTACCCCAACATGGCTGCATTGCTGACAGAAAAACTCTGTATCCGAGCCTGATAAAGTGTACCTCTTGTCCATTCTTCTGTCAACAGGAGGTACAGAGTTAGGACACCTTAGAATTTTTTGTGTCTGTTTCCCAAAGGACTTATAGAGGGGAACATACAGTCTCTTAGACTCTGGGATGTCCATCATCTCAACAAAATCAGGCTCTTCCTGATCCTCCACAGCCTCCTCCATGGGAGGATGGAGGGTTTCAGCCACCTTTCTGTAAAACAGATAGTGGGAAGGGGACTCAGAAAGCCTAGGAGGGGAAACACAAGGTCTGTATGGGGATATGTCCGGTTCCACAGGCACATCCAGACTTTCACCATCACCATCCTCTTCAAAATCCCCCTCCTCTTCAAACTCCGGTTCGTAAAAGTCTTCACGGGAATAATCTTGAACTGGGGGAACCAACCAAACTGAGCCCCTGCCAGAAGGCGCAGGATCGGTCGGAACCGGATGAAGTGATTTAACAATCCGAATCGCTTTGGCTATCTCTTCGGCAGTTGGAACAGGAAGGTCTGGATCCGAACCGGCCGATTTATCTTTGTGCTTTCTTTTAGTAGGAACCGATCCTTCAGGATCAGCTCTCCTCTTGCCCGAAGAAGTATTGTCCTGGTCAGAGGGCACTCCTCCTGGTTCCGTAGGAATCGAACCGGGCTGGCCTTCTGGATCAGCGGATTTTTCGGCCTCCTTATCCCCAAGTCTACCCAACCTTTTTTCCAGGGTAGACTTAGGAAAATTCTTGCAAATTTGGCAGTTTGAATCGAGGTGGTCAAACCCCAGACAGTAAACACAGGTGGTGTGGGGATCGGCCTTAGCAAAGACCTCCCCACACACACTGCAGTGTTGAAACCCAGTGGGCCCGGTTTTTTTCTTGGGTTTCTCAGATATGGCCAACCTAACAAACTTACCCTTTATTCGCAACCGCCATGCAAGACTCCCCCTATCGGTTTCTCACCATGTTACGGGCGATGGGAAAAAAAAACAAAAAAAAACGCTCAAATCACGCTTTTTTTTAAACCGATACGGACCGGTAACCAAACACTAAATTTTCCACAAAAGATCTACTAAAGGATCGGTTCAGCCTCACCGACCGAAAAATACAGTTTTTACAATTTCCACAAAAGAACTACCTAAGTACTTACAGTACCGCAGACAGAGTCCTGAACCAATAAAACGGAACTAATTGCGGAATAATTTCAGACTAACCGACAACTTTAACCGACTTTTTGAACCAGGCAAAGGAGAAAATCTCAGGAACAACTGTTCAGTGAGGTGGAGTAAAGAACATGACAGTTGGGTTTCAAAGTGCTGCAGACAGAGTTTTCAACCGAGCTCGAGCTCAACGTTCTATGCCTTGCACAGAATTTTAACCCTTCTCTCTCCGGAGCAGTTCAAGTGCTGGAGCTAACTGCAATTGTCAGAATACAGCAAGACTTCATGTTGTTTGAATAGGGTCTACCTGTCCTTTTCTGCAGACTAACAGAACAATTACATAAGAACTCACCATAACAGTAGATTTTTGAAGGAATCTCTTTCATCAGGTCACATCTATGAACTACAGTACCACCATAGGTGCCAGGATCACATGGAAGCTTTTTCTGTAGCAGTCTACTAGGGACTGCCCACTCTGACGTCATATGCCGACGTCACCCTGCTATATAAATGTGTGGGCAGCCCCGCTCAAAGATCTACTATGAAAAACCTAAACTCCAGACTAGGTGGGCCAAGCGGTCCTTATCTGCCGTCAATGTCTATGTTTCTCCTTTCTCTGACACACGGTTGCATGAGCCTGTAATCCTGAACACAAAAATCCTGACTGTAGGATTTTGCATTTTTCCATGTTTCGGAGGGTTTTGCCCCACCGCCCCCCAGAATTAATATAATAAACTCAGGGGCAAAATCCCACTGTCGGATATTGTGATTCAGGAGTACAGGCTTGGGCAACCGTGGGTCGGGAAAGGAGTGTCGGTTTTCATAGTGATGCCCTGCTCCCTACTCAGTTCTTTCCCCACCGGGGACCAAACACACTAGGCCCTTCAGTAGGGGAAATGAGAAGAGAGAAAAGGTGCCCTGCCCCTGCAGCAAAAAGGGCTGCAGCAATTGGACAGCCAGTCCAGAGAATGAAAGGGATGGAGGGTGGGATGGCATGACCTGATGAAAGAAATTCCTTCGAACATCTACCTTTACAGTAAGTTCTTACAGAACTGTTCTGTCTTCTTTAGGGATATCTCTTTCATCAGGTAACACCTATGGAACAAGTCCCAAGCAGTTCTGACAGTGAGACAGTCTGGGTGGCGAGAAGGCCGAAAGCCTAAGAAAGAAGGCCTTGTAGCACAGCTAGGCCAAATCCCGCCCGCCTTCTAGAGGCAATGTCCAGACTATAGTGCTTTATAAAAGTGTGGACAGTACTCCAAGTAGCAGCAACACAGATTTATGTGGCTGATACACAGAAACATAGACTTTGGCTGCAGATAAGGACCATTTGGCCTACCTAGTCTGTCCATTTCCCTACCTACTGGATATGCTGCAGATCCTAGTTAATCAACAGCCTATTTCTTCCTTCCCCCCACAAGAATTTCCTTATGTCTGTCCCATGCATTCTTGAATTCTCCCACAGTTTTAGACCCCGCAACCTCCTCAGGAAGGCGGTTCCATGCGTCCACCACCCTCTCTGTGAAAAAATACTTTCTCACATTGCCCCTGAGCCATTCCCCCTCTATCTTCAAATTGTGTACCCTTGTTCTTGCACATCTCTTTTTCTGAAAGATGCTGCCCTCTTGGACTTTGTTGATTCCACTGGCAAGGCGAGAAACAAAGTGGTTAATAAAAAAAAGGGTAGTCAGTGGTGTCACTAGTTCTCCCCTTAATTCTTTTATAATTCTGGGGTGAATCCCATCAGGCCCCATTGCTTTGTCCACCTTCAGTTTTAGGAGTTCTTTCAGAACCCTTTCTTCTGTGAAAGGACTGGGGTCGACCCCCCTATCCAGAGTGCTTCTATTAATTGGATTAGGTACCTCCCCCTCCTCCTCTTTTGTGAATACTTAGCAGAAGTATTCGTTCAGTATCCCTGCTTTTTCACTGTCCCCCTCTGCTCAGCCACCGTCCATTTTATTCAGCCTCACATTCCTGAAACAGGCACCCGAAGTGGCCATGCCTATGTTTGAAAGGCCATGAAATCCAGGAAGTTCCTTATTGTACTTCCTGTACCAAACAGTAATACAGCTGGCCAATCATTTGGACAGCCACTATTTAGAAACTGGAAATCACTCTTTCCCAGGGGTGAAAGAAACAAACAACTCTGAGGACTTCCTGCAGTATGTATGGTACCTGAGAATTCTATGCACATCTAAAGCATGGAGCAATGCTTCCACTGGATTTGCATGCTCTGGGTAATAAACAGGCAGGTGGATAGATTGATTTAAAGTAAACTCAGATACCACCTTAGGAAGAATATTAAGGCTGGTACGCAAAGACACCCTGTCTTTGTGGAAAATTAAATAAGGCTGCTCACATGAGATCCTGTAGCTCTGAAATCCTTTGAGCAGAAGTAAAAGCAACTAAAAACAACACTTTCCATGACAGAAAGCGTAGCTTGCAAGACGTGGCTGGCTCAAAGGGAGGCAGTGTCAATTTCTCTAATACAAAATTCAGGTACCAAGTTGGGACCAGGTTTCAAATAGGAGGCTTCAGATGAAGAATGCCTCACAAAAAAGTATGGGTCACCTCCAGCTGGGCCAAAGTGCGCCCTTCAATGGGCTCATGGAAGGCAAAAATGCCAGATAGGTACACCTTGATAGAGGAGTATTAGAGACCCGCCTCTGACATGGACAGGAGGTACTCCAGAACCTGGTTAACTGAACAGGAAAAAGGGTCCAGATGACAGAAAGCAGTCCAGATGGCAAATCTCTTCCATTTCAGCGAGTAAGTGGCACTGGTGGACGGTTTCCTAGCAGCCACCAGGACATCTGCCACCTTTTGGGAGACCCCAAACCAGGCAACGGCCATGTCTTCAGGAACCATGCATGCAACCGGAGGGACTTGAGGTCTGGATGGACCAGGGTTTCCTATGCTTGTGTCAACAGGTCCTAGCAAAAGGGCAAGGAACTGCGGGTGCCACAGCCAATTGTTGCAGTAATGGAAACCATATCTGATGTGGCCAGGATGGTGCTACCAAAATCAAAGTGTACCCCTTCCATCTGGAGCTTGATGAGCATCCTCAATCAGAGGAAGGGGGGAGGAAACGGGGGACCTCCCTTTCCAAAAGAGGGACAATGTATCTTGCTAGAAAACTCCAGTCCCTGGATCTAGTGAACAGAAATGTGGCAGTTTTGTGTTGAGTGGTGATGCTAAAAGGTCCAAGTCTGGATAACCTTATCTGCCTAACAGGTGTTCCACGACTGATGACAGCTGTTCCCAAACATGTGTTCTGGACTGCGATTGGCTGAGGCTGTCCGCCAAGGTATTTTGGTCGCCTGAAACATGGACGTCTGGTAGTTCTAGACCGTGATCACGAGCCCAGTACCAGACTCTCATTGCCTCCTGACACAGGGTGTATGAACGAGTCTCCCCTTGCTTGTTGATGTAACAGACCACACTGAGGTTGTCTGACTGCCCCAGCTGGGGACCCAGAGAGAGATGGTTCTGGAAAGCCTGAAGGGCATACAGGACCACCTGCGTCTATAGAACGTTTCTATGGAGGTAGGTCACCATCATGAACCAGCTCCTTTGGGTCTGAAAAGGACCCAGGTGCACTCCCCAACCGAGGCCTGAGGCATCCGTAGTGAGGATCTACTGGGGAGATGGAAGAAGGAAGGGAACCCCTTTCAGCAGGTTGCTGGGTTCACTCCACCACTGAAATGTCTTGCGCACCAGGGAGGAGACCAGGACTTGCTGATGCAGATCGTCGGTACACTGGGCCCCACTGGACTCTCAATGTCCACTAGGGGAATCCGTATGTGCAGTCTGGCCAAAGGTATGGTCACAATGGCAGCTGCCATCAAGCCCAACAGCCTCAGAAATTCCCCGGCTGTAACATACCAGGTTTGGGCCATGAATTGGTCCTGAGCCATTAAACCTTCCACCCTGTCCTGAGGGAGGAAGGTCTTTCCCTGAGCAAAATCCAGAACTGCCCCTATGTAATGCAGCCATTGGGACAGGGTCACTACGGACTTGGGCAAGCTGACAATTATCCCTAGGGACTGAAAGAACTTAAAGGTATGCCCCAGCGTCAGCAGTAGCATGTCCCGGGACTGAGCTTTCAGCAGCCAGTCGTCCAAGTACAGAAAGACATATAGGCTATCGCACTTGAAGGCCCAACCTACTGCCGCTAAGCACTTGGTAAAGACACGTGTCGCAGAGGACAAGCCAAAGGGCAAATACCTTGTACTGGTAGTGTTCCCCTGGATGAGGAACCTCCTGTTCGGGGGGGGAAGACCTTGATATTTTATTTATTTAAGTCTAGGAATTACAACCCTTTGAGTAAGGGACTCATTTATAAAGGCTCCACGTCATAACAGTAAAACGTAAAACAAAATTCAACAAACAGTACATTACTTAGAGCAAAAGAGAAAGACCCGATATGCAGATAGGCATCCTGCATATCCAGGGAGCATAACTAATCACTCTGTTTCAACAGAGGGAGAAGGCCCTCTAGGGTGACCATCCAGAACTTTCTGTACTGGATGTAACAATTTAGTTCTTGGAGATCTAGAACAGGCTTCAAATCCCCAGTGCGCTTGGAAACCAGGAAGAACCCATTACTCTCGGTACCGGTTTTATAGCCCTTTTTCTCAGCAGTGAAGTGATATCCACTTGGAGCACTGAAAGGTGATTTGTATAAAGGTGTGAGTGGCCCCACTCCCTCCTCAGTTCTTTCCCCTGGAGACAAAGGGAGCATAGCCCTAACCATGAGGAACTGAGGAGACAGAGGTGACCAGACCTATGTGAAAGGCTGGGTACACCAGACAACCAGTTCCTAGACAGGACCCCATGAAGGGGAATGGTGGGAGGGAAAGCAGACCTGATGACTGAGATCCCCTCGAAGATCTACTGTTATGGTAAGTTCTTATGTAACTGCTCTTATCTTCTTCTGGGGTATCTCAGTCATCAGGTCATACTGTAGGATTGAGTCCCAAGCAGTTATAGGTGCAAAAAGACAGTCTGGGAGGAGGGCTCACCCTAAACTTAAGACAGGTGGCCCTGCAGCACAGCCCTGACAAAACCTGCACAGGCTCTTGAGTCAATGTTCAGACTGTAGTGCTTAGTAAAAACATGGGTGGTACTCCAGGTGGCAGTCGCACAGATGTCCACAGCTGAGACCCCTTAGAAACAAGTCACAGAGGTAGCAATGCCTCTGGTGGAATAAGCTTTGACAGCACCAGGCAATTCTTTGCCATACTTGTTTTAGCAAAACACAATGTAATTTACTAATCATCTGGATAAACACTGCTTAGAAACTGAAGCACCCTCTCTACCTAGGATAAAGGAAACAACTGTTTCGACTTCCTTCAGTCCTTGGTGTAAAGCAGGTAGTACTTCAAAGCTCTGTGCACATCTAATATATGGAACAGTGCTTCCCCTGGATTGGCATGCTCAGGAAAAAAAAAAGGAAGGTGGATAAACTGATTGAGTCTAAACTCAGAGACCACCTTAGGGAGAAACTTATGATCTGTGCGTAAAGATACTGTCTGTGTGAAAAATCAAATAAGGCTCCTCATACCAGAGGGCCTAAAGCTCTGAAATTCTTTGAGCAGAAGTAATGGCAACTAAAAATAACACTTTCCAAGAAAGAAAGCGCAGATCACAAGTTGTGAATGGCTCAAAAGGAGACAGGGTCAGTTCTCCAAAATAAAATTCAAATCCCAAGCCGGGACAGGAGAATGTATTGGGGGTTTCAGATGCAGGATGCCTCTAAGAAAGGTACGGGAGACATCCAGCTGAGCAATCGTGCAGTCACCCATGGGCTCATGAAAGGCAGTAATAGCCAAAAGGTGCAACTTGATGGAGGAGTACTGGAGACCAGAGTCAGACACAGAGATCACGTGGTTCACCAGGCAGGTGAACAGGTCCAAACTATGTTTGTCAGCCCGGATGACAAACCGTTTCTACTTCAAGGCATACGTGGCTCAAGTAGAAGGCTCCCGGGCGGCCACACGATCGTCCGCCACTCTGTTCGAGACCCTGAACCTGGTGATGGCTATGTTCTCAGAAGCCAAGCATGCAGATGGAGGGACCTGAGGTTGGGATGGACCAGGGTCCCCTGATCTTGGGTCAGCAGATTCCTGCAGAGAAGGAGAGGGACCAGAAGCTCCTCCACTAGCTGCTAAAGCAGGGGAAAAGTACAGTTATGTAAGAACTTACCGTAACAGTAGTTCTTCAAGAGGAGCTCTTGCAGCAGGTATCACCAGTAGGACTGAAGCTGGCAGGTGCCAGGACCCCATGGAAAACTTCTAGCAAACAGTATACAGTGGGGGACTGCCCTGATATCACATACCCTATAAAAGGGCAGTTCTGCAGCATCACCTCAGTTCTTTCCCTGCCGTCGACTCACGCACATCGGCTCCACGGACGCCTTCTGCTGAGATCGACCACCAGTTTGATTACGTTTACAATGCTTCATTATTTTACCGAAAAAGCTAGTTTCCACTCTTCTTCATCTGTATGTCGACTTCCCCGTCATCAACCACTGACTGGCACCAATCGGAGTGTGCCTTTGGCAAACAGATACCATCAAAAGATGGACACTCTGCCTGCCTTCTGTACCTAGACCAAAGCCACGACACCAACGCCTGCCAACATTGCCAGAAGTTCAATAGCAGGACAAGAATTTGCTGCCAATAAAGCCCTCCAGGCCTTTTTGCTTGAACAAAGTCTCGCTGCCATGCAGAAGGACTCCTCATCGCAGGTAGGGTCCTCTTGTGAAAAATTGTAAGGGAAGCACCATTACAAAGAAAAACGGAGAGAGGGAAAAAGTCCAACATTTTTCGAGCAGAAGTAATGGCAACTAAAAATAATGCTTTCCAAAACAGAAAGCTCAGATCACAAGTTGCAAATGGCTCAAAACGAGACAGGGTCAACTTCTCCAAAATAAAGTTCAAATCTTAAACCAAGACAGGAGAGCAGATTGTGGGTTTCAGATGCAGGACACCCCTAAGAAAGGTTCGGGAGGCATCCAGCTGAGCAATCGTGTGGTCACCCATGGGCTCATGAAAGGCAGAAATAGCCGAAAGGTACAACTTGAGGGAGGAGTACTGAAGACCAGAGTCAGACACAGAGATCAGGTAGTCCAGCATATGGTTCACCGGGCAGGTGAACAGGTCCAAACTATGTTTGGCAGCCCAGATGACAAACCATTTCCACTTCATGGTATACGTGGCTCAAGTAGAAGGCTTACAGGTGGCCACAAAGACATCCGTCACTCTGTTCGAGACCCCAAAACTGGCGATGGTTATGTCCTCAGGAGCCAAGCACGCAGATGGAGGGATCTGAAGTTGGGATGAACCAGGGTCTCCGATCTTGGGTCAGCAGGTTCCTGCAGAGGGGGAGAGGGGCCGGAAGTTCCTCTGCCAGCTGCTGAAGCAGGGGAAACTGCATTTGCTGAGGCCAGAATAGAGCTACCAGAATCATGCTGACCCCCTCCATCTGTAGCTTGATTAGCAGCCTCTGAATCAGAGGAAATGTAGGGAAGGTGTAAATTAACCTCCCGCTCCATGAGAAGGACGTGTCTCACCAGAAAACTCCATGCACTGGATCTAGCAAGCAGAAATTGAACAGTTTTGCGTTGAGTGGGGATGCAAAAAGGTCCAACTCTGGGTGACCCCATCTGCCGAACAAGTCTTCTGTGACGGATGAGAAGAGCTCCCATTCGTGCATGCTGGATTGAGTCCAGCTGAGATTGTCCACCAGGGTGTTTAACACGCCTGGTATGTGAACTGCCAAGAGTGTGAGCGTGATCGAGTGCCCAGTACCACACTCTCATGGCCTCCCTGCATAGGGGGTATGAATGAGTCCCCCTCCCCCCCACTTGTTGATGCAGTATGCTACACTCAGATGGGGCAAGGTGTTCCTGAAAGGTCTGCATGGCGCAGAGCACTGCTCTTATCTCCAGGACACTGATATGCAGGGAGGTTTCCAACTGGGACCAAGAGCCCTGGGTCTGGAAGGGACCAAAATGCGCTCCCCAGCCCAAATCCGAGACATCTGTGGTGAGGATCTGCTGTGGGGAGTTCTGGAATGGGATGCCTTGAAGCAGATTCAAGGGGCCAATCCACCATTGCAGCACCTTATGGACTGGAGAACAGACCAGGATTGGGTGATTTAACTCGTCCGTGCGCGGGTCCTACTGAACTCAAAGGGTCAACTGGAGAATGCGCATATGAAACCTGGCCACTGGAACAGTAGGTATAGCAGCTGCCATCAAGCCCAGTAATCTCAGGTACACCCTAGCAGGAATGAAGCGGCTTTAAGTGATTTCCAGAGCTTGAGCCATTCTGCCCTGTTTTGGGGCAGAAAGGCCTTTCCCTGCGCTGAGTCCAGAACCGCCTCTATATACTGCAATCTTTGGGACAGTACAAGAACCGACTTGGGCACACTGACAGACAAGAGGAAAGATGGATATGTGCATGAAAGCGCCTTGCATGTCCAGAGAGCACAGCCAATTGCCTGTTTTGAGGAGGGGCATCAGGCCTGGCAAAGTACAGGGCATACAGATTGAGGTCCTTTAGGTCTAGAATGGGCCTCAGATCACCGTTATTTTGGGGGACCACGACAAACCTGGAATAAAACCCCATTTCTCTGGTGCCTGGGTACTGACTCGATGGCCTACTTGTGCAGAAGGGACTGCACCTCCTCCCAGAGAACAGAAAGGTGAGCTGGGGATGGGGTTTCTGGAAGCTGCTCGATGAGCTCCAGGGTGTGCCCCCTTTCTATGATCTGTAGAATCCATGCATCCGACATTATGGTTCTCCATTGTTTCAGATGGGGAGAACCGACCTCTGACCGCTGCCTCCTGGTCCGGGGGCCTGGCAGGAGTCATTGAGGTGGAGCCAGCCACTTGTGCTGGTCCCTAATTTCTGGGGTGCCTGGCCGCAGTTCCAGCACTGGAGGAGGCAGGCAAGGCAGCCAGGGCTCCGTGCTTCCCCTGGGGCCAGAAGGCTGAACCGGGCCTGTTGGGTGCTTTGCGAAAAGGAGAGGGCACCCTCTGCTTCTTGGTTGGGTAAGGTAGAGTGAGTGGACAGACTTGAGGGCCCTGCCTGAGGCTTTCAGATCATTACTAATATCTTGGACAAAAGGGCCAAACAGCTTAGTGCCATTAAAGGGGACATTAAGCACTTTTTGCTGTACATCAGCAGTGAACCAGGATACTCTGAGCCAGAAGTGCTTATGTAGGCACACGCCCGTGGCGGCTGCGTTGGCAATGGTGTCAACCATATCACAGAGGGCCCGGAGGAGGTGCTTACTAACATCGTCAGCTGCTTGGAGGCACTGAGGCAGCTCCTGCTTTTGTGTGCCATCTGGAAGGGTCTGTGTCATGGCCTTGAACTTTTTCCAATTTGCATTTTGGTACTTTACCATGTGAGACAGGTAGTTTGCTATCCTCAAACCCAGAATGGATGAGGCATACACCCTCTTGCCCAAGAGGTCAATTCTACAAGACTCTTTATCTGGGGGAAGGGAACTAAGGTGCCTAGGCACCTTAGACCTGTCATGAGCTGCCTTAATGACCACCGAGTCTCTCTCAGGCTAGGCAGCATAACAGTGAAGCCCTTGAGGTGCATGGTAGAGTTTATCTGCCCTGCGAGGCATAGCTGGCACCATGTCTGGTCTGCGCCAGGCTGCTGTAGCTGCATTCCTCAGAAGAGGAAGGATTTTGGTGGGGAGATTCAGAGATCTCCAGGAAGTCCATCAGCTCCTTTCTGGTGGTATCTTCTTCCTCAGTGTGGAAGCCCATGGCGGAGGACAGCTGCTTCATAACATTAGAAAATGTGGGGTCCTCAGGAGGGGACCTGGGAGTATGCTTCACTGAATCCTCACTGACAGAAAGGCGGTAGAGCTGTCATAGATCAGGATCTCTTCCTCTTCTTCATCCTCATCGACAGGAAGAATAAGGTCTGGGTGGTACTCCTCCCAGACCTCTTATAACTCTAGGTCTGGCTTTGGAAGTGCTGACAGCCTGCAGGCAGCTTCCCACAGCTGACAAATAGGTGTCAGCGACGAAGCTGCCATCGACAGCATTGGTGAGAATGGCCTAAATGTACCAAGCTGTTGCACAATCATGTTAGTGAATTTGAACAGGATTTTGTTTAAGTCGACAGTGTTCATCAACAGAGGTGGGTTTGACAGCACAGGTGTCGACCCACCTGCTGGATCCTGAGAACCCGAACAGCCTTTAGCCCTGGAGGGAGAAGGGGCAGGCCTTAACGGGAGAGTTGTGATGACGAGCCTGTCATCAATGAAGATGGGGCCGACGACCTGGAGGTTGACATTCGGCTGCCCTGAGAATAGGGTGAAGGTGCTGTCGGTATGGGTCTGGTGGGCACAAAGACCTGGACAGCCATTTTCTGCACTGGCGCAGCCACAGCCAATGAGGATCCCCCAGAAGAAGGCCATCAGGGAGCGAGATTGATGCCTGGGGAAGAGGTCGCAATCTCTGTCTTTTTTATGACTTTTCTCTGAGGATTTGTCTTGGGCTTTGGAGGCCTGGGAGCGTGACGTTCTGGTCAGCGACTGAAAGGCTGGGACCACGGAGGGCCCATGCCCTGAACTGGCTACCTGTTGGTCCATCAGAAAACTTTTAAGAGCCTTTCTGCATTGCCTGAGGATTGTTTGGTTAAACTTCTGGCAGAGCTCACAGTCAGACCTTTCGTGTTCAGGCCCAAGACAGCGCAGACACAGAGAGAATGTTCATCTGTGGAGGCAATCTTCTTTCCGCAGCGGCAGCGACAGAAGAGAGAGAGGTCGAAGAATTAACTTTCGACATAAATGAGTTAGAAGAATGTCTTTAACAAAAGAGATTCAGAAAAATAACTGAAAAAAAGAAACTGTAGGCGAAAAAGGCGCAAATACTGTGTTGGAGCTTCCCTGAGACCCATGCAAGCGAGTCGATGGCGGGAAAGAACGGAGGAGGGAGCGGGGTCGCTCATGCCTTTACAGGGTTGGTAACGTCGACGGACACTGATGGCGTGGGCAGCCCCAGCTGCACTGCTGAAAATCTTCCGTGTGGATTTCCCTTCACCGACAGCTAAGTTCCTACGGTGCGACCTGATGACTGGGATAACCTCAAAGAAGAGCCTGTGTTCCTCTATTTTAGAGAACAGGTTCTATGACCCATTTTTGCAGCAGACTTACTTCCTCCCACAACAGGTGCCAGTGCCGTGGAGTGTATGTTGACACAACTGGGGGATGATCTGGAGGGTTGTCCAGAAGTTCCAGAACCCATGCATCTGTTGTCACCTCCTGCCACTGGGCTAAATGGAGGGAGATGCTACCCCCTACAGCCACCACTGGAGGTAAAGTTGGTTGGGGTTATACAAGAAGTTGGGTGCCTTTTTTTTGTTGTTTAAATTTATATTTTATCACTCCAGCATAGCTTTGCCCCAGTCAGACCCAGCCCCAGTCTCCTGATCACCACGAACCTGTGGGAACTTTCAACCCCACAAGCCTACCCACTTGTGGAGGGTGCCAAGGAACCCCTGGCCCCTTCTAGCTATGGAGCGAAGGTTCCCAGGGTGTCCTCATGTCTGCAGCCTGGGCAAGGGTCGGACTATCCAGGGAGTCCTGATGCATGGAGGGTTTTTCTCTTGTGTGGAAAGCTTCCCCCAAGCAGCGGGACGTGCAATGACATCAAGTGTACGCTCCCGCAAACAATGCATCAGCATCTGTTCGTCACTCCAGCTAACGCTAGGGCCAAGCAACACTGGCACTGTGACCTTCCCCCCCAAAAGAGGAGAGAGGTCCCATGGATGTTCGAGCCTCCTCCTGTAACTAGGAAGCAGCATAGCGCTGTGGTTTAGGGCACTGAGTTGCAAACCTGGAGAACTGGGTTTGAATCCCACAGCCCCGACTCGTACACTGTGTGACCCTGATCAATTCAATTTAACTTCCATGTGCGCCAGGTCACACCTGGAAACAAGCTCCGGCTTAGTGTGCCTTTCCTGGTTAAGGAAGGAGCTGCTGTTAGAACTTTACTAATCTACTGGACTAAAGAACTAGAACTCTACTACTGGGAACTTCAATTTAGGATAAAAACAAACAAACAAAAAAAGTGTGTGTTTGTCTGAGTTGGGTGAAGGAATTGTTATCTGTGCCGTTAGCTAGGTGAAAAAGAAACTGTGAATTAGGGGGAGTGGCTTAAAGAGAAGGGAGCCAGTTGTTTGCATTTAAAAACTGACATAGATAGCTTGTGGCAGAGAACAGCAAGAGGAAGGAGCTGCTGTTAGAACTGTACTACTCTACTGGACTAAAGAACTAGAACTCTACTACTAGGAACTTTAATTTAGGGTAAAAACAAACAAAACAAAAAAAGAGTGTGTTTGTCTGAATAGGTGAAGGAAATGTTATCTGTGCAGTTAGCTAGGTGAAAAAGAAACTGTGAATTAGGGGAGTGACTTAAAGAGAAGGAAACCAGGTGTTTGCATTTAAAAACTGACCTAGATAACTTGTGGCAGAGAACAGCAAGAGGAAGAAGCTGCTGTTAGAACTTTACTGGGACTATATTGCCCTCCACCCCCGCACCCTTAACAGGTTCTACTTTTATAGGCGCAGGAAGGGAGTGATCACAGAGGTACAAAAGACTCACCATTTTAGAAGAAAAAGAGTAGATCTCCATCCCACCCTAGCTGCTGGAGGTCTGACTCTGAGCAAGTAAGAAGGAGACTACTGAGGAATAAAGGAACTTACTGTCCCAGAACAGGAAGATCAGGAGCTTTAAGGGCACGGAGGCAGAAGGAAAGTAGGGGAGAAAAAAAAAAAAACATACTTAAAAAAAAAATTAAATAAAATAACAGAGAGAGAAAAGTGTAAGTATACAAAACAACAGTTAAGGGGCCACAAACAAGACATGATGGGAGTGGTGCAGTGCAGTGGCTGTGGAGCAGCAGTCTTCTGGGAGATGTTCTGGAGGATGCGGTGTTGTCCCATCTGCAGGCACCTCTCTGGGCTGAGGAAGGAGGCTGCTCATCTCCAGGCTGAGCTGGCCAGGATTCGAGGGACCTTCTTTCCCACCCAGGAACCACCAGGGCCACCTCTGCTGCCTCAGACGTTGCCAAGAAAGAGGAGCTCAGAGAGGGTGCTGGTGTTGGAACAGAGGCGCATCCCTCTAGTTGTACCTCTCCACAATTCATATGCCGTTCTGGCAGAGTGTGGTTCCTCTATGGAGGCACCTGCAGTGGAGATCAAAGAGGATGCTGGGAACCTCCACAAAGGAGACTCACAGGAGGGTGGCACAGGACCCCACAGGGGAAGGAAACAATTCCTGGTGGGGGACTTCATTGTCAGGAGGGTAGAATTGAAGGGGAGAGGAAGGTAAGGTGCCTGCATGGCACCATGGCTTGGAGGAACAGAGAGCGAATCCTCAGATCACGGAAGCAGCTACACGGGGGGAGGGAGCTGGATGTCACTGTCTACCTAAGAACAAATGACCTGGCTCAGAAAGAGATAAGAGCAGTGAAGGAGGAGTTTGTGGAGAGGCCTTAGACAAGAAGCACGCACAGTAACTTTCTCGGAGGTGTTGCCTGTCTATGTTATGGGTGAGGCTAGGGTGCTCTGCGCCATGGGATTCAATCAGTGGTTGAAAAACTGGTGCAGAGTTCAGGGTTTTGGCTTCACTGGGAGTCCACCTGAAGGGATGCAGGCCTATACTGGTGTGATGGTCTGCATCTGTCCAGGAGGGGAACCAGGACCCCAGGTGATAGGTTTAAATGCTTCACTGGCAAGCCTTTAAACTAGCCAAGGAGGAAGGCACCAAAAAGGAGAAGGGAAATCCTAGCCACCCCAAAAAAAATCAGGGTAGTTAGTGAGGTAAACACCAAGATAGAGAAGTCAATAGAGAGAAGGGCAGCGGTAAATGGAGAAAAAGACAAAGGTAGTAAGGACGGGGATGAGGCAAAAAGGGGTAAGGCCATCAAAAAATGGAGGGTAATGAGTACCAATGCCCGTTGTCTAGGTAACAAGCTCCCTGAACTGGTAGCCTTGATGGAAGAGGGATGCCTGATATCGTGGCAGTCACAGAAACATGCTACACAGAGAACCACGACTGGGATGTGAACATACAAGGGTACACAATCCACAGGAGGGACAGGGAGGGTAGAAGAGGGGGAGGAGGAGTAGCTCTCTATGTAAGGGACGGGATCAAAGCAATGGAACAAAACAGTAAACAGGGAGCACAGGAGGCACTGTGGGTCACCCTGGAGACTGGAAATGGCACCACAATCCACACAGAGGTAGTATACAGACCCCTGTCTCAGGAGGAGGAAATGGACAAGGAAATGATAGAAGGCATCCTTAGGATGGCAGAGAAAGGGGAGATATTGCTTGTGGGGGACCTGAATCTGCCAGATGTTAACTGGAGCACCTTTGCTGTAGCCGCATCCAAGAGCAGGGCCACTCTCGATGCCCTACAGGGGACATGCCTCAGACAGCTAGTGTTGGGACCCACTCGGAAGGGAGCAATCTTAGACTTGGTACTCTCAAATGGGGATGGAGAGAGGATCTCAGATGCAGAAATGGGTAGCCATCTGGGAACAAGTGACCACCAAACAGTGTGGTTCATGATAAACTCAGCTCTAGAGTCAAGCCATACAAAAATGATGGTACTGGACTTCAGGAGGGCTGATTTCGTCAAAATGGGAGAGTGGCTCACAAAAGCACTGGCAAACAGGCAAGAAGGAGGGCTGGAGCAACAATAGGGAAACATCAAAACTGCTATCACAGAGGCAACAAGCCTTTGTGTGAAGCAAATAAACAAATCAAAACGAAAGAAAAACCCACTATGGTTCTCAAAAGAGGTGTCGGGGAAGGTTAGGGAGAAAAAGATGGCATTCAGGAAGTATAAATAAACACAGGAGAAGCAGGACAGAGAACTGTACCAATTAAAGCAGAAGGAAGCGGGGAAGGCAGTCAGAATAGCAAAGGCTCAAACCGAGGAAAAGACAGCCAACTCAGTTAAGAAGGGGGATAAAACCTTTTATTGGTACATTAGGGAGCAAAGAAAGACAAAGGGAGGGATACTGAGGCTGAATAAAGAGGAGGGTGGGTGGGCAGAGAGGGACAGTGGAAAAGCAGGGATACTGAATGAATACTTCAGCTCAGTACTCACAAAGGGAGGTACCTAATCCAGTCAATAGAAGCACTCTGGATAGGGGGGTCGATATCAGTCCTTTCAGAGAAGAAAGGGGTCTGAAAGAACTCCTAAAACTGAAGGTGGACAAAGCAATGGGGCCCGATGGGATTCACCCCAGAATTCTAAAAGAACTAAGGGGAGAACTAGTAATACCATTGACTACCCTTTTTAACAAATCATGGGAGGATGGTGTGGTACCTGAGGACTGGAGGAGGGCAGATGTGATTCCCTTTCACAAAAGTGGGAGCAAGACAGAGGCAGGAAACTACAGACCCGTCAGTTTGACCTCAGTGGTAGGAAAATGATGGAATCAATTCTGAAGGAAAGAACTGTTGAGTACCTAGAGGATAGTGGGGTACAGGACCCAAGGCAGCATGGATTCACAGTGGGAAGGTCATGTAAGACGAATCAAATTAATTTCTTTGACTGGGTGACCAAAGTAGTAGACCAGGGAGGGGCTGTGGACATGGCCTACATAGACTTTAGCAAGGCATCTGACACAGTCCCGCACAAAAGATTAATAAACAAATTAGCCAGCTTGGGAGTGGGTCCCAGGGTGGTAGCCTGCGTAAAACATTGGCTGGGCAACAGGACACAGAGGATAATAGTAAACAGAGTCCACAGTGAAGAAATACAGGTTACTCACCTGTAACAGTAGTTCTAGGAATGGTATATGTTGTTCATCCACACTTATTGGCAGGTTCCTTGCCGCTTTAAATCTTGCCGGAAGGTCTTCAAGCTGGCTCCTCCCACCCACCCGGTGGTAAAACTCTGCCCGCCCCATGACGCCAGATCTGCCCGCTGAAGCTCAGTGCCAGCGCCCAAGTTGGGGAGGTTGTGAGAAATGTGGATGAACAACATACCATTCCTAGAACTCCTGTTACAGGTGAGTAACCTGTATTTCTAGGGATATGGATATGTTGTTCATCCACACTTATGGCAGACTCTAGCAGTTCTCCGGGAGGAGGAGGCAAGGCGACACCCCTACTTAGGGAATAAAGACTGGAGAACCGAGGCCCCAAAACCAGCATCCCGGCGTGACTCAAGGTCGATGTGGTAATGGGTAATGAAGGTGTGTGCTGACTTCCAGGTAGCAGCCCTGCAGATTTCCTGGATGGGGACGTCCCTGGAAGCAGCCACCGATGCAGCAGTATGACGGGTAGAATGAGCTCTTATCCCTCTGGGAGGCTCCATGCCCGCCAACTTATAGCAGAGATCTATGCAGGAGGTGACCCACCTGCTTATTGTCCACTTGGCTGCAGGTCTGCCAGGTGCGGCTTCAGCGAGGTGACAAACAGCTGGCAACCTCTCCCGACTTTCAGCCGGCGCCTTATAATAAGCGAGCGCCTCTAGGGTCCAAAGTATGGAGCCTGTATTCGGCCTCCAGGTGTGATTGGGGTAGAACACCGCAGAGTCAACACCTGGTTAAGGTGAAACCCGACACCACCTTCGGAAGGAATTTCGGTGGGAAGCAGGGACAACCTTGTCCCTGTGGAAGACCAGGTAAGGAGACTCAATGCAGAGCGCCTGAGTTCTCCCATCCTTCTGGCTGACGGATAGCCACCAAGAAGGCGGTTCTCCACGACAGGTGAGAGAGTTCACACCTGTGCATTGGTTCAATGGCTTGCCCATGAGCTTTGCCAGTACCAGCAGTAAATCCCACGGAGGTGGAGGTTCTCGCATCGAGAGGGAAATGTGATCAAGGCCTTTGAAAAAGCGCCAGACCACCTTCTCCTGGCGCCACCGACTGCCCCCGCCCGCGCCCGTAAGCAGAGATGGCTGCCAGGTGCACCTTTAGGGTAGTCGACCTAAGCCCTTGACTAGAAAGGGACCACAAATAGTCCAAAAATGCTGCCAAGGAACAGAAGGAAGGGTCCAAGCCCTTACTCCTGACACCAAATGGAAAACCTCTTCCATTTGAAGGCATAGCATTTCCTGGTCGACTCCTTACGGGACGCCTCAACAACATTGAGGACCTCGTCGGAAAGACCCACGGCCTGGAACTCTAGCCGCTCAGGAACCAGGCCATCAGGTGCAGAGATTGAAGGTCCAGATGGAACACCTTCCCCTGATTGACTGAGAGCAGGTCCGGGTGAGCTGGAAGCTGCCTCGGGAGCCTGTAGCTGACGTTGAGGAGATCTGGGTACCAGAACTGGCGGGCCAGTCTGGGGCTATCAGAATCACCTGCGCCTTGTCCCTCCTTATCTTGAGAAGCATCTTGTGAATCAAGGGAAATGGGGGAAAGGCGTAAAAGAGGCCCGGTGTCCACAGCCTCGAGAATGCATCCCCCTGCAGCGAGCCCTGCTGAGGGGGGGGCGGGCATGAAACAGCCTCAGCTTTGCATTCTCCCTGGAGGCAAACAGGTCCACCTGAGGTGTGCCCCAGTGGGAGAACAGACCTTGTACTACCTCCGGCAGGAGAGACCACTCGTGAGATGCAGCCCCTATCCGGCTCAGGGTGCTGGAGGCTCCTGCCACATAAATGGCTAGGAGATCCGCCTCCAGGCTGCGCACGAGTGACCAAATGCGAAGAGCTTCCTTGCATAGAAGCATGGAGCTGGGCCCCGCCCCTGGCGGTGTTCAGGTAGCATGGTCTTGGTATTGTCCGCCTGGACTCGGACCACTTGACCCCGGAGAAACGGAGCAAAGGCGGGAGGCCAGCGGACCGCGCCGGAGCTCCAGCAGGTTGATGTGGCATCGACTCCCCGCTGGGACCAGAGGCCGTGGCACTCGGTGTTCCCCCAGATGGGCACCCCAACCCATCAGAGAGGCATCGGGTCGACAGAGAGACCGCTGTCGGGCGGACAAACGGGATGCCTCCTGCAAATGGGATGGAACGGTCCACCACTGGAGAGCTCCACATCTCCTGGGTCACTGTCACTAGCTGGTCCAATGGATCGCAGTGTTGTGACCACCGGCTGGCCAGTCCCCACTGAAGGGGGCGCATGTGCCAGCATGCCCAACGGACCACGCTGGTACAGGCCGCCATGAGACCCAGGAGGCGCAGGAAGTCCCGGGCAGGGCGCGATTGCCCAACCAGAAATGATTGGGCAAAGGAGGTAAGAACCTCAGCCCTGTCCGCCGAGAGCCATGCTCTGGCTCGAAGAGTCGAGCTCTGCCCCGATGAACAGGATCACCTGCTTCGGCTCGAGTTCCGACTTGGCCTCGTTGATGAGAAGGCCGACTTGAGAGCAAACCTGGAGGGCCAGATCTCTGGACCGCTCCACCTCCCGTCTGGTGGGGGCTGCTATCAGCCAATCGTCCAGGTAAGGGTACACCCGACCCTCGGGCGCCGAGGGAATGCTGTCACCACTGCCATGCATTTGGTGAAGACCCTGGGAGCTGGAGATAAGTCAAGGGCATGGCTTGAACTCAAGAGGGATCCTTCCGCCGAAAGCGGAGGAATCTCCGGGTGACGGACGGATAGGGACGTGAAAGAACGCTGGCCCTGTAGGTCCAGAGAGCAGAACCACATGCCGTGTTCCAGAGATGGTATTATCTGTGCCAGAGTGACCATTCTGAAGGTCCGAGACCTTAGGAACTTGTTCAGGTCGTAGGCCGAGAATGGGGCGCTAGGCCCCTCCGCTTCGGAACCAGGAAATACCTGGACACGAACTCGGTCTAAAGGGGGGTCCCTACCTCGTGATCACCTCCTTTGGAGGAGGAGAGGCTGTCGGCCTCACGAGCCGCCAGTGAGGCTGTGGACTTCGAGGCCCCCCGAGTGCGACGGCTCAGCGGGCGGGCCTGCTCAATTCTAGAGGTAGGCCTTTTCCACCACCTTCCAGTATCCACCTGTCCGTGGTAACAGCGGACCAGGCGGAAAGGAAGTGTCTGAGCCGCCTTCACGGGGAAACCAGGGGTGAGGTGACAGGGATGGGGCGACACCCTCAGCCCGTCACTGGGCAGGCTTGGAGGAGGACCGCCGAGGGACCCCTGGCCTTTACTCCCTGCTTCCTATTGAGGAAGCCGACGGCTTGGGCTTTGGGATACCAAGCTCGAGCCTGCTGGCCCTGACGCTGCTGGGCTGGTCGCCACTACAGCGCAGAAGGACGCAAGGGCTTAGGCTGTGGCTTCGCGGCCTTTATCCTTCTGAGCTGAAGAGACAGAGTCCAAGGTAGCATTGACTCGATCTTCTGCAGGTGACCTTCCACCCCAGGGTCAAGAGGTCAGTCCCCAAAAGGGAACATCCGCCAACTTGTGCTGGGTATCCGAGGTAAAGGTGGATATCCTCAGCCAAGCCTCAAGACGCATGGCCACCGCGGCCGCCACAAACCTGGCAACATGAGTCCCCGGTGTCTAACGCAGTCTGGAGCTGCTGTTTGGCCACTGTCCTGCCTGGTCCCGCACCTGCCTGACTGTAGTCTGCAGATCTCGCGGAAGATGAGGGACAACCTCATCCAGGGAGCCCAACAGGGCGTGAGAAAATGTGCCATGAGGATCGGCCGAACTGGCCTGACGAAGGGCCGAGAGAGGACGCATAGACTTTTAGCCCGGCATAATCCAATTTCTTGATTCCTTGTCAGGAGGTTTGTCCACATCCTCATGCTCGCACGCCGGAAAACGCTGTCGGTAACCAACCCCTCGGCCGAGGGGTGTTCCGAAAAAACGGACAGGGAACCGGTAGGGACCGCATACTTACTGGCCAACCTGGCTGAAGGCGCAGGGCAGGAAGCAGGACGCTGCCAAAGTTCCAAGGCCGGACCCACTATGGCTTCGGCCACCGGAAAGGCCTCCATAGGAGAATCCCCTCAGTCCAGAATCTCCGTGAGGGGATACCTGGCCCGTTTAGAAACGGGTTCGAAGCTTCATCCTGTGGACCCGAGATGAGTCAAGCAACCCTAAGAAGGACGGAGGCTATCGTCCACTGACTGCCCTTCGAGGACTCCAAGTCCATGCGCTTGGAGAAGAGGGAGGAATCCATCATCGGACTCAGAAGAGTCCTCAAAGAGCTGCCTGGCCTGAAGCCACCCTCCACCCGCCGAGGTTTATCGGGAGTGAGGGTGACAGACAGCCCATGGGCAAACCCAAGGCCGACCGAGAATTTTTGGTCAGAGCCCCAACTAATGGCTGTAGAGGCAGAGGTTCCACCAGAATCGGTGGGGCAGCTGGAATTGGCCGAACAACCGGCCTGAGAACAGGCTCCTCGACTACAACGAGGGGTTGTTTCGGCTGCTCCGGTGACAGCCACTTAATGGCTGGGGAAAACGACTGGGTCGGCTTATTCCCGGTCAAAAGGAGCTGTTGCCACATGAGTTCCTCGTACTTCCAACGCAACTTGCGCCGAAGCCTCCCCTCGTCCGAGGAAAAGGAAGAGAAAGAGTGGCGGCGCCGCTTGCCGCGGTGCCGAGACTGCCCATGGCGGCGGGATCGGTTGGACCGCGAGGATGTCCGAGACCGAGACCGAGAGTCTCGACTAGGCCGAGGAAGGCGAGGAGAAGTGTCGGAAATCGGCACTCCCCTCGGCTCGGACGATCCCACCGAAGGCTCCGGAACCGGAGGCACAGACGAGCCGACGGGATCCTCAACTCCCACCGGGGGAACCGGGAGGGATTCTCAGCTTCTCCAGCCGATAACCTGGCCTAACGGGTCGAGAAAAATCTCGACTGGCCGACGGGAGTCTCGTCAACTGGCCTGACGGGACACCCATGAAGCCAGTGGTCAGAGCTGAGGGTCGACCAAGTCGACTGTCGACAAGGGAGGGGATCTTTCCGCCCCCAAGAGCGCCGACGGAGAGACTTACTTTTGCTCTTTTGGACCTGAAAAAGGTCCCGAAGACGCTGGACCCTCACCTTTCGTCGAGAGGGTCAGACAAAGCTCCTTAAAAGAAACTGAGTACGAGGCACAGAGAGAGAGCGGGACAAATGCCGCAGCCGAGGTAGAAGCGGCCCGCGCCGCCTCCTCTTCGAGGGCGATCATCTGCTCGCTGATCTGCCGAGCCCGCCGCCGGACACCGCCAATCGGGCCTCTTTAGATTTCACCGTTGGAATTCTTTTCTCGGGGCGCCCCAGTTGTAATCGGGCAGCACGGTCTTCAAGGACGTAGGCCGAAAAGGAAGAGCACAAGTCGCAGGCCTCCGTGGTCGTGCTCAAGGCCCAGGCAGTAGACGATGTGGAGTGCGGATCCATCCTAGACATCTCTGCCCGCAAGGGCACCCCGAAAACCGAGTCGACGGTCCATCGCAGCCGCGAGGAGAAGAAGACCAAGTCTTTGGCAAAACTTTTGATTTCAACTTTCAAGAATTAGAACTAGTCTTAAACGCAGCGCTGCTAAGGAGGGAACCTGAGCTTCCAAGCGTAAGGAAGATCTGCGCCATGGGGCGGAGCCGAGAGTTTTACCACCCGGGTGGGTGGGAGGAGCCAGCTTGAAGACCTTCCGGCAAGATTTAAAGTGGCAAGGAACCTGCCAATAAGTGTGGATGAACAACATATCCATGTCCCTAGAAAGGGGGGTTACTAGTGGGGTACTGCAGGGTTCAGTATTGGGTCCAGTCCTTTTTAATGTCTTTATAAGTGACATTGCAGAGGGACTGGAAGGAAAAGCATATCTCTTTGCAGACGACACAAAGATCTACAACAGGGTTGATACACATGGTGTGGTAGAAAGGATGAGAAGGGACTTGGCAAGGTTGGAGGAATGGTCAACTGTATGGCAGCTTAGATTCAACGCAAAGAAGTGCAAAGTAATGCACCTGGGAAACAAAACCCACGGAAGAGTACACAATGGGGGTGAGATACTGACAACAAAATGGAAAGGGACCTGGGGTAGTTATAGAAGATTACCTAAAGGTGGGTAAGCAATGTGAGAAGGCAGTAAGGAGGGCTGGGGGGATACTGGGATGCATAGGGAGAGGCATCACCAGTAGAAAACAGGAAGTTATCCCTCTGTACAGACAGTTGGTGAGACCCCATCTGGAGTACTGTGTGCAGTTCTGGAGACCCCATCTCTGCAAAGAGACAGACGGGGTGGAGGCTGTCCAGAGGAGGGCAACCAAAATGGTGCAGGGTCTGCACCAGAAGACATACGAAGAGAGAGACTAAAGGAGCCTAATATGTATACCTTCGAGGAAAGGAGGGAGAGGGGGGACATGACAGAAACTTTCAAGTACCTCAAGGGAATCAACAAAGTCCAAGAGGGTAGCAACTTTCAGAAAAAGAGATGTGCAAGAACAAGGGGGCACCATTTGAAGATAGAGGAGGACAGCTCAGAGGTAATGTGAGGAAGTATTTTTTCACGGACAGGGTTGTGGATGCATGGAACAGCCTTCCTGAGGAGGTCGTGAAGTCAAAAACAGTGGGGGAATTCAAGAATGCATGGGACAGACATAAGACAATTTTAGTGGGGGGTAGAAGGAAGTAGGCTGTTGGTTAACTAGGATCTGCAGCTTATCCATTAGGTAGGGAAATGGGCAGACTAGGTGGGCCAAGTGGTCCTTATCTGCCATCAAATTCTAGGTTTCCTTTCATGACCGAACAACTTTTGCCCTCTAAATGAGGCATTAAGGATTGTTTGTTGCACATCTGTGGCAAAGCCTGCTACTCTGAGCCAAGAATATCCCCTGAGACAGATGCCAGAGGCTGCAGCCCTGGCAGAAACATCAGTAACATCACAGCCTCTGTGGAGCAAATGCTTGCCCACATCAACCCCAGCTGTCAGGGTTTTCAGTAACTCCTTTTTTGAGGAGCCCCCAGGCAAGGCCTGTGCAGCAGCCTTAGCCTTCCACCACAGGGTGTTCTGATACTTCATCATGTGGGCCTGGTAGTTAGCAATGCAACGGCCCAATGAGGCAGAGACATACGTCCACTTGTTACGGATATCCAACCTCCTAGATTATTTATCAGTAGGAAGGGAGCTCAGGTGTTTGGGTGCCCTAGACATATCATGGGCAGCACTAATCACCACCAAGTTAGTCTCAAGTTATGTGGCATAGAAAGGCTTCCCAGAAGGGGCAGAATACATTTCATCTGCCTTTCTGGGATAGCTGGTATATTGTTTGTTCTGTACCAAGCTGCATAGGTGTCATAATCTAAGGCTGGAAGCAGAGGAGGCACCATAACAGAGGAAGAGACTGGCAGCTCCAGAAACTCCAGCAGGTTCTTCTTAGTACTGTCCAGCTCTTCTAGAGTAAAGCCCATGGCAGTTTGCATCTGCTGCATCATGGTGAAAAATGTGGGATCTCCTGGAAGGGACCTTGGTGTGCTCACCACACAGCCTTCACTGTAAGTAGAGACTGTAGAGCTGCTGCTATGTTCATACTGGCTCTCAGTAGAGTCTTCTGTTTCTTCCTCCTCTTCCTGCATCATTAGAACAGGACTGTACTCATACATATTATCAACAGGGTCATCGAGAATGGGGGACTGCACCGGTGATGGCATAGGAGGATTCTATGGCAAGGGAGTACTTTGTGTCGTTGAGGGGTTATGTACAGAGGACCAGTCGATGGGCTACCTGAAACAGGGAGACCAGGTAGTAGGTGCTTATCATATCTGAAAAGGAAAGAAGCACTGCCTGAGTGTCAGCGCTGCTTTGGTTAGTGGGCATGACTGGAGTAGTCGATGGGGAAGGCTGAGACCCCACCGTCATCGATGACGTACAGACTGTAACGTAGTGCCCACGTCAAGCTCTGTTGGTGTTAGGTCAGCGGTCGGGGTTGCCACCGGAGTGGACAATGTTGTAGCAGAGGTCATATCTGCAGAAAGCAGGGGTGACCTGGCACACGCCAGGGGAAGACTTCTCCTTGACCCTGTGCTTGTGACTCCCTGAAGTTTTCTCCCAGGATCTGGACATCCACGATGCAATCGATGGAGCTGGAGATGCAGATTTTTCTTGGAGTTGCTTCTCCATTCTGTCTATGGTTTTTTGGAATAAAATCTTTTCCGAGGCCCCCTTTCTGCACCGCCTGGTTGCAGAATCAAACCCGCAGCAGATTTTGCAGGCTTTCACATTATGGTCTAGGCCTAAGCAGCAGACACAAACTTCGTGGGAGTCACTGGTGAACATCTTTTCTCCAAAATCACAGTACTGAAAAAGTTTGGAGGGTTCCTTTGACTACATGAAGGTTGTCAAAAATCACTATAAAACTGATGGTCTTCTCCAGTTCCAGGGAACCGATCAGGAACCAGAGAAACTGCTAAAAATCACATAAATTCACACTAACTTCCTAGTTGACAAAGAGTTATCTAAAATTAGCTAAATTAAAAATGAAAGTAAAACTTTTAACAGCAATAAATTGTCTGGAGACCAGACATAACAGAGCAGACTTCAGGGTGACTACTCTCCAAGTGGAGAAAACAAATCTGAGGTAACCACCAAGAGTGGGGCGTGACACAAGTGCAGAGTTTGAACTTGCATTCCAAATTCTATAATATACAAAAGGTTCTATATCTCCAGGACATCTCTCTATGCTGGGAAGAGATGTTAAGTGTAAACATCAAGTGAGGGACTCTTGAGGTTAGAATAGTGAGATCACTAAAAAAAAAAAAAAAAAATAGCACATAAACTGGCAACTCCCTGAATGTTATTCCCTGACCTGTGATTAGTCAGTCTCTACACAAACCCATGTAATATCAGCACTAGTCGAGTGCGATATTGACGAAATAAGCTCCACAAAAAAATCTACAATTTTCAGCAAATACACGAAGCTAAGGATGGCAATTTGCATAGCTATTTTCCAGGCAAACTGGGAAAACTCATGTGGTGAATCCACATAAATGGCCAATTTGCAGGGGAATCCCCAACACAAATTGTGTGCTACACCCCTTTTCCCCACCAAAATGTTATAGATTCCTTGATACCACCACCCCCCTCCAAGCTGGCACCCTACCCACACTGCCCCGGCAAGCTGCATGCTGCTCTGTGCAGAGTGCATCAAAAAAGTAATCCCTCTTCACCCATCAGAACACAGCCCCCCACCTTTCGTCCCATGATTTTACTTCACACCAGTTCTTCCAACTCAACCCTCCCTCAGGTTCTCTACCCTCCTCCTCCAACATCACCCATAAAATCAACCTGCAAGGCTGCAATAAAGAAAAAGGTCCCAGGTGTAAAACTTCTGCTCGGTTCAGAGTCCATCTCATAATGGAATGAATGAACAGTGACGTCGTTTGTCCTATTAAAACCTGACTGGCTGAGAATTCAACCAATCAGGTTTTACTAGGAGCAAGGATGTCACCATTCAATCATTAACGCCATTACAAGATGGACACTGAACAAAGCAGACACACTGCACCAGGGGATTGTTTTCTTTATGACAATTCTATTTTGTGGGTGCTGGTGGGGAAAGGAGGGTGGTGGGGACCAGAGGGGGGTTGGGTGGAGGACTGGCTGTGCTTGACATGACAGTGGGATTTGGAAGGAGGTGGTGGGCGGTAGTGTGCCTGTTGCGCAGGTGCAGGGTGGGGGTTAAATTTCTTGGATGCACTCTGTGTATCACGCAGCACTGCAATTTGCCAGGACGAAGTGGAGAAAGGTGCATTGCTAGCAGATGGTGGAAGGGGGTATTAAGGAATAAATCGTTTTTGGGTGTCACGATGGGGTGGTTTTACAGCACAGTGAGAGGGGCAGTTTATTTTCAATATATAACAAACAAAAAAAATCAGTCAGCAAAGTTGGTGTGTCTGCTGTGAAGTTCTCAAATTTCCACCAACCTCGCCAGCGGATTAAAAATGTGCAACATCTTTGATTAGTGCAACCCACACTTTAGCACTCTTGTTAGCCAAACACATTACAATACTGCATCTCTACTTGAGACACTTGGGACAAATAAAATCTTGTTTTCTATTTTTGTTTACCAATTTTTAAAATTCTATTTTTGTTTACCAATTCAAAAGTGCAATAACAAACTCTATTATGGGTTAAGCTGGTATTATCAAATGGATTGCAGAATTCTTGCAACCTGATTGGCTATGAACCATTTCAATCTGTGGCAATATCCATAACACTCACTGTCGTGTATTAATGCTTAAATAACCCCTGCTCACTGGCAGTTGGAAGCATTCAGCAAACTGCACCTAGGTTATTCAAGCAGAACCCGTACCCTGTTGTGTGTTATTACTTACCTAATGAGTCAGTGCTGCATTTCGGGCCATCCTGTGGAATTTTTCACACTCACTGGCTGCGATCATTTGCATCACAAAGTATTAGGCACTATTAGTTTCTCTAAAAGCAACTGTAATATAGTACTGTGATAATGCAAGGGACTTATGGTTAATTTTGTCCACCACTCCTCTTCACAAAAGTAACTATACCCAATTTCAGTATGGACACATATCCAGCCTTATTATTTATATTGTACAATCCTCAATATCATTTTCCCTCTGCAATTCTGGGCTCCCTCTCTGCCTTTTGCTCAATCTTCTCTTCCATGGCCTAGTTCCCCTGTAGCATGTCCCAAGACACTGGAACATATGTCCAACACTTACGTTAGCGTGTCTGCTGAGAGAAGAGACAGTCTTGGTGGCAGGGATAATGAATGGCCCTTACTTGATGTGGGAGTCTGTCCAACCACAGAAACATAGAATTCGATAGTAGATAAGGACTGCTTGGTCCACCCAGCCTGCACATTTTGTCCTACCTAAATTATCACCGCAAACCCTACTTGATCTACAGCTCTTTCTCCTTCCCCGTCTTACTTTCCACTACGATTCACTAGTGCTTATCCCTCATGCATTCCTGAACCCCATCACCTCCGCTGGAAGGCTGTTCTAAGAATCCACCACTCCTTCTGTGAAGAAGTACTTCCTCACATCTCTCCTGAATTTCCACCCTCCAGTTTCTTAGCATGTCTCTTTTTTCTTGAGCACCTTTTTTCTGAAAAATACTCCTCTCTTGTACCTTATTTACCCCCGTGAGGTATACAAAGGTCTTAAAGGTCTCTATCATATTCCCTCTTCCAGGGTGTACATACTGAGATCCTTTAGTCTCTCCTCATAGGGCTTTTGATGCAGACCCTGCCCCATTTTAACTGCCCTCCTCTAGCTAGCCTCTACTCCTAAATTACTCAGTTTATTTACTAGTCTCCTGTGTGGAACACTGTTGAAAGCCTTACTGAAATCTAGGTAGGCCACATTCAGTACGCCACCCTGATCTAATTCCTTTCTCACCCAGTCAAAGAAATCTATAATTTTTTTTTTATATATGTGGTCTGTGGGTTTTTGCGGGTTTTCTCCCAGCCCCAACATCCACATGTCCCAGATGTAGCATGTGCATGTGGAGGCAAGCACGCATTCCATTCGGGATGCTCCTCCGCTCCAGTCACGCTGTTGACCGCCTGCACCAAACCTCCATTCGGTGACAGCGGGCGGGCGACCTCACCCCTTACCTGGGAGAGAACAGCCAATGCTCGATCCTGCTCTCTTCCCCTGGGTGACCAGAGGTTGTTCCCGAACTCGGGTCACTGGCATAGCGCGAGGTGTGGCATCCAGCGGCTCAACCTTCAGCACCACCGGGCAGCTTTATTAGATTAATTTGAAGCCCCCCAACCCCGTGAATCCATGTCGTCTCAGGTCTTGTCTGACTGGATTCAAGATATTCCACAATCCTTTCTTTCAGCAGTAATTCCATTAACTTTTCCACCACCGGTGTCAGGTTGTCTGGCCTGTAACTGTCAGCCTCCTCCCTATTACCATTTCTATGTAGTGGGACTGCATCTGCTCCTCCTCCAGTCCTCTGGAACTTGTTTCTAGTGAGCTGTTAAAAAGGATGGTCAGCGGTGCAGTCAGTACCTCCCTGAGCTCCCTCAGTACCCTTGGATGCAACCCATCTTGCTCCATTGCTTTGTCCAGCTTCAGATTAGTGAGTCCCTTCAGAACTCTCGCCTCTGAAAAAGGACTAATGTCCACCTCCTCCCTCCAAAGCTTCTGTTATTTTTTTGTGGCCCTTCCCCTTCTCCTTCCTCAGTGAACACTGAACAAAAGTATTTGTTCAAGACATTTGCCTTCCTTGGTCTCCCTCTGTACAAAGCCCCCTTCCTCTTTTTAATCTTATAAATCCCACCCCTTGTCTTCCTCTTTCTCTTACCTAAAAAATGTATCGTCTCCTTTTGTTACCTCCTGGGCTATTCCCTCTATAGTTTGCACCTTTGAATTCCTCACTGCTTTCCCTGCTTCCCTCTGTTTTCTCCAAACACCTTCCCATCCTCATCCCTCCGTTTCTCTTTTTAGCCTTTACCTTTTCAGCTACCTCATTTGAGAACCATAGCAGTCTCTTTTTTTTGTCCTCTTGCTTTTGCTCACTTGTTTGACGCAGAGATTTGTTGTCTTTAAAGTGAAAAGGAAAAAAAAAGTTTCCTGCACACACTAACCTGCAAGCTGGGACGTCACAAGTCCTTTGGATTTAAAACAGTATTTATTCAGACACACACAGGCTTCAGCCTGCCATGTTTCAGATGGAGTGTCCTTTATCAGAGGCTGACTACAAAGGTTACAACAACACTTATATGTGGTAGAAGAAAAAATTACTCACCTTAGTAATTATGTTTCTTCTACTGGAGTCTTGCTGTATTCTGACAAATGCAGTTGGGTCCTGCCTTTCAACTGCCCCGGAGAACATAGGGTTAACTTTTCTATGCATGGCATAGAATGTTCATCTCGAGCTCGGCTGAAGCCTCTGCCTGTTGTTATTCGAACTGCAACCGTCAGATCTTTCTGAGCAAAAACTCACTAGGTGTTCTGTGTGGAAACTGTAAACTTTTTAACTAGCCAACTGGCAGAAATATAATGTTTTTGGTTCTCAAAGGAAGACTCAAGTCAGGAAACCCAAAAACAAAAAACAATCGAATGAAAAATATTCCACCCAAAGAAAAAGGAGGGTGTAAGGGGGGGGGGGGGCTCTAGGATGCCAACACTGCACCTGCCCACCCACATCCCAAAAATCTAGGTTCTGAGAGGGGAGGCGGGGGGAGGTCAGAATACAACAAGACTCCACTAGAAGAAACATAATTACTAAGGTGAGTAATTTTTTCTTCAAACAACATGAAGTCTTACTATATTCTGACAAATGCAGACTACCAAGCAGTACCTCCATACCTACTTTGGAAACAGGCTCTGAAGTACTGCTGTGCCAAACCGAGCATCTCTCCTAGCCTGGATATCCAGAGAGTAATGCTTGGTAAAAGTATGGACCGTTTTCCAGGTGGCTGCTTGACAAATTTCTAAGAGAGGGATATCCCTGGCAGCAGCCAGGGAAGCAGCTGTGCCTCTTGTGGAATGAGCCCTCAGGCCTGAGGGTGGAATTCCTACCCAGTTTTCATAGCAGAATTGTATACAAGAAACAATCCACCTGGCAATAGATCTCTTAGTGGCAGGTTTGCCCTTCCCAACTTCTCCATAAGCGAGGAACAACCGAAGGGATTCAAACCTGTGACCCTTGGTACGCTCTATGTAGTAGCTAAGGGCTCTTTTAACATCCAAACTGTGTAGCCTCCTCTCTCCCAAAGAAGAATGATCAGGGAAGAAAACAGGGACAGATATAGACTGATGAAGGTGGAAATCTGAAACCACTTTAGGCAAGAACTTTCTGTTAGTTCTAAGGACCACTTTATCTCTGTGAAAAGAGTTGAAATCAGATTCCACTGACAATGCTTGCAATTCACTGATACGTCTGGCAGAAGTAATGGCCACCAAAAACACAGTTTTCCAAGTCAAGTACTTAAGCTCTGCTGAGGACAAAGGCTCAAAAGGGGGTTGCATAAGCTGAGCAATGCAAACATTAAGATCACAAGCAGGAGCAGGATCCCTAAAGGGGGGATTGGTGTGAAGCAATCCCTTGAAAAACTTACAGAATACAGGATGGGATGACAGAGAGGAAGACTTGCCTACAGACAGGAAAGCAGAAACAGCTGCCAAGTATACCTTGACAGTAGCTGGTCTGAGACCTAGGCCATTAAGAGGGACCATATAATCCAGAACCGTAGGCAATTCAGCAGAGTCTAGAGAAATATTTTTCTTAGAACACCAAATGCTGAATCTTTTCCATTTGGAGTTGTATGTATTTCTGGTGGAAGGCTCTTGAGAAGTCTTAAGGATATCCAGAACCCCTTGGGAAAGATGCAGATCTGCAAACTCTAACTCTTCAAGAGCCAAGCCTTGAGATTGAGAGACTGAAGATTCGGGTTCCAAATCCTCCCAAGAGGATGTTAACAGGTTGTAATTCCTGGGAAGAGATAGGGGAAGATGGACTGCTAGGGATGGACAGCAACAAGGGATACCATGGCTGCCTGGCCCAGTCTGGAGCAATCAGAATCACTTTGCATAGTTGTGACCTTATCTTGACAAGCACTTTGAACAGGAGAGGGAAGGGGGAAAAGCATACAGAAATTTCCCTTCCCAGTTCAGGATCAGAGCATCCCGGGGGACTGAGCCCAAGACTGGGGGTCTGCAACAAAACAGAGGAAGTTGGTGATTGTCTGGGACTGCAAAAAGCTCTATCTCTGGAGTGCCCCATCTTGAGAAAATCACTTTCAACACCAGAGGATCTAGGGCCCATTCGTGATGGCCCTGGGATATTCTGCTCAGTGCATCTGCTAGGACACTGTCCTTCCCTGGGAGGTGAACTGCTATCAGAGAGGTTTGCAGGGAATAGGCCAGGGACCACAACTTCATCGCTTCTGTGCACAAGGCCGTAGACCGAGTGCCCCCTTGCTTGTTGATGTACCACATGGTGGTGGTGTTGTCTGTTCTGACCCGAACCACCTTGTTCTGTACAGATTTGGAAAAAGCTTGCAGTGCCAGAAACACTGCTCTGAGTTCCAAGAGACTGATGTGAAGCAGAGATTCCTGAGGTGACCACAGTCCCTGGATGGTAAGTTCCCCCAAATGGGCTCCCCAGTCCAGCAGGGAAGCATCTGTAGTGAGGACCACTGAATGAGACTGAGTGACAAATGGAACCCACTGCCTCAAATTGTCCTGATCCTGCCACCATTGCAGGGTCTGGATCAGAGTTCAAGCCACTGGAATTAGTTTGGTAAGGGAATCCTTTCTTTGGGACCAAAAAGCTCTTAAGTGGACCCGAATGTCCCTCATTTGGAATCTTGTGCCCTGGACCACTGCTGTAGAAGCTGCCATGTGGCCCAGTAGCTGAAGGAAATGCCTTGCTGGTCGAGACACCTGAAGGCTGAATGAAGAGGCCAGTTCCATGAGGGTCCTTGCCCTTTCCAGGGGAAGGAAGGCTCTTGCTTTCACCGTATCCAGCTCTGCTCCTATGAAGGTGAAGAGCTGCACTGGTTCGAGAACTTGACTTTGGTAGGTTGAGAAGAAAACCTAAGGAAGTGAGCACTTGCTGGGTTGCTTGCAGCTGTGACTTGACTTGGTCTGGAGACTGACCTACTATAAGCCAGTCGTCCAAGTATGGGGAAATGGAAATCTTTTGTCTTCTTAGGAAGGCAACAACTACTGCCAGGCACTTTGTGAAGACCCTTGGAGCTGATGTTAGGCCAAAGGGCATTGCTTTGAACTGACAGTGGCCTGAGGGCAACTTGAACCTGAGGTACTTTCTGTGGGAGCACCGGATAGGAATGTGAAAGTAGGCATCTTTGAGGGCCAGGGAGGCTAGCCAGTCCCCTGGCCTGAGAGAGGGAAGGATAATTCCCAGAGTTATCATTTTGAACTTTGGCTTTAAGAGATGTTTGTTCAGGTATCTTAGGTCCAGGATGGGTCACCACTCTCCTGTCTTTTTGAGGGTTAGGAAGTACCTGGAGTACAATCCTTTGCCCCAGTGTAGGGTAGGTACTCTCTCTATAGCTCTGAGAGCTAGGAGAGAAGAAACCTCTGCCTCTAGGGCAAGGGTCTCTGAGAGATTTGCAGGTGGAAAAGATCTGGCTCTCAGCTTGGGAAATTTTTTGAAGCTGAGAACCAGACCCTGGCTTACTACTTCCACGATCCACTTGTCTGATGTAAGAGACATCCAGTCCTGGACAAAGTAAGCCAGCCTGCCCCTACTGGTATAGGAGAATCGACCCGGGCAGACCCATCAGGGTGTCTGCTTGGCAGGGGCTTTAGGCTGAGGGGTGGATGCAGGCCTGCTCATCTCCCTCTGAAGAACCCCCTCTGTGAAGAAGAAGAAGAGGCCTGTGCTTGGTAAAAAGGCCTTTGGAAAGGCTTGCCCCTGCCTGCTGCCTCTGAGGAGTTGCTTGCCTTTCCTTGGCCTGAGCACTCCTGTAAGTGGTCCTGTATTCATCCATTTTCTTCATGTAATTCTCTGTCTGCTCCCCAAACAGAGACTTACCCACTAGAGGAAAATCCATGGCCTTAGCCTGGGTATCCTGTGAGAGGTTAGTACATCTGAGCCAAGCCATTCTCCGAAGAGCCACAGATGTAGCCATGACTCTTGATGATACATCATTTGAGTCTACAGCAGCAAGAAACTGAACTTTCGATGCCTCAATCCCATCTGCAGCCACCTGCTCCAGCTCCTTGGCAAGCTGGGGAGGAGCCTGTTTGGCCAGTGCCAGTACAGTGTCCCACCTGGACTTCTGGTACCTGGCTGCATAGGCCATATAAATTAGCCTGCCTGAGTCCTAAGGATGATGCCATGTACTGCTTCTTTGCCATGGCATCAGTCTTCCTGGAGTCCTTGTCTGGGGGGTGTGATGCCAAGGGAATGTTTACCTTATCACAGGCAGCAGCCTGTACAACCCCAACATGGCTGCACTGCTGAAAAAGGAACTCCGTATCTGAGCCTGAAAGAGCATACCTCTTGTCCATTCTTCTGTCCACAGGAGGTATGGAATTGGGAGACTTTAGAATTATTTGTGTCTGTTTCCCAAAAGATTTGTGGAGGGGAATAGACAGTCTCCTGGACTCTGGGATGTCCATCATCTCTACATAGTCAGGCTCTTCCTAATCCTCCACCGCCTCCTCCACAGGAAGCTGGAGGGTATCAGCCACCTTTCTGTAAAACATGTAGTGTGAAGGGGACTCAGAAAGCCTAGGAGGAGAAACACCTGAAGGTCTGTCTGGGGAGATGTCCGGGTCAATAGGCACATCCAGACTTTCACCATCACCATAATCATCTTCAAACTCTCCTTCCTCCTCAAACTCCAGTTCATAAAATTCTTCCAGGGTATGATCTGGAACCGGGGGAACTGACCGAACCGAGCCCCTGCCAAAAGGTGCCGGTTCTGTTGGAACCGATTGAAGCAATTCCACAATCCTAATCGCTTTGGCTATTTCATCGGCGGTCGGAGTATGAGATTCTGGACCCGAACAGGTCGACTTGTCTTTTCTTTTTGTCAGAGCTGATTCCTCGGAATTGGCTCTCCTTTTGCCTGAAGAAATATCGCCCTGGTCAGAGGGCACTCCTTCTGGTTCGGTCGGAACCGAACCGGGCTGGCCATCCGGGTCAGCGGACTTCTCGGCCTCTCTTTCCCTCAGTCTACCTAATCTCTTTTCCAGGGTAGATTTGGGAAAATGTCTGCAAATTTGGCAGTCTGAATCGAGGTGGTTAAACCCCAGACAATAAACACAGGTGGTGTGAGGATCGACCTTAGCAAAGACCTCCCCACACTCACTGCAGTGTTGAAACCCAGTGGGCCCGGTTTTTTTCTTGGGTTTCTCAGACATGGCCAACCTAACCAAACTTACCCTTTTTCAGCAATCCGGCAGGTAAGACTCCCCTATCGGTTCCTGACCGTGTCACAGGTCTTGGAAAAAAACGTACTAAAACCGGTTTTTTTCAGAACCGATATGGACCGGTAACCACACACTAAAGTAAAGTACAAATTTTACCTCAAAATGACTGGTTCAGCCGAACCGATCTACAAGTTCCACACAGAAAACAGAACAAAACCTATCAAGTACTCACGGTACCACAGACAGAGACTTGAACCGACTAGCGGACACAACAATTTCGGAAGAAAACCGACCGAAAAGCGACACTTCAACCAACTTTGAACCAAGCAGCATGAGAACTCTCTGGAGCGACTGTTCAGTGAGGCGCAGTAAAGAATCTGACGGCTGCAGTTCGAATAACAACAGGCAGAGGCTTCAACCGAGCTAGAGATGAACATTCTATGCCATGCATAGAAAAGTTAACCCTATGTTATCCGGGGCAGTTGAAAGGCAGGACCTAATTGCATTTGTCAGAATACAGCAAGACGTCATGTTGTTTGAAAAAGAACATGCGACTCCATAGCACCTACTAATATAGTGAGGTGTGCTTGGTTAAAAACTTTACCCAACATATAAAACTTTAATGTTAAAAGATAAACACATAGCAATTCCACATTCTGCGAAATGTACTTAATAGTAAACCACTTCACCACATGGATAAATATTCAGGTAAAAATCAAAGTATAAAAGAGGGAGTAAGTATTGGGGGGGGGGGGAGGGATGAGGAAGGAAGAACCAGAATAGACAAGGATAGAAAAAAGAAGAAATGCAGAAACATGAAATAAATAGTATCTTGATAATGAAATATAATTCATATTAAAAAATGGATCATGGACTGAGTCCTAAATACAGTGCAAGTCAGATAAGTAAGGGGAGGTCAGCAGCAAGAGCATCACCAATACCATACATACGGAACCAAAATGCGACATCCGAAATTAAATAGACAAAGTGCAAAACGGATGTTTATAAAGGTCAATAAATACATAAATCCACTATTGGTATAGAGGACTAGGGTATGCCCCATATGAACCTTAAAATATAGGAACTTAAATTATTTCCTTTATTTCCTTTTTTCCTGAATTTTCATTCAGTTATTGAGTTACCGTAGTCTGTTGTCACATACCATACCTGGCAACAAAGTCCCGACTGACATCAAGGAAGATGAAGAAGCACTCATCGTTGGGTGTATAGGCTTTGTGTGCACGAAGCGTCCGTTTCACCTCACACATAGTTTTCAGATCAAACACATGGAGGTCAATTTCTTCAGCGATAGGGGGAGGATGTAGGGGATCCGTTATAACACAGTCCTTAGGCCAGGCACGACTATTTACATACAGATATCTGGGAGAGGGGGAAGAGATTGGAGAAGAGAGAAAAACATAAAAATGTAACTAACTTGCATTGGGATTGTTCTAATTAACAGAGTGTCATAGCAAAAAAATCTGAAATGGACCCACCACGTTTAACCTAGACATAACCGAAGGGACGGGCATTTGCTGGGAAACGTATACATGACATAGTCCTGTACGAACATACTGTACATAAGAAGGCCATTCTGGTTTATCGAGTCTCCTCGACGCGGAGCTAATGCATCTGATGTTACATGGTGCTCCGCCCCCCCAACACTCTTACCTTCCCCTTGACTTTATCCCACCCCCTTAAATCCTCCAACCATTTTCTGGTTTACAACCTCTTCTGGTAGCCCACTGTACCCTGTCACCACCATCTCCGTGAAGAAGTGCCTCCTTCTGGAACCACCCTCCCATCAATTTGCAACTGTGCACCCTCATGTTCTTGTTTCCACTGAACCTAAAAACATCACCCACAGCTTGATCTTGCTTATACCTTTACTTGTAAGTCTCCGTCATGTCCCTTCACTCCCTTTTTATATTTATATCTATAGTTTCACAAGGAAAAACATACTGAATTAATAACCTGTTGCCAGATGTGTCTGTGGGAAGGGAAGAAAAAGTGACTTACCATAGTAATGTTCTTTCTTCCATGGGGTCCTTTAGCAACAATAACATTGTGTAGATAGCTGGCCAGCTATTGCTGCCCTGGAGGTGTGGCTTATGTAAATTAGTTTGCATTAGCCAATCAGAAATCAGGATGGAGTGTGCTTAAGAGTGTAAACCCTAGAGGGCTCCAGAATTTTTTCGAAGACAGATGGGCACATGCCCAAAAAGTGAACCAACAGGATTTAAAAGGCATGCATAAAGCATGAATTAAAAACACAACGGCAGCAACCTTTGCTAAAACTATAAACACCTTAAGGCAAATTTGGTGTAGCTGAACAGAGCCCTTCCTTTAATAGGTGATCAGGGGAGGAAGGGTGGGAGCTTTATTGATGCTAAAAGACCTCATGGAAGAAAGAATATTACTATGGTGAGTAATTTTTTCTTCTCACCCCAGAAGTCCTTTAGCATCAATAACATTGTTTAGACTTCACAGCAGTGCAAATGGGAGGAGGGCAGAGAACCTACTTAAGGAAGAGGGTCTACAGCACAGCCCTACCAAATCTGGCATCAGACCTGGACTGCACATCCTCCTGTTCATTAGAGGATGCCCCAAAGTTAGGATTGGGGGAAACATCTGGTTCTAGGTTGCCCTCTCCTTCAGTGGCATCAAAGTATTCTTCCTCTTCATCCCTCTGGTAGTCACCTGACTCTGAAGGTGCTGCAGAGGGATGCCTACTGGTCTTAGCAGAAAACACAGACCCCATACCCTGGAGGGTCCAAACCACCTGTCAGGCTTTAGCTATTTCCTCCGCAGATGACAACCCCTTGCTAAAGTCAAGGAGGTTCTGCAGCTGTGTGCATTTTGTTTTTTCCTTATGTTTCTTGCTCTCTGTTGTCTCATCCTTGGCTTGCCTGGGAGGAACAGAGATAGATTTTTCATTACACTGTTTTTTAGTAGCCACTTCATCAGTGACTTGGTCATGCTTGTTTTTTGTACCAGGCACTTCATCAGAAGCTCTATTTTTTATTTTTGAAGGAACTTCATCAGCCCCTTTGGAAGTTTTGTTTTTTTGGTGCTTCATCGGTACCCAAATTATTTCTTACTTTAACTGGCACTTCATCAGTGCCTTTCTTTGGCTTTGAACTGCTGGAGGCTTCATCAGCACCCCTAACTGATTTTTTTGTTTTAACTGGCCCCTCATCAGTAGCCTTTGATTTCAGTTCAGCCATAATCTTTTTTAATCCCTTTGCTCAATTTCTCAAGAGTTTTCTTACAAAAGCTAGAACAAATAGTACAGGTATGCTGTGGGCCTAAGCACGCTAAGCTAAATTATGTTCATTAGCTTTAGCAAGTATTCTGTTGCACTTAAGGCAATTTTTAAAACCTGTAGGCCCAGTTCTTTTCTTTATTTTTGGGACCTCTGACTTGCCAAACTACAGAGAACCCTTGTGAATGAACGTTCTAAATCAGTTTAGGGTTGAACAGAGTTGGTTCCCTAGCAGTGAAAAAACGCTATTCCCGAGGTAGAAAGTAAAGAAAATACACAAAAATCGGCAGTTCCTGCTTGGAAAACAGAACTGCGATAAAAGCAAAGTGAGAACCGACGAATAACAAGAGATGCAATGAAAATAAAAGAAACAATTTAAACTGTGGTTGGAACTGTGTGTTTCAATACAAGGAACCGCTAAAAAATGTATCAACACACTCCAAACAGCAAAAAAGTAATAATATGAGGGAAATTTACCACAATATTAGGGCTAAAAGCTCTAAAATGAAGTTTCAGAGAGACACCTCAGAAGCAGTGCTGCTCAGACAGCCGGAGAAATAAATTCTGGAGCCCTCTAGGGCTTACACTCCTCAGCACACTCCCTCCTGATTTCTAATTGGCTGATGCAAACTAATTTACATAAGCCACACCTCCAGGGCAGCAAGAGCAGGCCAGCTATCTGCACAATGTTACTGATACTAAAGGACTCCTGGGGTGAGAATGTGTAAGGTGCAGTAAGAAATTACATCAGTAATGTTACAATTATTATCATAATAAAAAGTACAAAGTAGACAAGAGGAAGCACAATGTGCAAGTAGTGCAAAACATAGCATATCAAAAACAACAGTTCAGCAAAGTGCAACTGACAGCAAAGTGAGGGAGGGAAGAGAGATTGTGACTATAGTAGGGGACACGTCAAGGGGAACAGTGGACCAATAAACCAGATCAGTAGGGGGAGGGAGCAGTGGGATTAGCCTAGGATAAGTGGCAACTGTATGAGTGAGAAATGGTCATGGAGGAGAGATTTTAGTGATGGGAAACAGGGAGCATTACAAATAGCAATGGTGAGGGTGCTCCAAAGTTTGGGGAAGGGGAAAGCAGCTTGATCAACAGAGGATTTTACAGGGCGGAGGATGAGAGACCAGGTGTTAGAAGGGAGCAGGAGGTGGAAGGGAGGGAGGAAAGGTGGGGGGATGGAGCCCAGCACTCAAGCAAGCAATAATACCTGACAGGGTGGGCGGTATTGGGCAAGCAAGCACATGCTGAAGTTCACCAGCCTCTGCATATGCAAGAGTCCTTGTTGACCCTGAATCATCTTTGTGGCTCTTCTCCGTACCACCTCCAGCTGGTCTCCTCCTCTGTTCCCCTGAGTTCTCCCCCATTTATTTTTCTATGTCCTTACATTTTTCTCTGTCTACATTTTTCCTTTTCTTTCTCCATCTCTGTTCCTTGATCTGTCTTCCTCTCTGTGGTCCCCCAAATGCTTTTAACTGAAACCATGCTGGGGACCTTGGCTTTGCTTGAAACATGGCAGGAAGGATGCGGGTGATGCAAAAGTACAAAGGCTTAAAATACAAGCACAGGACACCACCTGTGCAGAAATGCATTACAGGAAACACTAGGTGTCATATTACAAAATAAGGCATATCAAAATATTATCTATTACTTTATAGAAAATGTTTCATAATAACCAAGCTGTATCATATCTATGTGCCGTGAGCTTGACATCGGTGGTGGGCAAGCTCATGGAGAAACTAATGAAAGTCAGGATCACCAATTACCTAGAGGAGAGCGGCCTGATGAATCCAAGGCAACATGGCTTTACCAGGAATAGATACTGTCAAACAAACTTGATAGAGTTTTTTGACGCGGTCACCAAGGAACTGGATCAGGGAAGGGCAGCAGATGTCGCTTATCTGGATTTCAAGAAGGCATTTGACGCCATGCCACACAGCAGACTGCAGTATAAGCTGTCATGCCTGGGACTGGGGCAGAAGGTGGTTCAATGGATGGGAAACTGGCTGGGGCACAGGAGGCGGAGGGTCATTATAACCGGGGCGGCATCTAGAGAAGGCATGGTCACAAGTGGGGTCTCTCAGGGGTTGGTGTTAGGGCCTCTACTGTTCAACCTATTTATAGGGGACATTGTGGAGGGCACTGAGTGGGGTGTGAGTCTGTTTGCAGATGATATTAAAGTCTGCAATAAGGTGGACACTCCAGAAGGGATAGAAGAAAAAATTACTCACCTTAGTAATGTTGTTTCTTCAAATGGAGTCTTGCTATATTCTGCTTATTGCAGTTAGGTCCTGCCTTTCAACTGCCCCGGAGAACAAAGAGTTAACTTTCCATGGCCAGCATGGAACGTTCAGCACGAGCTCGGTTGAAGCCCCTGTCTGCTGCTGTCTAAACTCCAACCGGGTCAGATCTTTACTTAGCAATACTCACTAGAAGTTCTGTGTGGACACTATAAAACTCACACTTGCCAACTAGCAACTAAATTTAATAAAAAGGGTTTTTTGGTTTCAAAGCAAAGACTCAAGTCAGGAAACCCAAAAAACAAAACACAACACACACCCAAAGTAAAGAAGGGTGACAAAAGGGGCACCCCTAGGGTGCCAACACTGCTCCTGCCCACCCACATCCCAAAAACCAGGTTCTGAGAGGGGAGGCGGGGGGGAGGTCAGAATACAGCAAGATTCCATTAGAAGAAACAACATTACTAAGGTGAGTAATGTTTTCTTCAAACAACATGAAGTCTTGCCGTATTCTGACAAATGCAGACTACCAAGCAGTACCTCCATGGAGGAGGGACAGAACCTACTTTGGGAATAGGCTCTGAAGTACTGCTGTACTAAACAGAGCATCACTCCTAGCCTGGATATCCAGAGAGTAATGCTTGGTGAATGTATCGTTTCCAGGTGGCTGCTTGACAAATTTCTAAGATAGGAATATCCCTGGCAGCAGCCAGGTAAGCAGCTGTACCTCTAGTAGAGTAAGCCCTCAGGCCTGAGGGTGGAGTTCTACCCAGTTTTTCATAGCAGAATTGTATACAAGAGACAATCCACCTGGCAATAGATCTTAGTGGCAGGTTTGCCCTACCTACCTCTCCATGTGAGGAACAACTGAGGGACTCGAACCTGTGACCCTTGGTGCACTCTATGTAGTAGCTGAAGGCCCTTTTAACATCCAAGCTGTGCAGCCTCCTCTCTCCAGAGGAGGAATGGTCAGTGAAGAAAACAAGGAGAGACATAGACTGGGAAGGGGACTCAGAAAGCCTAGGAGGAGAAACACCTGAAGGTCTGTCTGGGGAGATGTCCGGGTCAATAGGCAAATCCAGACTTTCATAATCACCATCATCATTCTCATACTCTCCCTCCTCCTCCTCCTCCGTTCATAAAATTCTTCTGAAGTGTAATCCGGAACCGGGGAACCGACCAAACTGAGCTCCCTGCCAGATGGTGCCGGTTCGCCGAACCGGGTTAGCGATTGCTATTGTTCTTATCGCTTGATTATCTCATCAGCGGTCGGAGTATGAATTTCTGGATCCGAACCGGATGAGCTTGTCTTTTCTCTTCCTTTAACCGAACCGACCTCAGAATCGTCTTCTGTCTCAAGAAGTTTCTCCTGGTCGAGGGCATTCCTTCTGGTTCGGTCGAACCAACCGGCTGGCCATCCGGTCAGCGGACTTCTCGGCCTCCCTTTCCCTCAGTCTACCTACTCTCTTATCCAGGGCAGCTTTGGGAAAATTCTTACAAACTTGGCAGTCTGAATCGAGGTGGTCAAACCCCAGACAATAAACACAGGTGGTGTGGGGATCAGCCTTAGCAACGGCTTCCCCACACACACTGCAGTGTTGAAACCCAGTGGGCCAGTTTTTTTTTTCTTGGGTTTCTCAGACATGGCCAATCCTATCCAAAACGTACCCTTTTTTCGGCAATCCACCAGGCAAGACTCCCCTATCAGTTCCTGACCGTGTTAGGGTCTTGGAAAAAAGCCGTAAGTAAATCCATTTTTTTTTTTTTAGAACCGATACGGACCGGTTACCACACTCTAAGTAAATTCAGAAACTTTCTTAACTAAACTGATCAGTTCAGCCAAACCGATCCGAAATTTACAAGTTCCACACAGAAACTAAATGTAAAACCTATCTAGTACTCAAGGTACCACAGACAGAGGCTTAAACTGACAGATTCGGTAGCAGAAATTCGGTAGAAACCGAGCGAAAAATGACACTTTAACTGACTTTTTTGAACCGAGCAAAGGAGAAATCTCCGGAGCGACTGTTCAGTGAGGCAGAGTAAAGAATCTGATGGTTGGAGTTTAAACAACAGCAGACAGGGGCTTCAACCGAACTCGCGCTGAACGTTCCATGCTGGCCATGGAAAGTTAACTTTTTGTTCTCCGGGGCAGTTGAAAGGCAGGACCTAACTGCAATAGTCAGAATATAGCAAGACTTCATGTTGTTTGAAAGAATGCGGAGAGATTTGGGGAGGCTTGAGGCATGGTCAAATAAGTAACAGCTTTCATTCAACATGGACAAGTGTAAAATCGTGCATCTTGGATACAGGAACCAGAGGGCAGGGTACTGTATGGGGGCAGAGACCTGGAGCTAACAGAACAGGAAAGGGATCTAGGCATCACTATATCAAGGGACCTGAAGGTGGAAAGGCACTGCGAGGGAGCAGTGGCTAGGGGCAGCAGAATGCTGGGCTGCATCGGAAGGGGGATTACCAGTAGAAAAAGGGAGGTCATAGTACTCTTGTACACCCATCTAGTTAGACCGCATTTGGAGTATGGAGTCCAGTTCTGGAGGCCATACCTCAAAAAGGATGTGGGGAGGCTGGAGCGAGTTCAGAGGAGGGCAACGAAGATGGTAAAGGGGCTCAGCCACCTGTCCTATGAGGAAAGGTTGGGAGACTTGAACAAGTACTCCCTGGAACAGAGGAGGAAGAGGGGGAACATGATTGAGACCTTCAAGTACCTTAAGGGTATAAACTGGGTGCCAGTGGAAAGCATCTTCCAGCTGAAAGGGAATCAGGGGACGAAGGGGCATGGGTTACAGGTTGAGGGGTTAACAGTTCAAGGGTAGCATCAGGAAGTACTATTTCACAGACAGGGTGGTGGATAAGTGGAATAGGCTCCCGGAGTAGTTGGTTGGAAAAGCAACAGTGGAAGGCTTCAAAAAGGCATGGGACAGACACAAGGGAGTGTGTGGGGGGGGGCGGGGTGCATGTCCTAGCAGATAGCTAGACAAATGAGCAGACTAGGTGGGCCTGTCGGTCCTTTTCTGCCATCACACTTCTATGTTTCTGTGATATGAATTTGGTGGAGTAACAAGTTTCACTAAACTGTTATGTTACTATAAAAAAGATGGGATTTTTAGTTCTTAAAACAGTTTAAAATACTAATGTTGAACACTCCAGTATTTTGTTACACAGGATCTTGTTATTAAAAAGAGAGCTTCAGGTTCCACTTTACTGCTTTAGACTAACCTGTGATCAGGGGACAGACCCATTCCAATAATGTGGCCATGAACATCGATCGTATAATCCAAAGGATCAAAGAACTCTTCCGAAGTCCGTTCCTCCCCGAGCACTGGCCCTGAGGTTGTCATTTGATGTGGTAAAATCCTCTTAATACCTGGAAAGATCATTCAGATACACATCGTTAAGAGATCTATAATGCAAGTAGCCGTTTTATTACTCTGTTCCCTCCCCCTCCATGCCCTACCCCTGACAACTGGGGTCAACACTTCTTTTCTTTCCTCCGGCTGGGATGGCGAGTGAGTGAGCGGCTACCTTGACTGCAGATGCCAGTGCGGCTCCACTGCTGGCTGATGGGTACGTAGAGTCCCAGAGACCCTCACCCTCTGCGAATGCCAAGTGGCTCACCTTTTCTTTTCTTTTTTTTTGTATACTGCATCAAACTATCTTTTAGTCAAGGAAAAGGTGTCAGCATTGCAGCTGAAATACAGGGGAGGAAAATGGGAGAAATAAAAATTAAAACAATTTACTGCAGCATACACAGACATGTTGGCATGTTGGACCTGACCATTTTAAAGAAAGCAAAACGCAATTTTTTTTTTTTGAAGGACTCTTTATCTCTGCCATCTCAAAACTCTCTCTGGCGACCCTCATTCACCGCCACCACATTAACACCTGCCTGAAGTCCATCCCCACTGGGAAAATTGGGACAGACACTCCCCCACCTACCTGGTCTATCAACTAGCCACTCATCTCCAGAATCAAGGCAGGATATGGGGATCGGGAGAGCCCATGTGTAGATCCCGGCATTGGGTGTGTGGTGGTGGGGCACAGGAGGGTGCCGTCGCCTATCTGAGAAGCTGGGCTTTTCTGGTACATATGCTGCCCCTGGAGCACAAAGGTGCAATAGCGTCTGCGCACCGAACGTGCTGATACCCACTGCCGGTCCACCCCTTAAGTATGACATCGCTGACTGCAGTGCCCCCTATCTCCATCGGGGGCCACTGACAAGCCATGCACAGCCCACTACCCACCCTGAGAGAGGAAAGCAGTCCTCCAGATGCTCGATCCTCTCCCTGCTCAGCCGACCGTTAGCAGCCTGAGTCTGCTGCCGAACCCGGGTCACCGGCATGGCGTGAGGTGTGGCATCCAGCGCCTCAACCCTCAGCGCCACCAGGCTGGCCAGCAAAATGCAATGTAACAACAGAAAACGCTGAATGTCATTTTTGAGGAGAGGTCATACGTGCAAAATAAATTAAAATGTATAGTGTAGGGCTGGCTTGGTGGCATGGAGGGCTGAGGTGCTGGATACAATACCTGCACGCCATGCTGACAGCCAAGGCTCAGGAATGGACCAGGATTGCTGCGGGGCTGGTTGGGAGAGAGAGGACACTGAGTCCTGCTACTTGCCCCCCACCCAGTGAAGGCTGGAGGTGGCACAACAGGACTAGAAGAGATGGGTAGTAGGCATGATAACGGGATCTGCATGTGCGTCAAGACGCATTTGTGCATTTGCATCATACACAGTTACCAGAAGGTAAAAACTGGAGGAAACTGTCCTGACTCGCTCTGCATCTCCCACAGGCCCACATGACCCTATGTGGCAGGCCCACCTGCCTAACATGGCTCTATGTAACTGGTGGTTAACCTATAAGTCCACAAGATGGGTCAGTGAAGGGGCTGTCAGGATGCTACCGGGACCAGGGAATATCAGGAGAGAAAAAGGAATAAGAAGAAAAAAGAAAAAACGCATAGAGTAGTCAACCCCCCCAAAAAAGGCAAAACCAATTAGAAACTGGCAGTTCCAACTATATATACTTTATATCAGAAAACCTGTGAAGAAAAAGAGAGGCTTTCCTGCTATTAATCTTTACCACAAGTTCTCCAGGATGCCGCTTTTCATGCTGAAAATGAAAATTATATACTCACCATAATTCTTGATCTTCCAGAATACCCTCACAATTTATTCACACTTCTGGGTCAGTGCAAGAGGCATCAGAACCCCAACCCCCCTTTTCTTGGAAGCAAAGCCTCTGCAGTCTACAGCTTAGGGGACTGATGTCAATGCCGGTGCCGCAAACAAGAAAGACGTAAAGACATGGTGCTCATGGGCTGGCCAGCAACCGACACCAGCTCCCTACCTTCCTCAGTTCTGTTACCCAGGAGAAAAACTAGTGGGAGAGAAAAAAAAGACAGAGAGGGACTAAAGAGTCCTAGCCCAAAGAGACAGGAAAGGGATACAGGATATATAATCATAACAGCAATAAAATCCGACTACCAACTTAGAGAAAAACGAAAGTGTGGGACTAAGTGGCACAGGGGCAGCAGGTAAAGAGGTGGCAGAGCCTACTGACCACCTGGACAGGAAGGTGGGGAAAAGCAGCAGCTGTGGTATGGAGCTCTGGCCAAGCTGAAGAGACCAAAAAAAATCTCCCAAGAAGAGAGTATAGGCAACAGAAAGGCCTTGTACTACAAGTACAAGGACAGGAGTGGTTGGAAGGAAAGAAAGAGACAGGATTAAGGATACAGAATATCCTTTTCCACTCCCTAAGTGGAAAAGAGAGAAAGAAGGCACTAGGAAAAGAGTAATCCCTGTGATGTCCTCCCCTCCAGGATAAGGCTACTGACACCCACTGGAGGCTGAACTGCAGGTGGCAGAGCCTGAGCATGTGAAAGCAAATAGCTCTAGGCTGCCTATGGCCACAGGGGGCTGAACAGCAGCTGGTTGAACTTGCCCATGTTTAAAAAGACTAACACAGCACTGGGTGAGCATAAAATGCTGAAAAAAAAGATAGGAAGGAATGGAAATTCCCTTATCAAGATTTTTTTTTTTTGAGGGACCGGAACCCCCGAAATTGGGTATTTCTCCCTTTTAGCACCCCCCCCTTCTTTTTATTGCATAAAGGAAGGGGGCAGAAGGGAAAAATGGAAAAAGGAGGGGAGGAGGTGTCCCTGTCAAGAGAGCAGGGTGTCCCCAAAAACACTCTAAGGAACTGTCAAGAGCATAAGAATGAAGATAGAAACACAGGGTGAGCTGCCCAGAGGTCCTGGCTCCTAGTTGAGTTGGGGATGGTGAGAGGGCATGTGAATAAATGGTGAAGATATTCTGGAAGATCAAGAATTATGTAATTTTCATATCTTCCAAGGCCCAATCTTCACCATTTATTCCCACTTACGGGTCACAGTACCATGCTTTCCATCCAAAAGAGAGGAGTTGGCTCACTCTGAGAGAAATGGTTCTTTTCTCAGCCCTCTGTGGGGAATAACCACTGGAGGGCAGGGACTCTAACAGGTACGGCGGGACCTGAGACCAGTCAGGGGCAGGCAGAGGTTCTTGTGGCCTGGGAGCAGGAGGGCACCCTGACAACTCACGCCTGACTCTGTGGGAAAGAAATGAGCCCCTGGTAATGCAAAGCAGCACCCACATGAGGGCCAAGGATGCCAACCATGAAAGGCAAAGCTCATACTGTCTGCCAATACAGACAGACCAGTGACACCACTGCCTGGAAGCCACCTTGTTTGTGTTATAAGACGCCCTTGCTCGATGCTTCGCCAGCTCCAGGCCCTGGGCAGAAACACGAATGGTCTGCCTGGTTCTATCTCTGTTTGGCATGGACTCCAAGAGCTGACTCAGTGTCCCCCACAGGCACTTGCCATAAGCTGCCTGATGTGGTGCATGCTGCCACAAAAACCTGTCAACCCCAGACATCAAACTCTGCAGTCAGAGTCAGTGAGGCGGTCAAACAATGGGCACCTAGGCACGGGGGGGTGGGGTCTGCAGTACCAGAATCCCATAACAGGGATAAGGCATGGACCTGGAGACCCCATGGGAGTGCAGTATCTTCCCTGGATGTTCCTTGGGTCTGGAGATGGGGCACAGGGACAGAGACAGACATCCTGGATGCCTCCGTGAAGGGCCAAAGCCACAGAGGATGACAGTAGAGCTTGTACTATATTCCCCAAGGAATGACAGCACCAGGGAAGCAGTATTGTGACCTGAGAAGTGCTGAAGACTCAGCTCCTGTATCATATCCACCAGGAAAATACAGTTACATAAGGACTTTCCACAACAGTTGATTTGCGAGATCTCTTGCAGCAGGCCACACCTATAGAACTACAGCCGCCAGGCACTAGGGCCACATGGAAACTTTTCTAGCTAGCAGTCTACAAGGGGCCGCCCATGTTGATGATGTCCCTCCCATATAAACGTGGGTGGCCCTGTGTTCTCCTCAGTTCTCCCGCCAAAGACCACAAACAGAAAATCTCCCACTGGGGAACCGTGGAACAGCCAGAGGTTCCCTCCAAGCTAATAAAGTAGAAACAGAAGGCTCAATGCCATGGAGAAGGAAAGACAGACACAGGAAAGGGAACATTGTTTAACCAGAAGTAGCACACTAAGCTGAAGCTTGTTTCCAGATGTGACCTGGGAGCACAAAGAAGTTAAGTGACTTGCTCAGGCTCACACACAGTATGCACCTAGGTGGCTGTGGGATTCAAACCCAGGTCTCCAGATCTGCAGCTCAGAGCTTTAACCCACTGCACTATACTGCCTCCTAAAAGAAGAAGGAAAAGAAAAGTCCTAAGGTCAAGGGGGATGGAGGGTGGGACAGCATGGCCTACTACAAGACATCCTCTCAAAGATCTATTGTTACGGTAAGTTCTTACGTAACGATACTATCTTCTTCGAGGGTATCTCATGCAGCAGGCTTCACCTATAGAACAAGACCCAAGCAGTTCTGACAGCAGATGAACCAGTCTAGGGGGCTGGAGGCTATAAGCCTAAGAAAGGAGGCCTTGAAGCATAGCTAGGCCGAAGCCAGCCCTATGTCTCAAGGCAATGTCCAGATGGTAGTGCTTGGTGAAGGTGTAGACAGCACTCCAAGTGGCAGCAGCACAGATCTCAGCGGCTGACACGTTCCTGAAACAGGCAACAGAAGTGGCCATGCCCCTTGTGGAACGGCCATGAGCAGCCCCAGGGAAATCCTTACCGTACTTCCAGTGACAAAAAGTAATAGCCAACCATTTGGACAGGCACTGTTTAGAAACTGGAATTCCCTCTTTTCCAGGGCTGAAGGAAACAAATAACTGGGAGGACTTCCTGCAGTCCTTTGTACAGTGTGTATAGTAATGAAAAATTCTATGCACATCTGAAGTATGGAGCAATGCTTCCCCCCTGAATTGTCATGCTCAGGATAATAAACAGGCAGGTGGATGGTTTGATTCAGTGTAAACTAAGGCACCACCTTAGGTGGAAACGTAGGGCTTGAACGCAAAGACACCCTGTCCTTGTGAAAAATCAAATAAGGCTACTCACAATAGAGAGCCTGCAGCTCTGAAATTCTTCGAGCAAAAGTAATAGCAATTAAAAAAGAACAGTTACATACGAACTTACCATAACAGTAGATCTTCAAGGGGATCTCAGTCATCAAGTCACACATATGGAACTTTACTGTCTGTCAAACAGGATCCACATAGAAGATTTTCAGCAGTTCAACTGGGGCAGCCCACACCGATGTCATCTGCTGATGTCACCAACCCTATAAAGACGTGAGTGGCCCTGCTCCCTCCTCAGTTCTTTCTCCCAGTGTTTAAGGGAGCAAAGCTCATGCGGGCTGGTCCATCGGCACAGCGATTGGATTTCTGCTTGCGACGCCGGCAACCCAGGTTTGGTAGCGGACTCGCTCGAGGCCAGCGGGGAGAAGGCTTGAGTATCCCACCACAGCTCGCTTTCTCCTGGGGAGCCTACAGTCCGCAAATCATGCGGACCCCGAAGGAGGGCTTGAGGTATGGCAAGCCCTGACGGCAGGGGAAGGCTGGCCATGGACGTCTGTGCATAGCGCCCAGACATCAAGGGCGCATACCACATGGGGGAGGAAACTTGAAGATAATGATCCTCCGTCTCGAAGATGGGACACCAGGAGCGTGCCTCGATGTGCTTCACCTGCCCCACCACCTTGCCCGACGAAACAAGTAGGCATGGGCAGCAGTAAGAGCCCCACTCTCGCCTGGGATAAACTGCTCCATGGGGCGAGGGTGGTTCGGGAGGGGGGCAACTGGCAGAGGGATGACTCTCAGGTGCAGTCAGAGACTAGGGGTGGTAGGAAGAAATAGAAAATAAAAAAAAAGAAAAAAAAAAAAAAAAGAGAGCTCATGCCATGGGGGATCAAGGACGGGGAGAGAGAGAGAGAGAGGGGTGCCCAGGCCTAAATAAAAGGCTGAATACAACAGTTAGCCAGTTCTGAGAAACAGCACCATAAAAGGGGGACATCGAAAGGGAAGGCAGACCTGATGACTGAGATCCCCTCAAAGATCTACTGTTAAGGGAAGTTCTTACGTTAACTTTTCTATCTTCATCGGGGGTATCTCAGTCATTAGGTCACACATATGGAACGAGTCCCAAGCAGTTACAGATGCACAAAAACAGTCTGGGAGGAAGGCCATCCCTAAACTTAAGACAGGAGACCCTGCAGCACAGCCCTGCCAAAACCTGCACAAGCTCTAGAGGCAATGTCCAAACTGCAGTGCTTGGTAAAAGTATGGACGTACTCCAGGTGGCAGCAGCGCAAATGTCAGCAGCTAAGACCCCTTTGAAACAGGCCACAGAGGTAGCCACACCCCTTGTGGAGTGGGCTTTCACCGCACCTGGCAATTCATTTCCATGCATGTTGCAGCAGGACACAACACAATGTGCCAAAATAATCACGGTAGTAAGTGCAGCAAACACCAACATAGAGGTGTCGATAGGGAGAAGGGCAGGGGTAAATGGAGAAAGTGACAAAGGCAAGAAGGACAGGGATGGGGCAAAAGGGAGTAAGGCCATCAGGAAATGGAGGGTAATGAGTACCAATGCCCGTAGTCTGGGCAACAAGCCCCTAAGCTGATGGCCTTAATGGAAGAGGGATGCCTGGATATCGAGTAGTCACAGAAACATGGTACACAGAGAACCATGACTGGGATGTTAACATACCAGGGTACATAACCCACAGAGAGACAGGCAGGGAGAAGAGGGGAGAAGTAGCTCTCTCTGTGTAAAGGAAGGGATGAAAGCAACTGAACAAAAGAGTAAACAGGGAGGAGAGGAGGCACTGTGGGTCACCTTGGAGACTGGAAAGGGCACCACAATCCACACAGGGGTTGTGTACAGACCCCCATGTCAGGGGGAAGAAATGGACAAGGATATGATAGAAGGCATTCTTAGAATGGCAGAGAAAGGGGAGATACTGTTGATGGGAGACCTGAATATGCCAGATGTTAACTGGAGCATTTGCTGCAGCCACATCCAAGAGCAGGGCCATTCTTGATGCCCTACAGGTGGCAGGCATTAGACAGCTAGTTTCAGAACCCACTCGAGGGAGCAATCTTAGACCTTGTACTCTCAAACGGGCAGTGAGAGGATCTCAGATCTGAAGTGGGTTGCCATCTGGGGACAAGTGACCATCAAACAGTGTGGTTCACAAGTTAAACTCAGCTACAGAGTCAAGCCATACAAAAGTGAGGGTACTGGACTTTAGGAGGGCTGACTCTTGGCAAGATGGAGAGTGCCTCAGAAAAGCACTAGCAAACAGGCTAGGAGGTGGTGGAGCAAACAATGGGGAATTATCAAAACTGCCATCACAGAGGCAACAAGCCTTTGTGTGAAGCAAATAAACAAATCAAACGAAAGAAAAAGCCACTATGGTTCTCAAAAGAGGTGGCTGTGAAAGTCAGGAAGAAAAAGATAGCATTCCGGAAGTATAAGGAAACACAGAAGGAGCAGGACAGAGAGCTGTACCAGTTAAGGCAGAAGGAAGCAGAGGGAAGTCAGAATAGCAAAGGCCCAAACTGAGGAAAAGATAGCCAACTCAGTTAAGAAGGGGGATAAAACCTTTTATAGGTACATCAGCGAGCGTAGAAAGACAAAGGGAGGGATAGTGAGGCTGAATAGAATGAACGGTGGGTGGGCAGAGGGGGACAGTGAAAAAGCAGGGATACTGAATGAATATTTCTGCTCAGTATTCACAAAAGAGGAGGGGGAAGTGCCTAATCCAATTAACAGAAGCACTCTTGATAGGGGGTCGATCCCAGTCCTTTCATAGAAGAAAGGGTTCTGCAAGAACTCCTAAAACTGAAGGTGGACAAAGCAATGGGTCCTGATGGAATTCACCCCAGAATTCTAAAAGAATTAAGGAGGAAATAGTGAAACCACTGGCTACTTTTTAATAAATCATGGAGGATGGTGTGGTACCCGAGGACTGGAGGAAGGCGGATGATTCCCTTCACAAAAGTGGGACCAAGACAGAGGCAGGAAACTACAGACCTGTCAGTCTGACCTCTGTGGTAGGAAAGTGATGGAGTCACTTCTGGAAGGAAAGAATAGTTGAGTACCTAGAGGCCAGTGGAGCACAGGACCCAAGGCAGCATGGGTTCACAGCGGAAGGTCATGTCAGACAAATCTAATAGATTTCTTTGACTGGGTGACCAAAGTAGTAGACCAGGGAGGGCTGTGGACATGGCCTACCTAGACTTTTAGCAAGGCATTTGACACAGTCTCACACAAAAGATTAATAGTCAAATTAACCAGCCTGGGAGTGGGACCCAGGGTGGTAGCCTGGGTAAAACATTGGCTGGACAACAGGACACAGAAGGTAATTGTAAATGGAGTCCACTCTGAAGAAAGGGGGGTTACTAGTGGGGTACTGCAGGAGTTCAGTATTGGGTCCAGTCCTTTTAATGTCTTCTACCAGTGACACTGCAGAGGGACTGGAAGCAAAGTATGCCTTTTGCAGATGACACAAAGATCTGCAACAGGGTTGATACACAAGGAGGCGTGGAAAGGATGAAAAAGGACTTGGCAAGGTTGGAGGAATGGTCAGAAGTATGGCAGCTAGGATTCAATGCAAAGAAGTGCAAAATAATGCACCTGGGAAACAAGAACCCAGGGGAAGAATACACAATGGGTGGGGAGGTAGTAACAACAACAAAAAAGGAAAGGGACCTGGGGGTAATCATATCAGATGACCTTAAGGTTAGCAAGCAATGTGAGAAGGCAGTAGGGAGGGCTGGGGGTATACTGGGATGTATAGGGAGAGGCATCATCAGCAGAAAAGAAAAAATTACTCACCTTAGTAATTGCTTTTCTTCTCATGGAGTCTTGCTATATTATAACATTAGCAGTCAGCCACTGCAGCTGAACTGCCCCGGAGAGGAAGGAGCTTAACTCCAGAGGATCTGAGTTCTACAGCGAGGCGCTGTGCCCAAAGTTTCATCTGGCAGTTTCAAATGAAACTGTCAGATCTTTACGAAGCTAACATCAAAGAACAGAAAGTCTGTGTGGAAAAACTACACTCAGCCCATGGCTACCTACTAGTAGTAGTAACAACAATATAAACAACAAAGAACACCCAGAACCATAATAACAAAATTGATGGTATTATGGTTCGCTTACCACCTTTGACAAGCAATATTATGAACCCCCTTCCCCCCAAGACTCAAGTCCAGGAAGGGGGCAATATAAATAACCTAAATGAAAGCAACCAGATCCCTAACCCAAAGGAAAGAGGGTAAAGGGATAACTACAATGGCATGACACAGTACTTGCACCAATTAGCCACCCCTACCCAAGTAGAGGTTCTGAGAGGGCAGGAGGGAGGGTGGAACTATAGAAGACTCCATGAGAAGAAAAGCAATTACTAAGGTGAGTAATTTTTTCTTCAAACACCATGAAGTCTTGCTATATTATAACATTAGCAGATTACACAGCAGTACCTCCATGGAGGAGGGTCAGAACCTACTTAGGAAATAGGCTCTGAAGCACAGCTGTGCCAAACCGAGCATCTCTCCTGGACTGGACATCCAGGGAATAATGCTTGGTAAAGGTGTGAACTGTCTTCCAGGCAGCTTGACAAATCTCCAGAATGGGAATGTCCCTAGCAGCCGCTAGAGATGCAGCTGTACCCCTGGTGGGGGGCCTCAATCCTGAGGGGGTACTCTACCTAGTTTCTGATAACAGAATTGGATACAAGAAACAATCCACCTTGCAATTGTTCTCTTAGTGGCAGGTTTTCCTTTGCCAACCTCGCCATAGGTAAGAAACAGTTGGAGGATTCAACCTATGACCTCTGAGTGCGCTCTAATAGTAGCTTAAGGCTCTTTTGACATCAAGTTGTGCAGTCTCCTCTCACCTGAGGAAGAATGCTCATGAAAAATACTGGGAGAGAGATAGATTGATTCAGGTGGAAATCAGAAACCACCTTAGGCAAAAACTTCTATTAGTCCTAAGGACTACCTTATCTCTGTGGAAAGAGATAAAATCTTCTTCCACTGACAGGGCCTGTAACCCACTTCGTGCTGCCTGGCAGAGTGATAGCTACTAGGAAAACGGTTTTCAGTTAAATACTTGAGCTCTGCTGAAGACAGAGGCTCAAAGGGGTTGCATTAACTTGAGCAATGCAAATATTCAAGTCCCAGGTGGAGCTGGTTCCCAAAAAGGAGGGTTGGTATGAAGTAACCCTTTAAAAACTTGGAGAACACAGGGTGAGAAGAAAGGGAGGCAGGCTTCCTGCTGACACACAAAAGCAGAGACAGCTGCCAGATGAACCTTCAGGTAGCTGGTCTAAGGCCTAGGGAATTCAAGATGGACCAAATATTCCAGAAGAATGGGAAGATCAGCAGATTCTGGGATAATCTGCCTCTCAGAGCACCAGATGGAAAACCTCTTCCACTTAGAATTATAAGTGGTTCTAGTGGAAGGCTTCCTAGAAGCCTTTAAAATATCCATGACACCTTGAGAAAGGTGTAAGTCAGCAATTTAGCTCCTCAAGAGCCAAGCCCTGAGGTGGAGGGATTGAGGTCCGGATACCACACTCTCCCCCAGCACAGGCCAGTAAGTCGTGACTCTGGGTAGGCTCAGGGCAGGGTGGACTGCCAGATGACAGAAGCAGAGGGTACCAGGGCTGTCTGGCCTCAATCTGGGCAATCAGAATCACTCTGCAAGGTTGAGATCTGATTTTACTAGTACTCCTGAAAAGAAGAGGAAAGGGAGGAAGGCATACAGGAACTCCCTTTCAGTCCAACAGAAAGGCGCCCAGAGGGACTGAGCCCAGTACTGGAGGCCTGCAACAGAAAAGAGAAGTTGATGGTTGTCTGGGGCTGCGAAAAGATCTATCTGAGGAGTGCCCCATCTGGCAAAACGGACCCCAGCGCATTGTGGATTCAGAACCCATCGTGATGGCCCTGAGAAATTCTGCTGAGGGCGTCGCCAGGACATTGTCCTTCCCTGGGAGGTGAACCGCTATCAGGGAGGTGTTCAGGAGTAGGCCAGAGACCACTAACTTCATTGCTTCGTGACAAGGCTGAAGACCGAGTGCCCTTGTTTGTTGATGTACCACATTGTGGTGGTATTGTCTGTCCTGACTTGAACCACTTTGTTCTGGACAGAATCTGGAAAACACCAAGAGCTAAAAAGACAGCTCTGAGTTCCAACAGATTGATGTGGAGCAGAGATTCCTGAGGAGACCACACCCTGGGTGGCAAGATCGCCTAGGTGAGCCCCCCACCCTAACAGGGAGGCATCCGTGGTGAGGGTGAGGAGTGAGAAATGGGAATGAAGGAACCCCTGTCTTAAATTGCTCTGGACCTGCCACCAGTGGAGGGCTAGGATCAGAGTTTGAGTAACTGGAACCAGCTTGGTAAGGGGGTCCTTCCTTTGAGACCAATAGGCCCTCAAATGGAACTGAATGTCCTCATCTGGAATCTTTGCCTGCACGACAGCTGTGGAAGCAGCCATTGCCCAAGGAGTTGCAGAAAATGCTTTGCTGGTCGAGAGACCCGCAGGGTAAAGGAGGATGCCAGGGCGATGAGTCTGTCCACCCTTTCCGAGGGAAGAAAAGCCCTGGCTAACCTTGTGTTCAATTCTCGCCTATGAAAGTTAGGACCTGAACCGGTTCCAGAACTGACTTTGGTAAGTTTAGCAGGAATCCCAGGGAAGTGAGAAGCTGCTGGGTGACTTGCAAATGGGTTTCACCTGACCTGAGACTGACCCACAATGAGCCAGTCGTCCAGGTAGGGAAACACAGCAACCCCTTGCCTTCTTAAGTGAGCCACTACTACAGAGACATTTTGTGAATACCTTGCGCAGAGGTCAGGCCGAAGGGCATTGCCCTGAACTGGTAGTGGCCTGAGGGCAGTTCAACCTGAGGTACTTTCGTGAGAAGGCCTGATCAGAACATGAAAATAGGCATCCTTGAGGTCCAGGGAAGCTAGCCAGTCCCCTGGCTTTAGGGAAGGCAAATTGACACAAGGAGTCAACATTTTGAACTTTGGTTTCAAAAGATGCTTGTTCAGGTACCTTAAATCTAGAATGGGCCTCCATTCTCCTGTCTTTTTGGGGTAAGAAAGTATCTTGAATAAAGCCCCTTGCCCTGATGGCAAGGAGGAACCCTTTCCACTGCTTTGCAGTCCAGAAGAGAAGAAACCTCTGCTTCCAAAGCAAGGGCTTCTGAAGGATTTGTAGTGGAAAATGTCTGGCTCTCATCTTTGGAAAGTGTTTGAAGTTGAGAATCATATTCCTGGCCTATTACCTCCAGAACCCATCTGTCCGTAGTTAGGGACAGCCAGTTCCGCTGAAATAGGCCAACCTGCCCCCACTGGTACAGGAGAATCGGCCCTGGACACCCCATCAGGGTGCCTGCTTAGCAGCAGCCTTAGGCTGAGGGGAGGGGACGGCCACTTGTGCCCTGCTCTACCCCTGCCTCTGAAGAAACCTTCTTGAGACAGCAGAGGAGGCTTGAAATTGGTAAAAGGCCTGAAAAAGGCCTGCCCTTACCTCTGGGAGCATGCCTTTGTGGCATGGCATGCTTCTCCTTAGCCTGGGCACTTTTGTAGGTAGTTCTGTATTCATCCATCTTTTCATATAGTTTTCTGTTTGTTCCTCAAACAGAGAATTTCCCACTACAGGAAAATCCATAGCCTTTGACTGGGTATCTTGGGACAGATTAGTGCATCTGAGCCATGCCAACCTACGAAAGCTACAGAAGTGGCCATGACCCTAGAGGAAACATCATTAACATCAACAGCAGTATGAAATTGAACTTTAGAGGCTTCAATGCCATCAGCAGCCACCTGTTCCAGCTCACTAGCCAGCTGGCCATGGGCCTGCTTGGCTAACTGCAATACTGTGTCCCACCTAGATTTCTGATATCTAGCCACATAAGCCATATAATTTGCCTGCCTGAGTCCCAAAGAAGCTGCCATATACTGTTTCTTCGCCATGGCATCAATCTTCCTGGAATCCTTATCAGGAGGATGTGAGGCCAGAGGAATATTAGCCTTGTCACAGGCTGCAGCTTGTACCACACCTACATGACTACACTGTTCAGTAAGGAAGTCTGTATCCTGAGCCTGACAAGTATACCTTCTGTCCATTTTTTTATCTACAGGAGGGACAGAATGAGGATTTTTAAAATCTTTGTTGTTTGCTTCCTAAATGACTTATGCAAAGGAATAGACAACCTCCTAGACTCTGGAATATCCATCATTTCACATAATCAGGCTCCTCTTGCTCATCCACAGCCTCCTCTAAAGGAAGCTGGAGGGTTTCTGCAACCTTTTGTAAAAATAAAGAAAGAAGGGATTCAGACAGAATAGGAGGAGATTCTAAAGGTCTGTCTGGAGAAATGTCCGTCTCAATGGGCACGTCCAGACCCCCCAGCCACACATATATTGATCAAATTCCTCCTCCCTCCTGTGGTTCATAAAAATCCTCAACTTCAAAATCCTGAACCACTGGGACTGAACGAATCAACCTTTACCAACTGTTGGTGGTTCTACAGATCCCTGAGACAGTGACTGGACAATCTGAATGGCTTTAGCTATCTCTGCAGCAGTTGGAGACACAATTTTGGACCCCAAACCTACTGATTTCCTTGTCTTTTACTGGACTGGTTCCTCTGAACCAGCCTTCCTTTGCCCGAGGAAGTCTCGCCCCTGGTCAGAGGGCATCTCTTTGGTCCAGTGGGTACTGGACCGGCTGGCCATCCGGTCAGCGGACTTTTGGCCTCTCGCCCTGAGCCGCCCAATCTCTTTCCAGGGTGGCTGCAGGGAAATTTTACACACCTGGCAGTCTGACAGGAGGTGGTCAGCCCCAGACAATAAACACAAGTGGTGTGTGGGTCAGCCTTTGGCAAAGGCCTCCCACAGACATCACAGTGTTGAAACCCAGTGGCCCGTTTTTCTTTTGGGTTTCTCAGACATAATGCCAGCCTAACCAAAACTTGCCCTTTTGATGGCAGTGCCAGGCAAGACACCCTTATCGGTTCCTAACCGTGTCACGGTATTTGAAAAACGTTATAATTCTGGTTTTTAGAACCGATAAGAACCGGAACCGCACTCTAAAACCCACTGTACACTTTTAAAATGTAGAAATAAAAACCGATCGGTTCAAAACCGAACCGATAATTAATTTTCCACACAGACTTAAAATTTAGTACTTATGGTTACCAGATAGAGCTTTAAAACCAAATGCGTAAAAATAATGATTTTTGCCGGTTCAAATGAATCAAAAATACTCGCTTGAACCGAGAATGAACCGAGCTGAAGGAGCTGATCTCCGGAGCGACTGTTCAGTGAAGCGGAGTAAAGAATCTGACAGTTTCATTTGAAACTGCCAGACAGAGCTTTGGGCACAGTGCCCTCGCGCTGTAGAACTCCAGATCCTCTGGAGTCAACTCCTTTCTCTCCGGGGCAGTTCAGCTGCAGTGGCTGACTGCTAATGTTATAATATAGCAAGACTTCATGGTGTTTGAACAGGAAGTTGTTATCCCTCTGTACAGACAGTTGATGAGACCCCATCTGGAGTACTGTGTCCAGTTCTGGAGACCCCATCTCCACAAGGACATAGACAGGATAGAGGCAGTCCAGAGGAGGGCAACTAAAATGATGCAGGGTCTGCAAGAGAAGCCGTATGAGGAGAGACTAAAGGAGCTTAATATGTATACCCTTGAGGAAAGAAGGAGAGGGGGACATGATAGAAACTTTTAAGTACCTCAGTGGAATCAACAAAGTCCAAGAGGTAGCATCTTTCAGAAAAGAGACTTGCAAGAACAAGGGGACACAATTTAAAGATAGAAGGAGGGCGGTTCAGGGGCAATGAGGAAATATTTCACAGAGAGGGTAGTGGATGCATGGAACAGCTTTTCTGAGGAGGTTGTGGGGTCTAAAACTGTGGGAGAATTCAAGAATGCATGGGACAGACATAAGGCAATTCTTGTGGGGGGTAGGAAGAAATAGGCTGTTGGTTAACTAGGATCTGCGGCCTATCCTGTAGGTAGGGAAATGGGCAGACTAGATGGGCCTAGCGGTCCTTATCTGCCGTCAAAGTCTATGTTTCTATGTTTAGACAAACATTGTTTAGAAACCTGAACACCCTCTCTAACTGGGGTGAAAGAAACAAAAAGCTGCTTCAACTTTCTACAATCCTTAGTTTGGAGCAGATAATACTTCAAAATTCTGCACGTCTAGTGTATGGTGCAGTGCTTCCCATGGACTGGCACACTCAGGAAATAAACAGGTAGGTGGATAGACTGGTTCAGGGTAAACTCAGACACCACCTTAGGAAGAAACTTAGGATCCATGCGCAACAACACCCTGTCTTTAGGAAAAACCAAAAAAAGGCTCCTTGCACCAGAGGGTCTGAAGCTTGGAAATCCTTCGAGCAGAAGTAATAGCAACCCAAAACAATGCTTTCCAGTAAAGAAAGCGTAGCTCGCAAGTTGCGGCCGACTCAAAAGGAGACTGGGTCAACTTCTCCAAAACAAAATTAAAATCCCAGGCCGGGATAGGGGAATGGATGAAAAAATCACTCACCATAGTAATGTTGTTTCTTCTAATGGAGTCTTACTGTATTCTGACTATATGCAGTTAGCCCCAGCACTTGAACTGCTCCCGGAGAGGAAACAAACAGTTAACTCTATGCCAAAGCATAGAACGTTGAGCTTGAGCTCGGTTTTCAAACCTCTGTCCCTGGTACATTCTAATGTAACTGTCAGATTCTTACGAGCACTATACCAACTAACTAATAGCTACAAAAATTGTTTTGAAATTTTTAGCCATAGGCAACAAAAACTTGGGTCCAGAAAACCTCAAGTTGAGAACCCAAGAAGAACCTTATGTAGACTGTGATAATAGCAAAAACAAAAAAACAGTAACAACAATAAATCAGAAATACCCAACCTGGCCAGGAAGGGTAAGTAGGTACACCTCTGGGGTACAACACTGTACCTGCCAACCCACTTCCCAAAAACTGGGTTCTGAGAGGGGAGGCAGGGAGGGAGGTCAGAATACAGCAAGACTCCATTAGTTCAAACAACATGAAATCTTCCTGTATTCTGACTATATGCAGACTACCAAGCAGTTCCCTCCTTGAGGAGGGGATACAGAACCTACTTTGGGAACAAGATCTGTAGTACTGCTGTGCCAAACCTAGCATCACTTCTAGACTGGGTATCCAATGAGTATGCTTGGTGAATGTGTGAACTATTTTCCAGGTGGCTGCTTTACAGATTTCCGACAGAGGAATATCCCTAGCAGCTGCCAATGAGGCAGCCGTACACCTGGTCGAGTGTGCACTCAGGCCTGAGGGAGGCTCTTTTCCGTTTTGTGTAACAAAACTGAATACAAGAAACAATCCACCTGGCAATATATCTTTTCATGGCAGGTTTACCTTTCCCCACCTCACCATAAGTGAGAAACAACTGGGTACACTCCTTCCTGTGGCCCTTAGTATGCTCTATATAATAGCTAAGTGCCTTTTTCACATCCAGACTGCAATCTTCTCTCACTAGAAGAAGAATGGTCAATGAAAAACACAGGCAAAGTCACAGACTGGTTAAGATGAAAATCTGAAACCACCTTAGGAAGGAAGTTTCTATTTGTTCTAAGGACCACCATATCCTTGTGAAATGAAATAAAGTCAGGTTCCATGGACAAGGCTTGCATTTCACCGATCCTTCTAGCAGAAGTAATGGCTACCAGAAAAATAGTCTTCCAAGTCAAGTACTTTAGCTCAGCTGACGAGAAGGGTTAGAAAGGCGGCTTCATAAGTTGTGCAATACAGATATTCCGGTTCCAAGCAGGAGTAGGCTCCCTAAGGGGAGGACTGATATGAACCAGACCCTTGAGGAACTTACTAAACACAGGATGAGAAGCTAGGGAAGGAACCTTCCCTGCTGCGAGAAAAACAGACACAGCTGCCAAATGAACTTTAAGAGTAGCAGGCCTGAGGCCTAAGCTATTCAGATGAACCAAATAATCTAAGGCTGTAGCAATGCCAGCCGTATCTGGTTGAATATTTCTCTGGGAATACCAAACAGTAAATCTTTTCCATTTGGAGTTGTCTTTCTAGTGGAAGGTTTCCTGGAAACTTTGAGAATATCCAGAACACCCTGAGAAAGGCATAAGCCTGCATATTTTAACTCTTCAAGAGCCAAGCTTTGAGTCTGAGGGACTGTAGATTGGGGTATCAAATCGTCCCCTGAGAGGCGGTCAGGAGGTCGTGCCTCCTGGGCAGAAACAGAGGAAGTGTTACTGAAAGAGACAACAGTAGTGGACACCAAGGTTGCCACGCCCAGTCTGGGGCCACCAGAATCACTGTGCTGGGCTGAGACCTGATTTTGACCAGTACTCTGAAGATCAGAGGAAAAGGAGGAAAGGCATAAAGGAACCTGCCTGTCCAATTTAACAGGAGAGCATCCAGAGGAACAGACCTCAGGACTGGAGGTCTGCAACAGAACAGCAGAAGTTGGTGATTATCTGGAGCTGCAAACCGATCTATCTCTGGAGTGCCCCACCTCTTGAAAATGATCTGAAGAACATGCTGATTCGGGGCCCATTCATGGTGACCCTGTGAAATCCTGCTTAGGGCGTCTGCCAGCACATTGTCCTTCCCTGGAAGATGCACTGCTACCAATGAAGTCTACAGGGAGTAAGCCAATGACCATATCTTCATGGCTTCTGTGCACAAGGCCATGGACCGAATGCCCCTTGCTTGCTTATGTACCACATGATGGTGGTGGTGCTGTCTGTCCTGACTTGCACCACTTTCCCTTGAACTGACTCTAAAAAAGCCTGAAGAGCTAGGAACACAGCTCTGAGCTCCATCAGACTGATATGAAGAAGAGATTCCTGTTGAGACCAAGTGCTCTGTGCAGTGAGGTCTCCCAGATGGGTTCCCCAACCCAGGAGGGAAGCAGCTGTGGTGAGAACAACTGAGGGTGTCTGATGCAGAAACGGGACACCCTGCCTGAGATTGTCCTCCTTCAGTCACCACTGGAGAGCCTGGAAAAGGGTACGGGATACTGGAACTAGTTTGGTGAGAGGGCCCTTCCTCTAAGACCAGAAGGACCCGAGATCGAACTGAATGTCTCTCATCTGGAACCCGGCTTCTTGTACCACTGCAGTGGAAGCTGCCATGTGGCCTAGAAGCTGGAGAAAATGTCTGGCCGGACGAGAAACCAAAAGTTTGAAAGAAGAAGCCAGATCTGTAAGGGTCTTTATCCTTGAGGGATGTAGGAAGGCTCTTGCCTGAATGGTGTCCAGCTCCACCCCTATAAAGGCGAGAGGCTGAATAGGTTCCAGAAATGATTTGGAAAGACTGAGAAGAAATCTAAGAAAATCCAGAAGCCTCTGGGTAACAGCCAGAGCTGACTTGACTTGGTCTGGTGATTGGCCTACAATGAGCCAGTTGTCTAGGTAAGGAACCACTGAAACGCCCTGCCTTCTGAGGAAGGCTACCACAACTGCCAGACATTTTGTGAACACCTTTGGTGCAGATGTCAGGCCAAAGGGCATTGCTCCTGATGGGGATGTGGAAATAGGCATCCTTGAGGTCCAGGGAGGCTAGCCATTCTCCTGGCCTCAGAGAGGGAAGAATGATTCCCAGACTCACCATTTTGAACTTTGGCTTTGTGATATGTTTGTTCAGATATCTTAGGTCCAGGATGTGTCGCCACTCCCCTGTCTTTTTTGGGGTAAGGAAGTATCTTGAATACAATCCTTTTCCTCTGTGAGGTAGCGGTACCTGCTCCACAGCCCTCAGGAACAACAACTGAGAAACCTCTGCCTCTAGAGCAACTGTTTCCATTGGGGAGGCAGGATTGAAATACCTTGCTCTGGATTTTGGGAAATCTTTTGAAACTGAGAACAAGTCCCTGGCTTACTACTTCCAGAACCCACTTGTCCGAAGTGACAGACTTTCAAGCCTGGAAAAAATAAGCCAGCCTGCCCCCCACTGGAACTGAGGAGGCAACCCGATCTGACACATTAGGGTGCCTATTTGGCAGGGGCCCTAGGCTGAGAAGAGGATGCAGCCCTGCTCATCCCCCTTCTGCCTATCCCTCTTAAAAAAAAAAAAAAAAAAAAAACACCTCTGCTGAAAAGAAAAGGAAGCTTGGGCTTGATAAAAAGGCCTCTGAAAAGGCCTGCCCCTTCCAGCCCTAGACTGCTATTTTGAGGAGTGGCCTGCTTCTCCTTGGCCACTGCACTCCTGTAGGTGGTCCTGTATTCATCTGTCTTCTTCACGTATTTCTCTATCTGCTCCCCAAACAAAGAATCATCTGTGACAGGGAAATCCATGGCCTTGGCCTGGGTATCCTGTGAGATGCTAGTACATCCGAGCCAAGCAAATCTCCACAAGGAGACACATCATTGCAGTCCATAGCAGCATGGAAATGTACCTTGGATGCCTCTATGCCATCCACAGCCACCTGTTCCAGCTCCTTGGCTAGCTGGGGAGATGCACTTTTAGCTAGCTCCTAAACTGTATCCTACCTAGATTTCTGGTATCTAGCAGCATAAACCATATAACAGGCTTGTCTGAGTCCCAAGGAAGATGCCAAATACTGTTTCTTTGCCATGGCACCTATTGTCCTGGAATCCTTATCTTGGGGGTGTGATGCCAAGGGGATAGTAGCCTTATCACAGGCTGCAGCCTACGCTACGCCAACATGGCTGCAACGGGAATATAGGAATTCTGTCCCCGAACCTGACAACATGTACCTCTTTGTCCATTCTTTTATCCAAAGGAGGTAGGAAAAAAGGCACCTGTAACAGTTTCTGAGTCTGTTTCCCCAAAGATTTATGCAGGGGAATAGACAACCTTTTTGACTCTGGGAACAAGGGGGCACAATTTGAAGATAGCGGGAGGATGGCTCAGAGGTAATGTGAGGAAGTATTTTTTCATGGAGAGGGTTGTGGGTGTATGGAACTGCCTCCCTGAGGAAGTCGTGGAGTCAAGAACAGTGGGGGAATTCAAGAATGCATGGGACAGACATAAGGCAGTCCTAGTTGGGGGTAGGAGGAAGTAAGCTGTTGGTTAACTAGGATCTGCAGCTTATCTGTAGGAAAATGGGCAGACTAGGTGGGCCAAGCAGTCCTTATCTGCCGTCAAATTCTATGTTTCTATGACATCCATCATTTCCACAAAGTCAGATTCTTCTGCTTTCTCAACAGCTTCCATTGCTGGTAACTGGAGAGTCTCTGCCACCTTTTTATAAAATAAAAAGTGTGAAGGGGACTCAGAGAGTCTGGGAGGGGAAACACTGGTAGGCCTGTCTGGGGAGATGTCAGGCTCTACTGGCTCATCTAGGCCTTCATAATCATCCTCATCATCACCTTCATACTCCAGATCCCCCTCCCAATGCAATTCATAATACTCCTCCGGTTCAAATTCTGAAGGAGCAGGAATCGACTGAACCGATCGTCTGCCTGTCGGTTGGAACCCAGCTGAGCGACTGCACTATATCTATTGCTCTCACAATCTCTTCCATGGTTGGGATCTGAGGAGAAGGATCCGAACCGGCATATTTCTTTCTCCTTTTCACCAGAACCGATCCTTCTGAATCCGATTTCCTTCTGCCCGAGGAGGTATTGCCCGTGTCAACAGGCACCTCCCTCTGGATAGGTCGGAACCAAACTGGGCTGGCTGTCTGAGTCAGCGGATTTTTTCAGCTTGGTTTTCCTTCAGCCTAGCAAGTCTTTTATCTAGAGTAGCTTTAGGAAAGCTTGCACAAATTTGGCAGTCTGATTTGAGGTGGTTAAACCCCAGACAATGAACACAGATGAGGTGGGGATCCGCTTTAGCAAAAGCGTCCCCACACTCAGTACAGTGTTGAAATCCAGTGGGACCGGTTTTCTTTTTGGGTTTCTCAGACATGGCCTTACTACCAAAATTACCCTCTACAGCTTTCACACCAGGTAATACAAAAACTTTTCGGTTTCAACCATGTCACAGGTTGTTTAAAAAGCCAGAAAAAAAAGTAATTGTTTTGAAACTGAAAAGTCACCGGACCACACACCACAAAGTTTAAACAGAGATTTTTCCGGTTCCCAATTGGACCAACCGGCAAAGAACTGAAAAAAAAAAACAATTTCTACTACCATCTACCTAAAATACACTTACTGTACCGTAGACAGAGATTTGATGACTGAAAAATAAGAAACAGTTGGAAAAATCGACTGAAAGAACTAAACCGAACCGAAGTAGTGAGGAGAAATTCTCCGAAGCATCTTCACAGTTAGGTGGAGTAAAGAATCTGACAGTTACATTAGAATGTACCAGGGACAGAGGTTTGAAAACCGAGCTCGAGTTCAACGTTCTATGCTTTGGCACAGAGTTAACTCTTTCCTCTCCAGAGCAGTTCATAGAAATATAGAAACATAGACTTTGTCGGCAGATAAGGACCGCTTGGCCCATCTAGTCTGCCATTTCCCTACCTACAGGACAGGCCGCAGATCCTAGTTAACCAACAGCCTATTTCTTCCTACCCCCCACAAGAATTGCCTTATGTCTGTCCCATGCTTTCTTGAATTCTCCCACAGTTTTAGACCCCACAACCTCCTCAGGAAGGCTGTTCCATGCATCCACTACCCTCTCTGTGAAATACAGGTTACTCACCTGTAACAGGAGTTCTAGGAATGGTATATGTTGTTCATCCACACTGTCTGGCAGGTTCCTTGCCGCTTTAAATCTTGCCGGAAGGTCTTCAAGCTGGCTCCTCCCACCCACCCGGGTGGAAAACTCTCGGCTCCGCCCCATGACGCCAGATCTAGCCCGCTGGAAGCCAGGTTGTGCATCGAAGCTGGGGAGGTCGGGTAGTATGTGGATGAACAACATATATCATTCTAGAACTCCTGTTACAGGTGAGTAAATACAGGTTACTCACCTGTAACAGGAGTTCTAGGAATGGTATATGTTGTTCATCCACACTGGCAGGTTCCTTGCCGCTTTAAATCTTGCCGGAAGGTCTTCAAGCTGGCTCCTCCCACCCGGGTGGTAAAACTCTCGGCTCCGCCCCATGACGCCAGATCTGGCCCGCTGGAAGCTCAGGTTGTGCGTCGAAGCCGGGGAGGTCGGGTGGGTCATGTGGATGAACAACATATACCATTCCTAGAACTCCTGTTACAGGTGAGTAACCTGTATTTCTAGGGACATGGATATGTTGTTCATCCACACTGTCTGGCAGACTCCTAGCAGTTCTCCGGGAGGAGGGAGGCAAGGCGCACACCCCCTACTTAGGGAATAAAGACTGGAGAACCGAGGCCCCAAAACCAGCATCCCGGCGTGACTCAAGGTCGATGTGGTAATGGGTGATGAAGGTGTGTGCTGACTTCCAGGTAGCAGCCCTGCAGATGTCCTGGATAGGGACGTCCCTGGAAGCAGCCACCGATGCAGCAGTATGGCGGGTAGAATGAGCTCTTATCCCTCTGGGAGGCTCCATGCCCGCCAACTTATAGCAGAGATCTATGCAGGAGGTGACCCACTTGCTTATCGTCCGCTTGGCTGCAGGTCTGCCAGGTGCGGCTTCAGCGTGGGTGACAAACAGCCGGGTGAACTCTCCTGACTTCAGCCGTGCACTCTCTTATAATAAGCGAGCGCCTCTAGGGTCCAAAGCATGGAGCCTGTATTCGGCCCAAGGTGTGATTGGGGTAGAACACCGGCAGAGTCAACACCTGGTTAAGGTGAAACTCCGACACCACCTTCGGAAGGAATTTCGGGTGGGGGCGCAGGACAACCTTGTCCCTGTGGAAGACCAGGTAAGGAGACTCAATGCAGAGCGCCTGGAGTTCTCCCATCCTTCTGGCTGACGTGATAGCCACCAAGAAGGCGGTCTTCCACGACAGGTGAGAGAGTTCACACCTGTGCATTGGTTCGAATGGCTTGCCTATGAGCTTTGCCAGTACCAACAGTAAATCCCACGGGGGGTGGAGGTTCTCGCACGGAGGAAATGTGATCAAGGCCTTTGAAAAAGCGCCAGACCACCTTCTCCTTAGCGCAACCGACTGCTCCCCGGCCCGCGCCCGGTAAGCAGAGATGACTGCCAGGTGCACCCTTAGGGTCGTCGACCTAAGCCCTTGACTAGAAAGGGACCATATATAGTCCAAGATGCTTGCCAAATGACAGGAGGAAGGGTCCAAGCCCTTGCCCTGACACCAAATGGAAAATCTCTTCCATTTGAAGGCATAGCATTTCCTGGTTGACTCCTTACGGGACGCCTCAACAACATTGAGGACCTCGTCGGAAAGACCCAAGGCCTGGAACTCTAGCCGCTCAGGAACCAGGCCGTCAGGTGCAGGGATTGAAGGTCCGGATGGAACACCTTCCCCTGATTGACTGAGAGCAGGTCCGGGCGAGCTGGAAGCTGCCTCGGGAGCCTGGAGCTGAGGCTGAGGAGATCTGGGTACCAGAACTGGCGGGGCCAGTCTGGGGCTATCAGAATCACCTGCGCCTTGTCCCTCCTTGCTTTGAGAAGCACCTTGTGAATCAAGGGAAATGGGGGGAAGGCGTAGAAGAGGCCCGGGGTCCACAGCCTCGAGAAGGCATCCCCCTGCAGCGAGCCCTGCTGAGGGGGCCGGGCATGAAACAGCCTCAGCTTCGCTTTCTCCCTGGAGGCAAACAGGTCCACCTGAGGTGTGCCCCAATGGGAGAACAGATCTTGTACTACCTCCGGCAGGACAGACCACTCGTGAGATGCAGCCCCTATCCGGCTCAGGGCATCGGCCAGGGTGTTGGAGGCTCCCGCCACTTGAATGGCTAGGAGATCCGCCTCCAGGCTGCGATGAGTGACCAAATGCGAGAGTCCTTGCATAGAAGCATGGAACGCTGCCCCGCCTGGCGGTTTAGGTAGTACATGGTCGGGTATTATCCGTCTGACTCGACCACTTGACCCCGGAGAAACGGAGCAAAGGTGGTGAGAGCTAGGCAGACCGCCGAGCTCCCGCAGGTTGATGTGGCATCAGACTCCATGGGACCAGAGGCCGTGGCGCCTGTGTTCCCCAGATGGGCACCCCAACCCATCAGAGAGGCATCGGCCGATAGAGAGACCGTCGGCTCGGGGCGGACAAACGGGATGCCCTCCTGCAGATGAGATGGAACGGTCCACCACCGGAGAGCGTTCCACATCTCCTGGGTCACCATCACTAGCTGGTCCAATGGATCGCAGCATTGTGACCACTGGCTGGCCAGTCCCCACTGAAGGGGGCGCATGTGCCAGCGTGCCCAACGGACCACGCTGGTACAGGCCACCATGAGACCCAGGAGGTGCGGGAAGTCCCGGGCAGGGCACGACTGTCCAACCAGAAATGACTGGGCAAAGGAGGTAAGAACCTCGGCCCTGTCCGCCGGGAGCCGTGCTCTGGCTCGAAGAGAGTCGAGCTCTGCCCCGATAAACAGAATCACCTGCTTCGGCTCGAGTTCCGACTTGGCCTCGTTGATGAGAAGGCCGACTTGAGAGCAAACCTGGAGGGCCAGATCTCTGGACTGCTCCACCTCCTGTCTGGAGGGGGCTGCTAGCAGCCAATCGTCCAGGTAAGGGTACACCCGGACCCCTCGGCGCCGCAGGAAAGCTGTCACCACTGCAATGCATTTGGTGAAGACCCTGGGAGCTGGAGACAGGCCGAAGGGCATGGCTCGGAACTCGAAGAGGGATCCCTCCGCTCGAAAGCGAAGGAATCTCCGATGTGATGGACGGATAGGGACGTGAAAGAACACGTCCTGCAGGTCCAGAGAGCAGAACCACATGCCGTGTTCCAGGGACGGTATTATCTGAGCCAGAGTGACCATCCTGAAGGTTCGAGACCTTAGGAACTTGTTCAGACCGTGTAGGTCGAGAATGGGGCGCCAGCCCCCCGTCCGTTTCGGAACCAGGAAGTACCAAGACACAAACCCCGGGTCTGAGGGAGGGTCCGCCACCTCCCTGATCACCTCCTTTTGGAGGAGGAGAGCGATGTCGGCCCGAAGAGCCGACAGTGAGGCTGTGGACCCCGAGGCCCCCCGAGGTGCGACCGCTCTGAAGGGCGGAGCCTGCTTGAATTCTAGAGGCAGGCCTTTTCCCACACCTCCAGTACCCACCTGTCCGTGGTAATAATGGACCAGGCGGAAAGGAAGTGCCAGAGCCATCCCCCCATGGGGGGAACCTGGGGTGAGGTGACGGGGTTGGGGGCTGACACCTCAGCCCGCCACTGGGCAGGCTTGGAGGAGGGACCGCCGAGGGACCCTCCTGGGCCTTTACTCCGCTTCCTGTTGGAGGAAGCCCCGGCTTGGGTTTGGATGCTAAGCCCGAGCCTGCTGGCCCTGATGTTGTTGGCCGGATGCATTGCTGGCCTAGAAGGACGAAAGGGCTTAGGGCTGTGGTTTGCGGCCTTTGTCCTTCTGAGCCGGAAGAGACCGAGTCCAAGGTAGCATTGACTTCTCGATCTTCTGCAGGTGACCTTCCACCCCAGGGTCAAGAGGTCAGTCCCAAAAGGAACATCCGCCAACTTGTGCTGGGTATCCGAGTGAAGGTGGATATCCTCAGCCAAGCCTGACGACGCATAGCCACTCGCGGCCGCCACAGACCTGGCACATGAGTCCTCAATGTCTAAAGCAGTCTGAGCTGCTGTTTGGCCACACCTGTCTGCCCTGGTCCCCGCACCTGCCTGACCGTGGTCTGCAGATCCGCTGGAAGATGAGGGACGACCTCATCCAGGAGCCCAACAGGGCATGAGAAAAATGTGCCATGAGGACCGTCGAACTGGCTCTGGCGGGTCGAGGGAGGATGCAGCATAGACTTTCGCCCGGCATAGTCCAATTTCTTGACTCCTTGTCGGAGGTTTGTCCACATCCCCAGCGCTCCGCACGCCGGAAAACGCTTGTCGGTAACCAACCCTCAGCCGAGGGGTGTTCCAAAACCGGACAGGGAACCGTAGACTGCATACTTCCTGGCCATCCTGGCCGGGCGCAGGACAGGGGCTAGGGCGCTGCCAGAGCTCCAAGGCCGGACCACTATGGCCTCGCCACCGGAAAGGCCTCTCGTGAGGGAATCCCCTCGTCCAGAATCTCCGTGAGGGGATACCTGGCCCGCTTAGAACGGGTTCGAGCTTCATCCCGTGGACCCAGATGAGCCGAAGCAATCCTAGGAAGGACGAAGGGCATCGGCCCACCGACTGTCCTTCCTGAGGACCCAAGTCCATTCGCTTGGAGAAAAGGGAGGAATCGGCCCTCGGACTCGGAAGAGTCCTCAAAGAGCTGCCTCGGCCTGAGCCACCCTCCACCTGCCGAGGCCAGTCGGGAGTGAGGATGACAGACAGCCTATGGGCAGTCCCTGAGCCGACCGAGAATTTTTGGTCGGAGCTCCAACTAACGGCCGTGGAGGCGGAGGTTCCACCGAATTGGTGGGGCAGCTGGATTTATCAACAACCGCCTGGGAATAGGCTCGCTAAAACGAGGGTTGTTTCAAGGTTCGTGATACAGCTACTCTTAATGGTCAAAGACGACGGCGCCGCTTATTCCTGGTCAGAAGGAGCTGTTGCCACGAGTTCCCGCATACCTCCGACGCACCTCTGCACCGCTTCCTCGTCCGATGAGGAGGAAGAGGACGAAGCGCGGCGCTGGCTTGCCGCTGTGTCGATATCGAGATCGCTTATGACGGGCGGATTGGCTGGACTGCGAAGACGCCCGAGATCGTAGAACCTCGCTAGGCCGAGGACGGCGCGGGAGGTGTCGCTGGGAATCGGGCACTTCGGTTCGGACGATTCAACCTGAAGGTCGGAACCGAGGGACAGATGAGCGTATCGTGATCCTCAACTTCCCACCGGGGAACTGGGAGAGGGGATTTTGGTTTCTTCCAGTTTATTAACCCGCTCCAACGGGTCGAGAAAATCTCGACCGCTGCCGACGGAGTCTCGTCAACTGGCCTGACGGGACACCGTGAGACCAGTGGTCGTTTCAGAGGTTTGACCGTAGTCGACGGCCGGTTGCCAACTGAGGAGAGGGATCTTTCCTGGCCTCAAGAGCGTTGATGGTGAGACTTACCCTTGTCTTCTTTTGGACCGAGAAACGGTCCAGAAGAAGTTGGACCTCAACTTTTGCTTCGAGAGGGTCGAGACAGCTCCCTAAAAGAAGTCGAATAAGAGGCACCGAGAGATAGTGGGACAAATGCCGCGCCGAGGTAGAAGCGCCCGCCCGCTTCCTCTTTGAGGGCGATCATCTACTGAAGCGATCCGCTGAAGTCCGGCCGCCGACACTGCCGACTGGCCTCTTTGACTTTACTAGAGGAAATCTCTCTCGACGCCTAGTTGTAAACGGGCAGCACAGTCTTCGAGGACGAGGGCCAAAAAGGAAGAGCACAGGTCGCAGGCCTGCGGGTCGTGTTCAAGGCCCAAGCAGTAGACGACGTGAGTGCGGATCCGCTCCGAGACATCTTCTGCCTGCAAGGGCATCTCCAGAAACCGAGTCGATTTGTTCATCGCAGTCATGAGGGAGAGAAGACCAAGTCTTTTAGCAAAAACTTTTAATTTTGAAAATTCAAAAATTAGGAACCAGTCTTATACGCAGAGCGTTAAGGAGGGAACCTGAGCTTCCAAGCGGTAAGGAAGATCTGGCGCCATGAGGCGGAGCCGAGAGTTTTACCACCCGGTGGGTGGAGGAGCCAGCATGAAGACCTTCCGCAAGATTTAAAGCGGCAAGGAACCTGCCAGACAGTGTGGATGAACACCATATCCATGTCCCTAGAACCTGTATTTCTAGGGACATGGATAAGTTGTTCATCCACACTCTCCGGCAGACTCCTAACAGTTCTCCGGGAGGAGGGAGTCAAGGTGCACACCCCCGATACTTACTTGGGAAATAGAGACTGGAGAACTGAGGCCCCAAAACCAGCATCCCGGCGTGACTCAAGGTCGATGTGGTAGTGGGTAATGAAGGTATGTGCTGACTTCCAGGTAGCAGCCCTGCAGATATCCTGGATAGGGACATCCCTGGAAGCAGCTACCGATGCAGCGGTATGGCAGGTAGAATGAGCTCTTATCCCTCTGGGAGGCTCCATGCCCGCCAACCTATAGCAGAGATCTATGCAGAGGTGACCCACCTCCCTATCGTCCCACTTGGCTGCAGGTCTGCCAGATGCGGCTTCAGCGTAGGTGACAAACAGCTGGCTAACCTCTCCCCGAATTTCAGCCGTCCGCTTCCTTACAATAAGCGAGCCTTCTATAGTCCAAAGTATGGAGCCTATATTCGGCCTCCGAGGTGTGATTGGGGTAGAACACCGGCAGAGTCAACACCTGGTTAAGGTGAAACTCCGACACCACCTTCGGAAGGAACTTCAGGTGGGGGCGCAGGACAACCTTGTCCTTGTGGAAGACCAGATAAGGAGACTCGATGGAAAGCGCTTGGAGCTCTCCCATCCTTCTGGCTGACGTGATAGGCACCAAGAAGGCGGTCTTCCACAACATGTGGGAGATATCACACCTGTGCATTGGTTTGAATGGCTTGCCCATGAGCTTGGCCAATACCAGCAGTAGGTCCCACAGAGATGGAGGTTCTCGCACCGAAGGGGAACTGTGATCAAGGCCTTGGAAAAAGCGCCAGACCACCTTCTCCTGCGCCACCGACTGCTTTCCGGCCCGCGCCCTGTAAGCAGAGATGGCTGTCAGGTGCACCTTAAGGGTCATCGACCCGAAGCCCTTGCTGAGAAAAGGACCACAGGTAGTCCGGAATGCTTGCCACGGAACAGGAGGAAGGGTCCAGGCCCTTTCCCTGACAACAAATGGAGACTCTCTTCCATTTGAAGGCATAGCATTTTCTGGTCGACTCCTTACGGGACGCCTCAACGACGTTGAGGACCTCGTCGGAAAGACCCAAAACCTGGAACTCTAGCCGCTCAGGAATCAGGCCGTCAGGTGCAGGGATCGAAGGTCCGGATGGAATGCCTTCCCCTGATGACTGAGATCCGGTCCGGGCGGGCTGGAAGCCGCCTCGGCAGCCTGAAGCTGAGACTGAGGCGATCTGGATACCAGAACTGGCGGGGCCAGTCTGGGGCTACCAGAATCACCTGCGCCTTGTCCCTCCTCGCCTTGAGAAGCACCTTGTGGATCAAGGGAAATGGGGAAAAGGCATAGAAGAGGTCCTGGGTCCATGGCCTTGAGAAGGCATCCCCCTGCAGCAAGCCCTGCTGAGGGGGGCGGGCATGAAAGTCTTAGCTTCACATTCCCCCTGGAGATGAAGAGGTCCACCTGAGGCGTGCCCCAGTGGGAGAAGAGATCTTGTACTGCCCCCGGCAGGAAAGATCACTCGTGAGATGCAGCCCCTATCCGGCTTAGGGCATCGGCCAAGGTTTTGGAGGCTCCTGTCACGTGAATGGCTAGGAGATCCACCTCCAGGCTGTGCACGAGACCATATGCGGAGAGCTTCCTTGCATAACAGCATGGAGCGCGTCCCACCCTGGTGGTTTAGGTAGTACATGGTCGTGGTATTGTCCGCCTGGACCTGAACCACTTGACCCTGTAGAAATGGAGTGAAGGTGGTGAGAGGTAGGTGGACCGCTCGGAACTCCAGCAGGTTGATATGGCATCGGGACTCCCGAGGGGACCAGAGGCCGTGAGCTCTGTGCTCCCCCAGATGGGCACCCCAACCCATCAGAGATGCGTCGGTCGATAGAGAGACCGTTGGCTTGGGGTGGACGAACGGGATGCCCTCCTGCAGATGTGCCGGAATGGTCCACCACTGGAGAGCGTTCCACATTTTCTGGGTCACTGTCACCAACTGATCCAGAATCATAGCGTTGTGACCACCGGCTGGCCAGTCCCCACTGAAGGGGATGCATATACCAACGGGCCCAACGGACCACGCTGGTGCAGGCCGCCATGAGGCCCAGGAGGCGAAGGAAGTCCCGGTCAGGGCGCAATTGCCCAACCAGAAATGATTGGGCAAGGAGGAAGAACCTCGGCCCTGTCTGCCGGGAGCCCAGCTCTGGCTTGAAGAGAGTCGAGCTCTGCCCCGATGAAGTGTATCACCTGCTTCGGCACGAGTTCCAACTTGGCCTTGATGATGAGGAGGCCAATCTGAGAGCAAACCTCGAGGGCCAGATCTCTGGACTGCTCCACCTCCGCTCTGGAGGGGGCTGCAAACAGCCAGTCGACTAGGTAGGGGTACACCTGGACCTGGCTGGCTTCAAGAGGGAATGTTGTCACCACTGCTCAGGCATTTGGTGAAGACCCTGGAACTAGAGAGAGGCTGAAGGGCATGGCCTGAATCTGAAGAGATCCCTCCGCTCTGAAGCGGAGGAATCTCTGATGAAACGGACGGATCGGGATGAGAAGAACGTATCCTGGAGGTCCAGGGAACAAAACCACATGCCTAGTTCCAAGGATGGGATTATCTGAGCCAGAGTGACCATCCTGAAGGTCAGAGACCTGAGAAACCTGTTCCGGTCGTGCAGGTCGAGAATGGGGCGCCAGCCCCCTGTCCGTTTCTGGGACCAGGAAATACCTGGACACAAACCCTGGGTCTGGAGGAGGATCCGCCACCTTCCTGATCACCTCTTTCTTGAGGAACAGGGCAATATCGGCTCGGCGGGCCGACAGAGAGGCTTCGGACCCCGTGGCCCCCTGGGGGACGACGGCTTGAAAGGGAGGGGTCTGATTGAATTCCAGAGGCAGGCCCTTTCCTACCACCTCCAACATCCAATGGTCCGTGGTGATCGCGGACTAGGCGGAAAGGAAGTGGCGGAGCCATCCCCCCGGGGAGACCCAGGGAAGGGTGATGAGGTTGGGGGCGACACCCCTCAACCTGTCACTGGGCAGGCTTGGAGGAGGGACCGGCCGAGGGACCTCCTGGGCCTTCACCTCCTTGCTTTCCATTGGAGGAAGCCGCTGGCTTGGGTTTGGGATGCCAAACGCGAGCCTGCTGGCCCTTGTGCTGGTGCTGTTGGGCTGGTCGTGCCGCAGGGGCCGAAGGACGAAGCGACTTATGCTGTTGTTGCCGGCGGCCTTTGTCCCTCTGGGCGGAGGTGACCGAGTCCAGAGTGGCGCTTGACCTTTTCGATCCGCTGGAGGTGTCCCTCCACCCAGGGCTCAAGAGGTCAGTCCCCGGAAGGGACGTCCAGCCAACTCTGTGCTGGGTATCCGCCTGGAAGGTGGATATCCTCAGCCACGCCCTGCGGCGCATGGCCACCATGGCCGCTACTGACCTGGCACAGGAATCACCTATGTCCAGAGCAGTCTGAAGCTTCCACTTAGCCACCGCCCTACCCTGGTCCCGCACCTGCCGGACCGTGGTCCGCAGGTCGGCCGGGAGATGAGGGATCGCCTCATCCACGGAGCCCATGAGGGCGTGGGAGAAGTGTGCCATCAGTACGACCGAGCTGGCCTGTCGGAGGCCGAGGGAGGATGCAGCGTACACCTTGCACCCGGCGTAGTCCAGCCTCTTGGACTCTTTGTCGGGGGGGCCTATCCACGTCCCAAGCGTTTCCAGAACGCCGGAAGATGCTATCGGTGACTAACCCCTCAGCAGAGGGGTGCTCCGAGAAACCGGGCAAAGAGCCGATAGGGACCATATACTTTCTGGCCATCCTGGCCGAGGGTAGGACAGAAAGCAGGTCACAGCTGCAAGGCTGCAAGGCTGATGCAATGGCCTCAGCCACAGGGAAGGTCTCCGTGGTGAATCCCTCGGTCTAGTATCTCCGTCAGAGACACGGCCCGCTTGGACATGGGTTTCGAGCTGCATCCCGGTAGACTCCGAGATGAGCTGAAGCAGACCCATGAAGGAAGATGGCTATTGTCCAGAGACTGGCCTCGAGGACTCCAGGCCGACCTTGCTTGGGGAACAGGGAGGAGCCATCGGACCTCAAGAGATCGCGGAGTGCTGCCCTCGGCCTGAGCCACCCTCCACCTGCCGACGACGGTCGGGAGTGAGGGTGACCGACAACCTGTGGGGCAGGCCGTGACCCGACCGAGGTTCCACCACAATTGGTGGGGCAGCTAGATTTAGCTGAACAACCAGCCCAGAAATGGGCATCTCGACTGTGGCGAGCGGTTGCTTCAGCCATTCGGGCGACAGCCACTTGATGGCCGGGGGATGAATCGGAGTCGACTTACTCCCGGACAACAGTAACTGCTGCCACATAAGCTCCTCGTAACGCTGACGCAGTCTGCACCGAAGCCTCTCCTCATCCGAGGAGGAGCGGTGTCGCCACTTACTCCGGTACCAAGACTGAGACCGCCGATGTTGGTGGGAGCAGCTTGACCGAGATGAAGCCCGAGACCGAGACCCTCGGTGAAACCGAGGGCAGGCCTGGGAAGGGCCGGGGGACACCCGCTCTTCCCTCGGCTCGGACACTTTAACTGGGGACTGCCACCAAGGCGCAGATCCGGTCTCCACCAGGAAACAGCGAAGAGGGGTTGTCGGCCCACCAGTTGACCACCCGCCGGCGGCTCGAGAAACATCTAGACTGCGACAGGCCCGGGTGTCTCGGCAGGCTCGCCTGGCAGGGACACCGGTAAACCAGCGGCCTGACGCAACCTCGACCAATCGACGGTCGGCTGTCGAGGAAGGAAGACCTCTCCTGCTCCCCACGAGCGCCGGCGATGGGACTTACCCCTTGACTCCTCTTCTTGAGGCGAGAGGAATGTCCCGCTGGCCTCTCCAGCCGTGGAAAGGGACTGGCGAAGCTCCTTGAACGAAACCGAATAAGAGAAACTCAGAGAAAGCGGGATAAACGCCGCGACCGAGGAGGAGGAAGATGCGGCCTGGGCCGCCTCCTCCTCGAGGGCGATTATGTGCTCGAGCTGCTCAGCCGAGCCAGCCGCCGCGGACACAGCCCAACGAGCCTCTTTGGATTTTACCGGCGGGTAACACTTCTCGGGGCACCCGAGCTTCAATCGGGCAGCGTGATCCTCCAGGGCGTTGGCTGAAAAGAGCGACTGCTTCGCAGAACCATGGAGTCGTGGTCTAGGCCGAGGCAGTAGACGCAAGTGGAGTGCGGATCCATCCTGGACATCTTCTGCCCGCCAGGGCGCCTCCAAAAGCCGGGAGTCAATTTGTCCATTGCAGCCACGAGGGATAAGAAGACTGAAGTTTAGAAAACTTCAAAGCTAGTTTCGAATGAACCGAAGAGTTAGGATCCAGTCTAAAATGCAGAGTGCTAAGGAGGGAACCTGAGCTTCCAAGCGGTAAGGAAGATCTGGCGTCATGGGGCGGAGCCGAGAGTTTTACCACCTGGGTGGGTGGGAGGAGCCAGCTTGAAGACCTTCCAGCAAGATTTAAAGCAGCAAGGAACCTGCCAGACAGTGTGTATAAACAACATATCCATGTCCCTAGAAATAATACTTCCTCACATTGCCCCTGAACCGCCCCCCCTCTATCTTTAAATTGTGTCCCCTTGTTCTTGCACGTCTCTTTTTCTGAAAGATGCTACCTCTTGGACTCTGTTGATTCCACTGAGGTACCTAAAGTTTCTATCATGCCCCCCTTCTTTCTTCAAGGGTATACATATTAGCTCCTTTAGTCTCTCCTCATACTGGCTTCTCTTGCAGAAACTGCACCATTTTGTTGCCCTCCTCTGACTGCCTCTATCCTGTCTATGTCCTTGCAGAGATGGGGTCTCCGAACTGGACCACAGTACATTCAGATGGGGTCTCACCAACTGTCTGTACAGAGGATAACAACTTCCTGTTTTCTGCTGCTGATGCCTCTCCCATGCATCCCAGTATACCCCAGCCCTCCCTACTGCATTCTCACATTGCTTGCTAACCTTAAGGTCATCTGATATGATTACCCCCAGGTCCCTTTCCTTTTTTGTTGTTGTTACTACCCCCCACTGTGTATTCTTCCCCTGGGTTCTTGTTTCCCAGGTGCATTATTTTGCACTTCTTTGCATTGAATCCTAGCTGCCATACTTCTGACCATTCCTCCAACCTTGCCAAGTCCCTTCTCATCCTTTCCACGCCTCCTTGTGTATCAACCCTGTTGCAGATCTTTGTGTCATCTGCAAAGAGGCATACTTTTCCTTCCAGTCCCTCTGCAATGTCACTTATGAAGACATTAAAAAGGACTGGACCCAATACTGAACCCTGCGGTACCCCACTAGTAATCCCTCTTTCTTCAAGTGGACTCCATTTACAATTACCTTCTGTGTCCTGTTGTCCAGCCAATGTTTTACCCAGGCTACCACCCTGGGACCCACTCCCAGGCTGGTTAATTTGACTATTAATCTTTTGTGTGGGACTGTGTCAAATGCCTTGCTAAAGTCTAGGTAGGCCATGTCCACAGCCCCTCCCTGGTCTACTACTTTGGTCACCCAGTCAAAGAAAACTATTAGATCTGTCCTGACGTGACATTCCTGCTGTGAACCCATGCTGCCTTGGTTCCTGTGCCCACTGCCTCAGGTACTCAACTATTCTTTTCCTTCAGAAGTGACTCCATCACTTTCCTAACACAGAGGTCAGACTGACAGGTCTGTAGTTTCCTGCCTCTGTCTTGGTCCCACTTTTGTGAAGAGGAATCACATCCGCCTTCCTCCAGTCCTCGGGTACCCCACCATCCTCCCATGATTTATTAAAAAGAGTTGTCAGTGGTTTCACTAGTTTCCCCCTTAATTCTTTTAGAATTCCGGGGTGAATTCCATCAGACCCCATTGCTTTGTCCACCTTCAGTTTTAGGAGTTCTTGCAGAACCCTTTCTTCTGTGAAAGGACTGGGATCGACCCCCCTATCAAGAGTGCTTCTGTTAACTGGATTAGGCACTTCCCCCTCCTCTTTTGTGAATACTAAGCAGAAATATTCGTTTCAGTATCCCTGCTTTTCACTGTCCCCCTGCCACCCACTGTTCATTCTATTCAGCCTCACTATCCCTCCCTTTGTCTTTCTATCCGCTGATGTACCTATGAAAGGTTTTATCCCCTTCTTTACTGAGTTGGCTATCTTTTCCTCAGTTTGGGCCTTTGCTATTCTGACTTCTCCCTGCTTCCTTCTGCCTTAACTGGTGCAGCTCTCTGTCCTGCTCCTTCTGTGTTTCCTTATACTTCCGAATGCCATCTTTTCTTCCTGACTTTCCAGCATGGGTGTAGGCAAGCATACTCCAAGCACTCCATGGTGTGCAATTTTATTTAAGGGGGGTAGCAAATAGGCTCTGAACTGCTTCCTTTTCCCATGAAAACTAACAAAGAAAATACTGAACCTTTCTGTAATTTTATTCATAGGAGTCGAAACTAGAAGGACTGGTCACTATTACTCTCTTTGCATATCAAGGACAATACAACTTTACAGGCTCTGGGCTGGTATGTGGGTGTCTTAGGGAACAATGCATGGCATTTCTATCTACCCATGCATGGCAACAACCATTGTCATGAGATACAAAAGTTGGATTTATTGTGCCAAATGAGGCAGCAAACACGGTCCTGGCGTACATTTGTGTATTGTCTGGCTACATGGGGGTGGGGGGGTAGCAGTGAGTCCACTTGGTGTGCAGATCTGAAATTCCTGGCTACACCCCTGTTTCACAGCTACCTCTTTTGAGAACCATAGGGGCTTTTTCTTTCATTTTGATTTATTTGCTTCACACAAAGGCTTGTTGCCTCTGTGATGGCAGTTTTGATGATTCCCCATTGTTGCTCCACACCTCCTTCTAGCCTGTTTGCTAGTGCTTTTCTGAGGCACTCTCCCATCTTGCCAAAGTCAGCCCTCCTGAAGTCCAGTACCCTCACTTTTGTATGGCTTGACTGTAGCTGAGTTTAACGTGAACCACAGTGTTTGATGGTCACTTGTTCCCAGATGGCAACCCACTTCTAGATCTGAGATTCTCTCAGTCACAGCCCCCATTTGAGAGTACAAGGTCTAAGACTGCTCCCTCACGAGTGGGTTCCGAAACTAGCTGTCTGAGGCCTGCCACCTGTAGGGCATCAAGAATGGCCCTGCTCTTGGATGTGGCTGCAGCAAATGTGCTCCAGTTAACATCTGGCATATTCAGGTCTCCCATCAACAGTATCTCCTTTCTCTGCCATTCTAAGAATGCCTTCCATCATATCCTTGTCCATTCCCTCCTGACATGAGGGTCTGTATACAACCCCTAGCGGATTGTGGTGCCCTTTCCAGTCTCCAAGGTGACCCACAGTGCCTCCTGTCCTCCCTGTTTACTCTTTTGTTCAGTTGCTTTTATCCCTCCTTTACATAGAGAGCCACTCCTTCCCTCTTCTCCTGCCTGTCTCTCCTGTAGGTTATGTACCCTGGTATGTTAACATCCCAGCCATGGTTCTCTGTGTACCATGTTTCTGTGACTGCTACATATCCAGGCATCCCTCTTCCATCAAGGCCACCAGCTCAGGGAGCTTGTTGCCCAGACTACGGGCATTGGTACTCATTACCTCCATTTCCTGATGGCCTTACTCCTTTTTGCCCCATCCCTGTCCTTCCTGCCTTTGTCACTTTCTCCATTTACCCTGCCCTTCTCCCTATCGACACCTCTATGTTGGTGTTTACCTGCACTTACTACCGTGATTTTTTTTTTGAGGGGGGCTAGGATTTCCCTGCTCATTTCCAGTGCCTCCCCTTTGGCTAGTTTAAATGCTTGCCAATGAAGCATTTAAACGTATCACCTAGGATCCTGGTTCCCCTCCTGGACAGATGCAACCCATCATGCCAGCATAGGCTTGCATCACTCCAGGTGGACCCCCAGTCTCCAGTGAAGCCAAATCCCTGAGTTCCACACCAGTTTTTCAACCATTAGTTGAATCCCATGGTGCGGAACACCCTAGCCTCTCCTACGCCATAGATGGGCAGCACCTCCGAGAAGGTTACCGTGCATGCTACTTGTCTAAGGTCCCTCCCTAATTCCACAAACTCTTCCTGCACTTCTTTAATCCCTTTCTTAGCCAGGTCATTTGTCCCTAGGTGGACAATGATATCTAGCTCCTTCCCCTGTGTAGCTGCTCCGGCAATCCTGAGGATTCGCTCCTGTCCCTCCAAGCCATGGCGCCAGGCAGCACCTTACCTCCCTCTCCCTTCCTCCCCAGTTCTACCTTCCTAACAATTGAGTCCCCCACCAGGAGTTGTTTCCTTCCCCTGCGGGGTCCCCTGCCAGCCTCCTGTGGGTCTCCTTTGTGGAGGTTCCCAGCATCCTCCTTGGTCTCCACTGCAGGTGCCGCCATAGAAGAACCACACTTTGCCAGAATGGCATAGGAATTGTGGAGAGGTACAGCTGGAGGGATGCGCCTCTGTTCCACCACCCTCATCCTCCCCGAGCCCACTGTGGTCCAACCGCTCCACTTTCTTGGCAACCTCTGAGGCAACGGCAGTGGCACTGGTGGTCCCTGGATGGAAGAGGAGGTCCCACAAATCCTGGCCAACTCAGCCTGGAGATGAGCAACCTCCTCCCTCAGCCCAGAGAGGTGCCTGCAGATGGGACAACACCGCATCCTCCAGAATGTATCCCGGAAGACTGCTGCTCCACAACCACTGCACTGCACCACTCCCATCATGTCTTAATTCTGGCCCCTTAACTGTTTGCAATCCTTACTCTTTCCTCCGTTTTTTTTCCTCTCTCTCTCTCTCCTTACTTTCTGCCTGTGTGCCCTTTAAGCTCCTGATTGTCCTGTTCTGAGACAAGAATATCCTATATTTCTCAGTAGACCCCTTACTTGCTCAGAGGCAGACCTCCAACAGCTACAGGGGCCCGAAGAGCTACTCTTGCCCTTCTAGGATGGTGGGTCTTTGGTGGCTCTGTGATCACTCACTTCCTGCTCCCAAACAGGAAGTTCCTGTTGTCAGTCAAATTCTGTGCCTATAAAAGTAGAACTAGCTTTGGGTGGGAGGGAAGGAGGGGCATATAGTCCCAGCAGAGAAGTCCAGTCACGCAGCAGTCCTTTCTCCTGGTGTCTTCTGCCAAGCTACTAGCAAAATCTTTATAATGCAGTCTTTAAAAGTAGCTTCCTTCTAGCTAAGCCTACCCCCCTACTTACTAGATCTTTCTACAAGTAATTTAAACCTCACAGCTATCAAGTCCTTTCAATCACCTGAGATTTACACCTAGATAACTGTTCAGAAAACCATCAGTTCAGTTAACTCAGACAAACACACACTTTTTTTGTTTTGTTTGTTAGTTTGTTTTTTTTTTCACCCTAAATTAAAGTTCCAAGTACAAGAGTTCTACTTCTTTAGTCCCAGCAGAGAAGTCCAGTCACACAGCAGTCCTTTCTCCTGGTGTCTTCTGCCTGGGGCTATCTGCATATAGTCAGAATACAGTAAGACTTCATGTTTGAATGGAGGTTTCAGCAGGATGCCCAAGAGAAAGCTATGGGAGACATCCAACTGAGCTACGGTACAGCTGCCCACTGGCTCATGAAAGGCTGAGACAGGCGAAAGGTGCACCTTTAGGGAGGAGTACTGGAGACCAGAGTCTGACAGGGTGATCCAGGATCTGGCTCGCTGGACAAGTGAAAGGGTTCAGATGATGCCTGGCAGTCCATATTCCTCCCTTTACAGTGGCAACTATGCTGGCACGGTATTTATCAACCTCACAAAAGCCTCTGATATGGTCAACCACCCCATTCTCCTCCATAAATTAGATTCCTTTGGAGTCTCGGAACACGCTCTTCCGTGGTTCTCTAGTTACCTTTCCAACAGAAGCCAGCGCATCAAGATCAATTCTTCCTTCTCGGACTACCTCCCCACCTCCCTCGGCATACCCAAAGGTTCAATATCCTAGGGCCCTTACTCTTCTCACTACATATCAATACAATCAACCACTGCTTCAAGTACTCCACTCCACTACTATATGTGGATGATCTAGTGTTCCTCAGCCATGCCTCAAATATAACAGATATCAAACAGGAACCTAACAATAGACCTTAAAGCTGTACAATCCTGGTTCCATGAAAATAAACTCCTCATGAACCTTGGGGTCACGCTTGACCCCCACCCTGGATTTCTCCGTCCATGTTCAATCTGTATGCAAGGCCGTTAAATCCAACCTAGGTATCGCATATCAGGCTAGTCCCAATCTCTTCCCGTTGGCCTAAAGCACTATTGCCTGCAATCTACTCCTCCCAAAACTATTCTATGGCCTACCAATCTTTGCCCACTGCTCCCTTATCCTGCTATGAAAATGGGTAGTAGAGTATAACAATATCTGCTGGTTTACTCTCAGTTGTAACCGTCTCATCCACCAATGCCTCCTATACAGTAAGTTGGGTTGGCTTTCCCCTATAGTCCTGTCTGACTTTTTGCCTGGGAGAATCATTAACAATGTATTACTGGTGACGGCCCAGCAGCATGGAGGGCTGAGGCATCATGCCTTACCTCCTGTCATGCCAGCGACCCGTGTTCGCGTGCGAGCGGGTTGCCGGGGGTCGGCCAGGGTGGGAGAGGATTGAGCTTCCAGAGGACAGCTCTTCTCTCCTGGGGAGGGAGGGACACGGAGGCCAGCGCATCTCTGACACCTAGTGGTGGCTGGGTGTTTTAGCGCCTGGATCTCATACATAGGGATGGGGGCGGAGTAGTTGGCTGGCATGCTGTGGGCAGAAGCATGCACAGCTCAGCCACTGCCAGCATCAACATTGCTCTGCCTCCAGGAGGGGCGAGAGGGAGTAAACCAGGAAGAAAAAAATTGTCCTGGGCGTGGCTGGATGACGCCGAGCCCCACAGGCGCTGCTCCCGTGAATGGCAGGCATCTCCTGAACGTGTTCGGCGGTTGAGAGATCCCTGCCGCCCCGCCATGGGGGGTAAGCCGTGGAGGAAGAAAGGAGGTGCACTGTGAGCAGGGGATGGGGTTGAAGGGCCACCCAGAACAGAGCACAAAGTATAAAAAAAACAAAATAACGTATTGCTGAATTGGAGGCACCACTCCTTAGTCTCTCACCTAGCACCCTGCACAATGCACAAATTACTACTCTATCAGGTCTTCAAACTCTGAGCAGCTATCCATCCCAAGGTCCTGTATTAAATACAGAAGAGTTTGCCTTCTCTCCCATTGCCCCTAAACAATGGAACAATATCCCACCTTCTATTCAACACTGTCAATCTGCTGACACCTTTAGGAGTACATCCTGCTCCTTCCTGATTCAATATTCCAAATGTGCTTGCTCCAAAATATCTACCTGCCTTGACCTCCCCCTTTCCCCCTCATGAGGAGGCAGTATGGCACAGTGATTTAAGGCTCTGAGCTGCAAACCTGGAGACCTGGGTTTGAATCCCACAGCCCCCACTTGCATACTGTGTGACCCTGAGCAAGACACTTAACTTACTTGTGCTCCCAGGTCGCACCTGGAAACAAGCTTCAGCTTACAGTGCCTCTCCTGGTTAAACAATTTCCCCTACCCTTCCCATGCACTTAAGACCGCCTGTCTACACCCCATGTAAATCAAGTCCACTGAATTACTGCACTCCACAGAATAATTTGCCACGACAAAAATATCAGCAAATAGCAAAATTTATTGTTTGGCAAAAGCCAAAGCTACAACAGGCTTCAGTGCTTCAGCAGTTACGCCTTCATCCCCCTGTCAGTAACGTGGCAGACCCTGGGGGGGGCATGATACAACTTATAAGTCCAGAAGGGCATGGCTGGCACCATGTCAGGCCTGTGCCAGGTTGCGGAAGTGGCATGCCTTAGATTTGGAAGAATAAGAGGAATGAACTTGGGAAGAGACTCTGGGATCTCCAAGAAGTCCACCAGATCTCTTCTGGTGCCATCCTTCTCCTCTGTACGGAAGCCCATGGCTGAGGACAGCTGCTTCATGACACTGAAAAAGGGGTAGGGTGCTCTGGAGGAGACCTAGGAGTATTTCAGACAGAGTCCTCACTCACTGAGGAAGCAGTGGACCTTTCAGAGGAAGGAGGCTCTTCCTCAGGTAAGATGAGGTCAGGATGGTACTCTACGTCGACCTGTTCCAGGTCCGATGAACGAGAGACCGTCAATGGCCTGTGGGAAGCAACCCGGGGGGGGGGTGTGTGTGAAGTGGTGTCGATGACGATGGTGCTGTCAACGGCGGAGACCATGGAGGCCTATATACACCCAACTGATGGACCAAAATTGTAGTGAACTTGGTCAAAATGTCATTAAGGTCGATGACAGTGGATTGCTGCATCCGGTGCGAGAGGGTCGACAGTACACAGCACAATGACCCATTCAGTGGGCACTGGGAGCCCCAGGACCTGGAGAAGCATCAGGCCTTGACTGGAGAGCCATCGACGACAAGCCAGTCGTCGATGGAGCAGGGGCCAACGACCTGGAGGTAGACGACCAGCTGCCCTGCTTAGCGGCGCTGTTGTTAGGGGTCTGTTAGAAACAGAGACCTGGACAGCAGCAGGCGTTAGTGCAGCAGCTGACTGAGTACCCCTGGATGAAGAAGAGAAGGTCATCAGGGAGTGGGAACGCCACTGGGGGGAGTGATCCCAATCACAGTCTTTTTTTATTTACTTTTCCCTGAAGACTTGTCTCGGGCCTTAGCAGCTTGGGAGCTCAATGGACCTGCCGGTGACTGGGAAGGATGGACCCTGGAGTACCCCTGCCCAGAATTGGCTACCTGTTGTTCCATTAGGAATTTTTTGAAAGCCTTATTTCATCACCTGAGGGTGGTTTGGTTAAACCTCTGGCAGAACTCACAGTCTGAGATGTTGTGATTAGGTCCAAGACAGCAGACACAGAGAGTGTTCGTCGGGAGAGGCAATCTTCTTTCTGCAGCGGCAGCGACAGAAGAAAGAAGTATAAGGATTAACTCTGTAAAATAAACACAGTAAAGGAATCTCTTTGAAAAAAAGAGATTCTAAAAGGCTAAGAATAAAAAAGCCATAGGCAAAAATGGCACAAAACTGTGTTGGAGCTTCCACGGAGATCCATGCAAACAGAGTCAACGGCGGAAATGAACTGAGGAGGAAGTGGGCCACTCACGCCTTTATAGGGTTGGTGACATCGGTGTGGGCGGCCCCAGCTGTACTTCTGAAAATCTTTATGTGGATCCTGCTTCATCGACAGTAAAGTTCCACATGTGTGACCTGATGACTGAGATACCCCCGATGAAGATTAATGCTTTTCACGACAGAAAACGTAGCTCACAAGTCACAGCTGGCTCAAAAGCCAAAGAAAGCTTTTCCAACACAAAATTAAGGTCCCGAGGCAGGACCAGATTGCAGATGGGAGGTTTCAGATGAAGAATGCCTCACAAGAAAGAATGGGACACCTCCAGTTGTGCCACCGTACAACCTTCTGCAGGCACACGGAAGGCCAAAATAGCTGAAAGGTGCACCTTAAACAAGGAGTATTGAAGCCCAGAATCTGAGGGACAACAAGTACTCCAGAATCTGATTCATTGGACAAGTGAAGGGGTCCAACTGATGGGAAGCCACCCATAGAGCAAAGCACTTCTACTTCACAGAATAAGTGGTCCTGGTGGAGAGCTGCCTAGTGGCCACCAGAACACTGACCACCTTCTGGGACACTCCAAACCTAGCCATAGCTATCTTCAAAAGCTAGGCATGCAGTGCAGAGACTTGAGGTCTGGATGGACCAGGTTTCCCTGTTCCTGTGACAGCAAACCTTTGCACAGGGGTAAGGGTACTGGAGGTTCCATGGCCAGCAGTCGCAGTAAAGGGAACCAAATCTGGCAAGGCCAAAAGGGTGCGATGAGGATCAGAGTGGCCCCTTCTAGCTGAAGTTTGATCAACATCCTCTGGATTGGGGAATACAGAAAGCTCACTTTCCAAGAGAGGGAATGCATCTCGCCCTGGAGCGAGCAAGGAGAAATGTGGCAGTTTTGCGCTGAGTGGGGATGCAAAAGGTCCAACTCTGGTGACCCACATGTCTAATAGGCTTCTAGGCTCCAGATAAGATTATTTGGGATTTAGTACTGTACTCTCATTTTGAAAGTGAGGTGAAAAAAAACAAATTTAGATGCGTACAATGTTTGGATGGAGTGGAGTGAGGAGTACATTTTAAAAAACAATGTTTTTTTCTAGATAAGAATTGATCAGGTGCCAACAATACTCCAAATAATGTTGGCAGGTAGGAGTAATTTACTCACCAGTTTTAAAATATAGTGAGTAGAACAAAATTGGGATGGGTATGAGTGCTGTAAATCTGGAAAAAATGCTGCTTTTGAATCACCAGTTATATCATGAAGCACTAGTCTTTCACGTGTGGAGTATTTACAAATGCTGGGCGAGTACTGATACTCATTAAAAGAAATTTCTGAAGAGTACTTCCTAAAATGAGGTGAGTAAAATAGGTCGGTACTCCCCTTATCTGGAGCTCTGAGGCCTTCTATGACCAAGGTCAGCAGCCCCCATTCATGCATCGTGGACTGTGACTGGCTTTGCTGTTTGGATGTTCTGGATGCCTGGAACATGGATGACAGACAGTTCTAGACCATGTTCTAGAGCCATGTTCCCGACACAGAGGGTATTGAGTGGGTTCCCCTTGTTTGTTGATGTTGTGCAGTACGCTGATGTTGTCCATCTGCACTAGCAGATGGTCTGGGGACAGATGGATCTGGAAGGCTTGCAAAGCACAAAGAACAGATCTCATCTCCAGGACGGTAATGTGGAGCTCTGTCCCTTGAGTTTGATGAGGCACCAGGTGGGCCCCTCAGCCCTGTCCCAAAGTGTCTGTGGTGAGTATCTGTTGAGGGGAGGGGACAAGGAAGTGAACCCCTTTTAACAGGTTGTGGGGTTCCGTCCACCATAGCAGCACCTTTTTGACCGGGAAGGAGACCAGAACTTCTTGTTCTAGGTCGTCGGTGTGCTGATTCCACTGGACCCTCAAAGTCTATTAGGGAACCCCCACATGCAGCCTGGCTAGAGGAACCATGATGATGGTTGCAGTCATTAGGCCCAAGAGCCTGAAGAAGGATCTGGCTGTAACATTTCTGCTGTTGTAAAGCAGTTGGGCCTGAGCCACCAGGTTGTCCGCCCTGTCCTGGGGTGGGAAGGTCATACACTGAGTCGTATCCAGTACCGCCCTTATGTACTGTAGGCACTGACAGGGGATTAAGACTGACTTGAGCAGATTACTAGTGATCCCCTGATCCCCAGGGGCCTGAAACAATTGTGCAGGGTCTAGAGCAGGTGCTCCCTGGACTGTGTTTTAAGTAGCCAATCGTCCAGGGAAGACACAGAGTCCTTCCCTCATGAGGGCTGCTGCCACACCTGCCAAGCATTTGGTAAACACCCAAGATGCCGAGAACAAACTAAAGGGCAAGGCTCTGAACTGGAAGTGTTCCCCCTGTAACTGGAATCTGAGGTACTGCTGGTAGGGAGCACATACCTTGATATGCAGGTATGCATCTTGCAAGTCGAGGGAGCATATTCAATCTCCCTGGTGCAGAAGGGGCAGCAGGTCCTGTAGGGTCACCATCTGGAACCTTTTGTACTGGATGAAGAAATTTAGTTTTCATAGGTCCAGGATGAGCCGTAAATCTCTTATACATTTGGGGACCAGGAAGAAATGGGAATAGAATACCCTGTTCCTCTGACCTTCTGGGACGGGTTCTATGGCCCTTTTGGGCAGCAATGTATAAATTTCCCCTCTACAGCTACCATAATGGCTCTGGGGGGTTGTAACTGAACTGAAGTGGAGGTTTTCTGGAGGCCACTCCAGAAGTTCTAGAGTTTGGTCATACTCTATGAGCTGCAGGACCCAAACATTCGTAGTAAGCTCTCGCCACCAGTCGAGGTGTAGGGAGAACCAACCCCACAAAAGAACCTCCTGCAGGGCTGGAAGGGAGGGCTGAGCAAAGAGTCATGCTGAGGTAGCACCCTCCTCTGACGACTCTCCCAGTGGTGGAGGCAGGGGTAGGCAGGGCTGGCTTGGGTCTGTGGGTGGCACAACGAAAGGACACCCTCTAGCCACTTCTTGGCTGGTTGTGGTATTGGGAACGGACTGACTGCAGAGGGGCCAGATGGAGGCCTGCAGGTCAGAAAGTATGTACTGTACATCTGCCCCAAAGAGTTTGTAGCCTCTGAAGGGGGGCATTAAGGATGGACTGCTGTACGTCCAGGGCAAAGCCTGACACACTGAGCCAAGAATGCTTCCGAAGGCAAATGCCAGCAGTAGCTGCATGAGTGGAGGCATCAGCAGTGTCATAAGCAGACTGCAGAAGGTGCTTGCCGAAGTCTGCCCCAGACTGAAAGACCTGAAGTAATTCCTGTCTCTGGGGATCCTCTGGAAGGGCCTGGGTCATCGCTTTGCCTGTCTCCAGAGTTGATTTTGGAATTTGACCATGTGGGCAATATAATTTAGGATCCTAATCATCAGCATAGCAGAGACGAAGGTCCATTTGCCAATCAGGTCCAACTTTCTGGACTCCTTGTCGGGGGGGGCGGGAGAGCTGAGGTGTTTAGGCTTCTTAGATCGATCGTGGGCAGCATTTATGACCACGGAATCTGCCTGAAGTTGCTCTGCAAAGAATGGTTTCCACATGGGGACCTGGTACAACTTGTCTGCCTTCTTGGGCATGGCAGGAACCAAGCTGGGCTTATACCAGGCTGCCATGGTGGCATACTCGAAAGGCTCCATCAGAGGAGGGATGATGAGAGGAGGGGAGAAACTGGCAGCTCTAGATAGTGTATCCAACATCTCCTGGCAGGATCCTGTTTTTTCGCCTCAAACCCTGTGGCAACCTGTAACTGTTGCATTACCGAAATGAAGGACGGGCCATCGAGTGGAGTGTGGGGGTATACCTAGCAGAGTCCTTGCCCCCTGAGGAAACCGTGGATGTAAAGTGGAAGGGGCTTGTGGCCCCCTCCTCGTCATCATCAGGAGGAAGATCAGGGTGGTACTCGTCATCCTCACCAGGCCCAGAAATAGGTCCTGATGATGTCAAGGAACGAGAGCAAGCAGGATGAGATGCCTGTGAAAATGATGGCACGAGAGTAGGCTTGATAAAGTCCCAAAGGGAATAAAGCACTGTCTGAAAATCTATAGAGATCGGCGTTGGAACATTGAGCAGTGCTGGCTGAGGGTCCGGAAAGGGCAACATAAAGGGCCGAGGCCCTGGTGTTGGCCCTACGGCCTGGTTAGCAGTCGGGGAAGGGACTGACAACGGAATAGTGGCCTAGGGTGATGCTGGTGGAGACGCCGAGGCTCAGGACATGAAAAAGGGTGAGGATGGTGCCGAGGAATTTGGCGGAACCCCCAAGGAAGCTGTGCCGACTCTGGATGAGGCCAGACCAGCAGAGCTCCCTCCTGTCTGGTGGCCCAAGGAGAATGGGGGCCTGAACAGCAGCAGCTAGACAGTTGCCAGGGCCGAGGACGAGCCCGACACCGAGGAGCCGATGCCCAACAGGGTAAGACTGGCGGGGGGGGGGGGACTTTCTACCACGAGCTACGTGGAGAAGGGGGCATGGGGCCACCACCGAAGCAGAGGATGGTTCTGCAATGGACGGTGCTCAGAGTGGTGACTGAACAAGCTGGGGAGGACCTCTTCTTGGCCCAGCCCTTATCCTGGTGTTTGTGCTTCCCAGCTGTCTTGTCCTGGGCCTTGGAAGAACGAGAGTCCAAGGACGGAGGGGGAAGCGGTAGAGCTCCTCGCCTGTAGCTCTTTCTTAATGCGGGCGACCTTCTGTTCAAGCAGGAAGGATTCCAAAGTCTTCTGGTGGCATCTCCGCGTAGCCTGGTTAAAGCCGCAGCAAATTTTGCAGGCCTTCACGTCATGCTTCGGGCTTAGGTAGTGGGCATCCCTCTTGGGGATCTTCCTCCTGCAGGCACAGATCCGAAAGAGTTCCTTGGGGTCAGAGTTTGGCTTAAAAAAAACAAAACAGAAAAATCACTTAAGCAATGCGCAAACTAGGAAGAGAAAAGGAAGAAAGAAAAAATTACTTACCATAGTAATGTTGTTTCTTCTAATGGAGTCTTGGTTTATTGACTAATGCAGTATAACCGACTGGTTCAGCTGCCCCGGAGAACAAAGAGTTAACCTCTATGCAAATGCATAGAATGTCGAGCTCGGTTTTCAAACCACCATCCTCGGTATGTTCTAGTAACTGATCAGATTCTTATGAAGCTAAAGTAAAGCTGATTACAGAAAAAAGCTACTAACCAGACCTAAAAAGCCACTAGGGGCAACACAAGAAGAATGTGGGCAGAAAGAAGGCTCAAGCCACTGATGCCCAAGAACACTAGCCCACTGGTGGGTAACAATGCTGAAAGCAAAAAAACTAGCCTAAGACCCCCTAGATTCTGTAGGGGAGGTTGGAAGGGAGGTCAGAATACAGAAAGACTCCATTAGAAGGAACAAAGAAGAAACAACATTACTATGGTAAGTAATTTTTTCTTCAAACAACATGAAGTCTTGCTGTATTCTGACTAATGCAGACTCCCAAGCAGTACCCCTTGCGAGGTGGGAACAGAACCTACTTCGGAAATAGGCTCTGCAACATAGCTGTGCCAAACCTGGCATCACTCCTAGCCTGGGTGTCCCGGCAGTAGTGCTTAGTGAAGGTGTCGTCAGTTTTCCAGGTGGCTGCTTTACAGATATCCAGAAGGGGAATATCCCTGGCTGCTGCCACTGAGGCTGCAGTACCTCGAGTGGAATGAGCCCTCAGACCTGAAGGGCCATCCTTTCTCAGTTTACAACAGCAGAATTGAATACAAGCCACAATCCATCTGGTTATGGTCCTTTTCGTGGCTGGCTCACCTTTACTTACTTTCCCATAGGTAAGGAACAGCTGGGTAGAACCCTGTCTGTGCTCTCTTGTCCTGTCCATATAGTAACATATAGCACTCTTTACATCCCGACTGTGCAACCTGCGTTCACCTGAGCTGGAATGGTCACTGAAAAAGACAGGAAGGGTGATAGACTGATTAAGGTGAAAGTCAGAGACCACCTTAGGAAGGAACATTCTGTTTGTCTGAAGGGCAATCTTATCCCTATGAGGGGTAATATAGTTGGGCTACACTGACAGGGCTTGGCGCTCACTAATCCTTCTGGAAGAGGTGATGGCTACCAAAAACACTGCTTTCGAGGTCAGAAACTTAAGCTCTGCATAAGACACAGGTTTGAAAGGAAGCTGCATAAGCTGACCTATACAAATGTTGAGATCCCAAGATGGGGTGGGCTGCCTGTGAGGGGGATGGAGATGGGAAAGTCCCTTAAAGAACTTCTTAAAGATAGGGTGAGTAGCCAAGGAAGGACCCTTCCTTGCTGACAAACAGGCAGAGACAGGTGCCAAATGTACCTTAAAGTGGAAGGTTGCAGATGAAGGAGCTGCAAATGCACCAAGTAGTCCAGGAGGACTGGGAGCACAGCCTGTTGGGGATCCAGATTCCTGTGGGAACACCAGATAGAGAATCTCTTCCATTTAGAGAAATATGTTTTCCTAGTGGAAGACTTCAGGGAAACTCTGAGAATATCAAAGACCTCCTCTGAGAGATGCAAGCCTGCATACTCAGTCTTCAAGAGCCAGGCCCTGAGGTGGAGGGACTGTAGGCTGGGGTAGAGGAACCTCCCCTGGGCAGATGTCAGCAGGTTGTGCCTCCTGGAAAGATGAATGGGGCTGGCCACTGACAGAGACAGGAGCACTGGATACCATGGTTGTCTGGCCAAGTCCGAGGCTATGAGAATCATGGCTGCAGGCTGAAATCTGAGGTTGATCAGGACCCTGAGAAGCAGGGGGAAGGGAGGAAAAGCATACAGAATCCTGCTTGTCCAGTTCAGAAGCAGAGCCTCCAGGGGTACTGACCCCTGCACCAATACAGAGGCAACTGATGATTGTCAGGGGCTGCAAAAAGATCTATCTCTGGAACCCCCCCCCACCTTTTGAACACTGACAGGAGTACTTATCTGTTGAGGGTCCATTCATGATGGCCCTGGCTGATTCTGCTGAGAGCATCTGCAAGAACATTGTCCTTCCCTGATAAGTGAACTGCTGACAGGGAAATGTCCAGGGAGTAGGCCAGAGTCCAAATCTTCATGGATTCTGTACAAAGAAGGGAGGACCGTGTCTCCCCCTCCCCACCTCGCTTGTTGATACAGTACATCGTGGTGGTGTTGCCTGTCCTGACTTGAACCACCTTTCCCTGTGGATGGCTGGTAAATACCTGAATGGCTAGGAACACTGCCCTGGGTTCCAGGAGGTTGATCTGCGACAGAGACTCCTGAGGCAGCCAGATCCCATGAGCTGTGTGCTCCCCCAGGTGTGCCCCCCCCCCCATCCCAAGAGGGAAGCATCCATTGTCAGTACCAGGGAGGGTACCTTTGGAAGAAAAGGTACTCCCTCCCTCAGATTGTCTACATCCTGCCACCACTGTAGTGCTTGCAGGAGCGAGGGGGGCACTGGGATAAGCTTGGACAGAGTCCTTTTTCTGGGACCGAAAAGATCTTAGGTGGAACTGAATGTCCCTCATTTGGAACTGTGCCCGTGGGACCACAGTGGTGGTGGATGCCATGTGGCCTAGGAGCTGCAGAAAATGCCTTGCTGGACGATGAACCCGAAGTTGGAATGAACCTACCAACTGAATGAGTGCCCGAGCCCTTTCTGGAGGCAGGAAGGCCTTTGCCTGAATGGTGTCCAGCTCTGCCCGTATGAAGTCCAGAACCTGGACAGGAGTTAGCACTGACTTTCTGAGGTTTACTAAGAACCACAGGGACTGGAGGGTTGCCTGAGTGAGCTCCAGAGACTGTTTTACATGCTGGGAGGACTGGCCTACTAGCAGCAAGTCGTCCAGATAGGGGTAGACAGAGACCCCTTGCTTCCAGAGAAATGCCACTACCACTGCTAAGCACTTTGTGAACACCCTTGGTGCAGAGGTCAGTCCGAAGGGCATGGCCCTGAATTGATAGTGGCCTGAAGGTAGTCGAAATCTGAGATACTTTCTGTGGGACTGCCTGATTAGTATGTGAAAGTAGGCATCCTTGAGGTCTAGGGATGCCAGCCAGTCTCCTTGCCTCAGGAAAGGCAGGATGGTAGCTAAAGTTGTTATTCTGAATTTTGGTTTTGAAAGGTGCCTGTTCAGGTATCTGAGATCTAGGATGGGCCGCCACTCCACATTTTTCTTTAATGTGAGGAAGTACCTGGAGTACAACCCTTTCCCCCTGTGCTGTAGTGGTACTGGTTCTACTGCCTTTGAAAGAAGGAGAGTGGAAACCTCTGCTTCTAGCAGAGCTGTTTCTGAAGGAGTGCAGGGTCTGAAAGGTCTTGCTCCCAGTTTGGGGAAGGATTTGAAACTGAGAGCAAGACCTTGGTCCACTGTCTCCAGGACCCACCCGTCTGAGGTGATGGAATGCCAGGCCTGAAAATAGAGGGTCAACCTGCCTCCTACAGGGATAGGGGAGGTGGCCTAAGCAGACCCCTCAGGGTGTCTGCTTAGCAGGAGTGGACAGGGTGTGAGGTGGGAGCAGCATGGCCTGCACCCCTCCTTCCTTGTCCCATGAAGAACCCCCTGGGCTGAGAGGAAGGGAAAGCCATTGCCAGATGGAAGGGCCTAGGGTAAGGTCTACCTCTGCCCTCTCTGGCCTGTTGTCTCTGTGGGGTGGCAGCCCGCTCCTTGGCAGAGGCACTCTTATAAGCTGCCCTGTAATCATTTATCTTTTTCAAATATGCTTCTGTCTGTTTCCCAAACACTGAATCCTGTGTGAGGGGAAAGTCCAGAACATTGTTCTGGGTATCTTGGGAGAGGTTTGTGCATCTCAGCCAGGAAAACCGCCTAAGAGAGATGGCAGAAGCCATAGCCCGAGAGGCTGCATCGTTAGAATCCACATCCACAAGAAACTGGGCCTTAGATGTCTGAATTCCCTTTGAAATTAACTCCTGAAGGTCAGCAGCCAGTTCAGGAGAAGCCTTTTGTACCAAATGCTGGGCAGATTCCCAGAGTGCCTTCTGGTACCTAGAGGCATAGGCCATATGAGAGGCCTGCCTGATGCCTAGGGAGGAAGCCAAATATGTTTTTTTCACTAGTGAAGTGAGTCAATCCTCCTGGAATCCTTGTCAGGAGGATGAGAGGCAAGAGGGACACCAGCCTTCTGACAGGTTGCAGTCTGTACCACCCCCACATGGCTGCAATGGGAAGTCAGAAATTCAGTACCATTGCCTGCCAAAGCATATTTCCTGTCCATCTTTTTGTCTAATGAAGGTAGAAAGAAGGGGGCTTGGAGAATTTTAAGGGTCTGTCTCCCTTTAATGATTTATGGATAAAGATGAATAGAACCTGTGAAGAGGAAGAGATCCATTATTTCCCTATAATCATCTTCATCCTCCTCCTCTTGTCTAGTCTCCTGGACAGGGAGGAGTAGGGTGTCTGCCACCTGCCTCATGAAGGCAAAATGGGAGGTGGCCTCAGAGAGCACCCTAGGAGGGGACTCATACTCAGGGTGTTCAGGGGAAACCTCAGGGTCAATAGGTTCCCCTTCATCATCATCCTCATCCTCTGCCTCATACTCAATCAGATTCATAGTACTCCTCAGGATCCAGAGGACCAGCAGGAGTTAAACCGGCAGAACCCTCAACCAGTGACTGCTCAACCAGTCTCTGAGGTGGTTCACCAAAACCGGACTGCAGAGACTGTACAATTTTAATCGCCTTGGTGATTTCCTCCATGGTTGGAACTGCAACCGATGGTTTATGCGGTTCCGACTTTTTGGATTTCTTTGACGGCACAGGGTCGGGAGTGGAATCCGACCGTTGTTTGGAGGAAGAAGGTTCACTGTGCTCGGCAGAATCTGTAACCGGACCGGCCGGTTTGACTAAACCAGACCAAACGTCCTGAGAGGATTTTTCCACACTTTCCTTCAACTTGTCCAATCTACGTTCAGAAGTGGATTGAGAGAAGTTTTTACAAATGTCACAATCCGCTTGAAGGTGATTAAAACCCAAGCAGTATAGACAGATCAAATGTGGATCGGCCTTTGCAAACTGCTCACCATACTCGGTGCACAGTTGAAACCCAGTGCAACCGTTTTTTCGCTTGGGTTTCAGTGACATACCCTTCGGTTAAACGCTTAACCCAGTGGCTTGGTTAGGCCGGTTAAGCTGCCCAAAGAAATTTTAGTTATCCGAATTGACTTAATCAGGCCCGAATAAGCAAGAAAAGATTTTACCCCTGGTGGCTTAGTCAGGCCGGGTAAAAGAGAAAAAACGAGACCTGACTACCAACTGGTTTAGTGCAGGTAATAAACTGAGAAAAATCTGGTTTAGTCAGGACCTCACAACCGGAATCTCAAACAAATACACTAAACTTTTTTGAAGAAAAGAAGGAGCGTTTGGTTCCCTAATGGTCATGGAACTGCTAAGAAACAGAACCACTTACAAAACCGGTAACTCTATAGCAATACCGAGGACAGTCGTTTGAACACTCGAAAAAATAAGGAAATGGTTGAAAAATGACAAATTTTACTCTTAAACCAAGAGAAGAAGAAGAGCAATCTCCGAGGCGTCTTCACTGACAGGCGGAGTAAAGAATCTGATCAGTTACTAGAACGTACCGAGGATGGTAGTTTGAAAACCGAGCTCGAGCTCAACATTCTATGCATTTGCATAGAGGTTAACGCTTTGTTCTCCGGGGCAGCTGAACTGGTCGGTCATACTGCATTAGTCAGAATACAGCAAGACTTCATGCTTTTTGAAAAGTGAAGATATGGCAGTTGACTGAAGCTGGCAGTACCCCCATGGAATCAGACGTGCGATGGTAGATGGCGGTAAAAGAACTCAGGAGGGCGCAGGGCCACCCATGTTTACAAGGGAGGGGCGTTGTCAGCGTATGACATGTTTGTGGGTGGACCCCTTGTAGACTGCTAGCTAGAAGTGTTTCTGTGTGGTCATAGTGCCTAGCAGCTGTAGCTGTATAGTTCTGGCCTGCTGCAAGAGATAACCTCGATGAAGACCTGATGGTACCAGATATACTCGGTATCAGAGGAAATGTGGACAGAGGTATCCTCTTCTTCAGAAGAGGAAGTGGAAGAGGAGAAGCTGGAGTCAGGAAGCGGTGGTTAAGGGGCTTCAGACCTAAAGATGGTCTGGTCAGCTCTGAGGTGGTACTGTTGAATCACAGCAGCCATCGCTCCTGAACTGATCCCAGGTCATAGGTCCGAGAACACTGAAAATACCTGGGACAGGAGGAGGTGGGGGTGGGGGAGGAGAAGGAGGGTCATGAGAGACCAGGCCAAGTCCTCTGCTAGGGTTGTGAGAGTGCTCAGGAGACCTCTTCTGGGGTTGGGGGTGGGAGACTGACAAACTCAACTGTCAGTGAGCGATCAACAGCTGTAGACCAGTCGAGATTGTGCCCTTTGGGGAAGCCCCTAGGTGGGGAGAGTAGAGCCATATATGTTCCACGGGATGGCCCTAATCGCCACCAGTGACAGGCCCAGCGGGTTCCAGAGAGAAATTCAGCTCCGAACCAGCACTGTGACTCCTGCGACTCCTGCAGGAGCTCCCACCAACTCTGGGCAAGGAGTGAGCCACAGATCCAGACTCCAACAGCCTCCCCTCACCAGAACCAACCCTTCCCGTTGGGCCAGACCCAGGCAGTAACCCAGGACTCAAGGGGAGTAAGTCTCAGAATCGGCACCGTCAATTGCGCCGGCTTCATTCCTGGCACTATGGATGGCACCAGGAACAGGTTCAGCACTATGAATGGCACCGGAAACCGAACCAGCACTGTGAATGGTGTCAGAAACAGCCCCAACGCCAACCACAGAGACCACCCCCACAGAAGCTCCCAGCCCCAAACCAGGACCAAAACCAGACCCAGGAAGGCCCCATCCTCACCAGCTCTGCCAAAAGGCCTGAGGTCATCACCAAGCTCCTCCCCGAGTTATCTAACCGCTAAGGAGAAAAAATAATAACTACCTCAAGTGTTCGAGAAGAACTGCCTCTAGAGGGCTTCCCTCTCCCAGCATCACGAATGGAAGGGGTGGGGGAGCCTAGGCAGGCAGTCGGCTCTGCCTCGCTCACTACTACCAGCCTCCGTACCAGGAGCTAAGGCATCCTCAGGCCACGACACCAAAGCGTCCACTGGTGTAGACCAAGTGTAGTTGTTCTCACCACTGGTGACATCCACAGATCTAAATGGCCACCGGACTGGGAAAGGTGCCCAGCCGGTCCCCTAGGAGAGATCAACTGTCCACCAGATCCCTCTCCCAGGTCTGCTGATGTCTCAGCAGTGCAAGCGTCTGGAGAGGCCTGGTCTTCCTCAGTACGGGAACCCCCTCACAAAGACTCTTAGGAGTGGAAGCACTGGGGTAACGGTTCGAGTTCCGAATGAGCAGACTTCATGTGGAGTGATTACACATGAAGTCTGCTCATGTGGAGTGATTACACTGCAACAGGGATAGCCTACTTTCAAAATTAAAAAGAAGTTTGCAAAAATTCTTTGCTGTCTTTGCAGTCTGTCAAGTTAAGGTGAAGTGAGCGCTACTTCTGACTTGTTTTGCGTTCCAGAGGTCTTCTTTCCTTAGCACTCCACAGAAAGTACAGTTACGTAAAAACTTACCATAACAGTAGATCTTTGAGAGGATCTCTTGCAGCAGACCACACCTGTGGAACCATAGCCGCCAGGCGCTAGGACCACATGGAAACTTTTCTAGCTAGCAGTCTACCAGGGGGCCGCCCATGCCAACATCACACACTGACAATGTCTCTCCCATATAAACATGGGTGGCCATGGGACCAGATGGGTTGCATCTGAGGATACTCAGGGAATTAGCCATGGAGCTGGCTGAACCACTGGTAAGTCTGTTCAACAGCTCACTTAGGACTGGGGAAGTTCCAAGGGCTTGGAAGGTGGCAGACGTTGTACCACTTCATAAGGGGGAAGATAAGGAGCAACCAGAGAACTACACGCCTGTCAGTCTAACCTCTATCGTAGCAAAGCTGATGGAGTCACTGATCAAAGAGGACCTCATAGACTACCTGGAGAGTAACAGACTCCAGGATACTAAACAGCACGGATTCGTGGCAGGAAGATCTTGTGAGACTTGACTGGGTGACAAAGGAATTAGACAAGGGCCATACTGTGGATCTGCTCTGCTTTGACTTCAGCAAGGCTTCTGACTCAGAACTGCACAAAACATTGTTCAAGAAGATGGAAGACCTGGGTGCAGCTAAATCCATAGTGAACTGGCTGAGTAACTGGCTAGAGGGGACGTGGCAGAGGGTGGTGTTCAATCAGGTTAAATCAAAAGAGAGGGAGGTTATGAGTGGGGTTCCCACAGGGATCAGTCCTGGGTCTGGTCCTCTTCAACATGTTCATTAGTTGACACTGGAGAGGGAATCCAGGGCAGGCTGTGTCTCTTCATAGATGACACAAAACTAAGTGGGAGGGTAGATAGTGACCAGGGAATAAGAGAAATGCAGAAAGACCTACAAAAGCTAGAGGTGTGGTCAAAGGTCTGGCAGTTAAAATTCAATGCTAAAAAGTGCAAGGAAAGGCACCTAGGGAAAATGAACCCCAAGACAGAGTACTGGATGGGAGCAGAGCGACTTGGCACTACAGATAAGGAACAGGACCCTGAACTATTACAATTAAAAATTGAGGGGGAGGACCAGATCCCAAAGGGATAATATCAAACTAGGGGAGATCCATTAAGGAAAGGCAAGAGCAAACCCACTCGACTTTTCTGAAAAACTCAGTGGCACTGGGGAAACCTTTTCTGGAAGAAAAATTCAGAATTAGACAGGGCACACAGGGGAGCTAACAACCCCAATTACAGGGGGGACCAATCAAGATTCATTTTTGTCAAATCTCACCACTTCCAAGATAAGGAAACCCTGTTAAAAAAAGCAAGGATGAAAAAGGGCTTGAAGGCTGAAGGAATATTCTTTCGAGTATACCCAGACTTCCTGCCTGAAATGCTGGGGAAAAAGGAAAGCCTTTGCTTCAGCAAAGGTTCTATTGAGCCAGGATGGAACAACGTTTACAGTGATTCCTCCAGCAAAGTTAAAAGTGGTTTTGCAAGGAAGGACAAGGATATTTACGTCCCCTATAAAAAGCAGAAAAATTCATCAAAGCTGTTTTGATTAATGACCAAGGGGGCCCCTTGACATCTGATCTTGCCGTATCTTCAAGCACTCAGCACCTAGAAAAATCATATACAATGGAAAAATCCTAGCCTGGGAGCTCAGTCTTACTCTTGAAGCATAAGTGCAAATTGTATTACAGGAAAAGACCGCTCCAAGAAGCAATTTTTCCTGACTCTCAAACGGTGATCCTAACAGCAGATAAACCATAACCACAATAAAGCGTAGTAATTAAATATTCACGCTTGCTTCCATTTATGCCCCCAATAAAGATAATTCCAATTTTTTTTTCATGGACCTAACACAACTTACAGCGCGCCATACATATATCTCATGGCAGGAGATTTAAACTTAACACTTAGTCGACTTGACAGAAGCCCAGGCTCTATGGAAAGAAAGCATAAATCGGTTTCATACATTTGAGTATGATGAACGACCTAAACTTAATCCATTTAGACACCTTCTACCCAATGCAGGAAATCTCACTTCCGGATTCATAATAAATCATACCCGAATACACTTTTATCTAATCACAAAAGATATTAAAAACATTAAGGATATTAAATATAGCACTAGATCTTTCACAATGTAATTAAAAATGAAATTAGCAGTTTCTTCTCCAATAACTGGACTCAAGAGACCTCACTGGGAATAGCATGAGATGTACTAAAAGCATATTTACGGGGGTATGTATCTCACAGTCAGCATATAAAAATAAAACAGAATTATCAACTCTTAGCCAACTAGAATCTGAGTTAACAAACGCAGAAGAAAATTTTATCATGTCTGCTGCACAAGAAGATCTGGCAAAAGTACTACTCTTAAGAGACAAGTTGAATCAAATACTAGAAACAAAAGCCTGGGATGCAATGATGAGGGCCCGGGCAAAGTATTATTTATTAGGTGAGAAACCAGATCACTTATTGACTTTTCAAATACAATGTGAAAAGGCAAGCAACATTATTAATATGATTCAGGATGAGCAAGGGGACTGCCAAAGCAATCCTAAAATTATTAATAATACATACTCAGAATTATATAAAAAGTGGGCTGGCCCAGTGGCGCAGAGGACTGAGGCACTGGTCGCCCTATACATAGATACACAGACAGTGTCGGCAGATAAGGGCCTATGGCCCACCCAGTCTGCCCATTTGAGCTTGTAAGCTCAGTTTGTTTTCCTAGAAGTCTGTTGTACCTTACCCCTGACCTCCGAATTCCTTTATGTCTATCCCATGCATTCTTAAACTCGTGATTGTTTCAGCCCCACCACTTCCTCTGGCAGGGTGTTCCACTTGTCCACCACCCGCTTCTGAAGAAATTCTTCATGTTTCCTCTGAATCGCCCTCCCTCCAACTTCCTCCCATGCCCTCTAGTCCTGGAACATCTTTTCGCTTAAAAATCGTTTTCCTGCACCCTGTTCCTCCCTGTAAGATACTTGTATGTCTCTATCATATCCTCCTCTCCTCCAGGGAGTACATGTTCAGTTCCTTCAACCTGTCTTCATAGGACTTGTGATGCAATCCATGCACCATCTTTGTTGCCCTCCTCTGAACCTTCTCTACCCTGTCTATGTCCTTACGTGAGGTATGGTCTCCAGAACTGTACACTGTACTCCAGGTGGGGCCTCACTAGTGTCTTGTATAGCGGAATTATGACCTCCCTTTCCTGCTGGTAATGCCCTGCCTATACATCCCAGCATCCTATTTGCTTTACCTGCTTCCTTGTCACACTGTTTCCTTACCTTGAGGTCATCAGAGATGATAACCCCAAGATCCCTTTCCTGCTTGGTGCATGCTATATCCTCACCCCCAACTGATATATTGTGCCAGGGTTATTGTGCCCCATATGCATTATCTTGCACTTTTGCATTGAATTTCAACTGCCAAACCCCTGACCATTCTTCAAGTTTCTGCAGGTCGCTCTCATTCTGTCTACACCCTTTGGTGTGTCTACTCTGTTACAGAGCTTTGTGTCATCAGCGAACAGAGAAATTCTGCCTTCTAGGTCCCACGCCATGTCACTGATGAAGATGTTGAATAGGACCGGTCCCAGCACTGATCCCTGTGGTACCCCACTGGTCACTCTTCCCTCTGTGGAGTGACAGCCATTTACCACCACCCTCTGTGTCCTGCCACCCAGCCAGTTACCTACCCACCCACCACACTACTGTCCTGCCTCACACCCATATTCCCAGTTTGTGTAATAGTCTTCTATGTGGCACAGTGTCAAAGGCCTTGCTGAAGTCCAGATAGGCCATGTCCACTGCCCTCCCCTGATCCACCTCCCTAGTCACCCAGTCAAAAATTCAATGAGGTTGGTCTGATGACCTCCCTGGAAACCATGCTGCCTTGGGTCCTGTAGTCCATTAACAACCAGATGTTCCACCAATCTCTCCTTCAGTAGTGCTTCCATGATCTTCCCCACTACCAAGGTGAGGCTGACTGGTCTGTAGTTCCCTGCTTCCTCTTTGTTCCCACTTTTGTATAAGGGGACTACATCTGCTGTCCTCCAGTCTTTGGGTACCTCCCCTGTTTCCAGTGATCGGCTAAACAGGATAGCCAGAGGTTCAGCCACCACCTCTTAGTTCTTTAAGGACCCTGGGGTGCACCCCATCTGGCCCCATTGCTTTATCAACTCTTATTACTTCCAGTTCCTTCAGGACCCTTTCTCGTGTAAAGGGACTTGTGTCCATTTCTGCACCATTCTCACCCCTTGTACTCCCTTCAGACCCATTACCCTCCTCTTCCTCAGTAAAGACTGAGCAGAAATACCTGTTCAGTATGTCAGCTTTACTGTTGTCATCCTCCACGCGGCCCCCATCCTCCCTCTTCAGTCTCACTATCCCTCCCTTTGTCTATCTTTTTTCACTTATGTACCTGTAAAAGGTTTTGTCCCCTCTACCCACTGATTTTGCAATGTGTTCTTCTGTCTGAGCTTGGCTTCCCTTACTGACCTCCCTGCCTCCCTTTGCTTCTCCTGGTACTTCTCCTATCCCCTTCTGCCTGTGTCTTTTGTATTGCCTGAATGCAATCTTTTGGCTTTCACTTCTTTTGCTACCTCTTTGGAAACCATAATGGTCTCCTCTTCCTTTTCCTCTTGCTAACCTGCTTAATACATAATTCTGTTGTTCTTGTAATCCCCATTTTAAATACTGCCCACTGTTCCTCAACCCCTGATTCCTGTCCCATTCCCCTTAATGCCTCTTTCAAGTATCTCCCATTTCCCCAAAGTCTGCCCCCTAAAATACAGGATACATGTTTTCTGTGGTTTGGTTCTGCTCTTTCTGTGATTTCAAACCACAATGACTGGTGGTCACCGCTTCCCAGGTGCTCCCCACTGTTACCCCCATCACACTGTCCCTGTTTGTGAGCACAAGGTCCAGTATTGCCTTCTGCTGAGTTGGTTCCATGACCAGTTGCTTGAGGAAGGCACCTGAAGGGAGTCCAGGATAAATCTGCTCCTAGTTGATGCTGCTGCTGGGATGCTCCAGTCCACATCTGGAATACTGAAGTCTCCAACCAGTACTACCTCACCCTTGTCTGCCATCCTTTGGATGGCTAGCATCAGCTCCCTATCTGTTTCTTCCTCCTGGGCTGGTGGTCTATAGACCACACCTGTGCAGATGGCTGTCCCCATTTTCCTTTCCAGCTTAACCCACAGTATCTCTCCCCCATTTTGTTCCTCCAGGATCTCTGTGGCCCTTATGTCATTTTTCACATAGAGTGCCACTCCTCCTCCCTTCCTGCCTGCTCTGTCTCTTCTGAATATGTTGTAGCCAGGTATGGCCATCTCCCAGTCGTGGTTATCATTACACCAGGCTTCAGTGATGGCCACAATGTCCAGGTCTGACTGCACCATGACAGCCTCCAGATCTTCCATCTTGTTGCTAAGGCTCCTGGCATTTGCACACATGGCTTTCCATGATTTGACCTCCCTAGACTGCTCTCACTGTTCTACTCCAGCCCCTTCCTTGGTTGTCATTTATCCCTGGTTCTCCTTGCGGTCTGCCCGCCTGCTGAATTTTGCCCTTTCTGCTTATCCACCTCTTGGGCACTAATCTCCATCTTTGCAGACTGCTTTGCAGAGATAGCCACTCCTCTGGTTCACTGGTTCCACTGCTAGCTGTGGGGGTGAGCAAGTAGGTACCCTCCTTGCTGGCCTGCCACCCCCTTTGCTAGTTTAAATGCTTATCAATGTAGGCATTTAAACTTATAGAGTGCTAAGTTTAAATGCTACATTGACAAGCATTATCTCGATTATCAAGATTATCTCGCGCAATGTCGGCGACCCGTGTTCAGGAACGAGCACGGGCCGCTGGAGTCGGCAGGGGCGGAGAAGGACTGAGCATCCGACGGACTGCTCTCCTTCTCTGGGGAGGGGGGGTTCCAGCTGTCGGCGCCAGGCTGCTCCCTAGCGGAGGCTGGGGGACATGGCTGCTGCACTGCAGACAGGGGAGGAGTCAGGTCAGATGCTTGGAGGGAGCACATGCGGACGTGTGTGTGCTCTACTCCGCAGGCGTCATTGCACGCCTCGACTCCTAGGGAAGTAACACAGAAAACCACTTGCCACAGCAGTATGGTGGAGGGTGCCTCACAGGCTCCGCTCCCAGCCAGCCACGGCACTGGCCCCTTGCATCCGGTCTCCGGTGGGTTTGGGGAACCCCGCTGGCCCAGTTAGGTGAGGTAAGCCCTGGGGCCAGGTCAGTGTCGAATGGTGTACATTGGGGGACGGGGCTGGGGACGCCCTCTGGATATAAGCCATCAAGAAAGAAAAATAACAGCTGTTAAAAAAAAAAAAGAATTCAATAAAATGCTATATGCATTACAGAAGACAGTAATAGGAAAAACATCTCAGAATTCTTATCCACACAACCTATGTAAATTAAATGAGCAAGAAAAGGATAGTCTGGATAAAGACTTTACAAGAGATTACAGACTCCATAGTTGACCTGCCAAATAATAAGTCCACAGGCCCAGATGGTTTTGGTGCTGAATTTTATAAGTGCTTTAAAAAGGATCTAGCACCTTACCTGTATCAGCTCTTTAATTCATTGTGGGCACTAGATTCTCTCTCTCTCTCTCTCCTCCTCCCCCTCCCTCTTTCAATGAAGCCATAATGACCCTAATTTTGAAGCCAGAAAAATCACCAGAATCATGTACCTCATATAGGCCAATATCTCTGCTAAGCACAGATCACAAAATATCTGCTAAAATCTTAGCTGCCAGACTTGCAAAAGTTATACCACAAATTATCCGCCAAGATCAAATAGGCTTCATATGTGGGAGGAAATTATTTTATTTATTTATTGAAATGTTTCACCAGGAAGGCACACTGAACAACAAGTTGCTCGTCTCCCGGTGCAACATGGGGAAGGGGGGTACAATGAGGATGTAAAAACAGATATTTATACAATTTTACAGTAAACACTGGATACAACAGAGATACAGATAGTAAGCATGTGGACAGCATTGTTATACATTTGGGGCAGGATTCACAAAGAAGATGCGTTCAGTGCATCTCGGCTGCCAGAATCGCCCTTGGAGTGCAAGGGGAATGGAAACTAGGGGGCATGGATAACAGACATTACAGTTAATAAAATAAGATGCAGTGGCTAAGACTAAACAGAACTGGAAGGCAAGAGGAACAGACAGAAGAACATTAATGCAACTACAACAGAGAACAATATACTGTAGAATTGAGAAAATCGCACGTTAAATAAATTTAGCGCTATTCGGGTCTTGCAAATATTGGCATTTAAAAAAATTTGCAGTTGCTGTCAAAATCGTCATGCAAACAAATGCTGTATTGTGCTATGCATTTTATTTTCAGCTGTCAATCGGTGTGCACCAGATGGTAATAGTACTGTTAACTGCTTGACATTCACTGTAATGGCCACAGCTTCATCACTGCTAATCTCCTATAATCCCTTTAATTACAGTACTTGTGATTTCCTGCTGTGCTGCTCGTTTTCTCACTGACTGCTACAATACTGTGTCTCGTCTCTTTGCATCGCACCATACAATGTCTTTAATACAATGGCTCCAGCGAAACAAAGCAGTCAAAAGACAACACAACCTTATCACGACTGACACTATGCTGGTGTACATAGAAAAAACATTTAAGCCCTACGTTGCCATTGTGATCCAAACACATGAGCTGCCAACAGAACAACACAGCATTTTGATCTTGGATCTGTACCGGACTCATAGTACTCCGGCTGTTCTTCAGAAACTGGAATCAGAATCTATTGTCCCTGTTTTTGTCCCAGCTTCCTGCACAGATGCGCTGCAACCACTTGATGTCACAGTAAACAAGTTAAGGACTATTTAAAAATTGCATCTACAGAGTGGTACGCTGGGACGATTACTGAGCAAATAAACTCTGGCTCCAAATCCTTGAACATCAAAGTGGATATCTGTATGACTGCCCTGAAATCGAAGCATGCCGAGTGGCTGGTGGGTGCTTTTAACACGCTAGAGGACCGCAGGGAGGACTGTATACACGGATTCGAGCCTCGGGGATTGCTGCAGCACACGCAGACTGCTTGAATCAGGTAAGAGCAAGGATAATGTTATACAGGCTTTAATGTAATATTTAATGCTAGGACAGATGGGGCAAAGCGCTAAACAAAGGTATTTGTTTCTCTTTTAGATTCCTGAAGATAAAGATGAGCTGCTTGAATGATGATCGCCCCCTCCCAGCTGCATTTACCGCACTTATTACAGTTCATTTTAACGTTGTTTTTTTTTTTGCGAATAAAGAATTTTTGCTTGAAGTAATGTTTCATGTTCAATTAATTTAGCAGACCATTGGGGGCGAGAACATGGCGAGATTTTTTAAACAGCAACATTTTTCAAATCTACAGCAGTTCCAAGTGACAGGTTCAGAGGCCCTCAGTTAAGTGCAAGGGAAGGGTGGAAGGTGGGCAGGGGGAAACTAAGTGTTATACTGTGATGTAGTAAGACGGTGGAGGAGGAGATTGGGGGTGCCAAAGCCTATTCCCCTTCAGGATGAGGAGAACCCTGTAAGGGGACTGGGAGCTGGCAAGTTAGAAGAGATAGGGGGAGTGGTCCATCTAGGGGACTGAGAACTGACAAGTTTGATGGGAGAGAGGAAGTGAGGGTGACAGATTGAAGGTTTGAGGCAGAAGGCATTCTTAGGAGGTGGGACAGTAAATAAGGAGACGAGAGGAGGATAGGGTAGCAACAGTAGGGGAGTGGTTGACGATATGGTGGGGAATTTACAAGAACAGAGTAGAGGAAGGGAGTCAAGGAAGATTATAACAGGACAATATAAGAAGGACGTTAGATTTGATGGAGGCTGCTACATCCAAAAGCTCGGCCTTAATAACCACAGACACAGAAAAGGCTTCCGATGGAGTAAACTGGGATTTCCACTTAGCTGTCCTGGAAAGAATGGGTTTTGGCCCAAATTTCCTTAAACTAATATTAATCTATAAATTTCCTTCAGCAATAATAAGAACAATCAGCTATCCAGACCCATTAAACTTCAAAGAGGGACAAGAGAAGGCTGTCTACTCTCCCCTCTGCTGTTTGCTATATTTATGGAACCCTATGCTCACAGCACTACGCAAAGTTCAGAAATAGAAGGGATAAAGATTAATAATCAGATGCATGTTATATCACTGTATGCAGACGATGTTTGAATCTACCTAAATGATGTTATAACCTTGTTCCCTCTCCTCATTCTGGTGAAAATGTTCTTGACACTATCAGTGTATAAAATAAACTGGTGTAAAACTGAAATACTTACATTATAAAAGGAGACAGATAAATTAAATATTTAGAAGTAATCTTATCTCAGGATGAAGCAGGACTTCTTAAAGCAAATTCTGAGGTTTTATAAAAGAACATACATAAAGATTTTGAGAAGTAGGTTCATCTCCCACTTACACTCACTATCCAAGTAAACATCTATCAAATGAATATTCTCCCAAGGCTTTTGTTTCTCTTCCAAAGCCCTCTTTTTATGGATCCCAATGTTGGGAGAGTAGGCTGAGAAAATTCCTTTGGGAAAACAAGAAACCAAGGATTTCACCTCAAAAATTATATACTCAAAGAGAACAAGCTGGACTAGGCCACCCCAATATACGACTATTATTTGGCAGCCCAATGAGAACAGATAAAACTGCTTTGATACCCATAAAGACCCATCATGGATAGAAACAGAACAACAGGTAGCAGGAATATGGGACCTTAGAGGAATTCTGGGATTCAGTATAACTAGCAACGTCTGCTTCAACAGTTGTTTACTGACCACGAGACTACAGGTCAAACATTTGGCAAGAAGCACATTGAATATTAGGATGGAGTGTCAAACTCTCACCATTTAAATATATAAAATACATTAATGGAATTCCAAACATTAGAAGTACTCAACTCATATGAATATGGGAACAAAAAGGAATAACACAATTACAACACTTGTATAAGGAAGATCAGTTTTTTTGAATTTCAAGAACTGAGGGACCATTATCGTTTGCAAACAGGTCACTTCTTGACATATCTGCAAGTTAAGCGATTTTCGGAGAAAAAAAAACAGCGGTGGCATCAAACCATTACTGCTATCTCCAGTAGAAGACATACTGGCAAACATAGACAATACTGGATGGCAATTATAGAAGAATCAGTGTACCACATTAGGTTCTGATTCCCTCTGACCTCAGAGAGCTGTCGAGGGTCCATGGGAATCAGAATCTCGAGATGGCAGAACACACTGATTATGCATAAAGTTGCTCATCCTGTATTTTTTATAGTGTATGGTATTATGTGAAATGTGTACAGTGTGTTTTTTTCTCTTTCACAATGAAACTGACTTGTGCAGTCTCTAGAGGTTCTAGAATGCTGTTCTCCTACAGAAGAGCACAATCACATTCCATGACCTTTGAACTGTGGTACAACAGCATTTTGAAAAGGATAGATTTCTATACAGAACAATGCTCTACTATACACTATAAAAACATAAATAAAAACTTCTTGGAAAATCTACAAGACGCTGAATCATTTTAAAACTGAGTTATCAGCGCAACTAAAAGCAGTCTGGGAGAGAGATGCAGAAGCACCCCTGCATGACCAGAATTTATTTTATTTATTTATTTAGTTTTTGTTTACCAGGTAGGTGCACTAGCCATAACAATCACTATTTTCAGGCATGACCTGGGAGGGTACAGAAAACAAACATCAGAAACTGTAACAATACAGTTCAGAATTAGACAAAGAAATTGGTACATACAAGCAGGCAACAACACAGGCAAAAACATTATACAGTATCAAAGATATGCAGAAAAAATAAATACATTGCAAAAATGAGGGCACATGTTGATATAAAGAGGATAATACAACGATGACAGTGACATTATAGCAATCAAAACAGGATATATATGGAAAAAGTTTAAAGGAAGGAACAGGAGTAAGGTAGCTAGAAATAGGATAGTGGAAACTGAGTAGGGATGGGATAAAGGTAGGCAGTGTGAGACAGCAGGGTGTGGAGGTAGTCAGCCGGCTGAGAGAAAGTGCTAAAGCACTGATAAGGACAAAACTGAGAAATGGCAAGAGGGATGCAGGATTTAAGGAGAGGGGCTAGGGCGGTTTGAAACAGAAGCAAGTACAGGACGAGATGAGATGGTATCGTAGGTGGTGTGGGAAGAGGCCTGTCAAATAGTTAGTCGGAGGGACTTCCAGTATTGGGGGCATGACAGGCAAAAGCACTAGTGCCTTTGGAGGCAGTATGTCTAGGGATACAGACAGGGGCATTGTCAGCAGAGTGTAGGTCATAGCAGGATGCCTGATTTTGAAAGAGACCGCTAGGGACTTGGGTATTTGAGACCTAATAATGTTGTCAATAATGGAGCTGAGAGTATAAGACCTTGACGCGTGAGGAAGGAGCAAACAAAGGTCAGAGTAAAGGAGGCTATGGTGTTTCAGCCGATGAGAGCAGGATGCATAGCGACAGATACTGTTGTAGGTGACATCCCACTTTCGAAGACTTAATTTACTCGCAGAGGAATAGGTAGCAATCCCATAGGTATGCAAGGGTAGGAGTACCCCACGGGCTATGGCAAGCCTAGCAGAGAGGGTGAGGGCATAGCTGGTTCGATAAGCAATACCACGTTTTGTGTTGACTGTCTTGCAGGTCCGCTGAATATGGAGATCAAAATTTAGTAACGGGTCCACTGTGACACCCAGGTATTTAAAAGAGTTTACCACCCCAAAAGATGTACCACTTAGTGTGGAGACTTTAAACTTGTGTTGGGAGTGTTTAAGTTTAAAGTCAGAGCCAAATAGATAGCTTGGGTCTTTGATTTATTCAAGACTAGTTTGTGATTAGCCAGCCACTGTTGGATTTGTTGGAAGTCATGGGACAGCCTCAGATTTATGTCCTCAATGCATTTAGCACTAATGTGCAGAACAATGTCATCTGCATACAACAGGGAGGCAGTCTTCATGAGGTTAGAGGTGATGTTTATCAAAATAGAGAAGAGCAGTGGACCAGTATGGATCCCTGAGGCACATCAATGTTAATAGTGGCCTTGTCAGAGGGGGTGGAGTTGTACTTTACAGTTTGTGTTCTGTCAGATAGGTAGCTACTGAACCAATTTACAACGTTAGGTGAGAAGCCTTAGGATCGAAGTGTGGCTATGAGGATGGAGTGGTCAACTAGGACAAACGCCTTAGGCATATCAATGAAAATGGCCACAGTGAGAGAAGCAGAGTCCATGGCCACTAGGACATCCAATGTGAATTTGAGTAGAGCAGTAGTGGCACTATGACCCTTATGGAAGCCATGCTGGGCACAGGTTAAAAGGTCATATTTCTGGTGGAAATCAATAGTTTGAGTTGTTACAAGCTTTTTGAGAATTTTACCGAGAACAGACAGGATAACTATTGGTCTGTAATTAGAGGGGTCCTTGGGGTCACCTTTTTAAAAACAGGGGTAATCCTCGCCATCTTCCAAATATGCGGGACATGACCCCGGCACAGAGAGAGAGAGAGAGAGTGAAGATTTTGGCTAAGGGAGCAGCTATGTATGGTGCAGCTAGTTTTAGAAGCTTGGGTTCGAGACTGTCAGAACCAGCGGCGGCATGCTCAGAGATACTATTAAGCAATTTTAGTACCTCGAGACTAGAGACAGACTTAAAGAAAAAATTAGGCCCAGTAGCATTTATCGGATTGATTAAGTTCAGTTTGGTGGGGAAATAGGAGGTGTAGTTTGTTAGGTCAGAGAACTGCACATTGTAAAAGTTTGCAGTGGTGCACGGATTGTTACAATGGACTCCATTTAGCGACATGTCATTTGGGGTGGAGGACAAGTTCGAGCCCAGGAAGAACTTAATATGAGACCAGAATTTTTTGGAGTCACCATAACAGTTTATTAAAAGGTCTTTGCAGTAGGAGCTTTTGGCTTGTTTGATTTCCTTTTTGCAGGAATTACACAGAGCTTTATAGGTATTAAGGTCTGCTAATATACAGCAGCTCTTGAAACAAAGCCAGCTTTTATCTCTTTGACGTAGTTTACCGAGTAGGTCTGATTTTAGCCAACAGGTTTGCCTATTTTTCACCTGGCGTGTTACAAGATGGCAGTGCTTGTCCTGTAGCGCTAGGAAGCGGGTCAGGAAGAGATAAAGAGAAGACTGTGCATCACTAGATTTAAAGAGAGAGGATCAGTCAATACTAGCGATGTCTAGCAGGAAGGCCTGAGAGTCGAAATTAGCATAGGTACGAAAGGTAATGAAACGGGGCTTCATCGGTGCTGGCTTTCCTTTACCCCAGATACAGAAAGTGGGGGAGTGGTCAGTGATGGTATCAGCTAGTATGCCTGAGTCGACTATGTGATCCGGATAGTTAGTCATTATCCAATCCAGCAATGTGCTTGTACTGGAGTGTGGGGCAGTTTTTGTGGGGTCAGTGATCACCTGGGTGCAGGTTAAAACTTTGTATCTTGGACATAGATGTGGCTTGGGAGCTTCCCAGCCAGTTTATATTTAGGTCCCCAAGTATAGGAACTTCGTTTCTCCTGGAGAGAAGTAAGATTTGATCCAACAGCTCATCCAGACCTTTTTGGCTGCTTTAAGGGGGGTTATAGATGCAGACAATATGTAATTTTTTGGTGCAGAGTGTGAGAAGGGCATGAAGCGCATCACAGTGTTGGAGGGGAGACGAGCTGATGGCGGTGAGTTGGAGGTGATCTTTAAAATAGACAGCTGTACCACTCCCTCTTTTGGGTGAGAATCTATCAAGTCTTAAAAGATTGTAGGATGGAAGGGAGCACACTGAGTCAGGGGAGGAGGATTTGAGCCAGGTTTCAGTTAGGCAAATGATATCAGGCTTGTAGAGGGCGGTCCAGGCTTCCAGTTCGGCAAAATTGTGCTGAAGGCTCCAAATATTATGGTAAGCAATTACCAGACCTTTGGCATTATTAATAGGATTAGGTATGAGGTTTCCAGGATCAGGGTTTAGCTGAACATCACCAGAGAGCAGAACTGCCAGAAGAAGTAGACACTAAAGTTTATGGCGCAAGAAGGGGCAAGGGTACATATATGAAGAGAACAGTTATTATAGACATGAGCAACCATATGGATCCATGCCCTGCGTAATAGTAACGGTGTGAAGTCACAGCGAAGTTCAGGCACCAATAGAAGGTTTGAAAAATAGAAATCATAGGATAGGAGTGAAGGGTGTGCTGGTGTAGCTTGGGGTACATTTAACAGCGACAGGTGGAGCAACAGCAGAGTGGACACAAGGAAAAACAACATGTGCTGATTCATTAAGAGCTGTTCAAAATGAAAAGGTATGCCTGAGAAACTGGGGACTTCTAGAGGAAAAATTAGGAATGAGAATGGGACAGAGGCTTAATCTGTCCTCCGAACCCCTAATAGTAGAAACAGAGATTTTATTTTCGACCCAGAAAGAGAGCAAGTCTATGACCTGAAAGTGGGTTGACTGGTGGAGTGAGCAGTACTAAAGTTCTGTGGCCCCAGATTTCACTTGAGGTCAGAGAGGAGCAAGTGTGGAAAGAGAGGGGCAGTGCGTAGGCAGGGAGGAGCAATAAGAAAAACTGAAAGAGCAGTTCACACAAACCTAGCCCATAAAGCACTTTAGGCCTTTCAGCGAAATCAGGTGGATAGGCAGGGCAGGGGAACCAATGGGTGGAAACTTACCGAGGAGGGAGGGGCTAGAAGTGTATTTAAAGGAGGCCTGGGGGGGGGGCGGGAAAGGAAAAAAAAAGACAGTAAAGTAGTTCTAGCACAGAAGGAGAGCAAAAGAGCAAAAGTTGCTATTCCAGAGACAGGCAAAAAGGCACTCCAATCAGAAAGGGTCGAGGAGCAGGACAGACCAATCAGGGTCCGGCAGCCAAGCGCCACACCAATCAGGACACAGCCGAAGCTAGACAGTTCCGAACTAACAACAGCCGTCACTGGTTAGAAATACTAACCACATCATGGTTAGTCTAAAAAATAAATTAAGACAGATCCAATTTCACATTCTTCACAGAACATTATTTGCCAGCCAAACTACATAAACTTAATAATAAAATTCCTAATAAATGTCCTAGATGTGACCAGAAGATAGGGTCTAATAAGCATACATTTTTCTTCTGCACTCGTTCAACAGAATTCTGGAATAATGTTAGGACAACAGTAGGAATAGTGGTGGGTAGTCTAAAACTTTAACCAGAAAAGACATACTGAGCCGACGCCAGGTAGTTTCCAGATGCATCCTGGGGGAAAAGGAGATAACTAAACAAACTGATGAAAATGATGATGGATGTTCCCTTCGACACTGGCACAATATTTTTTGGAAGCCTATTTTTAGCTTCGGAAGAATGGAAAACAGAAGAAAAGGTTTCTGTGAATCTGGTACTCTTAAATGTTAAAAATCTTATCCTGCAGCACTGGAAAGACAAGCATCCCCACGTGTCAAAAACTGGGTAAATCTTGATGGCTAACTGAGCCAATCTCGAAAGAACACAGAGTACACAAAGTAAGCCTTCTAACATAATATGGAACCCTTTTAAACAACAGTTGAGCAAATAAAACCCCCTCATCTTTTTACTACTCCCCTGCATCAATACAAGACTAAAACTTGTGTGAATAAAAAAAAAAATCTGGAGAAACTAGCTTTAGAAATAATGGCTAGGTACAATGGCTAGGAATACAGGCAGGTAGGGTGGAATATGATGACCGGTGCTATAATTCCTCAATATATTACTTAGTTAATACCAACCACTGTCTGATTCCACACGGGGGAAAAAATGAAGTGTTTCATAACTTGTCTTGTAAAGTGCTGCCTGCCACCTTGTCACACGTTGACAGCACAATCCTGCTGCTCACCCTGTGTGAATGTGACGTGCTGGATCTGCCACTGTTCCGTGGCTAATATCTGAACAGAAGGAAGGGAAGAAAGTATAGTTACGTAAGAACTTACTGTAACAGTAGATCTTCGAGAGAAGCTCTTGTGGCAGGTGACACATCACATATGTGGGACTGCTTAAGCCACCTGGCTGGCAGATCTACGACATTCTTTCTACTTGAGTACCCGATGTGGGACCACCTACCCATCGGCCCTGCCCCCATCACGGTAGTATAAAGGGCGAGGCGGTCCCCATGTGCTCCAGTTCTTGCATGCCAAAGACAGGCCAAACAACAACCGTGTGGAGGAAAAAAACATTCCACAGAAAAAAAACAATAAAAAAACAGGGCTAAGCCTGCAAAGGAAGTTGAACTTGGCCCAGAGCAGAAAGGTCCAATCCCAGGGGAAGGAGGGAAGGTAATCATATCTGCTGCAAGAGCTTCTCTCGAAGATCCACTGTTACGGTAAGTTCTTACGCAACTGTACAATCTTACTTCGAGAGGAAGCTCTTGTAGCAGGTAACACATATGTAGGACTGATTCCCAAGCAGTACAAACTAAAGACAACCACTGGGAAAGGGCGGAGGAAGGAAAAATCCGAAACATCTCCCAGAGATATAAACTTAAGACAACTCCTAAGAAGGGGAGTCAACAAACTACCACATTCAAGGTCTAAACATAGGACAACCATGAATGGGAAGGAAAGGAGAGGCAGGAAACCCTTGGGAGACAAGATCTCTCAGGAAATAAGGCCCTGGAGGACCGCCAGGCCAAAACCTGCATGACATCTGGAAACAATGTCCAGACTGTAATGTCCGATGAAGATGTGAACAGAGTGCCAGGTGGCGGCAGCACAAATGTCAGCCGCCGACACCCTCTTAAGGGCTGCGAAAGAGGTAGCCACCGCTCTGGTGGAATGAGCCCGGCAGGGTCTTGTTAGCCTGCTGATAACAGAAGGATATACAATTTACCAGCCAGCGCGACCGTGTATGTTTTGTAGCCAGGCACACCATGGACCTATCCGTGAAGGATACAAACAGTTGGTCCGATTTCCGGATACCCTTTGTTCTGGACAAAAAACACTGCAGAGCATAGTGCACATCAAGGGTGTGCAAGAGCGCTTCTCCCCTACTGGAATGCTCCAGAAAATAAACTGGAAGCTGAATGGATTGATTAAGCGTAAACTCCAACACTGCCTTAGGAAGAAACTTTGGATTAGTTTGGAGGTTTACTCTGTCCTTGTGCAAAATAAGGTAGGGCTCTTGACACACAAGAGCATGAAGCTCCGAGATGCGTCGAGCTGAGGTGACAGCCACCAGACGCAAGGTCTTCCAAGAAAGATAGCGGAGCTCACAAGACATGGCCAGCTCGAAGGGAGGAAGCGTAAGCCTCTCCAGAACAATAACAAGTCCCAAGGAGGAACCGGGTCTCAAACCGGAGGACAGAGATGTAAAATCCCCTTCAGAAAAGTCTTAACCACCTCCAATTGAGCCACTGTACTGCCCTGAATACAGTAGTGATAGGCAGAAACAGCGGCCAGGTGCACTTTACTGGAGGAGTAGCTGAGACCCGACTCCGACAGGGATAGCAGGTACTGTAAGACTGAGTTAACCGGACAGACCAGACAGTCAAGCCTCCTGGCTGCAGCCCATAGGCAAAAGCATTTCCACTTCATAGCATAAGTGGCCCTGGTAGTGGGCTTCCGAGCCTCTACCCAAATCTGGGTAATATCAGAAACTCCAAAGCGAAGCTTTGCAAGATCTGCAGGATCCAAGCATGCAGGTGAAGGGAGTACAGGTTGGGATGAACCAAGGTCCCCTGTTGCTGAGAGAGTAACTGACCCGAAATGGGAAGAGGCCAAGGAGCTTGCACCGACAGATGCCGGAGAAGCGGGAATCAAATCTGTCTGGGCCATCAAGGGGCTATCAGGATCACGGTGACCCTCTCTGATTGGGCTTTGAGAAGGACCGCTGCAAGAGGGGGAAGGGAGGGAAGGCATAAAGAAACCTCTTGCTCCAAGACAGGGACAATGCGTCTTACCAGAAAGCTCCAGGCTCTGGACTGAGCGAGCAAAATCATGCAGTTTTATGCTGCAGCGAGAGATACAAAAGGTCCAAACCGCAACCCCATCGGCGATAGTCTCAGCTCACCACAGACCTGTCTCAGGGACCACTTGTGACAGAGCAATTTTGCCCTGCTGAGGACGTCTGCGACCACGTTCATGGAGCCCGGAACGTGGACTTCAGAAAGATGGAGATGTTGCTCCATCGCCCAGTCCCACACCCTCATAGCCTCCCGACATAGGGAATAAGAGTGTGTACCTCCCTGCTTGTTGATGTAAAACACTACCAAAGTGTTGTCTGTCTGAACAAGGAGGTGACTGGGCAATAGAAAAGGAGCCAGAGCCTGTAGGGAGTACAGGACTGCTCTGAGCTCGAGCATGTTGATATGCAAGTTCACCTCTAGTGGAAACCACAGCCCTTGAGTCCTGTGGTTCCCCAGGTGAGCCCCCAACCCGTCCCAGATGCGTCTTTGGTAAGCGTCTGGACAGGACTTTCCGGCTGGAAGGGGAGTCCTCGGCAGAGATGCCGGGGAGACGCCCACCAGCGGAGTTCGCGACGAACTGGCTCCGAGATCCTGACCGGCAAGTTCAAGTCATCCCTGGTCTGGTCCCATAGGACTCGAAGAGCCCACTGAATGGTGCGCATGCGCAGTCTGGCAAAGGGGACAGAGACTATGGCAGCCGCCATGTGTCCCAGAAGCCTGAGGATGGACCTGGCTGGAACCAGGGAGGCTGAAAAGCTTTGAGACGCCAGAGCCTAGATGCGCTAGGCCCTGTTTGAAGGGAGAAAGGCTCTTCCCAAAGTGGTGTCTAAAAGAGCACCTATAAATTGAACACGCTGGGAGGGAAAAAGCTGAGATTTTTCTGGCTTTACAGTGATCCCCAGACGCCGACAGAGGGAGAGTGTGGCCAGGTTGGTTTCCCAAAGACGAGACCTGGACGGAGCCAAGAGGAGCCAATCGTCGAGATAAGGGAACAAAAAGTGGCCATCTCAGAGCAGGGCCACTGCAACGACGGCAAGGCACTTGGTGAAGACAATGGGAACTAAGGAAAGGCTGAAGGGAAGAACCTTGAACTGATAGGCCCAACCCTCGAACTTGAACCTCAGGAATCTCCGATGACTGTGGCAAATAGGAATGTGAATGTAGGCATCCTGCATGTCCAGAGACTCTAGCCAGTCCCCTACCACCAGGAAGGGGAGGAGATTCGGAAGCGACACCATACAGAATCTGCAGTAAGCGACCCATTGGTTGAGGTCGCTGAGGTCCAAGATTGACCGCAGGTCCCCCGACTCCTTGGGAACCAGGAAGATGAGGGAGTAAAACCCAGAGTTTCTTTCTGCCTCCGGGATGCACTCTATGGTATCCTTGTCTAGAAGAGACCGGATCTCCCACCTGATGGGAGGCCTGTGGTCTCTCGGGTAGTAAGACGGGGGAGGTGGTCTGTCCGGGGGAAGAGACTCGAACTCTATGGAGTGCCCGAACTCCACGAGGTTGAGGATCCATCTGTCTGAGGTCAACCCTCTCCATGCAAGATGGTGGTGAGAGAAACAACCTCTGACCCACTCTCCCGACGTCAGGTCTGGGAGGGGAGAGTCATTTGCATAGTCAGGCAGGAGGAGGGGCCGGGAGGGCGGCTGCTGGAGTTCTAGCCTGTTTAGAAGGGGCGGAGGCAGCGCCGCGGTGACCCCCTTGTCGACCAAAGCCACCCTGCTCTGCATGAGGCTGAACATGGGGTTGCTGAGGCTGGTGTCCCCCTCTGCCACAAAACCGGGGCTGACGAAAACGCTCCCACTTTTGGTGATACATAGACTGCACCATACGGACAGCTTTGCCAGAGTCCTGCAGTCTAACGATAACCTTCTCTGTGTCTTCACCGAAGAGCACAGAGCCCTTGAAAGGGGCATCAAGAAGCATGGTCTGCACCTCTGGGTCGAACACTGAGACCCGGAGCAAGAAGTGGCGCCGAACACAAATTCCAGTAGCGGCCACCCTTGCCGAAGTGTCTGCAGAGTCGTATGCAGCTCGAAGAATGTGGGTGCCCACATCCGAGCCCGTCCGTAAAAGTTTAGCAACCTCTGTTCTCTAAGGACAGTCAGGCAAACCTTGCAGAATGTCCAATTCTTGGTCCCAAAGGGCGTTCTGGAATTGGACCAAATGAGTCAAAAAATTGAGACTACAGATACTGCAGGTGGCAGATGAGTACACCTTGCGACCTAAAGAGTCCAGCTACTTAGACTCCCTGTCTGGTGGCTGGGTACTAACGTGTTTTGACTTCTGCGAATGATTATGTGCGGCTGAGATGACCACAGAATCAGCCATGGGATACTTGGCCAAGTAAGAATGATCCTTTCGGGCTTGGTACAAGCGGTTGGCCTTCTGGGGCACCGCAGAGGATGCATGTGGATGCCTCCATGTAGCTAGGGTAACATCCTGGAAGGTGTCCACCAAGGGAGGGATGACCACCAGCTTGGGATACTTCTGGCACAGGTATTTTGCCAGGTGCAAGCGTTCGGGGTCCAGGGCCTCTGTATCCCAGCCCATGTTCTCCTGAATGTGCCGCATGACCTCAAGGAAACTGGGGTTGTCGGGAGGAGACTTAGGTTGGTCTTCAGTGTCCCCAGGGAGTGAACACGGTCCGAATCAGGATAGGAGTCCGATTCACCATAGGCAGAGGAAGACGAAACCTGTTGACATCTCCCTCTTGTGCCTGGGCCGTTTAGGAGAAGGAGAGTGAGAGGAGGAAGGAGACCCAGTCCTCTTGCGCTTGTCCTTGCACTTTCTGGGGCTGGCTGGTGACTTATCACCCTCAGTCCCAGATGGGACAGACAAAGCTTGCCCCCCAGGCTGAGGGACGGGAGGAGCAGGGCCTACCACGTCTTGCTTAATAGTCTCCCACCAGTGAGCGAAAAGCTCCTTGACCTGGGACATTCCTAGCTTTGGAGATTCCAGCCTCTGAGATATCAGTTGGCCAGCAGGGGGGCCAGCGTTGGTAGGACAGGTGACGCAGGTGAAAACTCAGTGACGTCGGGCAGTTCCGGCGTCAGGGGTTGGGGGGGGACCGGTGAATGGTCACAAGGCAACATCGGAGGGACTGATGATGGCTGTGGAGCAGCCTTATCTGGCCCCAGTGGAGGCGGTGAAGCGACCGGTGTCGGTAATGGAGTCACGTCTGACGGACGCCCCTTAGCCAGAGGAGGACGGGGCCGGTTGGAGAAAGAGGGCTTAGAAGGCCAATCAGCCTTGTGCTTCTCAGAGTGGCATCGGTTTGACTCAACAGACGGACGGTGCTCATGCCTATGTTTTAGCAGCAAAGAACAGGCCTGAGAAACAGAATGGCCGACAGCTGCTTGGCCTCCCAGGGGTCGACCAAAGCCGAGAGGGAGTTGGAGTGCCTCTTGTGGCCAGAGAAGCCCAAACCAGACGGCTTCTTGGCAGATGCCCCAGCGTCCGCGGGCCTAGATGCTGCCACAGAACAGGAATCAGATGTCCGGATCCTGATGGGTTGCAAGGCGGGTGCTTTGGAAAGAGAGGCGGGATTCTTGAGGGATGTAAGCTAGGCCTCATGTCTGGAGGAGACAGAACGACCAGCAGAGCTGGAAGACCTGGGCCTGGAAGGTGAGCGGTCTCGATTCTGGCGGCGGTGTTTCTTCTTTCCTTTCTGGGGAGTAGGGGAGCGAGACTCTCTCCCAGAGGATGTGTCCTGCTGCATCTGGGCCAGTTGCTGCTGTGCTAGATGGGCCTGTAGTGATTTTTGTGTTCTGATCCTGGTCTGACTGTTGAAGGCCTGGCAGTGGGTACAGGCATCGCTGTCATGGTCTGGGCCCAGGTAGAAAAGACAGGCAGAGTGCCAGTCCTTGTAGGGATCTGCTGTCCCTAAAGGCACTTGTTACGGTGCTTGGTCGAAATGGAGGACATATGTCATCGAAAAAAAACTTAGAAATTATGAAGAACTGTTCTAGAGCTGAGAAACCCGTAGGCGAGCAGAGAGCTGACTAGCGAGTGCCGTGGCGGGAAAGAACTGGTGCACATGGGGACTGCCTACGCTCTTTATACTATGTGAGGTCGGGGGTGGGGCCAACGTTGGGTAGGCGGTACTGCTAGAGAAAAAGAAATGCCGAGGTCTGCCGCCAGGTGGCGACAGTCCTACATATGTGTTACCTGCTGCAAGAGCTTCCTCTCAAAGTAAGATTACCCATTCCCGACTCACGAGAAAGTGGCAAGCAGCCTTTACAAAACTGGGCTATGAAGACATAAACCAAAATACAAATAAAAATGGAAGTTAAACATATAATGAACATAAGTCAAGTTGCGTCTACAAATTGCTTTTTTAGTCCCCCTTCCCTCAAGATATCAGAGGCCAAATAGAAGTTACATAAGAACTTATCGTAACAGTAGATCTTCGAGAGAGGCTCTTGTAGTAGGTAATTACATATAGGACTGACGCCGGCAGGCGTTAGGACCATATGGAAAAATTTCTAGCCAGCAGTCTCTGTCGGGGGACCGCCCCCATGTCAGGTGACTGACGTCATATGACGTTGGTATAAAGGGGCGGTCCCCCACACCCGCCTTCCAGTTCTTTCCAGCCAAAGGCCCAAAAGGGCAAGACGAGAGAGAAGTGGATATTTCCCAACATGGAAAAGGAGCTAAAAAGGCTTAGGGGGATGGAGGGCGGGAAGGTATTACCTACTGCAAGAGCCTCTCTTGAAGATCTACTGTTACAGTAAGTTCTTACGTAACTGTACTATCTTACTTCGAGAGGGCTCTTGCAGTAGGTAATTACATATAGGACCGAGTCCTAAGCAGTCTGCAACAAGAAGAAGCAAATGGGAGAAGGAAAGCTACTTAAAGTAGATCCTCTAGCTGTGAAGGCCTTAGGAAAGGAGGCCTTGCAGAACAGCAAGCCTGAAGCCTGCTCTACGGCGAGAGGCAATATCCAAACTGTAATGTTTTGTAAAGGTATGGACGGAAGTCCAAGTGGCGGTAGCACAGATGTCCGCCGCTGACACATTCTTGAAACAAGCCGCTGAGGCAGTGACTCCTCTGGTGGAGTGGCCTCTCACTTGACCCAGACGGGTCTTGTTGTACTTGTCATAACAGAAAGTGATGCAATGAGCCAACCATTTGGACAGGCACTGCTTAGAAACAGCATTGCCTTCTCTTTTGTAGGCAAAAGAGACAAACAGTTGATCAGTCTTTCTGAGATCTTTTGTTCTGTTAGTGTAGTATCTCAGAATCTGGTGAATGTCCAGCGTGTGTAAGAGATACTCCCCTTGATTGGAGTGTTGCGTAAAGAAAGCAGGTAACTCTATGGACTGATTCAATGTAGATTCCGCTACCACCTTGGGGAGAAACTTAGGGTTGGTGCGCAGAGCCACACATTCCTTTTGAAAAATCAAGTATGGGATTTTACACATCAGGGCCTGGAGCTCGGAAATCCGTCGAGCAGAAGTAATGGCCACTAGGAAGAGAGTCTTTCATGAAAGGAACTTCATGTCTGCTGAGGCTGCCGGTTCGAAAGGAGGCAGAGTAAGCTTCTCGAGGATGAAATTCAAACCCAAGGAGGGGCAGGAACCTGGATAGGGGGTCTCAAGTGGAGAACCCTCTCTAAGGAAAGTCTTGGAGACCTCCAGCTGAGCAAACGTACTGTCTGCAAAAGGGACATGGTAGGCCGAAATGGCTGCCATGTGTACCTTCAAGGACGAGTGACTGAGACCCAGATCATGAGAAAGGCTCGAAATCTTTTGAAGCGGCCCTAATTGTGAACCATTTCCATTTCATGGCATAGGCAGAACTAGTGGAGACTTTTCTAGTCTCCACCAGAATCTCAACTACTCAGGGTGAAACCCCAAATCAGGCTTGAGCTACGTCTGCAGGAACCATGCGTGCAGTTGAAGGGACTTGGGACCTGGATGGACCAGGGTCCCCTGATCCTGGGTCAATAAAAGTCACGACAGAGGAAGAGGAGGTTCCTCTGAGTATTGTTGCAGAAGAGAGAACCAAACTTGCCTGGGCCAGAATGGAGCGATCAGTATCATTCGAGCTCCTTTTGAACTGAGTTTCTGTAAGACTCTCGGAATCAAAGAGATCGGGGGGAAAGCATAGACGAATCTGTCCTTCCAATCTAGAGACAAAGCGTCTCTCCAAAAAATGCAGCGCTCTGGAGCGAGCGAGCAGAAGTCGGGTAGCTTTGCGTTTAGAGGTGAGGCGAACAGTTCTACCTGTGGTGTTCCCCAACGTAGGAAGATATCTGTCTAAGACCCCTTGATCCAGTTCCCACTCGTGAGCTTGAGCAAACGAGCGGCTGAGTTTGTCTGCCAAGGTGTTCTTGACCCCTGGGACGTGAATTGCTGTGAGGTGGAGGTTGTGCTGAACTGCCCAATCCCAAACTTGCATCGCTTCCCTGCAAAGAGGGTAGGAACGAGTCCCTCCCTATTTGTTGATGTACCATACTACACACATATTGTCCGTCTGTACTGCTAAGTGGCTGGGAAGGAGGTGCAGAAACAAGCTTGAAGAGCGTACAGCACTGCCCGAAGCTTGAGCACACTGATGTGAAGCGTTTTCTCGAGTTTGGACCAGTAGCCCTGGGTCCTGTGAGGTCCGAGATGGGATCCCCAACCTTTGCCTGAGGCGTCTGTGGTCAGAGTCTGGGAGGGGGGAGAAACACAGAAGGGAACTCACCGAGAATGGTTCTCTTGAACCATCCACCACTGCAAGGCCCGAACCATGGGAGAGGAGACTAGGACAAGCTGGTCCAGGTCGTCCACCAACTGATCCCACTGAGACCGAAGCGTCCACTGAAAGATCCTCATGCGGAGCCGAGTGCAAGGGACTGTTGGGACTGCAGCCGCCATAAGCCCAAGGAGGCGAAGGACTGACCTGGCACTGACCCGCCTGCGGCTGGACAACAGGCTGACCTGAGCCTGGAGTATGGCCGCCCTGTCCGGTGGCAGAAAGGCCTTGCCAGAGGTCTTGTCCAGGATCGCCCCGATGAACTGGACCCTCTGGGACAGGATCAAGTGGGACTTGGAGTGGTTGATGGTGATGCCCTGGGAGAAAAACACCTCCTGGGTAAGGGAAAGGAAGTGCAGGAGATCCTCCCTGGATGGGGCCACCAGGAGCCAATCGTCCAGGTACAGGAAAACCTGCACCCCCTGGTTATGCAGGTAGGCCGCTACCACTGAAAGCCATTTGGTGAACACCCAGGGTGCCGAGGAAAGACCAAATGGAAGGGCCTTGAACTGGTAGTGGTCCCCAATTTCGTCTGCGAAAGGGACGGCGCTGCATTTGATGGGGATAGAACATGGAGTCCACAGACTTCAGAGCGGTCTCCTCCTGCAGGTCGGTGATAATGTCCTTGACATCACCACTGAACAGCACCGAACTCCGAAAGGGCGCTTCCTGAATAGCGGACTGCACTTCTGGGACCAACCCTGATACGAGGCCAGGCATGGCCGCCGTAAGCCCTACAGCAAAAAAGCGGAGCTCCCTACCAGCAGTGTCCACTGCATTGTAAGTAGCACGAAGCACGTGTCAATGGCTCAATATGCAGAGCGGACGAGGTCAGCCACTTCCTGTTTGACTTGAGAGTCCGGAAGGGAGTCCAATTTGGATTCCACCTCACTAAGAATCGCCTTCTGGTAATCCCCCATGCGAACGACATAATTTAGGGCCCTAATACCCAGAGTGGAAGAAGCATATATCTTCTTCCCGTACTGGTCCAGAAGACGGGATTCCATATCAGGTGAAGATGAGCTCAGGTGTTTCGGGTTCGCTGTTCGGCCACGAGCGGCGCTAATCACGCGAGCGCTGAACTTTTCCGTGAGGTGCTGACATGAGCTAATGGCGGAAAAGAACTGGAAGGCGGGCGTGGGGGACCGCCCCCTTATACTGACGTCTTATGATGTTGGTAACCTGACGTGGGGGCAGTCCCCCGCCAGAGACTGCTGGCTAGAAATTTTCCCGTGGGGTCCTGACGCCTGCCGGCATCAGTTCTATATATAATTACCTACTGCAAGAGCCCTCTCGAAGTAAGATCTATAGTTGCCAGGCACCGGGACCATACAGACACATTTTTGCTAGCAGTCTAACTGGAGCCACTCACAGCAATGTCACCACGTCAATGTTCCTCTATACAGCCGTGGGTGGCCCCATACCCTCCTCAGTTACCCGCTGGAGACCAGTCACCAAGGACTCGCTCCCAAAGGGAAAGCCATAGAGACCCACCAAAAGGAGAATGTAGGACAGAAAGTACACTACCCTGGAAAAGGAGAGAACTGGAAAAGAGAGACGGGAGGGACAAGCATGACTTGTTGCAAGAGATTCTTACATAACTGTTCTATCTTCTTCAAGGATATTTCTTGCAGCAGGTCACACCTTAGGAATGAGTCCCAAGCAGTACTGTAGAAGAGACCAGACTGGGTGGTTGGAAGACGGGCTAAGAGAAGAGGACCTATAAAATAGCTAGGCTGAAATTTGCCCGCCTTCTAGAGGTGATTTCCAGACTGTAGTGCCTAGTGAAAGTGTGGACAGTACTCCAGGTGGCAGAAGCACAGATCTCAGCTGCGGAAACCCTCCTAAAACAGGCAACAGAAGTGGCCATGCCTCTGGTGGAGAGGCCCTTGACAGCCCCAGGAAGTGCCTTACTGTACTTCCTGTAACAGAAAATAATACAGTTTGCCATCCATTTGGACAGACACTGTTTGAAAACCGGTGCGTCCTCTTTTCCAGGGGTGAATGAAACAAATAACTGCAAGGACCTCCTGCAATCCCTCATATGTGAACTAATATCTAAAAATTCTATGTACATCCAGTGTATGGAGCAATACTTCCCCTGGACTAGCATGCTGCAGGAAATAAGACAGGCAGGTGGATGGCTTGATTTAGGGTAAACTCAGATCCCAGAACAGCGTTGTAGTGTATAAGGTTAAAAAGTTAAAGTCAGCAGCAAAAGAGAAACCTTGCACTTCCAGCACTACAACAAATACCATATGCATTTCATATAAAAATAAATTTATTCATATCAAAAAAAGTACAAGCATATAAAATGCAGGCATACAAACCCCCATATAGAGCAAAAAAGCACAGTTATGTAGGAACTTACCATAACAGTAGGGCTTCGAGAGAGGTTCCTTCAGTAGGTCATCACATACAGGACTGGCGCCACCTGGCGTTGGGCTGCACGGCAGACTTTTCTGGCAATACCTGACAGGGGATCGCCCACCCAATGTCATGTGACTGACATCAGCGTGACTGTATATAGTGGGCGGTCCCCATGCCCACCCTCCAGTTCTCCCGCTGGAGCCAGGAAGAGGCCTTACAGCAGAAGCGGACAGGATTTGGGGTCCCTGTAAAACACAAAATGAGGGGAGGGAGGGAAAAATATGACCTACTGAAGGAACCTCTCTCGAAGATCTACTGTTATAGTAAGTTCCTACGTAACTGTACTATCTTGCTTCGAGAGGGTTCCTTCAGTAGGTCATCAGATACAGGACAGAGTCCCAAGCAGTCCCTCTGAGGAGAGACCGAGAGAAACAAGGGAGGAGGAAAACTAACTCCAACGGAAAAAAACTGAGGTCCAAGAAGGATCCAGTCTAGGACAGAAGGCCCTGCAGGATGGCTAGGCCAAAGCCAACCCTCCACCTAGAAGCAATGTCCAGACTATAATGTTTGGTAAAGGTATGGACAGAACTCCAAGTAGCGGTAGTACAAATGTCAGCTGCGGAAACGCTCCGTAGGAAGGCTGCGGAGGCAGCCACGCCCCTAGTAGAATGACCTCTGAGGTTACCAGGCAGAGGTTTATCGTACTTTGGTAACAGTATCAAATGCAGTTGCCTAACCATTTGGAAAGGTCCTGCTTAAAAACTGGCGTGCCCTTCGATCTCGGGGCAAAGGAGACAAACAACTGGTCACAAGAACGAAATTCTTTGGTCCAGTGGGTGTAACACCGGAGAATACGATGGTCACCCATCTTATGAAGGAGCGCTTCACCTCTATTAGAGGGGGAAGGATAATACACTGGAAGCTCTACTGACTGATTTAGCGTGGCTTCTGACACCACCTTGGGAAGAAACCTCGGATGAGTTCTGAGGACCGCCCGGTCCCTATGGAAAATCAAGTATGGCTCCTTGCAGACTAGAGCATAAAGCTCCGAAATCCTTCGGGCTGACGTGATAGCCACAAGAAAAAGTGCCTTCCAGGAAGGAAGCACAAATCACAGCTCATAGCCTGCTCGAAAGGAGGAAGGGTGAGCTTTTCCAATACGAAGTTCAAGTCCCAAGGCGGAGTTGGGCTACGGATAGGGGGTTTCAGATGGAGAATCCTTTTCAGAAAGGTTCTGGAGACTTCCAACTGAGCCAGGGGTTTACCATCCACCAGCTCATGCTACGCTGAGATAGCCGAGATATGGACCTTTAAGGAAGAGTAGGACAGACCGGAGTCTGACAAGTGAAGGAGATATTCCATGACTTGTGGGGCTGAGCAAGAGAAGGGGTTCCAGCCCTGAGCGGTCGCCCAAATGGAAAACCGCTTCCACTTCATGGCGTAAGTGGAATGGTTAGACGGTTTCCTGGCCTCAATGAGGACTTGAGCAACCCTGGAGGAAACCCCGAAACGGGATATCGCTATGTCTGCAGGAGCCAGGCTTGGAGATGCAGGGTCCTGAGCCCCGGGTGTACCAGTCAACCTTAATCCTGGGTCAGGAGGGCGTGAGTCATTGGAAGTGGAAGTGGTGGCTCCCGGGAAAGCTGCTGTAGCAGCGGGAACCAGATCTGTCTCGGCCAGAGAGGAGCGATGAGGATCATCTTTGCCCTCTCCACCTGGAGTCTGAGGAGAACCCTCTGCAGAATGGGAAACGGAGGGAAAGCATACAAGAATTTCCATGTCCAGGATAGAGACAATGCGTTGCTCTAAAAAGCACCTGGCTCTGGAACGAGTGAGCAAAACTTGGGAAGTTTTGCGTTGTAGTGAGAGGCAAAGAGGTCGCTTTCCGGACGCTCCCAACTTTGGTAGATGGATTCCGCCACTTCCTGATTTAGTTCCCACCCGAGACCTGCTGAGACTGTCCACCAGGATGTTGAGAACGCCTGGAATGTGCATGGCCACTAGGACCAAATGGTGCTGGACTGCCCAGTTTCACACCTGTGTTGCCTCCCTGCAAAGGGGGTACGACCGGGTTCCTCCTTGTTTGTTGAGATACCAAACTACCGACATATTGTCCATTTGGATTAGCAGTGATCCCTTTGGAAGTAGGGTCTGAAAGGCCTGTAACACGTACAGAACTGCTCTCAACTCCAGAACATTGATGTGGAGAGAAGTCTCCAAGCCGGACCACAGTCCTCATGTTTGGTGTTCCCCAAGATGAGCTCCCCACCCCATATTCAAGGCATCCGTGGTGAGGGTGGCTCCTGGTGCAGGGTTCCGAAAGGGAAGCCCCAGAGAAAGACTGCGAGAATCCTTCCACCATTGTAAGTCTTTCTGAACTGCTGAGAAGACAAGGACCGGATGGTCCAGGTTGTCCAGGAACTGATCCCACTGCACCCACAAGGACCACTGAGTAATCCTCATGTGGAGCCTTGCAAGGGGAATGGTAGTTATGGAGGCCGCTATCAGGCCCAGAAGGCAAAGAACTTCCCTGGCAGGGATGGTTCTGACAGAAGCCACTTTGGAGGCCTGACAGACAAGGGTCTCCATTCTGTCTGGAGGAAGGAAGGCTCTGCACTGGACCGTATCCAGGACTGTGCCAATAAACTGAAGTCTCTGGGCAGGGACAAGGGATGACTTGCGAACACTGACCGTGATCCCTAGTCTGCTGAAAAGGTTCAGGGTAGAGGACAGAGCCTCCAGCAAGGAATCCCTGGATGTGGTTGAAATCAGCCAGTCGTCCAGGTAAGGGAAAACCGCAATGTCCCTGCAGTGTAGAAACGCCGCGACCACCACCAGGCACTTGGTAAAAACCTGTGGTGCCGAAGACAGGCCAAAGGGGAGTGCCCAGAACTGAAAATGTTCCCCTTGCAAATGAAAATGTAGGAATCGGCGGTGGCTGGGGAAAATAGGAATGTGCGGGTAAACATCCCACATATCCAGCGTGCAGAGCCAGTGGTTCTCCATGAGGAGAGGGAGGAGGCTCTGGAGCATCAGCATTCAAAAGTTCTTGTACTCGACAAACTGATTTAGCTGACTTAGATAGAGTATGGGTCTGAAGTCCCAGTCTTTTTTGGAACCAGGAAAAATTGGGAATAAAATCCCTTTCCCCTTTGCCCAAAGGGAACACGCTCGATTGCTTCTTTGAGCAAGGCGACTTACCTCCTCGTGAACGAGGACAGCCTGGTCCCAAGAATAAGAGGACTTATGCGACGCCAGCCCGACGGACACTAGTTGCAAGACCCATTCGCAGAGGTGATTGCCCTCCACCCTGCACGTGGCAGGTGAACCTCCCCCCAACCTGCTCCCCGTCGTGAGACTGGAGGCGGCAGAAGGGCCGGGGAGTCAAGAAGTGGCAGGACGTTCAGGGGGAGGGCCTCCTGAACATCTCTGATTTTTGGAGGCAGGAGGGGTGGCTGTACCCATGGCCTTTCGCTTCCCTTAGCGGCGCACCTGAGCATTCTTTCTCTGCCTCCAGGTCCTTTGCCGAAAGGGCTGCTGTTGCTGTTGAGAGCCCGATCGGTACACAGACCTGACAGACCTAAGTGCAACACCCTTGTCCTGTAGGTCTGTGATGGTGCTCCCACCAAAAAGGGCTGAGCCCCGGAAAGGGGTGTTCTGAATCGCCGACTGGACCTCACTGGCGAGGCCAGAAAGGCGAAGTCAGGAATGCCGTCTGAGGGCAACAGCAGTTGCCGGAGTACGGGCCACTGAGTCGACTGAGTCATAAGGGGTGTATAAAGCGTGCCTACAAGAAACCTTGGAGAGGCGAAATCCTTGGCAAGGTCCTCCTCTAAAGGCAAGGAATCCATGGACTGGACTCGCGCTTCCAGCCTGGCCAGGGTTGCTTTCTGATGGGACACCATGTGAGCCACTTAACTGAGGGACCAGAGGGAGCAAGTGGCCGAGGAATATATCTTTTTCCCTGAACTGGTCCATCTGCCTCGACTCTTTGTCCGGAGGAACAGTGCTCATGTGCTTGGGCGCTGAAGAGCGATCATGAGCCGCCGAGATGACCACAAAGTCAGCCTTGGGATGGGCCTTTAAGAAAGCAGCATCCTTCGGCACCCGGTAGATCCTGTCCACCTGCTTGGGGACAGCCGGGATGGAATGAGGTATCTGCCAGACGGTAGTGGTGAGGTTCTGATGGGGGGGCCATCCAGGGAGGAATGGGGATGCGAGACAAAGACTCTAAATTTAGGTGTTCCGTGAGCCTCTGTCTCATGGGGTCCTGTTCCTCCAACTCCCAATCGAAATAGTCTTTCATGGCCCTCAAGTGGTCGGAGAAGGCAGGAACTTCTGGTAGAGACTTTGATGAGACCTTGTCCCTTGTGTCCTCATAGTCCTCCGGGACCTCCTCAGAGGAATCTGCCCTCCCCTCTGAACTGTCATCATCATCATCATCATCATCGTCTGCCTCCTCGACAGGACGGCGTCTGGTATCCGGAAGGGAAACGTCCTGCCGAGTCTTCCCCGAGATGTGGACAGTGGCTATGGACAAACTGCTTGGGGAAGGGGATGTAGGAGGGGACCGCACCGCATTGTGGGAGCCTAGTCTCCAGTTCCGAGACCAACTCCGATCAAGCCCCCTGCCACCAAGACTGTATCAAGGTCTTGAAATCCGGGGTAACTGGTGGAGGAGGAGGGCGAGGTGGAGGGGGAGGAATAACCGGTGGTGAATAGTAACCCTGGAATCCCGTATAATGGGAATAGGGATTGAATCCAGGGTAGTACATAGACAGTGTCAGCACATAAGGGCCTGTGGCCCACCTAGTCTGCCCATATGAGCTAGTACTGTCCTAGGTGACTCCAGTCCGGAGTGGGAGAGTGGAACCCCCCCCGGGCAGTGGTCCCCAGGATACCCCAACGGGTAATGTGGGACAGTTCGGGGTCGCGTATAAATCCCCATCATCAGATCAGGCGTCGGGGCAACCCACGTCGGCCCTGCCATCGTATAGAGAGGTTGAGGGTCCACCGCCGACAGCACACGCTGGGGACCGACGCCGAACTGGCATTACCCGATCCGGGCCGGAGGGGCCAGCGTTGAACCGGACAAAGGGCCCCGACATCGGGCCAAAGGCAAGGCTAATCAGCCGTCCCGCCAGGACTGTTGTCGGGATAACCAGCATCGGAGGAGGCGCGAGCCCGCCAGAAGGCGGAGGAGAGGCCTCCACAGTAAGGCCTGTAGGCCGAGGAGGAGCCTCCTTCTCCTTAACTCCAAAAGGGGAATGCAGAGCCGGGACATCGACAGGGTCGATGGGCTCTCCGCTGCCATCACCAGACGTACCCGCCGAAGAATTGGAAGGCACCGGCGAAGGAGGAGGGGGGGGGAGATGGGCTTTTTCCCTCTGGTCCCGCCGGACACCAGGTGAGGCCCTGTGAGGCTCTCATGAGGAACCAAGCCCGAGCGTCATCAGAGACGGCCAACTTAGCAGGCGGGTCGGACGGTCAAGGGAGGAGCCGTCAACTTATCGACTACAGCCGGGCGACTGCCCCAGCTGGGGAGCCGACGCCCGGGCAGGCCGCGGCAGTCACCGGAGGAGCCGGAGCTGACTTAATGGCCTGGGTGGCGCGGTCATCGTCTGAGCCGATGGCCGACTTATGCACTGAAATTTTGTCCAACTTACTATCCGGTTTTCTGGGAGGCAGCTAGGCCTTGCCCGTTGAGGGCCTGGCGTCATCCTGCTTCCCCTGGATTGGCATGCTCAGGAAATTAAACTGGAAGGTGGATGGTTTGATTTAAAGTAAACTCAGACACCACCTTCAGCAAGAACTTAGGGTTAGAACACAAAGACTCCCTCTGTCTTTGTGAAAAATCAAACAAGGCTGCTCACATGAGTGCCTGTAGCTTGGAAATCCTCCAAGCAGAAGTAACAGCAACTTCAAATAATGCTTTCAATGACAGAAAGTGTAGCTCACAAGTCATGGCCAGCTCAAAAGAAGCAAAAGTAAGTTTTTCCTAAAACAAAGTTCAAGTCCCATGCTGGACAGGGTTATGGATGGGAGGCTTTAAGTGCAGGATGCCTCTCAGAAACATAAAGGCTACATCCAACTGGGCCACCATATGACCCTCAATGGGCACACAGAAGGCTGGTATGCCAGACAAGTGCACCTTCAAGGGACAGTACTTCAGTCCAGTGTCAGACAAGGACAGCAAGTACTCTAGAATCTGGTTCACTGGGCAGGTGAAAGGAGCCAAGTGATGGGAAGCTGCCCACAGAGCGAAGTGCTTCCACTTCATGGAATAAGTCGGCCTGGTGGAGGGCTTCCGGGTGACCACCAGGACGTTGGCAACTTTAGGTGAGACACCAAACTGGGCGATGGCTATGTCCTTATAAGCCATGCATGCAGGTGAAGAGATCGGGGGTTCGGATGAAGAAATGTCCCCTGTTTCTGTAACAGTAAGCCTGGGACAGGGCAAGGGGCACCTGAGTCTCCACTGCTAACAGTTGCAACAGTGCAAACCAAATCTGCCAAGCCGAAAAGGGAGCCACCAGAATCATGGTGGTGCCCTCCATCTGGAGCTTGATGAGCGCACTCTGAATCAGGGGGAAGGCATAAAGGAACCTCCCTTTCCAAGAGAGGGACAATGCATCTCGTCAGAAAACTCCAGGTCCTGGATCGAGCAAGTAGAAAAGCGGCAGTTTTGCATTGAATGGGGACACAAAAAGGTCCAACTCCGGGTGACCCCACCTGTTGAACAGGTCTACTACTGAGGTGAGCAGCTCCTACTCATGTATTCTGGACTACGACCAGCTTAGCTTGTCTGCCAGGGCGTTTTGGACACTTGGAACATGGACAACTTATAGTTCTGGGCCGTATTCCAGGGCCCAGTACCAAACTCTCATCACCTCTTGGAACAGGGGGTAAGAATGGGTGCCCCTTGCTTGTTGATGTAGTGGACTACACCAACACTGTCTATCTGTACTAGCAGGGGGCCTGGGGACAGATGAGACTGGAGGGACTGCAGGCCATAGAGAACAGCTCTCATCTCAAGGACACTGATGTGGAGTTGAGCCTCGAGCAAAGTCCACATCCCCGGAGTCTGGTAGGCACCCAGAAGAGCGCCCCAACCCATCCCTGAGGCATCTGAGGTGAGGACCTGCTGAGGGGTGGATATGAGGAAGGGAACCCCTTTTAGTAAATGGCTGGGTTCTATCCACCACAAGAGAACCTTCTTGACCGGGGAAGAAATGAGGACCATCTGCTCCAGATCGGTCTGCTGATCCCACTGTACCTCCGAAGTCCAAGGAGGGATATGCATGTGTAGGCGTGCCAGGGGAACCATGGCAATGGCAGCAGCCATCAGACCCAGGAGTCTGAGGTATGTCCTGGCTGTGACAGATTTCCTGGGCCTGCGCTATCAAGCGCTCTGCCCAGTTTGGGGGAAGGAAGGCCAAGCGCTGGGCTGTGTCCGGAGTATGGCTCCTATGTACTAGAGCCACTGGCCGAGAGTCAATACTGACTTGGACAGACTGACTGTGATCCCCAGCTGGTTGAACAACTGCAGGGTATATGCCAAGGTCAAGAACAGTTGCTCTTTGGACTGGGCTTTGAGCAACCAATCACCCAGAAAGGAAAAGACATAAAGAACATCCCTCCTGAGGGCCACCACCACCACAGCTTGGCATCTGGTGAAGACCCAAGGTGCTCAAAATAAGCCGAAAGGAAGAACTCTGAACTGGCCTCTTGCGCATCACGATATGGGTTGCCGCAAAGAAATAAAAAAGCAGTCTCCATTCTTATAAGCTCCTTAAAGAAAGTTATACTTCTGCTTCTTCTCTGCTCAGGAAATGTGGAGCTCAACCCTGGCCCCCCCCACAACTTACCTCGCCTATCGATTTTGTTGAGGCACAGGTCTCAAAATGATGATGGTCAACATTTAAGCCTGCCTAAAAACTTGTATAGCTGCAAGCCTGGCTGTACACGCTAACCCAGACCTTATCATAATTACTGAGTCATGGTTAAAAAGACTAACACTGATCAACAAATATCACTGCAGGGCTACAATTTATTTAGAGCAGATAGAGAGTCTAGAGGCGGGGTGTAGTTATCTATGCCAAATCTAAGTACTTGGTCACCAATATTAGTTGCAAATCTCTAGCCAAGGAATTTGAGTTAGTTTTGCTGAGCCTTCATTTCCCTCCTCGGAATGTGTATCACTATCCTAGGTGGCTATAGACCCCCGTCTGGTGGTGATGAAGTCCATAATCTTTGAAATCCATGTTCGTGAGATGCAAAACTGAAACAATATTTCTAGGAGATCTAAATATGGACTGGCTGTCACCTAAATCACATGGCCTCAAATCCCTTTGTAGCGAGCTAGGTCTTGGGCAATTAGTCAGAGAACCTACTAGGAACAACACTCAGATGTGGTACTAACCACCCATCCACACAAAAATATCTCATTTGGCAGTGTTTCAAACGACATGAGCGATCATGGAATTGTTGCTTTGCATAAGATCTCAAATTAAGGCCCAGCCGCAACCCATCTTTTATAACAAAAAGATCCTTTTCGAAATTCAGTGCAGTAAACTTCCTATCTGGACCTGAGAGCATGATCAGATGGCAAGATCTTTACCTAGCCAAAGATGTCAACAAGGCAGCTTGCATCCTTAATGACAGACTCACTCACGATAATAAATAAGTTATGCCCCTTTTCATCAAAGTAAGGGTACGGAACAATTCCAATCCCTGGTTCACCTCGGATCTCAAGGCAGCCCAGATAGCTCGAGATAAGTTTGGGCTAAAGCTAGACATTCCAAAGAATCTTCGGATTGGCAAGCCTTAGAACAGCCAGGAATAACTGTGTGAAAAACTTCGCTGCTAAAGCTAACTATTATATTTCTACTCGAACAAGCTAAAGGTAACCTCAAAATATGGAAGACTATCAAAGCTATAGAATGATGGCCCATGGCCCCTCTGTCCCAACAAAGATAGCCTAGTGGCAAGATTGTGGACAAGTCCCTAATCCTGGAGGAACTTAACTCCCACTTTGCCACAGCTGGATTAGCTTTTGACTGTCACCCATGCTGGTGCTGCGTGAGCCAGCATACCCTCCCGCCACATCTAGTCCTGCATCCAGTCCTTCCAACTGTGCGAGATAACTTATAAAGAAGTAGAAGATTCTCTTCTTAACTTAGACACCAAAAGCGCAGGGACGATGGCTTGGAACCCTTTTTCCTAAGGTCAGGCTATGCCCATCTCACTGCCCCAATTCTCCACATCTTCAATCTTTCCATTACATCTGCTGCTTGCCGTCCTGCTGGAAATCAGCACATATCCTCCCTCATTTAAATCTGGTGACCCATGCGATGTAAACAACTATAGGCCTATCTCCATATTGCCTATCCTTCTAAAGTTCTCGAAAAACTGATCCATATTCAGTTAAAATCTCACCTGGAAACATTCTTCTCATTAACCCAGCTCAATCTGGCTCCCGGGCTAATCATAGCACAATCACTGCACTAGCAAAAGTAACCAATGATTGGATCTCTGTAAGAAGGTAACTGGTGCAGTCTTTTGGACCTCAGCAAGCTTTTGATACTGTTGATCACAACCATTAGTCAATTGCCTTGCAAAGTTGGGTGCCACATACCATACCACCCAGTGGTTCTCTAGCTACCTAACTGGAAGATTCCAAAAGTAAAGGGAAGGCTTTTTTCTGCTTTGCCAGTTGCAAGAGGAGTCCCCAAGGATCCATCTTAGGCCCTATCTTGTTTTCTCTGTACATCAATGACTTAGATGCTAACATATCTATGTCCAATCTGCACTTTTTGCAGATGATACTGTGTTGTATACTTCTGGCTCATCGTTATCTGAAGTCAAGGAGTGCTTTGTGGACTTCACACAACTTGAGCATAATTTAATAAAGGCAAAGCTTCTGCTCAATGCCAAGAAGACCAAAGCAATGATATTCTCCTGCAGTGCTGTCTCAGGCCCCCAATACTCTTGCCCAAGACTTCATTGTCACCACGCTAAACGAGCCTCTGGAAGTTGTAACCAAATTTAAATATCTAGGTATCTGGATTGACAATAAATTATCTTTCAGTGACCACATCAAAGATGTCTCTAGAAGGTTAAAAGCAAGGTTAGGTTTCTTCTACAGAAATAGGCCCCTTTTCCCCCTTGAAACTCGAAACAAGCTTGTACAGGCCACTTTTCTCCCCTACTCGACTATGGCGATGTAATCTATTCCTCCACCACTCTGCAAATCTAAGTAAACTGACATCCTTATCACCGTATGCTACGTTCATTACCAACTCCCCACGCTTGCACCACTGTGACTTATATGCAGCTGCTGGTTGGACATCCCTTACTACTAGACGCCTGCTCCATGCTGGGCTATGGACTCTTAAACTGCTCCTGCAGAAATTGCCAAGCTATCTCTCTTCCCTTATTAGTATCTCATAGTGCATACTGTTAAGAAAATCTGACTTTATTACGCTTGACATACCAAGGACGCCGGACTTCCTTTGTAAACGTATATTGCATATGCCCTTCTTCCATTTGGAACCAATTACAAACCGTACTGAAACTAACTAGCACAGTTTCAATAAACTTCTACAAATCGCTAAGTTCAGCCAAAATAAAAGACACCTGTAACTGTCATTAAGTCTCTTCCTTCCCCATGTGTGCCATATTTATCTACTGGTAAGGTATAATTGATTTGTCATATTAACTGCTGTCTCTTCCCCTTCTACTCCTGGCTTTATCTTTGCTTACGCTCCACTGCTACTCTATCAAATCTCTCCTCCCTCCCATATCAGTTGTAGACTGTTGTTTGTTCTAGCTGCCAAAATACTGTACATTTGATTTGATTTGATTAAATCAAATCACACCAGTCATCATGTTTCATTTATCAGTACACCTATAAGTCGCTTCCTGTCTCATATCAATGTTTACCACCTGCGGTCACCCTATGTGGTACCCTTGTATGTATATCCAGCCTGTATCATGTAACGTGTATTTCATGTATATACTGTTATTACCTATCTGTGTTTGTACTTTAAGTGTTTATGTCACAGGACCTCCTCGTGAATGAGCTTGCTCAATGGAGTTTTCCTGCAATAAACTTGAACTTGGTAGTGCTTCCCTTGAAACAAGAACCTGAGGTACTTCCTATGGGTAAGGCAGACCTTGATGTGCAGGTATGCGTCCTGCATATCCAGCGAACAGATCCAGTCTCCCTCCCAGAGCAAGGGTAACAGGCCGGGGAGGGTGACCATCCTGAACTTCTTGTAATGGATATAGTAGTTCAGGTTTCTTAAGTCCAGGATGGGCCTCAGGTCCCCTGTGGACTTAGGGATGAGAAAGAAGTGGGAGCAGAATCCTGTGTTGCTCTGATTCACCGGAACAGGTTATCCAAAGCAGAGTCTGGATCTCCTCCAGCATCAAAAGAATGTGATTTTTTTTGGGGGGGGGGGGTAAGAGGAAGGTCTTGGAGGGAGCTCTGGAGGCATCTCCACAAACTCTAGAGCAGCGGTACTCACACCGTGGCTCATGCGCCTCTTTTGCTCTTCTCCTGCGGTTTCTTTACTCATCTAATCCTGCCTCATATATGCGGCTCTTCACATGCCACCCGCTTGATCATGCACATTTAATATTTTTAAAAAAGAATGTTTCAGGATTTCTTGATTGAGCATTTGTCCGAGGAATTTCGCTCGTTGTGGCTGTTGAATGAAATTAACAGCAAACCGCTTAACGTTATCAATGACAGCATGGTAGCGCTAAATTGGTGCTGTTACTTTCACTGTATCTGGAACACTGTATTTGGAACGCCTGCTGCTAATTGATGCAGTTACTGTAGGTGGCATTGATTTTTAAAAGACAAATAACTGTGCAAAGATGAGTTATACTTGAGGTTCATTTTAGCAGCAGTCCGGATTTAATCCTCTATGCTGGTTTTGGTTTTGTTCTGTCAAAGGCAGTGCCTTCATCTCACTTGACATATGCTGTAGCAGGGTGATTTCCTCAACTGGGGCATTACAGGCTTCATCGGGTTTAGCATCTTTTGTGGTTACCGAAGCAGTTCTTGATCATGCTCTGTTTCACCACTAACCAGAACTGTCATGGACTTGCTTTCAGTACAGGTCTCATAGGCACTGTTAATGTTAGCCTGCTTCGTGACCTAACTAAATGAGCAACAGAACCAACATCCAGGAAGTGCTGTGGGAGACGGAACGTGCAGAATGTGAGTTTTAATTAACTAAATGAACTAGAGCTGTGACTGTGGGGTGGACCGCGTGGAATAAATACCAGCACTGAGCAGATCACAGTTTATTTGCTGTTGATACTGATACACGTTGTTTTGTACCCCCCTTTGACTCGTGCTTCACTCATGGTTCTTTCTCGTTGCCTCTTTTATTTTACTTAACATCTGGGGGTGACAAATCTACTTTATGTTTCTCTCTGCAATTTCTCTTGGGGGGGGTTCACTGGTGAAGTGGTGTGTTTTATATTTTATAAATGTGGTGCTACAGTACATGGCTTTTGTTCTTCACTGCACTTGTTTCAAAGGAGAGTCATGTATCTAATTGACTGCTATTACGTTCTATTTAATATGTGTAACAGTACTATTTATGTTTGTATGTTTATTTAATTGCATACATTTGTAATTGATAACAATAAAATGTTTTGAACTTTATACGCTTTGTGTGCATGTTCGATTTCGACACTTCCGGACACCGTGTATATGTGTCGTGGCTCCATAGCGAAGTGAAGTGAACACACGTGGCTCCCCGGCCTCTTGTGACTGAGTACCACTGCTCTAGAGCATGCTCTTGTTCTATAAGTTGTAGCACCCAGGCATCAGATGTGATGCCCCACCACCTGCCCAGGTGGAGGGAGAAACGACCACCCACCATCGCGTCCTACAGAAATCGGACGGAGGGGGTCGGGCCAGGAGTTAGGCTGATGCTGAGCCTGCAGCCTGGCCCGCTCCTCCACCCCCTGAGGTCTTTGCTGTGGTGGAGGAGGGGGCAGGCAGAGCTGTGGTAGCTTTGTGTTTAATGGGCTGCTTCACACCAGACCTAGGTCTATGGGTGGCATGTTAAAAAGGCACCCTCTGCCCAGTCTTCTGGTGGGTGTAGCAGAGTTAGTGAACAGACCGTAGGGTTCTTCCTGAGGCCTGCAGCTAATTAAGAATGTCCTGTATGTCTCCTCCGAAGAGCTTGTAGCCCCAGAAGGTAGCACTCAGTATGGACTCGACATCAGTGGCAAAGCCAGAAACCCTCAGCCAAGAGTACCTCCTCAAGCAAATCCCAACTGCAGAGGCCCAGGCTGAGGCATCACAGGCAGCCCGCAAAAGATGCCTACCCATGTCGGCACTAGACTGGAGGGCCTTGATTAGTTCCTGTGTCTGGGGGCCCTCCAGGAAGGACCGGGCAGATGACCTGGCCTTCTCCCAGAGATCACTTTGGTACTTGAGCATGTGGCCCACATAATTAAAGATCCTTACTGCCAGAGTGGAAGAGGCAAATACCCTCCTGCCAATGAGGTCCAACTTTCTGGACTCCTTGTCTACACGGAGAGAGCCGAGGTGCTGGGGCCTCTTGGACTGGTTATGGGCCACATTTATGACCACTGAATCTGCATTGGGGGCCCCACGAAACAGGGCTTCCAGAGGGGGCTTGGTATATTTGTCCGCCTTCCTGGGCATGGTGGGGGTTCAGGTTTGGTCTGTACCACGCCACCATGGTAGCATCCTTACACGCATCAATCACAGGAGTGATAATAATAGAAGGGGACTCGGGCAGGCCCAAATTGTGGGCCAGATTCTGTCTGGCAACATCCTGCTCTGTGGCATGGAACCCGATGGTGGCCTGCAGTTACCACATTACAGCAATGAAGGAGGGATCACCCAGGGTGGGACCGTGGGACAACTGGAGGAATCCTCCTCCTCCTGAGGAAACCATGGATGTGCTAGAGGGAGTCCAGGCCCCAGCATCCTCATTTTCCTCATCCTCTTCATCTAGTTGAAGAAATCAGGGTGGCAGTCCTCACTGTTCCCCAGCTCAGAGGGAGGTATCAATGACATCGACGAGCGAGAAGGGCCAGGTAATGATGATGAGTGATGTGGTGGTGCCGAAGGCCCACAAGGCCCCCCCTGGTAATGGACTCTGAGGTGGGACCTTTTGCACCAGATCCATGACAGAAGAAAAGAGAGCCTGGACAGTGATGGTCACCGTCGTCAGTGCGACGTCCTGCAGCATTGACGGGGGAGGCACCGGCATTGGGAGGGCTGGAGCAACGATGGAATGGAGGCAGGCTGAGGGATCAGCTGAGGGGCCTGCAGCCACAACATCATAAGGACAGTCAGAGGCGTCGACAGAAGAGGTCTAACACCTGATGATGCATGACTGTCGCCGTCCACCAGCAGGGCAGCACCGCACCACAAATGTGGCCCCTGAGGAGGTGGAAGGACATTCAGCAGTGGTGGGCACATTGGCGGGGGTAGAAGAGGAAACCCTGGCAATGTAAGGCCAGCCTCGGTGTTGCAGACGGACGGGACCACACTGCCAGAGTCCCCCCATAGCAGACAGGATGAGGGAGGCAGTGGTAATTATCGGTGGGAAAAGAGAAAAACCCACCAATGATGAAGTACCGCCAGGCTGAGGCGCTCCAGTGGAGAGGGCTGCTAAGGCCGACCCTGGAGGTGAGAGTCTGTGGGTGGCAGCAGGGGTTGCCGCTGGTCTGGAAAACGGTCCCGAAACGGTTGGCACTGGGCATTGTGATCAAGAATGCTCCAGAAAGACCAGTCCTTCTTCCCAGTGACGATGTTTCCCCGATGTTTTATTCCAGACTTTGGCAGAGTGGGAGCCTGAGGACAAGGCTGGGGAATCAGAAGAGCCCAAACCTGAAGCTCCTTCTCCGAGGCAGCAACCTTCTGTTCCATGAGGAAAGATTTCAGCTCCTTCTGACGACGATGGGTAGCCTGATTAAAGCTGCGGTAGATCTCGCAGGCCTGGATGCTGTGGTCGGTGCCCAGGCAGTGGACAAAGGCCTCGTGAAAGTCCTTATCATAGATCTTCTGTCCGTGGCTACAGCGACGAAAGAGGTTGTTGGAACCATGCAGAAAAGAAAAGGGGGACTCACTTCACAAAATAAAGTGAGAAAAACTAGGGTGAGAAAACCAAAAGTCCGAAAATTTGAGAAAAATAAAGGTCAGCTGAAGCAACGATGCTCTATGGAGACCGATGTGCAATGGTCGATGGTGGGAAAAGAACTGAGGGGGGCATGGGGCCGCCAATGGCTATATAGAGTGATGTCAGTGAGATGACCTCGCCATGGTGGCTCCAGTTAAGACTGCTAGCAAAAATGTGTCCATGTGGTCCTGGTGGCAATAGTTCCCAAGGTAGGACCTGCTGCTAGAGATATCCTTGAAGAAGATCTTAAAATCCATTTCCCTCCAAACTGAAATTAAATTTATATTTTGCACAAAAAAATGGCACATTTGTTTTCATAACAATTTCGCTGTGAAGTGTGTGTGAAACCTTTGCGCTATGTTAGGGGGGGGGTCTGCACATAAAAACATAGAATTTGATGGCAGATAAGGACCGGTTGGCATCCAGTCTGTACTTTTTCCTTGTCTATCCTATCCTGTCACCACAGACCCTGCTCACCTCCAGCCGCCTCCCACCATTTTGCTTCCAAACTAAGATTCCTTTGTGTCTATCCCGTGCCTGTTTGAAGCCAACCACTCTTTTCAAACTCCAATGGAAGACTGTTCCAGGCAGCCACCATTTTCAGTGAAGAAGTACTTCTTCACATCTCCCCTAAATTTTAACCCTTCCAGCTTCACTGCATGTCCCCTTGTTACTGTGCATCTTTTCCTCTGAAAAATACTCCCCTCCTGTACCTTATTTAACCCCGTGAGGAATTTATAGGTCTCTATCATGTTCCCCCTCTCCCTTCTCTCTTCCAGGGTGTACATATTCAGGTCCTTTAGTCTCTCCTCATAGGGCTTCTGGTGCAGCCCCTGCACCATTTTAGTTGTTCTTCTTTGGATAGCCTCCAACCTGTCTATGCCCTTCAAGAGAGGTGGTCTCCAGAACTGGACACAGTACTCCAGGTGGACTCTTACCCACTGCCTTGTATCACTGTTGACTACCCTGAGGTCATCAAATATGATTACCCCAGGTCCCTTTCCTATTTGGTGACTGTCAATACCTCTTCTCCCATTTTATATTCTGCCTCTGGGTGTCTGTGCCCTAGGTGCATGATTTGGCACTTTTTCGCACTGAAACCCAGCTGCCATGCCCCTGACCACTCCTCAAGTTTTCTTACACCTCTGCACATTCTTTCTACCCCTATGGAATGCCTACCCTATTGCAGATTTTAGTGTAATCTACAAAGATGTGTACACCTTCCCTTCCAGTTCATCTGTAAGGTGGCTTATAAAGATATTAAAGAGGACTGGTCCCAGTAGAGTCCTGAGGCACCCCACTGGTCACCCTCCCTTCCCTGGAGTGAAAGTACAGTTACGTAAGAACTTACCGTAACAGTAGATCTTCGAGAGAGGCTCTTGCAGTAGGTAATTACATATAGGATTGACGCCGGCCGGCGGCAGGACCCCACTTAGTAGCTCCCCAGCAGTCCCGGCGAGGGACTGCTCATTAGGTGACCAGTGTCATGCGACGCGGTATAAAGGGGCGTCCCGGACGCCCGCTTCCAGTTCTTCTCGCCACAGGCCTGGAAGGCCTGGACGAGAAAGAAGCAGATGTTTCCATTCCTGGAAACAGAGCTGAAAAAGCCTAGGGGGATGGAGGGCGGGAAGGTATTACCTACTGCAAGAGCCTCTCTCGAAGATCTACTGTTACGGTAAGTTCTTACGTAACTGTACCATCTTACTTTGAGAGGGCTCTTGCAGTAGGTAATTACATATAGGACTGAATCCCAAGCAGTCTGGAACAAATAAAAGGCACCGGGAGGAGGAAACTACTCCTGAAAGAAGCAGTAGCCTTGCAGGCCTCAAGACAGGAGGCCTTGCAAAACAGCTAGCCCGAAGCCTGCTCTACGGCGAGAGGCAATGTCCAAACTGTAATGTTTCATAAAGGTATGGATGGAAGTCCAGGTGGCGGCATCGCATATGTCTGCCGCAGACACATTCTTGAAACAAGCCGCAGAGGCCGCTACTCCACGAGTGGTGTGACCTCTGACTTGACCCGGAAGGGTCTTGTTGTACTTGTCATAACAGAAAGTGATGCAATGAGCCAACCACTTTGACAGGCTTTGCTTAGAAACAGCATTGCCGTCCCTTTTGTGAGCAAAAGAGATGAACAACTGGTCAGTTTTTCTGAGATCCTTTGTCCTATCGGTGTAGTATCTCAGAATCCGGTGAACATCCATGGTATGGAGTAAATATTCTCCTCGATTGGAGTACTGTGTGAAAAAGGCAGGTAACTCTATAGACTGATTTAAGGTAGACTCCGCTACCACCTTAGGCAGAAACTTAGGGTTCGTGTGAACAGCCACTCGTTCTTTGTGAAAAATCAAATAAGAAATTTTACACATAAGGGCCTGGAGCTCGGAAATTCTTCGAGCGGAAGTAATGGCCACCAAGAAGAGAGTCTTCCATGAAAGAAACTTCAGATCTGCGGATGCCGCAAGTTCGAAGGGAGGAAGGGTAAGTTTCTCGAGAACAAAGTTCAAATCCTAAGGAGGAGCAGGAGTCCGAACAGGGGGCCTCAGATGAAGGACCCCTCTGAGAAAAGTCTTAGACACCTCCAATTGGGCAAAGGTTTTATCAGAGAAAGGAACATGATATGCTGAAATAGCAGCCATGTGCACTTTCAAGGAGGAATGACTGAGACCCAGGTCGAAGAGATACCGTAGATATTCAAGCAGAACGGCCACTGAAAAGGAGAAAGGCTCCACGTTCCTAGAAGTGGCCCAAATTGAAAATCTCTTCCATTTCATGGCACAAGTGGACCTAGTGGAGGGTTTTCTAGCCTCCACCAGAATCTCGGCCACTTTTGGAGAGACACCAAAGCGAGATTGGGCTAGGTCTGCAGGAGCCATGCATGAAGTTGTCGGGACTTGAGGCCCGGGTGGACCTGGGTCCCCTGATCCTGGGTCAGCAATCCTCGAGATAAAGGAAGAGGAAGAGGAGGAACCTCTGAGTATTGTTGTAGAAGAGAGAACTAGATTTGCCTGGGCCAGAAAGGAGCGATCAGAATCATTCTCGCACCTTCTGTTGTCAGTTTCTGCAATACACGAGGGACCAGAGGAATTGGGGGGAAAAGCATAGACGAATCTGTCCTTCCAGTTTAGAGACAGAGCATCGCTCCAGAAAGTGCCTCGCTCTGGAGCGAGCAAGCAAAAGGTGGGAAGTTCTGCGTTCTGGGAAGAGGCGAACAGGTCTACCTGTGGAGTCCCCCAAAGCTGGAAGATGTTGTCTAGAACCTTTTGGTCCAACTCCCACTCGTGTGGCAGAGCAGAGAAGCAGCTTAGCTTGTCTGCCAGGGTATTGTTGACTCCTGGAACATGAATTGCTGTGAGGTGAAGGTTGTGAAGCGTTGCGCAGTCCCAAACCCTCATTGCTTCCCTGCACAGGGGGTAGGATCGAGTCCCTCCCTGCTTGTTGATGTACCACACCACGCACATGTGTCCGTCTGGACAGCTAGGTGACCGGGAAGAATGTATTGGTGAAGGGCTTGGAGAGCATATAGTACTGCTCGAAGCTCAAGCACACTGATGTGGAGAGCTAGCTCCAATCTGGACCATAAACCCTGGGTTCAGTGAGGACCCAGATGGGCTCCCCAACCTTCGCCTGATGCATCTGTGGTCAGAGTCTGGGGGAATGACAGAAGGGAACCCCCGAAACAGGTTCTATCGAACCATTCACCATTGCAAGTCTCTTGCCATTGGCAAGGAGATCAGAACCAGATGATCTAGGTCATCTACAAGCTGATCCCACTGGGAGCGGAGAGTCCACTAAGAGATCCTCATGTGGAGCCGAGCTCGGGGAACTGTGGGGATGGCGGCCGCCATGAGCCCCAAGAGATGGAGAACCGACCGCGCCGGAACCTTCCTGCGTTCTGATAGCAGGGAAATCTGTGACTGAAGAGAGGCCGCCCTGTCCAGAGGAAGGAAGGCCTTGCTCACCGTCGTATCGAGGATAGCCCCGATAAACTGTAGTCTCTGGGAGGGATCCAGATGAGACTTGGAATGGTTGATGGTAATACCCAGGCAAGTGAAAACCTGCTGGGTGAGGGAGAGAAATCGCAGGAGTTCCTCCCTGGACGAGGCCGCCAGGAGCCAGTCGTCCAGGTAAGGGAACACCTGTACTCCCATTGTACGCAGGTGGGCCGCTATCACAGCCAGGCATTTGGTAAATACTCGGGTGCCGAGGAAAGACCAAACGGGAGTGCCCGGAATTGGTAATGGTCCCCCTGGAAAGCAAACCGGAGGTACTTATGGCGCGGGATGAATGGGATGTGCAGATATGCGGCCCTGCATATCCAGCGTACACAAAGCCATTGACCCGGGCAAGGGCAGAAGGGTTTAGGAGAGCATCCTGAACCTTTGTATTCCATATAAAGGTTCAAGGAGCTGAGATCGAGAATGGGTCTGAGATCTCCTGCTTCTTTGGGACCAGGAAGAATGAGAATAGTAACCCGCCCCTTGAAGGTGAGGGGAACGGGTTCTATGGCCTGCTTTGGCAGAAGGGCAGATATTTCTTCCTGGACCAAAGGAAGATGGTCCTCGTATAGGACGACTTCAGAGGGGTGGCAGGGTGGTTTCTGTAGAAACTCTATGGAGTGCCACTCGCCATAATCTGAAGCACCATGAAATACAGGTTACTCACCTGTAACAGGAGTTCTAGGAATGGTATATGTTGTTCATCCACACTCATTGGCAGTATCCTTGCCGCTTTAAATCTTGCCGAAGGTCTTCAAGCTTGCTCCTCCCACCCACCCGGTGGTATAACTCGGCTCGCCCATGACGCCAGATCTGGCCCGGCTGGAAGCTCAGGTTGCGCCGAGCCGGAGGTCGTAGGTAGGATGAACAACATATACCATTCCTAGAACTCCTGTTACAGGTGAGTAACCTGTATTAGGACATGGATATGTTGTTCATCCACACTCATTGGCAGACTCCTAGCAGTTCTCCGGAGGAGGGAGGCAAGACGACACCCCATACTACTTACTTGGGAAGAGAGACTGAGAACCGAGGCCCCAAACAGCAGCATCCCGCGTGACTCAAGGTCGATGTGGTAGTGGGTAATGAAGGTGTTTGCTGACTCCAGGTAGCAGCCCTGCAGATTTCCTGGATAGGGACGCCCTGAAGCAGCCACCGATGCAGCAGTATGGCGGGTAGAATGAGCTCTTATCCTCTGGGAGGCTCCATGCCCGCCAACTTATAGCAGAGATCTATGCAGGAGGTTACCCACCTGCTTATCGTCCCGCTGGCTGCAGGTCTGCCAGATGCGGCTTCAGCGTAGGTGACAAACAGCTGGCTAACCTCTCCTCGACTCTTCAGCCGCAGCCCTTATAATAAGCGAGCCTTCTAGGGTCCAGAGTATGGAGCCTATATTCGGCCTCCGAGGTGTGATTGGGGTAGAACACCGCAGAGTCAACACCTGGTTAAGGTGAAACTCCCACACCACCTTCGGAAGGAATTTCGGTGAGGAGGACAACCTTGTCCCTGTGGAAGACCAGGTAAGGAGACTCGATGGAAAGCGCCTGGAGCTCTCCATCCTTCTGGCTGACGGATAGCCACCAAGAAGGCGGTCTTCCCGACAGGTGAGAGAGAGCACACTGTGCATAGGTTCAATGGCTTGCCCATGAGCTTTGCCAGTACCAGCAGTAGATCCCACGGAGTGGGGGGTTCCGCGACTGAGGAAATGTGATCAAGGCCTTTGAAAAGCGCCAGACCACCTTCTCCTGCGCTATCGACTGCTTCCCGGCCCGCGCCTGCAAGCAGAGATGGCTGCCAGGTGCACCCTTAGGGTCCGCCGACCTAAGCCCTTGACTAGAAAGGGACCATAAATAGTCCAAGATGCTTGCCAAGGAACAGGAGGAAGGGTCCAAGCCTTGCTTCTGACACCAAATGGAAAACCTTTTCCATTTGAAGGCATAGCATTTTCTGGTCGACTCACGGGACGCCCCAACTACATTGAGGACCTCGCCGAAAGACCCAAGGCCTGGAACTCTAGCCGCCAGGAACCAGGCCAGGTGCAGGGATTGAAGGTCCGGATGGAACACCTTCCCTGATTGACTGAGAGCAGGTCCGGCGAGCTGAAGCTGCCGGAGTCCTGGAGCGGAGACTGAGGAGATCTGGGTACCAGAACTGGAGAGGCCAGTCTGGGGCTATCAGAATCACCTGCGCCTTGTCCCTCCTCGCCTTGAGAAGCACCTTGTGGATCAAGGGAAATGGGGAAAAGCGAAAAGAGGCCCGGGGTCCATTGCCTCGAGAAGGCATCCCTGCAGCGAGCCCTGCTGAGGGGGCGGGCATGGAACAGACTCAGCTTCGCTGCTTCCATGGAGGCAAACAGGTCCACCTGAGGTGTGCCCCAAAGGGAGAACAGATGCTGTACTACCTCGGCAGGAGAGACCACTGTGGGATGCAGCCCCTATCCGCCCAGGGCATCGGCCAGGGTGTTGGAGGCCCTGCCACGTGAATGGCTAGGAGATCCGCCCAGGCTGCGCGCACGAATGGACCAAATGCGGAGAGCTTGCATAGAAGCCGGAGCGGCCCGCTCTGGGCGGTTCAGATAGTACATGGTCGTGGTTTGTCCGCCTGACTCGGACCACTTGACCCCGGAGGAACGGAGCAAAGGCGGTGAGAGCTAGGCGGACCGCCGAGCTCCAGCAGGTTGATGTGGCATCGGGACCTGCTGGGACCAGAGGCCATGAGCCCGTGTGTTCCCCAGATGGGCACCCAACCCATCAGAGAGGCATCGGTCGATAGAGAGACCGCTGCTCAGGCGGATGAACGATGCCCTCCTGCAAATGATCTGGAACGGTCCAACACTGAGAGCGCCCACATCCCTGTGTCACCGGCTACAAGCTGGTCCAAGGGATCGCAGTTGCCAGATCACTGGCTGGCCAGTCCACTGAAGGGGACGCGATGTTCCAGCGGGCCCAACGGACTACGCTTGGTGCAGGGCCATGAGACCCAGGAGGCGCAGGAAGTCCCGGCAGGGTGCAATTGCCCAACCAGAAATGATCGGGCAAAGGAGGAAAGAACCTCGCCCTGTCCGCCGGGAGCCAAGGCCTGGCTCAAGAGAGCTCGAGCTGCGCCCGATGAATAGAATCACCTGCTTCGCTCGAGTTTACTTGGCCTGATAAGGAGGCCCAGTTGAGAGCAGACCTGAGGGCCAGATCTCTGACCACCCGCCTCCCTCCTGGAGGGAGCTGCTATCAGCCAGTCGCCCAGGTAAGGGTACACCGGACCCCTCGGGCGCTCAGTAGGAATGCTGTCACCACTGCCATGCATCGGTGGAAGACCCTGGGAGCTGGAGACAGCCGGGCGGGCATGGCTTGAACTGAAGAGGGATCCTCCGCCGGAAGCGAAGGAATCTCTGTGAGACGGACGGATAGGGACGGAAAAACGCGGCCCTGCAAGTCCAGAGAGCAGAACCACACGCGCTCCCAAGGATGGTATTATCTGAGCCAGAGTGACCATCCTGAAGGTTCGAGACCTTAGGGAACTTGTTTAGGTCGTAGGTTTCGAGAATGGGGCGCCAGCCCTCGTCCGCTTGAACCAGGAAGTACCTGGACACAAACCCTGGGTCTGAAGGAGGGTCCACCACCTTCTTACCACCTCCTTCTGAGTGAGGAGCTGTGTCGGCTCGACGAGCCGCCAGTGAGGCTGGGGATCCCGGCTTCCCGAGGCGACGGCCTGAAGGGTGGTGCCTGCTCAATTCCAGAGGCAGGCCTCTCTCACCACCTCCAAGACCCACCTGTCCGTGGTAACAGCGACCAGGCGGAACGGAAGTGCCGGAGCTCGCCCCCACGGGGACCCAGGGTAAGGTGACGGGATGGGGTGACACCCCTCAGCCCGGCCACTGGGCAGGCTTGGAGGAGGGACCGCCGAGGGACCTCCTGGGCCTTTTCCTCCCTGCCTCCTGTTAGAGGAAGCCGGCGTTTGGGTTTGGGATGCCAAGGCCGAGCCTGCTGGCCCTGACGTTGCTGGGCCGGGCGCCCGGGGGCACAGAAGGACGAAAGGGTTTAGGCTGTGGTTTGCGGCCTTTGTCCTTCTGAGCGGAAGAGACCGAGTCCAAGGTGGCATTGGACTTCTCGATCCTCTGCAGGTGACCTTCCACCCCAGGGCCGAAGAGGTCAGTCCCCAAAAAGGGAACATCCGCCAACTTGTGCTGGGTATCCGAAGCAAAGGTGGATATCCTCAGCCAAGCCCGCCGACGCATAGCCACTGCGGCGCCACCGATCTGGCACATGAGTCCCTATATCCAAAGCAGTCTGGAGCTGCTGTTTGGCCACTGTCCTGCCCTGGTCCCGCACCTGCTTAACCGTAGTCTGCAGATCGGCGGAAGATGAGGGATGACTCATCCAGGGAGCCCAACAGGGCTGAGAAAAATGTGCCATGAGGATCACGAACTGGCCTGATCGGAGGCCGAGAGAGGACGGCAGACTTTTCGTCCGACATAGTCCAATTTCTTGGACCCTTGTCAGGAGGTTTGTCCACATCCCTGGCAGCTAAGCCGGCACCGGAAAACGCTGTCGGTAACCAACCCCTCAGCAGAGGGGTGTTCCAAAACTGACAAGGAACCGGAGGGGACAGATACTTCCTGGCCATCCTGGTCAAGGCGCAGGGCAGGAAGCAGGGCGCTGCCAAAGTTCCAGTGCCGGACCCACTATGGCCTCGCCACCGGAAAGGCCTCCGTCGAGAACCTCGGTCCAGAATCTCCGTAGGGATACCTGGCCTGCTTGGAACGGGTTCGAGCCCATCCCGTAGACTCCGAGATGAGTCAAGCAAGTCCTAGGAAGGACGACGGCTATCGCCCATTGACTGACCTCCTGAAGACTCCAAGTCCAGTCGCTTGGAGAAGAAGGAGGAATCATCTTCGACTCGGAAGAGTCCTCAAGAGCTGCCTCTGCCTGAGCCACCTTCACCTGCCGAGGTCGGTCGTGGAGTGAGGGTAACTGACAGCCGATGGGTAAAACCTCAGCCGATCGAGAATCTTGGTCGGAGCCCCAATTGGTGGCTGTGGAGGCGGAGGTTCCACCGAATCGGTGGAGCAGTTGGTTTTGGCCGAACAACCGCCTGTATAGGCCTCGGACAAGTCGAGGGGTTGTGTCGCTGCCCGTGACAGGCCTTAATGGTCGGGAAGGCGCCGGAGTCGGCTTATTCTCGCCAGGAGGAGTTGTTGTAAACATAAGGTCTCGCATCGTCGACGCATTCTACGCCGGGCCTCCTCATCCGAGGAGGAGACGAGGACGAGCGGCGACGCCGCTTACCGCGGTGCCGAGACCGAGACCGCCTATGACGGTGGGAACGGCTGGACCGCGAAGAGGTCCGAGACCGAGAGTCCCGGAATTTCCAGGGTCGGTGCGGGGAGGTGTCGGCCGGAACCGGCACTCCCTTCGGCTCGGAAGGTCCATCCGAGGGCTCCGGAACCGGAGGCACAGGCGAGCCCACGGGATCCTCAACTCCTCCCGGGGGAACCGGGAGAGGGAATTCGCGCTAAAGGTGACAGCTCATTCAATGGGTCGAGAAAATCTCGACTTATCGGGTGGAGTCTCGTCAACTGACCTGACGGGATACCGTGAGGCCAGTGGCCGGGCCGAGCGGTCGACCGCCGACGGCTCGACGGCCCGGGAGAGGGACCTTTCCCGCCTCCCAGAGCGCCGATGAGGGATTCTACCCTGTCCCTCTTTTTGACCGAGAATAAGGTCCAGCAGACGAGGCCCTTCTCCTTTAGTGGAGAGGGACAGACAAAGCTCCTAAAAGAAGCCGTAGGAAGAACCCAGAGAGCGGGATAAATGCCGCCGCCGAGGAAGATATGCCCGCTACGCTTCTTCGAGGGGCTTACCATCCGCCGAGCTGATCCGCCGAAGCCTGCCGCCGCGGACACCGCCAACCGGCCTCCTTGACTTCACCGAGGGAAACGCTCGGGACGCCCAGCTGCAATCGGGCAGCACGGCTTCGAGGACGAGGTCGAGAAAGATGAGCACAGGTCGCAAGCCCGCGGGTCGTGCTCAAGGCCCAAGCAGTATACACACGCGGAGTGAGGATCCGTCCGAGACATCTTCTGACCCGCATGGGCATCTCCGAACCGGGAGTCGACGGTCCATCGCAGTCATGAGGGATAGAAGACAGAAGTCTTTTGCAAAATTTTATTTTAAACCGCAAACGGAGAAATAGGAACCAGTCGCAAACGCAGAGCGTTAAGGAGGGAACCTGAGCATGCAAGCGGTAAGGAAGATCTGGCGTCATGGGGCGGAGCCGAGAGTTATACCACCCGGGTGGGTGGGAGGAGCAAGCTTGAAGACCTTCCGGCAAGATTTAAAGCGGCAAGGATACTGCCAATGAGTGTGGATGAACAACATATCCATGTCCCTAGAATCCGTTGTTATCCTCTCCCAACCCGGAAGGTGGAGGGAGAACCTCCCTCCTACCGGTTCCTCCGGTGTGTCTGGAGGTGGTGGAGAGGGAGGAGCCAGGTGGTGTGGGCAGTGCCGCAGCTGGGGCACCCGCTGCTTTTTGGTGGTGGGGCCTGGCAGCGCGGGGCCCGGCGCTTAGTGGCCCGCCTTCCTTGGGGTTTCGCCAGGTCGACTGTGTTCGCGGTAAGGATGGCGCTGTGGGGATGGGGATGGTACATGGAATCCACGGATTTCAGAGCCGTCCCCTTCTCCTGCAAGTCGGTGATGATGTCCTTGACATCACCGCCAAAAAGCACTGAACCCCTGAAAGGTGCTTCCTGGATTGTTGACTGCACCTCTGGGACCAAACCTGACACGCGGAGCCAGGCATGACGCCGAAGACTTACGGCGACAGCGGAGCTCGGCCCGGCAGTGTCCACTGCATCGTATGTCGTCCGCAGGATGTGACGACTGGCCGAACGAGCAGAACGGACTAAGTCAGCTAACTCCTGCTTGACTTGGGAGTCAGGTAAGGAGTCAATCTTGGATTCCGCCTGGGTAAGGATGGCCTTCTGGTAATCCCCCATACGAGCTATATAATTCAGGGCCCGAATTCCCAGTGTGGAAGAGACGTATATTTTTCTTCCATACTGGTCCAGGAGGCGAGATTCCTTATCTGGAGGAGATTAGCTTAGACGTTTGGGATGTGCTGACCGGCCGTGAGCAGCACTAATCACGACCGAGTCTGCATGAGGGTGAGAATCCAAAAAGTCTACACCCTCTGGAGCCTGGTATAGCCTGTTGGACTTCCTAGGAAGCGGGGCTAAAGCTGACGGTTGTTTCCAAATAGTGGAAACAAGGTGGGCGTGAGGCTCGATCCAGGGTAGCACTAAAGTAGGAGCCGTCAGGGGCAGGTCCAGATGTTCGGTGAGTTTGACCCACTGAGGATCTGGTTCCAAAGAGCGCCACTGATGTACTTCCTGGATCTTCCTGAGCAACTCCGTGAAGGAAAGGTCCTCCGGAGGAGACTTCGGAGGGGTCCTCGGCCGGGGCTTGGATGGAGAGCGAGGCTCGTTGTCTCTCTCGGAGCATCTGTCGGAGGAATCCGAGAGCGAAGAAGAAGAATCAGAAGCAGAATAATACTCCCTGACACGTCTAGGGGGAGGAACGGGTTCCTTAGGGGGAATCCCTGGACGCGTGTCCTGCCCCTCTCGGGATCCAGAGAGAAGGGCTTTGGGGTCCGGAGGCGGTGAGAGAGTGTGCCGTCTCGGGCGTACGGGGGCGGCACCATCGCCGTAAGGCGGCTCTCTACTTCCTTGGTGAGCTGAACCTTGGCCTCAGCCCACCAGGAAGCCAGAGTCTCCTGCAGATCCACCAGCGGCCGAGGGGGCGGTGGAGGAGGAGGGGGATAAGTATACGGATTGTATCCGTAAGGCGAGTATCCAAAACCCGGCTGCAGGAAAACCGGTGCCGAGTATTGAGGCGTCGGCAGAACCGGGCCGGGTACTGTGGCGCTGGATACCGCGGACCCGGGTATGATGGTGTTCGATAAGACGGCGGGTACCCGGCGCCAGAGGAGTTGTTGGAGCAGACGGTTCAGCAGGGCCCCATGGGCGGTCAACATTGAGAGGCGGGGTTAGCCCAACGGAAGGGGAATATCCGCTGGCGCCGCGGGACCGGCATCGCACCGCGGCCCAGGGGCCGCGCCAGATCCAGTTCCCTAGGAGGAGGGTCTGACGGGTGGAATATCCCCGCATCGCCTGGGACGGTGGGGAAAAGTCCCGTGGTCAGGCTGGGGTGACTCAGGCTCCTGGACGGCAGCGAAGGCTGTGGGGAACCGGTACGACGGGGTGTGGAGGTCCGTCTGAATTCTGCCGCCGCGCCGTCTGGGGACCATGCGTGCTTAGGGGCTGGTTCCCCGGGCGGGCGGCGGAGGAGCCGGCGTCCGACATACGGGGTCCCTTGCCAGAGGCGGGCCGAGGGAGGGTAGTGGCCCGGTCCGAGGGGGACGAGGTCATGCGCCACCCCGAAGGGTCGGGCGTCTTATCAGCCTTCTTCCGGTGGACGTCGGAGGAGCCGACGTCCAACTTATGGGAGTTGCCCGCACCAGTAGGCCGCAAGCCTGTGGCGGTACTGGGGGCGGAGGCTTCCTTTTGCCCAGAGGCGCCCGCAAGGCCCGAGTGCGAGCCCGACAGGCGGGCGGCGCCTCCAAAACCTTGAGGCTGCTGTCGGACGGTCCCGGAGGAGATATTTGGTCGCGACTCGTCCGGAGTCGCGAAGTAGGAGAGCCTTCTCCGTGCCTTCTTTGTCCCGCTTTTACGATGTCCTTCTGGAGAAGTCGACGCCGCCTGAGCTTCTTCAATTCTTTTTCCATTGAAGAAATTTTTTTCTTTAGAAGATGGGCTTCCAGGAACTGCTGGCGTCGTCTGCGGGTAGCCGCGTTGAAGTGCAGGCACTGCGGGCACTTGTCGACTGGGTGGTCGGGGCTTAAGCAAAAAGGCAGAGAGAATGGCCATCCTTGTGTGGCAGTTACGCCGTGACGAGTCGCACTTGTTTTGGAAGGTGTAGGGACGACATACACTGACGCTGACCTGACGGACGAGAAGAAAAATACTCGAACACTTCGTAAACTGACGATAGAACAGGGCTTACTAAGCACGAACTTTACCGCGAGGCGCTGCACGAGCTAACGGCGGGAAAGAACTGGAAGGCGGGTGTCCGGGACCGCCTCCTTTATACTGACGTCGCATGACACCGGTCACCTGATGTAGGGGCGGTCCCTCGCCAGGGACTGCTAGCTAGAAATTTTTCCGTGGGGTCCTGCCGCCGGCTGGCATCAGTCCTATATGTAATTACCTACTGCAAGAGCCCTCTCGAAGCAAGATCTCTGTTTACCACCACCTTCTGTTCCCTATCCATTAACCAATTTCTTACCCAGTTTACCACCTTAGGACCCACCCATAAACTTTCCAGTTTCCCTCACAAGTCTCTGATGTGGTATTGTGTTGCATCACTTACTAAAATCTAAGTAGGCCCCATTCGCTGCCCCACTCTGGTCTATTTATCTGGTCACCGAGACAAACAAAATTTATCAGATTTGTCTGACATGACCCCCCCCCCAAAAATCAGTGAATCGATGCTGCCTCGAGTCCTATAACCCACGGATTCAAGATACTCCACAATCTTTTCCTTTACTAGCGACTCTTAACTTTCCCACCACTTGTGTCAGACTGACTGGCCTATAGCTGTCAGCATCCTCCCTGCTACCACTAAAATGCAGGACTACAAATCCGCTCCTTCTGTCCTCTGGAACCACTTCTGTTTCCAGTGAGTGGTTAAAGAGGGTTGGCAGAGGTGCAGCCAGTACCTCCCTGAGCTTCCTTGATACCCTTGAAAGTACCACGTGTGGCCCCATAGCTTTGTTCATCTTCAGATCTGTAAGTCCCCTCTGGACTCTCTTCTCTGTAAATGAACTTGTGTCTACCTCTCCCTCCCCCCCAAGTACTCCTGCTGTTTTGATGTGGCCCAACACCTTCTCCTTCGTCTGTGAAGACTAAACAAAAGTATTTGTTCAGGATATCTGCTTTTTCCTGATTCCCTCTGCACAGTCCCCCCTGCCCTTCTTAACCTCACGATCCTTCCCGTTGTCTTCCCTCATCACTTTCATTGCTTCCCTCTGCTTCTCTTGATACACTTCTCTATCCTCTTCCCTCTGCACCTCTTCATACCTCCTGAATGCTACCCTTTTAGCCTTTCCAATATTCTGTACAAATTGGTCCAAAAGTTGGGGTTTTGCAAAATATTGAAAATAAAAAAATGATAAATTTAACTTGAAACACTACAAATGGCCATTTCCGTTGTTTCTAGAAAATTGTAGGCCCTAGTACTCTGTAACAGAGTTTTACCAGCTTTAGCAGACAGACTACCATGGTAAAGGTCTCATTGGGGGGGGCATTTCCCAGTTTGTACCAGCTGAGTAAGCAATAAGACACGATGGGGTGTGCATTAGAACTGTCTAATGCACATCCCTGAAGTGTCTTCATGCACTTATAAAATGGTCCTCTATATTTTACATAAGTAAAAATCTTAATTTTTATGTTCACATAGAAGAAAATTACAATCTTTAATGTAATCGCTTGTAAGATAGTTCCTCCGCCTGCTGTATATTGCTGTATTTTTTTTTTTTGCCCTTAGGACTTCTGTCCTACTGCAGCCACCATAGCTGTAATTTCTCATAGTCTCAAAGTTGTTGCCGCAGACCTCTGAACTGAGCATCAATTTTTTTTTTGTTATTGTGCCATACTGTATATTTATACAGGTTTCATAAATCATAGTGCCTCCCTAAACTGATTGCCATATCTCTACCACTTAAACCCCCCACACACACATATACCTAGCAGCCTGGCAGAACTGGTCAGAATGGGGAGCGTACTGGTCGACTGCCCACCTCCCTTGCATACTCAGCCCTCAGTGTATGTTGGGGCTGGCTGCAAGTGACAGCAGTTTAAATTTTTTAGAGCTGTTTTTTTCATGACCAAGGAGAACTTCAGGACTGAGAGACTGGCTAACCGTAGTGGAAGACTGCAGGTACTTTAAAAGTTTCAGGTGACGGTATTCAATGATGTGTGGGCAGGCTGGCCAGCAAGGCAGATAGATGGCAGTGGTAGGCGGGCAGGAGAGAGAGGTCCAGTATTGGAAAACAGCATTTTCAGTAAAACAACAAAGGATGGTGCGTAACTTCTGCAATGTTTGCAAATGAGCAAGATCCTGAAATCTCGAGACAGACAGTGACGGTGGGGTGGGGTGGGGGCAGGCAGACAGGTATGCTAGAACAGAGATAAGGAATAAGGATTAAAAAAAATGATTGTTATCATTAGAGAAACTGTGAGGGCACAACTAACTTATGGCACCTTGTCTTTGTATTCTGGCTTTTTGTGTGAGAGGGGACAGGCAGGTTAAAAAAAGTGATAGCTGCTAAAATTCCAGAGGAAAAATAAAAATTCTAAATTGTGCTCATTTATGTATGTGTTGCATCCAGGTTACCAGCACTTGTTTTCAGCCGTGCATTAGACATTTCTAATGCACAGCTAATGACCAATCAGAATGCTGAATTTTTCCCTTCCCATTTTATAAACTGTTTTAACGTAGCCATAATGTTAGAATGAGGAGAACTGTAACAAAGTAGGTAAAGTATCTAGCCTACAGTGAAAAGGTGTATTATCAGTGCTTTACATGGAACTAGCACTTTATTTTTGCCAGTAGGGATACTGTCAGGTTGCCACATGGTGACTTGAGTTTATTTTTTTTCTAAGTTCCGAATTGTGCGAGTATTTGTCTGCAATTAAGTCCCAAGTCCCCAAATAGTAGAAAAAAAATTCTGCAACTTGGGGACTAAGCCTGCTTCACCACACACCTAGAATGTTTTGCTGAGATTTCCATTTAGCCAATAAGATTTTTTATTGGTGGCCAAAGTGGCTACCCGACAAAAACCTTCACCACTGTGTTTTATTTTATACTTCAAGAGTCAGTGTGGGTAGGTAGGGTAAGTGATTTTGAGTGTTTTGGTGGCAGGTTTTCAACTGTTGGTAGGCAGTGTGGTGAAACCAGCTGGGTAGACTCCCGTACTGTAATCTCTGTTGGCTGAATGATTACTGCCTGTGAAGCAGGTGTCTGATTGGGTGAGAAGCAGAAAGGAGAAAGACTCACTATGGTAATACAGCAATATATGCAGTACGAACAGACTGGTGTCTGGCAAAGTCTCATAAAGAAAGCAGCAGAGCCTCTGAAACAACTGGAACCCATTTGAGGAATATGGCATCTGGAAAAGGCGAACCTAAGGAGGGAGACAGCAGGGGATGAGGAGAAAACACACAAGAGAGAGTCAGCAGCAAAAGGGACAGGCTGGAGAAACAGACCAGCTGTATGCTTTCCAGGGGCAATGGCAGATGAGCTCACACCACAGCTTAAGGGGCTACTGCGAGGGGAGGAAGAAACACCAGGGTCATCCTGCACTTAGGCAACAATGACCTGGCAAGGGAACAGTATAGATGAGGTGAAGAAGTTACAAGTAGTAAGTAGATGGTTAAGGACTGGGGCAGGCATAACAGTCTTCTCAGAATTTTTACCAGTACTGCAGCAAGTATGATCAGGCAGGAATGAATCGAGGATTATAATGTCCGGTTTAAGGGTGTGGTGTATGTAGAATGGATCTAACTGTGCAGGAGGGCAGTGAACTTTCTGGTTGGAATGGAACCTTTTCACCAAGGATGGGTTGCATCTCAATCAGGAGGTACACATGCCAGAAGCTAGGGATCATGGCATCAGCTTTTTTTTTTTTTTTTTTAAGATAGGGGAAGGAGATTATGGAGCGGTGGTAGGGAGACATCAGCCCCTGAGGTGTTCTTTAGACAACTCGCACCTGATGGGTCTCCTCCAATGCAGGATAGTGTAGGGAGCAGCACACTGTGTAATGGCCAAAATTATGCAACTCAGAACATGCCAAAACTACACTAAAAATGTAGAAAAACACAAAGGAAGAGGAGGGTTATGTATACTAGCACTAGGCGTATTTGTAATTAGACTGATGAGCCTCAGATGACGGCAATGTCTGCAGGCAATGACATTATAGCTCTTATAGAGACATGGGCCTTCCAAGATCACTGCTGGGACCAGAACATACCAGGTTACTCAATGCTTAAGACAGATAAAAGATGGTACCAAAAGATGGTACTGAGGGGGTAGGAGTGGCTATTTATGTAAGAGTCCTAGAGAAAAAAATCAAGAGTCACGCCGCTGCAACTTTCTGATGATCGGGGTGCCCAGTATACAGTAGGTGTCGATATACATCACAAAAGCAAAACGAGAAAAGGGATGAAGAACTGGGCCAGGAGATGCTGAGAGCAGCCGAACACTACAGAGCAGTTATTATGGGTGACTTCAGTTTTCCACACACTGGTGAATGGACATGGCAACTAACCACAGTAGCAAGACAACCAGTACAGTAGTGCTTAACTTTAGGTAGGTAGATGGACAATAAAATGAAAATCATACTAGATGTGCACTGCAGAGGCCTGCAGGAAGTTCAGGGTAAATAATAAATGATAGAAAATAAGGAATGGGATATTTGAAGCCAATATGTGTGTGTGTGTGTGTGTGTGTGCACACAGAGTATTTTAGGAAAGGCCAAAAGCACAGGAGGTCACAGTACTGGAGAAAAAGGCAGCTTAAGATAAGCAGAAAAGCATTTATAAAGTGTAAGGGAGAGCAGACAGATGCTAACAGGGGCATATGTAAGGAGAAGGTGGTGATCAGCAAAGTACTGTAATCAGAAGGCCAAAATCAGTCATGGACCAGGGGATGTGGAAAAAGAAAACTCCAGAAGGCATTGAGAGGCTGGTGAGGGATAAAATGCACATACAAGAGGACATGGAGAATGTCACTATGGAAAATGAATACTTCAGCTCTGTGTTCATGGTGCGGAAGCCAGAGCTACTTCCCAAATGCAGCAACAGGTGCCTAGGAAAGGAGGCGAGCAGACATGGCATTGGAATAATCACAGCTGATACATTAGTTAGGGATTAAAGGAACCTAAAGTGACCAAATCACCAAGTCCAGATGACATATGCCCAAAGATACTGAGGGAGCTACTGGGTCACAAGCAGCATAAGTATTAGACCTTTTCAATAAAATGCTCAGTTCTGGAGTGGTATGTTGGGACTGGAAGACTGCATGTGATACCCATTTTTAAGAGTGGGGACAGGAGCAACCTGGGAAACTACTGGCCTGTGAGTCTGATGGAAATCAATATTCAAAGAAAGCAGAATTCCTAGATGACCAAAATCTTACAGACCCAAACCAACAAGGGTTCACAATGGGTCAGTCATGCCAAACTAACATAATTAACTATCTGATACAGTAACACAAACGGTGGATAAAGCCCAGATAGCAGAAATATTTTACCTGCATTTTAGTAAAGTCTTCAATGCAGTCCTACACAGAAGGCTCACATAAACAGAACAGACAGGGCTTGGGAGAAGATTACAAACTGGATAGGCAGCTAGCTGGTTTAGGAGTAGAACTGAAAGGGTAGCCCAAGATGGCAGACCCTCAGATATGACAAACCTCATTAGCGGTGCCCCAGAGGGCACTTAGTTCGTATTGTTTTTTTAATCTGCCTTTTCTCTCTGGCCAATCCACATCACCTTGTCCTTCCCCCACTAGTGACCCCCAAGCCCCATCTGCCACTAACCATACAGCAGATGTCTACTTTCCATGGTTCTCCCTCCATGGCATTGCTCTTCCGGGTGGGGTTGGGGGGTGTCTATCCTTGTCGCAATGACTTGCAGAGCATTCAGGCAGGCGGTGGGCTCTAAGGGTGGGATCCGAGTGTGCTAGGTTGAGCTATCACCAAAAAGGGGCCCCAGTTGTCTTCTCTCATTTCCTCCTACATCCCACAAGGCATGGATGATAGCCATCTGTTGGCTTGTCGCACAGGCAGCATGCCTCCATGGTAGACCAAACCACCAGCCTATCCACAGGTGTCACACACCTGCCACCCCTCCCAAGCCAAGGTGCACTGCGGAGCGGCAGCCACCCTGACTCAAACTACCTCCTGATGTGGATCCCAGAGTATGTTCCTGACGACCCTGTTTTGCTTAACATGTCTATCAGCGATATATTTTTATTTAAAAGTTGGATAAATTACAGGATAAGTTCTATGAGAAACAAGTCTCGTTTACAGAACGTCCAAAGTCATAAAAATAAGACAACAAAGACAAATGTACACAAATCAGCTAATAACAATTATAAACAGGTTGTTCCTGCAGCAGCAATTTTTTTCAAATCATGTTTAAAAATACCAAGAATGGGCAGATTTCTAAGCGGAGGGGACAAATTATTCCAAGAAAGAGAGTCTCCATATGAAAAACAATCTTTGCCATAGTGTGCGTAAAATGTAGGTAAGGAAAACCACACTGGGTCACATCTGAGACTGTATTTATAAACAGGAAACATTAACCTTTCAGATGAGTAAGTTGGGGTCTGGTTATTTGCTGTTTTATAAATAAGGGACAGCTGGTGAAAAGTACACCTGGAGGAAGGTGACAATCAATTTATTGATGCAATAAAGTGCAATGATGCTCATCCCATTTTGATTTTAAAATAAAACAGAATAACTTACAGTATAATAAATGGTATTTAAAGGAAGATAATGAGAGGATAGGGGTGTGATGATAAAACAGAATCGCTGTAATTCAAGATGAGGAGGAGGAGAATGGCTTGCCCACTAATATGTTTGCGATCCGAGCTTGACAAGAAATGTCTGGCACATTTTAAACACCCCAAACACTGACAGAGTTTTGAAACTGTTTTGTCAATGTGTTTTAAAGATCAAAGGAGAATCAAAAATAAGACAGATATATTTAAATTCATTCACAAGCTCCAGTGGGTGGGTGTTAAGCAAATTGAGAAGGGGGAGTTTACCAATGACAGATAATGTTAGGACCCCAGCAGCATTGCTTGAGTCTTCTTACTATTTAGGAGTAGTAGATTATCAGAGAATCATTTCACAACTTTGTCAAAGTCACCCTGAAGAGTTGAAGCAAGGGAAGATGGAGATCTGGGGGCACAGAAAAGTACCATGTTATCAGCATAAAGTCTGACTGAGTGAAGATCCATGACAGAAAGAAGTGGGTCTACAAAGAGACTGAATAAGATAGGACCAAGTATAGACCCCTGTGGGAACCCAGTGGAAATAGACCGAAGATAGGAAAGACATCCACTCCAGGAAACAGACCGAGCTCTCCCGTACAGACAGGATGAAACCCAGTTAGTAACATTTGAGGTAGCTGGCCTACTGGCGCTGAGAGCTGAGGGGCTGGTGGATTACCTCACGCCGTGCTGGTGACCTGGGTTTGGGAAGTGGGAACGACTGCAGGTCGCCGGCTTGGGAGGGGGGGGTTGAAGCAGGATTGAGCCACGGCTCTCCCTGCCAGTGGTACATGCCCACTCCCATCGGGTGGAGGTCCAGTGGGACGTGTAGGTGGCAGGAGCAGCAACACAAGTCTGGGGTGGGGCAGAAGGGGACACTGGATTCTGGCATGGGCGTGCGCCTCAACGTGCACGCACGAGTATGCTGTGGCCCCGAGAGGGATAAAACACGGAAAAGGTAAAAAAAAATCTGAGGAAAAGCCTTAGGAAGATAAACAAGTTAGACGCAAGGAGTGATTGATCATGACAAAAGTTTAACACATCAATTAAAACAGAACCCACAAAGAACCCTTTGTCCAGAGCCCTAGAGACAGGCTGTTTGAGTAGAAAAACTGGGCCTAAAACCTGACTGAAAATTAGAAACAACCTGATAATTAGCCAAACATTCAGTAATCCGAGATAAAATGATTTGCTCCATGAATTTAGAAATCATGGGAAGCAAAGAAATTGGGCAGTAATTTTCTGCCAAAGTTTAATTCTTACATTCTTGTTATGGATTAGTATAAAAACTTGTTTTCACGTGTTTTAACTTTGGTGTTAAAGGTGTTCTCCTGAGGAAGCCTGTAGCATAGGCAAAACGTATGATTTACAGCTGTTTAAAATCTGAATTAACAAAAGGAACAAAGTATTGCACATCATCTGCTGTTTGGTGATTTGATCCCCCCTCCAAAGAGAACAGTATCGTATGCATAGCGGTGGCAGCATAGAGGAAGTTTACTACTTCCTTCATGGAACCTCTGGGCTTTGCCAGCCCAGACACTTTTACATATTAAAGTGTTATCCCTGCCTTCGTGCAAAAGGATAACTAATGAAAATTTCCAGGCTGAAGAAAAAGTTTGAGCGCTGAGAGATAAATTAAACATGAAGGTTAAGGGAGGGGTCAGAATATCAGCCATGCATTTAAGTTAAAAATGATCTAAGTTATTGATTCCCTTGGCAGTGTCCTCTCTTAGGGAGGATATTAATTTAAATACTTCATCAGTTTTAATAAATAAACTTTAGGTCTTAAGAGAGAAAACATTGCAAGGGGATTGTGAAGTAAGCCAACAGAGGATACATCAGTCTTATTTAACAACATTGGAGCCTCAGAAAAAATGAGTTAAACATAACACAAACACCCTCCTTAGAGTAAGCTGAAGAACCACCATGGGATACAAGTGTAGTGGAAGACTCTGAAGGGACCCTTCCAAACAGAGTCTAGCATGCACCAACATTTATTGGAATTATTTCTAGGATTAGCTAAATTTGTTCTGAAAAAAGAGGATTTCGATTTCCTGATGATTGAAACCCAATAATTTTGGAATTTCTGCAAAAAAATGCCATTAATCTGGAGCATTCAATTCTTTTAGCTTTTGGTATAATTTATCAGAGTCTTTAATTGGGTAAGAATAGAAGGAGTAACTCAATGAGCACGTTTGGATTTAACCTCCCCCCCCCCCCAAGAAAGGGGGCTTGTTGGTCGGAAAGCAAATTAAAACTGCTTGAAGAAATAATCCAAGGTGGCATCCACATTTGAAAAAGAAAACAGCTCCCCCAAGGAAGGGTCTTAATGGCAAGTATAATCTGTTCACAAGTGACACAAAACTGTGTTGTAAGGTAGACACAGAAGAGGGAATGGAAAGCATGAAGAAGGATGCAGAAAGGCTTGAATAATGGTCAGACATCTGGCAACTAAAATACACTGCTACATACAAGGTAATACAAACATGCAGCAAAAAACCACAATGGACTACATCACTGATGGGGAAAAGGAGGAAGCCACTAAAGAGGGAGACTTAGGGGCCAGCCATATAGCCAGTGTGAAAAAGTCTTGCAAGAAGGAAAAGGGCATGCTGGGGTGTATTAGAAGGGGGTTCTAAACTTGTCGCGAGACAGTTACGTCACTGCACTGGTCACTGGTCTAGCCACATCTGGAGTACCGTGTACAGTTCTGGATCCCCTGGATGCAAAAAAGTGCAAAGTCATGCACTTGGTGAGCAGAGATCCAAGGAAGTAGTACAAGATGGGGGGAGGTACTGGCGGCCACCAAACAGGAAGGGGACCTGGGGGTACTCATATTGGATGACCTAAAGGCGAACAATGTGAGAAGGCTGTGGAAAAAGCCAGTGGGATGCTGGGGTACACATAGGGAGAGGTATCACCAGCAGAAATAAGGTGGTGGTTATGCCTCTGTACAGATCAGTGGTAAGACCTCAGCTAGAGTACTGTGTCCAGTTCTGGAGACCGCATCTCTGGAAGGACACAGACAGAGTGGAGTCAGTCCAGAGGAGGGCTACAAAGATGGCGCAGAGTCTGCAGGAAAAGTCCTATAAGGAGAGGCTAGGAGAACTCAATATGTATTGCCCGGAGGAGAGGATTTTTTTTTTTGGGGGGGGGGAGGAGACACATGATAGAAACATTCAAGTACCTCTGGGGTATAAACAAGGCAGAAGAGGGTAGCATCTTTCAAAAAAGAAGATGAGCAAGAAGTAAAAATTACTCACCATAGTAATCTTGTTTCTTCAAAGGGATCACTCATTATGATTAAACTGATGCAGTTAGCCTCCTGTGTTGGACAGCCCAGAGAGATGGAATTATATGCAAATGATGGAACTCTCAATTGGCTCATGCCAATTTTAAACTGCTGCCCTAGCAACTGCTGCACTCTGAGTGCTTCAGATTCTTACGTAGCCTAACTGGGTATAAGACCCACTAGCTAGAATAAAATATTTCTATAAAATAATTTTTTGTCCTCTCAGGTCAAAAAAACATCCCAAGAAGTAAACCTAAAAAACTGGAGACCACAAGGGAACCAACTGGTTAACAAAAGGTGAGTCTCTAACTTGACCTATATGGAAAAAAACATCCTAAACAGGGATGCAGAACAACTTTCATAGGTTTGTTGTAGTAGGGGAGGCAGGGTGGGTGCTTTAATCATAACGAGTGATTCCTTTGAAGAAACAAGATTACTATGGTGAGTCATTTTTTCTTCTAACCCCAGGAATCACTCATTATGATTAAACTGATTTAGACTACCAAGCAGTACCTTTGGAGGTTGGGCAGAAAACCTATTTAGGAAACAGGTTCTGCAGCACTGCTGTACCAAACTTGGCATCACTTCTGGATTGTAGATCCAAGCTGTAATGCTTTGTGAAGATGTGTACTGTTTTCCATGTAGCCGCTTTGCAGAGTTCCAACAGTGGAATCTCTCTTGAAGCTGCCACTGAAGCAGCTGTGCCCCTGGTGGAATGTGCTCTCAGGCCCAGGGGAGCCTGTTTACCCACTTTACTATAACAAAACTTTATACATGACACTATCCAGCGAGCAATTATATTGTTTTGTGGCAGGCCTGCCCTTATCTACTTCTCCATAGGTAAGAAAGAGCTGTATCTGACCTAGTCTGTAAGATTTAGTTCTATCAATATAGCGGCTAAGTGCCCTTTTGACATCAAGGAAGTGAAGCCTCCTTTCTGAAGAACTGGAGTTCTATGTAAAAAAGACAGGTAAAGTAATGGACTGATTTAAATGGAAATCAGACACTACTTTGGGAAGGAATTTTGTATTGGTCCTAAGGACCACTTTGTCTCTGTGGAATGAGATGTAATCTACATCAGTGCACAGGGCCTGTAACTCTCTGATTCTTCTGGCTGAAGTAACAGCAACCAGAAACACAGTTTTCCAAGTGATATACTTCAAATCTGCAATTGCCATCGGTTCGAATGGGGTATCCATAAGCTTGGCAATGCAGATATTCAGATTCTAGGCCAAAACTGGTTCCCTCAATAGAGGGTACAAGAGGTTAAGGCCTTTAAAATATTTCCTGAAGACTGGATGAGAGGCCAAGGATCTCTCTTTACTAGCTGACAAATAAGCTGAAACTGAAGCCAAATAGACCTTGAGTGTCGAAGGCTTCAGACCTAAAGGATGCAAATGTGTTAGGTAATCAAGGAGAATGGCTAGGTCAGCCCTGGATGGTTCAACATCCTTACCTGTACACCATATGGAAAACCTCTTCCACTTAGCAGAGTATATCTTTTTTTGTGGAAGGTTTTCTGGAACCCCTAAGTACTGTCAGCACCTGTTCTGACAGTTTAAGATTAGCATACTCCAAGTCCTCGAGAGCCAGGCCTTGAGCCTCAGTGATCTGAGGTTGGGGTACAGTATCCTGCCCGAGAGGATGTCAGCAGGCTATGCCTCCTGGGCAGATGAATTGGAGGTGCTACCGATAGAGCCAACAGAAGTGAATACCAGTGTTGCCTCACCCAGTCTGGTGCCACCAGTATCACTGTCGCCAACTGGCACCTCAATTTCAGCAGGGTCCTGAATATCAGTGGAAAAGGAGGGAAGGCATACAGGAAATTCCCTGTCCAATCCAGTGCCCACGCATCCAGAGGTACTGTGCCCCTGAGAGGAGGCCTGCAACAGTATACTGGTAACTGGTGATTTTCTACAGAGGCGAAGAGATCTATATCTGGAGTACCCTATCGTCTGAAAATCGAACTGAGTATTTGAGGATTTAGGCACCACTTGTGGTGGTCCTGACTTATCGTGCTGAGGGAGTCTGCCAGCACATTGTCCCTTCCTGGAAGATGTATGGCTGATAGGGATATTTTATGGAGTAAGCCAGGGACAACAGCCTCATTGCTTCTGTGCACAGTGGGGCTGACCTGATTCCTCTCTTGTTTGTTGATGTAATACATAGTAGTGGTGTTGTCTGTTCTGACCTGCACCATTTTGTTTTGAAAATGTGGGGCAAATGTCTGCAGGACTAGGTACACTGCTCTGAGTTCCAGCAGATTTATGTGCAACAGGGATCCATGAGGAGACCATCTGCCACTTGCTGTATAATCCAACATGTATGCTCCCCAACCCAGAAGGGATGCATCTGTTGTAAGAACTAAGAAAGGTTGTTCCTTTCTGAAAGGCACACCTACCCAAAGGTTGTGCTCGTCCAGCCACCACTGCAGTGCCTGAAGCAGGCTGTGAGTGATTGGGACCAGTTTGGACAGAGGATCTGTCCTCTGCGACAAATATTGTCTCAGGTGGAACCGGATGTCTCATTTGGAATTTGGAACCTAGTACCACTGTGGTGACAGCTGCCATGTGGCCCAGGAGCCGGATGAACTCTCTGGCTGGTTTGGGTTTTCCTGGCACAAATGAGCTTGCAATCTGCAGAATACTGTTTACCCTCTCCTGTGGCAGAAAAGCTCTGCCCAGACTGGTGTTTAGTTCTGTACCAATGAATCCGAGTACCTGAACTGGTGTTTGCTGAGACTTCTGTTCGTTTATGAGGAAACCCAGGGATTCCAGAGTAGACTGTTAGTGCTAAGGCCTGCTCTGCAAGTTGTAGAGATGGACCCACTACTAACCAGTTGTACAGGTAGGGAAAGACTGACACCCCTTGTCCTCTCAGAAACTCAACTACCACAGCCAAACACTTTGTGAAAGCCCTTGGGACAGAAGTCAGACCAAAAGGAAGGACTGCAAACTGATAAAGACCTGAGGCTAATCTGAATCTCAGGTACTTTCTGTGAGAAGGTCTGATGGGGATGTCAAAATAAGCATCCCTTAAATCTAGGGAAGCTAGCCAGTCTCCCTTTTGTGAAGTGGGAATGATTAGAGCAAGAGTGACCATTTTGAATTTTGGTTTCCGAATGTGTCGGTTTAGAAGTCTTAAATCCAGGATAGGTCACCAATCCCCATTTTTCTTTCTTGTAAGGAAGTATCTGGAGTAGGAGCCTTTGCCCCGCTGGTTTAGGGGCACCGGCTCCACTGCCTTGATTGCTAGCAGATGTTTTACTTCTGCTTCCAGTAAGATTCTGTCTGCAGATGTAACTGGTACAAATGTTCTTGCTCTCAGCTTGGGGAGAGATTTGAAGCTGAGTGCCAGACCCTGGCTCACCACCTCCAGGTCCCACTTGTCTGTGGTGATGGTATACCAATCCTGGAGGTAATGAGTCAGTCTGCCACCCACTGGCAGATTTATGACAGGGGATGTGACCTGTACTAGCCCGTCAGGGGTTCTGAGTGGGCTGTGCTTGAATCACAGAGGAGGGAGAAGCTCTCCTCATGGCTCTCCTGCCTCTTCCTTGAAAATATCCTCTAGGCTGTTGTTGCAGCCAAGAGGCCTGAGCCTGGAAAAATGGACTGGGATAAGATCCCCTACCCCTGCTTCCCCTACTTTGGGCCCTATGGGATGTGGAAGGTATATCCTTAGAATTACTTCTATAGGTGGCCTTGTATTCTTCTACCTTCTTCATACAGGCCTCTGCTTTGTCACCAAACAGTGAATTTTTCTTAAATGGAAAGTCCATCGCCTTGGTCTGGGTGTCCAAGGTCAGGTTTGTGGCCCTGAGCCAAGCAAATCTCCTAAGGGAGACAGATAGTGCCATCAACCTGGCTGTAGAATCGTTAGTATCCACAGCCATGTGGAACTGGTATTTTGTGGCATCTAAAGCAGCTCTTGCAGTATCCTGTAGGTCCACTGCCACGTCACCTGGCACTCTGTCAGCCAGGGCTAACACTGCATTCCAGAGTGCCTTCTGGTATTGCACTGCATAAGCCATCTAATTGGCATAAGTATGAGTGAGGCAGCCATATACCCTTTTTTCCTCACTGCATCCATCTTCCAAGAATCCTTGCCTGGAGGATGGGTAGCCAAGGGAATTCGGGCTTTGTCGCAGGCAGCAGTTTGCACAACTCCTTCAGGGTCAGGGTGACTGAATAGAAAATCAGCTGTCCTATTAAACTGATATTTCTTATCAGCTTTTTTGTCAACTCCGGGAATAGAATTAGGAGTTTGGAATATTTGTAATGCTGCCTTTTTTAAGGACTTATGCATAGGCAGTAATAAATGTTTTGTGTGGGTTAGCACCATCATATCCAAAAATTCTGCTTCCTCCACATCTTCCTCTTTCTCCTGCAGAGGGAGGCTGAGTGTTTCCACCATGCTTTTAACAAAAGCATAATGTGAGGTATAATCCTCAGGACCCCTGGGGGGGAACCAAACTCCTGTTCTGGAGAAACCTCTGGCTCCATCGGTTCCTCCTCAAAATCATCATCTTCCTCCTTAGGAAAGGATGCCTGCAGATCCTGAGAAGGTAGAACAGGCACAGGAACCGGGACAGTCGGTATTGGAAGTGGTACTACAGCTTGCAAGACCTGTAGGGCCTTGGCAACGTCCTCAGCTGAGGGCATACCAGTTTTGTCAGCTGGAAGCTCCTTAGCCTTCTCGGCTGGAGGCGCAGCGACATGCTTTTCCTTACATTTTTTCTTAAGTGGAACGGGTTCAGTCCCTGAGTTCACTGTCCTTTTTGACTTACCCTGCTCAACTTTATCTGATCCTTTATCAGGATCCTTAGCTTTACCTCCATTCTTTCTCGTGCCAGAGGTAGAGGAGTCACTTTCACTGGTATTAGTAGAAGCAGAGGCCATTTCTTCCAAAATTTTGGACCTCTTCTTGAGAGTTTCAGGACAAAATGTTTTACAAATATCACAATTTGCGAAAATATGGCTAGTGCCCAGACCAAAAAAAAAAACAAAACAACGAATGTCTGTCTGCTTTAGCTATGATCTGACCACAAGACTCACACAATTTGAAACCAGTGGGTCCTGTGTGTTTTTTAGGCTTTACAACAGGAGCCTCTGACATTGAGCAGGAATCACTAAAGAAAATATATCAAATTATCGGTTCCTTAGAACTGAATATCTCAAATATAAATAACCGCTAATGGTTCCGGGAACCGGATGCTACTCGGTTCTTGACAAAAAAAAGGGAACCGAGAAACCAACAAATTTAAATTAAATTTAAACAAGTATAAGCGGTTAAGGAACCGACCGCAAGAACTAACAAATATAGCAAAATTGAGGTAAAAACCTCAATAGAAATAGCGGAATCCTTGGTTCCAAGGAACCGCTAATCACACAAAATATTAACACAAATTACAAAATAAACTAAAACTAAGGCAGCAATCTGAAATATATACTAAAAACACTACTTATCGACCAGATAAACAGATTTTGAAGAGGTTGAAGGGGAGCTCTCCGGGACGTCTTCACTAGGCAGGCGGAGTAAATAATCTGAAGCATTCAGAGTGCTGAATTTGCTAGGGCAGCAGTTTGAAATTGGCATGAGCCAACTGAGAGTGCCATCATTTGCATATAATTCCATCTCTCCGGCAGTCCAACACAGGAGGCTGACTGCATCAGTTTAATCATAACAAATGATTCCTGGGGTTAAAACAAGGGGGCATGAGATGGGGAAGGGGGAAGAGATTCAAGGGCAACACAAGGAAGCACATTTTCACTGAAAGAGTGGGAGATGCTTGGAACGGCCTCCCTAACGAAGTGGTGGGGCAAAAACACGGAATTCAAGGATGCATGGGATAGATATAAGGGTACACTAGAAGCAGGAAAGAAAGGGTGAGCTGCCGATCAACTACGATCTGTGGATTTGCAATAGGTAGGAAAAATGGGCATACTGGGTGGGCCACACGGTCCTTGTCTGCCGTCAACTTCTATGTTTCTATGTAGGGATAAGTTCAAGAGGATACAGCATTGGATGATAAAGATGATACAGGGGCAGCAGGGTAGTAGCTACTAGGAATAGTTGCAAAACCTCAACATGTACTCAGTAGCAGGCTGCAGAGAGGGCAGAAATGCTTAAGACATACCAATATTTACAAGAATTTTAGAGGGGAGGGATTCAAGTAAGCTATTCAAATTATGGGGTCAGACTACCATTAAAAATCTCAAGTGACACAGACACACACAGACTCTTACTTCTATCTGAACTTTGAACAGACAGACCTCCCACATGGCACTGAGCAGAGTCTAAGACTCTAGTCCCAACATATCTACTGTAGCTCTAAATCAAAAAAAGGGACTTCTGTTAGCTCTGACCTGCAGAGCAATGAGGATCATACCTATTTGATGTGGAGAATAGGTAAGGCATCCTGTGGTGAATATTAAGTACTTCTGTCCTTCTACAGTCTCAGATGCAGAAATCAGGTCAGACTCCACTTTAGTCCGGTTTTTCACTAACAGCTCGGCTAGCTTGGCCTCCAGCTGCACGTCATTCATAACAGGCTCCACACGACCTTCAAGAAAACCATCCAAAAAGTGTTGTGGCCCATTCTCTATTTCCATCCCTTCACTTGCCTTCTGCTCTGAGGGTTTCCCCTCCTCTGCAACAGCATCTGCAACATCTTTTGGGGCCTCCTTGTATTTCCTCCTCTCCTCTTCATCCTCACTGTCACTGCCAAGGTCAAAGATGCGGCAGGTGGAGGCCAAAGAGGCTTGTTGCTCCTCATAGTCAAGGAGAAGATTTGGGCTGTCATGATGGTTGCAGTCAGCCACCATCACTGTCCTAATGGTGCTGGCATTAAGGTTCTGAAGTTTAAACAGTCTTTTTACCACATTAACATTTTCTGATTCAATATCCTGCAAAAACAAAACAATTAGTGACTTTTCTGATAAAGATATCGTCAATAACCTCATTTAGAATAAGGAAAGAAAGGGTGGTGCACTGCTTAGAGCATACAACTATGAACCAGTAGATCCTAGGCTGAATCCCAGTCAAGCTACGGACTCTGTGCAACCTTGTATGAGCCATTTTATCTCCTCAAGCTCCAATCCCTCCCAGCAATAATATTGGGCAGAATCAACACCCTACTGTAAACAAGTTACTGTTTCTCAGTCGTGCTATCCTGGGGACATTTTTTTTTTTTTACCTTTAAATTCCATTAGTGAATAACCTTATGCTACAACCTATTTCATCTCTTGCTGCACCAGCAAAAACTGTCTGGGTCTGAGTTCAAAGCCAGCTGGCAGCAATTATTCCAGTACTATATATGCCACAGTCAAATGGGTGAAGTCCAGTACTACACTGCTATATTACTATTAAAAAATATTACTGCACAGATAAGCATAGAACAGCAATAGCACATGATAGATGCATCTGCTGAGATGGCAGGAGGACACACTAGATGGAGCATTTACTGGAACCTATGCTCCCGAAAAGTGAAGGGCTGGCAGCACCGTCAAATGATGCTCCCACTCTATCTATGAGGTAAGACACAGTATAAAACTTCTCCACCCCCCCACTAATTACTAAAGTGCCTCTGAGATCTGCCAACCGACAACTCAATTTGTATCAAGGTAAACAGCGGAAAGCTCAGACTTCAAAAAGCGTCTCCAGGTAATAATGAGTTTTTAAAGTACTGGCTAAATCTTGTTATGAAGAAAAGCTATTTTATTGTCTTTCAAACACTGTGGAGAGTGACTAATTAGTAAGCAATAAGACATGACAAAGTGTTGGCTGTGCTGACACAACTCCACACTCAGGGGAGTAGTGTTATGACCTTATGCCTTTAACGTTTGGAGTGTCATATTGCACTTATAAAATGGGTAACCAGACAAATTAAAAAAAAAAAAATATGAAGAAAGTTTAAAGAGATACAAAAAAAAATATTAAAAGTTTTTAAAAAATAATGTAAAATAGTTTCATCACAAATTGGGCATCACATGGGGATGAAAGAAAAAATTACTCACCTTAGTAATGTTGTTTCTTCTAATGGAGTCTTGCTATATTATGACATATGCAGTATAACCCCAGGTTAGAACTGCTCCGGAGGTGAAAGAGTTAACTTTCCATGCAGGGCATGGAATCTTGAGTGCGAGCTCGGTTGAACACTCTGTCTGTTGAAGCTCAAACTTAAACTGTCAGATCTTTATGAGCAAAAACTCACTAAGGTTCTGTGTGGAAGCCGTAAACCTACACTAGCCACTGGCTACTAACTACAAAAACACATTTTTGATCTTGATCCCAAAACAAAGACTCAAGTCAGGGGATTCAAGAAAGAAAAAATAAGCATAACACCTAAGCACCCAAAGAAAGGGTGAAAATAAAGTGGGCATCTATGAAGTGCCAACATTGCACTGCCCACCCACATCCCAAAAAAAAGAGGTTCTGAGAGGGGCAGGCTTGGGAGGTTATAATATAGCAAGACTCCATTAGAAGAAACAACATTACTAAGGTGAGTAATTTTTTCTTCAAACAACATGAAGTCTTGCTATATTATGACATATGCAGACTACACAGCAGTACCTCCATGGAGGAGGGACAGAACCTACTTGGGAAATAGGCTCTGAAGCACAGCTGTGCCAAACCGAGCATCACTCCTAGCCTGGATATCCAGGGAGTAATGCTTAGTAAAAGTGTGAACTGTTTTCCAGGTAGCTGCTTGACATATCTCTAGGATAGGAATGTCTCTGGCAGCCAGAGATGCAGCTGTACCTCTGGTAGAGTGAGCCCTCAAGCCTGAGGGAGGAACCTTACCCAGTTTTTCATAGCAGAATTGGATACAAGAGACAATCCACCTGGCAATGGATCTTTAGTGGCAGGTTTCTCACCAACCTCACCATAAGTGAGGAACAATTGAGGGATCAACCTGTGACCCTTGGTATGTTCTATATAGTAACTAAGGGCTCTTTTGACATCTAAACTGTGCAATCTCCTCTCACCAGAGGAGGAATGGTCAGTGAAGTACAGGAAGAGACATGGATTGATTAAGGTGGAAGTCTGAAACCACCTTAGGGCAAAAACTTCCTGTTAGTCCTGAGGACCATCTTATCTCTATGAAAGGAGATAAAATCAGGCTCCACTGACAATGCTTGTAGCTCACTTATGCGCCTGGCAGAGGTGAAGGCTACCAGAAACACAGTTTTCCAAGTCAAGTACTTAAGCTCTGCTGAAGACAATGGCTCAAAAGGGGGTTGCATAAGCTGAGCGATGCAAATATTAAGATCCCAAGCAGGGGCAGGGTCCCTGAATGGAGGGTTGGTGTGAAGCAACCCTTTAAAAAACTTGGAGAACACAGGGTGAGCTGAAAAAGAAGAGGGCTTACCTGTTGATAAGAAGACAGACACAGCTGCCAAGTGCACTTTTAGAGTAGCTGGTCTCAGCCCAAGGAATTCAAATGCACTAAATAATCCAGAATCGTAGGCACGCCAGCAGATTCTGGGGAAATATGCTTACTAGCACACCATATGGAAAATCTTTTCCATTTTGAATTATAAGTAGCTCCTGGTGGAAGGCTTCCTAGAGGCCTTCAATATATCCAATACACCTTGGGAAAGGTGTAGGTCAGCAAACTCTAACTCTTCAAGAGCCATGCCTTGAGATTGAGAGATTTGAGGTCTGGATACCAAACTCTCCCTGGGCACAGGTTAACAGGTTGTGATTCCTGGGAAGACACAGGGAAGGTGGACTCTAAGGACATGAGGAGTGGGTACCAGGGCTGCCTGGCCCAATCTGGAGCAATCAGGATCATCTTGCAGGGTTGAGATCCGATTCTGACTAGCACCTTGAAAAGGAGGGGGAAGGGGGGAAAAGCATAGAGAAACTTCCCTTCCCAACTGAGTAGGAAGGCATCCAGGGGGACTGAGCCCAACACTGGGGGCCTGCAGCAAAAAAGGGGGAGTTGGTGATTGTCTGGGGCTGCAACCCCATCTGGCAAATACTACCTCCAGTACTAGGGGATCCAGTGCCCATTCGTGATGGCCCTGGGAAATCCTGCTGAGGGCATCTGCTAGGACATTGTCCTTGCCTGGGAGGTGAACAGCCGTGAGAGAGGCATTCAGAGAATAAGCCAGAGACCACAACTTCATTGCTTCGGTGCACAAGGCCGTAGACCGAGTGCCCCCTTGTTTGTTGATGTACCACATTGTAGTGGTATTGTCTGTTCTGATCTGAACAACCTTGTTCTAAACAGATGTGGAAAAAACCTGGAGTGCTAGAAAAACTGCTCTGAGTTCCAGCAAATTGATGTGGAGCAGAGATTCCTGAGGGGACCACAGCCCTTGGGTGGAAAGGTCGCCCATGTGAGCTCCCCACCCCAAGAGGGATGCATCTGTAGTAAGGGTCAAGGAGTGAGACTGGGGAGTAAAGGAACCCCTGTCTCAGATTGCTCTGATCCTGCCACCACTGAAGGGCCTGGATCAGGGTTCGAGTCACTGGTATTAACTTGGTTAGAGGATCTGTCCTTTGAGACCAAAAGGCTCTCAAATGGAACTGGATGTCCCTCATCTGAAATCTTGCTCCTGTACTACTGCTGTAGAAGCAGCCATGTGCCCCAGGAGCTGTAGAAAATGCCTTGCTGGTCGAGAGACCTGCAGGGTGAAAGAAGAGGCCAGAGAGACCAAAGTCCTTGCTCTTTCCAGAGGAGGAAGGCTCTGGCTTCTTTGTGTTCAGTTCTGCGCCTATGAAGGTGAGAAACTGGACAGGCTCCAGAACTGACTTTGGAAGATTGAGAAGGAAACCTAGGGATGTCAGCAGTTGCTGGGTTACTTTGTAAGTGTAGTTTGACCTGTTCTGGAGATTGGCCTACAATGAGCCAGTCGTCTAGATAAGGAAAGATGGCAATCTTTGCCTTCTTAAATGAGCAACTGCTACTGCCAGGCATTTTGTGAACACCGGGCCCAGGTGAGGCCAAGGGCATTGCTCTGAATTGGTAATGGCCTGAGGGCACTTCTAATCTAAGGTATTGATGGGGAGCTTCTGATGAGAACATGGAAGTAGGCATCCTTGAGGTCCAGGGAGGCTAGCCAGTCCCCTGGCCTTAGAGAGGGTAAAATGATTCCCAGAGTCACCATTTTGAACTTTGGTTTTAAAAGGTGCTTGTTTAGATACCCGAGATCCAGGATGGGCCGCCATTCTCCTGTCTTTTTTGGGGTAAGGAAGTACCTGGAGTACAACCTTTTGCCCTGGTGTATGGGAGGCACCCTTTCCACAGCTCTGAGAGCCAGGAGGGAAGAAACTTCTGCTTCCAAGGCAAGTGCCTCTGATGGGTTTGCAGGTGGAAAAGACCTGGCTCTCATCTTCGGAAATTTTTTGAAGCTGAGAACCAGTCCCTGGCTTACTACTTCCAGGACCCACTTGTCTGATGTTAAAGACTCCCAGTCCTGGACAAAGTAAGCCAGCCTGCCCCCTACCGGTAGTGGAGAATCGGCCCGGCCACCCCATCAGGAGCCTGTTTTGCAGGGTTCTTGGGTTGAGGGGCAGAAGCAGGCTTACTAGAACCCTTCTGCCCCTTCCTCTAAAGAACCCTCTGGGCATAAGCAGAAGAGGAAGCCTGGCTTGGTAAAAGGTCATGAAAAGGCCTGCCTCCCGCCCCTGACATGCTGCCTTTGAGGAGTGGCTTGCCTTTCTTTTGGCCTGTGCACTCCTATAGGTGGTCCTATACTCATCCATTTTTCACATAATTCTCTGTCTGCTCCCAAACAGAGAATTGCCCACAACAGGAAAATCCATAGCCTTAGACTGAGTATCCTGTGACAGGGCAGTACATCTGAGCCAGGCCATTCTGCAAGAGACACAGATGTAGCCATGACTTTGATGAAACATCATTAGAGTCTACTGCAGCATGAAATTGCACCTGGATGCCTCAATACCATCGGCAGCCACCTGCTCCAGCTCCCCTGGCAAGCTGGTCAGGGCCTGTTTTGCTAGGGCCAGGACAGTATCCCATCTGGATTTCTGGACCTAGCTGCGTAAGCATAATTTGCCTGTCTGAGTCCCAAAGATGCTGCCATGTACTGTTTCTTTGCCATGGCATCCATCCTCCTGGAACTTTTCAGGAGGGTGAGAGGCTAGAGGAATATTAGCCTTGTCACAGGCTGCAGTCTGCACTACCCCACATGGCTGCACTGCTGGGAGAGGAACTCGTGATCACAGCCTGATAAAGCATACCTCTTGTCCATCCTTTATCCACAGGGAGGATAGAATGAGGAGTTTTCAGAATTTTACTGTCTTTTCCTAAAAGATTTGTGCAAGGGAATAGACAGTCTCCTAGACTCTGGAATATCCATCATTTCCACAAAATCAGGCTCTTCTTGATCATCAACAGCTTCCTCAACAGGGAGTTGCAGAGTCTCAGCAACCTTCTTGTAAAACAAAAATGAGAAGGGACCCAGATAGCCTGGGAGGGACACCCTGAGGGTCCGCTCTGGAGAGATGTCCGGTTCAATGGGCACATCCAGACTTTCAAAATCCACCTCACTCTCCTCATACCCTCCTTCCCTTCCTCCAGTTCATAAAAATCCTCAAAATCATAATCTTGAACCGGGGAACCATCCGAACTGAGCGCTTCCCCACGTTGTCGGTTTGGACGAACTGGGGAAAGAGACTGACAATTTGAATAGCTTTGGCTATTTCTCAGCGTTGGAGAAAGAACTTTTGGCCCCAAACTAGCTGACTTTCTAGTCCTTTAGTTGGAACCGCTCCTCAGAGCTGGCTCTTCGCTTGCCCGGGGAAGCATCGCCTCTGGTCAGAGGGCATTCCCTCAGGTTCGGTTGAACCGAACCGGCTGGCCATCCGGTCAGCTGACTTTTGGCCTCCCTTCCTGAGCCTACCAACCTCTTTTCCACGGTGGCAGCAGGAAAATTCTTACAAATCTGGCAGTCTGCATTGAGGTGGTCAAACCTCAGACAATATACACAAGTGGTGTGTGGGTCAACCTTAGCAAAGGCTTCCCCACAGAGGCCACAGTGCTGAAACCCAGTGGGTCCGGTTTTTCTTTTGGGTTTCTCAGACATAGTGCCAGCCTAACCAAAACTTGCCCGTTAATGGCAATCCGCCAAGCAAGACTCTCTCATCAGTTCCCAACCGTGTCACGGGTCGGGGAAAAAAACGTAATAAAATCCTGGTTTTTTAGAACCAATAAGAACCAGGAACCGCACTCTAAAGGACTAGAAAGTAATTTTAAACCCAATCTGATCGGTTCAAACTGAACCGAAAAGACGTTTACAAGTTCCACACAGAAGAAAATAAATAAAAGCCTATCTATTACTTACAATACCACAGACAGAGCTTGAACCGACGATTGCGGTTAAATTTCGGTAAAATAAACCGAGAAATACACTTTTAAACCAACAAAAGAACCGAGCAGCAGGAGGAATCTCCGGAGCGACTGTTCAATGAGGCGGAGTAAAGAATCTGACAGTTTAAGTTTGAGCTTCAACAGACAGAGTGTTCAACCGAGCTCGCGCTCAAGATTCCATGCCCTGCATGGAAAGTTAACTCTTTCACCTCCGGAGCAGTTCTAACCTGGGGTTATACTGCATATGTCATAATATAGCAAGACTTCATGTTGTTTGAAAGCAGGTTTACTGGTAGAGGTGTCTGTTTTTTTTTTTTATTTGTGTATTCTCTGATCTTCCAAGAATCAATCTTCACCACGGATTCATACTCATGGGTCCAGGACCAAAAGCACTAGGACCCTGTGGGAGCTTTTTTCTACAGGGTGGGAGCCGACATTGGCTACTGACATTGTCCGCACACCTCACATGGTGCCATGTGTGCTAGCCAATAACCATTATCAGTTCCCTCATGCACCTCAGTTTTGTTCTTCCCACCAGACTGGACACAATGGGAGAGACAGCACCTCAATTTGACCATTTTTCTCCTGCGTCATTTGCTAAAAGTTTTAATGTCCATGGTGTCAACATTCATTTACTTATTTTCCATTATTTTGAAGTCTAAGAAAAGGAAAAAGGGGTCTCAGAAAGATCGTCAGCCCCCCCATCATATGTTGATGTGCCTGTGGGAAACCTACGGTGGCAATGAATCAACATCAGAGATACTGGACACATCTTCGTTCAGTTCAGTTCATGATATGGATGTGTGCAATGCCATCTTCTCTGTGAACGACTGTATGTTAGAAGTCCACATGCTGAAATGGGGTTGCTTGATCCCCACTTTCAGAGGTAGGTATTCACGCGTGAGGCCACGGCACTATCTCTAGGCCTTCCCCCCAGGCCCCTTCCCAGCACTTCCCGTGCTGAGGAAGCAGAGGGTCCTTCTTAACCGCCCCTCATCAAAGCGGAGGTGGGGAGGGGCTCCTTGTGGGTGGTTGGCTACACACCACCCCCCCATCTGTCTGTGCTGGACATGTGATATCGCTAGTGGTGAGGCTCAAGCTATGTGCTCGGTATAAACTGGTGGGCACCTTGGTGTCGTGGCTTGTTGCCGCCCTGGCTCCTGACAATGTTTACAGTATTAATGAGCAGGGTGGTGCGGACCATGATGTTGGGTCCCCTCTTGACACCTTTCATGGGGTCAGAAGAGGTACCGACACTGAGACTGTGCGGGGTCCATTTGCAGAGGTGCTGGTGCAGGTCTCTCCTCCATGTAGTCCTCGCTGCTCCAGGGTGGGGTCGATGCCAGCCTTGATTATAGGCATGGCAAAAGCAGTGGTGCCGGTCATGGTGCTGGTGATGGTGTCGCCCCTGGGTCTATCCTCTTCTCTGCTGCTGTCCGTGCATCAGTGGGGATGAACCTGGAAGCGGTGTGTGACCCCGCACAAGGAGAGGCACCAAGAGTGGGCCACAGGAGGACCCGTGTCTAGGCCAGTCCCTGGCCCTGAGCCTGGAGTCTCTCTGGACCCACAGGCTGAGCCCACCACTGTGAGGACTGGAGCTATCTCAAGGGAGCGGCACTCTTCTGTTCTCAATTGGGCATCTCCCCTACTATGGGCACTGACTTGGTCTTTCCTCTTCTGTAGGTCGACCTTGTTCGGGCAGTCCTGCCAGGTCCTCCCCTCAGGTGAAGCCTTCTGAGCAGCACCGCAGTCCAGGTACAGGCCCAGGAGTCCCTGGGTTCTGTTTCCCTCTTGGGTATACACCACCTTTTCCAGAACTTCCAGGGATCACGGTCTCTCTGGGGTCAAACACCTGGAGTCACCAAGGAACTGCGGCTGGTGCCTTGTTTAAGCATCACAGACAAGTCATCCAGGTTAATTTCTAACCCTGCCCTGTGGCACCACTCACGTTTATTTCCAGCACCTCCTCTCCGTCAACATCCCTCCCTGATGGCATGGAATCTTCCCTTCAAATATCCTCGACCTCCAAGTACTTACCGTAATTCCTTTTCTGTTAGCTCCAACACTGTCAATGGGTAATCGTAACAACTGGGTATTGTGCACCCCACCATGGGAAATGGCACAGCCCAAGCTTTAGAATGTCAGGTACACGAGTATTCAAAGAAACAGTAACTCCCCAGTCACTACTGACCTCCCAGTGCCATAATAGCTACACATTTTCATATACTATAACCAATTACCTGTAACCAACATTCCTTAATACTGTAAATAAATGCTGTCTTACCTTCCTGGCAGACATCCGAGGAAGAAAATGCTGTCTATCAGACTCAAGGTTTGGATGATTCAGACCTCCCTGCAGGAAAGAACAATCGGGCAACAAGGAATGCTTCACAGCAGTCACTCATCTGGAAAACTGAGGCTGACCATACAATAAAGCATAATTTTCAGGCAACAACTGAATGTAGTGAGACTACCTGCAACAAGGAAAACATATTAAGAGTTATCACTCAAGCTGTTAACCTGCAGTTGCAGATCTCAGTATAGCGTAGCAAAACAAAAAGAGGTATGTCCGAAAACACAGTAGGGAATTTTAACAAACAGGACATCCACCCTGGTATACCGGACAAGATTCTCCCACAGGAGTCAGGCTCTTGGGTGGGCCCCACTGACAATGATGGAGCTAACATGAAGATATTTCTTCTTGATGTAGCGCTCCATATTGTCAATGTGTAATCATAACAACTGGGTTCTAAGAAGTAGTACCCAGAAAAAATGTGAGGAGGGAGAATATATCCCATATGCCAGAAGCAAGCACTGAGAATCACTTGCGTACTGCTGTCTGTAGCACACTGTGACCAAAACTGCGTCAGCAGAACTCTGAACATCCAACTTGAATTTTTTGAACTTGTGGATGGAAGACCACATAGTTACCTTGCACAAAGGCCTCTTCTTTACCGTGACACTGGCCTGAGTGATGCAGGCCCACACCCTCTTAGCTAGGGTGGCCTTAGAGGCTTTCTCACCCTGCCTGTCTGTTAGAAGAGAACAAACAGACTGACTTTCAAAACGCAGCCGTCCATTTATGATAGATCCTAAATGCGCGTGATAAATCCAACTTGTGCTATTCCTTCTCTTTAGAGTGAAGGTTGTGGACAGGAGGATGAAGCCTATTGCCTGAAACACCTGGAAGGCCGTGAGCACTTTAGAGATGAAAAAGGGGAACCGTTCTGAGTATCACCTGTTCTTATGTCTAATAAGGCATGGCTCCTTATGAGGAAAGACCTGTAAAACACATCATCCAGCGATATGGATGATAGCGGTTCGAAAAACGAATTGCAGAGAGCATTCAAAACACAATTCAGATCCCATGGAAGAACCAGAGATCAGGACATAGGACAACTCCTACTAAAACATGTCTACTAGTTCCTAGGTGTAAAAAAAAACAAACAAACAAAAAAAAAACAGGATGTTCCAAGAGCAAAAACCTGGCTTCTCAGCGTACTCAGGGCCAACCCCTTTGCCACGTTTTCCTGTAGAAATCCAAAATCTGTGGAATAAAGGCTGTTGAAGGCTTAAAATCTTTCCCTTCTGGCCCCAGATAAAAAGAGGTGGCCCCTACTGGAGCATAGGCTGCGGACATAGGAGTTTTCTGGCAGCCATTAAGGTGCCAACTAGTTTCTTGGAGAAACCCAATTTATTTATTTATTTTTTTAACGGGAGGGCCTCCTCCTCTTTGAAACTAGGTTGCAAGTTGTATCATTCCTGGGTTTTGGTGGAGAATGGGACCCTGACAGCAGGTCTGTTTGCAGCGGAAGGGTGCTTTGCTGAGCTAGATCCACTAAGTCCGAGAACTATGGTCTTCTTGGCCACTCTGCAGTTAATAAGGGGCAGCTTCTTCTAGAGTGTGTTTTAGACTTATTTTTCTTTCCTTTTTAAAAAGATGACTTTGGAAGAAGAGTTAGTGGAGGAAGCATACGCTCTGCTGAAGGTCCACTCTTAAGGCACAGCGGCCACTGCCTCCGTTGGCTCAGGGGCAATGTGAGGAAGTATTTTTTCACAGAGGGTGGTGGACGCATGGAACAGCCTTCCTGAGGAGGCTGTGGGGTCTAAAACTGTAGGAGAATTCAAGAATGCATGGGATAGACATAAGGCACTTTCTGTGGGGGGTAGAAAGAAATAGGCTGTTGGTTAAATAGGATCTGCAGCTTATCCTCTAGATAGGGAAATGGGCAGACTAGGTGGGCCAAGCGGTCCTTATCTGCTGTCAAAGTCTATGTTTCTATGACCAAGTTCTCTGAGTAGGAAGTTGGTTCTGGCCTGCCCCCCATCCATGCAAACTGATGTCTGTTGTGAAAAGTAACACTGGGGAAGATCCAATGGAACCCTTGCTCAGATCCTGCACATCCACTCACCAACTCAGGGAGTGACGAAGCTGAGGGGTGAAGAGAAACCTGGCTTGATAATCCTCTGATGAGGGATCCAAGGCCGTCAGCAAATCCATTTGAATAGGCTGTATATGGAAGCGAGCCCACAAGATTAAATCTCTCGCTGCCTGCCACAAGGCCAAGAAACTGCGGCAGTCTGAGGACAGATGCTGATGACTGTCCCCTGAGCCACTGGATTTCTGTCAATAAAGTCTCCTTCTGGGAAGGCAAGAGAAAACCTTCCCTGGTTTGGTGTTGAAGATTTACAACCAGGTATTCCAAGGTCTGAGATGGCTCGAGAGAGAGCTCTTCTCCCGGATCACCACCTAGTCGTGCAACTCTAGCATCTTCAGAGTCCTGTTGGTGCATGAATAAACAGGTCATTCAATAAGGATAGACACGATGCCCTTCCTGTCAGATTAAGCCACCAGGACTATCAACACCTTCAAGGAACTCGGGGGGGCGCTGATGTACAGGCGAACAGAAGCACCCAGTATTGGAAAAGTTGGCCAGTATCAAGAACCTGAGATACTCTAGGTAGAACTTGATGGATGGGAATGAGGAGTTAGGTATCTGTCAGATATACTGAAGCTTAAGAAGACACCCTGGCTGAGCAGCCCGGGTGAGTGACCTCAGGGACTCCATCTTGAAAGGTTTGTGACACACAAACTTGTTCAGGTGCTTCGAATCCACAGTGGGCCTGAAAACCCCCAACTTCTTGGGAACTATGAAATAGATCCAATAGGACCCCTGACCTGGTTTGATTAGTGGGGCCTGTACGATGGCCCTGAATGAATGAAGCGGTCAGCGTCTCTGACAACACCTGGCCTTTGCGACATCCTTGGAAACCGGGACAGAGAAAGCATCCCCTAATAAGGTGTCTGACACTGTTTTTGGCCCATCTTGAAAAAAAACTCCTGTAGTCTTCCACTAAAGAAAAGGAGTCAGGGATGGGCCCGTGTGCCTTCTTGTGAGGCACCTGGCTTTTGGAGCTGGGCCTCCTGCACTGTAAAGTACAGTTACAGTACGTAAGAACTTACCGTAACAGCAGATCTTCGAGAACAGCTCTTGCAGCAGGTTAAACCATTGGGACTGAAGCCGGCAGGCGCCAGGACCCCACGGAAATTTTCTAGCTAGCAGTATTCAGTGGGGACCGCCCCCGACGTCAGACGCAGTACATAAGGAGGCGATCCCCCAGAATCCCGAGTTCTCCCGCCGGAGACTCCCGGCCGCTGGATGACATCAGAAGAGGAGACTGAGGATCCGCCATCAAATGGCAATCAGAGATGCTGAGAACACCTGATCCTAGGAAAAGGATGTTGGAATGAGACTCTACCTCCAGCAGGGATGGTGGGAGCGAAAGTACCTGCTGCAAGAGCTGTTCTCGAAGATCTACTGCTACATTAAGTTCTTACGTAACTGTACTATCTTACTTCGAGAAACAGCTCTTGCAGCAGGCTACATCATTAGGACTGATTCCCAAGCAATAATGGAAATCCCACACCATTGGGAGGAGGGAAGGTAGAAGTCCTTGAAGGACTGCTAGACCAAAACCTGCACTTCGCCTCGATGCAATATCCAGGCTATAATGCCTGATGAAAGTGTGCACGGAGCTCCAAGGAGCTGCAGCACAGATGGCCGAGGTGGACACATTCTTTAGGGCCGCAAAGGAGATAGCCACCCCTTGTGGAATGACCCTGACCTACAGCCTCGTAAGGGTTTGTTGTGTTTCAGGTAACAGAACGTAATACATCGAATGAGCCACCTGGACAGCTACTGCTTGGAAACAGGAGCTCCCATCATCCTGTGGGCAAAGGAAACATAGAAACACAGAATTTGACGGCAGATAAGGACCGCTTGGCCCACCCAGTCTGCCCATTTCCCTACTTAATGGATAAGCTGCAGATCCTAGTTAACCAGCAGCCTACTTCTTTCTACCCCAACCCCCCTAGAATTGCCAAAATAGATAAAAGGCTGGTCCGATTTTCGGTGGTGTTTGGTTCTGGTCAGGTAGTATCGTAGACACCTATGCACATCTAAAGTGTGCAATAGGGCCTCTCCTCGATTTGAATATTTAGGAAAGTATACTGGTAGATCGATGTCCTGATTAAGGGTGAGAGCTGAAACCACCTTAGGCAGAAACTTGGGATTAGTCCGTAGGGATACCCTGTCTTGGTGAAAAACCAAATAAGGCTCTTTGCACATGAGTGTATGAAGTTCAGAAATTCTTCTGGCTGAGGCAATGGCAACTAAAAACAACGTCTTCCAAGTAAGAAGACGTAGCTCACAATCCGCGGCTGGTTCAAAGGGTGGCAGCATAAACTGCTCCAGGACAAAGGGTAGATCCCAAGGCAGAATCGGATCCTTAATTGGAGGTCTAAGGTGAAGAACACCTCTCAGGAAGGCTCGTGCCGTGTCCAACTGAGATATGCTGCATTGGCCTATCGGACAATGATAGGCTGAGATGGCACAGAGGTGTACTTTGATCAAGGAGTAGGCCAAGCCTGTCTGAAAGAGAGACAGGAAGTAGTCCAAGACCGACCTTTCTGGACAGTCTAGAGGCGAAAACCCCAGCGCTTGAGCCCATAGGCAAAAAAGGCGCCATTTCATGTCGTAAGTAGCATGAGTGGCTGGTTTTCTCGCAGCCACCAGAACGTCAGCTACCTCTTGTGAGACTCTGTGCCGCAAAATGGCTATGTCTCTAGGAGCCAAGCAAGCAGGCTCAGTGAACGAAGGTCCGGGAGGACCAAGGAGCTCTCCTCCTGAGACAACAAGTGACAGCTGATTGGCAGAGGCACCGGAGGTTCCCGGGATAGCTAATATAGTAGACAGAACCAGATCTGCCTGGGCCAGAACGGCGCGATAAGGATCAGCGTCGCTTGCTCTCTGCGAAGTTTCAGAAGAACCCTCTGGATCAATGGAAAGCCGGGGGAAAGCATAGAGGAATCTGCCCGCCCAGGAGCAGGACAACGTGTCTCACCAGAAAACACCAGACCCTGGATCCAGCAAGCAAAAATTGGGCAGTTTTGCGTTGCATGGGGACACGAAAAGGTCCAACTCTGGTGTACTCCATCTGTGAAAGTGATCCTCTACTACCTCCTGGAGTAGTTCCCACTCATGGACTCTGGCCTGAGAGCGGCTCAGTCCGTCTGCAATGACGTTGTCCACTCCTGGGACATGAACAGCAACGAGGTTTGCGCCGTGTTGCAAAACTCAATCCCACACCCTCAAGACCTCCCTGCAAAGCGGGTAGGAATGGGTGCCTCCTTGTTTGTTGAGGTAATACATCACCGGGAAATTGTCTGTTTGTAACAGAAGAGTACCCAGTGGAATCTCAGACTGTAAGGCCTGCAGGGCGTAAAGAACTGCTCTCATTTTCAGGATATTTATGTGGAGATGAGTCTCTTGGGCTGTCCACAGGCCCTGAGACCAGACACCGTCGAGGTGTGCACCCCATCAGAGCCCTGAGGCATCTGTGGAGAGTGTCACAATCGGAGACGGCGCAATGAAGGGGATCCCTGCTGATAGATTCTCCGGATCTAGCCATCACTGCCAATCCCAGATTACAGCCTTCGTGATCCAGATTGGGAGCTGCAGGTGGTCTTGCTTTTGATCCCACTGTACCCGTAACATCCACTGGGTGACCCTCATGTGGAGACGAGCAAGCGGGACTGTTGCAATGGCTGCAGCCATGTGTCCGAGCAGGCAAGGACCAATCTGGCAGGAACAGTCTTCTTTGCCAAAATGTCCCTGATGAGGGATCTGATGTGTTCCGCTCTGTCCTGGGGAAGAAAGGCTTTCCTTTGGGTGGTGTCCAGAACTGCACCTTTGAACTGCAGAGTCTGGGACGGAACCAGGCATGACTTCTCTTGATTGATCATGATGCCCAGCGTTTCGAACAGAGACTGAGTATAATGAATGGCGGACATCAAGGCCTCCCGAGAGGGTGCCATGAGAAGCCAGTCGTCCAGGTAGGGGAACACGTAGTGGCCTTGCCTCCTCAGAGTCGCCGCTATGACTGCCATACACTTCATGAATACCCGAGGTACCAATGACAGTCTGAAAGGGAGGGCTCAGAACTGATAATGGTGGCCCTAGAACTTGAAGCGCAGAAACTTCCTGTGCGCTTGAGCGATGGGTATATGCAGGTAAGCGTCCTGCATGTCTAAGGATGCTAGAAAGATGCCCTGCTTGAGTATGGGAATCAGACCTGGGAGGGTCACCATGCGGAAGCACTTGTACAAGATGGACTCGTTGAGGTCACTGAGGGCCGGTATCGGACGGAGGTCCCCTGTTTTCTTGGGAACCAGAAAGAAGTGAGAATAATAACCTGCACCCCTCTGGTTCCGTGGAACGTGCTCTATCACTTCTTTTTCCAGGAACGTGAGCCCCTCCTGCTGTATGAGCAGGGCGCACTGACCCGAGTAACGGGAAAGCAGGGGAGGCCTTGCTGGTGGGTGGTCGAGAAATTCTATAAAGTGACCTTTCTTGACCAACAGGAGAACCCACTGGTCAGTGGTAATCGACTGCCACCCTGAAAGGTGGCGAGCGATGTGACCCCCGACCTTTTGTGCCCGTTGATCCAGAGGAGGGGCAGGGGCCGGGAAGGAGTCATGCTGTGGCAGCACTGGTCCCTGCAGGCTGGGCCGGTTTAGTGTAGCGTTGGGCTCTGCCTGGGGATGACTTAACGTGGGCTTTCTGCTGAAAGGTGCCCCTTTATTGCTGGCTGGAACATGGCTGCTGCCTTTGCTGCCGGCTGCGAAAACAGCTCTGGTTCCTATGAAAGGATCCAGGCCTGGGTCTGTACATGGCCTGTACAGACCTGACTGCCTTCCCAGCGTCCTGGACTTTGGTGATCACCTTCTCCGAGGGTTCACCAAAGAACACTTCGCCGTTGTAGGGGATGTCAAGAATGTTCTTCTGTACGTCCGGGGTGAAGCCATAGACACGGAGCCAAGAGTGTCGCTGGAGGCAGATGCCTGAAGCTGCAACTCTGGCGGAGGAGTCTGCAGAATCATATGCGGCTTATAATACTTGGCTCCCCACATCAGACCCTGTGTGAAGAAGGTTTAGGAGCTCTGTCTTCTGATCGCCATCCAGAAGCTTATCGACCATGTCCTGGCCCTGTTCCCATAGGGCATTCTGAAACTGTACCATGTGGGTTAGGTAGTTCAGGGACCTGATGGAGCATGTAGCAGCTGCATACAAGCGTCTCCACAGGGCGTACAATTGTTTGGATTCCTGGTCCAGTGGCTGTGTGCTCATGTGTTGCGGTGTTTGGGACCGGTCATGTGAGGCCGTAATGACCAGGGAGTCTGCCAGAGGTTGTTGAGCCAGGTACTGGTCCTCTCTCGGGGCCTTGTACAGGCGGTCAGCTTTCTTCGGCACCGCAGGAGTGAAGTGTGGACGCTTCCACGCAGCCTTGGTGACGTCTGCAAAGGTGTCCACCAAGGGTGGCTCTACCACAGGCTTCGGGTCTTTCTGCTGAAGATAACGGGCAAGGCGCTGCCTTTTGGGGTCGAGGTCTTCAGCATCCCACCCCATGTTGTCCTGGATGTGCCTCATGATCTCAGAGAAAGAGGGATCATCTGGAGGAGACCTGGGAAGGTCATGTAGGTCAGGTGATGAAATGCTGAGTGGAGAAAGAGATCTGGAGTAATCCGAGGTATCCGATCTGGAGACCTCCCCCGACAGAGTATACCGCCGACGCCTGGGTCGCTTGGGGCTGGGAGACCCTGATGGAGATCTTGAGAGAGGTCTTCTCCGATCCTGGGATCTACCTCTAGGAGGTGGAGTCTGCTCCTTGGGGGTTGGTGATCGTCCCGCTGGCCCCTGTGGTGGAGGAGGGGGTGTAGGAGGTGAAGGAGTGGGGAAGGAGGAGGCTTTACTGGGACCACGTCTTTACGGATGGTGTCCCACCAGACAGTAAAGAGTTCCTTTACTTCTGAATATTCATGCCCGACGACGGCCTGGCGCCGTGGTCTGTCACCGGGTCGGGCGCCAGGTCCGGTGTCTCCGGTGGGCTGGCTCCTGAAGCCCGGCATCCTCTGTGTCGCCCGCCTGGTCTTCGGCAATGCGTGTCCTCCTCCGTGGAATCCCTGTGACCCGTGTCCACTGGTGACTGGGGGCGTCTCGCCCGTGAAGTCGACGGCCGTCGCAATGGCCGACAACTCGGTCTGGTGAACGCCGTCGCATCTGGTGCCGCCAATGTTCTCGGCTCCAGCAAATGCCTGGTCGACTCAGGTGCTTGGCCGACGTCAGGTCCGTCGTCCGCTTGAGGGATGTCGGGTCCTTTGTCTTCCTGGGTGGAGGATCCGTGCCCCTAGGGGGCTGGGAGACTGACCTGGAGTTGGGGTCCCGACGTCAGGTGGAAGAGGAAGGCTTGTGGCGTTCAGAGGACTTTGAAGAAGCCCGAGAGGGAGTAGAGGAAGCCGAGGGCCTGGAAGTCTTGATGGGCTGAAGAGTCAAAGAACCGCTGGAAGCCCGGACCTTAACCGGAGGGGGCTGAGACCTAGCCCTGGAGGGAGAGCGGTCCAACTGCGGCTCCAAGAATCCAAGGCCCGGTTCGGGGATCTGGACCTTGCCTTCTCCCGGTGTTTGTGGACCTTGGAGGAAGATTCGCCCCGGAGGAAGTTTCTTTGTCCATCCTGCTAAGTTTTTCCTCTAGCAGGTAAGCCTGAAGTGCCTTCTGACGGCAGATCCTGGTGCGGCTGTTGAACCCTTGGCAAAAGGTGCAGGCCTTGGTGTCGTGATCCAGGTCTAGGCACCGCATGCAGGAAGAATGAGGATCCTTGAAAGGGATCTGTTTTCTGCAGGCACACTTTGAAAGGTGACCCTCAAATGAAGGAGTTGGAGAGAACATTAGTTAAGTAGAAACTCTTGAAGTTCTAAGTCATCGTGCATAGGTAGAGCGAGAGGCCAATGCTGGCGGTCGGCCGGAAGAAGAGCTGGGGATTCTGGGGACCGGACCCTCCGCACTGTGCCTGATCGCTGGGGCCGTCTCCCATGAATACTGCTAGCTGTGAAAATTCCCGCGGGGTCCTGGTGCCTGCCAGCTTCAGTCCTAATGGTGTAACCTGCTGCAACAGCTGTTTCTCAGTAAGATCTTAATATACACATGGGTACCAACGACCTAGCTGGGAGGAGGTGGAAGCATAAAAGGTAGATTCAGAGTGTTAGGGAAGAACTGGAGGAGGAGGCAAGATCACTGGCTTTCTCAGAAGTGATACCATACCAAGGGTCAGCAGAGTCAGGAAGAAAAGGATAGAAGAATTCAACAACTGGCTGAGGAAATGGTGAAGGACAGAGGAATTCAATAACTGGCTGAGGAAATGTGCAGGGAGGAAAGGTTCATTTGTTTTGGGGACTGGGGGAGACTTGGTTAAATAAAACCGTTTCACCAGATAAGCTACACCTTAGTAGAGAGAGGCTCAAGGGTACTAGGGACAGGCTACACACCTTAGTAGAAAGGGGCTTGAGGTTACCAGGGCCAGACTGGGGTGGGGGTATACAACCAATATACAAACTACTGTGGGAGGGCTGGCAGACCTGCAGGCCAAAAGACTCCAGGAGGAGGAGGTCGCTACCACCTCCCCCAATACCGGGTAGAAGAGGTCTGGAGGTGAGGGAAGCGGAGCAGCTAGCAACATGGGGGTGGGGTGGGAAGCACACAGAGGAGAGAAATGTGAAAAAATAAAGACGAGAGAGAGAGAGAAGGGAAGGAGGCTCAGATTCTAATGGAAGGTGGTATCTCTGAATGCACGAAGTCTTGGAAACAAGATGGACGACCTGCTGATGCTATTAGCAGAAAGGAGGGTGGGCACAGCATAAGTAACTGAGACTTGGGCCACACCACACCATGGCTAGGATTGCTCAATCCCTGGAGATAAACTATACAGAAGAGACAGGACAGTAGGAAAGGGGGCAGGATAGTGATTTATATCAGGAAGGGTAAAATATCCATGAGGAGTCAGAGGAAGGGAGGGTGGAAGCACTGTGGGTTCAGCTACAGTCCAAAAGAGAGAAAAAGGTGAGGCTAGGGGTGGTTTACAGACCACCCAACCAGGAAGAGGAAAGGGACAGGGAACTGAGCTCGCAAATACTGGAAGCTACAGGGAAATGGGAGGTAGTAACAGTGGAAGACGTCAACCTGCCCAAGACAGACTGAAGCGTACCATCCACAACATGTGCCAAGAGTCAAGTGATCCTAGGAGGGCTGCAGAGTGGGTTCCTGACCCAGGGCAACACAGAACCTAAAAGGAAGGGGGCAATCCTTGATCTAGAACTCATGAATGGGGGACTCATACAAGAAATGATGGTCAAGGCCCCCCCCCCCCCCACCGGGTGGAGACCATTGCACAGTGTGATTCTGGTTGGATATGGGCAGGGAGAGCATTCCCACCAAGACCAAAATCCTGAATTTTAGGAGGGTGGACTTCGGGAAGATGGGCAAGTTGCTAAAGAAGTATCTGGCAGGCATCAGTGCAGATATGGGGGTGGACCAAAGGTGGTCCATAATTAAGGAGGGAATAATGGTTGCCACAGAGGAGTGCATTAGGCTCAGGGGGGAAGAACTCAAGGGCCAAAGCACCCAACTGGTTCAGTACTGAGGTTGCCCATGCAGTAAGGGACAAGAGGTTAGCTTATAGGAAATTCAGAAAGACCAAGAGAGAAGTAGATGAGGAGAATTACCTAAGGCTGGCTAGTGTGGCAAGTAAGGTAGTCTGATGGGCTAAGGCCCAAAAGGAACTGCAGGTAACTGAGGGAATAAAGAAGAGGGAAAATGTATGTTATTCACTATATAAGCGAGAAAAGGGATAAAAAGGACATGATTGTTAGGCTTAGGAAAGGGGACAAGTGGGTGGAGAACAGGGAAAAAGCAGAAGTACTGAATGAATCCTTCTGTTCCAACTTCACCAGGGAGAGAAATGGACTGGTGCCTACGGGAGGGGGAGGGAGTAGAGGAGGGGAGAGCAAGGATGTGGTGGTAGAGGAGGGCTGAGTGAGGAAAGGGCTGCTAGCATTGAAGGTTGACAAATCACTAGGCCCGGAAGGCATACACCCAAGGGTACTCAGGGAACTGGCGGGCTTGTTCAATAGTTCACTGGAGTCAGGAGTGGTACTGCATGACTGGAGAATGGCACATGTGGTACCCTCCATAACAGCAGTCTCACGGATGACCCTGAAAATTACAGACTGGTCAGTCTGACCTCAATCATGTGCACACTCATGGAGGTTGGTAGAATATTTAGAGGAGTACCGTCTCCAGGATGTGATGCAGTATGGGTTTATGGAAAGGAGATTACGTCAAATGAATCTGATTGACTTCTTTGACTGGGTCACTAAGACAGTAGACAAGGGTCAAGCAGTGGACATCCTTTATCTGGACTTCTGCAAGGCCTCCGATTCTGCACCTCACAAGAGGTTGATCAGGAAGTTGGCGGATCTCAGGGTTGGGGAGAAGATGACCAGATAGGTACAAAAGTAGCTGAGGAACAGGACCTAGGGGTGGGTGGGGGTGGGAAGTCATCTAGCACATGGGAGGTCACCAGTGGGGTCCCGCAGGCCTCTGTGCTGGGACCGGTGTTCAATGTCTTCATCAATTATATTGGGAATGGTATTAAGGGCAGAAAGTGCCTATTCGCAGATGACACCATGCTCTGTGGGAGGGTGGACACAGCCAAAGAGATACAAGACAATCTGAAAAAGTTTAAGAGGGTGGTCCAGGATTTGGTAGCTTGATTCAATGCCAAGAAATGCAAAGTTGTGCATTGAGCAAAGAATCCCAGCATGGAATACTACCTGGGAGAGATCCGGTATCTGCAACAGACAAAGAAAAGGATCTGGGAGTGATCACTAGCAACCTGAAGCACTCCAGGCAGCACAGGAAAGCAGCACCAAGGGCAAATAAGATGGAAATGTATAGTCAGGAGGAACATCAGTAGGTGAGAGGAGGTTATACTGCCATTTTACAAGTCACTGGTGAGGCCACATCTAGAGTATGGAGTGCAGTACTGGTGCCCACACCTTAAAAATAACATTAACCTGCTGGAAATGGTCCAGAGGACGGCAATGAAGATGATCACAGGGCAAAGTATACAAGGAGAGGTTGGGGGCCCTGAACATGTACTCCCTGAAGGAGGGAGAGAGGGGGCATGACTGAGACCTTGAAGTACTTGAAAAGAATAAATAGGGTGGATAGACAGTGTCTCTTTAAGCTAAGTGGCAGCCAAAACACAAAGGGCCACAGTCTTAAGCTGGGGTGGGAAGGTTTAGGAGGGAGGTTAAGAAGCACTTCTTCACAGAGAGGGTGGTGGCCAGTTGGCATGCTGCCAAAGAGGTGGTCTCAAGACAGTGGGCAGCTTCAGAGAGGCTAGGATAGACATTAGGGAAAGTAAGGGTCATGGGAGGGCGGATGGGAGGATTTAAACAGTAGTTTTCAGCTAGACCCTGCAATCCAAGCAGACTAGACAGACCAAATGGCCTTATTCTGCTGGCTTCTTCATATGTAAAATGGCTGTCTATTTAAAATATGAACATTCTAAATCCAGGCAAAGGATTTCTTTGTTGTTATGTGTCCTGGATGGCAGGACTAGTTTCTCCTCGTTGATTTTGCTGGGATACTAGTCAATCAGGACCCAAGGATCTCCCTTCACGTTTTATAATTCCACCCTTATTACCCCACTGATTTCACTGACACGAGAATCATTATTATTCATAGTTCACACATTTTTTTTTTTTTTTTTTTTTAACGTTACATTCCTTTCTCCTCCTCATCGGTCGGGTCAGCCCATGTTTTTGCTGCCCCCCCAGCCCCATTCCCTGACCATGGCAGAACCCTTCCCTTCTTCCCCATAGTTATGTCATCCATGACAGGGACCCCCATATCCCCACCAAGTAAGGATCCAGTGTCCAAAGGGATGCTCCTGCTGAGGGTGGGGCCTTTGAGGGCTTCCCCATAGGAGGAGCATGAAATGTCAGCAATGGCTGTGCTGTGCGCTCATCCGCCCATATCACACTGGCTGAATGCTCCACCTCCCCTACATGTTCAAGAGGCCTTGTGTTCCAGCACCTAGCCACCGCTAGGTGTCAGACTGATGCCGGTCCCTGTGTCCCTCCCCCGGAGAGAAGAGCTATCCTCTGGGTGCTCAATTCTCTCCCACCCCGGCTGACCCCAAGCACTGGGCCACATTCATGAACATGTGGTCGGCCATGCAGCAGGAGGTGGGCATGATGCCTCAGCCCTACACACCACTGGGCCAGCCCACAGTTCACACACTGTTATTCCCAGTTCTATTATTTAAAAGTGTAGTGTACACCTATAAATAATGTGAAGTGTGAAAGCTCTTGCACTCTGTACAAGTGCCCTACTATTCAACAAACCATGTAATATAACCAATAAAACATGGATGCTTGTTAACAACATAGCGGAAATGTCATCTTGTGAAACTGGGGCACAAGTCACGCAGATCGTCGGCCTTGTGGTTTATTGTGGCCCCCACCCGCTTTTTTTTTTTTTTTTGTGATTTCTTTTCAACCCCTGCGTGCTCCACGGCAGCCACTCCTTCGTGCTTACCAAGGCTGTCCTCCGACTCATCCGTCCTCCGAGATTCTGCCTCAAATCGCAGCTGACCCCCAGGGTGACCCGGGCGGTGAACCTTCGCCGATGTAACCTCTCCTCTGAGGGGAAGGCACCAGCCAAAGGGGCAGACAAGCGCACCACTTTTAGCCCCGGGGATGCTGCTGAGACAGAGAGCTCGGTAGGACCTTGATGGCCTCAGAGCGCCAGGCAGCCATCATCCGGCTACCGTGAAGTGGTATTTCTGCTTTTCTAGTTACTCCCTCCTTGCGTGCATCAGCAGTGCTCCTGGTCTCCACCAGAGGCCACTGCGGCACGAAGACAACCCACTACCCACCCCCAGGAGAGGAGAGCAGTCCTCTGGACGCTCAATCCTCTCCCGCCCCTGCCAGCCCCCGACGTCCCGAGTCTATTCCCGAACCCGGGTCGCCAGCGTGGGATGAGGTAAGGCGCCAGCGCCTCAACCCTCTGCGCCACTGGGCCGGCTGACCCACCCGCTTTAATCAATTAATTACCACCTTATTGTTCATAGGTATCCATGCATCAATCTCCTTTTCTAACTGGTAAGTAGTGATTAAAGCTCCACAACACACCCTGGTTCTGCCCCACAAAAGCCCCCTGGGTCCAGACCTTGACAGCTCACCTGCGATGATACAATAATTGCACCCCCCCACCAACACTCCCTATGCCTTGTGCCTTTTCATCATTCATTCTCATCAAACCTGTTTTTCCCTCGAGTCCATCCCCTTGATTTGCTTATGCAGGGATCGAAATTATGTGTTGCAGTCACAAGCCAGCTGGGCTACTGACTGGGGGAAAAAAAAACACTGCCCCCAGACTTTTTCAGCAGTCCAACTGGCGTTCTATATGAAATGTTATCGTCTCCAATACCAGCCAGTAGGGCTAGTTAAAGTACAATTTTATTAGCCCAGAACAAATTCCACCAGCATCTGGCCTGTGAGCTGGTGCTAACTTCAAACCACTGTGCCTGCATCAAAGCCATCTCAAGCAAGAGGTCAGTCTCCTCCCTAGACCAATACCAAGATCCACTTGTGAGTCCCCCAAAGAGGCGTATGCCTACTCTTTAAAGGGAAATGTCCATTTTGAAATGCCCTGACTAACACTTCTGCAAGCACTTAGAGTCGAGCAGCTGCAGGAGCATATATATGTTCACTTATGGCCGAGCTATTAACAGCTCCAGTTTATGATTCACAAGCCCCAGTAATACACTGAGGCCATGTACAGAGTAACAGTCATTACAAGTTCTTGAAACTGCTTGTCAGAGGATGCCCACACTGACGTGAGGCATTTCAAAATGGGTGTTCCTTAATAGGACTGAAAGTCTCTCCCAAACCCAGGTGTCCCCCGCTGCAGAAAGATGCATTGCCACTAAACCACTGGGTCAGCTCACCATGCTCTTCTGTCAGCAAAACCTGCCAGTAAACTGTTCAACTACAGAGTAAGCCAAAGGCAAATTATTCCATGAGAGATCAGCACTGTATTCAAAGGGACACATTCGTGCCCAGTGGCCCGCATATGTTGAAATGCCCATGAAAAGCTCTTTCACTTGAGTACTGGGCTCATCTGTATCCGACAGCACTCCAGAAATATAGACATCTGAGTCTGTTCAACATTAATAGTTCACTACAGCCATTTTTAGAACACTGTGATGTCATCGAGGAAACAATGTTCTATAAATGGCTGCAATGTTGTATTAACACACTCAATCATCTATATCTCTGGACTGATTCCAGCTATAGATGAGCCCAATATCTAATCTGACAGAGCTCTTCGTGGGCTTTCAAACTACGTCATCCACTGTACACCATTTCCCTTTAAAGCTGAAGCTTCCAGAGGTGACCATCCCAGTAACCAACTGCAGCCTGCAAAGGGTTACTAATTTTACAAGAGAGTTAAAAGAAATAAAGGTGGAAGGAGATGCAGCAACACTCACCTGGAAGGCTCGATTCAACCACAATACAGAGCAAGAAGTCATGTTTCCAATCCAGTGTAAGTTGCCAGATATAAGGTGGGTGTCATCCAGCCAGCAGCCAAATACATCATAAGGCTTATTCCTCACCCGGGACAGGAGTGAGAAGTCATCTACAAGAGAAATTGCACTCACTGTATTAATACTGTTAATAGGGTCATGATTTTAACATAATAAAGGTTGGAAGGACTCTAGGTCCATCAAGTCTGCCTCCTGCTGTACAAGCACGTAGTAATTTAAAGAAATATTCCACACACCCTCCTACCCAGGGTAAACTATAATTTCCTTGGTAAGCAGACATTAGTCCAGGCTTACCCTAAAGTCCTGTGCTGTCTACCTGACCATGGTCTCTGCTGGTAGGCTCATCCACAAATTCACCACCCTCTAGGAGAAGATCTTCCTAATGTTACCTCTGAATTTGCCATCTTCATGCTTCAGGGTAAGTCCCAGGGTCCTACTAGACTATACCAGATCAAACATTTCTGTCTCTTCAACCTTGTCAATACCCTCCAGTATGGAAAGACAAGTCATGCTCCTCCCCCCCCATCAACCCCTGTTTCTCTTGGGTGAACATGCTAAGGAATTTGTTACTGAATTTGGTGTTTTAGACAGAATACCAGACTAAATTCTAGTTTTGGTATTCCATCCAAAAATCTGATATACTACCATTGATATACATGTCTACCATGCTCTTCCATACATTGAAAAGAAGAAATTTCATCATACTTACTGTCATTTCTTTTCTGTTAGCTCCAACACTGTCAATGCTTTTCAGCACAAATTGGTAATATGCACCCTACTAGGGAAATGGCACTGCTTAAAGGCTGTTAACAGTATGGAATCTTGGGCACATGAACATTCCAGACAGCAACAACTCTCCAGTCACTTCTGTCTCATGGTGCCCTAAGTATGTGAAAGTAGATCTGTGGACTTCCAGTTCCGCCTCCAACCCATGAGGGCACAAGAATTATAGCTCCGAACCCCGGGTAATTTAAATCTATTATAATCCACAACTATTCGCTCTGTCTTTGCCCCCCCTCAGCCGTAGATCACATAACATCACTAATGAATTTATTTATTTATTGAAATTTTGGATAACACCTTTGAGAACTAGCTCATTTCATAGGTTCCACGTTAGACAGACAATACATATTGGAAAAATATGAGACGGAGAACAAACAAAACAAGGAATTATACAAGACATTACAACAGTAACTATAACTAGAGAAGTTCCAATACATGCGGCACTGTACAATGTATGCCAAGGTGCATATTGATTAAAACCTGGAATTCAAGGGTCATATTAGAGGGTAGGGTCTTATGAAACCGACTTTACAGGAAAATGAGAACAGACTCAGCCTAATTAAGCTGTTGATTAACTAGAATCAGCAGTTTATCCATCAGTAGGAAATGGGCAGTCTAGGTGGCCAAGCGGTCCTTATCTGCCGTCAAATTCTATGTTTCTATGTAAGGGGATGGCATCAGCTAGGGCCTTGTCAGAGGTGAGAAGGTATGGAACAAAGCATTTTAAAGGGAGCTCATGAGATATAACAGGGGGAGGGGGGGGATAGGGGGAAAGCCATAGAGGGGTGAGGGGAAAGAGTGGAAGGGATCAATAGGAAATGTGAAAGGAGAATGATTTGCAACTTAGAACAGTTATTTACATGATGAGAACAGTTATGCATAAGGTTAGAATAAGTACTGGTCACAAGAAGGAAGGTTACTGGAAGCAGTCACAACTGGCATCAACAACTAGCTGTTGCTTAAGTTTCACCTTAAAGGAGCCCAAGGTGGATGCTGAATCGATATCATGGTGCAGTGAGTTCATCCATAGCGAGGCATGGTAGGCAAAGGAAGACGCCACCAAATAATAGACCGAAAGACACACTGCTGGAATATCTAAAACAGTCTACAACGTCGGAGCTGAGAGATACTAGAGTGAATAGCAACAGCCGGGTTGTGGCATCTTTGGATTTACACAGTGATGCTAGCGAGGATGACATGGAAGAGTCATTCACAATCACATCTGAGCGACTATTCCAAGAACTGGGTAAAATAAATTAATTAACAAAGCCAATTTTGGTTATTATACGTAATTCTGGTGCTGTTATGGGCCCCACAGCCCCCTTGCACCTAACCACCATAATATGAACCTTAGTATGAACTATGTCCAAAACAGAAAGAACGGTTGTGGATATCAACAGAAGCATAGCCGAAGTGACCCAACGCATGGCTGACTTAGAGGCAGGGCTCACCTACACATCGGCGGCTGTGGAAAAACGAGATATGACCATCCAATACTTCTCGAAGAGAGAATAGGAGCCAACTGACAAGTTAGATGAGTGTACAGTTACGCAAGAACTTACCGTAACAGTAGATCTTTGAGAGAGGCTCTTACAGTAGGTAATTACACATAGGACTGATGCCGGCCGGCATCAGGACCCAACAGAAAAATTTCTAGCTAGCAGTCTCTGGCGGGGGACCGCCCCCACGTCAGGTGACAGACGTTATGTGGCGTCAGTATAAAGGGGCGGTCCCCCATGTCCACCTTCCAGTTCTTTCCCGCCAAAGGCCAAAAGGCAAGACGAGAGAGAAGTGGATATTTCCTTTCCTGAAAAGGAGCTGAAAAGCTTAGGGGATGGAGGCGGAAGTTATTACCTACTGCAAGAGCCTCTCTCGAAGATCTACTGTTACGGTAAGTTCTTACATAACTGTACTGTCTTAGTTCGAGAGGGCTCTTGCAGTAGGTAATTACATATAGGACTGAGTCCCAAGCAGTCTGGAACAAGGAGAAGCAAACGGGGGAGGAAGCTACTCAGAAGTTGACCCTCTGGTTGTGAAAGCCTTAGGAAAGGAGGCCTTGCAAAACATCCAGCCCAAAGCCTGCTCTACGGCGAGAGGCGATGTCCAAACTGCAATGTTTCATAAAGGTATGGACAGAAGTCCAAGTGGCGGCTTCACAAACATCAGCCCCTGACATGTTCTTGAAACAAACCGCAGAGGCAGCAACCCCTCTGGTGGAGTGGCCTCTAACTTGACCCGGCAGGATCTTGTTGTACTTGTCATAACAGAAAGTGATACAATGAGCCAACCATTTCAACAGGCATTGCTCAGAAACTGCATTGCCTTCTCTTTTATGGGAACAAGAGACGAACAGTTGATTAGTCTTTCTGAGATCCTTCGTCCTGTTGGTGTAGTATCTCAGAATTCAGTGAACATCCAAAGTATGCAGGAGGTACTCTCCTTGGCTGGAGTGCTGCGTCAAAAAGGCAGGCAACTCTATGGATTGATTCAGCGTCAATTCCGCTACCACCTTAGAGAGAAACTTACGGTTGGTATGCAGAGCCACACGTCCTTGTGAAAAATCAAATATGGGATTTTAATACATCAGGCCTGAAGCTCGAAATCTATTTAGCAGAAGTATGGCCACTAGGAAGAAGTCTTCCAAGAAAGGAACTTTAGGTCCACTGAGGCTGCTGGCTCGAAGGAGGCAGAGTAAGTTTCTCTAAAATGAAATTCAGATCCCAAAGAAGGGCAGAAACCCGGATAAGGGTCGTAAGTGAAGACCCCTCTCAAAAGGTCTTAGAGACCTCCAGCTGAGCAAACGTTCTGTCTGCAAAGGGGACATGATAGGCCGAAATGGCAGCCATGTGAACCTTTAAGGATGAATGACTGAGACCCAGATCGAAGAGGTGTTGCAGGTAATCCAGAAGTCGGCCAACAGAGCACAAGAAGGGCTCGACATCATTGGAGGCAGCCCAAATACAGAACCGGTTCCATTTCATGGCATAAGTAGATCTGGTTGAGGGTTTCCTGGCTCCACCGAATCTCAGCTACTGGGACACCCGAATCGGGCCTGAGCTAGCCTGCAGGAGCAATGCATGCAACTGAAGGACTTGAGGCCTGATGGACCAGGATCCCTGATCCTGGGTCAGCAAAACAGCGACAGAGGAAGAGGAGGTTCCTCTGAGTACTGTTGCAGAAGAGAGAACCAAACTTGCCTGGGCCAGAAAGGAGCGATCAGAATCATTCGAGCTCCTTCCGAACCAAGTTTCTGCAAGACCCTCATAATCAGTGGAATGGGGGCATAGATCAATCTGCCCTTCCAGTCTAGAGACAGGCGTCTCAAAAAATGCCATGCCCTGGAGCGAGCGGCGAGCAGAAGATGGGAAGTTTTGTGGGAAGCAAACAGTCTACCTGTGGAGTTCCCAGTGTAGGAAGATGTCGTCTACAACCCCCTGATCCAGTTCCCATTTGTGAGCTAGAGCAGATGACCGGCTTAGCCTGTCTGCCAGCATGTTCTCGATCTCCAGGACATGAGATGCCGTGAGGTGAAGGTTGTGCTGTACTGCCCAATCCCAGACTCGCATCGCCTCTCGGCAAAGGGGGTAGGAACGAGTTCCTCCCTGTCTGTTCATGTACCAGACCACACACATGTTGTCCGTCTGTACCACTAGGTGACCTGGAGACAGATACAGATGCAGAGCCTGAAGAGCATACAGTACTGCCCTTAGTTCCAGCACATTGATGTGGAGGGACTTCTCGAGCTTGGACCAGGAGCCCTGGGTCCTGTGAGGACAGAGATGGGCTCCCCAACCCTCGCCGGAGGCATCTGTAGTCAACGTCTGTGGGGGAAGGGAGACTGAAGGAACTCCCAGCAGAGGTTCTCCTGAACCATCCACCACTGCAAGTCCTGAGCCATGGGAATGGAGACCAGGACAAGTTGATCTAGGTCATCCACCAGCTGATCCCATTGAGACCAAAGCGTCCCACGGAGAGATTCTCATGTGGAGCCGACCGCGAGGACTGTCGGAATCAGCCAGCCATTAGGCCAAGAAAGCGAGGACTGACCTGGTGCTGTCCGCCTGCGGCTGGACAATAGGCTGACCTGGGCCTGAAGAGGGCCTGTCCGGTTGGCAGGAAGGCCCTGCCACAGGTCGTGTCCAGGATCGCCACGATAAACTGGAGCCTCTGGGACGGGATCAGATGGGACTTGGCTTGGCTGATGGTAATACCCAGGCAGGCAAAGACCTGCTGAGTAAGGGAAAGGAAGCGCAGGAGTTCCTCCCTGGACGGGGCCACCAGGAGCCAATCGTCCAGGTATGGGAAAACCTGCACCCCCTGGGTATGCAGGCAGGCCACCACCACCGAAAGGCATTTGGTGAACACTCGGGGCACTGAGGAAAGACCAAATGGGAGGGCCTTGAACTGGCAGTGGTTCCCTGGAACACAAAATGCAGGTATTTGCGATGGGAAGGGCGGATAAGGATATGCAGGTAAGCATCCTGCATATCCAAAGCGCACAGCCACAGTCCTGGCCGAAGAAGGGGCAGGAGGCTCTGCAGCGAGAGCATCCTGAACCTCTTGTACTCCACGAACAAGTTCAGGGAGCTGAGGTCGAGAATCGTTTTCTTCGGGACCAGGAAGAAATGGGAATAGTATCCCATTCCCTGAAGAGGAATGGGGACGGGTTCTATCGCCTAATTCAGCAAAAGTGCCGAAACCTCTTACTGGACCAGAAGATGATGTTCCCGAGAATACGACTACCTTGGGGGAGGGTGTTGAGGGGGTTTCTGAAGAAACTCTATTGAGTGTCCTTCTGCGATCAGCTGGAGCACCCAGGAATCTGAAGTTATCCTCTCCCAACGCGGGAGGTGGAGGGAAAACCTCCCTCCTACCAGTTCCTCCGGAAGGCCCAGAGGCTGTGGGAGAGGAAAGGAGTCAGGTGGTGTGGTGCAGTGTCGCGGCTGAAGCACCCGGTGCTTTTATGGGCGGAGGGGGCTTGGCAGCCAGAGGGCCCGGCGTTTAGAGGCCCGCTTTCCCTGGGGTTTCGTCTTTTGCCAATTCCGCCTGCGAAAGGGATGGTGCTGCGTTTGATGGGGATGATACAAGGAGCCAACAGACTTCAGTGCAGTCCCCTTCTCCTGCAGATCAGTGATAATGTCCTTGACATCACCACCAAACAGCACCGAACCCTGGAAGGGTGCTTCCTGAATAGCGGACTGCACTTCCAGGACCAACCCTGACACACTGAGCCAGGCATGACGCCGTAAGCCTACGGCAAAAGTGGAGCTCCTACCAGCAGTGTCCACTGAATCGTAAGTAGCATAAAGCATGTGCAGACTGGCTGAACGTGCAGAGAGGACGAGGTCAGCCACTTCCTGTTTGACTTGAGAGTCCGGAAGGGAGTCCAATTTGGATTCCACCTCACTAAGAATCACCTTCTGGTAATCCCCCATGTGACCGACATCATTTAGGGCCCTAATAACCAGGGCGGAAGAAGCATACATCTTCTTCCCGTACTGGTCCAGAAGACGGGATGCTGTCTCAGGTGGAGACGAGCTCAGATGTTTTGGGTTAGCTGTCGGCCATGAGCGGTGCTAATCACGACCGAATCAGCTCGAGGGTGAGAATCTAAAAAGTCAATACCCTTGGGAGGCTGATATAGCCTGTTTGATGTCCGAGGAAGCGGGGCTAAAGCCGACAGTTGCTTCCAAATAGTGGAAACAAGGTCGACATGCGGCTCAGTCCAGGGTGGCACCAATGTAGGAGCTGTCTCGGGCAGGTCCAGATGTTCAGCAGGTTTCTTACGCTGTGGATCCGGCTCCAAGAAATGCCACTTGTGAACCTCCTGGATTTTGCGTAGCAACTCCGTAAAGGAAGGATCCTCCGGAGGAGACTTCGCAGGAGTCCTAGGCCTGGGCTTAGACAGAGAGCGTGGCTCGTCGACCGTCTCGGAGCAACCATCGGAGTCATCCGAGTTGTCCGAGGAGGAAGAGGATGAAGAGGAAGACTCCCTCTCCCGGTGAGTGGGAGGAACGGACCACTTGGAAGGTCCTCAGGGAAGCGTATCCTGCCCTGCCCTGGAACCTGAGGGCTCGCCCCTGGTGTCCGGAGGTGGGGAGGGAGTCTGTCATCACGGACGTATGGGAACCGGAATCGGCACCATCATCGTGAGACAACTCTCCACCTCTCTAGTAAGTTGAGCCTTGGCCTCAGCCCACCAGGAGGCCAGAGTCTCCAAGTCCACCGGCAGCTGAGGGGGGCGGTGGAGGAGGAGGGGTATATGGGTATTGATTGTACCCGTATGGTGCATATCCATAACCCAACGGCGGGAAACACGGGGTCGGGTATTGAGGCACAGGTACTGCGGTGTCGGATAGGCCGGCATCGGGTACTGGGGCGTCGGATACTGCGGAGCCGGGTAAGACGGCATCGGATACCCTGGAGCTGGTGGGGGTCTGCTGGAGACGGTCCTGCCAGAGGGGCCCACAGGTGGGCCTGGAGCAGGAGGCCCGGTGGGCGGAAGACCCAGCGTTGGAGTGGCATCCGGGAGCGGGATGTCGCCCGGGGAACCAACGTCAGGTCAGTCGGACCAGCGGGCAGATGGCCTGACGGGGGTGCAGCAAGAACCTCGGCATCACCCAGGGATGGAGGAGAAAAGTCCCCGGGGTCAGGCTGAGGAGACCCAGGGTCCCCGGAAGGCAGTGAAGGCTGCGGGAGCCAGGAGCCGGCGGATGTGGGTGGTCAGCTCAGCCTCGCAGGCTTCGGAAGGCCGACGTCTGACTTATCAGCGGAATCCGGGCGGACGCCGGAGGAGCCGACGTCCAACTTATCGGACCCATCGCCCGAGGCAGGTTGTGAAAGAGGAGCGGCCTTGTTGGGCGGAAGAGGGGCCGTGTGCCTCCGCGAAGGGTCGGGCGACTTATCGACCTTCTCCGTGCGGGTGTCAGAGGAGCCGACGTCCGGCTTACCGGAGGCACTTGAACCAGTAGGCCGCACGGTGGTGGCTTTACTGGGAGCAGAGGCCTCCAATACCCCGAAGGCGCCCGAAGGGCCCGAGCATGAGCCAGACAGGCGGGCCGACGCCACCTTGGAAGCCTCCAAGGTAGCCGTCGCGGAGCGGTCCCCCGAAGGGGACGTTACCTGTAGCACAGCGACTCCCAAAGAAGATGCGGTGGATGAGGAGCCCTTATCCCGTGCTTCTCCTTGTCTTTCTTTACGATGGCCTTCGGGAAGTGGACGCCTGCGAACTTTTAACTCCTTCTCCATGGAGGACATTTTCTTCTTTAGTATGTGGGCCTCCAGGGACTGCTGCCTCCGTCTGCGGGTGGCGGCGTTGAATTTTAGGCAGTGCTGGCACTTCTCCACCTGATGATCCGGGCCTAGACAGAAGAGGCACTGGGAATGGCCGTCCTTGTGTGGGAGTTGGGCGTCACACAAGTCGCACTTATTTTTGTGCTCGGAAGATGTAGGGGACGACATACACTGACGAATGCCTGACGATTTTAATCTAAGAATCGAAAAAAAGACGGTAAAAACTACTGACGAGAGAGCTGACGAGCGTTGAACTTTACCGCGAGGCGCTGAGATGAGCCAACGGCGGGAAAGAACTGGAAGGCAGGTGTGGGGGACCGCCCCTTTATACTGACGCTGCATGACGGTCACCTGACGTGGGGGCAGTCCCCCGCCACAGACTACTAGCTAGAAATTTTTCCGTTGAGTCCTGACGCCGGCCGGCATCAGTCCTATATGTAATTACCTACTGCAAAAGCCCTCTCGTAGTAAGATCTTTTTTTACTGGACAAAGAGACTGAGGTCCTTCAGCTCTAAAATGAGCCTCAAATCTTCTGTCTTTTTGGGGACCAGGAAGAACGTGGAGTAAAACCCCTGGTTTCTCTGTTGCATTGGCACCAATCTGATTGCCTGCTTGCACAGAAGAGACTATACTTCCTTCTGGGGAACAGACAAGTGGGCCAGGGGATAGTTGCAGGGTGGGGAAGGGGTATCTGGAGGCTGCTGGATGAGCTCCAGGGTAAGACCGGCCTCTATGATCTGCAAGATCCATGCATCTGAAGTTATGGTTCTCCACTAATTAAAATGGAGGGAGAACCAACCTCCGACCACCACATCCTGGGTCTGGGCTAGAGGAGGAGGGTCTGGAAAGGAGTCAAGCTGAGGAGGGATCAGCCGAGGAAGCTGGTCCATAATTTCTGGGATGCTCTGCCACTGCTCCAGCATTGCAGGAGGTGGGCAAGGATGCCTGGGCTCTGCACTTACCCTGGGAATGGGGGCCTGAGCATGGCCTGTCTCCGAAAAGCAGACCACCCTCTACCACGTGATTGAGTGTGGTAGAGGGAATGCACAGACTTAATGGCTGTACCAGAGTCCTGCAGATTATTAATGAGGTCCTGGACATCAGGGCTGAAGAGCTTGGTGCTACTGAAAGGATTAAGCACCTTGTTTTGCACATCATAAATCCAGAGACCCTGAGCCATGAGTGCCTATGGTGGCATACTGTGTCGGCCATGTCATATAGGGCCCTAAGGAGATGTTTACTGACATCTTCCACAGTCTGCAACCACTGGAGCAGTTCCTACTTATAGGAACCATCTGGAAGGGCCTGAGCAGCAGCTTTGCCCTTTTTCTAGTTGGCATTCTGGAATTTAACCACGTGTGACAGATAGTTTACAATCCTTAGGCCCAAGGTAGAGGAGGCGTGAAATTTTTACCCCAGAGGTCAATCCTGTGGGATTCCTTTGTCTGGGGAAGCGAACTAAGGTGCTTAGGTGCCTTAGATCTGTCATGGGCTGCTTGATGACCACAGAGTTAGTTTCGGCCTGGGCAGCAAAATAAGGAAGGCTCTGAGGGGCATTGTAAAGCCTGTCTGCCCTGCATGACATAGCCAACACCATGTCTGGCCTCTGCCAGCCTACCGTAGTAGTATTTTTTTAGGGCTGGCAGCACAGGAGCGAAAATCTTAGGTGGAGATTCAGGAACCTCTAGGAAGTCCACCAGGTCTTTTCTGGTACCATCCTCCTCCTCAGTCTGGAAGCCCATGATGGCAGACAACTGCTTCATGACACTGAAGAAAGTAGCATCGGGCTGCCCGGTGGCACTGAAGGTTGAAGTGCTGGACGCCACACTTTGCGCTACTCCTGTGACCTGGGTTCGGGAACAAGCCTAGGCCATTGGGGGTTGGCTGGGAAGGGGAGAAGGACTGCGCATCCCAAAGAATGCCCTCCTCCTCCAGGGTGGGGTGGGTTACTGGGCAGTGAATGCGCCCACAGCACTACCCCCAGTGGAAGCACGGGTGGTAGGGCACACGGCTCTATGGAGTCGGGGAGGGCATTGCTGGGCACTTGACAATGGTACGCATCTGCACGCTGCCTGTTTAGATGTGGAGTCCTCGCCGGCACCCTCAGGGAGGGACAAACGGTAAAATAAAACGCCTGGCATCAAGCATTGTGATGCCGGGATCTCGGTACAAGCGGGACCTGGTGGAGGAGTTGGAGGGCAAGCCCCCAGAAGGGGCCAAGTGCATGGGCAAGTTTAAAAAAAAAAAAAAGAAAAAAGGGGTGGCAGCATCCTCAGGAGGAGACTTTGGGGAGTGCTTAACTGAGTCCTCACTGACTGAAGAGGCAGTGGACCTATCAGAAATGAGGATTTCCTCCTTTTCCCCTTCATCCTCTATATCATCCGGGAGGATGAGCTCAGGATGGTGCTCCTCCTCGATGTCAACCACCTTGTCCGGGTCTGGCATCGCAGAAGTCGTTGTTGGTCCCCAGGTGTCAACAATGGAGTCATCATCTGCTGTGACAGCGATGGTGGTCTCCTGAAGGCAGAAAACTGCTGAATGAGTACGTTGGTGAATTTGACTAGTACTTTGTTCACAACCAAAGTAGTTGTCAACGGGGGGAGGGGGGGGATTGATGGTACAGATGCTAATGGCCCTCTGTCTTGAGAGCGCGATGAGCCTGTAGCCCTCAGAGAGGATGGGGCAGGCTTCAACAGGGTAGCCGCTGACGATGAGCCTGTCATCGACAGAGATGGGACCGACGACCCGGAGGTCAACGGCCAGGCACCCCGGGAGCTGGGCGGCGAAGCTGTCAGTATGAGTCTGGAAGAAAGAGAGACTTGGACGGCTGGTCTCTTTGTCAGGGCAGCTGCCATAGACGAAGAGCCCCCCGAAGGAGAGGCCAGTGGGAACGGGATGGCCACTGGGGGTCACGATCCTAGTCTTCTTGGAGGCCTGGGAGGGTGCAGATCCAGTGAGCGACTGAGCGGCCAGGAGCCCCAGAGGACCCCTGCCTGGGTTTGGCTACCTGCTGCTCCATCAGGAATTTTTGAGAGCCTTCTTGCATCGCCTAAGGGTTGTTCAGTTAAACTTCTGGCAGATCTCAGTCAGAGATGTCGTGGTCAGGCCCAAGACAGCAGATACAAATGGAGTGTTCATCTGTAGAGGCAATCTTCTTCCCACAGCGGCAGTGACAAAAAGAGAAGAAGAAGATGGATTAACTCTTGACATAAGCAAAAAAGGTAAAATCTCCCAAAGGGATTTTGGCAGACAGAAGAAAAAAACGACTGTCACATAGAAAAGGTGTGTAACACTGTGAGCTCTTTTGGAGACTGTGCTTGCAGAGTCGATGGCGGAAAGAACTGAGGAAGGGTGGGGCCACCATGCTTATATAGGGTTGGTGATGTCAGCAGACACAGACAGCATGTGCGGCCCCAGCTGTACTGCTGAAAAGCTTCCATGTGGATTTCCCATCTCAGACGGTGAAGGTTCCTACGGTGTAACCTGATGACTGATACCCCCGAAGAAGATTTTTTTTTTTTTGTGACAGCATAGCTTTTGTGAATGCTTTTCTCGTGTTTAGCACTTCTTGAGGGAAGTCGGGAAAAACTTAAATACTGATACCAGCCACTTTTAAAACCATTCTCAATTCTTGCCTGTCTCATTAGAGCCTCTCTGTCTTAGACGTGGTACAGTTTTATGAACCTTGGTAGTTTTTTTTTTTTTTGCCCCTGTGGGCTCTATCTAATTCCATTTTTTTTATCCAGATATGGTCTTTCTAAGGCTTCAGTTAAAGAGCTGCTGACGCAAACATGCTACACTGCACTGTTAATTTCCTTAGGGCCATTTATGTTTTATAGCATCTGTTTTCTACGCTCCAAAATATTTAAAATTACCTTTTTCTCCCCTGCAGCCACTGATGTGAAGTGCGTTCCTACTGTGTGCTAGCACTGCCACTCCGACTTCTAAGATGCACTGACGTCAGGTAAGGAAAGTACATTCACTGAGAGGAGTGGCGCATAGCTCCCCATCTTCTCTCAGCGGGAAACAGAGTGTGCACTCGTGGCAGTGAATTCTTTATATTTCTATAATCATAGCAAGTAATTTTCACGACATATTCGGCTCAGATCTGCAGTCTTAAAACTAACAAGTACATTCATTTTAACACAGAGATGACCCGAGTAGTGTCTGAGGGTATTTCAAGTACAACCTAGCCAGTAACAATGCCACAAAGAAAAACTGGTGCTGTGAAAAGAACTGTTATGGTGTGCATGCTCAAATCTTTTATTGGTAAAGCTAGAGAGAAGATCTATTGAGCACCAGACTGTATCTCTAGTTTTACCAACAAAAGATCTGAGCACACGTAACAGTTCTTTTCACAGCACCAGTTTTATATTATGCATTTAAATAGTGAATGTCACTGTCACATCAATTAGCGGCTAATTAAAGTTTGGCCATGTTGTGCTTCGAATACCCTGGACACTACTCTGATCTCGTAAAAGTGAATGTACTTACTGCTGTTCAGACTGCAGTCTTGAGTCAAGAAGCCCACCTGTTGCCGCCCAACAACAGCATTTCCTAATTAAAAGGTCCACATTTTATTGCTCGTTTTGATAATGCAAGGAACTGAAACCTACTATGTCACTAATCGCTAAATATCATAACCAAGTGTATACAGGGAATACAGCTTTTGTAGACCGTCAAGAAAAAAGTTTGTTCAGTCATCACTTCAGCACATTATTTTGCACCGTTCTTTATGGCTCAATTGCCTAATCCATGCAGAGTTCAGGGACCGCTAATTTCATTTCGTTCACCATCATCACTTTACTACATAATGTGGCATCATCACTTTACTACATGATAATGTGGTAATGTAGGGATCTCACCCCATTCTCATGAAGTCTACATATCTGACCTTATTTACAGATGGAATGGGGTGAGCATTAGGCTTGAGAAGCCCAAGGCACACCCACACCTGCTCTCCTGCCTGGTTTGGAGGGTGGGCTGTTAGGGAAACCCTAACACCTCATTTCCCAACTTTTGTCACTGACCCTAGCTGGAGCATTTTTTTTTTTATACTTGTTTATTAAATCTTTCATTGTTACATTCCATATTCTTATAGTATATTATTTCATTTGTGTACATCCTTTGTTTATACATAGACAAGAACAATGCTATTATTTTCTTGTCATAGGTATACTAGAAAATATCAATTTTTATAATTCCATCTGATTAAAACATATATAGAACTATTAAAGTACATCCAGCACTTGAAACCAACCTGAGTGGGGGTAGGGGAATAGATTTTGTTACAAATTGTGCCGCTTGGTAGTACAAAAGCAAAATGGGATAAGTGAGAAAAGCCAACATACTTTCTGGTTACAGAATGCAAGGACATGGATTCCATTAATACCTATTAATAATATACATAAAAAGGTGAGGGAGAAAAATCATTACAACAGGTATAGGAGGAGTATGGAAAGAAAAAAGGAAGGTGGTGTCCCTGTACATTATCCTTATATAATTCCCATCTAGTCATTAGCAGTGTCAGTGGCTCAGCAGGTAGCACACTTGCCTCTGAGGCCGGGAGGGCTGTGGGTTCAGTTCCCACATCTGGCACTTGGGTTAATATCCCAGTACTGACACTATAGTGCAGCATGAGAAAGGTGCTGCACTTCTGAGGTGCCGTCTTTCGGATGAGATGTTAAACCGAGGTCCCATCTGCCTGGATTGGTGGTAGTTTAGGTGGATGTTACAGATCCTATGGCACTTATCGAAAAGAGTAGGGGAATTTCCTCGGTGTCCTGGCCAAATTTCCCTCATTCACTTAAAAAAAAAAACCACCAACAGCTTAATCTGGTTTAAGGTCTGTTGGCATTCATCTGTATCCCTCTCCCCCGGGTCATGCCTGAAAATAGGCAGGATTTGTCTAGTGCATTTACCCAGTCAACAAAAACTAAATAAAAATAATAAATAGTCCACCTATTCACATACAGCTCTTTTTTATGGTTTGCTGCATGCATTCGCCTGTTGTTTGTATTTTTGCAATCAATGACACCCACTCAGATATCTGGTGGAGATACCTGGAGCCACCTCCTGGTAATCGCTTTCAGGGCAGCTACAGTTAATAGTGCCCATAAATATTGACCTTCCTTCCCCTTGATTTCATTTGGAATAATTCCCAGTATCAAATTTTTCTGGGTCTATCCTGGAAGTTAGTCCAAAAAGCTCTACCAGATGTTGCTGCACTCCTGTCTAGAAGTTTACAATTGCAGGGCACTGCCATAATACAAGGGCATAATTAGCATCTAGACAATCACAATCACTCCAACACTTTCCCTGTGTTAAAATGCCCATTCTGGCATGCCTTTTTGGTGTTAGAAAGCATCTGATTCTGATTTTCCAGGCATATTCTTGCCAATTTGGGGAGGAGGTGGTTTTCCAACAATTTCAAAAAATAAGTTTCCATTTGAAATTGTCCAGGGTTACCTCTAATTCTTTTTCCCATTTTTTTTGTAGGGATTGCAAATTGTGGGCCTTATTTGCCACTAAGTTCCAATACAGCACAGTAATGGCTCCCCTACTATGGGCAGATCCCTAGGTTAGTTCGTACACTGCAGGGAATGGTCTGGGGTCATCCAACGCTGCAGTGTTATGTAATTTATCATTTATAAAGTCTCTAAGCTGATAATAAAACAGTAGATCTGCATGTGCCCAGCCAAATCTTGCTCTGGCCAACTCAAAAGGAATGATGGTATTCCTTTGCAATAACTGCCATGTGGCAAAAATTCCTCTACTGGCCTGCCTTTGAAACCACTGGTATTAAGTAGGTGGTTTAAATTCCCTATTATAGGTCTACCACAAGTATTTCCAATTATACCCGACAGTATACCCTCTCGTTTCCGTAATTCCACCCTACTATTGTGGCTCGAATCGATATCGGGCAGGTTGTATTTTTATGTATCTGTGTCTGAGGGTCAAACATTATGGCTCCTAGTGGAGTATCTCTATGATATTTGAGTTCTATTTGTTGCCAGTGTGCTTTGTACGTTGGATGTGACCATAACAAGGTTACTTTCATTTGGGTGGCTATCCAGTAGTCTTGAAGACCAGGGCAGGCTCTGCCCCCCTCCTGCTTTGGTAAAAATAAAGTTCCCCTAGATATTCTAGGACATCCCCCCGCCCACAAAAAGGCCATTACCCTTCCCTGCCATTCCAACATTTCCTTATGTGGGATTAAACAAGGAACGCTCTGAAATAAATATAATAGTCCGGGAAGTACACTGGTCTTAATTATTTGTAGTCTTGAATAAAAGTGAAAAGGAATACAGCCCCATCTTCGTAAGTCTGCCTTAATTTGTTCAATTAGTGGGGGGAAGTTATCTTTAAAGAGGGTGACTGGGTCTTAACTTAACTCCCAAATATTTAGTAGTGGGACAGTCCCACTTCATAAGGTATTTTGTCTTAAATGATTGGGGGACTTGGGCTTCCATTGCTAATACCTCTGTTTTTGACCAGTTCAAGGTATAGCCCGATAGGGTGGAGAAAATCTTAATTTGTGCAAATACTTCTGGTAAAGATGTTTCTGTGTTTGTTAAATATAACACATTGCCTGCATAGAGAATGAATTTATGATCTGTGTTTCCTATTTTCACCCCCGTTATCTTTATGTTTTGCCTAATGCTTTGAGCCAAAGGTTTGATACAGATAGTGAAAAGCGGGGACGGAGGATATCCCTGTTGAGTTCTCCTAGCCAAACCAAAGACCACTGAAACATGGCCATTGGCCCTAATATAAGCTGTGGGAGAAGAGTAAAGTTTGAATATATATTCAATGAATAATAGGGGAAACCAAAGCCGGCCAGGGCACCCCTCAAAAAAGCCCAGGAAACCTGGTCAAATGCCTTTTCTGCATCCAAACTCATTAAAAAGGCAGGTTGGGAACTTCTTTTCAGATATTCTATTATGTCTACTGACCTCCTGATGTTATCCATTGTTTGCCTACCAGGAACAAAGCCCGTCTGATCTAGATGTATTATTTCTGGAAGTAGCTGCTCCAACCTCCTAGCTAAAATTTCTGTGAGTATTTTATAATCTGTGTTTAAGACTGAGGCTGGATGGTATGAAGAACAAATTGTTGGGTCCCTGGACGGCTTTGGGAGGACCAAAATCCTAACTGACGCACTAACAAGGTTTTTTGCCCCTTATATTATAGGGGCACGTTGTGCCCCTATAGTTAGGGTCGAGTATCCTGTTTAATGTTAAACCTAAAATTGTGCACTTTAATAACTCTGCAATCGTTCAACGGATTTGCACACAATTTGGTATGCACTATCCTGTGGAGTAGGTCTCTTGATGTGGCAAGTTTCTTTCCGGTCAGATGTACAGATTCTGAAATCCGGATAGTGCTAAAACCTTAAAAGTCACTTTATTTATTTATTTTTTTAAGTTTTTTTCCTCATCGCCTTGCATCCACACGGTGTGGAATTTTTGTGCAATTTTTTTATGGTAAAACTAGCTTGGGCAACAGAACTGCCACGCTTAGATTGGTGAAAAAAATATTAACCTGTTGCAAAATTATCAAATTTTAAAGTTTCCCATTGTTTTAAATGGGAAATCTCTGGTTGATTTTATAGGGATAAAGTTCAACCAAGGACTGACCTCGCGAAAAAGGCTCATTCTTGTTAGACCCATTCTTTCTCTCACTAGATTAAAACTTTTGTGAGCCACCATCTTGTTTTATGTTTGTTTTTTGTATTTTACTCAAAAGCCACAAAATGAGATCCTGGAAAGAGACCACACCTAGCTGGCTGGTCAGCACCCCTAAGGTGCAATCTGCACCTCAGTGTTGGAGATATGGCCCAGAAATGTTTTTCACTTCCTGTTAGGAATCCTTTTATGGATCATGTGATACGAAAAAATAATCCTTTCCATAACATGTCACGAAAAAGGACCCTTGATCATGAATTCTGTGCCATACCCATGCTGTCCTGTATATTCCTTGTGTCTAGTGGCATCTTCCTTACCTGTTTTTTTTTTTTTTTACAAAGGTGCTGTTTATACCTCCCGAGCGGGCGTACATCACAACCGGGTCCCCCAGCCCCGTCTCCCTGCTCGCAGCTTTTACTCACCAGCTTCCTCACGGCTGTACCACCTCCCTGGTGGGGCAGCAGGAACTTCACCTGCCGAACACACAAATCCGGTGCTGGAGGTTGCTGCCATTGGCGGGTGGCACCTATGGGGACCAGGATCACTGCTGCACCTGGCCACATTTTCTCTCCCGAGCGAGGCGTGCAATGGCGCCCACAGAAGTCAGTGCGCACTCTGCTCCAAGTGCCTGCCTGCCTCGCCCATTGGTAGCTATGCACCAGCCCCCAGCCTCTGCTCGGGCCAGACATGCACCGACAGCTAGAATCCCTCCCCAGAGAAAGAGAGCAATCCATTGGATGCTCGATCCTTTCCTCCCCTGCCGACCCTGGAACACGGGTCACCAGCGCAGAGCGAGGTGGTAAGGCGAGACCAGCACCTCAGCCCCCTCAGTGCCACCGCCCAGCTGTACCTCCCTGTTTTTAAAAATGTAAATTGTTATAATCTGACACGGATGCCCACACCCAGTGTCGGATGCTCCCCCGCAGTCTGTTGTTTTATTTACATTAGCCAACATCGGGTGCCAAATCTCTGTGTCAGCATTTTGAAACTCCCCACCAGAACTTTTGGGGACACTGGACTGACCAACCCCCAGTGTCCCTAAACAATTATTTATGTGTACCTGTAAAAAGAAAACTGTCCCCACCATCTTTTTTTTTTTAAACCTGAAATAAAGAAACTCGCCTCGCCGCCCCCCCACTGAGCACTCAACACCCCACACCCCTCCCCTTTATCCTATATCTCATCTCCGATGGTCGTATGCCATAATCCTCTGTGAACTGGGATACATCTGCACTCTTCAAAAGCCAAACCGTGAACTGAGGGATGAAGTAAGTGGCCGTAAAATATTTATTCGTTTAATATTTCAATGCTTTTGAACTTATGTTGATATCTTTGCCACTTTTTTGGAATTTTTGCACCAAATTTTCAATATGGCATTTTGGGACCCCATCTCATAAACACTGTAACTGTCACTTCATTAATCGGGCCAGGAAGGTGATTTCACGGTCATTGCACAAAATCACCTTTCAAGGCTGAATAACAAAATTTCAGCACCAGTGTTCATGAGGTGGGATCCAAAAAAGGCAACGTTGAAAATCTGATGAAAACATTCCAAAAACCGGCCAAGTTACACGCATTTGTTGAAATGTTTCTATGCACGTGCATAACTTTGGTAATTTTCAATATTTTGAGTCCAAATTGTCAACATAGCCGTTTTTTTTTTTTTTTTTTTACACCACCTCATGAACAGCACAGCTGTCATTTTTTAAATATACTGTCTGAAGCGTGTTTTCACACCTGTGGCATGGAATGGCATTTCGGCATGGATTTGAAAACTGTCAGCTACGGGTTTATGAGGTAGATCATTATTAAGACTGTTGAAAATTTAACAAATATGAAAAATTCCAGTTGGTGAACATTCATTGCAATTTCACTTAAGCCCCTCGTAACTTTGGAAACTTTAAATATTTTCACCCCAGATTTTCAACATAGTCTTCTTATTCACGTGAAACTGATGTATGTCACAGCTGCCACTCTTCAAATCCTGCCCATAATGTGTTTTGCACCTGATGCAGATAGCAGTGCAGTTGCGCAGAATTATGTTTTGGCCAGGATTCAAAAATTTTCTGTACTGGGTAAATGAAGTGGGGTTATATATATATATATATATATCAAAGTGGCACGGTAGTGCCATTATAGTTAGGGTTGAGTACCCCATTTAAGGTTAAATCTGAAATTTGGCAGCTTAATAAATTTGCCACTGTACCACAGATTTGCCTGAAATTTGACATTACGGTCTGGTACCATGATCTCTGGACCTGCCGTTTCGTCACAGTCGGATGTACAGTTCAAGACTATAGAGTGCCAAAAAAGCATAACTAACGCGATTTTTGCACATCTTTGCTCACGCCACAGGTTGAAAGGTTTGTTTGACCGGTCCGAAACCTTCAGGGAACATGCAGCCGATGTGCCTTTTGAAGATTTTGTGAAAATATATTAAATGGTTCAAAAATTATTCAAAAAAGAAGTTTCCCATTATAGTCAATGGGAAAAGTTAACAAAATATGCGAAAGTGTCGCAAATGCAGTTTTTAGTGTTGCAAATGACCCTTGTAGTGCCGCAAATGAGCAATCTTGTTTTCAGTCGGTGGTCACAGAAATGCTTGGCATTTAAATTCGTGATCCTCAAGGGACACAATTCTTGTTGTGTTCACCTAGTCGAGCCCTGAGGATGCTAGCCATGTCTTTTTGGGGAGGTAAAACACACCAGAAATAGTTTTTTTTAATTTTTGTAAAAAGCAGTGTCACACATGCAACACTTTCGTGATTTCATTTGCGAAAGTGTTGAGATTTGTGAAAGTACTTTGCAACACTACGGCCAAAACAATAAGGAATCTTTGCCACCCTGCTGCAAAAGAACGGTTTGGTCTTTTGGGATGAAATTTGGAGGAAACAAAGTCAAGATCCCACAGCTGGTGGTTTGGTGACAAACTATTAGAGGGCTGCAAAGTTACGGTACTTCAAAGTTGATGATTCTTCCTACAGGCTAACATTAAGTCATCGCACCTTCCGAGGCCGTATCTCGGCGGTTGAGATGCAGACTTTTCATCGGAAGAATACTTAGCCCCCCGCTAGAGGGCTAAGTGCAAAACTAGCCTGGAAAGTCATAAATAATATGAGATTTTAAATTTTCTTCTACGTCGTACGGTTCCTGAAATACAAGGAATTTAGTATTCTAAGTGCTGATTTTCTGCCCCGAGGGTCATTATTATGCATACATTCTTAGTATTCACTGTGCTTTTGAATGCACCTATTTGGGAAAAAAAAAAAAGGGTGTGTGTTTGCGTTACTGTTACCATTAGCGTTTCCATTACCATTTGCGTTAGCGTTTGTTTACGTTACCGTGTGCATTACCCTTTGTGTTTGCACTTGCGTTAGTTACCATTTTGTTTGCATTTACTTTTTCGTCACCGTGTACATTACCCTTTGCGTTTGCACTTGCGTTTGCATTACTGTTACTATTTGCGTTAGCGTTTGCGTTTACATCACCGTGTGCGTTACCGTTTGTTTGCGCTTGTGTTACTGTTACCATTTGCGTTTCCGTTACGTTTTTGTTTGCTGCTTACTTTGCTTCACTGTGTACATTACAATTTACGTCTGCGTACTCACTTGCGTTTGTCTTTACGTTTGCATTTGTGTTTCCTTTGGCGTCATTGCTGGTGTTACCATAAGTGTCTGCATTTCCAACTGCATTACCGAGACCATGTGCGTTACCATTTGCGTTTACGTTTGCATTAGTGTTTCCTTTGGCATCATCGTTGGTGTTACCGTAACCGTGTACATTTCCAATTGCATTACCGTTACCGTTTGTGTGTTCGTTACCATTTGCATTTCCATTGGCCTTAGTGTTTGTGTTTTTGGTAGCGTTTCCGTTGTCTCGTGCGTTACTGTTTCCTTCTGCGTCGCCTCTGCCGTTACCGTTTGCGTTACCATTTGTGTTTCCATTGCCGTTAGCGTTTGCGTTACCATTTCTGTTTTCATTTACGTTTGCACTTGCAATTTTTACCGTTTGCGTTATCGTTTCCGTTTGCGTCACCATGTATGTTACCCTTTGTGCTTGCGTTTTTGTTAGCTTTACTATTTTCTTTTACCTCATTGTTTTCATCAGCGTTTGCATTACCGTTTGTGTTTTTGCGTTTGCGTAGTGCAGTGCAAAACATTGGTTTCACTATTTTTCTGCACTGCCTTCCGTGACGCACAGTGCAGCCAGAGTGTGGTTGATTGGTCTGAACCTTGGCACATATAAAGATCTCTGTTCAAGGAACATGCCAGTTTTTGTTTGGTGAAAACACGTTGTTCCTTTCCAGAGTTATTGCCATTTGAAGTCTGCCCGCTTTGCAGTTACTGATTTTTCGGCTGCCAGGTCTGCCATTTTAGTGCATTTTCAGCTGCGATTTCCCCCATTTTACGGTGAAGTCTTCTTAAAGGTGCAGAAACGTAAAAATTGAATATCTCTGGAATGGTTTGTTCTTTTCACATGAAATTGTGAGGGTGTTGAGTGGCTGTCCAGGAGATGCAAGTTATGTTGTTTACATGTTTGAAAAATAATTCACTGCGGAGACACTGTGCGACACAGTTAACGTTTTGTGCATAGCGTTCTGCATGGTGCTACTGGCTTGAAATTTATAGCGTAGGTAGCCCTAGTGGTACGGAGGTGCCTTGCAGTGGTTTGGTGTGTAAAACATTAACAGGTGTGGAATTATGCCACTCCAACGAATGAAAATGTGGTTAATTATGCTTCAATAACTTCTGAACCGTGTGTCCGATTTGCTGGCATTTGGAATGTGCAGATTAATAATACATCTTTGACTGTGACAAGTTTCAGGTTGCAGGACTTCACGGTTGCTGAATTGTGCATGTTACACTGTTTGCTCGTGGTGCTGTGCGAACGCTGAATGGATGTACATACAATTCTGGACACACATTCCAGTCACTATTTATAGTGCATATTCTCAAAAAAAGGACTTCATGGCAAAAACTCTGTTTAATGCATCAGTTAGGGTTATTCCATAGCGACAAAAGCAAGAAATTCGATGTTAGGTTTGCCACCCTTGCACCTCACGCCACCTCACTCATTGGCAGCATCGGGTGCGTTAGTCGCCTGTCCTAACTCTTACCTCATTCTCCTGTACTGCACCACCTCAGCGTATTACATGGAATAAGGTGAGAGTTAGGATGACACCCAATGCACACCCCGATGCCTGTTGGTTGGGGTGGATCGGGTGCAAAGCAAGGTGGCAACACTAACACGAACTTCCTTGCTTTGTCGCTGTGGAACAACCCTAACTGATGCATTAAACTGAGTTTTTTGTTATGAATAATGTGTAGTGTGTGTATATATATATGTATGTATTATATATATATATATATATATATATATATATATATATATATATATATATATACACATATACACACACACACACACACACACATATACACACACAGATATACACACACACACGTATGCACACAGTGGCATCCCCCTGGATGAAACGCAATTCTGCAGCACTCCGTAACACTGCCAGGATGAAGTGAATGCCACAGTTTCCTGCATGACAAAGGGGACTAATTGTCATTGAAATTGCATTGCTTTATTCAGTAGGTCTGCTGCAGCATACTGCAGTGTGTGTTAAAAGTGCGTTTCATGACTGAGAGGGTGACGTCAGCAACCTGAATGGACACCTGATCTGGTGCTCCATTCCCCGAGCGCACAATCCTGCTTAATCCGCAGTCCAGCACATCTAATTGATACCGCAAATGCTAATTACTGGTGTCAGGGAATTGCCTGAAGATGGGGCACACAAAAAGAATGCCGCCGGTGGGCTCTCAGTCCCAGTCGGCGGGGCTCAGACCTAAGCCCCACTCCTTCCCAGTCCTCCCTTGCTACTGGGTCTGGTGAAGAAGACTCCGGATCCAAGTCGGGCTTCTGCTGTGTTCAGGGCAGAAAGCAACAAAATAATAAAACTCATTACAAAGACCGATGGAAAAGTCTCTAACATCCAGAAAGACTTCTGCAAACTGGAAGCCCGTACGACCACAGTAGAAACCCAGCTTGAAAAAATTCAAAGCGGGCACATGGCCTTCGGCAGGTCGCTGGCATATCTGCATTAGAGAGAGCAGGCTCTTACCCTGACAGCCGAAGATGCAGAGGCTAGGGCCCATAGGAACAATATCAGGGCATTCAGGATTCCAGAAGGCGCTGAGCAAGACCATCCGGCTCAAATTCTGGAATGCTGGCTAAGGAAAGAACTGAACTTGGAAGGTGACTTTGCAGTTGAGACTGAGACAGCTTACAGAGCAGTGGTTCCCAAGCAGAAGCCCCCGATCCATACTGATAAAGTTCCTGAAATAGAATTTGACGCAGATAAGGACCGCTTGGCCCACCTAGTCTGCCCATTTTCCTACCTAACAGATAAGCTGCAGATCCTAGTTAACCAACAGCTTACTTCCTCCTACCCCCCACTAGGACTGCCTTATGTCTGTCCCATGCATTCTTGAATTCCCCCACTGTTCTTGACTCCACGACCTCCTCAGGGAGGCTGTTCCATGCATCCACAACCCTCTCTGTGAAAAAATACTTCCTCACATTACCTCTGAGCCATCGCCCCGCTATCTTCAAAGTGTGCCCCCTTGTTCTTGCACATCTCTTTTTCTGAAAGATGCTACCCTCTTGGACTTTGCTGATTCCCTTGAGGTACTTGAAAGCTTCTATCATGTCCCCTCTCTCCCTTCTTTCCTCAAGGGTATACATATTAAGCTCCTTTAGTCTTTCTTCGTGTGTCTTCTGGTGCAGACCCTGCACCACTTTGGTTGCCCTCTTCTGGACAGCCTCCACTCTGTCTATGTCTTTGCGGAGATGGGGTCTCCAGAACTGCACACAGTACTCAGATGGGGTCTCACCAACTGTCTGTACAGAGGATAACAACTTCCTGTTTCTACTATTGATGCCTCTTCCTATGCATCCTAGTATCCCCCAGCCTTCCTTACTGCCTTCTCACATTGCTTGCCCACCTTTAGGTCATCTGATATAATTACCGCCAGGTCCCTTTCCATTTTTGCTGTTGTCAGTATCTCACCCCCCATTGTGTATGCTTCACCTGGGTTTTTGTTTCCCATGTGCATTACCTTGCACTTCTTTGCATTGAATCTGAGCTGCGCTTTCCCGTTAAAGAGCAAATTCTCAGAATGGCATGGAAGAAATGGGATCGCAATTTGGAAGGCACCAGGGTCTATGTAGATCAGGACTTTTCTCCCATTATGATGGCTAAGAGAAAGAAAGTTTTACAAGCGGTGAAGCAAGTAAGAGAAAAGGGCATGAAGGCCCAACTTAGATACTCTGCAAGACTCTGGGTGGAGGGGAAAGATGGAATCAAGGTCTTTGATTCCGTTAGCTGCCGTTCCTTTTCTGGAATCTAATGGTATTGACCTCCCCGATTTGCAGGAAGAAAGAGCCTGGGTGGGAGAAGAGCAAGGAGATTAAGTGGACTCCCCCTCCCTCTCCATGCGGACATGACCCGATGGCTAAATAAGGTGGCCAAACCTGAATCCGCAAGTCACTTTTTTTTTTTCCCTTTTCTCTCCTGGGCTGCTGCTTCTGATGGTGGGGCTCACTGCGGCCAAAATCTTTGGCATCTTTCTTTGTTTAAAGTCTGGCTTGGCGGCTGAACGTTGTGAGTGATCTTTGCAATGGTTAGGAAACAAACTGATCGGGACTGGTTCCTCTCCCGAACTTCCGGTTTTGGTAACACCGAAGCAGCCCCTTTTCTAATCAAGTCCTCCTACATCTAAAGCCACAATTTGTACCTCAGGGAGGCATACTTATCAGGTCATGGGAACTGAGGATGAATTTGGTCAGGCAGCTTCTTTGATTGCCTAATCGCATGCAAGTTCTTTTGTCTTTCATCACCTAACTGTGGTTAAGTCAAGAGTTATTATCTTGGGGACACATGCCATAATCTGCTGCGTTGGACTGGAAAATGAGGACTGCCTCCAGAGCGCCTGGGGGGATGAGGAGGGCGTTCTTTAGGAGGGGTTACTGTATTCAAGTATTTCTTGATTTTTCTTTAATATATTCAAAAGTGCCACCTCTATTTATTTGAGACTGGATAACATTTAATTTGAGACAAAGCTAGTTCTTATAGAGGTGGCACCCCCGCCTATTTGAGCATACGGAGTTACTCAAGGAGGATTACTGGAATGTACTGGCATTATTGTCAGAATGCTTATCCCTACCACCCAACAGGGGCTGGTCTTGAGTTGAAGAGACCTCGAAATGTGTTCTAATATATCAAGGCTCTGAATGTGATAGTACTAGTTCTAATTTTTAGGGTGTTAAAACACTTTTTCCCCACAGGGTTCTTCCATAGCCGATTGGCTTGTGGTTTTCTTTTCCACAGTTGGTTTTGGTTTAATTGCTGGACTGCTACTACAACTTCAAAGTTGGTAGCCCTTCATGACCAGGCTGGCTGGGGTGACCATTCATCAAATTATTTCATTTTTTCATGGGTTTGTGTGCCTGGAGTGGCTGTAACCTCGGTTCATCTCCGGGATAACTTAAGAGGGAACTGGGTTGGAAGCTTCTGTGAAGGCAGGAACTTACACCCCTCCGCCCCAGGACTTGTGGGCTTCTCCCTCTGAAGGATTGTTCCTCCTTCCTGTCCCCATCGGCGGACAGGTCTGTTCATGTTTTGGTGATACACGATAGTGGGGTAATTACCCATGCATAAACATGTTCTTGTTACTGGCTCCTAGTTGGTTTGGAGCCTATGTGTTCTTTTTATTCCCAGTATGCTCCTTTTGCTAGGATCGGGTTTATGGTTGTAATGTTCTATGTCCCCTCAACCCATGTTGACGTTGATTTGTGGAAACCTCAGGAGATTCAGAAAGAATGGGATCAAGGTTCAGACCCAAGGGAAAATATCAGTATATACAAGTGACAATCAGATTTGATGGCTAGTCTTAAAATTTGCTCTATTAATGTTAAGGGTATTAACAGCCCTATTAAGAGGATGAGAATCTTAACTGAATTAAAAAATGTAAAATGTGACATGGCTTGTCTTCAAGAGACGAGGCTTTCCAGTGTAGAACACTTGAAGTTGCAGAGATCCTGGGTGGGCTCTGTTTACACAGATTCACATCCCCAGGCCAAAAAAGCTGGATCTGCTATCTTGATCAGTTGGGGACTCCCTGCAGGTTCAAAAGTTACCATGGGAGGCTCAGGAGAATGGTATTCTCTCTGGCCCTTATAAGTAGCCGCCCCTCCATATTATTTGTGTCTACGCCTGGGGAATTTTCAGGTCCCTGTTTAATATGACTGCTGGTCTTCCAGAGGGCCAGATGACCTGTGCTGGGGACTGGAACTGCGTAGAGGATCTGAGGTTAGATAAAAACCCTGTGAAGGCCAGGGGCCAGAGGGCCTGTTCTCAATTACTGAGAACTCTGTGTACAGAGGGAGGCCTGGCTGATCCATGGTGCCAGCAAAATCCTCAGAAGTCGGATAATACTTTTTACTCGGCGGCTGCGGGTTCCTATTCCCGGCTTGATCGCTGCTATACTCAAAAAGGGCTGGTACACACTTTTAGGGACATGGAGATACATTCAGTGACCTTTTCAGATCATGCTATGATCTCCACTTGTCTTAGATGGGAGACCTCGAAGAGGCCGGGCCAATGGAGATCTGATCCAGGACTTATCCATAACAAAGGCTACAAGGGCTAGACCAGGACAGTTATTATGCATTATTTACAAGAAAACACAGAAGGGGATGCAGCCCTAAAATATGTTTGGGATGGCCTCAAGGCAGTGGTTAGGGGACACACAATCTCCCATGCTTCCTACAAAAATAAGCTACACCAGGCCTCTATTAAGAAGGCTCTTGACAAGGTGACTGAACTAGAGGCTGAGCACAAGTGCTCCAGAAAGGGGGCGCTTCTGCCTCGGCTTCAGGAGGCTAGAGAGGAATATAATAAGCTGATGCAGAAATGTACCGAAAATGCTCTGAGTGATATTGGGCAAAAATACTACGAATGTGGGGAGAGAGAGTGGGCAAGCTCCTGGTCCTGTGTCTTCATAAGCAAGAGAATGACAGATATATTCCAGCAATCAGACCGGCTGATCCAGCCTTGCCCCTGCTCACCCAACCTACCGAAATTGTTAGTGAATTTGAAAGATTCTACAGTGACCTATATGCAGAGGAGGGGGACCAGGTCATGCTCAAAAAGTTCAGGACTTTCTGGACCCGGTAGATTTACCCAAATTGTCAGAGGAGCAAAATAAAAGTCTGGAAATAGGTTTTTCAGAAGAGGAGATTAAAATAGTGATCAAATCCCTAAAATATTGGCCAGGCACCTGGCCCAGATTGTTTCACTGCTGAATTTTACAAGTGCTTTGCAGCTGACCTGGCCTCTCCTCACTAAGGTCTTCAATAAGGCCCAAGAGATAGGTGAAACCTCCGATTCCTGGAATGGTACCCAGGTGATGGTGTTACAAAACCAGGAAAGGATCCGTATTTTGCTCCAGTTTTAGACCCATCTCCTGCTAAACCAGGATGCTAAGATTTTGCTAAAATGACTAAGTTCCGTCTCAGGGTGTCTGTCATCCATACCATAGTCAACCCCGATCAAACAGGTTTTATACCGGTAGACATATTCAGGACAACGCTCGCCTTTCTTCTGAACTCCCTTCTCCCCACTTCTCCACTAGTCAACACCCTGAGGGCAGTGGTTTCTCTGGACGCTGAAAAGGTCTTTGATCGCCTTGATTGTGTATATTTGGATCAGACCTTAGTCACCTTTGGGATGGGGAAAATTTAGAGGCTGGATTAAAAACCTATTCAGGGAACCTGGGGGCAGATTACATAATGGAATAACTTCTCCAATCAACTTTTAAAATTAAGAGGAGAACCAGGCAGAGATGCCTGCTCTCTCCCTCTTGTCTGCCCTGAGTATGGAGCCAGACAGCCTCCTTACGTTAATCCAAGCTTTCACTGGGATCAAAGTGGAGGACATAGAAATAAGGTCTCCTATATGCAGATGCTACTTACGTTCTGATCCTACCCAAGATTTTTGATTTTCTGGGGCAATCTCTGGTTACAAGGTTAATGAAGCTAAGAAGGAGGTCATTGCAATTAGGCTTGAGTCCAGTGTCCCCCTGCCAGATTTAGGTCATATTAAATGGTGAAATCTGGTTTCAGTCTCTGGAGTGTAGATCCCAGAGATCTGAAATCATCTAAGACTCCTTCAGGAGATTCAAACTGACTGTAACCACTGGGGTGAGTTACCCTTGTCTCTTTCGGGAAGAACAGAAACCTTGAGAATGAATGTACTTCCGCAGTTTCTTTTCCGTTTCATTACCCTACCACTCATGCCCCCTAAAGAATTTTGGAAGCAGTTAAAAAGTACATTAATTAAGTTTATTTGGAAGGGGAAAGCTCCACGGGTTAGGTGGAACATTCCGTCAGCCACGTAGAATGGGGAGGGCTGGTCCTTCCAGACTTTCATAAATACTTTTAGGCCCAACTGCAGGTCTTGATTTCCTTGCGGGGGATCTTCCGTCTGGGTGGAAATAGGGACACACAATCTCCCATGCTTCCTATAAAAATAAGCTACACCAGGCCTCTCATTAAGAAGGCTCTTGACAAGGTGACTGAACTAGAGGCTGAGCATAAGTGCTCCAGAAAGGGGCCTTCTGCCTCGCTTCAGGAGGCTAGAGAGGAATATAATAATCTGATGCAGAGATGGAGCTGGCCAGCCTGGGGATCTCATGATTCTTGATGAGACCAGATTAGCCAAGGTAGTCCTGGACAACCCCAGGACTTCCATCCTGAAGCCTATCTGGCATGAGGTCTGTCATGCTTAGCAATTACCGCTGAGCCTACATGACAAAACCCCCTTACAAAGCTGTTTAGATTTTCTCCCATATAAATGAGATAGGGCATTCAGGCAATGGGCTAAGGGGGGACTGACCGATTTGGGCCAGCTGTACTCTGGAGACATTCTCAAATCGTTCCAACAACTGACAACTGAATTCGGGCTGCCGCAGCAGGATTTTTTTCGTTACCTGCTGTGAAGATACTACTTGATCTCAGGGAAAGTGGGCTCACAGCTTGGCTGACCCCCTAAATTCCATACAGTGTTGCTTGTATGATCTTGCCCTGATCCGGGATGCCAAAGGGACTATTTCTAAGATCATGACTGCTATTGCCTCTAATGAACCCGACCACATAAGTCATGTTAAAAACCATTGGGTGGTGGAATCGGGCACTGCAATAACTGATTCCCAGTGGCATCAGATCTGGTGGGGTGTGCACCACACAACTGCCTCCCATTTTGGAGGAAGTTCAGATGGCAAGTGATTATCAGATTTTCCATCCCCAGTGGTCACTAGACACCTGGTAAACATTCATCTAATCAATGTTGGAGGGATGTCTGAGCAAAGGAACAATTTCCCACATTTTATGGGAGTGCCCACTTCTCCAGATATTGGGGCTCGATGGGGAAGTGGTAGGAAGATCTTTGATACTGCACCACCTTTAACTCTACAAAATTGGCTGTTTGGCCTCCCACCGGCTACCCTGAGATCTCCTTCGCAGTGTTATTTGTTCTACATTTTAGTGGCGGCAGCCCTCAAAGCTATTACTCGCTGCTGGCTGACTCTGAAGTTACCCTCATTGGACGACTGGTATTTCATCTGTCTCAGGATCTTAGAAATGGAGCGTCGTACTGCCAAGCTCTGGTTGAAACTGGATAAATATAAGAGCAGATGGTTACCTTTCTTTCATTACATAGCATCCAAGGAGGGTAAAGATGTGCTGGAGGTGCTGGCCGACCAGTCAGAGGGACCGACCCCTCCCCCTTTGCAGTTCTATGGGAAACTTTGGCTCAACTTGGATATTCTCTGAGCCCTTCCCACCTTCAGGTGGAACACTTGGATTCAAAACTACTAACTAGTAGGGTTTGCATTCTTACCCGGTAGAGGCAGGACACTAGGTCAACTCCCCCCTCCTCCCCAATTTTCCTATAAATGTTTGTCCTATGTCTAGTTCATGTCTGTTATTTATCTCATTTGGAAATCAATTATTAATCTGTAATTGCAATATTCGATAAACTGAATAATTGCATTTTTTTTGTCCTGTCCATGTGATTCATGTTTGAAGAGTGTCAATTTATGATTAAAAAACTCAGGATAAAGTATGATTTCACAAAAAACAAACAAACAAAAAAAAAGTGTGTTACCTGGAGTATGCCTCTAAATATACACACACACGCACACACACACACACATATATACATCAACAGAGGGAATAAGGATACTATTATACAATCTCAGAAAGTAAGGAAACAAGTTGCAAAAAACTGCGTAAATGCGCCAGTTAGGGTCAAAGCGACAAAAGTTGGGAAATGAGGCATTATGGTTTCCTAAACCCCACCATACCTCTCAACCTCTTGCCTCATAAATCAGGGACAAGGCTTAAAAAATCAGGGACATTTAAATAGCTGGTAATATTCACTTAGAAAGATGACAGAATAAAGGAATTAGTGTTAAGATGCATTTTGTGAAAAAGAACATGCCTGTAACTTTGACGTTTAACATTATTCTGTGCTTACAATCTCTACTGTTCAGTCACAAAACACAGATTCTGCAAGGGACAGAAGAAAATTTTGAGGCAAAATCAGGGATAGTTGAGAGGTATAGACTACTCTTCCAAATCAGGCAAGAGGAGCAGGGTGGTGCCTCTTTGGCTTTAAAGCCCAACATTCACCCTATTCTTATAAAGTCTACACATCTGACCTTATTTACAGATGGAATGGGGTGAGCGTTAGACTTGAGAAGCCCAAGACACAGCCCACTCATGCTCTCCTGCCTGGTTTGGGAGGGTGGAGTGTTAGGGAAACCCTAATGCTTCATTTTCCAACTTCTGTCACTTTGACCCTAACTGGCGCATTAATGCAGTTTTTTGCAACTTGCACATATATGTCTATCTATATCTATTTATGTGTATGTGTGTGTGTAGATATATGTATGTGTCTGTGCATAGATTATATTATAAATATATATGTAATAGATAAACCACTGTGAAGTGTGCGGTCGCGCTCTGATTACACACGCCCTGAGGTGTTGTTGCACCACCCAAGGCATGCATATATCAGAGCATGACCGACACCTCAGAGTGGTTTGTCTATCCATAAAATGACAAATTGTTTTGGAGGGGGTAAAAGTGAGGTGCAGTCGCACTCTGGTATACGTATGGGTCATGTGATGTGTTCTAAACCAACCAGCAGGGGTAACTTTTCCTACCCATTTTATAAATATACATATATGTAGCGGCTATAACACAGGACGGATGTCCTGACAGACTTACAATCAAAGTTTCATTAGAAAATTATGGACATCCCTGTGCTGGCATTCTGGACAATATTCTCCCGCAGCAGCAAGGCTCTGTCTGGTCCCAATGACAATGTTGAGCTAACCGAAAGGAAATACGATATATATAAAGAAATGTATTCTTTCTGTAGGGCTCCACTGTCAATGGGTATTCAGCATAAATGGGTTCTAAGAAGCAGTACAAATAAAAACAAAAACGGGTGGGGGAGAATACTGTCCCATACGCAAACTGCAAAAAGGAAGAAGAGTTTACTTGCTAATAGCCGCCTGCAGAACTATGGGATGAAAGGCCACACTGGCGGAACTCTGAACATCCAATTTGTAGTGCTTGGTGAATGTGTAGACAGAGGAACACGTTGCTGCCTTGCACAACTAACACAGATGCCTCACCTTTCTCCACTCAGTTGGTGGCCACAGCTCTAGTGGAATGCACTTTGATGAGAGCCATAGCCCTCTTCTTTACTGTGACATAAGCCTTGACAGTGCATGCCCTCACCGGGGAGTTCTTAGAGGCTTTTTGTCCTTTTTTCATCTGCTCCAAAAAAACTATCTGATTTCCTGAACGCTGCAGTCCATATAAGGTATATCCTAACTGCCCAACACAAATCTAGCTTGTCGGCTCCTTCTCCTTTGGGTGAGTTGGCTGCAGAGAGAAGGACAGAAGGTAAACTTCCTGAGTCACATGAAAAGCTGTAGGTACCTTCAGAATGTAAGATGGAACCGTTTTCAGAAACACCGTGAGGTAAGGGTCTTTGTGGGACAAGACCTGCAGCTCAACAATCCTCCTGGCTGAACACATAGCAACTGACAATACATCCAAGGGAACAATTGACAGCAGTTCGAAGAGTTCTTTACAAAGAGCATTCAAGACCAGATTCAGATCCCACGGAGGAACAGGGGATTGGAAGAGAGGTCGGGTTCTGATGACAGCCCACAGAAAATTAATTACCTCCCAATTTGTGCGAAGGACTAGCCGAAGGAGGCTCCAAGGGCCGACACCTAACCTCTCAAGGTGCACAAAGCCAAACCTTTTTCCACTCCTTCCTGCAGAAAGTCCAAAATCTGCAGAACCATAGCTTTAAAAGGCCAGATACCTTTCTCTCTGGCCCAAGCCAAAAAGGTGGTCCACATGTGAGCATACGCTGCAGATGTGGAATTCTTTCTGGCGGCCATCAGGGTTGTCCACCTCCTTTTCAGAGAAACCTTGTTTCACGAGACTCCTGCTTTCAGAAGTCAGGCTGCGAGCTGCATCGTTCCCGGATTTGGATGCAGATTGGGACCTTGGGAGAGAAGGTCTCCCCCGCACTGGACGTCGAAACAGATCGTGTTGAGATAGATTCACTAGGTCCAAGAACCACAGCCTCCTGGGCCATTCCAGAGCTACCAGAGGAAAGTTTATTCGAGTGTCTTACTTTGCGTATGACCTTGGGAAGGAGCAGAAGAAAGGCATATGCTCTGTTGAAATTCCACATCTGTCACACAACATCCTCTGCCTCGCCTGTGGACATCAGTAGCGACTGAAGAGCCACTGCACTTGCACATTCTATCTGGAGGGGAACTGGTCGATCTGTGGACAACCGAATCTTTTGCACATAAGATGGAATACCTCTGGGTTCAGCAACCACTCCCCTGGGTGTACATTCTCGTGGCTTAGCCAATCAGCCTGAAAGTTCAACTCCCCCAACAAGTGAACTTCTGACAAGAAAGAGAAAGTTCTCCTCTGCCCACAACACAAGATCAGTTGCTTCTTTTAGCATCTCTCTGCTCTTTGTGCCCCCTTATTTATCTATGCCACTGAGACAGCGTTGTCTGACCTTATTTTCACAGCTCTTGACTGCATTCGATTTTTAGACAAGAGGAGAGCTAGGCACACAGCCCTCATCTCCAGAATGTTGCTGTATTGGTGCTGTTCCTGCGCAGACCAAGTCCCTTGCACGGGAATGTAGTCCAGCACTGCCCCCCAGCCCAACAGACTGGTATAAAATTGGAATCCTGGCCTGACAGTCCTCGCTGGATCCCAGGCCGACAGCAACTAGGCCTGGATGGGTCGTGTGAAGGTAAGCCCAAAGGACTAGTTCTACTTTTGCCTTCATGAGGCCTAGAATCCTCAGTAGGTTATGATTTGAACCAGATGGTTAGTTTCTCAGCCACTGAACCTCTCTCCACAAGGTCTCCTTCCTGGCTGTCGAGAGGAAGACCTTCCCCTCATCCATCCTGAACACCATTCCGAGGTGCTCCAGGGTCTGCAATGACTCGAGAGAGCATTTCTCCTGATTTATTACCCAGCCATGAGACTCCAAAACCTCCAGTGTCCAGGTCACAGATTTCCTTGCTAGTGGAGTAGATGGCGCTAGAATGAGCAAGTCATCCAGGTAAGGACAGACATGATGTTCCTCCTGTTGGAGTTCAGCCACCAGGATTATGAGCACCTCGAGAAGATGCTGGAAGCTGTTGCCATCCCAAGTAGGAGCGACCTGTACTGGAAGTGTTGCCCCAGGACTATGAACCTGAGAAACTTCTGATGAGACTGCCAGATGGGAATGTGGAGATATGCATCCCTCAGGTCTATGGATGCTGGACAATCCCCTGGCTGTACAGCCCACATGACTGATCATAAGGACTCTATCTTGAAGGCTGCATGGTGAAGAAACTTGTTTACGTGTTTCAGATCCAGAATAGGTCTGAACCCCCGAGTTCTTGGGAACTACAAAATAAATTGAGTAGAAACCTGGCCTTATTTACGGGAGGCACAGAACAATTGTCTAATCTGTGAGAAGTGATCCAGTGTCTGTAACACGTTCCTTCATGGGATCCTTTGGTACAGGAGATGGCAAAAAATCCCTTTGAGGGAACAGTTTGAAACTATATTGTGTAACCTGGGGTCAAAATCTCAAGAACCCAAGCATCTGATGTTATCTGGTCCCATTTTGTGAAACGATTATGCAGTCTTCCACCAAGGGAAGGGAGGCAGAGATGGGCCAACATACCCTCACTGTGAGGTGTCACCTCTTTGCCCAGGGCCACTGTTACATCATCGGGCCAGAGCTCCTCTACCACAGTTGCTCTTGAATCCAGAAGAGGATAATTTACTCATCTGTTTTCTGAAGTTCTGAAATGGACAAACCCCCCTCACTGCTGCCTGTGTCGGCCACCTCCTTGACTTTCCAAGGCTGAGCTGGCCTTTGAGCATTGTTTGGACACTGGAAGGCTGCCCTTTTTATCCTGCATATCCTTCAAAATGTCATCCAGGCCTGAACCACAAAGTTAAACAACTTGGTCTTCGACGTCTGGTCAGCGACCCGATGCCAAAGCCACACTTCTCGCATAGCGGACACAATATGATCAGTAGATCGAGCTGACATGCTAAGTTTTCCATCATGGCATCCCCCAGAAAGGTGGAGGCCATGGATACCAACTGCAAAATGCTTGCCCCCTCAGAATCTGGTGGAATGAAGCTACCCAGCATTGTAATCCACAAGTGTAAAGCTCTGGCAACAACAAAGGAGGCATAGGTGGTGAGGAGGACTGTGCCACTGGAGCAAAGGCTGTTCTGCATGAAGTATCCACTTACTTGTCGTGCATGTCTGCTAAGGCCATAGGCCCTTCAACTGGGATAGCTGTGTGCCTCATGGACTTATGTAAAGCTTTATCAGCTAGGGAAGGGTTTCTCACTTATGTACATTTTCTCCATAAAGGGAAAAGGCTGCACCTTTGGTTTTGGTAGATATTTTCGTTGGGTCTTCACCTGCCCAGTCTTTTTCAATAATCTGGTCACAATGAATAAAGTTTGGAAAACACTTTAGAGCAGAGGAGGACGCGGACAGGATAGGGTTCACATCTAAGGTCTCCATGGAGTGTACCTCCTTCGCTGTAAAGTCCTACACGCCACAGTTATCAGATAGGACAAAGATTTTGTATCAAGCAGGGAAAGGACAGGAATCCTCCTTTTCAGCTCCGTCCACTCCCCTTCCTCTTCAGAGGGTTCCTCCTCCTCCTCATCTTCATCAAATAATTGCTTTAGGTCAGGATTTTTCCAAAGATCCCTGACATCCTCATCTTGACCCTCTATATGGTCAAATGCAGGGTTTGCCTGCAAATACATATTAGCAGATTTGTCCTGTTCTGGTGCACCTGGATATGCCTGTGTGCCCCTCCCCCCACCTGAGGGAACCGGCCTGGGGTCAGGTATGCCAAAGGGATAACCTGTGGAACACTGGGGCTCAAAAGCTCTCCTTAGAAAAATCACAAAGATTTACGCAATTCTGCTTTACCACTGCAAGCCGGTACACCAGTTGTACCCCTCCACCTTAGAGTTTTGACTGGGGAAATTGTAGGAAACAGATTGGCTTGAGAAACACAATGGGGAAAAAAGAACCAGCAGAGATGGTTGCATAACCCTTTTGCAGGTCTTACATCGTTTGAACACTAGAGGTCTCAATAAGCCATGGTGCCAAAACACTAGCGCAACAGAAGCTCAAAACGCAGAATAAAACTATGAACATTGTTGCCTGAATTATATGAGGAAAAGAAAAAACACTGCTGTGGACACTACTCCCCTCTGTGGTTAAAAGCGCCATCAGAAAATGTCCCTACCAGCCTACCAACTCAAAGGCTGTAGTAGGAAAAGATTGTGTTCAGCAACAGCACTCAGCAGTCAGAGAAGTAGTGTCGCCGTGTCTAGCACTTGGAGAAATGCTGGCACGCGCAAAAAGTGTCCACCTGCATGACATCAGGATACTGCGTGTGATGTCAGGACATCAGCATGTCGGTGGGGTGCACACCCAAGCACAATTGGGCAAGAAGAGCAGTTAAAGACTGCCACAAAGGCCCCCCCCCCAAAAAAAAAAAACTGCCTGAAAAGGCTCTGGTTCTACTCTTCTTTCCTTTCGTTTAAAAACAGTAAACCAAGCTTCAGCAGAGAGAAGGAAAACATAGATCCCCCAACTGAGAGCACTCTAAAGAACCAGTGGTTCCCTCTCTTCACATCGCATAATCATCCTATGGTCCTGGGAGGAGATGGGGAATGATGCCAAACTAGATGGTAGGGAGACGCAGGGAATGCCGTAAAGCTAGATGCTAACAATAAGACAAAAACAAGTACTTACCTGAGGCACCATGACATGAGGGAAAACTGAGACCTACTGAAAAATAAACACCCTTAGAGTAGTGGCAGATATGGCCCCCAATCCAAGCACTAACAGGCAGTGGAAATGGGGAAAAACGTCAGGTTAGCCAGTTTGAAAGCCGCAGTCTAACAGGCACAATTTTAAATTTAGGTGTGCTCTATATAGAACTGCAGCTCCAAGGAGTAAACACCAAAAGGAAAAGTTTGTTCTTCAGGTACATTTCTGCGCTGTTTCCCCTTCAATGGCACAGCAAAGACTGGAGAGTTGCTGCTGTCAGGAATATTCAAGTGTGCAAGATTCCATACTGTTAACAGCTTTTGGGCTGTGCCACTTCACCTAGCAGGGGTGCACATTTGTTTTTAACTGAAAAAATAATATAGTGTATAGTTTGGTTTATTATGTATGGAAACCCATACTCTCAATATCCTTAGAGTGAATGAGCAAAATACTGTGCATGCATTTCCATATACAACATAAAGGACTGTGTATGACCTATTATACACATACAGGGCTGTGTTTCAATTGATAGATTTTCATACTAACAGTAGATCTTGAGAAGAGCTCTTGCAGCAGTAACTGTTAGAACTATACTACCTGGCACTAGGACCCCATGGAAAACTTCTAGCTAACGGTCAAGACAGGGGCCACCCACGACATCGGCTCTACCCACGTATGTCAGCCATCAGTTAAAAGAAGGCAGTCCACCGATGCCAACCCCAGTTCGTCCGCTTAGAGACCTGGCTAGTATGAAGGATGGAACAAACAGAAGAGGCTCTGTCATCCCAATAGGGCATTCAGAAAGAAACACTGGGGAAGGGGAGGAAAGCATACCTGCTGCAAGGCGCTTCTCGAGAATCTACTTTACAGTAAGTTCCTACGTAACTGTACTATCTCACTTGAGATGAGCTCTTGCAGCAGGTAATAACAGTTGGGACTGAGTACCAAGCAGTACTAGGATATCACCAGGTCAGAAAGGCAGGAAAATAGTGATGTCCCTGGGCTCCTATGAGAGAGTAACCCCTGGAGGACTGCCAGTCTGAAGTCTGCCCTCCTTCTGGAAGCAATGTCAAACTATAGTGCCGGACAAGGTGTGACAATGAACTCAGGTGGCTGCGGCACAAGGTCTGCTGCTGAACATTTTGAAGCGATGCAAAGAATGATGCCATCCCTCTGGCTGAATGACCTCTCACTGGACCTGGTGGGGTTTTTCCATATTTCTCATGACAGAAAACAGTGCCGCTGACCAGCCACTTGGACATGGTCTGTTTGGTGACCGGTGCTCCCAACATTCATTGGACAAAGGACACAAACAACTGGTCTGACTTTCTTATGGGCCGTTTACGGTCAATGTAATACCTGAGAATTCTATGTACATCTAGGGTATGTAAAGTACAGTTACAGTAAATTCTTATGTAACAGTAGATCTTCAAGAACAGCTCTTGCAGCAGGTTACACCATTAGGACTGAAGCCAGCAGGCGGCAGGACCACATGCAAAACTTCTAGCTAGCTACATCCAGCAGGGGACCGCCCCCGATGTCAGCCACACCCCCGATGTTCCCTGCATCATAAAAGGGGCGGTCCCCCAGCGTCCCTCAGTTCTCCCGCTGGAGTCTCCTGCATAGTGTTGTAGTCCTGATGGGAGACAGAGGATCCATTTCCAAAGGAAGACCAATAGATGGTAAGCAATGTATCTGACCTCCTGAGGGGAAGGTGGGTGGGAAAGTACCTGCTACAACAGCTGTTCTTGAAGATCTACTGTTATGGTAAGTTCTTATGTAACTGTACTATCTTACTTCGAGAAACAGCTCTTGCAGCAGGTTACACCATTAGGACGGAGTCCCAAGCAGTGATAGAGATAATCCCTAAATTTGGGAGGAGGATAGGAGAAGGGTAAATGGGAACCCCTCATGAGATAAGCCCTTGCAGGATGGCAATGTCAAAGCCCACTCTGCGCCTGGAGGCAATATCCAAACTGCAGTGTCTGATGAATGTGTGCACCGTACTCCAAGTAGCTGCGGTACAAATGGTAGGAGATGAAACATTTTTCAGGGAGGCGAATGAGGTTGCCATCCCTCTAATAGAGTGGCTCTTTACTGATCCCAGTAAGGGTTTATTCCGCTTCTGGTAGCAGAATACAATGTAATTAACCAACCATTTTAAGAGTATCTGTTTAGACACTGGTGCCCCTAACATTCTGTAGGCAAAGGGGCAAAGGACAAAAATAGCTGGTCAGACTGTCGGTGTGGTCTGGTCCTAGTCAGATAAAACCTGAGTATTCTCTGCACATCTAATGTGTGCAGGAGAGCCTCTCCCCTACTGGAATATTCCAGATAATAGACTGGGAGGTCGAGATCCTGATTGAGAGTTAACTCCGACACTTCCATGGGTAGAAACTTAGGACTGGTTCTTAAGAACACCCTGCCCTTGTGAAAAATCAAATATGGCTCTTTGCACATTAGTGCCTGGAGCTGGGAAATTCTTCTTGCAGAGGTAACAGCAACTAAAAATAATGCCATCCAGGACAGAAGGCATAGCTCGCAATCCACGACTGGTTCAAAGGGAGGTAGTGTGAGCCGTTCTAAAACGAAGAGATTGTCCCAAGGAGGGATCGGATCTCTAATGGGTGGCTTCAAGTGAAGGATGCCACGCAAGAAGGTGTGGGACAGGTCCAGTTGGGCCAAAGATTTTTCCCCAAACGGTGCATGGTACGCAGATACTGAAGAAAGGTGCACATTTATTGAGGAATAACTCAGCCCCGCTTCTGATAGGGAAAGGAGGTACTCTAATACTGATTTCACCAGACAAGTTAAAGGGTCCAGGTCGCGGGCAAAGGAACAAAGGCAAAACCTGCGCCATTTCATGGCATATGTGGCATGGGTAGAGGGTTTCCTTGCTGCCACCAGAACGTCAGCCACTCTGAGACTCTGTGGCAAGACATTGCTCTGTCCTTAGGAGCCAGACATGCAGGTGCAAGGATCTGAGATTTTGGTGAATCAGGGACCCATCGTCTTGCGACAGTAGGTGCGAGCTGAATGGAAGAGGAAGAGGTGGCTCGCTCGCAAAGCATTGAATAAGGGGAAATTATATCTGTCTGGGCCAATATGGGGGCCACCAGAATCATGAAAAACCAAAAAGGCGGCTACCGGTGACCCCACTGGAGCCATGACCAAAATGAACAAACAGCAAGCAAACAGTCGGGCATCCCAGTAAAGCGACCAAAAACAGACCTGTAAGCTAGGTCTCGACAGAAAAAGCTTGTATTGCATACAGCAAACTAAAAGCGGCAGCCAGCATTCCTGCACCAAATGCAGACGTACGTTTCACGTCGAAAAGACGCTTTTTCAATGTGTAACTGATACCTATTTAAGGTGGGTCTTATGTGGTAAGATCCTTAAAGGCATAATATCCAACATCAATATTTACAACAATGCACTATATACAATAATAAATAACACCACAGAACAGCTTATAAAGTACATACAATTACAATATCCTATAGAAAAACCCTCCAGAATGCAACCAGTTACCCTTATAAATACTCCTTAACAAAGAGATAAATAACTGGAATAGACTACTATCACTAAAAATACTATACAAAAATACAGAAAAAATTAATCTCATGTCACATTATTTTACTATAAATCCAGTACTTCAGAAATGTACTGTACTATTTTAAAAAAGGAACAATACTAAACATGGCATTTAAACCTTTTGACCTGTGTGCCCCCAGAATACATTGTCATTTGCTTTCTACTTTCAAGATCCTATTGTTCAAATCCTTCCACGGATGTCAGCCTATTTAACAGTACGCAGAGACCCACGAGGGTTGAGATTTAACATGCAACATGCATTCGGTCTAGACTGCATATCTTCCCTCATAAAATGGCAGACACACTGCTTAAATTATAGTGCTGGCCTGATTAAAATAATTTTAGATGATGGGGACGAACAAGAAAAAGAAGTGAAAGCTTTAATTTTACTTAAGGAGCAACAAGCACAAGACTTTAGACACAACGCTGGGCGATGTGCTAGAGCAGGTCCACTGTTTCAAATATCTCTGTCTCATTCTGTACACCTCCCTCACCTACCACACGCACATACAACAAGTCTCCTCTTCGGTTAACTCCAGGCTCAGGATCCTACATAGATACAGACACTGCTTTCCCCGCACGCAATGCACCTAGCAGTATCTTCTTCCATACTACCCTTGGTGGACTATGGCATAATAATTTATGGGTCTGCTGACCATACTGCCCTACGCAGCATCAACCTCGCCCTCAATAATGTCTGCCGCCTGGTATCTAATTGTGACAGGCTAACCCATACCTGTGAGCTTTACAAGTTTACTGGTTGGCTTAATTTCCAAGACATGCTTAAATATCACACCTGCCTCCTTGCAAATAAGATCTACACAAGCAGACAACGACTGGCCTCCACCCCCTCATGCAAACAGTTACTCATAGGTGGGCACCAAGGCACTCTGCTAACACCTCCTTACAAATACCTCACTGTAGAACCTCCCTTGGCCAATGGTCCTTCAGATATTGTGCCCCCACGTGGCCAAACAACCTACCGTCCAGTAACCCTCTTGTATCCAGTCAGGGCCAATTTAAAGCAGATCTCAAATCCTTTCTCCTTAACTCTGCAAGCTGCGAATGTACATAATGAACTAATGTACTCCCCGGGTTCCTCCTCCAGTGCAACAGAGATGGCCCCAGTATAGGGATATCTTCTTTTCTCTCCCATGCGAAGGCTCATTGAACTCACTGTAAATATTTCTCGACTCAGGGCCTATTAATATGACCCTCCGAAACTTTTACTGTTATATGAACGTAATATTAACCTAGACCCTCTGCTGATAAAACAGTGCAATGTTTACTGGGCTGAATGTTTGAATTGTAATATTTAAGTGATGCTTGTATATTTGTTTGTTTTTACTTTCCTACTGACGTGGAGCCTTTGCAAAGGAGTCTATGACTCAAAGGTTGTAATTCCAATACTTTCAATAAATAAAATACCCTAAATACAGAGAACAGTTGGAACTTACTATTCAGAAACATGATGACAGAATTAGAAAAGTTAAAGAAACTAAGTTTGACAGAGACAGATGAGATTACCTAGGTCGAATTTTTGAATGGAGTAAAAAGAAGGGTGGAAATACTAAATCCATTTTGAAGAATTCAGATAGAAATTTGAATGTGGATACATATACTAGTGGTTCAGATTCTGAACCTGAGGTCACTATTGGAGTGAATGCACCAAGTCAGAATGTTCTAGTGTCATCACAGCAATCTTTTTTAGGACACAGTGTAAACGAAACCGATACCCCTCCCCTAAACCAGCAAGGTCTAATTCATTCGAAGCAAATATGGCCATTGGAAATATTATTGAACCCAAATCCAGAGGTACACAATGTCGAGAATTTGGCCGTGCAACTGAATGCCCCGATACAGTCACAACTGGAGGTGTTACCATCATGTCCCCCCAGTGTAAATCAGATCGAGATGGGGAATGTTTACCCGGAATTACCAGTGGTACAGAAAAATTTGAAGAGGAGCCCACGCTTCATCCAATTTTGAGAAGAAAGACACGAAGAGGAACACAGGGCAAGGGGGGAGAAAACAACACATACAGGGACAGGTGGAATCGGGAAAGGAATCGAGGGCGGCAGAACAGGAGGAGAGCCCAGTGGAACCAAGTACAGCTAAATAGACATTAGTTGTTAATATTTCAAATTATACACTGATGGAACCTGAAACTAAAGTGCTGGAAAAAGGACTTAATTTTGTGCCCACAACGAGTTTAAATGAATTCAGAGTGATGTTAGATTTACATAAGTTTATCAGGAAATTGGACTTAAAAGTTATGTTCAGCCAAGATGAGTCCACTTCTGAAGCTGGAATTGATAAAAAAAAAATATAGTTTCTCTCAGAAAACCTTCCACATATATGCCACCAAAGAATTCCATTGTGAATGTTTTTCCCAAAGCTTGTGAGAAAGATATCTTGGATTATATTTCTGAGGGTTTTTATCTGCAGAGATAATAACTGCACGGGCCAAGAGAGAGAGGCATTAAAATCCTTACAGAACAATACAGCGATTGAAGTAAAGAATGCTGATAAAAAGGGAGCCATAGTTGTGCTTGACAAAGTTAAGTATCAACATGAAATGTTAAACCAATTGAGTAATCCTTTATATTATAAAAAAATTACCAACCAATCAAACCCTTGAATGTAAAAAACGCATTATTTTTTCACATTAGATATTTTAGAGTGGTGTCATTTCACAACAGATATATGATTTTCTTTCAGTTTCAAATCCCATTCGTCTAGTCCTTTGAGGACTCCCTAAGATTCATAAAGATTTAAGGAACCCCCCCCCCCAGCCAGACCAATTGTGGCCTCCATTGGCTCAGTTACTGAACCATTGGCAAAATTTGTGGACCAGCACATAAAACACATTTAGTCCCCTTGTGGCCCTTACATGTGAGAGACATCTCTCCGCTTAAAGATTTAGAAATACAAAAGGAAGATTTTCTTGTGACTTTGGATATTGGTGCTTTATACACAAACATTCCACATGAGGGGGTTTTAGAGGCTTTAAGAACCTCCCTGTGTGAATGTACAGATTTTTCTAATTCATTTATTGAATGTTTGGTTGGGTTGACTGAATTGGTTCTTACTAATAATGTTTTTGTTTTCGATCAATCTTTTTTCTACAAGTAAAGCGGACTGCTATGGGGGCTTCTTTTGCCCCCAATTATGCTAATATATACCTTATGCAATGGGAAAAAGTATATGTTGTATCAGAAAAGAATCTTTTTAAACATCTTGTTTTTTATGGACATTTTATTAACGACATACTTACTGTGTGGAGGCACACTTCAGACATATTGAAACATTTTATCTCCTACCTTGAGTCTACCAATGAAAATTTGGTTTTCTCTAAAAAGGTAGTAGATCTTGAAATTGAGTTCCTTGATTTGAGTATTTCTAAAAATAATGAGAGTGGGCTGGACACTAAATTATATACTAAACCCACGGCTAGAAATTCTTTGTTGTTATATATTAGCTGTCACCCCAGACATATTCCCTGAAACATTCCGAAAGGCCAGATGATGCGTCTGAAAAGAAACGCATCTGTGCCAGAACAATATGCACAAGATGTAAAACAGTTAATCAATAAATTGAGAGTAGAAGATACAACAGATTAGACTTGTTGCAGACAGAAAGAACTGTTGATGAAATGGATAGAGAAACTTTGTTAGAAGGTAGGACGAATACTGCTAAACAGAATGACCTTACAACTTTTAATTTCATTACAGATTATACACCCCAGAGCTTTATGATTGCCAAGATTCTTAATAGGCATTTGGATATATTGAAGCTGGAACCAAAATTAGTTAAACAATGTTGCAGCACCCTCCGGGATGATTTATAGAAGAGGACAGAATATTGCTGATTTGGTGACCAGTAACCTGTTTAAATCTCCAAGTAGCCACATCAGATCTGAACTACCAGGTGGGACCTTTTGATGTGGGAATTGCACATTTTGTTCCCATGTGCATACAGGTATTGTGTTCAAAACATCCGATAACAGAAAAAGAGTACATTAATTGTGACTTCATTAATTGCTCTACAGATTATGTGGTTTATCTGGCACAATGTACATGTAAGGACTTCTATGTAAGGAAAACTCAAGACTTTTTCAGAACAGACTTGCAGAACACCTGAGAAGTATTACAAATGAAGATGTTACAAATGCACTAGCTGTGCATGTGATGCAAAAAGGCACTGGACACTTTCAAATTCAAGGACTTGAAAAATTAGTACTAAACATCCGGGGCGGAATTTGAACATAAGGATCTTGAAAGTAGAAAGTAAATGGCAATGTATTCTGGGGGCACACAGGTCAAAAGGTTTAAATGCCATGTTTAGTACTGTTCCTTTTCTAAAACAGTACAGCAAATTTCTGGAGTACTGGATTTATAGTAAAATAATGTGATGAGATTAGTTTTTTTCTGTACTTTTGTACAGTATTTATAACTGACTGTGATGATAGTCTATTTATTCCATTTATTTATCTCTTTAAGGAATATTTATAAGGGTAACTGGTTGCATACTGGAGGTGTTTTCTATAGGATATTGTAATTGTATGCACTTTATAAGCTGTTCTGTGGTGTTATTTATTATTGTATATAGTGCACTGCTGTAAATACTGATGTTGGATATTATGCCTTTAAGGATCTTACCTATTTAAGGTGGGTCTTATGGGATATCAGTTACACACTGAAAAAGCGTCTTTTCAACGTGAAACGTACGTCTGCGTTTGGTGCAGGAGTGCTGGCTGCTGCTTTTACTTTGTTGTATATAATGAAAGCTTTTTCTATCGAGACCTAGCTTACAGGTTTGTTTTTGGTCACTTTACTGGGATGCCCCACTGTTTGCTTGCTGCCACCAGAATCATGACTGCTCTCTCATCCTGCAGATTGAGCAGGACCCTCTGGATTAAAGGGAAGGGAGGGAGGCATAAAGGAACCTGCCTGTCCAGGAGAGGGACAACGCATCTCACCAAAACACACCGGGCCTTGGATTTAGCGAGCAGAAACTGGGCAGTTTTGCGTCATATGGGGAGGCAAATAGATCCAATTCTGGCATCCCCCATCTTGCAAAAAGAGTTTCTACTCCTAGTTGCAGGAGCTCCCATTCATGTGCGCTGGATTGAGTTCTGCTGAGTAGATCTGCCAGATGTTCTGTAAACTAGGAACATGAACTGCAGACAGGGTGATATTGTGCTCTGTTGCCCAGTACCATGCTCTCATCACTTCTCGACAGAGCTGGCATGAGTAAGTGCCCCCTTGTTTGTTGATATAGAACACTACTGACATGTTGTCTGTTTGTATTAGTAGATGCCCAAAGGGTTAGGTCCGTTTTCAAGGCCTGAAGGGCGTAAAGAACCACAATCATCTCAAGGACATTTATGTTAAGGGCTCCTTCCGTTCCTGACCATAGTCCTTGAGCCTTTTTGCCACCTAGATGGGTGCCCCAACCCAATCCTGACACATCCATGGTCAGGATCCGTGAAGGAGTAGGAGACAGGAAGAGAACTCCTACCATGAGGTGTTCCCGAACCAGCCACCATTGCAAGACTCGGGAGAATAGAGATAGGGACCGAGACCAGCTGATCTAAGTCATCCTGGCGTTGGTCCCACTGGACCCTGAGTGAACAGTGAATGGTTCTCATGTGTAAGTGTAATATGGGAACCGTGGCTATGGCGGCTGCCATGTGACCTAGAAGATGCAACACTGTCCTTGCTGAGACCTATTTTGTCCCATGATGTTCCTTGTCAAGCTTTGTAGACGTTCTGCCCTGTCTTCTAGTAGAAAGGCCCTTCCCTCTGTGGTGTCCAGTACCGTGCCAATGAACTGCAGTCTTTGGCATGGTGTAAGGGTCGATTTTGACAGGTTGATGGTGACACCTAGGGAACTGAATATCCAATAGGTGCTTGCAGAGCATGGTTTAGCTCTCCCTGAGACGAAGCCATCAGGCGCCAGTCATCCAAGTAGGGGAAGATATAGTTGCCCCTTGTCCTGAGAGCCGTGGCTACTATTGCCAGGCATTTGGTGAATACCCTCGGAGCCGATGACAGGCTGAAAGACAGGGCTCGGAATTGGAAGTGATGACCTTGGAATTCGAATTGCAGGAACCTCCAGTGATGTTTCGCAAATGGGATGTGAAGGTAGGCATCTTGCATGTCCAACGATGCGAGCCAAGCATCTGGGCATAGCATCAGGATTAAGCCTGGCAAGGTGACCATCCAGAAGCGTTTGTATGCCACAAAAGTGTTGAGATCACTGAGGTCTAAGATGGGGCGCAAGTCCCCTGTCTTTCTGGGTAGCAGGAAGAAGTGGGAATAGTACCCTTTCCCTCTCTAGATCCATGGGACTTTCTTTATGGCCTCCTTCTTGAGAAGGGGCCCAGATCTCCTCCTGAATCAGTGTGGCATGCTGTCTCGAATACTGAGATCGTAGTGGTGGTTGCACAGTGAATTCAACAGAGTGCCCTCTTTGAATTAATTGAAGCACCCATTGGTCTGAAGTGATTTGTCACCATCCTGCCTGGTGTCTTGAGAAACGACCCCCGACTTTCTCTTCCCTTTGAATTGGAGGGGGAGGAGGGGTCCTGCAAGGAGTCAGGCAGTGGAGGGGGAGGGAAGGGTTACCCGAGGGGTTTTTGTGTTCCTGGCACCTGAACCTTCTGCAGCTTGAGATGGGCCCTTGCGGTTAAAGCCAGCTCTCTGCTGCTGTCCGACTCGAGGCTGCTGTTCCTGCTTCCCTTTAAAGCGGTTCTGCTGTCACGGAAATGGCTTCGGCTTTGGTCTGTATATGGCCTGTATAGAGCTTACTGTCTTTCTGGCATTTTGCAGTTTTGTTATCTTTTCGGATTCTTATCTGAAAAGAACCAAGTCTTTGAAGAGGACGTCCAGAATGCCCTTCTAGACGTCCGGTGTAAAGCCGGATACCCTCAGCCAGGAGTGTTGTCTTAGGCACATACCTGATGCAGGACTTCTTACGGCTGAATCAACAGTCATGTGCAGCTCTGAGTACTTGTGTGCCTACATCAGAGCCAGTTTAGAGAAGTTTTGTTAGTTCTTCCTTTTGGTCTCCATCTGGAAGGTTCTTAACCAAATCTTGGCCTTGTTCCCACAGGGTATTTTGAAATTGAACCATGCGAGTCAGAAGTTTAATGAGCAGATGGAACATGTTGCTGAGGCGTACATTTTCCTCTCCATGGAGTCAAGTTGTTTCAACTCTTGGTCCAGGGGCTGGGTGCTCAGGTGTTGAGGCCTCCGTGACCAGTCATGTGTGGTAGTGATCACCATGGACTCTGCCACTGGTTGCTATCCCAGATAAGGATCCTCCAAGGGGGTCCGATATAGATGGTCCATCTTCTTGGGGACTGCTGAGGAAGTAAAGGGATGCTTCCAAGCAGCTTTGGTCATGTCCTAGAAAGCATCGATTAATGGCGAGACCATCACAGGTTTAGGAGCCTTTTACGTGTGACACTTGGCGAGGAGGCGCCTCTCAGGATCCAAATCTTCTGTGTCCTACCCCATGTTGTCTTGGATGTGCCTCATTATATCCATGAACGTTGCGTCGTCTGGTGGGGGGACCTAGGCAAATCCCTTGGATCTGGTGAAGGGATGTTAAACGGAGAGCCTGATCTGGAAGATACAGAGGAGGAGGAGTGAGACTCATCTGAGGAGAAGTAATCTGACCTCCTGTGGTGCTTTTTGGGCATGTGCAGCTGGTTGAGTGGGAAGGGGTCCGTGGAGACCTCGGCCACTTTTCTTTGTGTGATGGCCACTAGGTTTGGGACCCTCCTCTCTAGGGGGTGGTCTGGCTGGACTTTGTTTTTTTTTTGGAGGAAGTGGGTTCTCCACCAGTGGTTTGGTGGGAATGACATCCTTCCTAATGGTTTCCCACCAATAGGAAAACAATTCCTTCACCTCAGAAATGTTGAGACACGACATCTGACCTAGCATCTGTCTTTCTTGACGTGCCATCTGACTGTTTCCCGTGTCTGACAGTCTGTGGTCTGATGCACCCGTCGTCTGATCCTTGGGTAGCGTTGGGTCACGTGGGAGGTCTGCTTCCTCTCCGTCTCCTGACACCTGGTTGTCGCTTAGTCGCTGGACCCCAGCATCGATACCTTCATTGTCTGAACACCTAGATGGGCCGACGTCCTGTATGGACGAGGCAACATCCTTTCTCTGGGAGTGGACCTCTGCCAATGGTCGTTGGTCCTTAGGATATTTTGTGGGCGTCTGTTCAGACATCCGTTTAGGGTCTGAGGTCCGCTTAAGGGGCATTAGTTCTGAGGTCCATTTAGCGGACTTCTCTGAAGTTCCTCGGGGGGGGCCCCCGACATCCAGTGGTCGGAGTCCCAGCGCCAGTCCAGGGAGTCAAGCCTGTAGTAGCAGCCGACTTGGAGTGTGCCTTGACCGGGCAATCTGTGGATGCGGATCAGCCTGTGGAGCCCGAAGGCCGGCTGTGAGTAGGTTCTTTCGGCCAGACCTTAGGGGGCTGGAGGGTGGATGCAACCCCGGCACCACCCGACGTCTGGACTTTGGCCGGTGGAGGGTGGGTCTTTGTCCAAGACAGAGACCTCTTGAAGCAGGTTGTGGAATGCAAGCTCCCCCCGAAGTCGGATGTCCGCATAGACGGGGAGCGCTCTTTCTCCCTTTCCCTCCATTTCTCTCTATGCTTCCTCGACGCATGGGAGGACTCTTCCCTGGAGGAGGTACTTTTTTGCATTGCCGCTAATTTCTTTTCTAATAGAAAGATCTCTCAAACTTTCTGGTGACGGATCCTTGTGCGGTTGTTAAAGTTTTGGCAAATGGGACAGGACTTAGTGTTGTGTTTTGGGCCTAGGCACCTGACACAGGCCAAATGCTTGTCCTTGAAAGGAATCTGTTTGCCACAAGCACACTTTGAGGACTGCCTTTCGATGGATGACATCGGGGAAGATGACATACAAAAAGAAAGAAATCTAACTTTTTCAGAAAAACAAATAAAATAAAATGTTCTACTCAAGTAATGGTGTCATTCGTTAGCTGAAGGCATCTGTAGAGTCGATGCTTGCAAGTCGACAATGGGAAAAGAACAGAGGGACGCTGGGGGACTGCCCCATTTATGATGCAGGGTATGTTGGGAGTGGGGCCGACGTCGGGGGCGGTCCCCTGCTGGATGTAGCTAGCTAGAAGTTTCTCGTGGGGTCCTGCTGCCTGCTGGCTTCTGTCCTAAGGATGCAACCTGCTGCAAGAGCTGTTTCTCGAAGTAAGATCAAGGCCTCCCCTTTGTTGGAGTATTCAGGGTAGTAGACAGGCAAATGAATGTCTCGGTTGAGAGTAAACTCCGACATCACCTTCGGCAGAAACTTCGGATTTGTGCGAAGGGACACCCTGTCCCTATGAAATACCAAATATGGCTCTTTGCACGTAAGAGCCTGGAGCCTGGAAATCCTCCAGGCTGCACTAACATTGTCCATCTGGATTTGCAGAGGACAGGGACAGAAATGATACTGAAAAGCATGAAGGCTGCACAGGACAGCCTACATTTACAGGACATTTATGTGCAGCCCAGCCTCCATCATGGTCCATGACCTCTCTATCTGGTAAGGACTGAGATGAGCACCCTTGCTGGAGCCAGAGGCATCTGTGGGGAGGATCTGCACCAGACCTGGTGTAAGAAATGAAACACCCTTAAGTAGGGTGTCATGATCCATCCACCACAACTTTCTTCACAGAGAAGACAGGATGAGAACCATCTGTTTCCACTTGTCTGTCAAACGATCTCACTGGACCCTGAGTGTCCACTGAAGTATCCTCATATGAAGATGTGTCAGTAGCAAAGTCATTATGGCCGCAGCTATGAGGCCCAGGAGACGCAACACTGTTCACGCAGAGACACAACAGTGGCTTCTGTATACTAAGTGTGCATAAGCAACCAAAAAGTCTGCCCTGTCCTGTGGCACTAAAGCACATCCCAAGACCACCCCCTATGTACTGCAGTCTTTGGCACGGAGTCAACACAGGCTCTGGCACACTCTCTGTGAACCCCAAGCTGTCAAACAACTGACTTGTCCGAGACAGGGTATGTAGCAGAACTTCCATGGGGCTGGCCTTCGGGGCAAGTCATCCAGATATGAGAGAATATATAGGACTGCCCTGCAAAGGTCAGTTGCAACTACTGCCAAGCATTTAGGAATGCCCATCGTGCAGAAGACAAGCTGAAAGGGCAATACCTTGAACTGATTGTGTTCGCCCTCCACCATTAAGCGGAGATACTGTCTGTGAGAGTTCTGGCCCAGAGGATAAAAGGAAGGTGATGGTGAATGATCTGGAGGGATTTGTAACAGTTTGAGAAAATGATCCATTACAATTACCTCGAGAACCCACTCGTCTGTAGTGATCTCCCACCAATGTCTGAGATGCAGGGAGATCCTGCCCCACCCCCACACTCACTCCTGGAGGTAACCGCTAAGGAGGAGGGAGAGATGGGAATAGAGTGAGGTGGAACCAGGGGCAGCAGGGACTCTGGAACAGATTCCTTTGGGTATGTTTGCATTGCATGCACCGGGGGCAGGGGACACGGAAGGGGACCACCTCTTCTACCACAGCCTTGCTAATGGGAGGCATGACTACCTTGGGAAGCAGGCGGATGAAAGTAGCCTCTACCACGACCGCTAACAGAAGTAGGAGCAGTTCAGTAGATGCCCTTGAACAAGTCCACTCGTTCAAATATCTGGTCATTCACCTCAGTGATTCCCTCTCCTTTACTAGCCATATTGACCACATCATCAAAACTGCAAATGTCAAATGGGACATAGGAATTCTATGTCCCAGGAGGCACCGAGTTTGGCAACTAGGAGCTTGATACTGGCCACAACTGATTATGGGCTAATCATTTACAGTGCAGCAACTGACTCAGCACTAAAAAGAATTAAGACTCTCATTAACAAAGCCTGCAGACTCGTCCTAGAGGATGATCGCTATACGCATACCAGTCATCTCTATCAGGAGACTGGATGGCTCCCCCTGCAGCAAAGGATCAAGTACCAGGCCTGTCTGCTTGGAAAAAAATGCTTGCTTGGTCTAACACCAATTTCTATGGTCAACATCTTCTAACGTGCAAAGTCCACCAAGTTGACAAGAAGTTCAACAAAGGGTGTACTCCAGATACCTTTTAGGCGTACTACCTTTGCCAAACGTGCTCTCTGTTAAGGGACCTCAATGGTTCAATAACCTCCCAGTCTCTCTGACTGAGAATGAGAAAACTGGCCAATTCAAAAAAGATCTGTGTCTACTGATGTCACAACAGAAACTATGCAACTGCCCTCCCTAGTTAAGGCCCACCTGTGTAAAACTCCGGGTACTGCTTTACCCAACTACCCACCCCTCTCCTCACCTCTTGTCTGCTCCATTCATCAACTTATCCTTCCAGTCACCCCATACCTGCCCCTTCTACTCCCCCTTTGCCTCCACTGACAAGGCCTGTCTTGGCTGCCAACTAACCACAAATCTCACATTAAACCCTAGCCTGTCCTAAATGTACCCTTCATCCCCTTTCAGCTTAACCCACCGAACTCATCTATCCCCCGCTGAACCTGGCAATGCCTCTACCAGACTGCCTTTATTTTCTTTATTTTTTCTACGCAGTTTGCTCTTAAGTTGACAGACCCTGTCAGATGATGAGAAGAATGTTATTTTTCCATCATGCATTTACTGAAATTATCGCTTGTATTAGATTAAGTGCTGTCTTTTCTTTACCATATTACGTTATTGTGCATTATTCGCTGATTTGTATTGTATACTACATCGACTTGGAGTCTTTGTAAAAGAGCCCTATGTGCTCAAAGATATTAATCCAAATAGTGAAATAAATAAATAAAATATAGCATACAGGGATTTCAGATACCTCAGAGTTACTTTTGAAGTCTTAAGTCCACGTAGAGTTCCTTCAACATCATAACCAAACAGTTCTGACACCTTAAAGGGAGAATTCAAAACTGCCTGTTGCATATCACTGGCAAAGTCAGCAACTCTGAGCCAAGAACAACTCCTCATACAAATGCCAGAAGCTGTAGCCCTGGCAGAAGCATCAGAGACATCATAAGCTGAGTGCAGGAAAGGTTTGCCAACCTCAGCACCAGTAGACAATGTTTTACGCAAATCAGCCTTGGAAGGGCCATCAGAAAAAGCCTGAGTAGCAGTACGAGCAATTTTCCACAGGGTGTTCTGATATTTGATCATGTGGGCCTAGTAGTTTGCAATCCTAAGGCCCAATGATGCATAGGCATAAGTATGTTCGCCCATCACATATAGTCTCCCAGATTCCTCATCAGGAGGCAAAGTATGGAATTATTATTTTATTATTATTATTATTTAGCTTTTCTTTACCAGGTAAGCATGCTAGACAGTCAAGTGCCTATTTTCAGGTGCGACCCTGGAGAATTACAAGGTACAGCAATCAACAAGGTACAGGCAGTAACAAACACAATGACAAGTACAGAGTTAAGGCATGGCAACAACAGGAGGCAGTCAAGGAAGCAAACATATCAGCAAGACAGATTCAAGGGATACACTATACACATGTGGCAAATGCGTACAGTCATTGGGACACAGGCCCACCATACAGGGTGGGGCAGCTAAGAGCAAGGGCAGGAGGATACTTGTTTTAAGTAGCCCCAGAGGGAGGACCTGAAGCAAATGTGGAAGGGGGCAGCCCTTACATGAACAGGGAATAGATTTCAGGCTCTGGGAGCGAGGGCCCCGAAGACACAATCCCCTGCTAGGGAACAAGTTTCTTCCTCTTCCACAAAAAAACCAATGGCAGACTGCATTTGCTGCATCATGCCTTGAAAGCATGGGCTCTCAAGAGGCTATCATAGGGTAGAAACCACTGAGTCCCAACTACAGGCAGAGAGGGTAGAACCAGAGTGAGAGGGACCCTACAGAATTATTCACACTCATATTCCTCTTCTAATTCCTTCTCTTAAGTGCATGAGGTTAGGATTACATTCCATTTTTGTCATTGTCAGCATGAGAGATGATGGGAGCCACATAATGGACCGGTGATGGCGTCAGCAGTGGCTGAGAGGCAGGAATCTGTGGCTTGCTGTTAGAACCTGTTGATGGGGATTGAGTACCAGAAGTACCAGTCAGCGAAATAACTGCCTGTACTGGCAACCCCAGCAAAATGCGTTGAATCATTTCAGAAAATGACGCTAGCACAGCCTGGAAGTCAGCAACATCCTGCAAAGGGGCTGCGACTACCTGCACTGACGGGACTTGACCTGACAGTGATAGCATCACATCATTCACTGCAGGTACAGCAGTGCCTAAGCCAAGTCCGACCTTGATGTCTCAACGATGGTGGGAAGGGGGAGAACTGTGGTCAACGCTTCTGGAACAGGCGTTTGTTCATGAGCACGTACCTTTTCTCAATGGTGACTGGAATCTCACTGGTGAAGCAGACTTGTCCTTTTCTCTGTGTCTGTGCTTATGCCCAGATGATGAGAAGGTCTGTGACAATAATTGTTCCTTGTCCTTACCCTTAGTAGCCGCTTCTTGGCAGACGGTGAGGGAGAAGCAGATTTTGAACCCCTTTTCAAGGCTGCAAATGCCTCTAATATAAGGACTTTTTTTTTTTCTCTCTCAGAGTTTTCATATGGCATCGCTTCGTAGCCTGGTTGAAACTCTGGTAAATCTCACAGGTCTTCACGTCATGAGACAGGCCCAAGCAGCACACACATACCACGTGTATATCCTCTTTACAAATGATATCTCCAAACCTACAATATCAAAATAAAGGCTCTTTTGACTTCTGAGACATACAGAGACAATGGCAGAACGCTAAGAAAAGTAAAAATAATAGACGGCAGTGACTAAGCAAGAGAAAAAACTGAGGAGTGATGAGGCCATCCTTGTTATATACACGTAGACACTGTACATAATTTTGTGTGGCCTCCGGTTAGCACACTTCCAAGTGGTCCTGACACTGACAGCTTAAAGTTCCAAAAGTGTGGCCTAATGGAGGAGATATCATCGAAGAAGATCTACTATTACACTATAAGTGTTTTCACATTTATTTGTTTTACCAGGACTGTAACTTTTCATTTATTTGTTTTACTGAGACTCAAATGCGATACAAAAATAATAGTTCATAGGTTATATAGGTGTTTTTTTTTTTTTTTATCCATTTATTTTACCGGGACTCTGACTTTATTGCAGCCTTAATGTAAGTTATGCCTGCTTATTATATATGAGGTAAATACAGTACTATGTTTTAGATGTACTGCTCTTAGCATGATTAAAATGGTGATGCAGATGAGGATCCCGACTCTGATCATGAAAAAGGGCAATCAGCAGACTTAGTTACTGGTAGCTGTTAAAAATATACTTTCCGGGGGCCTTGTAGAGGACTGGCCCCTCCCACCCTTCAACTCTATTTCTCTGGTCAGGCAGGGAATTACCCCTATTCAGCCCTTGGGCCCATGCATATGGTTCTAGTACAACAGGGAATCTGGTCCTGTACAGTTGACAGGGCGGTTTCAAAATACATGAGAATATTTTGTTCTTCTCGCGTATGTGCCAGAGGAATGTGCATAGCAACAGCCAACACTGTTAATTAAAGCTTTAACTGAAATGTCTCCAAATAGATGCACTGCCCACAAAGTGTGAATTGTAAATTTCTGTGCTGTGAACTGCCGCATACAACAATCCTAGTATCCACTCTGATGTATCTACGTGTATTGTGTAATGCACACATTTATAACTAAAATGTTAAAAAAAGAGTGGTGCTATAGATTAAACTGCAGGGTGATGTAATACCACTGTTCCATGCCCACTGAAATACCAGTGTGATGAAAATGGTATTCCACTTTGAAAACTGATATGTAAAACAGGGTGGAATACTATTAATTTCAAGCCCTGCAGGGTAGATTTACCAACTTTTAAAAATCAAAAGCTCCGTCTATCTGTGCCACTCATATGTATTACTGCTGTCTATAGTAAAGGGGAAAGTGACCAAAAATGTTCTAACAGGCTGTATTTGCTGTGAATTCCAAGCTTGGAGGACGCTGAAAAAATGGCCCCAGCACTTCAACTGCAAAGGTCTTCCTCAGGGGGTGTGTCAATTCAGAATTCAAAGAATCTTACTTGGTTGTGGTGTCTTTCCTACAAGTGCACACCCATTCTCTGCAGCTACTGACTGCAATCTCCTTGGGTAATGTATCAGATATTTTGATTTGCTGGGTTCTGTCAAAAAGCCATTCCTCTGTCCATCTTAATGTATAGTTATTGAATCCTAGCGCAATCATTTTGTCAATAATTTGTGTGGAACCATATCAAATGCCTTTCTAAAATCCAAAGACAACATCCATTGGAACTCCCCTATCAATACTACTGCCTACATTTTCGTAAAAGGAGATCAAGTTTGTTGTACATGAGTGACCTGCCATGAACCCATGCTGTTTATGATCTTTAAGACCCTTTTCTACTATTTCGTTATCAAGCCTGTTCTTTAGTAATTTCTCCATTATTTTGCATACCACCAATGTCAGGCTAATAGGTATAAAGTTTCCCGCAGTGGGTTTATTACCCTTTTTATGGATTGGCACTACCGTTGCTCTCTTCCAATCTCCTGGGACTATACCTTCACTGTATGTTTTATCGAAGAGGATTATTAGAGGTAGAGTCGGCTGATCCACAGTTTCTTTAATAAAATGCGTATTTATATTATCATGACCCAGTGAAGAATCTGTTTTTAATGCTTTAATGTCCTTGTTAACCTCATCACTTGTGATACCATAATAGTTAGACCTGTTGATAGGAACTGTTGATTTTACTGGATCTTCTGCTGTAAATACCAATCCAAAAAACCTATTAAAAGCATCTGCTACCTCCATTTTCTCTTTTAATTCAACTCCATTTTGATGATTGGTCCTATACAGTTGTCCCTTTTCTGATTGTTACTAATGTAAACAAAGAATGATTTTTAATAGACTTTAGAGACAGAAAGTTTGAATTCCAATTTTCTCCATTCCATCCTGATAAATGTTTTTGTTTTTTTCAATTCAGTCTAGTATATGCCTTTATTTTGTTCAGACACAGTTTTTTTGTATTTTTTTTAATTGCCCTTTCTTTCCTTTTTATCTGTTGTCTGATTTTTGGGGTCTGCCATGGTGGGATCTTACCTCTGCTATTGTGGATTTGTTTAAGGGATATATACAAATGTTCTAGTTCATTTATAATAGATTAGAATTTTACCCAGCACTCATTTACTGGCAAATCATACAATGTCTCCCAGTCATATGGCTGCAAAGCTGATTTAATCCTTGGCTAGTTAGCCCTAGAATAGTCATACCTGTAAGCTGAGTGTCCCAAGACGAATTTTTGTCTGGTAAAGATAAACATCACACAGTTATGGTCACTGTTCACTAATGGGGCTGTGCCTGCATATATTGTTGACTGTGATACTGTGGAAAAATTGAAAACACTTTTGGATGATCATATGAAGGAAACAAAATATAAATACCACCATTACTTATATGGTGGTGAGTTCACTATGGACCTTGGCCTCATGAACTTGTAATTTAACTAAGAAACTATGAAACTGCAAGATTAGTAATTTCAGATGGAAGATTGGTCATAACGATGTCAAGGATATTCCCACCCCTAGTAGGTTCCATTGCCAGTTGCTCGAGCCCAGCTATTAGTGTAGTATCCAGGAATAGAGATTCCATGGGACAGCCTGCTGTCAAATAATTCCAACATATACTGGCAAATTAAAGTTGCCAACTATCACTACATCTGAGGTGCTAGAGATTTTAGTGAGCAACTTAAATAGGCTCTGATCATGTTCTGTAGATGAAAAGGATGGCCTATAGAAATTCCCTGTATTTTTTTCTCCATTCTGTTGTCTTATCTGGATACACACTCCTTTAATTTGACTTTCAAGACTTATGTTGAAGAAACACTCTAGTGACTCTTAAGTTTTTAAAATAGATATAAATCCCACCCCATTTTCTGTTATTTCTATTTTTATACAGTAGTCCCTCGCTGTAACAGACAAGTCAGGAACCATAACAGCTGTTTGTTATGGTACCTTGTTCGTTATATTGAGGGATGCTAAAAAAAGGGCAGAGCTTGAAGTGCTAATACAGAAACCCTATACAGGAATATGAGAAATCACTCTCAGTCAGTAAAATAAATACAGCGCTGTTGCAGTCTTCCTTTTTTGTAAAGTAAATGTGATGTAAAATAAGGAGTTACAGACAGTAAGCACCTCTGTATAAAACCAACCCATTCCACTCGCTCTCTGTTTCTTTCACTGTTTCTCTCTCCACCCACTTCTGCTGAGTCTGCACATTCTTGAGCACTACAGTATTGTAGTAGTCTTCCTTTTTGCAAAGTATATAGACAGTAAGCACCTCTGTGTAACACCTGTCCGCTCCCCCCCACTCGTTCGCTGTTTTACTCGCTGTTTCTCTCTCCGCCTGCTGCCAGTGTTACAGTATAGCACCTGAGTCATGTGCAGTCCCGGAGTGCAGTACCCAGAGTCCAGTGCATTACGGTACTGCATACAGGTATCTGCAGTAAGTGTCTCTCTCTGCCTGCTGCCCTAGTTGCGCCTCTCTCTCGCCACCCTCTCCTCTAAGAATGCGTACTCCTTAATCATTGCCAGAGCTGCACTTATGAGAGAGTTTTGAGAGACACTGGGCACGCAAATACAGGGCAAGGAAGTGGTGATATTTACCAGTATTGTACTTACAAGAGGGGTTTGAGGAACACAGGGGAGGCAAACGCAGGGCACAGAAGCGGTTGTTGGGAGCCATGTGAACCATTTGTTATAACCATGAATTTGGTATAACGAAGTTTGTTATAGCGAGGGAGCACTGTAATATAGGAAGTATCCAGAGACTTCACTGTACCACAATGATGCTTCATCCCACCATGTTTCGCTGATAGATGCGATATCAATTTTCTGTTAAATTAGAATGGCGGTTAACACACTCATTTTAACCACATTCAAACTTCTGGTGTTAGTGACCAGAATTTTACGACCATATTTTTCAGTGATGGGTTTGTTGGACAGAAGTCCCCATGTTCCAGGATAGCTAGTTTAAAATGTTCGTTTATTGATCTGGCGATGGTTCTCCTCAGAATGGAGAGAACAGTTACATAAGAACTTACTGTAACAGTAGATCTTCAAGAGAGGCTCTTGCAGTAGGTATTCTCATATAGGACTAAGCCGCCAGGTGTCAGGACCCCACAGAAAAATTTCTAGCTAGCAGACTCTGGCGGGGGACCACCCCCACGTCAGCTGACCGATGTCAGCCTACGTCAGTATAAAGGGGTGGTCCCCCACTCCTGCCTTCCAGTTATTTCCCACCAGAGGCCAAAAGGGCATGACAGAAGAGAAGAGGATATGCCCCCATAGAAGAAAAGAGGAAAACTCAGGGGGACGGAGGGGGGGAGGGAAGGCAATACTTACTGCAAGAGCCCCTCTCGAAGATCTACTATTATGGTAAGTTGTTACGTAACTGTTCTATCTTACTTCGAGAGTGCTCTTGCAGTAGATATTCACATATAGGACCGAGTCCCAAGCAGTCTGGAACAAAAATAAAAAAGGGAGGAGTCATCATCATCCACAGAATGACGGAAAAGGCTGAACAAGGATTCAAGACAAAAGTCCCTGCAGGACAGCCAATCCGAAGCCTGCTCTGTGACGAGAGGCAACGTCCAAACTGTAATGTTTCATGAATGTGTGGACAGAAGTCCAAGTAGTGGCTACACAGATTTCTGCTGCTGACACATTCCTGAAATAAGCAACAGAGGCGGCTACTCCTCTCGTGGAGTGACCTCTGACTTGACCCGGAAGGGTCTTGTTGTACTTGTCATAACAGAAAGTGATGCAATTCGCTAACCACTTGGAGAGGCATTACTTAGAAATAGCATTCCCGTCTCTTTTGTGTGCGAAGGAAACGGAGAGTTGATCCGTTTTTCTGAGATCCTTGGTTCTGTTAGTGTAGTATCTCAGAATTCTGAGTACATCCAGCGTATGCAGAAGGTACGCTCCATGATTTGAGTGCTCAGGAAAAAAGCCCTGGAGCTCAATGGATTGATTCAGTGTGGATTCAGCCACCACTTTGGGAAGAAACTTAGGGCTGGTATGCATGACCACATGTTCCCTGTGGAAAATCAAATAAGGGATCTTACATATTGGTATGTTAGTATAAGGGTGAGGGGGGGAAGAGGAGGAGGTTTTTCACTGAGAGGGTGGTGGACCCTTGGAATGCACTGCCTGGTGAGCTGGTTCAGAGATCCACAGTGGAGGGCTTCAAGAGAGGGTGGGACAGACACAGAAAGTGGATGAAGTGGATGTATCAGATGATGGCCTGTCCAAGGGGGGTGGGGATGGATGATAGGGGTTTCTGGAACACAAGGGAGGGAAGGGCCTCGGCACCCAACTAGGGATCTGAGGTTCGAGCAGACTTGATAGACCGTAAGGCCTAATCTGCTGGCAAATAGTATGTTAGTATATCAGGGCTTGAAGCTCGGAAATCCTCCGAGCAAAGGTGATGGCCACTAGAAAAAGTGTCTTCCGGGAGAGGAATTTTAAGCCTGCCTCCACTGCCAGTTCGAAGGGAGGCAGTGTGAGCGTCTCTAAAATAACATTTAGATCCCATTGGGGGGGGCAGGAATACAGATGGGGGGTCTTAAATGGAGAACCCCTTTAAGGAAGGTCTTAGAGACTTCCAGTTGAGCAACTGTCCTGTCCCCTAAGGGAATGTGGTAAGCAGAGACGGCTGCCATATGCACCTACAAAGAGGAGTAGCTAAGGCCCAGATCATAGAGGTGCCTCAGGTAATCCAGGATTTTATTTGTAGGGCAGAAAAAGGTTCTAAGTCCTTGGAACCAGCCCAAATAGAGAATCGCTTCCACTTCATTGCGTACGTGGATCTGGTGCAATGTTTTCTGGCCTCCACCAAAATGTCTGCCACAAGAGGTGAGACACCAAAGCGAGCTGTGGCTACGTCTGCAGGAGCCATGCATGAAGGTGGAGCGATTTGAGCCCTGGATGGACCAGGGTCCCCTGATCCTGGGTCAGCAAATCCTGCAACAGAGGAAGAGGAGGTTCCTCAGAAAACTGCTGCAAAAGAGAGAACCAAACTTGCCTCGGCCAAAAGGGAGCGATGAGAATCATGCATGCCCCTTCTATCCGAAGTTTGTTCAGCACTCTCAGAATCAAATAAATGGGGGGTGAAGGCGTACACGAATCTGCCCTTCCAACACAGAGACAGCGTGTCCCGCCAAAAAAACATCTCGCCCTGGAGTGAGCAAGCAAAAGGAGGGAAGCCTGGCATTGTCAGGGGAGGTGAAAAGATCCACCTGAGGAGTCCCCTACTGCTCGAAAATGTTGTTTGCGACATCCTGTTTGAGTTCCCACTCATGAGACTTTGCTGATGAACGACTTAAGAGTGTCTGCCAGTGTTTTCCACTCCTGGTACGTGAATTACCATCAGATGCAGGTTGTGCTGGGATTCCCAGTACCAGACTCTCATTGCTTCCCAGCAGAGGGGATAGGAACAAGCTCCTCCCTGTTTGTTGAGGTACCACACTATGCACATGTTGTCTGATTGAACCAGAAGATGACTGGAAAGAATGAAGGGGAGTAGAGGCTGTAGGGCATACAGAACTGCCCTCAGCTCAAGAACGTTGATATGTAATCTCTTATCGAAGTGAGACCAGTTGCCTGGAGTCTTGAGACTGTAGGTGGGCACCCCAGCCACTCTAGACACATCCGTCGTCAAAGTCTGAGTGGGAGGATCGATGCAGAAGGGGACCCCTAGATTGACGTTCTCCTGAACCGTCCACCACTGCAAGTCCCTGATCACTGGGTCCGACACTAGGACCTCGTGATCCAGGTCGTCCTGAGACTGATCCAATTGGGACCGAAGGGTCCACTGGGAGCCTCTCATGTGGAGCCGTGCCAGTGGGACAGTTGGAATGGCTGCCGCCATGAGCCCGAGAAGACGAAGAACCTTCCTGGCTCCGACCCATCTGAGGCAGGACAGGAGGCGAGCTTGGTATGAGTGTGTCTCGACTCTGTCCAGGGGCAAGAAGGCCTTGCCTAGGGTCGTATCTAATACAGCCCCTATGAACTGCAGCCATTGACAAGGGACCGGATGGGACTTGGCATGGCTGACCATGATACTCAGGCTGGTAAAGACCTTCAGGGTGATGGAAAGGGAGCATTGGAGGTCCTCCCTGGATGGTGCTGCCAAAAGCCAGTTGTCCAGATAAGGGAAAACTTGCATTCCCTGGGTACGCAGGAAGGCTGCCACTACTGCTAGGCATTTGGTGAATGCTCGGGGAGCAGAGGAAAGGCCAAATGAAAGAGCCCTGAACCGGTAGTGTGCCCCCTGAAAACAAAAATGGAGGTTATTTGCGTTGGGAAGGGCATATGGGGATATGTAGGTACATATCCTGCATATCCACAGTGCATAGCCACAATCCCGCCGAAGCAGGGGAGGAAGACTCCTCAGAGAGAGCATTCTGAACCATTTGTACTCCACATACTCGTTCAGAGAGCTGATATCCAAGATGGGTCTGAGGTCTCCAGTCTTCTCTGGTACTAGGAAGAAGTGAGAATAGTAACCCGTCCCCTGAAAGGGAGAGGGGACAGGTTCTATTGCTGCCTTTTGAAGAAGGGAGCTGATCTCTTCGAGTACCAATGGGAGATGAAGAGGGGAGTATGACAACAGAGGGGGTGGTCTGTGAGGTGGTTTCTGGATGAACTCTATTGAGTGTCCCGCTGACACAAATTGAAGCACCCATGCATTGCTTGTTATTCTCTCCCAGCCCGGCAGATGGGAGGAAAATCTCTCCCCTACCGGTTCCTCTGGAAGAGCCAGAGGAAGAGGGAGAGGCAGGGAGTCAGGATACTGAGGGCAGAGCAGATGCTGGGGCTCTGCGAGTCTTTTTGCTCAGAGGAGCTTTGGCTGCTGATGCAACTCTGCATTTGTTAGGACGCTTAGCCGGCGTGCGCTTTTGTTTTTGGCGGTTTTGGCACCAAAAAGGACGCTTCTGACCCGGAGAGGATTTATACAGTGTCTGAACTGACTTCAATGCTACACCATTCTCTTGCAGTTCGGTGATGATGTCCTTGACATCCCCTCTGAACAAGATTGATCCCCTGACAGGGGCAACACGTATGGCCATCTGAACTTCAGGGGTCAAACCTGACACACTGAGCCAGGCATGTCGCTACAAACCTACGGCAAAAGCTGAGCTTCTGCCTGCAGTGTCCACCGCATCGTAAGTGGCACGTAACATGTGCCTACAGGCCAAACAAGCAAAGTGGACCAGGTCTCCCAATTCTTGTTTTGTTTGAGAATCCGGGAGAGAGAGTCCAGTTTGGATTCCACCTGGCTCAGAATCTACTTCTGGTAGTCCCCCATGTTTCCAACATAGTTCAGGGCTCTCAAACCCAGGGTAGAAGACGCATATACTTATCATATCGGTGCATATCCTCCCTGATCAGAGAGCCAGAGGGTTCTGCCCTGGTGTCAGGTAAAGGTGAAGGAGTCTCCTGGCACCGACGTAGGGGCTCTGGTGTAGGGACCGGAGTCAGCAGACAATTCTCTACCTCCTTAGTGAGTTAGGACTTAGCCTCAGCCCACCAGGAGTCCGGAACCTCCTTCAGGTCCACTTGAGGTTGTGGAGGAGGAGGAGGAGGGACTCTAATACGGGTAACTGGGAAGCCTGTAAAAAGGGTACCCATAACCTAACAGAGGGAGGCCTGGCGTCGGGTATTGAGGCACCAGGTAATGCAGCGTCTGGTACTGTGGTGTAGGATACTGTGACGGGTATTGCGGCGTTGGGTATCCTGGCGCCAGGGGCTCTGACAGAGCAGAAGGACCTGGCGTTGGCCCAGCAGGCGGACCAGATGGTTCTGATGTCGGCCCGGAGGGTGTAGAACCCAGAGTAGGAGGACCCACGGGAGGGTCCAGAATGGTGGGCCCTGCAGGACCTGACGGCGGAGCAGGTCTGTCGTCAGAAACTGGTATACCGGAGGGTGACATCGGGTTCGCTGATAAGTCCAGCGTCTGAGGCTCTGGTGGGGGGCACCCCGAAATGGCAGCGTCCCAGTCTCCTCGACCCCAGCCAGGGAGGAGTGAGCAGAGTCCCCAGGGGAGCCTGGGGGGACGATGGGGCCTCAGAGGGCAACAAAACTGAAGTTCGCTGTGGCGGCTCCCGGACGTCAGGCGTATGTTCAGTGCCTGGTGTGGGGTTGCGGGCTGGGCATTCGTCAGACGAGCCGACGACCGTCTTATCAGCCTTGCCCAGGCGGGCGGTGGCGAAGCCCGACTTATCGGACCCACTCTTACCAGTAGACTGCGTGGACGAGGCAGCCGAAGTGGGAGTGGAGGCTCCCGGTGGTCCCAAGCACGAGCCCGACGGGTGGCCAACACAGGCTTGGTAACCACCAAGGCAGCCATCGGTGAGCGATCTCCTGAAGGGGAAGATACCTGGAGAGCCGCGACTGCAGTCAAAGTCACAGGAGCTGTGGATGACAATTCCCTATCCCTGTGCTTCTCCTTGTTCCTCTTTTTCTTGTGGTGGCTTTTGGGAGAAGTGGACGCCTGCTTCAGTTTTTTCAATTCTTTTACCACGGAGACCATCTTTTTCTTTAGGACGTGGGCTTCCAGGGACTGCTGTCTCCTCTTACGGGTGACTGAATTAAATTTCTGGCAGTGTTCACACTCCTCCACGTGGTGGTCTGGGCCTAGGCAGAATAGACACAGAGTGGCCGTCCTTATGAGGGAGCTGGGATCCACACAACCCGCACTTATTTTTATGCAATTCGGAAGGCATCGGGGACGACATACACAGCAGGAATTAGGAACAATTTAAAGGAAAAAACTGGTACATTTTTAAGCAAAAAAGAGTAAATACTCATCTGAAAATGGCGGTCGAAGTAGCACTGTTCTTCCGCCAGGTACTTTCGCAAGCCAATGGCGGGAAAGAACTGGAAGGTGGGCGTGGGGAACCGGCCCTTTATACTGACGTAGGCTGAAGTCGGTCAGCTGACATAAGGGCGGGTCCCCCGACAGAGACTGCTAGCTAGAGATTTTTCCGTGGGGTCCTGACACTTGGCGGCTTAGTCCTACATGTGAATACCTACTGCAAAAGCCCTCTCGAAGTAAGATCTGCCCCTTCTACTTAAGTGGAGCCTGTCTCAGCTAAACAAGCTTTGCTTGTTGGAGAATTTTTCCCAATGTGTTATGCAAGTAATGTTCTTCATTTACTCCATCTCGGTGAGCATGATAGGGTACAGATGGCAAGTTTTGTTTCAAGGGGGCCCGCTCTGGCTACAGCCGCTGCTGCTGCAGGTGAGCTCGCTAGCCATGGACTGGAAAGGCTAAAGACAAAGCGGTCAATAGGTCTTTTCTGGAGAAACAGAGAACATAGCCCACACTTTCATCCTCTTATTCCCTACTTACTCCAGCATGTGAGCAGAAGACCCAGGACTCATGCTAACTGCAGATTTCATATGTAAAGTTTCAACTGTCCTTTAGATATAAAACACATTCTGACAGATTATCCATGAAGTCTCGATACATAGAAAGCGGACTTCATAGTGTGCTTAAGACATCATAGTCCTTTCCATGGTAACTGACAGGTAACATAGTAATTTAAAGAGTACTTAAACAGCTATTTTGGTGCTGGCCTCTTCTGCAAAACCTTCCTGTACAACTTTAACCCTGAGTGGAACAGTTTTGACTGATATGCTGATATCAGGAAGTGTTCTGAAGACCTGTGTCAATCTAATCCTAAGACTGCCACAACTGTGCGATATGATGTCAGAGAAGAAAAAATTACTCACCTTAGTAATGTTGTTTCTTTTAATGGAGTCTTGCTGTATTCTGACTATTGCAGTGATCTTCAACCTTTGAACTGCCCCGGAGAACAAAGAGTTAACTTTCCATGCAAGGCATGGAACGATGAGCTTGAGCTCGGTTGAAGCCTCTGTCTGCTGCTGTTTGAACCCCAACCATCAGATCTTTACGAGCTATATTCACTGGGAGTTCTGTGTGGAAACTGTAAACTCACACTAGCCAACTGGCAACTAAATTTGATAAAAGGGTTTTTCAGTTTCAAAGCAAAGACTCAAGTCAGGAAACCCAAAAAACAAAACACAACACACCCAAAATAAAGGAGGGTGAGAAAGAAGGGGCACCTCTAGGTGCCAACACTGCTCCTGCACACCCACATCCCAAAAACAGGTTCTGAGAGGGGAGGCGGGAGGTCAGAATACAGCAAGACTCCATTAGAAGAAACAACATTACTAAGGTGAGTAATTTTTTCTTCAAACAACATGATGTCTTGCTGTATTCTGACTATTGCAGACTACCAAGCAGTACCTCCATGGAGGAGGGACAGAACCTACTTTGGGAATAGGCTCTGAAGTACTGCTATGCCAAACCGAGCATCACTCCTAGCCTGGATATCCAGAGAGTAATGCTTGGTGAAAGTATGGACTGTTTTCCAGATGGCTGCTTGACAAATCTCTAAGATAGGAATATCCCTGGCAGCAGCCAGGGAAGCAGCTGTACCTCTAGTAGAGTGAGCCCTCAGGCCTGAGGGTGGGATTCTACCCAATTTTTCATAGCAGAATTGTATACAAGAGACATTCCACCTGGCAATAGATCTTTTAGTGGCAGGTTTTCCTAACACCTCTCCATAAGTGAGGAACAACTGGAGGGAGTCAAACCTGTGACCCTTGGTGCGCTCTGTGAAGTAGCTAAGGGCCCTTTTTACGTCCAGGCTGTGCAACCTCCTCTTTCCAGAGGAGGAATGGTCAGTGAAGGAAACAGGAAGAGACATAGACTGATTAAGGTGGAAATCTGAAACCACCTTAGGCAAAAACTTCCTGTTAGTTCTTAGGACCACTTTATCTCTATGGAAAGAAATGAAATCAGGCTCCACTGACAGGGCTTGCAATTCACTGATGCGCCTGGCAGAGGTAATGGCTACCAAAAACACAGTTTTCCAAATCAAGTACTTAAGCTCTGCAGAGGACAAAGGCTCAAAAAGGGAGTTGCATAAGCTGAGCAATGCAAACATTAAGGTCCCAAGCAGGAGCAGGGTCCCTGAAGGGAGGACTGGTGTGCAACAGTCCCTTGAAGAATTTGCAAAATACAGGATAGGCTGAAAGAGAAGAGGGCTTGCCTACTGACAAAAAAGCAGAAACAGCTGCCAAATGTACTTTGAGTGTAGCTGGTCTGAGTCCTAAGCCATTAAGATGAACCATATAGCCCAGGAATGTAGGCAACCCAGCAGATTCTGGAGAAATATGGTTACCAGAGCACCAAATAGTGAACCTTTTCCATTTGGAGTTGTAATTCTTTCTGGTGGAAGGCTTTTGAGAAGCCTTTAGAATATCCAGGACACCTTGAGAGAGGTGCAGATCAGCAAACTCTAACTCTTCAAGAGCCAGGCCTTGAGACTGAGAGATCTGAGATTTCGGATAGCAAACCCTCCCCTGAGAGGATGACAACAGGTTGTAATTCCTGGGAAGAGACAGGGGAAGATGGACTGCTAAGGACAGCAACAGTGGGTACCAGGGCTGTCTGACCCAGTCTGGAGCGATCAGAATCACTTTGCAGGGTTGAGACCTGCTCTTGACTAGTACCTTGAACAGGAGGGGGGGGGGGGAGCATACAGGAACTTCCCTTCCCAATTGAGTACCAGAGCATCCAGGGGGACTGAGCCCAATACTGGGGGTCTGCAGCAAAAGAGAGGAAGTTGGTGATAGTCTGGGGCTGCAAAAAGATCTATCTGTGGAGTGCCCCATCTGGAGAAAATCACCTTCAAAACTAGGGGATCCAGGGACCATTCGTGGTGGCCCCGAGATATCCTGCTGAGAGCATCTGCCAGGACATTGTCCTTCCCTGGGAGGTGAACTGCTGTGAGAGACGTTTGCAGGGAACAGGTCAGAGACCACAACTTCACTGCTTCTGTGCACAAGGCCGTAGACCGAGTGCCCCCTTGCTTGTTGATGTACCACATTTTGGTGGTATTGTCTATTCTGATCTGGACTACTTTGTTCTGAACAGACTTGGAAAAAGCTTGTAGTGCCAGAAACACTGCTCTGAGTTCCAAGAGATTGATGTGAAGCAGAGATTCTTGAGGTGACCACAGCCCTTGGGTGGTAAGATCCCCCAAGTAGGCTCCCCAGCCCAAGAGGGAGGCGTCTGTGGTGAGGATTAGAGAATGAGACTGAGTGACAAAAGGAACTCCTTGCCTTAAATTGTCCTGATCCTGCCACCATTGCAAAGCCTGGATCAGGGTTCAAGTCACTGGGACTAGTTTGGTCAGGAATCCTTTCTCTGGGACCAGAAGGTTCTCAAGTGGAACTGAATGTCCCTCATCTGAAATCTTGCCCCTGGACCACTGCTGTAGAGGCTGCCATGTGGCCCAGGAGCTGCAAGAAGTGCCTTGCTGGTCGAGACACCTGAATGGTGAAAGAAGAGGCTGTTCTATTAGCGTCCTTGCCCTGTCCAGGGAAGGAAGGCCTTTTCTCTTATTGTATGCAGCTCCGCCCCTATAAAGGTGAGGAGCTGCACTGGCTCTAGAACTGACTTTGGGAGGTTTAGGAGGAACCCTAAGGAAGTGAGCAGTTGCTGAGTTATCTGAAGATGTGACTTGACTTGGTCTGGAGACTGATCTACTATGAGCTAGTCATCCAGGTATGGAAAGATGGAGATCTTTTTTCTCCTTAGGAAAGCAACCACTACTGCCAGGCACTTTGTGAACACCCTTGGGGCTGATGTTAGACCAAAGGGCATTGCTCTGAATTGATAGTGGCCTGAGGGCAACTCGATCCTGAGGTACTTTCTGTGGGAGCACCTGATGGGAATGTGGAAATAGGCATCCTTGAGGTCCAGGGAGGTTAGCCAGTCCCCTGGCCTTAGAGAGGGCAGAATTATTCCCAGAGTCACCATTTTGAATTTTGGCTTTAAAAGGTGCTTGTTTAGGTATCTCAGATCCAGGATGGACCGCCATTCTCTTGTCTTTTTGGGGGTTAGGAAGTACCTTGAGTACAATCCGTGGCCCCTGTGTAGGGTAGGAACTCTTCTATGGCTCTGAGAGACAAGAGGGAAGAAACCTCTGCCTCTACGGCAAGAGCCTCTGAAGGATTTGCAGTGGAAAGGATCTGGTTCTCATCTTGGGGAATTTTTTGAAGCTGAGAACCAGTCCCTGGCTTACTACTTCCAGGACCCACTTGTCTGATGTTAAAGACTTCCAGTCCTGGACAAATTAAGCCAGCCTGCCCCCTACAGACAGTGGAGAATCGGCCCGGGCAGACCCATCAGGGTGTCTGCTTGGCAGGGGCTTTAGGCTGAGGGGTGGAAGCAGGCCTGCTCATACCCCGTCTGCCTCTCCCTCTAAAGAACCCCCTCTGAGCAAAAGCAGAAGAGGAGGCCTGGACTTGGTAAAAAGGCCTATGAAAAGGCCTGCCCCTGCCCCTGGAATGCTGCCTCTGAGGAGTGGCTTGCCTTTCTTTGACCTGAGCACTCCTGTAGGTGGTCCTGTACTCATCCATCTTCTTCATGTAATTCTCTGTCTGCTCCCCAAACAGAGAATTACCAATGACAGGAAAATCCATGGCCTTAGCCTGGGTATCCTGTGACAGGCTAGTACATCTGAGCCAAGCCATCCTCTGAAGGGCCACAGATGTAGCCATGACTCTAGACGAAACATCACTGGAGTCCACAGCAGCATGAAATTGCACCTTGGATGCCTCAATCCCATCCGCAACCACCCGCTCCAGCTCCTTGGCAAGCTGGTCAGGGGCCTGTTTAGCTAGAGCCATCACAGTGTCCCACCTGGACTTCTGGTATCTAGCTGTGTAGGCCATACAGTTAGCCTGCCTGAGTCCCAAAGATGCTGCCATGTACTGTTTCTTTGCCATGGCATCATTCCTCCTGGAGTCCTTGTCTGGGGGGTGTGAAGCCAAGGGAATATTTGCCTTATCGCAGGCAGCAGCCTGCACTACCCCAACATGGCTGCATTGCTGGGAAAGGAACTCCGTGTCTGAACCGGAAAGAGTATACCTCTTGTCCATTCTTCTGTCCACAGGAGGTATGGAATTAGGAGTTTTTAGAATTTTAAATGTCTGTTTCCCAAAAGATTTATGGAGGGGAATAGACAATCTCCTGGACTCTGGGATGTCCATCGTCTCAGCAAAATCAGGTTCCTCCTGATCCTCTACTGCTTCTTCCATAGGAAGCTGGAGGGTTTCAGCCACTTTCTTGTAAAACATAAAGTGGGAAGGGGACTCAGAAAGCCTAGGAGGAGAAACACCTGAAGGTCTGTCTGGGGAGATGTCCGGGTCAATAGGCACATCCAGACTTTCATAATCACCATTATCATCATCATCATCATTATCTTCATACTCTCCCTCCTCCTCCTCCTCTGGTTCATAAAATTCTTCTAAAGTATAATCCGGAACTGGGGGAACCGACCGAACCGAGCCCCTGACCGATGGTGCCGGTTCGGCCGGAACCAAAGTTAGCGATTAAACTATCCTTACAGCTTTGGTTAACTCATCAGCGGTCGGAGAAAGAACTTGTGGATCCGAACCGGTTGATTTATCCCTTCTTTTTCCTTTAACCGGAACCGACTCCTCAGAATTGGTTCTCCTTTTGCCCGAAAAAGTTTCGCCCTGGTCAGAGGGCACTCCTTCTGGTTCGGTCGGAACCGAACCGGGCTGGCCATTTGGGTCAGCAGACTTCTCGGCCTCCTTTTCCCTCAGTCTACCTACTCTCTTATCCAGGGTAGCTTTGGGAAAACTTTTACAAATTTGGCAGTCTGAATTGAGGTGGTCAAACCCCAGACAATAAACACAGGTGGTGTGGGGATCAGCCTTAGCAAAGGCTTACACACACACACACACTCTACAGTGTTGAAACCCAGTGGGACTGTTTTTCTTGGGTTTCTCAGACATGGCCAATCTAACCAAAACTTACCCTTTTTTCGGCAATTCGCCAGGCAAGACACCCCTATCGGTTCCTGACCGTGTTACGGGTCTTGGAAAAAACGTAATGAAATCCATTTTTTTTTTTTTTAGAACCGATACAGACCGGTTACCACACTCTAATAAAGACAGAAGTTTTTTACACAGATCTGATCGGTTCAAACCGAACTGATCCAATCTTTACAAGTTCCACACAGAAAACTAATATAGAAAACCTATCTAGTACTCACGGTACCACAGACAGAGACTTAAACTGACAGGTTAGAAGCTGAAATTCATTGAAACCGAGCGAAAAAAAACGGCACTTTAACCGACTTTTTTGAACCGAGCGAAGGAGAAATCTCTGGAGTGACTGTTCAGTGAGGCGGAGTACAGAATCTGACAGTTGGGGTTCAAACAACAGCAGACAGAGGCTTCAACTGAGCTCGAGCTCAGCGTTCCATGCCTTACTTGGAAAGTTAACTCTTTGTTCTCCAGGGCAGTTCAAAGGTTGGAGATCACTGCAATAGTCAGAATACAGCAAGACTTCATGTTGTTTGAAGTGAGACATCTCCACGTGTACTAATGCTTTACATTTAATGTCCATAGTTTGCTCTATATTTTTACCTTATCATGCTCATTGATATTTAACTTGTGTAATATACAACTTGAATACTGATAAACATGATAAGGTAAACACAGACAGCCAGTCACTGACATTAAATATAAAACTCCATATGGAGTACACAAGGAGATGTCAGGCTTTAAGGACATCACCACATCACATGTTTGCAGCAATCATAGAATCTGATCAGTGTGGGACTTGACAACACTTTCTGATATCAGTAAAAACAATTAAATTGTTTCATGTACTGTGCGAGCACCAAAATATGTTTAGGTATCATTTAAGGTAAGAATGGACCCTAGGTTAATCAAGCCCCCTTTTCCTGCTTTATAAGCAGAAACCAACAAGTGCAAACATGTACTGTAGTACTTTATATAGATTTCCCACCCGCCCTGCAACCCAGGGCATCCTGTGATTCCCTTGGTAATTAAAAATCTGTCTAAGCTTACCTTGAAGGCTTATACTGTCTTCATGTCCACTGTCTCAGCTGGCAAGCTGAGACAAGGGTTCACCATCCTCTGCTATAAGTGTCTCCAAGTGTTACTTCTCAGTTTAATACCTTTGAGCTTCAGGGAGTGTCCCAGAGTCCTGCTGGTACATACCAGACTAAACATTTCAGTCTGCTCTACTCTGCTTGATTTCCCCTCAGTATGCATATAACCGAGAAGGCAAACATCATTCTTTTCAATCTTCATGTTGATAAATATCTGCTCTTCAGAGAAGCAGTCCCAATTCATATGTGTTTATTCCCTGCTCTTATTCTATAAAGGTCTCAGTATTACTGTTGCCCATCTCCCTAGTCTGTAAAACTGGCTCTGTATTTAGCCTACTCCCCATTTCAGCCATTACAGGTGATCCAAACAGTGACATCATCAGGTTGCGACTAGTCACTGGCTCCTGATGTGGACACCGCTTCCTGCATGGATTGCTTACTTGATGAAAACTGAGCACACTGAACAGCTGCTTCACGTTCATCAATTTAGAAACCTACGCAAGCAGCGTTATCGGCATTAGTAACCATTACAGCAACAGATGATGTCGCTGGTTGGAACACCTATCATGACACAACACAGAGATTTTTTTTTTTTAAAGAACAGGGAGACAAAAAACAAAGAGAACTGTACAGGAAAAGAATAGGGTAAGCAAATATGAATGGGTGCAGTTCTTCTCTTCCCCTTAAAGGGCCCTCAAGGTACAGCTGAAGGCTGTTAACACTTCTAGTGGTCACTGTGTACAAGTAAAGGACTGATAAAAAGGTGCTCACATCACTAGTGTGCCCCTTCCCTTCCATTTAAATAAATAAATCTAGCCTGATTTTTTTGTTGTATCATTAGAAAGTTACAAACTTCGCTTCCCAATGCCAGTCACCTGGGTTTAGTAACAAGATGGGGGGAGGAGGAAGGACTGGATGTCCCACTGGACTCTCTCCTCCTCTGTCAAGGGAGGGTAGAAGACTACACAGTTATACTACCACCTGGGTGACCACAGGTGGTGGTGCAGTCAGAACTGCTCATGGAACAATGTCACTGATTGGCTCTAGAGTGCAATTTGTTCACTCCATAAGGTCTATGATGTCAGTATCGGGGTGGGGTGGGAGGAAGGTGGGCAAGTGACAGAGAAGGGTAGGGCAGGGCGAACAATTGACCGATCCGGGAAGGGCTGCATCAGTGAAGAGGCATAAAGAAGACATTTCTTCATACTTATCATAATTTCCTTTTCTGTTAGTACCTACATTGTGAATGGGTAGTACTTACAAATGGGTATTGCGCACCCCTACTAGGGGAAATGGCACAGCCAAAGGCAGAGTCAGCCTTAGAATGTTGGGCACATGAGGATTCCAGACAGCAGCAATTCTCCAGTCACTATTGTCCTCGCAATGCCTCTAAATGTGGAAATAAATGACATGCAAAGCACACAAATGTGACTTAAGCCAGAATAAAATACAGTAAACAGTGGCCTACCTTGTCAGATGACAGAAGGTGAATGATCGAGGCTCGTCTTCCAAAGGTCAATGAATCAAATTAAAAGAAAAAGTTATTACAAAGGCAAAGAACTGCATGCATTGTAGGCACTCACTTGCAACAAAGGGGCACCCTTGGTTAACATCAAATTCAAACCTGTTAAATCTGCATGATAGCAACCAACATTCTAAAGTGAAACTGCTCTCGCTCTTTTTTTTTTTTTTAATAAACATTATCTATAAAAACATAGGCACAGCAGGTAAACTATAGAGGGATGTCCAGACAGACTTACAATCAGAGTTTATAACAGAACAACTAACATCTCCGGCGCTGGCATGCCGGACAATATTCTCCCTCAGGAGCAAGGCTCCCAGGCAGGCCCCATTGACAATGTAGGAGCTAACAAAAAAGGAAATTATGGAAAGTATAAAGAAATTTTTTCTTTCTGTAGCACTCCACATTGTCAAAGGGGAGTACTTACAAATGGCTTCCAAGAAGCAGTACCATAAAACAACAGCTGGGAGAGAATACTGTCCTATATGTCAGCCACTGACAGGAACAAATTTTACCTGCTTACTGACAATTGCAAAACTCTGCCAACAAAGGCCGCATCAGTAGAGCTTTGAAAATCAATCTGTAGTGCTTGGTGAATGTGTGGACGGAGGACCACGTACAGTAGCTGCCTTACATAACTCTAAAACACACGTCTCACTTCTCTCCACCCAGGAAATGGCCATAGCCCTGGTGGAGTGAGCTTTGATGAGAGCTGGAGGCCTGTTCTTTACTGCAACATAAGCCTTGGCAATGCAGGCCCTCACCCACCTAGCTAGGGTGGCCTTGAAGGCTTTTTGACCTTGCTTGGCTGCTCCAAAAAGAACGAGAAACCTGTCCGATTTCCAGAACTCAGCAGTCTGCCCAACGTATGTCCTAAAGGCCAGTCACAGATCTAACCTGTGCCACTCCTCCTTTGGGTGAGCAGGTTGTGGACAGAGGGACGGCAGACAGATCTCCTGGTTCACACAGAAGGACATGGGAACCTTCAGAATGGAAGATGGAACTGTTCTGAGCACCATCTAACAAGGTATGGTTCTTTGTGAGACAAGGCCTGGAGCTTGCCAATCTTTCTGACTGAGCACATAGCAACTAAAAAACATACCTTGTAAGACAATACATCCAATGGTACCAACGAAAACAGTTTGAAACATACTAACATACTACAAAGCCAGCAGATTAGGCCCTATGGTCTATCAAGTCTGCTCGATGGTCAGTGCCATCCCAGGGCACCGTTAGTAGCCCCCCCTCCCTGCAAGGTCCCCCATTTCCCAGCGGGGCTCTGGGATGCACCCTCCCTCTATACCTATCTTGAACCCCTCCACAGTAGTAGCAGCCACCAACTCCCTGAGCAGCGCATTCCAGGGCTCCACCACTCTCTCAGTGAAGTAGCACCTCCTTGTTTCCCCACTCAGCCTCCCCCCCCCGTCCAGCTTCACTGAGTGTCCCCTGGTGGCCCCCACCTCTCTCAGCTGAAAGACCCCCTCAAGGCTTACCCTATTCATTCCCTTGAGACACCTGAAGACCTCTATCATATCCCTCATTCCTTCTCTCCTCCAGCAAGTACAGGTTGCGCTTCCCCAGTCTCTCCTCATAGGACCTTTCCCCTAGCCCCAGTACCATCCTGGTCACTCTCCTCTGCACCCTCTCCAGTAATGCAATGTTCCTCTTTAAGTAAGGATGCCAAAAAACTGCATGCAGTATTCAAGGTGTGGTCTAACCAGGCAACTGTACAGCGGAAGGAGCACCTCTCGACTCCTTGAGGTTATCCCCCTGGCTATGCACCCCAGCAATTTATTTTGGCATCCACCACCACCACCCCAAGGTCCTTCTTCCCCTTAAAAACCTGCAGTGCCCCCCACCCAGGGGTATACATGAGTCGGATTTTTGGTCCCCAGGTGCAGAACCCTGCATTTCCCAGCATTAAACTTTAGCTTCCAGGCTCATGATCATTTCCTGAGAGTCTCCAGGTCCTCCTGGAGATCCAGCCTTCCCTCCACCCCATCCACCACCGCCCACAGCTTAGAGTCATCTGCAAACAGGCTCATCCCGCTCCTGATACCACTTCTGATGTCTGAGATATAGGCGTTAAACAAGAGTGGGCTCAGTCCTGACCCCTGTGGGACCCAGTTAGTGACTATCCTGGAGGATGAGACCCCCCCAACCCTCACCCTCTGTACATGCCCTGCTAGCCAGTTTCCTATCCACCTGACCATCTGCCCCCACCCCCATATTCTCCAGCTTCTCCAGTAGCCCAGGATGTGGCAGAGTCAAATGTCCTGCTGAAGTCCAGAAAGAGGACATCCACTGACCTGCCCTGTTCCAGCGCACTCATCACCCCTTCATAGAACTCCACCAGACTGGCCTGACACGATCTGCCCTTAACAAAACCATGCTGGCAATCGTCAGGTGAACCCGCACCTTCAGGACCCCCTCCATCCTCTCCTTCAGGATGACCTCCATCACTTTGCCTCCTACTGACATCAGGCTAACTGGCCTATAGTTACCAGACTCCTCCGACGGGCCACTCTTGTGTATAGCCACGATATGGGCCATTCTCCAGTCATGAGGCACCCACCCCAACTGCAGAGAGGAGTTAAAAAGGTCCACTGTCACTCTTGTGTGTTCTACCCCACCCCCTAGTTCTAAGGAGAACCAAACCATGACGTGGTCACTTCTCGCCAGTGGGTCCCCAACAACTAGGTCCCTGATGAGCTTTCCGTCTGACAGGACCACATCCAGGACGTACCCCTCCCACATCGGCTCAGTCATCAGCTGGGCAAGGAATGCATCCTGGAAGATGTCCAACAGGCACTCTTCCCTGCTCAATGAGGACAACATAGTTCCCCAGTCTGCTCCTGGCATATTCAGGTCTCCCAGCATCACAGTATTGTCCTCTCCCCTACCACAGTGGTCCCCAAGGTTAGCCACCAGGCCTTCCTCCTGTTCCTCCTCCTGCCCGGGTGGGCAATATACTACCCCCATCTTCACCCCTTTCCCCCGGAGCCTGCAGGATGACCCAAAGAGCCTCTACCTGATCCCCCGCTTCCTCCACCTTGATTATCCCTATGCTATCCCTAATGATTAAAGCTACCTCCCCTTCCCTCCACCCTATTCCTTCTGCATGTGGTGTACCCTAGTAGGTTTAGGTCCCAATCATGTCTGGAAGTAGCCCGAGTCTATGTGACTGCCACCCCAACCACCGGCCCCCTCCACCAACAGCACCTGAAGCTCTGGCATCTTGTTTCCCCATGCTCCTGGCATTTATCAGGACCACCCTCAAACTTGCCCCCTTGCCCCACTCTCCCCTGCCCTGAGGTCACCTTGCCCTCTGCCTACAAGGACCACCTTGTGCACTATCGGGTGCTCCTGCCCTGTGCCCCATCCCTCCTGCCTGTGGGGGAAGGCCAGGGCCTGCCAGGGAGACTTTTCCCTCAACCTCTCACAAGTTTAAACCCCACCTGGAATGGATGAACTCTGCTAGTCTAAGCTAGCTCCTTACAAAGAGCATTCAGAACCAGATTCAGATCCCATGGGAGAGCAGGGGGTTGGAACAGAGGTTGACACCTGCCGACAGCCCGTAGAAAACAAATAACTTCTCGGTTAGTCCCTAATGAGAAACCCAAGGAGGTTCGAACGGCCAACATCTAACCTCTCATTGTGTTCATGGCCAAACCTTTTTCCATCGCTTCCTGCAGGAAATCCAAAATCTGCAGAAATGTGGCTTTGGAAGGACGGATGTTCTTATCCCTGGCCCAATCCGAAAAGGTGGTCCATAATGAGCATAAGCTGTTGACATGGAAATCTTCCTGGCAGCCATCAGGGTGTTCACAACCTTCTTAGAGAAACTCTGTTTCAGGAGTCTCCTCCGTTCAAGAGCCGGCCCATGAGCTGCATCATTCCCGCATCTGGATGGAGAATGGAACCCTGTGAGAGAAGGTCCCCCCGCACTGGAAGACTAAATAGAGCGTGTTGAGCTAGGTTCACTAAATCTGAGAATTGTGGTCTTCTGGGCCACTCTGGAGCTATTAGATGAAAGTTTACTCAAGTGCCTTATTTTGCGTATGATCTTTGGGAGGAGAGGCAAAGGAGGGAAGGCATACGCTCTGCCAAAATTCTACTCTTGTGACAGGGCATCCACTGCTTCCACCTGTGGAAACCTTTAACAGCTAAACAACCGCTGAATCTGAGCACTGTGGCTGGAGGTGAACATATCGATCTCTGGACAACTGAACCTTTGACAGAGAAGGTCGAACACCTCCGGGTTCAACATCCACTCCCCTGGATGAACATTTTCACGGCTTAGCCAGTTGTCTTGAATGTTCAACTCCCCCACCAAGTGTACTGCTGACAGAAAAGATTCTCCTCTGCCCACAGCAGGAGATCGGTGGCTTCTTCAGCATCTCCCTGCTCTTTGTGCCCCCTTGACTGTTTATGTACGTCACCGTGACAGCACTGTTTGATGTTATTTACACGGTTTTTGACTACACCTGAATGAAAATTTAAGGACAGCGAGGCGCACCGCCCTCATCTCCAGAACGTTTACATGTAGGTGTTCGTCCTGCGTTGACCAAGTCCCCTGAATGGGAATGTGGTCCAGAAATGCCCCCAACCCGAAAACTGGTATCAGAAGATAGACTCAACTCTAGGGGCACTTCCAAGGGGAACCCCTTACTCAGATTCTCCAAACTCACCCATCAACTCAGAGACTGCCGCAGCTGTGGTGAGAGCGGGATCTTGGCCCGATAATCCTTTAAGTTCAGATCCCAGGCTAACAATAACTCCATCTGCAGGGGTCGCATGTGAAGACAAGCCCACAGGACTAGTTCTACTGCCGCCGTTATGAGGCCAAGAATTCGCAGCAAATGGTGAGCAGAGGCCGACGGCTGATTCTTCAGCAACTGCACCTCTCTTAACAGGGTCTCCTTCATGGCTGGCAATAGGAAGACCTTCCACTGGACCATCCTGAACACCGCCCTAGGTGTTCCAAGGTCTGAGATGGCTTGAAAGAGCTTTCTTCCCTGATTCACCACCCAGCCATGGGACTCTAACACCTCCAGAGTCCTGGCCACTGACAAAGATGGTGCTCAAATGAGCAGACCGTCCAGGTAGGGATAAATATGATGTCCTTCCTCTCAGAATTTTGCCACCTGTTCTGTGAGCACTTTCAAGAAGACCCTGGGAGCTGTCACCAGCCCAAACGGAAGCACCCTGTACTGGAAAAGCGCTGTCCCTGGACCGTGAACCTGATCCTCTAATAAGACTGACAGATGGGGATGTGGAGACATGACTCCCTCAGGTCAATAGAAGCTATGAAATCCCCCAGCTGGAGAGCTCGGATGATCGAACTCAGGGACTCCATCTTGAAGGTCGCATGGCACCAAACTTGCTTAAGTGGGACTGAACCCCCCCCCCCAAAACTACTCGTGAACTATGAAATGATTGAGCAGAACCCCTGGCCTTGTTTGCTGGGAGGTACTGGCACAATCACTCTGATTTAAGTGAGGTGGTCCAGGGTCTCTCGTACCACCTACCTCTTCACGGGGTCCTTTGGAACCAGGGATGGCAGAAAGTGCCCATTTGAGGACATTTTTGCAAATTCTATTGCACAACCTAAACCCAGAATTTACAAAACCCAAGCATCTGATGTTATCTGGGCCCATCTTGTGTAAACATTGTGCAGTCTTCCACCAAGGGAAGGGAGGCAGAGATGGGCCCCCTCTGATACTACTGCTTTTACAACCAGAATAGGCTCCTTTACTCCTCTGGTTCCTGGAGTTCCAAAAAGGATGAGAACCCCCCTCCCCCCGGAACTGCATCTATCGGCTGCCTCCTTGACCTTTTGCTGTTGCTTTGACAGTGCAAAGTGGCCCTTTTTATCCTGGATATCCTTCAAAATATCATCCAAACGAGAACCAAACAACAAACCTCCCTCAAAGGAGAGACTGAACAGCTTGATCTTTGAAACCTGATCAGCCAACCAATGCCTAAGCCACACAACCTTGCATAGCCGACACAATAGGATAGGCAGAGTGAGCAGACATGCATATGTTTTCTACCATGGCATCTCCTAAGAAGGTGGAGGCCATGGAAACCAACTGCAAAATGCTCTATCCCTAGGAATCTGGGGGAACAAAGCTGCCCAAGGTTGTAATCCACAAGTTTAAGGCTATGGCAACAAAATGCTCTCTCCTTCTGAATATGGGGGAAACAAAGCTGCCCGGGGTTGTAATCCACAAGTTTAAGACTCTGGCAACAATGAAGGATGCATAGGAGGTGTGCAGGTTTGCGCCACTGGGGGAGAAGGCTCTTCTGCATGCAGCATCCACGCACTTGTTGTGCGAATTCGTTAAGGCCAAGGACCCTTGAACAGGAATAGTGGTGTGCCTGATGGAATTATGTGTTGCTTTATCCGCCAGAGATGGGGTTTCCCACTTGCAAGTAGTCTCCTCCAAAAGGGTGAAATACCGTGCCTTAGATTTTGAGATATTTTCTTTGGTCTGCACCTGCTCATTCCTGTTTAATAATTTGGTTACCGTGAATAAAGCTTGGAAAATACTCTGGAGTGGAGACAGTATTGACATCCACTGTCTCCATGGAGTTCACCTCATTGAGCTGTAAGGATCTACACACCTCCATTATCAGATAAGACAAAGACCTGGTATCAAACAGGGGAGGGCTAGGAGTTCTCCTCTTCAGTTCCATCAACTCCCCTTCCTCCTCCTCCTCCTCTTCTGAGGGTACATCCTCCTCCTCATCATCAAGTAGCTTCCTACAATCAGGATTTTCTCCGAGATCACTGATAGCTGCATCCTGACCTCTACATTGTCAGGGTTTGCCTACATATCCATATCCGCCACTTTGTCCTGCTGTGGCACACCTGGATGTGCCTCTGTGCCCCCACCCCCGACCTGAGGGGCCTGGTTTGGGGTCGAGTGTGTCTGAAGGGATGTCCTGCGGAACATCAGGACCCAAAAGCTTGCCTAAGAGCAACAAGAAAAATTCATGAGAGTCTGCTTTGCCACTGCCAGCTGGTACATCAGGTGCACCCTGCGCCCGTTTGGGGTGGGGGGGGGAGAAAAAAGACCGTAAGCAATATAATGAGCTTGAGAAACACAATGGGGGCAACAGGAACCAACAGGAAAGGGTTGCATTACCCTTTTGCAGGTCTTGCATCTTTTTAGGATGAGAGGACTTCGATAAGCCACGGTGCCAAGGAATTACCCTGCAGATGCTTAGTGTCTGAAACTAAGCATATTTCCCAGAAGACAGATAACAGTACTACAGCCATGATCCCCACCTCTGATTATGGGAAAGAGAAGGATGTCTGAAAAGAAATATACCACGCAGCAAGAAAAATTATGTTGAAGAAAAGAAGGTTGCAGAAGCAGATCTGCTACATCTAACACTGGAGAAGTGCATGCGTACGCACTCTTCGATACGTGCATGCGTGGCGTCTATCTGGCGCGGGGGTGGCAACAGCATTACAGAGGTGCACGAACCACGCATCAAGGCTAGAAAAATGTACGTTAGGAAAACGTAGTGCATGCCCAATGGTAACAGAGGCGGGAAGCTGCGCGGCTCAATGGAGCTCAGAAAACAGCTGAATTGCCAGGAGGGTGGGAAAAAATGAAGTGACAAGTCGCCCAAAAGACTCTGAGAGCACTCAAGTGTCCAAAATGGGTCTCACTGTAAAGCCTGTCCTTTTGTTTCCTTGCTGAGGAAATTTAAAGGGAAATGAGTCCCTGTAAAGTGAGCCAAACAAAGGACAAGATGTTATAAGGCAGCAAAAAGAAAAAACACCTAAAAGACCAAAAATGAGAGGAAAATTACACCCTAAGCATGGGGGGGAGATACAACTGATGCCCAGAGTCAGAGGGGAGCATTCAGGAGAGCCCCTGACTAAACCCCAATAGAAAAAAGACAGGTACTTATCTGAGGTACCCTTTTTTTTTTTTTGATACAAAGAAATCAGAGACCAGAACGTGGCCCCCAATCCAAGCACAAGTAGTGGAAATGGGGGGTGCAGGTTAGCCAATTTGAAAACCGCAGCTTAAAAAGGTACGATTTTAATTTAGGGGTGCTCCCTGTCACCGGGCAGCCCCAACCTGCTATGCAGAACTGCAGCCCCAAGGCCCAAAGTCCAATCTTTTCTTCACAGAAGCTTCATAGATGTTTCCCTTTCAATGGCACAGCTAAGACTGGAGAGTTGCTGCTGTCCAGAATCCTCATGTGCCCAACATTCTAAGGCTGCTACAGCCTTTGGGCTGTGTCATTTCCCCTAGTAGGGGGTACACAATACCCATTTGTAAGTACTAGCCATTGAAAATGTGGAGCGCTAAAGAAAGAAATGATGTCTGTGTGTCTGTCTGTCTATCCATCCATCCATCCATCTATCCAAGGCAGCAGGTTCATGAGCATACCAGTTACCCTACATGGTGAGCTAAGATCGCTCAGCAGCCAATCAGACAACTTAGTTTAGTTAGCTTTTGTTGTTGGGGAAGGGGGCCTAGACAATCATGCATTCGGTGGTGGAAATAGAGATGTGGGACAATTCCACTACTTTTGATAAACTTCATGGGATCTTTAACATCACTTGAACAGCCACCAGAACAGGCAGACAGAATCTTGGTTTAACATCTCATCCAAAAGATGGTACCTCAGGAGTGCAGTACCCCCCCCCAATACAGCACCACAGTGTCAGTATTGGGTATATCCCAGGTTCCTGCAGCCCACAACCATCCAATCTTCCCTTCGCAGAAGTGAAGCTGCAACTTACTGAGCAACTGCCCCTGCTAAATGACATTACTTATCATAGACCTCTAAGTTCAGAAAAAGAAATCAGACTGAAAAAAGTTCTGTTACCTAGATTAATAACAGCAATTTCCCCTGAGGAGCTATGGGGCCCAACAAAGACCCCAGACACGAGGAGGAGGGTGTCATCCGAGTTAAACTGGGAGAACTGGGTGTAGCGCCAGTTGTATGGTTTCATGTTGCAGCTGTGTAACAGTGAGATAACCAAGTCATTGTTCCAGATCTGTGAAGAGACAAACAAAATATCAGTGCCATAATAATGGGTCAGGAAGAGTACTGTTTATCAGACAAGGCAGACCTCTAGTGGTGGCCCATTTGATAGCGACTCCAAAGTGCGAGTGCCACAAAGCAGGAGTGTGGCATCTGACCTAGTGGTGTCTGCAGATGTCGTCAGGCCATCCGCAGAGAGGACTGCAGGCCACGCTGCTCAGGGAGGGCAGGTAAGGTAAGTGGGGAATGGGAGAAGTGAGCAGCAATTCAATAGTAATACTGTCTATCTAGGGTCAGTCTCAGGAGGAAGCAGCTGGTAGGGGCAGCAGCTACTCTAGTCTCTTATCTGGGGTAGACCTAAAACTAACAGTCAAGGTACTCCATAGGAGGGCAGCTAACCCTGGAGACTAGGGGCTGTAGCTTGTCCCTTTTTGGGATAGGTCTGCATCTAGGCTAGTGACAGGGGTACTCCGTGGGGGGGGCAGCCATCCCTCTACTAAGAGCAGATAGCTGTGGTGTTAGTGGGTTTCACTTACTCGCTATTAGGGTCAGTCTACAGGGGAGCTAGAAGGCAGGTAATTAGTGAGATTTTAATGTATACCTGGGACTGACTTGGCATTTAGGCAGCTGGGTAGGTAAATCAGTAGCTAATGCCCAGCAAAAGCTTCAGAAAGGTAAAGGGGATAGTGAAGTACAGTAATAAAGAAAGGCTGAAAAAAAGTTACTACACGGAAAGGGGGCATGCAGAGGGGGCAGGGTGAAGAGGGTAGACTAGTGGATTGCAGGGAGTGTGGGGCGACAGTGTTTCCGGGAACTTCATTTATCTTCACCGACTGGGAGAGAGACTAATCACGGATGGAAGGCAGACTCTGGCAGGTGCAGAAGCTGAGTTCCTTGATGGCAGTTCTACCTGGCTGAATCCTCCTTGGAGTGCACAGTCAGGCTCTTATCTCTGCTGCGGCGACTTCTCTCCTTGATCGCTCTGCTCAGACCCAGCCAGCGGCTACTCTCTCAGCATAAGGAGCAGCTGGAACACTTACCCAGAATTCCTGGCTGCTGTATGTAAATCAGCATTTGTACTGCTGTACCACTACTGAAATAGTGGTCGACTAATAGAAAGCTCTCAGCTGGAATTAACAGCTCACACACAAAGGGCACCCCTAGGAGGCATATGTCAAGAGCATTCCAGCCCCTAGCCTTACAGTCTGCTGTACCCTCTACTGAAATAGTGCTCGCTAATAGAAGGCTCTCGGCCAGAAACAACCAGAAGCAACAGCTCAGACACAAAGGACAACCCTAGGAGGCACACGCCAAGTGCAGTCCAGCCCCTAGCCTTATTGTCTGCTGAGCTTCACTGATCTTCACCTGAGGGAAAACGCAAGTAGGAGATTTAAATTCTCCCATGCTCTTGCCTGCAGGTCTACCAAAGGAAGCGCTACAAGCAGAACTCGCAGCAGCATAGCTGCATCCAAGTTCTGTCTTGTCGGTGGCTTCTGCTGCAGCAACTCCCTGGGCACGCCAGTGTTTGAGAAGGGTGGGTACTGTCCTGCAGCCAGTGGATCGGTCCGCTCTCCCTCACAGTAGCACGAAGTCGGATGCACGGACCACAGGCAGGGGTTTTTACTGCAAGCAGCACGGACTACACAGAGCTGTTCTAGGCCAAAGGACAGAACTGAGCTAGTAATCAGATTCCTTCTTACCTTGCAGGAGTACAAGCTAGACCTAGTCTGTTCAACAGCTACCTGATTGTTTTTGTGGCATGCAGGGATCAGTTGGTGGCTGTTCATTTACCGCAATCTCGAGCTTGGGAGCTAAAGGAAACATCACAATGTGACGTAGCCTGTGCCTCAGTGGACCAGCAAATCGGGTGCTAAAAGACAAAAGAGCACGAACCCCAACAGTAGCAAGGAGGCTTAAAAGGATACCCTGGACCCACAAAGTGACAGACTCCACTGGAAGGAAGCACAAGTAGGAGATTTCAATTCTGCCACGCTCTTGCCTGCAGGTCTGCCGACTGAAGCGCTACAAGCGGAACTTGTAGTAGCATAGCTGCATCCAGGTTCCATCTCGTCGGCGGCTTCTACTCTCGCTGGCGGCTTCTGCTGCAGCAGTTCCCTGGGCACTCCAGCATTTGAGAAGGGCTGGTATTGTCCTGTAGTCAGTGGATCAGTCCCCTCTCCCTCACAGCAGCAGGGAGCCAGGACGCATGGATCACAGGCAGGGGGTTTTACTGCAAGCAGTAGGGACTCCACGGAGTTGTTTTGAGCCAAAGGGCAGAACTGAGCTAGTAACCAGATTCCTTCTTACTTTGCAGGAGTACAAGCTAGACCTCGTTTGTTCAACAGCTACCTGATTGTTTTCTACAGCATACAGGGAACAGTCAGATGTGCCCACCCACCTTTCCCCTAATCCACCCTCCCCTGAGTGCTCTTGCTTTAAAGGCAGGTAGTGCCGCTCACAACACCTGATAGGAGGTAGTAACGTACAAAAAAAAAAAAAAAAAGCCTCACTGTTCTGTTTTCTTTTTCGTCCACACTTCCTGCCAGAAACAGGAATCAGCACTACCTCTCAACTAAAACAGACCAAAAAAAAAAGGAACTTGTCAGTTGGGAAAACTGCGGTGCACTGTACAATAGGATCTACAAACGGCAGCCAGGACCCTGGCATGCATGCTGTGCTATAGCAGATCTTGCAGCCCAACTACAGGATGCCTGGACTATAATATACACCCTCCAATACAGGGAACTCCATAGCACACCTCCTCAACCCACCCACCACCACCACCAGTACCAACATGTCAGCCAGGGGCCAGGACTCAAAGCAGGGCCCAGAGACCAGCAGGCGGTAAGGAAAATGAGGCACCATACGAGGCCCAAGAAGGTAGCCAAAAACCAGGGGCATTTCCTGGCCATCCAAGCCCAAAACAGGTTCATTCCACTTCTACCAACCACAGACAAAAGTAATACAAGGTACAGAAATCAAACCACCAAAAGATGTTAACACGCTAATTAAAACCAATACAAACTACGATAAAAACAAAAATACTAATATTCATGATATAACCAACAACACCAAAACCAAATGCAATAACAAAAATATTAAAACTCAAAATAAAAATTACACAAATATAAACGAAAGCAAAATTCTCAATTGGGGATTCCATGATCCGAGGAGTGGAACACCACTTAACACAAAATGTTAAAAGCGACATCTTGGTAAAGTGTCTACCAGGAACCTCTCCAAGTAGGGACACTAACTGCATAAAGCTAACTGTGCAGGAATCCGGGGATGTTACACATGTAACAATACATCTTGGTACCAATGACTTGGCAAATCACACAGTTCAGGAGGCCAAGAAACACTTAGAGGCCCTGGCCAACACACTTTCTTCCATCCAAATTAGCCTTCTCAGAAGTGTTGCCAGTGTGGGAAAAAGGAAAATGCACCAAGCAAGTCAGAGAGACTGAAGTAGGTGAATTCAACTCACGGCTGCATGACTGGTGCCAAGACAAGGGATACCACTACATAGGGAACTGGCACAACTTTGGGGAAAGCTTTTTTTTTTTAAATACGACAAACTGCACCGAAACAGAGAGGGTGTGCGAGCACTCTAGAAAAAATTAAATGTCTATACAGTAGTTTCAATTAATAAAAGGAAGTATGATGCAGCTCACACCCCTGCTGTCGGTGGGCTGGTCATCACTCCCCAAAACACCAAATGCGCACATACATTCTCAGAAAACAAATCAGAGCCAACATCCACCCAAACCAGTAACCTCCATAATCTCTCGGCTGGAAAGATCAAACTAGAGCAGTCCAGGAAGAGGGTACAACCTTGCACCAAAGAGGATGTACATTGCTGGAAGGTAATGGTTGCAAATACTAAAAGCCTAACGAACAAACTTCCCGAACTCTCAGCCATCTTGGAAATAGAAAGGTTGGACTGGGTGGCTGTAACAGAAATGTGGTTCACGGAAAACCACAGATGGGATTCGGCCATTCCCAGTTACAATCTGTTCAGGAAAGATAGGCAGGGCAAAAAAAAAAGGTGGGGCGTAGCCATTTACATTCAGGAAGAAATAAGAGCCACCGAAGTAAAAGGGCAACATGGGGACTCCCAAGTCACTGTGGCTAACAGCAGACACGGGCAAGGGAAAACCCTTCAGAATTGGTGTTGTGTACAGGCCCCCAAATCAAGGAGATAAAGGAGACAAAAACCTAATAAAGGAAATCCACAACATGTCCGATAAAGGCAAAGTAATACTGGTGGGGGACATCAACCTACCAGATATTAACTGGAGCACACTAACGGCAGCAACAAGTAGTAGTAGGGACTTCTTATGGTCACTACAACGCGTGGGACTGTGCCAGCTTCTTAAAACCCCAACAAGAGGAGACGCCATTCTCGATCTTGTCCTTACAAACTCGGAAAGGATCAAGGACATCGGAGTGGGATGCCATATGGGCAAGAGCGACCATCGCATGGTAAGCTTAAAGTAAATATAACACAGAACACCAGCCATGCAAAGATAAAAATGCTAGATTTCAGAAAGGCTGACTTCCAAAAATTGAGGAACACCACAAGTAGCCAGTTAATGGAAACAGAGGTTGAGAAGGTGGAGGTCACGTGGGGGAGAGACAAGAGAGCAATAAAGACTGCCAGAGATCAATGTGCCAGATGGATCAGCAAAGCAAAAGGAAAAAGAAATCCTCTATGGTTTTCCAAGGAAGTGGCTACCACAGTCAAAGAAAAAAAAAGGTGTACAGCATATACCAGGAAACCAAAGCTGAGAAAGACTGGGAGTCGTACTAGGAAAAAATGAGAGTCTAACAAACAAATTAGAAAGGCAAAAGCCCAGACAAAAGAAAAGACAGCAGAAGGGGCAAAGAGAGGAGACAAATCATTTTTTAGATACATTAGGGAACACAGGAAGGCAAAAGGGGGATAGTAAAGACTGCTACTAAAGAAGGGAAATGCAACAAACATGACCCAGAGAAAGCCAAAATCCTCAACAAATACTTCTGCTCGGTGCTTAGCAAAGAGGACCCAGGGGATGGCGCAGTCCTGAAAAAACACAACACTCCAGGACCGGGGTAGACATGAGTCCCTTTACAGAAGCTAAAGTACAGGAGGTGCTAAATAAACTAAAAGCAGACAAAACCATGGGACCAGGTGAGATGCACCGCAGAATCCTTAAGGAACTGGAGGCAGAATTAGCAGCCCCTCTGGCACTTCTATTCACGAAATCCTTGAAAAGCGGTGTGGTAACCGAAGACTGGAAAAAGGCATTAGTGGTTCCACCTTACAAATCAGACAGTTGCAAAGAGGCTAGTAATTACAGAACACTGAACCTTACGTCTATAGTAGGGAAACTAATGGAGACACTATTCAAACAGAGGATCATAGCATTCCTCAAAACTAGCGACCAACAAGACCCTAAAGAGCATGATTTCACAGCAGGTAGGTCATGACAGACAAATCTGCTCAAGTTTCTGACGTTACAAAAATAATGGATGATGGTGGAGCAGTAGATGTGGTCTATCTAGACTTTAGTAAGACCTTCAACTCGGTTCCACACAGAAGGCTGGTAAAGTAGCTTGACCACACAGGGGTTGGTCCAGAAATGGAATCGATGGAAGGCTGGGTGCCCCAGGGCTCAGTGCGGAGGCCTCTGCTCTTCAATGTCTTTATAGCAGACATGGCTGACGGACTGGAAGGGAAGGTGTGTCTGTTCGTAGATGACACAGGTGGACACTTCAGAAGGAGTGAACAAGATGGAAGCCGACCTCAAGACACTAGAAGAATGGTCTGGAGTGTGGCAGCTGAGATTTAATGCCAAAAAGTGCAAGGTCATGCACACAGGAAAGCAAAATCCAAGAAAGGAGTATTACCTAGGAGGTGAAAGACTGCTGGACTCAAACCAGGAACGAGATCTGGGAATCATAATCTCAGATGACTTGAAGGTTAGTAAGCAGTGTGAGAAGACAACACTGAAGACCAACAGAATGCTGGGCTGCATTGGAACGGGGAATCACGAGCAGGAGGAGAGAGGTGGTACTGCCACTGTATAGATCGCTGGTCAGGCCTCACCTGGAATATGGAGTCCAATTTTGGAGGCCTCACCTCAGGAAGGACACTGACCGGGTGGAAACAGTACAGAGAAAGGCGACAAAAATGATTCAGGATCTGCAGTACATGTCCTACGAGGAAAGATTTAGGGAACTGAATATGTACCACCTGGAGCAGAGAAGAGAGAGAGGGAACATGATTGAAACATTCAAGTACATAAAAGGCATTAACAAGGTACAGACACAGGAATTTTTTCACTTCAAGAAGGGTTCCAGGACCAGGGGACATGATCTGAGGCTGCAAGGAGGGAGGTTCTCCACCAACACCAAGAAGCTTTTCTTCACAGAAAGAGTGGTGGATGCCTGAAACAACCTGCCCCAAGAGGTTGTGGGGGTCAACACTGTGGGGGGAACTCAAGAATGCATTGGATAGACACAAGGGAGCTCTGACTACGAAGGGCAACTAGAGTGTCAAATAGGTCTAAAACAAATGGGCAGACGAGATGGACCTAGCGATCTCCTTCTGCCGTCAACTTCTATGTTGGGTGATGCATGGTTGATCAGGAAGTTGTTGTACCGCGGGGTCAGGGAAAGGATGGCCAGATGGGTGGAAAACTGGCTGAGGGACAGACCTAGAGGGTTGTTGGGGGAGGGGGGAGAAGAGTTATCTGGCACCAGAGAGGTAACCAGTGGGGTCCCGGAGGGCTTGTGCTGGGGCCAGTGTTGTTCAATGTCTTCATCAATGACACTGGGGATGGCATTAAGGGCAAAATGTGCCTATTCGTGGATGACACCAAGCTCTGTGGGAGAGTGGACACAGCTGAAGGGATACAGAACCTACAGGAAGATCTGGAAAAGCTGGGGAGGTGGTCCAGGATCTGGCAGCTTGGCTTTAATGCCAAGAAATGCAAAGTTATGCATACTGGAGCCAAGAATCCTAGGACAGAGTACTACCTGGGTGGAGTCCGAGTATCTGCATCAGAGGAGGAGGAGAAGGACCTGGGACTGATGATCACTAGTGACTGGAAGCACTCCACACAGTGCAAGAAAGCTGCAGCAAAGGCAAACAAGATGCTGGAATGCATATTTATGGGGATCAGTAGTAGGAGAGAGGAGGTTATACTGCCAATGTACAGGTCACTGGTAAGGCCACATCTAGAGTATGGAGTTCAGTACTGGTGCCCACACCTCAAAAAGTACATTAACCTACTGAAGAAGGTCCAGAGGAGGGCTACAAAGATGATAGCTGGTCAGCAGGGTAAGGCATGCGAGGAGAGATTGAGGGCACTGAACATGTACTCCCTGGAAGACGGGAGAGAGAGAGAGAGGGGGGACATGATTGGGACTTTCAAGTACTTGAAAGGGATAAATAATGTTGACAATGAAATCTCTTTAAGCCGAGTGGTAACCATAACACAATAGGGCACAGTCTTAAGCTGGAGAGTGGGAGGTTTAAGAGGGAGGTCAGGAAGCACTTCTTCACAGAGAGGGTGGTTGACACCTGGAATGCGCTGCTAGAAGATGTAATCTCGTTTGAGACAGTGGGCAGTTTTAAGAGAGGCTGGGACAGGTATGGGGAAGGGTAAGGGTCATGGGTAGGGAGGATGGGAGTAGTGGGGAGAGGGGGCAGGGACAGTAGTTTAAGCTGTGGATCCTGCAACACGAGCAGACTTGATAGACCAAATGGCTTTCTTCTGCTGGCTTCTTCGTATGTTCATAAGCTGTTTTCCATCCCTGTAAACATTTCACCTTCCTCCTGATGCAGTGTGCAGCAGCATTCGGGCCTCACACGCCAAAGCATTCAAACCCTAGTCTGCTCCTTGCAAGAAAGCAAACTACCAAGTCCACTGCAAAACCGGGGAGGGGGGTGCCGCGGCACTGTGGCAGTCAACGGCTGCACACTCTTCCCCAGTCTGGGACATACTTTCGAGAATGCAAAAACACACAGAACAAAGTTTACTCAATAAATAGGCAGCTGCAACACCAAGACAGGGGACAAAATTAGAAGCACAAAAGAATGGTGCATACAAAAAAAAGTGAAATAATGCAACTGGTGTATTTTACTGCTGCAGTATGGAGAGAATACAAGGTACTTCTGCGTTTCAAACCACTTTAGATTCTTTGTTAGGGAGAAGTACCGGAGTGGTTTGAAATACTGGGGTACCTAATGTTCTCACCACTCTGCTGACATTTTTTCAGCCTTTAGTCTTTTTTGTACACACCATTCTCTCATGTTTCTAACTGACACTCTTTCAGATCCTTGCTGCAATAACCAGAGTCCACACCCAAACCCTGGCTCACCTGTATGAAAGCCCATTATGTTTTTTTAAACGTTTATTCTGAGACAACAGGAGCTCCTTCAATATCAACAGGCAACATCTACCATAACAGTGTTCCATTCACCTAAAGATGTGCATGAAATTCATAGACAAGCAAGCTGAAGTTCATGTACAACCCCTCCCTCAAACCCACTATGTTCAGAAAATTGCTTGCCCACAAAACAGTCAATGGTGGAGTCAACTGTTATTATGGGTGATCATGTTTTAACTTCCACAGAGGGTACAGTCACAGCCTCCAACACACACACACACACACACACACACACACACACACACACACACACAAAAAATGGTGTTCTTTCAACAAATGCATGGGAAAATAGTGACTGCTCTTTCCATATCCTTTCTAGCAAATGCTCACTGCAGAGTAACACAAGAAGCCCCACACACAAGGTAAAATATGCTGCAAGAATCGAAACAGCACAAAAAGGCGATGCCCTGAAGCAAGGCTTGCTCTGCCAAGGACCATGGTTTCACATTTTATTATTTATTTGTTCACATCTAATGTTTTGTTTTCTTTACTACTGGAGAAAACTAGACATTCTTCTGTTTCTTTAGCACTCAAAATTATAAGCTCTGGCATCCCACCCCACGTCTCTTACCTTGACTGTGCAATCCTTGGAGCAGGATGCAAAGAGGTAACCAGTGTGGGAGAAGCTGAGGTGCAACACCTGGTCCTGGTGGTCCTTCAATGTCTGTACTTCAACACATGGGATTGTATCATAGAGCCTTTTAAATTCCTCATACCAGGACACTGCAGCTGCAAGAAACAATTTTAAATCATTTGCAGTGCTGCAAGCGAGATGCATTCTCAAGACCAGTTATTACCGGGGGTTCTCATGAAGAACATCCTCATCATTATTGTTCTCTGGATTTTTTTCCTCTATCCCCCACCAAAGCCTCCAACCTCTGCACCTGCCCCATTTGGGTCATTTCCATTACCTCCTCTGCTGCAGGTGGACCTCCCAATCACAGCCATCTTGGCTAGCCCTGAGGGAGAGACAAATCCAGCCCAGGCAAATCACAGAGGCACACAATGGGAAACTGCGTGGCACCAGGTGCTAGCAGGCAGTGATAGGATGCCTCCACATACCAATGACCCATCTAATGCCAACAGGTGGAACTCCGCAGACAGGCAGTACAACCCTATGCACCACCCCTCACCTCATCAACAAAAAAGGAGTTGTGCCTCCCTAGAGGCATCGAGTGTCTGTTGGTGATCTACTGAGCCTCTGCTAGCCCAACAGGAACCTCCAGGCTCAGCACTAGAACCTGCATCCCTGTATTGAAAGCAAACACTGTGCCTTTCACTGGGCTGTTGGTGCAACCCAAGAACAGCTTCATTAACAAAACATGGAATTGGGCGGGGCAGAATTTTGAAAAAAATATATATTTTTTGCTTATATAGTGCCCTGTTGCAAAATGTAGAACACACATTCTCTAGAAAAGAGTTCTATCAAACCCTTAGAGAAGTTAACAGAAGAGCTGAAAAAGTGTTAAAAGAGAGTGGGAAGATGCAGATGAAACAAGAGATGCATCCTATGTGGGGTGGTAGGGAAGAAGCAGAAAAAGGAAACACTTTGCCCAAATCGAACTGGTAATCCTAAAAACAAGTCAAAAATTATCTGTGGGGGCCACAAATCTGTGTTAAAAGGAGAAGTTTTGGTTTTACTCGGAAGATACTGGTGCACCTTTGTGCACTCACAAATCTTTTGCAACCCCTTCTTGTTAATGCTGATCTTGAGACCATAGCCAGTATTTATATATGTGGTTCACACACTTATGTGGTACCTTGGTTTCACAGACTGTGTGGATTTCCCCACTGCAGACAGCAGAGTTCACACAAACATGATAGTCATTACAGCTTGATTGCCTAGTGATAAGAGCATTTACTTGCCCGGGGGTGGGGGAGGCGCAAGTTTGCATCCTGAATCTAGAATCTCAGTCAACACTGGAATACCCCTGGCTAAAGCCCACACTGATTATTTATGCACTTTACTTGTACATGTCTGCTTCTGCACTTTATAAAATAAAATATCTGGACTTTAAAAGTATTGCTGTGTTCTTTTGGTACTAGGCCATGCCCAGTCAGACACACAATGCCTCTAGGATAGGCAAACACCTTGTGCTATCACTCTACTACCACCTGGTGACTCAAGGGGGAATGGGAGCTGAGCAGGACAGACCCTATTTTCCAACTCCCCCCCATTGTACAGTTGGGGGACAGGAGCAAGGGATGGGCAGGGGGCCATGCTCCACCCCTATTTACAGGAATCACACATGGAGCCTGCTGTTGGTCACAAATTCACAGCTCCTAAAGAGTTTGATAAGAAGTCCCTGCTGGCCTCTTTTTTTTTGGGGGGGGGGCGCTGCCACAAGCAGGGGATGCATGGCTTTGGGCTACTTTTGCAGCTAGAGGAATGTGCCAACAACAGCTCTCCCAGCAGCAGCAGACCACAAGAGGTAGTACAGAGATGCTGTTGAGACAGCTGGATGGGCCTTTCGGGGAGAAACAGGTAAACAATAGTTAAAAAGAACTGGGGACAAAAGATATGCCAGTCAACTATGAAATTCTTTCAAAGGAACTGAACCTGGAAATTAGGCACTCACTTGGTAGACACTGATTAAAGGTAAAGCATTTAGATGCCTACATTGTACACTACTACAACACTGCTACCATGTAATGACAAATTTGCTACTGGGGGGGGGTTACAATTCTAGCACAAGATATGCTAACCACCTGTGTTAAGAAAACAAAACTTTATTACTACTTTTAAGTATTTGTTATCTTTATTCAATATACCGTTGATAAATCATGGTACTTTTCAATTTATTTTCTATAAAAAAAGGAAAAAAAAACGAGGCTGACATTGTACTGAGCCCTGATTATTAGTGGCAAAAAACTATAAAGGATTTCAACAAAAACACAGGATTCACATGAGGAAAGCCATGTCAAATGAAACTGATCGACTTCTTTGACTGGGTGATGACAAGGGTCAACAAAGTCTTTGACTCTGTTCACACAGATGGCTGGTGGGCCAGGTGTGCGTGTGTGTCTGTGTGTGTGTAGGGGCGGAGGGATCACAAGATGGGTAGTATACTGACTAAACAACAGAACAAGGATCATTGCCCTTAATGGGGAACACTCAGAGCTTGAGCGGTCACCATCGGTGTGCCGCAGGGATCAGTCTTGGGTCTGGTCGTCTTCAACATCTTCATCTGTGATACTGGAGTAGGTATCCAGGGGAAGGTCTGCTTCTTTGGAGACAATACTAAGATCTGCAAAACAGTAGACAGTGAGGAAGGAGTAAGAAATATGAGTAAGGACCAGGAAAGAGAAGTGGTCAAAGGTTTGGCAGTTGAAATTTGATGCCAAGATCCTACACCTTACGACTTTTTAAAAAGTTTTTCAAGGGGCATATTCTTGACCTTAGCCAATGTAACTGTTATTGCCGAGTCTGTTACACATGTTCATGAACTAGCTGCTTCTAGTACTGCATCCTCATGTACTGTTTTCGTCTGTGTACATGGATTTTGTGAATCTACCTATGTTGTTGCTTTACTATATATATATATATATATATCACTGTTGTCTCTGTAACTAATATGTATGCATATTAGACTACTTATAATATTTCTTTTGTACAAATATAATTAACTCCGAGTCGCTCCTGAGAAAGGGATGACTTTGTCTCAGTGAGCTTACCCAGTTAAGAAAATCCAATAAATAAAAGCGCAAGGTAACACATAAAGGGTACAAAATCTAAAAACAGAATACTGAACAGGGGGTAACAATGGAAAGTATGCCTGAGAAGGGCCTGGGGGTAATATTGTTGGACAATTCAAAAAAAACAACAGGGCAGTGGGAAAGGCGAATAGGATTCTGGGATGTACAAGAAGGGGGATTAGTTGCAGAAAGAGATGATTTTGCCACTGTACAGGTTCCTGGTTCAGCCTCACCTGGAGTAGTGTGTGCAGTTCCGGGGCACACACCTGAAATAAGACAAGGACAGGATTGAGGTGGTGCGGAGGAGGGTGACCAAAATGATCCACAGTCAGCACGAAAAGATTTACATGGTGAGGCTGAATGATCTCAACATATACAGTACACTCTCGAGGCAAGGGTGGATATGATAAAGATGTACAAATGCCTTAGGGGATAAAGGATATTGCAAATTAATAAATAATTACAGGCCTATTGCCATCTTACCAGTACGGAGTACGGTATCTGAGAAAACAGTAGCTGCCCAACTCACCTCCTACGCTACTAACCATAACCTCCTCAGCCCCGCCCAGCATGTCTATTGCCAAAGTCAAAGCACTATTACTGCGCTGCTAACCCTAACCAACAGTATCTTTACTTCTCTTGATAAGAGCGAGTTTGCTGGAGCGGTCTTCATTGATCTCACAAAGGCTTTTGATATGGTAGACTACTCTCTGCTTTGCAATAGGCTTAGTGCCTTGGAAATATCTGAGCACACTCTGCCATGGTTCATTAGCTACCTTGCTAACAGACAGCAGCGCGTCAAGGTCTGGCTCTCTCTCTCTCTCTCACAGCCCTCCCTCCACCCTCGGTGTCCCCCGGGCTGCATACTCTCTCCTTACATGTTAACACGTTTCACCACTGCTTCGCAAATGGTACCCACCTTCTATGTGATGACGATCTGTTTTTTTTTTTTTACCAGTGCACAGAATGTAGCAGACATCAGCAATACCCTCACCATGATCTGAAGGCAGTACAAACCTGGTTCAGGGATAACAGGCTACTAATTAATCACTCAAAATCTCAAGCTATGCTCTTCGGAACTACCCACCAACTAAAAAAAAAAATCGCACTCCACTAAGAGTGGTCTGTGACAATGGCTCCCCTCTGGAATCTGTAAACGCCTTTAAATACCTCGGTGTGACACTTGATCCCTCCCTCGACTTCTCTTTACATATATCTTCTGTCAGTAAGGCTGATATCAGTCTTGGCCTAGGATACTGAGCCAGCCCAACTCTTTCCCCATCAGCTTGTATAACAGTAATGCGTTACTTACTATTCCCCAAATTAACCTATGGCCTGTCCATCTTTGCCCTCGCCTCTAGCTCTATACTGCATAAGTGGGAAGTGGCATAAAACAATATCTGTCATTTTGCCCGAGGATGTAATCAACTCACTCACCATTGTACACTTTATTCTAAACTGGGCTGGCACTCCCCTTCTGTTCTTTGGGACCTCTCTCTAGGAAACATTATCCATAGCATATTGCTGAACCAAGTGCCTCACTCCTTAGCCTCTCTCTAGGTGTCTTGTAAATATACATACTCTCTCAGATCCACTGAGCTTGACCTGCTATCCATCCCTAGGACAAAGACCAAGTATGGTGAGATGGCCTTTGCTATTATTGCTCCTCAATTATGGAACAGCAGCCCTCCTCACATTCGTCAATGAGCAGTAACCAACACTTTCTGGCACCAATTCTGATCCTACCTGCTTCAAAGCTCTATATGTGATTGTTCCTAACCTTAAGGCTATTCCTCCTGCCTACATTTGTCAGCTCGTTGCACTTAGTTACTCCTTTATCTATACTTCTCTGCTTCCATCTACCTACCCCCTCCATGCTTTCTCAGGCAAGTGCCTTGTTGTGTTTCCTTTCTCGTCACTCTTTTGTTTAGCAAATTTTCAACACACTGTATGGAATTATAATGTTTTTGTACTCCAATGAATCTTTAACATGTGTATTGTGCACCTTTGATCCTTATGTTAATTGCTTTGTGTTATCCAACTTGTGTATCGTGCAACTCTGGTTCTTACGTATATGTTATCCATTGTGCGCTGTAAAGGTCTACTGACGTACTCTCTTGGGTTGTGCCTCAAAATAGGCATATGTATGCTTAGTGTAACTTATCTGGCAAACAAAATGTAAAAGTATATCGAAGAAAACTGCTCTCGCTGAGTGAGAACTCAAGTACCAGGGAACTCAATGAAGCTGGTAGGTGGGAGATTGAAGAGGGAGACATCAGAAAATATTTCTTGATGGAGAGGGTGGGTAGAGGGATGGTAAAGACTACACAGGGAGGTAGTCTGTACAGAATTGGTACAGGGGGTTCAAACATGGGTGGGACAGACGTTTGAGGCTAGTAAAGGCAGTAGCAATAAGGAGGTGATTAAAGGCCACTAGGACCCTCACATTCAACATCAGATTGGTAGGGCTGGGAAGACCTGATGGGCCACAGGGCCCTTTTCTGCTGACAACTTCTATGTTTCACTGTAACTAGGCTGGCCTGATAACGTAACTGCAGTGGATTCACGCTCTGCATCGGGGACTTTGCTGTGGGCCAGCAGGATGAGGATCAAGCCTCCCGGAGGACACACTTCTTTGGAGAGGGAGGGCTGCATACCCTGCTATGCTAGGTGACCACAGGTGGCAGTGCGCTTGGGCATTGTGTGCAGGAGGGGAGGACATTCTGCATACTTATGGGCGGGCTTGGGGGGAATGCCAGGGAAAAACAAGAATTACTGGGTGGGTAGGTGCCACTCAGTCTCTGCCAGTCCCCATATCCAACAAGAGCCTCCTCATCCCATCCCAGCCCCAGGTGCCTACACCAATCATTGAGAACTGGAGTAAGGGTTTCCTTGGAGCTCCACTGCAGGACCCCATGAATAGATGAGTCGGTGCCACTCAACGTCGGGACACTAGCATGGACAGGCTCTATCATACGGAAGAAGGCACAGCTGAAGCTAAAGAAAGTACTGCTAAAACACACACAGTAACTGCCTTTTGAAAAATAAAAGCTGACCAACAACAGTAATTAGCATAACCCCAGTAAGAATGATTATCAAAAGGGGTGGGGGGGAAGGGGAATCACACAAACCTGGATGCCTTGGTACAGATTTGTCCACCCTGTAGTAATGGTAAAAGAGCTCCTTCCAGAGGAATTCATCGTGGGATACTGCATACCACTGAAGGCATACCTGCCCTGCCACTATCACATCCTCATGGTTCAAGTTCAGGAAGATTTGGTAGAGTATGCTGTCAGGAAGAAAGGAACAGGCCACATTCTCCATCGTGTCATTCTGTTACCTACACACCCTGTGGGATGCAAAAACAGGAAAATAATGAGCTTCCTCAGGCTCTTCGTACATGCTGACACATTCTCTGCCTTGCAATGCTGGTCATGCTGCTTCCCACGAACCTCAATGACTAAATTTTCATTTTGAACTTCCTTGTTCTGTAAAAATATTTTTATTTTACACATAATTCATTTTGCATGTCAGTGTCTGGCAACGGATTATTCAGAGTGCTTCACAGACACGTTTCTGAAAGTAGTTTATAACTCTGGGGCCCCCAATACACCACACATGCAGTCCATTGCAACTACAGAGCGCGCACTAGGAACAGTGGTGCTTGTATAAACATACAGTACAGTCAATATCACAATAGTTTGGCGCACTCATCAGCTCCAGAAGAGAGACGCTGGAGACCAAAATGATTTCTTGCATCACATTTACTGCATACAGATGCAGGCACAGACATGTGTCTGCATCTGTATGCACTAAATGTGATGTGAGAAATAATTTTGGTCTCCAGCGTCCCTCTTATGGGGTTGGTGAGTGCTCTAAACTGTTGTGATATGGACCACACATGCAGTACATCACCAATGCAATCATTCCTGCCAAGCTGCACACTACCCTCTAATGCAAAGTTAAGGGGAAAAAAGCCTTGGTCTCATTTTCTCCTTGTAACAAACATCCATCAAGGGAGGCTGGTTTGATGTAATCTCCTTTTGGATGCAACTTATTTTGAATGGATTGTCTAGCCCCAATAATGTTCTACATTCTCTGTACATACCCAATGATACAATCTGATATTTTATTATTCCTGGCTTACAGCTTTATGCAAGACATGTTCTTTCAAGCATTAGAAAGCTAGGCCCCTCAAATACACAAAGTATTCAGTCACAATTCAGCACATATTTATGTATTCCACTACTTCTGTATTCCATTTGAAGATTTAATTATAAGGTTGTTTAGGCTTTCGAATCAGGACTGGACAGAACCCTGAGGGACAACAGCATAGAGGACTACACAGCATGGGTAGCACTAAAATTGGATGTATGTCAATACCCAGTCTGGGTATAACTACTGCCGTACAGCAGAAGGAGCAGTCAAGAGGGACTATAAGTTATTTTTGTCACCACAACACTATGTTTCTATGTTGTGAATGCCCAGTGGCACCGATTGTGATGTCGAAAGAAAAGGATTACAGCTGGCCTGATGGGTCAAATGCACTGCTGCCTCTTGCTAAGTGGGCAACCAAGTTCATGCCCCCCCCCCCAAAACCTTGATCTGCCATGCCAGCTGATGAAGTTGCTCATTGGTCACTCTCCTCCAGGGCAAGCTGAAGTGCTGAGGTACATTATTATACAACAAACATAAAAAATCATGTAACCTAACTGTTAAGCTAAGATCTTTACTCATATGCAAATTCTGCACTAACCCACTACTAAGGAAAAGCATTATATAAAAAAACAGAATATTTTCCAATTTATTTTACACATGGATCCACTGTATAACTATAATATGGTACTCCAGCATATGGATAACTAAGGGATAACCTACTTTCCATGTGGTAGTAAGTCACTCGACTGCACTTTGTGATACATCACACAAGCCATGCCCTACTGCTGTGAGATATTTTTTGGTCCAGGAGGCACGGGACAGGCATAGAGGAACCACAGAGGGAGGGTCAGGAGCCGTAATCAAGTACAGGGCTTATGGGCAGACTGGATGGGCCTAGCGGGCCGTATCTGCCAACAATTTCTATGTTCCTATGATTTAACTCCATTCCCCCCTAGGATTTTGAAAATGTTAGCCACTATGGCTAAAGTGACCTCAAACTGTTTAACCACTGCGTGAAAGCGTAAGCCACACAATGATATACGCTGACAAGATGTTTTATTCTAAACCACGTACTATACTGTTGCTTAAAAACAGCATGAACAGAAGGTTTTTGCCTCCATGGCACAGGTAACTTTAGAAATCTTAGCCACACGCTACAAACATTTGACAGTGGTGACGTGGCCAGTGGCAAGTGGGAACATAGATTTAAAGAAGAATTGTATTAAACAATCATTTCAGTTCACTTTCGGTTTCATTTGTGAGAATTCAGTACTAAAAATTGGGCTGCCATATACCCTGTTTACATGCACGGTTAGAATTGATCACAGCACAACTGGTTACTTTGTAATCGATTCTAACCCTACATGTAAACGATGCTATCAGTGATGTTAGGATCGATCTCGGGATTGAGTCAAGTACATTAATTATCTGGACATTGGTTTTCGAAAATGCGTGTAGACGTGTCTAGAATGGAAACCGATCCCATGTGGTTTTCAAAAATGTATGCAGACGTGTCTGGAGCGGAACCTGATCCAAGGCATGTGCTCAGTTGTCATGTACCCCATTTACATGCAGGGCTAAAATTAGTTACACAGTATTCAGTTAAGCTGTAATCAAATACTACTACCCTGCACGTAAACCCGTTCGCCTCTCAATGGATGGACTGTTTCCCTTTATGCTAACATGAACGGAGATGTGATCGATTACCTGGAGTCAAAGATAAGGTAATTAAACACCAGCTCACGTAAACCTAGCAATAGTGACATTCTCGACGACATAACTTTGTTTACTGGCTGTTTGCTGTAGAAGAAATGTAGCTCAAAAAGCAGCCCTGGGTGTGAACCAGCATTTAAAAGATAAATCTGTACTGTCCTTCATAGAGGATCTCAACCACTGTTTAATGTGGAAAATCCGGATACTATTGCTAGCGAGATGTGTGTGTGTGGGGGGGGGGTTTCAATTACAGTGCCTGGTGCATGAGTGTTGTTACAACCGGATAGTTGTAATGGCAAATTGCACATTTCTTTCCTATGGCAAAAAACATCAACTAGTAATTGTAAGTGTTTAATTATCCGATCACATTTTTGTCTAGCCTATGTGCCAGGTTTGGCTGCAGTATCAACAGATGTCAAATGTAAGTATATTTGGTCCTCTACTCAGATTTCCTTAACAAAAATTCCTTATTAAAGATCATAAAAAAGTTCTTAACAGAACCCAGAATCAATATTTGTGTAACCTTCCCCCATGTGTCAGATGCTATTTCCCCTATTTACGATGGACAACTCCACTTTATTTTTATTTTAAGCATTAAACCAGGTAAGCAAACAGAGACCGGGGTCGTTTCCAGCTGTGACCTGGGGAGAGGGAGAAAAATACGGCAGTGAGGAATCCTACAGCGTTCATTTATTACACATTCCAAAAACAAATGAAACAAGTACATGGTAAGCACCATGTCCTGGTGCAGAAAATTACAGCAACATGACAGAGTAGTCCCAGGGAAAGAAAACAAAGTGCAGAACCACGGCTGTCCTGCAGGGGATCACAGCAGTTAGCACAATGTACGTCACTGGGTTAAAGGTAAAGTCCCCTCAACTTATTTTCTGTATACCTGTGCAGTTTGTAAGCATGTAAAATAATTACTTTTCTTGCAGCCCCCTAATTTCATCCTAATTTAAATATAAATGAGGCTATTTCACTCTGTTTTGCCCTGGTGTGAAAACCTGTTTGTCTCCATTGCAAAGGTTATGACCCCACTCGTGCAAAGCACCATGGGAGTTGATGATGCATATCTGCACAAGTCAGCAGAAGTTATACCATCGTTCGGTATGGTTACATGTTTTGTGACGTCCCTGTAGTCTCTAAAAGCATTTTTTTGTAACTCAGATACACTTTAAGCTATAGAAAACAGCAGGGTATTTAGTATGTCTTGAAAAGTTTCATGACCAGTATAAGACAAAAACACAGGGACTGCAGAGGGAAGCAACAACACTAACTACTGCACACGCTAGCACTAAAACATGATAAAATTCCAGGATACCTTACATGATTTGAGTCATGAGCTTTGAGTGGAGTCAAGAAGGTTTTCACACAAGTACCTTCATTCACATTTAAATCCTAATGAAATCAGAAGGGTGCCATAGAGGCAATCATTGTTCATGCCTACAAACTGCACAGGTACACAGAATAATAGGCTGCGGGACCTTGCCTTTCATATGATATGCATCAGCTACGCGAGTTAGATAGGCTTGTGGGGGGTTAGCACCAAGGACACTTTAAAGTAAGCAAGTGGACTGCATGTTTATGATGCAAGGTCAGTTACAGAATGTGCACTCATGACATGAACTGCAAGGCTCCTGGAAGCCTTAAACTGGAAGGGCAGTGACATCACACAAGGTTCACCAGAGAACAGAAATACTTGGTCCACAGTTCCCTTATTTGTATGGACCACTATAAGCTAGTCTGATACCACCATCAGTGTGACACTTTTTTTTACTTTATTTGGCAATGTATTTCCCCCCAAGATAGCCCAACTGAGAAGCAAGCAACATATTTTTCTTGATGTGGTTCTGTTTCTACCCAAGTAGTGGGGGGCTGAAGCACAGGGAGATCAGTTGATTAGCTCATGGTCCAAGTGAGCCAGTGGCTGTTAAGAGATTGAAGTCTGACCAATGACTGACATTTTTCAGTGCTCTAAACAATAGTACACAGAAGAGAATACTCCAAAACAAGAGATCCCCTCCCTCAAAAAAAAAAAGGGTCCCTACAAGGGAATCTCCCCTCAGAAAGTGGTCCTTGAAATCCCCCCTCCCCCCAAAAAAAAGAATTGTGTCCCTGTCCTTAAAAGAAAACTCCACAAGAAAGGGTCCATGGAAGCAACTGGGTGGGGGACCCAAGGTCTTTAAAAGGGAATCCCCTCACCACGAAAAGGCAATACCAAAGACTCCCACTACGTTTGCCTTCAGTTCACCACAGATGACAGCTCAGCTGATCAGTCCCGGCTCGGCTCTGCTAAAAGAGGCCCAAACAACCAGGCCACTCAAAGTACACCCGGTCTCAACATTTCACCCCTGGAGACGGACGTCCTAACCGGAGCTAAACGCCGGCTGCAGGGGCCCGTGCGCGTCTGACGTCCCCTCGGCTCAGGACTTCCGTTACCTCCTCACACCGCAGGGGGACAGGAGACTACATAAACCGGGACTGGTCACTCGGAAAGTACGCCACTCTCAGTTCGCGGCTCCGGGCACCGGAAACCCAACGCTTCTGGCAGCTCGCGACCCACAGGGTCCGGGGCAGGGCTGCGCCATGCGTAAACTTCGCAGTCCTTAAACGGAACTATCGTGTAAGGTCCATTAATTGTATGGTACAATTCGTCAATAATACCGGTGCGCACCCCCACCTTCACTTCCGCTCTATCCTCCCTTTTGTCAGTCAGTCAGTCAATAACAGATAGAAACGCAGGGTTGTATAGGCTCACCTAATCGAGCAAAGAAAGTGCAGGGACCGAGCTATAGCAGTGGTTCAAGCAGGCAGATAATCAAGCGCAGACACTGTAACGTGCAGCCTATAGCAAGGTAATGCTCCCTGCTGCCATCTGTTGAGCAATGTCAGATGTACACATAGCAGTGTTCAGGGTCCTTCTTGGCATACCTCTCAACCTCCTACCTCAAGAATCGGGGACAATGCTTTAAAAAAAACAGGGACAAAGGATCAAAATCAGGGACACATCTTCAAAGTTAGTGATATCCACTCAGGAAGCTGATAGAATAAGGGGCTTGGTGTAAAATGCATTTTTTAATGAAGAACAGGTCTGTAACATTTTATTTATATTTTTTATATTTAGTTGTTTAACCAGGTATAGCACACTAAGCTGAAAGCTTTTTTACAGGAGCGACCTGGGAGCACAAGGAGGTTAAGTGACTTGCTCAGGGTCACACAGTATGGAAGTGGAAGCTGTGGGATTCAAACCGAGGTTTGGTCTGCTAGATGTCACCAGATTTGCAGCTCAGAGCCTTAGACCACTGCGCTATACTGCCTATGTGTGACATTATTTTGTGCTCACAACCCCTGCTGTTTGGTCACGGAAACACAATTTTAAAGAGGGACAGGGTAAAATGTTGAGTCAAAATCAGGGATGTCCCTGAAAATCAGGGACAGTTGAGAGGTATGCTTCTTGGCCCCACTGGATAAGTGTGCTGTGCTCCTGTGCTGGCAACCCGGGTTGGTGGACAGACTCAGGAGTGGCACCACAGCGACCCCCCACGGTGGACCAGGGAGCTGCTCCATTACAGAGGGACTCCATGTGCATGCAGTACTGCCAGAGTCCTCATCAGTCCCTGTTGTATGGCGGGATGGGAGAGGGGAAACCCGGGGGAAAAAGCAATAACCCATGTGCGCAGAGCCATCTGAATGTCAGCACTCTCAGGACTGTTAAAAACTTTAAAACGTGGATCACCATCTCCTGTGACAGTGTGGGAAGTAAATGCCGGGGCTGGCAGGTTACACGCAGCAAGCCAGCACAGAATTGTAGCCTTTGTAGGAGGTGGCTCAAAGGCCAAACAGCAAAAAAAAAAAAAGTAGTGATTCTGGAGTCTGATCCCCTGGACTTGGGTTTCTCTTACCCATTTTATAACTAAGCAACAACGTACAACAGAGCGTGTGTTGAGTGAGCAATAAGAGATGACAGTGTGCATTAGGAGACACAGGCACTCTACCAGTGTGCCTACAGTATGTCTCCCAATGAACATAGTACCCTGGAGTGTGTTATTTCACTTATAAAATGGCCTGGTATATCGTTTGGCTTAGAAATTGCAACACCATGTGTTCCCGAGTATGTATAGGCATGTCGGGTGAGCTGATTTATCCAGCCAAAGAGCAGTATTTGCAGCAGCCATCTTGACCCATTTTACAAGTGTAAGCCGACCCCAGGATGACAGTTAATACTGGGTCTTCCATCCCATGGCGTGGTTCTGCCAGGGTTCTTAACAGTTGTTGGTGAGGCAATGGGGCAAGTAATGTGGTCACAAGCATCAGACAACATTTAATTTCATTTAGAAAACAATGCCGACTCAAAGTTCTCCAGTCAAGCAGTAAGGGTTTATTGTTTTTTTAAGGAACACTTGGCATTTACTTGGTGCTATATAGGCAGATCCCTCCTCGTAGGCTGCTACAGTACATTGAGGCTTCCAGATCTTATTCTCCCTTGTTCACTCTCACAGAAACGTACTGTAAAGTTGCAGTCCTGACAAAAGTCATAATGCTTTACCTTCCATCACTGGCTCCTTGACAAATGAGCTCAATGGGAGTCCCCGGGGAGCAATGACAGTTGTGCAGTGTTTGGCAAACGTGTTACCTCCCATGAGCATGTGGTATCAACAGATACAGGGGGTTTTCTACTGCACTTCCTTGCTGCATGGCTATACGGCCTCTACAGAACATTACCTCCATCCACCTGGGATCAGTTGTGGCTTCTTTATTCCTTTGAACTTTTTCTCTTTATCAGAAATTAGGCAGGATCCCTTATGGGGTCCTCAATAGCAGTCCTTTGTTCTGGTTTCTATTAGGGAAGAATCTACACCTTGTCTTGTCCTCATATTGTTAATTCAATGATTAGTCCCATTTTTGATTATGGCACTTTTTTTTTGTAAACTGGTGCCTCCAGGAGGGAGCTGGCAAAGCTGAACATCCTGTGCAACCACTTTGCTCGTTTCTTCCAGGATGCATCACACACAAGACATAATTGCCTTTTATGTACTGTATTGAGTTAGATTGGCTGTGTTAAATTTTTGTAGGCAAATTCACATGTTAGGTGCTCTAAAAAGGTTGTATGCAACTAATTAGCAGAATTTTTTTTGTTACTTTTTATGTTAGCCCCCTTCTCCTCGCCAGTTGTAGGTCCTCCTTTGATCTGCCCAAGCTCCTCTGCCTGCTATAGGAGTCCTCTGGTGGTCCAGCCTTCCACCAGCCTCTGGTTGACATCCTGTCTGGAATCCTAACTGTAACCCACATCTTGTCACCTGTGGGTGGGAACTCTGGATCCTGATGCTTGGAGAAGGATATTTCACTCAACAGCTGAGGGCAAGGAAGATGAGGCAGTGAAGTGCAGGATGATTCGGTTGCATCCTACTACAAATTGGGGGGGGGTGGCTTCATTTGCCTGTGGCTACTGGGGTATTTTTTTCCCAGTAAACCTTCCTTTCTCCTCCAGGATATGGTCCTAGGATCCGACCTGGCAGAATGCTTATCAGGGCTGCCAGGTGGGTGAGTGAAGCCTGCCCTATCTTTGGAACTTCCCTGCCAGCCCCACTCTGGGCGTGTGATATGTCTACATCACTGTTCTGGCAAGATGGCGTATGCGGACATGAGGTAGTTCCAGATGGACCACGTAGTCCTTCCTGCATGACAAGCACTCCCCCTCGGCCACTAGGAGGCAGTCATACAGTGGAAGGAGGTGCTCTTCCTCCATGACGCAGGAGGCATCCGCAAAGGATGCCAGAACCCCAAGCCCTGGATGTTTGGTGTTGACCGGTGAGGTGGGGTACAAACCCAGGTCATCTGAATGGCAAGTGGTAGAGCTACCACGGCGCTAGCCAGCCTGGCATCGAAAACCATACAAAGTGGACTTAAATTGACTTACAGTAACCTGCTGCTCCGAGGAGAAACATATCTTATAGGCCAATTTTCCTTTCCTTCTATAGGCCATAAAATATAGAATAACATTTTGCAAGCACAATTGAACTCCAACCCCCTGCAAGATGTTTAAACAAATCCATTGGAAACAGAATCTGCCAGCAGGTAAGGCCCACCTAATCTGCCCATTTATCCCTGCCTGCAGTATCACTGCAGATCCTACTTGATCTTCGGTCTGTTATCCATCCCCCTCTTCTTTTCCCCTAAGATTCCCTTTTGCCTATTCCATGCACTCTTGAACCCCACAACTGTTTTTGCCCCCACCACCTCTACTGGAAGGTTTTTCCAGGAATCCACCACTCTTTCTGTGAAGAAGTATTTCCTTACATCTCTCCTGAATTTACCCTCTCCCAATATCTTCATATCATGTCCCCTTGTTCTTGAGCATTTTTTTTTTTTCAAAAAATACTTTCCTCCTGCACCTTTTTTACCACCTTTAGGTATTTAAAGGTCTCCATCATATCTCCCTTTCCCTCCTCTCTTCCAGTGTGTACATATTCAGGTGGTAGAGCTTCTGATGTAGATCCTGCACCAGTTTAGTTGCCCCCCCCCCGATTGTCTCCACTCTGTGTCCTTCCAGAGGTGTGGTCACCAGAACTGGACACACTTACTTTAGGTGGGGTACTCTCAGAACCATTGCTGGTTTTGTGAGCAAGCTAGGAAACCTCTACCTTGCTGTGTCAGTTTAGGAATCAGTTACTAACCTTCACTATATGACAAAACCTATAATAGTTTGTAACTCAGCAGATGTAGTACAGTTGGACAGCAGATGTAGTGACCATGCACAGGAACACAAATAGGGACAAACCAGGAAATTATAGACCTGCCACCGGATGTCTGCAAAAGGGCAGTTACTAGAAACCATAATAAAGCAGAGGCTGGTGGTTTTCCTAGAAGCAAATGGACTTCAGGACAGTAGACAGCAAGGGTTCACGAGAGGGAAGTTTTGTCTAATGAACCTGATCTACTTCTTTGACTGTGTGATGAAGGCAGTGGACAAGGGTCAGATGGTGGACATACTGTACCTTGACTTCAGCAAACCCCTTGTCTTTGTCCCACATGGATGGTTGGTCAAGAAGTTTAGTGACCTGGGGGTGGGCAATCAGATTACATAGTGAGTAAGAAATTGGCCAAATGACAGAATCCAGAGGGTTGCCCTCAAAGACGAGCACTAAGAGTTCTGGGATGTCACCAGTGGGGATCAGTACTGGGACCAGTCTCCTTTAATATCTTCATTTGTTATATTGGGGGTAGGGCTCCAGGGGAAGAGCTGGCTCTACACAAATGATACTAAGATCAGAGTAGCAGGGAGGAGGTAAGAATTATGAGGGAGGATCTGGAAAGACTTGAGAAGTGGTCACGGTATGGCAGTTAAAATTCATTGCAAAAAGTGCAATGTAATGCACTTAATGGAAAAAAAAACTGAAACAGAATACAGGATGGGGGGGGGTAGCAGTGGAGAGAACGGGTGAGGAGAGAGACCTGAGGGTAACAACACTGGACAATTTAAAACCATCAGCACAGTACATTAGGGCAGTAGAAGGGTGTACTGGACGCTAGGATGTATATGAAATGGGATCACTAGCAGGAAGAAAGAGGTGATTCTGTCTCTGTACAGATCCTAAGTGTGTTCTTACCTGGAATACTGTGTGCAATTCTGGAGCTCACAATTGAGAAAGGAGAGGTACAGGCTGGAGGTGGTGCAGAGAAAGGTAACTGATTGAGGTACAGAAGGGAAGGACTTACATGGAGAGGTTAGAGAACCTCAACATACGCATACTGAAGGCAGAAAGGAAGAGGGGGCCAGGTGGACATGATCAAGATATACAAATACCTCCACTGGATGAAGTTAAATAGAAAGTGGAGAGTTGTCCACTTCAAGTGGGAACAAAAGCACCAGCATGAGCTCCATGAAGCTGCCGCTTGCTGGTCTGGGGTGGGGGACATTTTAGAAGAGACATCAGAAAATATTTCTTCATGGAATGGGTGGTGGGTGTGTAGAACAGACTACCAAGGGATGTTGTCAGTGCAAAATCAGTGGAGTTGTTCAAACGTGGGTGGAGCAAACACACGGGACTAGAGCAGACCTCAGCAGCAGTGGAGGGGTGAAAGAGGAGTGAAAGGCCACTTTGGACCTTACAAACAACAGTAGATAGAGCAGGACAGACTGGATGAGGTGCAGGGCCTTTTTCTGTTGAAAGTTTTATCTCCAGACATGCTAATAATATTTTGCTGTCTTATCATGTTGGAATAATTCTATAATTTATGCTGTTGCATATATTGAACTATCATACATCTTACAAGTGAAGACAATGAACATGTAAGAGTATGTAATGTAAGAGTATGTTATGTAATGCCATGTAAGAGTATGGGCCTTTAAGGAAAGCCTGGAGAAATTTTTTTTGGGGGGGAGGAAGGGCTCCTCCGCCAGGTATCCACCCTGATCACAGCCCCGGTCTTCCACTAACTGTCACCTAGGACCCCCCGGTCACCCCCGGCTATTCCCCCAGAGGGCAGGGCCGCAGAGTTGGGACCCCCTGTCCAGCCCTCGCGGAACCAGTAACTAGTTGGGGGACCCCAGTGGCAGTGGCTAATTGAAGCCCGGAGGAAGGTTTCATAGAGGTGGAGGTGCCCATTTTTTTCCCCCCTTTAATTCTTCCGAAGAGTCGGACGTGCAATGACGTCAACACACTAACATGCAGATGTCCGCTGACTCTTCTCCCAATGTAGATGCCCGGTCTGCTGAACACCCAGCCTCTGCTGGTGTGTCCAGCTAGTCATGGCCTTATGACCCTACCACCACCCGAAGGAAGGAGAGCTGTCGCAGGACGCTCAATCCTCCCTTCCCCCTGCCAACCCCCAGCAACCCGAGTCCATTCCCGAACCCGGGTCACCAGCATGGCACGAGGTGTGGCGTCCAACTCCTCAACCCTCAGTGCCACCAGGCCAGCCAGCCTGGAGAAATTTCTGCTGACCAAAGGACTCACCATGTACCTTTGGGAGCACAGTGGGTAGGGCATCTGTATAAACTGGTATGTGGTTGTCCAGCGTACTTATTTCATCTATGCATGTGAAGCAGGATATGAGGGATCTTGAGTCCCTTCTGACTTTAAATTACTGTATTACTATGCATATACTTTTTAACATATTGCGTGATCAGAATGTGGTTATGTAGTATGGATAAGCCTTATCATCGCTAGAAATCCTGTACAGAAAAAAAAATCTGTTAATACCATACTTGTGACATCACATTTTTGTAATAACTATTGTTGTGACTTTGTAATACCATCACTGCAAAGACACGCAATAGTATTATGCAAAAAAACATGTTAAAATCCTCCTGCCAAGTACAACTGGCTTTTACTGTAACTATCGCATATAGTAAAAGCTGACTGGAAGTAGACTGTTTTACAACAAGAGTGAAGGCAGAGTAAAGAAGCAAGCAGGGGAGTGTTTTGAGGTCAAAGGGCAGGCAACTTTTTTTTATACACATAAACAAGTTAGATTCATATATTAAACACAACAGGGGACTGTGAGTTCTCGAATGTAATCTCAACTCCAGGTTCGGGTGACATGTTGGAATCTCTCAAGCTTCTCTCTTGAGATTCATATGTCAGCAGAATCTCTTTTTTATGTTTGCTTGTGCGCATGCGCAAGAAACATTATGTGGCAACTTAGGTGAGAAGTGGGTTGTGGAGGTATGGCACTGTGGCAGCCAATGGGGACACTGCATTTGGGGGCTGGCACTGGTGGATCAATGCAGACCCACTGTCCTGATGACACTGGTTCTGCAGAAGTGCCACCAAGTTGAAATGTTTTCACTGCTGCAATCAGGGGCTTCCTCGTCATTGCAGCGTCAGCCATTTCGCTGCAATTAGGGAACAACCCGTCATTGCAGAGCGGTACTTTGCCGTCTGCATGCTCCGACCCAGTACATTTGCCGATGGAGGCCACTCCCCATCTGCATATGTGACCTCTCCCCATTTGTTGTGTGCCAAGCGGGTGCCCAATCCCCCTCAGCATCATGCACCCCCAACAGTCTTTCTTTGCCGACCCCAATCCCGTCGGCTTCAGTCCCTAACATGCCCAGTAAATTTGCCAAATGGGGAGCCACTCCCCTTGGCATAATATCCCCAAATTTGTTGTGTGCCGACAGGTGCCCAATCCCGTCAGTTACAGCCCCCGCAAAAAAAACACTCAGGTGGCACGCTGGGAGCCCACCCCAGTGTGCCAGATGACCCTGTTAAAAAAAAAAAAAAAAAAGTCCCTCAATGTTTTCTGTTCCTTCCCCCCCTTTAAACCTGTAAAACAGAAAACGATTCCTCATTGAGTCTGGTGGCCCCTCCCCCAACCAGCACCCACCCTCTGTGCACCCTGCCTCCTCACACACCCCCTCACCCCATACTTACCTCCGGAGCCCAGCATGATGATCTTCGGTGGACCGGGAAGACGTCTGCACTCTTCAAAGCTGGCTGCGAACTGAAGAAATGCAGATAAGCTGTATAATGGCATAAATAGGGTTTTTTCAACTTTCGTGCATATCTGGGGCATTTTTGGGAATTTTGCACCAAATGTTCAACATGGGGTTATTGGGACCCCCCTCATGAATTCAGCCACTGTCATGGCATTATTCGGTCCCGAAGGTGAATTTCTCAGTCACTCATGGAATCACCTTTGGGATTGATAACAAACAACAGTGCCACTGTTAGTGAGGTGGGTTCTCAGAAAGCCTATGTTAAATTTGGTGAAAAAACTCAAAAATGACTGTTTTATTGAAAAAGGCAGTAGTTTCACGCATGCTCATAACTTCAGAATTTGTATTGACACTCCACATTTTCAACATTGGCATTTTTCCACACCTCCTTATGAACAGTATAGCTGTCATTTTATACATCCTGGCCAAAATGTGTTTTCGCACTTCCGGCACAGAATAGCGCGGTCACTGTGGGAAATCAGTTTTTGGGATAGACTGAGTAAATGACAGTGACACTGTTAATGAGCAGAGGTCCTAAAATGCCTATGTTGAAAATTTGATGACGAAAGTCCATAAAATGACTGTGTTCAATCAATCAATCAATCAATCAAAGTCTTTATTTAACCAGGCAATCATTGTTGAGCAAGCCCATTTTCGAGGTGGACCTGGGTTTCTTAACAAGGAACAAGGGACAATATACATGGGATGCAATACACAAGAAAATAGTAATAATACAAATAAAGTGAGATACAATAATACAGTATGTACAAAATATCAGCAGGTAGCATTGACAGTAGTATATGTTTGGAACAGAAGATACAGCTAGTTTTGGGTAGAACACCATTTTTCATAAAAGTAAAGAAATATATATATCAGGTGCACCGAACACAAATAAAACCTAATATAAAAAGATATATAGTGATACGGTATGGAGAATTTAGAGCTGGAACCAGAGTCAAAGGAATGTGGAAGGGACAGATCTGGGGGCAGAAAAAGGGGAGAGGGAAGAGTCGATTATAGATGTGATCAGTCTTCTAACAGTAGAAATTAGAGTGTACTTGGATTTATAGGAGTCACGATTTAGGGTAGACAGGCACAGGAGTTCTTATTATGATGTAGGTATAGAGATTTAAAAGCTACTAGGCTGATGGGGCGAGTTAATTTCAAATTTTTTTGCAGCTTGTTCCACAGTTGAGGGAGCACAAAGCTGATGGCTGCTCTGCCAATGCAAAATTTTGCTTTGTAAACATAAAGGTAGATATATGAAGTGCTTCTCAGGGCATACTTCCCCAGAGTGCACAAAGGTAAACAGACAGAGATATACTGGGGCAGTTTATTTGAGATAGCTTTGTATGTCCAAACCACAGCATTTTTTTGCCGTCTGTAAGCAAGGGATGACCATCCCACTGCCGTGTACAATGCACAGTGGTGGGTTGAGTCTGGAAGACCTGTGATAAATCTTATGGCTCTGTGATAAAGCATATCGAGTTTGGCCAGGGTACATGCAGGTCCCTGACTATATAGAAAGTCTGCGTAATCCAATAGGGAAAGAAAGGTAGTTTGAACCAGTTTCAGTTTAGCATCTCTTGTGAGAAGATTATTAATCCTAAAGAACAGACCAAGTCTTTGTCTAAGTTTCTTTGCTAGTGCTTCTAAGTGATCTGTGAAAGTAAGTCTATGGTGTAACCAGACCCCCAGGTACTTGAACTTTGGTGCGTAGTCCAACCGCTCACCTAGAATGGTGGTGATCTGTGGGAGTATCCCAGCAATTGCAAGATTTATTGCATTTTGAAGGGGTGAGAGGAACATTACTTTGTTTTTTTTTTGCATTTAAGAGCAGTTTCTGGTTTATAAGCTGATGTTGCAGCAGATTAAATTCATTTTGAAGGGCTTTACAGGCCGCTTCAGGTGTGGGGCTACTAGCATAGAGTACCGTATCTTCCGCGAATAGGTGTATTTGTGCTTCTTTGATGAGGGCATCTACATTGTTAATATAAATGGTGAAGAGCAAGGGACCAAGAATGGAACCTTGCAGTACACCCTTCAATAGGGGTTTTGGTGGAGAAACTTCCCCTTCTGCCTTTACCTGAAGTCGTCCTGAGAGGTAGTTGAAGAACCATTTAAGGGATAGGGAATCCAAACCGATGTTCCAGAGGGACGACAGAAGCAGTCTGTGATCAACGGTATCGAACGCCTTGCTTAGGTCCAAGAAAGCTGTGCAAAGTTTATTTTGTCTAATTCAAGCTGCCAGTCGTTTGTCACCTTGGCTAGAGCAGAGATTGTACTGTGCTGTGCTCTAAAACTGGATTTTAAAGGGTTGAGCAATTTTTCTGATTCCAGGCACTTCCGAAGCTGGGAGTTCACTATTTTCTCCAGCATCTTTGACAGGATTGGAAGTAGGGAGATTGGCCTGTAGTTATTGTGGTCACTATAATCTCCTGACTTAAACAAAGGGACCACAAGTACATTTTTCCAAATGGGCGGTAGGTCACCCTGGGACAAGGATAAGTTGAAGAGATGAGTAATTGGGACTGCGAGGACACGGTAGCCGACCTTTAAGAAGTATGGGTCAATGAGGTTGGCCCCAGCACTTTTCCTAGTGTCCAGCTGAAGGAGAAGATCTTCGACTTCTTTCAGGGAGGTAGGCTGCGGAGAGAAGGATGGACTGGGGATGGGTTTTTCTTGTGTATCCAGTCTAAGTTGTTGGCAGAGGATATTCGCGGGAGAGGAGTCGAAGGCTAGCCCTGCAGTGGTAAAATGATTATTGAGAACATCGAGGATAGACGGTCTGTTGGAGGTGACAGTATTGTCGATCAATAATTTAGTAGGTAGGGAATTTACAGTGGTGTGACCTTCAATGTCTTTGATCGTCCTCCAGAATTTGGAGGCATTTCTTGAGGAGCTCTCCAGCTGAGAGTGGTAGAAATTAACTTTGGCTACTCTGACCATTTTGGTGCAGAGGTTCCTTGCCCTCCAGAAAGAATTCCAGTCATTTATCAAATTAGTTTTCCTAGCAGTTCTCCAGAGTACATCCCTACTCTGCAAACCATCTTTTAGGTCTTCTGTAAACCACTGACAGAATTTGATTCTGGCACAAACTTTTACTATGGGAGCATACTTGTTGAGAGCCCCTAGCACAATTTCTGAGAAAATATCATAAGCTGTAGTCAGGGACTTGGCTAGATAGAAGTCCTGCCATCGCATGGAGTCTCTTAGGTCTGATATATACCCATGGAGATCAAAGTTGCGTATGCACCTTTTAAAGGTGAATTTTGGTGCAGTTGTGGATTTAAGAGTGGATCTTACACACGTGATGAAGCAGTGGTCGCTAATATCAGAGAAAAAGATGCCCGCTCTCATTATGGGAGAATAAATGGGGTTTGTTAATTAAAATGATATCCAAGAGAGTACTGTTATTAGGGTTGAGCTTGTTAGGACAAGTAGATTCATTTATTAGCTGTGACAACCCAAGGGAATCACAGAACATTTAGTAAATGGGTGGATGCACTGGAGAGCCAGTCTAGTTGAAGTCCCTAGTATGATACACTCTGAAGATGCGAACCAGGATGTTTCGAGATGTTTTAACAACTGTAGTCCAGCTGATGGGGGTCTGTAGCATCCTATTATACATAATGAGACACCAGTGGCAATTTCAGTCTTTAATGACAAGCTTTTGAATTCTTTTGGGACAGAGGTTGAGTCAATTATGGAGGCAGGGAATTTATCCTTTATGTAAATAGCTACCCCACCACCTCTGGTTTGCCTGTCGACTCTGAACAAAGATTAGGAGGTTTAAGCTCAACAGTTCCTGAGCATAGTAAAAGCAGGAACAAGAGTTTCCTGCAGAGTCCTAGGAGAAGTGTGGGTGGCTGAGTCTTCTTTTGGGTACGTGATTTGTCTGCGGCAGTGTAGGGAGTTCTGAGGCTAGTTTCCAGTTTTCCTGATGCTGCATACAATAATACTCTGACCGAGAGAGTCAATGGGAGTGGGGGGTGTATGCAGAAGGTGGTCTAGCCCTGTGGGCAGGATCTAGGAGAGTTCCTGTATGCCGGTGCAGGTGAAGGACCAGCAGTGGGCTAGGGGAAGTTAGAGTACATACAAGTTCTTCTACTTGATAGGAAACGTCCCGGTCGGACAATGTAAAAAGAGAGCCATTGTCCACTCTAGGAGTTATTTTTTGGTTAATGTTCGGGTCCAATACATGTAAGATGAGCAGAGACAAGCATAGAAGCAGGTAATATGCCCTCATTATGAGACTATCACCCAATGGGCAGTACAAGTGCAGGCAAGAGAAGGGATTCTCAGTGGAGGAGAATTTCTTAATCCCTGCAGAATACTACCATAGGCAGTGGAGCCTGAAGCAGTAATCCTTAAGTACAGCTCCTAGTCAGGTTAATAAGAAAATAGTTCACCTGACTATAGAGTAGTACTAGGGACAGAGAGGCTTTGAGGAAAATTTCTTAGCTACTACTCTGGAGGAGACTAAGTACTAGAGAGATCACCTGACCTAAATCAACTGCCTTAGCAAGACAGGATATGCTAGTGAGCAATAAGCAAACCTAAAGTACCAAAATGGTATGCCTCAGCAAGACAGAATGAGATAAAGCTGCTAGAAGGCTTAGTTGCAAAAAGTTGATGGGAGGAATTCCAGTTGTTGACAGTAAGTAACCAATAAATTGAAACATCAGATAGGAGTGGGCGGAGACTGTGTGCATTTAAAGGAGGCCTGGGAGGGGATGGGGGGGCAGGGGGTGGGACAAAAGTTTGTAGAGCTAGCACTGAATCAGTGCACATACAGTTGGAGAGAAACTGCAGCGGGGGGATGGTAAATGACTTGACACAGGCCGAGCAAAACAGGCTAAATTAAAATATATAACGGTCACGGTCACTGTGCGGAATCACCTTTCGGGACAGAGTAACAAAACAACAGTGCAACAAGTGTGCATTGCGCAGTTTCCACACACCCTTGTAACTTCGCGAATTTGTAATATTTTCACTCTAGATTTTCAACACTGGCATTTTTCACACCTCCTTATGAACAGTACAGCTGTCATTTTTCACATCCTGGCCAAAATGTGCTTATGCACTTCTGGTGCAGAATAGCGCAGTTGCTGTGGGAAATCAGTGTTTGAGACAGATTAAGATCGAGTGACTGAGAGAGGAGGAGTGAACTAGCTCAACTGAGCTCTGTCAGGACTGCTGCGGATTTCTTTGTGAGCAGAAAAAGGCACCAACACAGGCAGGAGTCCAGTACAAAAGGGAAGCCTGCAGCGCCGGGAGAAACAGAATGAGTGAGTGAGACAGGGAGTGAGCGAGCTCAATGGAGCTCTGTCGGGACTGCTGCAGATTTCACTCTGGGCAGAAAAAGGTGCTAACACAGGCAGGAGTCCAGTACAAAAGGGCAGCCTGCAGTGCGGGGAGAAGCAGAATGAGCGAGTGAGGGAGGGGGAGTGAGCAAGCTCAACGGAGCTTCTTTGTGGGCAGAAAAAAGGCGCCAATGCTGGCAGGAGCCCAGTACAAAAGGGCAGCCTGCAGCACTGGGAGAAACAGAACGAGCGAGTGAGAGAGGAAGAGTAAGTGAGCTCAGCGGGAGCTCTGTCCGGACTGCTGCAGATTTTTTTGTGGGCAGAAAAGGCAGGAGCCCAGTACAAATGGGCTGCCTGCAGTGCCGGGAGAAACAGAATGAGCAAGTGAGAGAGGGGGAGTGAACGAGCTCAACAGAGCTTTGTTGGGACTGCTGCGGATTTCTTTGTAGGCAGAAAAAGGTGTCAATGCAGGCAGGAGCCAGCATAAAAGGACAGCCTGCAGTGCCGGGAGAAACAGAAGGAGTGAGTGAGAGAGGGGGAGTGAGCGAGCTCAACGGAGCTCTGTCAGGACAGCTGTGAACTTCTTTGTGGGCAGAAAAAGGCACAAGTGCGGCCAGAAGCCCAGTACAAAAGGGCAGCCTGCATGCCGGGAGAAACAGAACAAGCAAGTGAGAGAGGGGGAGTGAGCGAGCTCAGCAGAGCTCTGTCAGGACTGCTGCGGATTTCTGTGTGGGCAGAAAAAGGAACCAATGCAGGCAGGAGCCCAGTACAAAAGGGCAGCCTGCAGCGCTGGGAGAAACAGAAGGAGTGAGTGAGAGAGAGGGGAGTGAGCGAGCTCATCGGAGCTCTGTCAAGACTGCTGCAGATTTCTTTGTGTGCAGAAAGTGGTGCTAGTGCAGGCAGGAGACAAGTACAAAAGGGCAGCCTGCAGCACCAGGAGAAGCAGAACGAGCGCGTGAGAGGGGGGAGTGAGCGAGCTCAACAGAGCTCTGTCGGGACTGCTGCAGATTTCTTCGTGGGCAGAAAAAGGTGCCAACGCAGGCAGGAGCCTAGTACAGAAGGGCAGCTTGCAGTGCTGGGAGAAACAGAATGAGCGAGTGAGAAGGGGGAGTGAGTGAGCTCAACGCAGATCTGCCAGTACTGTAGAGTTGTGCACCCTCCCGCCCAGAGTCCTTTATGGTCCTATATTACAGCAGGGTCCTAGGGTGGAGACAAAGCAATGATTGGATACTTTGAGGAGTGCTGTAATAATATAGATAGAAACATAGAAACATAGACTTTGACGGCAGATAAGGACCACTTGGCCCACCCAGTCTGCCCATTTCCCTACCTACTGGATAAGTTGCAGATTCTAGCTAACCAACAGCCTACTTCCTGCAATGGCACGGTCGCTATGGAAACTCAAATTTTGGGACACATTGACAAAATCACAGTGCCACCGTTCATGAGAAGAGGTCCCAAATGCTTTCATGAGGTGGGGGCCACAAAATGGCCATGTTGAAAATTTGTACTGCAAATACTAACACTACCCGGGGTGTTATGGTTTCTAACCATAATGTCCCACCCTGTACAGACTGGCAGGCATCAGGGGTGTGCCTTTGGATTGCCGACTATAATGCTCATACCTTTCCAACCCCACCCTCCACCCTGCACCCACTGACAGGCATCGAGCTGTGCCTTGGGCTTTTTGGCCCACAGTTCACCCCATTCTATATTGCACCCATTCTTCTTATGGAGTGGGGTGACCATAAAGCTGAACACACCAAAGCACACCTCAACACTTGTCAGTGTCTGCAGGATAGGGTGAGGTGAAATGGCATGAACGTTATGGGCAACAACCCAAATGCATGCCCCAATGCCTGTCCATCTCTGCAGGGTGGAGGTGGGGTTAGCGTGAAGTTCAATACTTCACTGCCATTCCTACTCTGCATCTGTCTAACTTCTGCATTTCCAATGCTAATACCAGCAAGCAAACATTCGGCATTGACAAATGCTTGTTTTATATTTGAGATGATTATTGAGTTTTCAAAGTTATAGTTACAGACAGTGAGTCAAAGAGATTACAGATGAGAGAGTTGCCTTTCATTGGTGCAGAGAAGTGGGGATCAAAAGGAAGCAATGTGGTCCGTAGTTGAGTGTGAGGGGAGCTAACGAGGGGGGCATTATTAAGATGGTTAGGACCAGGAGATGGAATCACTGGGCCTCGCACATGTCATTAATTCTGTGACTCACCAACATGGACACATCTTGGACTTGGTTTTCTCCCTTAGGTTTGAGATTAGTAATGTCGAGATTGATCTGGTCAATTGGTTAGATCATTGCATGGTGAAATTCTCCTTTGGGCCCTGCCCCCTGTAATCCTCCCCCTTTTGGAAATGGTTTAGTACCACCCTTTAAAAGGGCTTAAGCCAGAAGGACTGCAGGTGGTACTAGACATCTGAGATATTGGCAGCATGTGAGTTAGGATCGGAGAATGTGGTATTGACCTGTGATTGCGTTATTGCTGGGGCCTTCAACTTCATGTCACCTACCCATGTATGCCCCCAGGTCTCATGCTTAGGTTCCCTAATGTTTGCTGGGGAGCTTAAGGAGCTGAAAACCATGGGTCAGTGGTTAGAGCTATATTGGAGGAGCTCCAGGCCCAGGAGAGTAAATGAATACAATCTGGCTTTGATGATTCATTATGATGAATATCAAAGAGTAATCTCCTGTAAGAAGGCAGCATTTCTGTCCTGATTTTGCTTCTGGGAGGAATCGACTAGCTCAGCTCTTTCACACGTGGATATGTTATTAAATCCAACCTGTCTTCAGCTGGTAAAAGCAGATTCATCAGCTATGTGCAAAGAATTTTCTCAATTCTTCTTGAACAGAGTGTCCTCTGTTCTGGACAGGATCTCTCCAAGCAAACTGTCACAACTCAGCGGAGTTGATCCTACACCTCATGGATGCACTCAGCTGTCCTGGGGAGAGTTTTGGCTGATTATGATGGAAGAGGTCCACAAGGTGATCTTGGAGATGTGGCCCATTTTTTGTGAACAAGACCCAAGTCCCATGTATCTGCTAGTGAGCTGCATGGGGTTTTTGGAGTTGGTGATCATTGGAATAGTCGGTGTTCCCTTTTGGAGGGGGGGGGGTCTTCCCAGAGGCACTGAAAAGTGCACTGGTTCAGCCCCTTCTGAAGAAACCAAATTACCATCCTGTCTGTCACCTGCCCTTTTTTTAGGTAAGATTATTGAGAAGGTTGTGGCGCTGCAGCTTAAGGCGCACCTTGTAGCTCATGACATCTATGAGCCCCTCCAGTCTAATTTTAGACGGCATAGCACTGATGTAGCATTGGTCAGGGTGCATAATGACCTCCTGAGGTTGAGAGATGGGGTGAATAGTCAGTCCTTGTTCTCACTGATCTCTCTCCAGAATTTCACACTGCGGGCCTTAGGTTGTTGTTGGATCATCTGAGGGAGTACAGAGGACTCCTTGGCACTGTCTTGTTGCTTTGAGTCCTGCCCCAGAGTTAAAATGGAAAGGGTGGTAATGGGAACCTTGTCATCATCCCCGATGCCCCTTCTATGTGGCTTGCACCAGGGTTCAGTCCTCTCATCTGTGCTGTTCGTAATGTACTTGCTGCCCTGTGGAGGATCAGTTGACAATACCATCTAGGGTTCCGCTGCAATGTGGACAATACCCAGCTGTAGTTATCTTTTGTACCCCAATTGCCTGATGCTATCGAGGTGCTGGATTTGTGCTTATCTTGAGATTCCAAAGTGCATGGAATCTAGTTGTCTGAAACTTAACCTGGACAAGACTGAGGTACTAGTGACTGAGCCAGGTCGTGGGGGGGCATAAGTAGTCAGGGAAAGATGGGACTTCAGCTGAGGTCATCCAGGCTGTTGGAAAAATATATGAGTCATTTTTGATTGGCTGACACTGGATGTTCAGGTGTCTGCTGTAGTCAAGAGTGGCTTTTACCATCTTAGGAACATCAGCTAGATTAAAACCCTTTCCCTGCCTAAAGATCTGCCTACACTACCTCATGCATTCATGACATCTAGGCTAGACTACTGTAACACACTCTACCTCCGGATTAATGGCGGTACCCTACAATGCTTGCAGCTGGTGCAGAACACAGCAGCCAGGTTGAGGACTGGCCTTTTGAAGTCCAGTCATGTGACCCCAGTCCTGCATGATCTGCACTGGCTGCCAGTGAAGTGATGTGCTACCTTCCAGGTTGGTTAACTAACTTATAAAGCTCTACATGGGTTGGTCCTGGTTACCTGTTAGATTTTCTGCATCTGCTCCAGTCCTCATGCCCCCTTCGCTCCTCCTCTGAGGGTCTCCTCTCAGTCCCAAGGGCCTGGCTGAAATCCTCTGAGGATCGTACGTTTGAGGTTGTCAGCCCTATGCTGTGGAACATTCTGCCTAGGTACTGAGGAAGGGCCCCTTGGTGGAGGCCTTTAAAAAAGGGGGTTAAAAGCATACCTGTTAAGACAGGCTTTTGGGGACCATAATCAGTCTTCAGATATTCATTGTGATGCAGCTGCTGTTTTAATTGTAATGATCGTAATTTATTTATTTTATTTGTATTATCTATTTTAAGATGTTCCTTAGTTTTTTTGTTTACTTATTTACTGTATAAGTTTATTTATCTGCCTGTCTGCACATGTATGATGCACTGAGCCTCTGGAGAAAGGCACCTTGTATATGTGTCCAAGTCCAATCACTTTTGTTTCTTTCATCCAGTGATTAGCTGCTGATAGTTGGCAATTCTCTGTGGGGAAAGCAAGGTCAGGACAAGCAGAGAAAAGAGTAATCAGAGTAATCACATACAATCTAAGTGGATAAAGGGGGTGATGTGATATGTTAAGAGAAGGGAGGGGGGACCAGGGAGGAAAGGCCTGCTAGGCCTATGACCTCCTGGATGAAAGGACACACCATCTGGCGTCATGGGACCAAAGAGACATCATGATATACAGTACCCATTGTTGCCACCTGTTATGGAACTATGGCAGGTGCCCCTGTAAAGTAGAAACCAAGTGCTCCATATTGTGAATAGAGCTTACAGTGGTATGCCACTGTGATAAGGTTGGGGGGGTTCTCCAGAAGTCAAAGGCAAGTGATACATGTTTTAGCTGCTAGTATATAAGTGAAGAGCAAATTACAGGGAGAGATGTGAACGTCTTCCACCGAAATGGACAGAAAGACCAATTTTGGGGTGAGGAGGAGCATGGTACTATACATTTCAGAGAGCACTCCCTCCAGAGCCTCCCAGAAGGGTTGGAGAATGGCAGAGGACCAAAATTTAGGAGTATAAATAGCCTTTTGCTCACACATTGCTTCCTGCAAATCCCATACTGTGGTCACATGTACTAGTCTTGCACAGTTGGAATGTGGAGACAGCGATTATGACAGTTTCAAGTAAATTACCGTCAGGGGACGAAAGAGGTTGCCTTAAAGAGTCCCTGACACCGTTGTGAAAACTTTGAGAAAATGTAATGTTCAGCACAAGTGAGCTTATATTTTAACATTGTTCCTGTATTTTCTCATTCTTCATTACTAAGGACATTTGCATGTAAACAGGATCACTGTTCTGGCTGCTTGCCTACATATGACATCAAAGTTCTGCTTAAGACATTACAGTCTGTTGCTGTGGGGATAATTATGATGCCATAAATGGGGGATTATTTATTTTATTTATGTATTTATTTTAAAAGTTGGTAACCAGAAAAAGCACATTGACCAGAAGCTAATTTCTAGGTGCAACCAGATTATGATGTCATATGTAGGATGACAGAAAGAGCAGATAAAGTCTAAGGGTCAGTAAGCCTCTTTCATTCAGCTGTCCTCAGTAATACAGAAAAAAGGCAAATAATTATAGAAAATACATGAAATATAAACCAAACTGTCTAAATCTCACATTTTTTCCAAGTTTTTCTAACGGTGTCAGGGGCTCTTTAAAGAAGAGATAACTGAGTTCTGCTATATGTCAGGGAGGATGGGTATCCCCAGCTCCACAGAACACTTCAGAGGCATGGGGGACAGTTTGATAGCCAAGAGTTGCTCCAGTCCCTTATACAGTATATGTTGCCAATTAGATGCCACCACTTATCCCCTGGACAGCCCTTATAAAAAGACTTAGCAGGAAGGGGGAGGGGAGTAGCCTATAGCTAGAGCCTAAGGCTGTAAGATAGTAGCAGAGCTGGAGGTACTAGAAATGTCCCCCTGCCCTTAGGCCTAAGTAGACTGCAAGTCCTGGAATGTTTGCATACCCTAATGAGTTAAACACTAAAATATATAGGTGAGGCTACAAACAAACCAAGTAGAGGGTGCACAAGGATTGTGGTGCTGCAATGCTGAAGTAGACCAAAACAGAAACACATAAAGCAGAACACATACTAACCTCAAATAGGTAGCCAGGGCACCAGTCTCATTTAAAAGAACATTTATTTCTACACAAATAAAACGAGGCATTGCCTTGTTTTATTTGTGTAAACTCAAATATTTTAAATGACACTGGTCTACAATATCTATTGAGTTGATAGTGTGCTTTGCTTTATGCGTTTCTATATAGGTGAGGCCTTGATTCAACCATTGCTGAAAGGTTTGATCTATTTAAGCTGGTGTGAATTCCAAATCCCTGGCTGTCGCTCTCCAAAAGTCCATTAGTAGTGCTACCTCCGATAGTTTGCCAAAGTAGTTCCATTACTGGAATGTTAAAGTTGTGTATCTAGTAAACCTCTCTGTGTTATCACTGCCACTGAAATGTGCACAAAGGTAGCTGTCAAGTTGAATAAATCATTAAGATGGCACTCCAAAGGTTGCCATAGGGCAGTGCAAGATGGTAAAGACCACAGATACACAGCCAGGGAGTACCATTTCAAATTTAGTAGATTCAACCCCCCCCCCATTCTTTTGGCAATTGTAGAAGAGTAAATTTAATCCTAGGTCTAGTTCCCGTCCTTGAGAGAGCTAGATATCATACTATCCCAGGAGGTAAAATTCATCTGGGAAGGAAAATGGCAGGGTATGCATTCATGTGAATGGTCTCCAATCCTGGGGAGTATATTCATGTGAATGGTCTTCTCCCTAGGGAAAAATCCGAGGGGTAACAGCTTCCAGGTGTGCAAATCTAAGCAATCTAAAACCACGCCCGCCGCGTAATGCCGACCTATAGCCTGACACACATATATCACAGATAGTCGATCACCGTATTACTCCATCTATAGTGCTGGCATTTAGTCTGTGCAATCACATAGCATTGCCGCCAATGGAACAAGCAGTTACTGCGAGTATTTTGCATGATAGAACATCTGGTCACCTCATAATGGGGAACTTTCCCTTGTGCCTTTTTGTATTACTTATAATACTGGAAATCTGTAAAAGATGCAGACACCCACAGGATACAATGCAAAGTGACCCGGTATTGTTCTCATCCTGCTGCAGTCACATAGCAGGAGACTGGATATGTTTCTATGACATCCCACTAATACGATCTTACACACTTAACAGCTACTATGGAGGGACACAGTCGGCTGTACACCTGCTTGATGACTATCACCAACTGCATTCAGATATACAGTCCACACTTATTTCAGTTAAAGTATTAATCTTTTCTATTATAAGAGGCCGAAGGACCGAATCCGGATGGCATTTAAGATTCCGACAAAATAAAAATAAAAAAAAACAATAAAAAATGCATCTACTAGATCCTATACCCTATCTTTGGCGGCAACTATGAAATTACTACTGCTATTACTAATTTGTTCTGGGAACGTGGAACTTAACCCTGGGCCACCTGTGAATATCTCTGCACCATCAGAATTAGTAAAGATTAAAGGGCTAAGCCTTCTACATATTAATGTATGTAGCCTACTAAAAAAAAATCACATTGCTCCAAGCCTGGGTTAGCCACACACTAGCTGACATTTTGGTAGTGTCTGAGTCATGGCTTAGGCCTGACACAGCTGACAGAGACATTAACTTACTTGACTATCAAATATTCAGAGCTGATAGACATACAAGAGGAGGTGGGGTAGTAATCTATGTAAAGGCCAACCTACCTGCAACTTGTCTTGACTCGTCTTCCATGACAAAAGAATTAGAGTGCCTATCCCTCAGAATAGCTCTCTCCAACACTACCGCTACAATTGATCGGCTGTTACAGGCCTCCCTCAGCTGGCCTTAAGATTCTATCACATTTGGGGACTTGATCTCAGCAGGAATGAAGAAACTATAATCATAGGCGACCTTAACCTAAACTGGCTTTCTAAGGCAGCTGCACCACTAACATCATTCTGTGACATGCACGGCTTACACAACTTATAAATGAACCTACTAGAGTAAACAAAAGAACCCTAAAACAATACACTATTGGACGTACTATTAGTGAGTAAACCTCACCTCTTCTCACATATTGAGTACTGTTCAATGACATCAGTGACCATTGTACTATTGCAGCAATTAGAACAGCATGTAAGCCTTCATCCCTACAAAATTCATGCTGAGGAGATCGAAAAGAAATTCAACATCAACGCATAACTGGATGATATCAAACACTCCACAAGATGGCAAGAGTTCTATTTAGCGACCACTACGGAGATTGCATATGGTATTCTAAATGATATCATCAAAGTGCTCTAAACACCCATGCACCAGTTTCTAAACTTTGTATCAAAATAAAACTTATCGTTGGTTCAATTCAGATCTTAAATCCAACCTGCTCAACAGGGATAAGCTTTGGAAGAAGGCTCGAAAAACTAAGTTAACCACTGACTGGGAGCAGTTCAGAAAAGCTAGGAATCTCTGCACCAAGAAAGTGCGAGACACAAAGGCTGCATATTGTATGGCTGAACTAGACTCATCATACCACAACCCTGCCAAATTTTGGAATATAATAAAAGACATAACTGGCAATGTCACAAGCAACCTACTCCCAGAAAAATTACATAGTGGAAATAGAACCATCATTGACAGAATAGAAGTACTGGAAGCGTTTAATAATCACTTTACTACTGCTGGGCTAGCATTTGACTCCTCTCCAGCCAACCTACTGAGATTGCAACTAGGGATTAAGAACTCTGATGCAAGAGTGACTGACTCCACTTTCTCCTTCACACCAACCACGCTGAAGCAAGTTGAAGAACTAATATTACAGTTGGATATAAAAAAAAGTGCAGGTGCTGACTCCCTTGACCCTTACTTCATAAAAATTGCCATACATGTTTTAGCAGTACCGGTGACACACCTGTTCAACCTCTCACTACAGTCAGGAGGTATCCGTCCAATCTGGAAAACCGCCAAGTTATTCCACTCACGGAAAACGGGGATCCCACAGACCTCAATAACTACAGACCAATCTCCATTCTTCCGTACTGTCCAAACTACTTGAAAAATTGTGAGCACCCAGTTAAGGGAGTACCTAGAAGCTAACAATCTTCTAAACCCAGCACAATCTGGTTTCAGAATAAAGCACAGTACCATCACAGCTCTTGCAAAAGTCACCAACAACTGGCAACTTGAATTGGACAAAAAAAATTGTGTTTGTGCTGTTTTCCTAGATCTAAGTAAGGCCTTTGATACGGTTGACCATGACATGCTCCTCTCATCACTGAGGTCAGTTGGGCTTGACACCAAATCCATTAGATGGTTTCATAATTATCTTTCAGGAAGAACTCAGCAGGTAAAGGCCGAAGGAGATATATCCCCACTCAGACCACTTCAAAGAGGAGTACCACAAGGATCTATCCTTGGCCCTATCCTATTTCAATATATATCAACAACATCGACTTAAATCTTTCCAAAGCCACTGTACACCTGTTTGCTGATGATACAGTACTGTATGTCAGTCACTTTACCTATTACAGCCTGCAAAGAACTACAAGCAGAATTGACCTGCTGCAATATCAACTGCTGGGAAAGAAACTACTATTGAATGCAAAAACCAAGGCAATGTTTTTCCCCTCAGGTGCAGCCAGGATACACTATCCCTTTCGACCTTCCTAAATTATCCACTGCCCTTGGTGAAAACCTAGACTATGTCACAAATTCAAATACCTGGGGTATGGCTAGATAATAGGTTAGACTACCTAGAGCATTTGGAAGAACTGTTAAAAAACTCAGACAAAGACTTGGACTTTACACAGAATAAGACACTTCCTTACAAGTGATTCAAAAAAGAAGATGGTCCAGGCCACTTTCCTCTCAGTATTAGATTATGCTGACTTCTTATACAGTCGCTGCCCTACTGTACGTCTGAACAAAATAGATACACTATATCACAGAGCCTTGAGGTTCATCACAGACCTACCCTACAGCACTCACCACCGTCTGCTCTACTCTGCAGTGGGATGGACGTCGCTTCAAGCCAGAAGAGATAGAAATGCATTACTATGGACCTACAGAGCAATATCGCAGCAGCTTCCAAAATATATCTCTGACTGTTTTCTACAAGCCCATCAAATAGTTATGCATTAAGAAGTCTGAACCTTATTACCCTCAAGGTGCCTAAATTCCACTCTGACATGGTAGATATGCAGTTAGCTATGTGTTATCCACTCTATGGAACACAATGCAGAAGACACTGAAAGTTAGAAGCTTATATCTATTTCAGCCTTCAAATATCTATACAATAGGATTTTCAAAGAAAAATGTAACTGCTTCCATCAACACTAGATTAACCTTCCATTCTTAGATAGACAGGACAAGCTACCAGCACCCACTGTGAAATTACCCTATAGTTCACTAACCAGTGCCTTTTCATTTTCCTATACCCCACGCTAATCCTCCTTGACACTCCCAGCTCCTACCTCTCTCGCCTAACCCTCTCCTCTTCTGCCTAGACCTACTCTGGATCCTCTTATTGCACCAACCTATGAGATTCCTCCCACACCCGTTCCCTACCCCTGACCATTACTGCAGGTATCCATCCTGCCACTCCGTCAGCCACAAACCTCCTTGTCCCCCTATTACCTATCTTACGTAGCTGGCTACCCCATGAATCGTGTACATATGTATTATATCCTTGTTTTTCTAACATGTCAAATTATGTGTTCTGTATTTGATATATTGTTTTATTTCTGTCTTCACAAATTGGTGTATATACTGATTGTTATATTACTGGGATTTGTTGTATAACTCTCACTTTTGTATTCTTAAAATTGTAAATGTTCTGAATGCTATATTTCATGTAAATTGAACCTTGACCTTACCAGGTCCATCTTGCAAATGAGCCTTGCTCAACGATGTTCGCCTGGATAAATAAAGATTTGATTGATTGATTGATTGATTGAAATCTGCCTGCATTTTTTGTGAGGGGTTCCATGTTAACTAGCACTAAGTATTCCAGATTGTGTGGGATATATGCATGCAAATATTTCAAGGTAGGTTTGTGACATTCAAAGGAGTACTGAAGTTTCATTGGGGGGGATGGTAATACAATTGCAAGACCTCCGCTGTACTAGTATTTAGTTTGTGTTCTGCCACAGCCTTGTAGCTAGCTAACTCATACCAGCAAGAGCCGTTTAAATTCCGTACACCCTACTGGGACACACTCCACCTGCAGGTTAAAGTGAAGGCCATTGTCACTGGTTCTATATATTATAGTGGCACGGTAGTGCCACTGTAGTTAGGGTTGAGGAGCCATTTACATGTTAAACCCAAAATGTTGCACCTTAATAACTTTGCAACCGTTTGACAGATTTGCCTGAAATTTGGAATACAAGATCAAGACCCAGACGCCTTGGGATCTGCCAAGTTTTGTACCAGTCGGATATATGGCTGCGGAGTTATTAAGCGTGATTTGTGTGCGCGTTTATGCTTTTCTGGAATTCTACGGTTGCACCTACAGGTCACAGGGTTTGCGTGACCGGTCCGAAATCTTCAGGGAATGTGCGGCCGGGGTGCCCAATGTGCCTTTTGAAGATGTCGTGAAAAAATATTAAACGGTTCAAAAGTTATTCAAAAACAAGTTCCCATTATAAGTCAATGGGAAAAGTTAACAAGCGACCGCGACCCCAGTCGCATCCAATGCGGTTGGGGGTGGGCCTGGGAGTCAAGGGAGTTTTCAACCCTAACACGAATTTCCTCACTTTTATCGCTGTGGAACAACCTAACTGATGCATTAAATGGAGTATTTTGCCTCTAATATATATATATATATATATATATATATATATATAGAGAGAGAGAGAGAGAGAGCGAGCACGAGAGCGAGCGAGCAAGCAAACAAAAGAGGAGCGAGGGGACAACTCTGTTGGGTGCCTCACTCCAGGGTGAAGGATTCTGTGAGACAGCCATTTATCCAACATGCTTCCCTGGTGGGCATGGAGGGGTGCTGCCAGATCCCGACATAAAAGAGGGAGGGTGAGAATAAAGACAGGGCCACCCCAGATGCCATGATCCACTATGGCAAGCTACTTTGAAGGAGAGTACATCTGGCTATATGTTAAGGACTGCCTTATGCAAAGATTTGAGAAGGCCCATCCCATTGTGTTCAGTATGAAGCTATCTGTTGTTATATTCAGCTGAAGTGTGGGTGAGAGAGCGTCAGGCTAGGCCAACTCACAAGCCTCCTGCCCAGAGCTATCATGCACGTGAAGCTAAGTGCCTCTGATACTGCCCTTGAGAGGGTGAAACTGCCAGCTTCAATCAATCAATCAATCAATCAATCAATCAATCAGTCCAAAACTTTATATAATCAGGCATAACACCATTCAGCAAGCTCATTTTCAAAGTGGTCCTGGACATAGACAAATGATTCACACGAGAGTACAGTACAGTACAAAGAAAAAAAAAGGCAGACAATGAACATATGCATGGCTAACACAGGTCTTAACTGTTAGAGCTAACATATTTGTGAACTAATGTGCAAGTCAAACCCAAAGATACTAGGGCTAGTGCTATTATAATTTGGTGGCTGTTCACAGATGAGGCTTGAGAGAGGTAGAGGTAAAGAGTGGGAGGTAAAGAAGACAGGAAGGTAGGTACGGTATGGTGGGCGGCTATTGTAAATAGTTGGTTATTCACAAAGGGGCATGAATAAGGGAGAGCTTAGGCGTGTGAGGATCTTGAAGACCGGGAGGTAGGATATGGTAGTGGGAGTTTGAGGAAGAGAATGCTAGGAATGTTGAGGTTCTCTTGGTGGGAGTTGCAAGTTTCTTGAGAGTCGAAGGGTACAGCAAGTGACTAGTGTCACATTGGTCGTCTATAACAGTTGTAGATATCTTTAAGGTACTTTGTAATCAATGTCTTGAAGGTGAAGGGTCCGGGGAGGGTCGAGAGCTTCAGAGACCTTTGCATAGTGTTCCAAATGGAAGGGAGGGAGAAGCTGATAGCAGATAAACCGTGCAATGACCTTACTCTGGATGTTTGGAAGCAGATTAATGAGAACCTTCTCAGCCCTTACGACCCCTTGGCACGGTCAAATAGGCTTGAGATGTATGCTGGTAACTTGTCGGTCAAGGCTCTATGTATCCAAAGGAGGGCATTTCTTTTCCTCCTTGCGGTAAGCAAGGTCCATCCCAACTCTTGGTACAGCAGACAATGATGGGTGCGAAGAGGCAGGTTAAGAATGAACCGAAGGGCCCTGTGATAGAGAGTGTCAAGGTAACGGAGTACTGTAGGAGAGCAGTTAATGTAGAGGAAGTCAGCGTAATCCAATAGGGGTAGGAATGTAGATTGTACTAGTTTCATTCTGGCATCAGTGGTAAGAAGGTGTTTAATGCGGTAGAGGATACCTAAGTGTTGTCTTAGTTTTTTCGATAATTCGTTCAAGTGGCATAGGAAGTTAAGCTTATTGTCAAGCCAAAATCCTAGGTATTTAAAGGTGGCAACAGTTTCCAAGGGTTCACCTAACAAAGTTAGAATCTTCAGGTTGCATATAGGCCCTGAGGTGATGCTTGGAGAGAGGATCATAGCTTTAGTTTTTTGGGAGGTAAGCAGTAGCTTGTGTTTCATAAGATTGTGTTGGAGGGAGTTAAAATCTTGCTGTAAGTCCTCATGGGCCATGCCTAGCGAAGAATTAGCAGTGTACAGGACTGTATCATCTGTAAATAAGTGCACTTTAGCTGTACGCTGGTGTGAATCGAGGTTATTGATATAGATGGCAAATAGGATTGGACTCAAAATAGAGCCTTGAGGGACGCCTCCTGGTAATATTTTCAGAGTGGACAGATCTCCCGAAGCTTTGTCTCATTGTTGTCTGTTAGTAAGGTAGCTGGTGAACCGCTTAATGGCATGTTGTCAACACCTATGTTACCTAATGCATTAAGCATAATGTTGTGGTCCACAGTGTCGAATGCCTTACTAAGGTTGAGATTACAGGGCCCTTCGGTTCATTCTTAACCTGCCTCTTCGCACCTATCATTGTCTGCTGTACTAAGGTTGGAGGCAGTATAGCGAAGTGGTTTAAGGCTCTGAGCTGCAAATCTGGTGACATCCAACAGACCAGAGCTGGGTCTGAATCCCACAGCTCCACTTGCATACTGTGTGACCCTGAGCAAGTCACTTAACTTCCCTGTGCTCCCAGGTTGCACCTGTAAAAAGCTTTCAGCTTAGTGTGCTACTTCAAGTTAACAACTAAAAAAAAAGGAAGAAGAAGAGTGAATACGTTTCTTGGCTGCCCAGAGCAGTTTGCCAGTTGGTGGTTACTGCAAGGGCGGACACTGTGCCATGGTTGGCTCAAGCGACTGAGCAGCGTTTAACAGTTTATGTGAGTCCAGGTGCTCCCAGATTTGGGTGTCGACAAGTTTTTCCAATAATTTTGAAAGGGAGGATAGTATAGAAATAGGCCGGTAGTTCAGGTCGCTGGGGTCCCCGGATTTGAACAATGGGATGATGTGGGCAGTTTTCCACAATAAGGGTAGCTCCCCCTGAGATAGGGAGATGTTGAATAAATGGGTGATGGGGGCAGTAAGAACGTGATGACCTAGTTTTAGAAAAACAGGTTTGAAAAGATCAGCTCCAGCACTCTTTTTAGTATCTAAGGACAATAGGAGGGTCTCTACTTGCTTAAAAGATATAGGGCGGGAGCTGAAGGGGGGTAGCTCTGATTGACATAGGTGGTGGGTCTTGTGGTATCAGTGTCTTCCCCGTGTTGGATGATCTTACTTAAAGGAGAGGCATCAAATGCCAGCCCCGCTGTGGCAAAGTGTTCATTCAGTTGATTAAGTATATCCGCTCTGTCCCTGTAAGTGATGTCCGCAGACAATAGTTTAGTTGGAAGAGAGGCATCGGAGGTATGGCCCTCAACCTCTTTGAGAATACTCCAGAATTTGGCGGCATTGTTTTTGTTGCCTTCATGGACTGATTGGAAGAATCTAGCCTTTTCAGTCCTAATAAGTTTGGTACAGGCATTTCGGGATACACGGAAGGCAAGCCAATCAGCGTCGGAGAGTGTCTTCCTAGCTCTTTTCCACCAGTAGTCTCTGTCTGAGAGCTTTCTTTAGGATGGGTGAAAACCATCCAGGAGATCTTACCTTGGATTTGATCATTCTTATGGGGGCATGCTTGTCTAGAAGGCCCATTAGGAGGTTATGAAATATATTGAATGCCTCATTGAGGAAAGAGGCCAGGTAAAAGTCTTGCCATCTAATATTGCTTAGGTCATTCAGGAAGGCATGTTGGCAAAACTTTTTCAAGCATCTTTTCAGCGTGTATTTAGGGGATGATTTTAATTGGGTACAGGTCATGCTGAGTATACTGAAGCATGCAAGGGGGATGTGTCGGTCTCGCTGACCCAAGTGAGTCCCTGGCTCAGGGTACCTTCCCCCTCAGTAAGTTCTGTTAGCCATCTAGTCGTGCTGGTGGATTAAAGAATGTTGGGATTTCCTTCATTCTGAAGCAAGGCACTAGCCCTGAGGGGCCCTCACTCCATCTCCCTTGGGCACCCTGTGCAGATCAGCTGACTGGTACACCCTCAACCCCACATAACTGAAGTAGATGTTTGCTGCTGCCACAATGAATACATATGCAAAAGCTTAGCAAGTCACTTCTAGTGTCCTTGATTCAAATTGTAAACTTAAATAACTCTGTTGTTGTGTAGTACTTAATGCAGACATATCTCAAATTGGTGTAAAAGGTCTTTAATGATAGCCAGAGAGTCCTGAGCATGCTTTTCTCTGGAGTCAGTTTGTGTATGCTGATGGGTAGAAGTGATCGAGTCAGGGTCTAAACTGAGAGGCTGAGACTGAGCTTGACATGTTACCCGTACTCTCTGCTGCACTGTCATGGGCTAGGACACAGAAACGCCATGCCACTGAAAGTCTTGCTTTGCCTCCAGAATGAAGTAGACAATGTCCCCCTCAGGATATAAGACTTTTAGCTGGATTTGGAGTTTGAATATGTTGACCAGCCTGTTTTCAATGCATGCATATAGGGAGCAAAGGTCTGGCGCTTTTGTTGGATTTGCAGAGTATAGCCATGATCAAAGCAGAGCCAATGACTAATGTATTTCAGTACTTTTGCTCTCCGTGCAGTTAGCAAAACAGTTTCTTTCACCTGAAACTGGAGAAATTTCATGGTGATTGACAGAGGGCACTCACCTGGAGCTGATTTCAGGCCTAGTGCTTGTGGACTTGTTCCAGGTTAAATCTGCGAGCCATGTGGAGTTGTAAGCACTAGCATAGCAAATCCTCCATGAAGGCCATAATTTAAGAGCCTTCCTTCCCTTCAGGAATTCCATAGGTACAGAGATTTTTTTAATGCAGGTGGCCATCCAAATCTTATTGTTTCAAATCAAGCTGCATAAGGCAGTGGTGAATATGTAACAGCAAATCTGCCATGTGGTCTCTCTCTTTTCTGAAATGGCCAACATGGCCATCTAAACTAGTTCCTTATTCTCCGCCTTAACCATGTCAGTTTCTTGGTGCATAATTGCTAATGAGTCTCTGACTTCAGTTCCACATGCCATAAGTTCAGTGAGTATTCTTTCATTGGTAATCTCCAGCAGAGACCCGACCCAAGAGGAGGAGACCATGCTGCTGTTGTGCTTGAGCAAGGAATTGCTACTGCTGGACGTTGACAAAGGCGGTGCTTGAACAGTTTGTTTTTGTTTTTTGGAGGCCCCCATCAAAATCTGGCACTGATGATTACTAATAAACTGGTTTTCTGCTATTTCAAGTAGTTTATAATGCCTTGCGGTTGATCAAGGAACAGGAACTGTACGCTCACACCACCATTCCGCTTGGTGACATCATCAGATGTCTTCACCAGACCCTCTTGATAGTACCATAACCTTGTAATACTCAGTCCCCTATCGAGTGTTCTATAATAGGGGTGTGGTCGCGCCCCTATAGTTAGGGTTGAGTAGGCAGTTTAATGTTAACCCCCAAATTTGCACGTTAATAACTTTGCAACCATTCAATGTATTTGCATGAAATTCGGCATGCACAGTCTCATATGGTAGCCGAATTTGCTAAATTGCATTTCAATTGGATTTGCGGTTTTCGTGTAGTTGTTTTGCACATTTTTGACCATTGCACTGCACCCACACTGTTTGGAATTTTGGTCTGAAATTTTGAGGGTAGAAAGAGGTTTCCCCAAAGAACAATCCAGTATTAGTTTGGTGAAAAAATATTAATCCATTCCAAAGTTATGTGATTTCTAATTTTCGGGTTCTGAGCATGCTCAGTTCAGTCTTTTTAATATATGTATGTTTTGCGAAAGAGGATTTGTCTTATGATCAAGGATTTTGTCACCTCATAAATGGGGATTTATAAAATCCTTGTTAGTGAGGAAAAATCCCTTTTCGCGAGCCGCCATCTTGTTTTCATTTTTCCCCACAAATAAAACGTTGTAACTTGTCCCACGGATGTGTTGTGCCATAATTGAAGTATGGGGTTTGTTTAGGGCGATGTCCTGTACAAATATATGGCTTTGGTTTACTTCTGTTTTGTGAAAAAACATACATTTTTAATTTTAAAAATCCTTGTTCGTCACCTACTTCCGATCCTTTTTCGCGAGCTATCAAAATCCTTGATCACCACTTCCAGACCAGACTGCCCTATGTCCCGAACAAGGATTGGCTTATGAAAAGGGATTTTGTCAGCTCACAAAAGTGGATCAGCTTGTGAAAGGGGATTTTGACATCTTGCGAAAAGGGATTGGATTTTGAAATCCCTTTCTGCGAGCTGTCAGAATCCCCTTTCACGAGCCAATCCTTGTTCGCGATCTGACAAAATCCTTGATCACCATTTCCGGACCAGATGGCCCTATCTCATGAAAAAGGATTGGCTCACAAACATGGATTTTGTCACCTTGTGAAAAAGGATTGACTCTCGAGGATTTTGACAGCTCGAAAAGGAATTTGTTTTTTAAATCCCTTTTCGCGAGCTGTCAAAATCCCCTTTCATGAGCTGTCAAAATTCCATTTCGCAAGCCACTTTCTTTTCGTGAGCTGCCAAAATCCTTGTTCATAAGATCGGGACCAGATGGCCAAAATCTGACGAACTAGGAATTCTCATGAATGGGATTTTGACAGCTCGTGAATGGGGATTCACCTCGCAAATGGGAATTTTGACACCTCACGAAAAAGGAATTTAAAAAATTTACCAGTGTACTGCAAATAAACAGTTTGGTCTTTTGGCTTGAAATTTGCAGGGTACAAAGGGGGTGTCCCACAGATGTGAATTATGCTATTTAGGTGCAAAAGTTTTCATCAGTTACATAGCTATGCCATTAAGAAGTTTAAATAGTTCCAGTAGGATAACACATTGCGGCGCTCGCAGTGCCTTTCGGTGCCCGTATCTCAGAAGCGATTCAAGATACAGATTTTTTTGCTCCAAGCAGCTTAGTTCACCTTTAACCCATGTGGAGGCATCGAAGTTGTGAATACAACTGCAGTGGAAATTATTTCATAGCTGCTACGGTTGCTGAGATATTTGCAAATTACTGTTACAAGGGTTCCTTTTCAGCCCTATAGGGCTGCTGTATGGCTCCATAGTTATGTGTAAATGGGATTGCAGGGTTCAGAGGGCCCTGCGCTCCCACATATGCATATCATTATGCAAAAATTGGCAGCTCCACCAACAGATGCCAGTTACCAGTTACATTACACTTTTGTCAAAAAGTAAGGAACTTCATTGCAACAAACTTAGTTAATGCATCAGTTAGGGTTGAAGTGACAAAAGTATGGAAATGAGATGTTAGGGTTGAGCCCCAACCCCCTCCCTAACACCCCACCCCCCATCCTCCACACACCAACAGGCATCAGAGTGTGCCATGGGGTCGTTAGGCCTAGCTCTCACCCCATTCTCCTATACTGTACCATATCAGCCTGTTTACTCATGGAATGGAGTGAGAGTTGGGCCTAATGACTCCATGGCACACCCCGATGCCTGTTGGTGTGTGGAAGATGGAGGGTAGGGTGGTAGGGTTAGGGGCTCAACCCTAACATCTCATTTCCATACTTTTGTTGCTCCAACCCTAACTGATGCATTAATGAAGTCTTTTGCAATTAATTTATATTTATACATTTTTGTATAGTATATTTTTAACTTCAAATACCATTTGGCTGACCTTTCTCTTTCATATATGTCTTCCTTTGTAAGCTTTATTCAAAAAATTGTAATACCTGTACATGCAGTCAAACTGAATGATATTCTTTTATCATTGTTTATTACCTTAGTTGTTATCAGAATAAACAATATCTAAGCTTTGTTTTCCTACTTTTTTGTAGATTTCCATGAAATGCAAGCTTGCTCTATCAGAAACCCCAGGCAAAATCCCCCAGTCCTCCCATAAGCAATACCAGCCCCTCATGGGTCTTTTCCATTCTTAGTCAGAGTCTCCCTCTGGATCCAGATTATGCAAAGTCCAGGGATGCCATCTAAGACAGAACTTCTCCCTGACCAGAAGCAAGTCAGCTATACTACTCTCCATATGATATACTGAGTGTATTATTAAGAGACACCTTTCTATAGTAGAAGGTTGCTCAGACAGCTAGTAAATAGTTATGTCCTTAATGGCCAGAAGGACCATAAGCTGAATCATCTTAGCTGTATGCGATGGTAGATGAATACCCCTCCCTACACATGTCCAGAAGCAGGTGTTTAAAAGTGAAGGGGGTGGGCAAATGCCACATGTGCTCAAGGATTTGATGTACTTCCTTCCAATATTGTTGCAAAACTGGACTTGTACAGAAGATATGCAAGTGTGTACCAGACATCCTACAACCCGTCAAGCACAGGTCTGTGTTTATTTGTTCAGTTTTGTTGACTTGGTAGGCTCACTGAGACTAGAAGTCCCTTTTTTAGGGGCGACCAGGAGGAAAGGTGGGGGGGATACAGATGGTAACCAACTGAAATTGAACCAGATTAAGCTGTTGGTGGTATTTTAGTGAATGGGGGAAATTTGACCAGGACACTGGGGAAATTCACCATCTCTTTCTGCAGGGGGCGCTGAAGCATGGCAGGAAGAATGGAGGTTCCTAGTCCAGAGCTGAACATTGTAGGAAGAGGACATGCTGTTGGAGCTCCAGAGCTCTTGCCAGACTTCACGGTAGTTACAGGACAAATACTGGTGGGTTCGGCGCAAGACATTGTTTTGGATGACACAGCTACCTCAGAAACCATGCAGATGGAGGATGGTTTTATAGAAGAAGGAAGAGAAATTGCAGCAGTGGCGGAATGGAATTTTCAAACCTGTAGACAGAAATTAAAAGAAGAGAAGAAAAAATGGAAAAGGTCAATGGCAAGCCCTTTACAAGAGGGAAACAAGCAGTTTCCTGTGTATTTAGCCCCAGACCAGCAAGAAGGTCATCAAATTGTAAGTGAGGAACAGTCCAGATCTCAAAATGAGAAGGTAGTTGAAGGAGACATTGATGGCCCCTCTATGGAGTGGACTCCTGCAGATGCACTCCAAAAAGTGGGTTGGATTCATCACCACAATATATGGGTTCCTGACCATCTATCTGCCTTCCCGGTTTCCTGGAATGTCTACTTGCTCAGTAGAAAGAAAAGGAACAACTGGGTTCTTCACTTCCTGAATCTAGAATGGGAGTTTCTTTGAAGTCCCCCTCTCAGACCACAGCAGCTGTGCACAATGAAGGAGAGGCAGCTGGAATAGTGGCTGCACCAGACGCAGCCCTGGAGGACTCAGACAGACATAGCTCAGGACTGGTACAAGCTACTTTGGGAGACACCGCATGAGTTGCCTTACTGGAGGACCATGCAGAAATGCTTTCTAGCGGCAGCACAACTAAACCAGGTACTGTGTTGGGATTATTGTCGACCCGGCAGGACGAAGGGGGGGGGAACGTCCACCACCTGGCCCACAAGGACCGAGGTCCTATGTGGGACTTTTTAGGAAACCAGCTGAGGTGGCCAAACGGAGGTTTTTGGTACGCCTCCGTTACAAAGGCAATGCTCCGGTGGTCCCAGATAGACTATGGGTGGGAAAAACTCTACTCAAGGATGCCATGGGTTTTACGCCAGTGTAGGTGTATGCGTTTATACACTCTCCAGGAGATCATAACTATGATGTTAGTTTTTTTACAATAGCCTCTCTGGATAAATTTTGGAGATTATACTGTGACATAAACGATTCAGAGGTTTGGAAGGACTTCCTAACAATCCCCATCACAAAGCCCACGATTAAAACTGTCACAATCCTTTTCAGGAATGAGGGAGTTAATATCAGTAACATTACATTTTGGTTAGAAGAACGATGTACTATTTTTGACCACCCAAAACCAGTAATGGATGAGAATGGTTTCTGGACTGGGTGGGGTGGACAGTACGGATTCAGCTCAAACAAACTGATATGGGAATACAGCATTTACCTAGTTATTTCTTTTTAGGTTGGGACAGAGGTATTATATTTTATGCTGGGCAACCAAAGAGCTGTTACAGATGTGGTTCGTTAACACATTTAAATACAGATTGTGATCAAGTTAAATGTTTTCAGTGTGGGATTTTGGGCCACACAGCAATGCAGTGTATGGCTCCCCCAATATGTAATCTTTGTGGGGATGAGGATCACTCGTATACAGAATGTCCATGGGCGGCTCATAATTCAGATGAAGCATCAGACCAGGAGTATTTCCTGTCCCAGGCCAGAAGGCCATTTAGCCAGCCCTTTCACCCAGAGGACAAGGTCGCCTCATGTGGCAGAAGGAGATGATGAGGTTGGGGTGGAAGTATGGGGAAGAGATCCAAGATACCACCTGCTAGATCAGACTCTTCTAAAGCTGATATGCTCTTGCCTTCCCAAATAAGGAGAACTGAATTAATGACAGTATTACACCCAGTGCTTTGCTTGAAGCAAAGAGACACAGTAGTGACCCAACAGGAATCCCTGCAACGGGAGGTACATACCCCTACACGTGTTCCATCTCCCGGCTTGAATGTACATGACACAGATCTGGGACACCCCATCGAATATACAGTGCCTATGGGGTTGGAGGTGGATGGGGATGAGGGGGTTGTCTTCTCCACCCCCCCCACATGCAAGAGTGTCCTAAGATATTTCTAATATGCCATTGTCACCATTGCCTCTAACAAACAGATTTGCTGCCTTTGTTTCCTGGGGAGAACAAATCAAACAGGCACACCCAATGGAAAGTAGTAGTTAGGTTGAGCCGGACATTCGAAAAGGTAAAGTGGATTTGCCATCTCAGATGCCCAGGACCTCTGAACCTCGGAAGAGTGTCACAAGGTCGAGTGGCAAAATCATAAAACCCCTTCCCTGAGCCGACTTCCTTGAAGTTGGCGAGGTTGAATGTTAAAAGCATCAAGTCGGCAGTTAAGCTTATTGTGACTTTTGGTGTTTTACAGTACTTACAGTATGATGTGGTTTTTGTGCAAGTTACCCGTCTCCACACACTGGGGGAAGTAAAGCAAGCATCTAAAGATTGGAATTGGGGGCCTTCTTATTGGTCCACTGGGGGGGGGGACATGCTGTGGGGTGGGCTTTTGCTTTTCAACCCCAGAAGTTAAGGTATATCAGATGGTGGATATTGATCCAGTGTGTGCATTTTTGCTAGATGTTGAACTTAATAGGACACAGTGTCATCTAGTGAATGTGTATGGGCCCCAGACCAAAGCCCTTAGGATGGATTTGTTAAGGAAAATACAGCCTTTCCTTCATACAAGTCAGCAAATCTTTTTTTGTGGGGATTTTAATATTAATTTTCGCAAACATTTGAACAGGGAAAACAGTACTGTGATAAAACGTTTCTCCGATCAGTGGTCTGCCAGGCAGGCATATTGAATACACATAATAGTGGGAAGCAGCAGGCCAAACCTACTTTTTTCAAGGGGAATCTTTCCTCTCGAATAGATTTTATCTTTGCTAAATGGACGCTGCCGATAGAACACATTATGAATATACCTATAGAAACCTCTGACCATTCCCTGATCGGTATTCAAATAGCGATCCCCCCAATTCGAGTAGCAGGGAAGGGATTCTGGAGGCTTAATACTTCCGTGCTACTGCAGGAAGAGATAATTACGGACTTGACAATATAGTACAGGATAAAATAATTGTTTTATTTGAGGATGTAAGTCAGCGGTGGGAAGAACTTAAACACTACCTGACAGGATTTTTTCAGAACCTGGGCAGGTCCCGAGCTCATTCCCAGTTCGAGAAATACCAGAAGCTTTGGCATAAATTGTGGGTTTTTAATGTCACAACAAATTATGGGAGAAGGGAATTTTGTAGACGACATTAGGCAGGTCAAACGGGAAATGGCACGATACCAATATGATAGGCTACATTCACTACAGAGGGAACAGACTTTTGGAACCCCAGGTAAAACAGAACAGGTCAACCCTTTTATGGCCAGTCAGGCTAGATGGGAAAAACGGGCGATTTCAAGCCTGATTTCCACACAGGGTATGGAAGTCTGGGATAATAAGGGTATTATGAGGGTCTTGGATGAACATGCAAAATGTACATTTGGGGATCAGGTGGCGAATTCACAGTTTTCAACTCAAATTTTACAAGCAGCAATGCTTCCACAACTGTTACCAGAACTCAGGAACTCTATGACTGGCCCATTCACGAGGTTAGAAATGGAAGCAGTTATTAATACTTTAAGTAAAAATGTTTCCCTGGGTTCAGATGGGTTACCCAGTGAGCCTTATAAAATCTTGTGGGGTATTATGCCTAAGAAGATGGTGTCACTTTATAATTTTTTCATTTCTGATCTGGTTTGGCCACTCAAATGTATAGGGGTTGATGGTTTTCCTCTACAAATCCGGGGGACAAGCTGAGACTGATAATTGGAGGCCACTCACATTGTTGAACACTGACTTCAAAATTTTCACTAAACTGTTAGGGAATAGATTGTCCATAGTTATGCCTGAGTTCATTTGTCCAGCGCAATTTTGTTCCATCCCAGGCAGACGTATAACAGAGGCATTGCTCATGTCACGTGAACTTATGGATCGAAAAGGTATTGACAGTGAGTTAAGAAAGAGGCCAGGCTATTTAGTTAGTCTGGACCCAGCGAACGCTTTTGATGGGGTTTCACACTCTTTTTTGTGGGAATGTTTGGGCTCCTGTGGGATCCCAACAGAATTTGTACAATGGTTGCAGCTATGCTACTCTTTGATGTATGTCTTCCCGTGTGACAATGGTTGGTGGCGGACCGAGCATAGGATTCATAAGGGTATGCGGCAGTGATGCCCGTTGAGCCCCCTTCTGTATGTTTTTTGCATTGGACCCAATGTTGCGATTCTTACAAAGATCTCCATATATTTATGGCATAGAGGGGAATATAGAAAGACATTGTAAAGTGATTACTTATGCAGATGATTTATGTCTCATTTTGAAAGATGGAGAATCTCTACGCATCACTTGTAATTTATTCCAGGAATTGGGTAAGGTCACTGGGACTCGTATAAATGAGAAAAAGACAAAATGTCTGCATTTGTAGGGGTTCCCACAACTGCCAGAAGAAGTGGGAAGTTTCCAGGTAGCCATGGCTCCATGCTGAATATTGGGAATTTATTACAGAGGGGATGATGTGGCGGGTTTTAACTGGGAACGGGCATTGTTAAAAGGGAAGGAAAAGGTGGAAAATTGGAACAGATGGAAAGTGTTTAAAAAGAAACATATTTATTTTATTAAGACATTTTTGGTTCCTGTATTTTTATATCTCAATGCAATTTTCTTAGTGCCTAAAACTCTTGAAACAAAACTGATGGTGTGCTTTTTGGGGGATTTTGGGGCAGCAGGTTAAATCCGATCAGGAGAAAGGTTTTATATAAAAGGATCAATGACGGGAAGGGGCAGGGTAAACATGCTGAATCCAGTTTTTTTTTCACGATATTTTTGTATAATAATTTAATACCATTAATGAAAGGCAGCATGCAGATTTGGGGGAGGTGGGAGACTCTGCTGTTACATGAGGTGCTAACTGGGAGGCAGTATAGCGCAGTGGTCTAAGGCTCTGAGCTGCAAATCTGGTGACATCCAGCAGACCAGACCTGGGTTTGAATCCCACAGCTTCCACTTGCATACTGTGTGACCCTGAGCAAGTCACTTAACCTCCTTGTGCTCCCAGGTCGCTCCTGTAAAAAAGCTTTCAGCTTAGTGTGCTATACCTGGTTAAACAACTAACTAAAAAAAAAACTGAATGGAAAGAGGACAAATTTTTACATAAGAATAAACGTTGTCCTAGGTTAGTCAAAAGGTGGGAGGGAGTTGTTGATAAAATTATACTTTGGAAGATTAGTTACGAGTTGGCTTTAAGCCTCCCCAGGAAAGCACTATACGAAGAAGTTTTGGTAAAATGTTTTATGGATTACCCATTCGCAGGGTTCTCAGTAGCCAATCAATCCTGTATTGCAGAGTATATCACAGACGCTAGGATTCCAGTGCACATGTGGGATACAGCATGGCTCGGAATCCATGGCAGGGCAAACACAAAGGACGATCAAAAGCATAAAGCTCTACAGGACAGGTATTGACAGGGAAAAGTTGTATTATGAAAATCGAAACAATGGATCATATGTATTTCCATTGTCCATATGCTACCCAGTTCTGGGATGTTGTAAAAAATTGATGGAGAGGGGTGATAGGTATTCCCCCACAACCTGATTTATTGTATTTTGGAATTTACACAGGCACAATGATATAGGGAAGTATAAGTACCTTTAGAGTAATTCATGTACACTTTTTATATTGGTTATGGATCTGTAGATGTTGTTTGCTTTTACAGCAATAGTCGATTTTGGTATTGGATTTATTTTACATGTTGTCAACGGACCTAAACAACTTGAAATTGACTGAACAGATTATGTTTGGTGTTCAACACTGGGATCGGTTATGGCGGGATTTCGATTATATTTAAGGGGTTAAAAGAAACATGGAAGGCTGAATACAGGTCCTTCAATGAGGGTGGTGCTGCATTATAGCTTCTTGGTGGGAGGTTTGAAGCCTGGGATTCCCTGATTACCTTTACTGCTTGGAAAAGGGAGGGGTCAATGCTCACCACCTATAATCGGAGATCTTGCACAATGCTATATTTCATTTTGGGGAGTAGGCAGTTTGCTCTTCTTTTTTTGGTATTATTTTGAGGTGAATTTCTTAATTTTATTCTTTTTGACCTTGATTATGGAACAACGAATTTCGTCCAGACATCTGGGTCAGTTACTGAGTTTACGTTGCAGTCCGAGAGAAGTGATGATAGGATGGAGATACACAACCTCCGTACTCTCATAATGGAGGGAAGGGGGGTCTGTTAGTAATATGAATTTGGGATTGGGCTCGTTGTATGATGCAGTCTTTCTCTTTGTTCCAATGGTCATCTAAGTGTAACCCCCAGGAGGCGCTATCCTAAGGGCTACTACCCCTGCCTGCCCTAACTGTAGCAGGGTGAGGGGCCCAGATCCTTTTAGCGGGTGCCTCCACCCAGAGGTTGGGGGTAGAATAGTTGAGGTCGACTCGGTCACAGCCCTCTGGGTCACTGCAACCACCCTTTCTTCCCACTAGTGGCCCATGCAGTTCAATTTCAGAGTCCTTACCATATACACTTACCCCCCAGCTCGAACCAGTCAGCTCACTCTGGGGACCCCCTGGAAAGCAAGGTACAGTTACACCACATTCACTATGCATTATAGCTTCTTGGTGGGAGGTTTGAAGCCTGGGATTCCCTAATTACAATTTCACCATTAATACACAGACTAGCCAGTGTACTTTTGCAAAACAAACAATCTGATTTATTTGAGGGGAGTTAACAAGGACTGGGGGGAATCAGGTTGATTAGCTTACCACTACCATATATGAAAATCTACCTAGGGCTCTGTGCACAGGCCTAACCTTTTAATTACTGTCTACGTGTACCCAAGCCCTAACGGCTAGTTCCTCGATGCAGATGGTTGGGGCCCTGACACAAGCGAGCATTTAATCCCTGAGAAGATCAGATGGAGCAGAAAGCTCAATTAGTGAAGTCAGCAATATAACAAAATGATTTTTGGCCACTGTTTGTAAGCTTCAATAGGGAGCTACCCTGATCCAGTACTTACAACTCCAGCCGATAACCACTCCTTCACCACTTGCAGGGCTGAGCCTGAGCTTCAAAGGCCTCCTCACACATTTATATGGAAAACAACAGAGGGGTACCATACCAAGCAGCTGTGTCCAGGACCCAAACGAACTCACAGCAATTGCGGGTGTTACACTGCAGCTTCAACGTCCTGACAGACCGAGCGCAATTCAGCAGATTCTCCAGTCCTCTTCAGGTAAAGCCTGGTAGGTAGCTGTGTTTATACACAGACTCCTCTGACCGCATGCCGACGGATTTAATCCGATGCTTTCTGGCTATGCAAAAACGTCCGCCTCCGGCCTTTCACGCTTCCAGCCTTGAACACTCCAACAGCAGAAGCTCAAATCCCTTCTCTTCTACAGTCACAGCGCGTCTGCCACTAACAGCATGGGGCAATCCTCACAGGTCGGGCGCTACCCGATCTCATAGGCTGGCCACACATGCCAGTCATTTACTTTTGCTCTCAGTGGTGCAAAAAAGCGCCATAGTCCATAATGCCACTTCCCAGCATTACTAGCTGTATCTTCATTGGTCAGTCGACTCCCTAGAGCGTCCTCACGATTCGATTGGTCCAATTCAACAGTTCAGGACCAACATGGTGGGGCACAACAGAAACAGTCCAGGCTGCAAGAAAACAGGTTAGAACAAACTGTATCTTCATTATTACTTTTAACAATTCCCAGCAAGTAGTTACATCTTTATAACGTGCTCCCTCTGCGCAATCAGCGACAGCAAAAACAGAGCACTTAGGCAGCAGCTCAAGTGGGACTCGAGCAGGGAAACACACAGACCCCCTATTCAAACTAATTATAACAACAAGCAGGCAGCCCTTAAAGGGACAGTACACAGAGGCTCTAAAAGCACTCACAGCATTGCCATTTAAAATGGCTTAAACGCCGAACGCCAACCACCAGGGGGAACACTTAGGCAGCTCCTAGGAGGCTTTTAGGAACCCCCATTTATAGGGGGGTTATATAAGGATTTGTTTGAAATACTTTTTTTGGTATGTATTTTTCATTCCGTTTTACAAATAAAACTTCCCCGACATTCGTAGTGGGGAAGGGATTGGGGGTGGTGGTTCTAATATTGTTTCAGTTTGAAGTTATGATATGATGCAATTCTTACTTTTCTTCTAATGGATTGGTCTGAAGTTTTATTCCTTTGTATGACTTTTGTCTTTCAGAGATGCATACCGATTCCTCTGCTCTTCAAGGGTGGGGGAGGGAAAAATTGTAGGAGTTGTGTGAAGTAATAGGTCAATTATTTTCGCATTAAGGTTCATGATTTCTATTAAAATTTAGTACCTGTATTAATATTTATGGTAGCGATAGACAGCGTCACATATTTTCTTTGCTTTCTATTCTGTTGCTCAGTACGGCTGTATAATTTCTTGCAGTTTGGATCAACAATTGCCCTACTTTTTTAGTGGGGGGAGTTTATTTCAGTATTATGATTTTATTTGGGTTTCAAGTATTATTTGAAAATGTACTAAACAATATATGAACAGAATACTTATTTGATTTCTTTTTGGATTCGCTTCTTCTTTTATGTGAGTTAACACTGTTTTGCATTGTTTGATTTTTAAAGTTATAATAAACATTCCCCCACTCTTATAGTGGGGGGGGGGTAGGGTTAGTTTAATACACTGATTTCTGTTTATGGCCATTGTATGATGTAATACTTATTTATGTTTCTAATTTTCATTTGGTATGGATTCATCTGAAATATTTTTTTGTATGTATTTTGTCTTCAAGTTATAAATAAAACATTCCCCTACTCTTTTCGAGAAGTGCCATGGGATCTTTAACGTCCACCTGAACAACCACCAGAACAGGCAGACGGGACCTCGGTTTAACGTCTCATCCGAAAGACGGATGTTCTAAAATGCTTTGTTCTAGTCAGGGCCAGACAAAACATGCAGATGATTTTCCATCTTTATTTCTACCTTTATTCCATTCATAAGGGGGAAGAGAAGATCAGAGTTCCCATCATCAGTACATTCTCCATTCCTGTTTAGTGATTGTATCCTGTGCTTCAGCTTCCCATCTGTCTTTTAACAAGGGCCTTGTTAGTTGAGCTGTAGCCTTGATTTGTTTAAATCATCACTCTAAAATGTTAACAAAAAGGACTTGCAAGTAGGTCTCTATCCAGGTCTATGGAATGCGCCCCCCCAACACACACACACTCTCCATAGTATTGCGTCACAAAACGTTAGAGTGCAGGGGAATGTCTTCAGATTGGGAAGTGAAAGGGATCAGGCTTTTAACTCCACAGATCCAAAATACAATCCCTTCCCTCTCAAATTATAGGCAAATAAAAACTTGAGTTTATGGTGCAATCAACTTTGAAGCAGGTAAGGTCCTTTAGTATTTCGGTGGGGGGATTTCCAAATGCACGAAGGGTTATCTTTAAGGCTGTCCCAGCAAATGGCCCTAGAAGTTTGGTCTGAAGTGTTCTGTTGTACAGAAGGGTTGATTCTAGTTATTACTAGATCTTCAAATTCTGAATAGTTTAAAAGGGAAACATTCAATCTCCAAATAGGGTTCTTAATCACTGGGGTTATCTCCAGGTTCAGTCTGACTGGTGCTTGATCAGATAGGGTTATGCTGCCAGTGTCATATCTCTGTATTTTATGTAACCAGTCTTGTGGATGAGGAAAAAACATCTAGCCTAGAATATTGTCCATGAGGGTTTGAAAAAAAGTAAAGTCCCTGTCTCTTAGGTGTAAAAAACCCCACTATGGATCCACCAGGCTTAGACTTTGAATAAGTCTGCTTAGAGTCTTGCCTGCCTCTAACTGTGTGCTGAGCCCTCCCCCCAATCTGTCACAAGAGAGGTCCACCATACAGTTTAAATCTCCTCCAATTATTGTTAACCTCTGTGAATCAACCCTATTATCCATAACCACCTTTTCTTAAAAAAGGCTGCATTTTCACAGTCACAGTCAGGCAAATTTCAACAGAAGGGCAGACAGCAGGGAGAACCAGGGATAAAGGACAAACAGTGGCTGGAGTAGAACAGCGAAACAGTCCAGGGAGTTCACATCATGGAAAGCCATGTGTGCCAATGCCAGGAGCCTTATCAACAAGATGGAGGATCTGGAGGCTGCCATGGTGCAGTCGGACCTGGACATTGTGGCCATCACAGAGACCTATTATAATGTGAACCATGACTGGGAGATGGCCATACCTGGCTACAACATATTCAGAAGAGACAGTGCAGGCAGGAAGAGAGGAGGAGTGGCACTTTATGTGAAAAATGGCATAAAGGCCACAGAAATCCAGGAGGAACAAAATGGGGGAGGTACTGTGGGTTAAGCTGGAAAGGAAAATGGGGTCAGCCATCTGCACAGGGGTGGTCTAAAGACCACCAGCCTAGGAGGAAGAAACAGGGAGTTGATGCTAGCCATCCAAAGGATGGCAGACAAGGTTGAAGTGGTGCTGGTTGGAGACGTCAGTATTCCACATGTGGACTGGAGCCTCCCAGCAGCATCAACCAGGAGCAGATTTATCATGGACTCCCTTCAAGGTGCCCTCCTTAAGCAACCGGTCATGGAACCGACTGGGCAGAAGGCAGCACTGGACCTTGTGCTCACAAACGGGGATAACAGTGGGTGAGCACCTAGGTAACAGTGACCACCAGTCACTGTGGTTTGAAATCACAGAAAGAACAGAACCAAGCTGCACAAAAACACATATCCTGGATTTTAGGAGGGCAGACTTTGGGAAAATGGGTAGATGCTTTAAAGAGGCACTAATGGGAATGGGGAGGGAATCAGGGGTGGATGAACACTGAGCAATATTTAAAACAAGGATTGCAAGAGCAACAGAATTATGCATTAATTATGCATTAAGCAGATTAGCAAGGGGGAAAGGAAGAGGAGGCCATTATGATTTTCCAAGGAGGCAGCGGAAGAAGTGAAAGCCAAAAAGATCACATTCAGGCAATACAAAAAGACGCAGGCAGAAGGGGATAGGGAGAAGTACCAAGAGAAGCAAAGGGAGGTAGGGAAGTCAGTAAGGGAAGCCAAAGCTCAGACCGAAGAGCGCGTCTCAAAATCAGTATGTAGAGGGGACAAAACCTTTTACAGGTACATAAGTGAAAAGAGAAGGGGTAAAGGGAGAGATAGTGAGGCTAAAGGGGGAGGACGGGGGCTGCATGGAGGATGACAACAGTAAAGCTGACATACTGAACAGATATTTCTGCTCAGTCTTTACTGAGGAAGAGGAGGGTAACGGGCCTGAAGGGAGTACAAGGGGTGGGAACAGCGCAGAAATGGACACAAGTCCCTTTACACGGGAAAGGATCCTAAAGGAACTGGAAAGAATAAGAGTCAATAAAGCAATGGGGCCAGATGGGGTGCACTCCAGGGTCCTAAAGGAACTAAAAAAGGTGGTGGCTGAACCTCTGGCATTCCTGTGTAGCCAATCACTGGAAACAGGGGAGGTACCTAAAGACTGGGGGACAGCAGATGTAGTTCCCTTATACAAAAGCAGGAACAAAGAGGAAACTGGGAACTACAGACCAGTCAGCCTGACCTCGGTAGTGGGGAAGATCATGGAAGCACTACTGAATCACCTATCACTATCGACTACTATCACCCTACCTACCCCCTGTCTCCTATACCCCACTCTCCCTATCCCAAGTCTTATAATATAGAATAACCACCGGACTATGTATCCTAGCGAGTGCCTGGGATTGAACCACCCTAACCTTAGATTTTGTGCTTGTTTGTTTAGTGTGCTATAACTAGCTCTTAACTGTGTTAGTCCTCGCTGTTTAGGCCTGTCTTAGCTCCTCATATGTATAGTGTTTATTTTCCTGCCTTGTAACTGCCTGTGATTTATTTTACTATGTCCAGGACCATCTTGAACATGAGCTTGCTCAATGGTGTTATGCCTGGTTAAATAAAGTTTGATTGATTGATTGATTGAAGGAGAGATTGGTGGAACATCTGGTTGTCAACGGACTAAAGGACCCAAGGCAGCATGGTTTCACTGGGGGGAGGTCATGCCAGACCAACCTCATTGAATTTTTCGACTGGGTGACAAGGGCGGTGAATCAGGGTATAGCAGTGGACATGGCTTATCTGGACTTCAGCAAGGTACCCAGTTAGATAAGCGCTACCAGAATAACGCCAGTCAACTGAGCGCTAGTCTGGATAGCACTGTGTTCCCATTTACCCCCAACTGTACTTGATTCATGTACAAATTATGAAATTCAAGTACATTTTTGTGTGAAGAGGGTACACTGTACCCCATAATTCTGTTTGACGTACATGTACCCCACACAAATGTTGTACAAATGGTAGAATGAACCCTTATAATTTATTCTGTACCCCTGAAAATGTTTGGAGAGGGTGCAGTGCACTCTCAGATCTGCAGCCTTAATGGGAACACTGGGATAGCGCTACCCCGAACAGCAAGAGGGGATTTACAGCGCTTGCAGTAACCACTCCCCTCGTCGCTGTCCATGGTGCCGCTCATTTACAAGGGCACTAGAATCCAGGGAGCTGGCCGAGATGCTCCTGTGGTGTGGAGGGCTGAGGCATAGAGCAGCTCGGCCAGCACTATTGGAGACCAGGATTCTAATCCTGGTCTCCAGTCATTTTTCTTTTCTTTCAGGACTTGTGTCTGTTTTCATGGGGCTGTAGAAATAGTATTCCACAGCCCCAGAAATGTAACTTGCCCCATGATCAGCTCTCCCAGTGAGAATAATTAAGTCTGGGCGGTGCGGGATGCAAAGCCTCCCCCCAAAACAGTGCCTTTTTTGCTGCGCACCCCTTGCGTGCGATATTCTGACTGGCACTGTTTGGACCCAGTGGAAGCAAGGCCTTTGACACTGTGCCACATAGAAGGCTATTAAACAAACTGGGGAATATGGGAGTGGGCAGGACAGTAGTGCGGTGGGTGGGTAATTGGCTGATCGGCAGGATGCAGAGGGTGGTGGTAAATGGCTGTCAATCCACAGAGGGAAGAGTGACCAGTGGGGTACCACAGGGATGGATCAGTGCTGGGACCGATCCTATTCAACGTCTTCATCAGTGACATTGCGCAGGACCTGGAAGGCAGAATTTCCCTGTTTGCTGATGACACAAAGCTCTGTAACAGAGTGGACATGCCAGAGGGTGTAGACAGAATGAGGAGGGACCTGCAGAAGCTTGAAGAATGGTAAAGGGTTTGGCAGTTGAAATTTAACACAAAGAAGTGCAAGATAATGCATATGGGGCACAAAAACCCTGAAACAACATAGCAGTTGGGGGGGGGGTGAGGATATATAGCATGCATCATGCAGGAAAGGAACCTTGGGGGTTATTATCTCTGATGACCTCAAGGTAGGGAAACAGTGCAACAAGGCAGCAGGTAAAGTAATTAGGATTCTGGGATGCATAGGCAGGGACATCACCAGCAGAAAAAGGGAGGTCATAATTCCGCTATACAAGACACTAGTGAGGCCCCACCTGGAGTACAGTGTACAGTTCTAGAGACCTTACCTACGTGAGGACATAGACAGGGTTGAGAAGGTTCAGAGGAGGGCAACAAAGATGGTACAGGGATTGCATCACAAGTCCTATGAGGACAGGCTGAAGGACTTGAATATGTACTCCCTGGAGAAGAGGAGGGAGAGAGGGGATACGATAGAGACATACAAATACCTTACAGGGAGGAACAGGGTACAGGAATATACTATTTCCCAGTGAAAAAGATGTTCCAGGTCTAGAGGGCATGGGATGAAGTTGGAGGGAGGGTGATTCAGAGGAAACATGAGAAAGAATTTCTTCACAGAAAGGGCAGTGGACAAGTGGAACATCCTGCCAGAGGAAGTGGTGGGGGCTGAAACAATCACAGGATTTAAGAATGCATGGAATAGACATAAGAGAATTCTGGAGGTCAGGGGTAAGGGGCAACAGACTTCTAGAAAAACATAAAGGAAACTTACAAGCTCAAATGGTCAGACTGGGTGGGCCATAGGCCCTTATCTACTGACTGTGTCTATGTATCTATGTCATTCTGGGCATAGACGTTTAAGACTGCTCATGGAGTCCCCCCCCACACAAGTGACCCAGAGATCCTGAAAAATCTCTCCTCCAGTCCGTCTCACCAGTGTTTACTAACAAGAGAAAATCTCTTCTAACCAAAATAACCACTAATCTGCCATGCGGTGAGCATCCTATGAGGAGGCAGACACCATCCCCACCCATTTCCTGGCCATTTTTTTGTGTTCTGATTTAAATGAGATTCCTGGAGTAAGGCTACAGATACTTCAGACCACTGCAACTCCTGCAGTATTCTAGCCCTTTTCACTGGGCAGCCCATACCTTTTACATTATATGATACCATTGCTAACTCAGTCATTTTTATTTGCGTAGGAAATAGACATATAAATTGCATACTTACAGCCAGCAGTTGGTGGCCTGCAAGCAGGGACAGAAAGAAATGGGGAGCAAGAAGGAGGAACAGCAGGGATGGAAGGTAAGGAGGAAGTACATTCTCAGTGCTACAAGCTAGAACAAGAAGAACTGTCATGAACAGCAAGAACAATATCAACCATAACTTACTAACTGAGCAACTTAGTGTAACTTCAAGTTATTCAGCTCCCCACCAATATTCAGGTGAGAAAGGTCAGCAAAAGCTGATATTTGTCTGTATCCCCGGCCCTCTGGTAAGTACCTTAGGGAGAAGAAGGAAGTTACAGCCTGTTGTGGGTGGTACGAGAAAGCAAAGCGGGTACTACAAGAAAGATACAAAGTCCTGCAGCCCCATCACACAACCTCGTGGTGGAACTTGAGCTCAATTCAGAAGTGAAAAGAAAAAAGCCAGGAGCATAAAAGATTTCACCACTCATCTACCATGTTAACAAATTTGCAACCAGAAATGTTACAAAAACAAGCATTTGTCAATGCCGAATGTTTGCTTGCTGGCATTGGCATTGGTAGTGTAGAAGTTACAGAGCTGCATAATAGGAATGGCAGCGAAGTATTGAACTGAAGCCAACCCCACCACCACCCTGCAGAGAGTGACAGGCATTGGGGTGTGCCTTTGGGTCGTCAGGCATAACGAGCACGCCATTTCACCACTCCCTACCCTGCAGACACTGACAAGTGTCACGGTGTGCCTTGGGGTCTTTGGCCCTTATGCGCACCCCATTCCATCAGGAAATACGGTGAGATGGGTGCAGTATAGGAGAATGGGGTGAAGTTTGGGCCCAAAGAGTCCGAGGCACACCTTGATGCCTCTCACTGGCTGCAGGGTGTGGGTGGGGGTGGAATGGTATGAGCATGACAGGCAAGAATCCCAAGTCACACCCCTGATGCCTGTCATTCTCTACAGGGTGGGGCGTTATGGTCGGAAACCCTAACGCCTCAGGCATTCATTGGTATTTTCACTCCAAATTTTCAACATGTTTTTTTTGTGACCCCCACCTCATGAACAGTGGCAATATCAGTTTGTTAGCGAAACTGCTTTTGCACAGCGACTATGGCATTTGGCACCACAGGTGCAAAAACACATTCGAACAGGATGTGAAAAATGACAGCGGTACTGTTCATGGGAGGTGTAAAAATAGCAATATTGAAAATCTGCTGTAATCTTAAAAAAATGGTGAAGTCATACGCGTGTGTAGAAACTGTGCAACGCACACCGTAATGTAACTAGTTTGGGTATTTTTTTTACAGCAGATTGTTAACACAGGCATTTTGGGACCTCCGACCATGAACAGTGTCAGTGTGATTTTCTTTATCTGTCCCGAACGATGATTTCCCACAGCGACCACGCATTTCTGTGTTGAAAGTGTGAAAACACATTTCGGCCATGTTGTGGAAAATGACAGCTGTACTGTTCATAAGGAGGTGTGGAAAAATGCCACTGGTGAAAATCTGGACTGAAAATATTACAAATTCATGAACTTACGAGGGTGCATGGAAACTGCACAATGCTCACTTGTAACACAGTCATTTATGGAGTTTTGTCACCAAATTTCAACATAGCCATTTTAAGACCTCTGCTCATGACCAGTGTCACTGTGATTTTCTTAATCTGTCCTAAACATTGTTTCGCACACTGACTGTACCATTATGCGCTACATCATACTGAGGAAACACATTTTAGGCGAGATGTATGGAAAATGGTAGCTGTACTGCTCATAAGGAAGTGTGGTAAAATGGCACTGTTGAAAATCTGGTGTGCAAATATTACAAATTCGCAAACTTGCCAGCGTGCATAGGAACTGCGCAACATGCGCTCCTAAAATAGTTATTTTTGGGAATTTTTTCACCAAATTTTCAACATAGCCATTTTAACACCTCTGCTCATGACCAGTGTCACTGTGATTTTCTTAACGTGTCCCATACATTGATTTCGCACACCAACTGCGCCATTGTGCGCTACATGGGCAGAAATACATTGTGGGCAAGATGTGAAAAATGACAACTGTACTGCTCATAAGGAGGTGTGTAAATGGCAATGTTGAAAATCTGGAGGAACATATTGAAAATTTGCGAACTTCACGAAGGCAGGTGAGGGAACTCTGTAACGACGTCAGAAACAGTCATTTTAGGAATTTTTTCACCAAATATTCAACATAGCTATTTTAAGACCTCTGCTCATGAACAGTGTCACTGTGATTTTCTTAATGTGTCCCTTACATTGATTTCGCACACCGACTGCGCCATTGTGCACTACATGGGCGGAAACACGTTTTGGGTGAGATGTGAAAATTGACAGTTATACTGCTCATAAGAAGGTGTGGTAAAATGGCAATGTTGAAAATCTGGAGTGAAAATATTGAAAATTCGCGAACTTACGAGCGTGCGTAGGAACTGTGCAACGCACGCTCATAAAACAGTCATGTTTAGGAATTTTTCCACCAAATTTTCAAAATAGGCTTTTTGAGAGCCCACCTTATGAACACTGGCAGTGTTGTTTCATTAATCGTTCTGGAAAGGTGATTTCGCGCAGTGGCTGCGAAATCACCCTTCGGGCCTGAGTAACGCCATGACAGTGACAGCATTCATGAGAAGGGGTCCCAAAATCCCATATTGAAAATTTGGTGCAAACATTCCAAAAAATGCCTGAGATATGCAATAAAGTTGAAAAACCTATCTATCCCATTATACAGCTTACCGGCATTTCCTCAGTTCGCGGTCGGCTTTGAAGAGTGCAGGCGATGTTCCCGGTCTTGAAGGCGTGCGCCCGAAGCTCGGAGGTAAGTATGGGGTGAGGGGGTGGGAGGCAGGGTGCGGAGTGGGTGGGCGCGGTGGGGGCAGACACAGCGAGGGACCGTTTTGATTTTCAGTTTTTTTTTTTTTATGATGAATGACGCGGAGCGTTTGCCATGCTGGGGTGGGCTCGGCGTGGAGCTGGCGGGGATTGGGCACCCCGTCGGCCATGGCATCTGTTGCCACGCTGGGGTGGGCTCCCAGCGTGGCACCCTACTTTCGAGGGGGACACAGTGGAGCCGGCCGGGGATTGGGCACCCCCGTCGGCTATCTGACGCATATCACGCCTGGGTGGGCACCCAGCGGGCAAGGCGAAACTGTGTTTCGGGTGGGGAGACAGCCGACGGGGATTGGGCACCCCCGCTGGCTATACAGTATGTGTGTTGGGGGCAGCACGCAGCATATATGTGTGTGTGTGTGTATGTATGTAGGGGGAGCGTGCATGAGCAGGCAATATCTGATCACTGCTCACTGAAGCATAGCTCCCCCTTTCAACTGTACGACACTGCATTTTGGAGCTGTCATAAACAGCTCCAGCAGGCACTGGAGAACTGCAGCCGCGCCTGCAAACTCAACTGACTGAATTGGAAGAGGGCTGACACACCTCCAAAAGCTCGGATGATGGCACTATGTTTCTTGCACATGCGTGCAAGCAAGCATAATTAGCTTGTTTGCAAAAATAAATGGTGGATTAAAGCCACATATAATCTTGCCAGTAGTGTTGGCAGTGAGGGGGTGCTCACATTCTGAACCTTCTGGCAAGTCACAGCCCCACATATCTGAGGTCAGCTTTTACAGACACACAGTTAACCCACCTTCCATCCCACCCACACTCCTCAGGTATGCTAAAATAAAAAAGTTGATGTCTGTGTTGGAAGCTGCAATCTCCTTCGTTCAACTTAAATGCAGTATACAGTAGCGAGGTACGGCAGATGTTCTCAATCATGGTGCCAATTCAAGTGGGAAAGTAGTTTAAAAAATGGCCTCTCAACATTATCAGTAGTGCCCCTTGAATTGTTGTGATCTACGACGAACTGAAGAAAAGGAAAAGTTTTCCTTCCACATCAGAGCAAATTCTTACAGTTAAGAAAAGATTGTAAAAGTGTAGACGTGCCTGTATTCAGTCAAGCTTAAAACTGCAAATTCACTGTACTTGTGCACTGTACAAAAAAGTATACTTATATAGTAGTGTTGAGTATTCATAGCCTCAATAAAGTTTTGTCCAGAAACAGAGCATTCTGTGTCCATTGAGACTGAGTTTTTTTAAGTTTCAAAATGCTTTATTTGTTCGACTCTATGTGAGTCATTACAAATATAGACATACATGACCATATTTTATAAAATACGCTTACTAGGATGATCTCCATCTTCCTATGGGCATGTAAACGATCACGCCACTCCTGTAACAGACTGGTGCATCCTAGGAAGTTTGGTGGACTACAACTACTCTATTTTTTAAGATATTACTTTGCCCTGCATGGAGTCAAATATTTTTGCTTGGGGTCATCAGATACTTGCCCCCCCCCCCCTCAAAACTATCTCCCTTTCTGGTTTACAATTGAACAAGACCTGTGTCTTCAACACCACATTGACCTTAAATCTTTACTGTTCCTGCCACCTTATAAACTCACCAAACCTCTCAAACTGACTCCAATGTTTTGGTCCCTCCAAGCACATGCCCAGCTTTGTAAGCATCTTAAACTCTCCAGTGTTAAAGTCCCAGTACAACCCCTTTTTGATAATCTTAACATTGACCAAAAACCCTTGTGCAAAAGGCATTGGTCACCCATGGGTGCTCCAACACTTAATGTCTTTATTGTGGATGGGGCACTCATTTCTTTTGATCAATTTCAGGTGAAATTTTGGACTCCTGCAGCCCACTTTTTTCAGTTTTGCAAACTTTGCCACTGCCTTAGCAATTTTTTGGGTCTCTACCCCCCCCCATGGCCTACTAGTTCTAGCTCCTTCTTTTTAACTCAGTGACTATTGTATGGCAAGATCACCCAATTTCTCGGTTATACATGTAAGCACTCGCTGGGCGCATACTAGTTAATTCTAATTGCTAAGTGTTGCTAGGGAAAAAGAGAGCATGGTGCCATTAGATCTGGAGTTGGGCCTGCTTGCTGCCGGCAGGGGACCTCATCTCCAGGGGGTATAAATAGCAGGGTTTTGGTGCCATTGAGGGGATTCAGGAGAGAGAGAGAGAGAGAGACCTTGGGAAGAGAAAAGTCAGGGGTTCAACCCACAAGTTCAGCTGGAGGGCCGTGGCAGGGCTAGGGTGGGCTGCTTGCCATCCCGGCCCTCCTCCCACGAAGATCCACATATGAGAAGTGCGGCGGTTTGGCCCAGGAAAGTGAAGGGGGTGAAGCTGGAGCTGAAGGTTTGGGGCCTGTTGGTGGTTTTGGGAGCCGAAGCCCGGGGAGAAGAAAGAATTATGGAGGCCTGTCAAGTAAACTTCGGCACCTTGGTAGGGTAAGCACCGATGGGGCCCTTGCGATTTAAGTAGTCTCACCCATGGACGAGTGCAGTTCATATTTTCAGTGTTTGTCCTGTGAGTGGGCCTGCTATTGCAAATTGGGCCTGGGATGCGGTCCAGAGGTGGCAGCCTGGACTGTTATGGGTGTAGTGGTGGCAGCACTACCACTTTCCCCTGGCCAGTGGCCACTGCAGAGTTGAGACTCCTGAGTTGGGCAGCCTTTGGAGGCAGGGAAAGGTCCATGTGGGGGAATGGTTGATTGGGACCCTGGCGGGGTGGCAAACTGTCTGGGTGCTCTGTCTAGTTTGGCAGTTAATCCCCTGGGTGAAGACAGTCCCGAAATTGGAATCGCTGCAGGATCAAAAGTGCGCTGGTTTCCAGGTCTGGATGCAGAGTTCCCTGGGAAGCCAGTTGAAGCACATGGCTTCAGTGATTGGGTGTCTGGAAGGTCTTCGGTGGTTCTGTTCTTGCTAAAGAACACCAGTTTGACTGATTTAAGACCTTACAATGAAGGAAATGCTCCATAAAGTGTGAGGTACCCACCCCCAGTGGAGAAAGTCTATGGAAAGGCCAGATTTGGAAGAGGGATTGAGACAGTAGAAACGTCTCGTGCTGTCATGCTCCCTAAGGAATGCCTAATAATATCACCATTATTCCATCCTAGGCTGGAAATAAACCAAGCCCTCACATCCTATACCCTTCACTGTTTCCTACCTATCCTTCTGCCCAGAGACCACTATTTGTGGTCATCTCCACTTTTACCCCTCCCCCTTAACCCCACTTCTACCTGCTACACCCTCTCCTACTATGAACTCCGCTCTGCGACCCTGACCCTGATACATTAACTTAATATGCACCTCTTCTATGTTCAATGCTCTGATAAGGCCCTAGGGCTGCTTTCCATTGACACTATCTCAGCAAGGCCACAGTGCTGCTCTACATCAGAACTGAATTGTAGTCTACTAAGCTTCATGATTCGCTATTATTTTGTACTTATGCAAAACTATGTATAATCCTCCTGTTTAATCACAGTCTTACTGTGTCAATTGCTTGTCTGTTCTGTCCTCACTGTGTCCATGATGTGGAACCTTTGTAAAAAGAGTCATGTACTCGAAGGTTACTTCCGAATTATGAAATAAAAAAAAAAAATAGTCTTTTGAGAATTAAGGAATGGAAAGTGAGCAGAGAGGCCTGGGTAAGGATGCGAATGGGAAGAAGGGAATTGGAATGGAAGAGCTGCTAAGTACAAGCTACTCCTAGATGTGGCCTGTTCCGTCCCACTATGTTGCTGCTGCCAGGAATGTAGCCCTGTCAGCTTGAGGGATTATTGCATGAAATAATTCAGTCTGTTCTCAAAAGGGACTATTGCAGGAAACTTAGGTGTCCTCCTGTGGATGCCCCCATCTTATTTGTAACCCCCACGCTTCATGGAGTGGTTCTAGGGTTACTACCTGTCCCGATTTTCGCAGGACAGTCCTGATTTAGGCAGCTGTGTCCTGCAAAAAAAACATGAACAATACTACATGCCTGACATTAATAGTAGAAAAAACAATTTCTGACTTTCCTCTTAATGTTGCAAAAAAAACTATACCTTAACCAAAAGATATTAAAATGATAAGAAACACTAGAAACCACTAAAAATCTACTGTACAACCCTTAATCTTGATTCTGATTATTTAGAGAAAACAAGCCTGTTGCATTGTTCAAACAACTTGAAGTCTTGCTGTATTCTGACAATCTGCAGTTAGCTCCAGCCTTTAAACTGCCCTTAAACTGCCCCGGAGAGTATAGGGTTAATTTTCTATGCAGTGCATAGAACGTTGAGCTCGAGCTTGGTTGAGATCTCTGTCTGCAGCACTTTGAAACCCAACTGTCTGATTCTTTACTCCGCCTCACTGAACAGTCACTCCGGAGATTTCTCCTTCTGCTCGGTTCAAAGTCGGTTAAAGTTGTCGGCTCATTCCGAATTCAAATCCGAAATTAATTCTGCATTGTCGGTTCAGGCTCTGTTTGCGGTACCGTAAGTACTTAGATAGTTTTCTGTTTACTTTGTGGAAATTGTAAGACTTGTTGATTGGTTCAGCTGAACCGATCCATTAGTTTGATTTCTTGTGCTTTTCTTTAGTGTGTGGTTACCGGTCCTTATCGGTTTTAAAAAAAACATGTTTTTTCCAATACCTGTGACATGGTTAGGAACCGATAAGGGAGTCTTGCCTGGCAGTTGACGAAAAAAGGGTAAGTTTGGTTAGGTTGGCCATGTCTGAGAAACCCAAGGAAAAAAATGGGCCCACTGGGTTTCAACACTGCAGTGAGTGTGGGGAGGTCTTTTGCTAAGGCCGATCCCCACACCACCTGTGTTTATTGTCTGGGGTTTGAACACCTCGATACAGACTGCCAAATTTGTAAAAACTTTCCTAAGTCTACCCTGGAGAAAAGATTAGGTAGACTTAGGGAAAAGGAGGCCGAGAAGTCCACTGACCCAGATGGCCAACCCAGTTCGGTTCCGACCGAACCAGAAGGAGTGCCCTCTGACCAGGGTAATACTTCTTTGGGCAAGAGGAGAGCCGATCCTCAGGGATCAGTTCCTACGAAAAGGAAACGTAAAGACAAGTCAGTCGGTTTGGATCTGGAGGTTCATGTTCCGACCACTGATGAGATTGCCCTAGCGATTCGGATTGTTGAATCGCTTCGCCCGGTTCCGTCCGATCCGACTCTGTTAGCTAGGGGCTTGGTTCAGTCGGTTCCACCGGTTCAGGATTATGCCCCTGAAGATTTTTATGAACCGGAATTTGAGGAGGAGGGGGATTATGAACAAGATGATGGCTATGATGGAGCAGAAAGTCTGGATGTGCCCACTGAACCGGACATCTCCCAAGACAGACCTTGTGGTGTTTCCCCTCCTAGGCTCTCTGAGTCTCCTCCCCACTATCTGTTCTACAGGAAAGTGACTGAAACTCTCCGGCTCCCTATGGAGGAAGCTACAGAGGATCAAGAGGAGCCTGATTTTGTTGAAATGATGGACATCCCAGAGTCAAGGAGGCTGTCTATTCCCCTGCACAAATCATTTGGGAAACAGACACAAAAAAATTTAAAGTCTTCTAATTCTGTACCTCCTGTTGATAGAAGGTATACTTTATCAGGCTCAGACACAGAGTTTTTCTACCAGCAATGCAGCCATGTTGGGGTCGTGCAGGCTGCAGCCTGTGACAGGGCTAAATTTCCCTTGGCTTCACAACCCCCAGATAAAGACTCCAGGAGGATGGATGCCTTGGCAAAGAAGCAATACATGGCATCCTCTTTGGGACTCAGGCAGGCTAATTATATGGCCTATGCAGCCAGGTACCAGAAGTCCAGGTGGGACACTGTACTGGCACTGGCTGAACAGGCCTTCCCCCAGCTGGCCAAGGAGCTGGAGGAGGTGGCTGTGGATGGGATTGAGGCATCTAAGGTACAGTTTCATGCTGCTGTGGACTCCAATGATGTGTCATCAAGAGTCTTGGCTACATGGAGGTCACGTGGTGCAGGTTTCATGGTGGCTGCCTGATTGAGTTGTTCCAGCCTCCTGCTCCATTACAAGCCTATTACACGCCATTAAGTAAGAGTTAGACCAAGTGTGATCATTAAGAGGTGTGTCTGAATACTGCCAGGGCACTCTGCAAGGTATTCCGGAGTCGATGGATGCGGTGATGAGAAAACCCCTGCCGAAACATACCCCGCCGGCATCTCCAGCTAAGGCCTTGCCGAAAAAAGCCAGAATCTCTCCGCAGGCGGGAGGCCTAGAAAGTGAAAGCGGCAATCCAGACAAAGAGCCCTGATGCTGGAGCAATTTTAGCAGAGTTTAAGCCTTTCCGCACCGAGCTGTGCACAGCAACCGAAGAACTGAAGGCAGTGACACAGGCGTTGGAGGACTTATCTCGTCGAACGGGAGACACGGAAGTCAGGGTCGCCTCACTGGAAAAACGGATGGAGAAACGCGAGCCTGAGCTAATTCAACTAAAACAAAAAATTAATAAAATGGAAATGAAAATTGAAGACCTGGAGGGAAGAAGCAGGCATAACAACATGATAATTGTGGGTCTCCTTGAAAAGGAAGAGGGACCCGATGCAATCGTGTTTATTCAAAAGTTCCTCCATAGGGTTGCTGACTCCGCCCTTGGTGACAACTATACGATAGAGAGGCTCACCGAGCATTAAACTATGCCTCCTGCCGACTCTCCGCCTCGCATATTGATTTTCCGCTTCCTAAACTAGCAAGAGACAATATGTTCTACAAAAATCAAAGATCTTAAGGAAGTAAGGTGGGAGGGACTTTGCTGAGAGTTGCCAGGACCTCCACTAACTGTGCGTAAAGGAGAGCAGAATATCATCATCTGGTCACCAAATTGATAGCCATGAGGCATTAAGTTTCAATAGAATTGCCCAAGCGTGACCGCAGGTGGTCTTGTCTGGCCAATGGTCCAGCTTTGAAAATGCTCATGCTGCGGCAAATGGGTTGCAGAAGGCCCTCCCGGAGCTGTTCAAAAAAAAGTGAAGTCTGTTTCCATGTCTTACAATAGCCATGTTTCGAAGGGCAAAGAGATATATTGCACTAGCATGATGAGGAGAGGATGATGCATCCACTTGGCAGAGTGCAGGAAATTGCAAAGATATATTAATAAAAACTGGATCCCAAAATAGACAGTTTTACTGGAGCGATGTGGCTCGTTCAGGAGTACCTCAAATGCTACCACTCTATGGGGCTTCTTGCCTTGGGACTTTCGGACCAGAAGTGAGAAGTAAATTTCATGAGCTGGTTGGGTACTTACGGTTTTTGGAAACCGCGAGTCATTTGGAAGGTAGCAGTCTCTAAATGTCACACCTCAGGAAGCTCTACCATACCACCGGCGCTTCTTGCGGGGACTCGCTCTAAGTATCATGTACTTATGGGTAACCTGGAGTCGGTCCTTATTTCGTCTTAAATGTCCCCACATCCCATGTTAAGACCTAGTATTTGTCAAGATGTGCCTCGCTTTTTAGCAGAGTGATGTCTCCCAACTTGGCAAGTTTCTGTTTCACTTGCTGCTCGGATACAAGGGAAAATGTTTGGGAAATGGGTCCCTGTTCTTGTCAACAACATCGCCTGCTGGACTGGAACCGGGTCAGAGGGGTCTCCGCTTGCAGAGTTTTGCAGCTTGTGGCATTTTTGGGGAGTTTCATTGGTGGCTAGCGAGGTCGTCCTGAACATAGCCACTAGAGGGAGCTCCAGTATTATGTGTCCTATTGAGAGCCCTCTGTCAAGAGGCTTTGGCAGTCTAATCGATCCTGCATCCCCTGGTTTTTGCAAGCTGCAATTTCGTTGCCTCTCTCTCCTTTGGTCAGACTTTTCCTCTTTTTTTTTCTTTCCTTTTTTCCTTCGTGCCAATGCCTGACTATCCCCAATATAGGAGTCCAGAGAACAGTATTATTGCTGTTCCTTTTTTTTTTGGGAAGACTCAGACTCATTGGGGAGCTTTCAAAATACGCTGTGTGTTTTTCTCCCCATCAGCTGTGCGTTTTCAGATTAAATGGGCACGTTCATTTGGACATATTTCCACGCTGAATTTATTATTTAACAAGTTAGTGCGCCTGTGCAACTGGTGGGTTGCTTTAATGTTTGCTAATAGTGCTGATGTACTCAAAGCAAATTGTTGAGTACGAGATTAATTGGGGCAGTGTCTTCTTTCCCTAGAATATAAGGAGGAATTGTCCCTTTTTATTTTTATTATGTTAGTTTTAAAGGGAAAAGAAGGGGAAAAAAAAAGTCTGAGGAAGTTCAATTTGCCAAGTGCCTTGCTTTGAAGAGCAACAGACTTTATATAAAATTGCCCCAGGAAGAGTTATTCTGGGATGTTGGGTAGTTTTTTCTAGGAGTAGGGTCATGCCTTATTGACTTGGGTGAGGTCAGTTATAGGGTCTGTAATAGGTTAGACTGTCTTTTGATAAGAAATAGTTCATGCTGGAAGGGGAAGGGGGAGGCTGGAGGGAAGTCGGGAGCTTTGGAACTTGCAAACTCATGGGCCGGGAGGTGGTTTTGTTGTTGGGAGGGGAGGGTAGGATTTTGTATCAACCTAAGTTAAAGTTTAAGGTTTTTGATGTAGGAGAGGATAGGGAGGTGAACTGTTGTTATTCAAAGGTCAGTGAAGGGATTAGGGAGAACAAGGGGGACTGGGTAGAAACAAGGTTTAAAGGTAACTGTCTGGAGGGATCTGCTCATGAGGGAAGGCCAGGTGTAGAAGTAAAGATTGGAGTGCAGTCAAATATATGTGGACTCCAAATGAAATATAGGGACAATGGGTAGTACCCATGAGTTTATAACATGGAATATTAAAGGGGCTAGGAAGGAATTAAAACGCTACAAGGCTCTGCGACATTTGCAATTGCAGAGGGCCCAGATAATATGTTTGCAAGAAACACACTTATTAGAGAGGGAATCTAAGATTCTGAGACGCCAATTTGTGGGGCAGGTATATGCTGCGGGCGATAGTACCGCCAGTAAGGAGTAGCCGAGATTAATAGCCAGGAATATTCCTTTATATGTGAGGAAACACTGGTAGATCCTGAGGGTCGGTATATAATAGTAGTGGGGTGTATGAGCCATACAAGGATGGTGATAGGTAGCATATATGGTCCAAATGGGGATTCACCCTGGTTTTTTGCTGATCTATTAAAAGTTTTGTCCACCTTTCTTCATCTTCCAATATTGTTGGGAGGCGACTGGAATCTAGTATTTAATACAGGGTTGGATAGGGAAGGTAGGCGTGATAGAGGTCTCTCTCCTGCTCAAAGAGCCATTAGGGATCTCATGGACAATTTGGGCCTGTGCGACCCGTGGAGGGTCTTGTGCCCCTCTAAGAGGGAATATACATTCCTATCGGAAGTCCACAAAACCAGGTCTCGAAGTGATTACTTTTTGATGAGCCAGAGCATGCTCCCTGGCCTGATAGATTGTAAAATTGCTCCAGGGGTCATATCGGACCATTCCATGGTCCGATGTTCCCTAAATCTCGTATTCAGCACCTTCAAGCAAACCATCTGGAAATTAAACAATCAGCTTCTCAGCACTTCGGAGATTAGAGATAGTATAAGTCAGAGAATAGTACAATATGAACAAGAGAACTCCAACACGACGGGTAGGGACGATATAGAATGGAGTGCCCTAAAATGTGTATTAAGGGGGGAGCTTATCAAGATAGCTGCTGCTAGGAAAAAAAAGAGAGAGAGTCTGGCCAGACAATTGCTCACCCAGATCAGAGATATAGAGAAAAGTCTTTCAAAGGCTACTCCGACGGTAATTAAGGAAAAGTTGGTCAGGCTCAGGTATCAATATGATGATATTCTAAGAGAAAAGGCAGTATACGCCATTAATAAAATGAAAGCCTTATATTTAGACCAAGGAGAGAAAACGGGACATCTCCTCGCCATGCGACTTAAAGCAGCCGAAACATCCAGAATCATTCAAAGTATATCTTCCCTTGCTGATGGGTCCATCAAGACAACCCCCACGAAATTGTTAAAGAATTTGAGGTTTATTACAGGGAATTATATAACCCTATGCCCAATAGACCAACTAACGAGGAAGTCAGGGTCTATCTGTCCAAGTGGAATTTGCCACGGATAATGGAAGATAAGAAGGAAATGCTTTCCTCCCCGATATCAGAGTCTGAAATCCTAAATGCGATACAGATGCTCCCAGCCGATAAAGCTCCCAGACCGGATGGGTTCTCTCCGAATTTTTATAAATGTTTCAGGAGACAATTAAGCCCAGGATTAAAAAGACTATTCCATAGTATAATTACTTCTGAAATCATAGATAGTCACCTTTTTGAATCCCTGATAGTGCTTATCCCCAAAGAGGGGAAAGATCGAGATAAGGTCCCGAACTATAGGCCCATAGCCTAATTAATTATGATGTAAAAATCTTAGCAAATAATATTAGCATCCGTCTAGCTAAGGTCCTCCTGGGTTAATCCACCAGGATCAGGTGGGATTCATGAGCGGTAGGCTAGCATCAGATCATCTCCGTAAACTATCCCACATTTCTCAGCATCCAAAGATAGTAAGATCCCATGTGGTTTGTTGTCTGTTGATGCTGAGAAAGCATTGACAGAGTAGATTGAGGTTTCTGTCTTTGACCATGGAGCATTTTGGTTTTCCAGCCCACTTTATTGACATGGTGTTTGCGTTATATAGATCACCGTCTGCAAAAATATACTGCAATGGGGTTTTTTCGGCAAGCCTACCATTGTTATCGGGTACTAAGCAGGGTTGTCCTTTGTCCCCCCTTTTGTTCAACTTATATTTAGAGCCACTGTTGTGTAGTATCAGACAGGAACCCAAGATTAAAGGGATAAAAATTGGGTCGCTGGAGCTTAAGGTCTCTGCCTTTGCGGATGACATCTTACTCCACATTAGCCATCCCCGAACCTCAATCCCAGTGGTGCTCGATGCTATTGAGTCCTATGGCAAGCTATCCAATTATAAAGTTAACATAGGAAAACTCAGTTTTCCCTCTTAATGATGAGTTCACAAGTCAGATATCTCGAACTGGGATACATTGGGCCCTCACACCTTGAAATATCTTGGCATCGCTTTGGCCAGTTCAGAGGCCAAATGGTGAAATTTAACCTGGATGCCCTTAAGGCAACTATAAAACAAGGTCTGGAAAGATGGAGTAGGCTTCCGCTCTCTCTGGGGAAGGGTCAGCATAATAAAGATGAATGTGCTGCGAGGATTTTGTACCCCCTAAACATGCTTAATGTATGGTTACCTCTAAAATGGCACAAAGTGCTGCACTCAATCATCTCAGAATTTATTTGGGGAAAGAAACCACCTCGCAGAGCCTATTACAAACTTGCCGCCCCCAGAGAGAAGGCTGGGTTAAGACTGCCGCATTTCGGGTTGTATCACTGGGCTAGCAATCTCTGCAAGTATATGCGTTGGCTCCTGCCCCCCAGGGATTTCCAGCTATTATCGTATGTTCCTCCCTGGGTTGAACTGGAAACGGAGTTAATAAAGGGGGCTGGTGTAGATATGAAAGCTCTCCTTTTCATCCCACTAAAATCTCTCCCCTCCAGTCTAGCAGCCACCCCAGTTAAACTTTCCCTACGTACGCATATCCAATTGTGTGCTTCCTTCCGTTACTCCCCATGTGCAGATAGATACCAACCCATATGTTAAAACCCTAATCTGCGGATTGGGGTGTATATGATAAAGGAATCTTGGCTTCCTTTTCTGAAAGGGTTAAAGATAGCAGATATCATGCAAGGAGATAGGTGCCTATCAATTGCAGAAGTTCTAACAAAGTTTAACATAGGGCCTAATCAATCTTTTAAAATATATCAACTCATACACCTGTTGGAGAATTTCAAGACTAAATTAAGGGAGAGTAAGGTTAATGGGACATGGTTTGAACCCCTGACCCGCTGGGTTTGGGAACCATGGGTTTCTAAGGTCTACAAGGCTCTTTTCGAACAAGTCTATACAGACACTGTTAATAAACCGAGATTTTGGGTGGACTGTTTGGGGGATCAAGACCGGAACTGGGACCTCATTTGGCAGCATACGTACCAGTATATTACTCAGGATAGATTACGTATCATGCAATACCACTTGTTAAACAACTTGTTCTGGACTCCTTCCAAATTACACAAGGTTGGACGTAGCCCAGACGCGTTATGTATTCGATGTCAGCAAGCTGAGGGAAACCCATTTCACATATTCTGGGAATGTCCACCGGTAAAAGAGTTGTGGGACCAAATTAAACACAAGGCGGACTTGTTATTGGGCATTGAACATTGCTTTACCCCTGAAATCTGTCTAATAGGTGACTATACTGGTATTGCTGTAAAGTCCTGAAGATACTATATGGCCTTGATCTCATCCTTGGTCAAGAAAATAGTCCTAAAGCACTGGTTGGATAACACCTCACCCAGTTATGTGGAATGGCTACAAGAATTACTCTTTAACTTAAACATGGAAAAATTTGGGGCTGTGAGGAAGGGTAATTCCTTGAAATTTGATCGAGTTTGGGGTCCCTTCCAGACTCTTTATTCGCTCCAATCATAGTCAGCCGCTGTAGGACAAGTCGACCCTGGTTCGTTCCCTCATGGACAGATCTATCTCAACTCATGTAGTACTGGGGGGAGGGTAGGTGGGTATGGGGGGTTAGGTGGGGTAGTTAAACCCGGGGGGTTAACACTATAAAATTGTTGTGTCTATTATCTAAGGGCACATTGTAAGTGGCACTGTGCTGTCACGGTTTATCTTCTGTAAGGTTTTGTCTTTCATCTGAGTGCTGTCATAATGTTAATAAACTTGAATTTAAAAAAAAAAAGAGTCTTGGCTACATCTGTGGCTCTTCGGAGAATGGCTTGGCTCAGATGTACTAGCCTCTCACTGGACACCCAGGCTAAGGCCATGGATTTCCCTGTGGAAGGTAATTCTCTGTTTGGGGAGCAGACAGAATTACATGAAGAAGATGGAGGAATATAGGACCACTCATAGGAGTGCACAGACCAAGGAGAGGCAGGCAACTCCTCAAGGGCAGCAATCTAGGGGCAGGGGCAGGCCTTTTCATAGGCCTTTCTTCCAAGCACAGGCCTCTTCTCCCTTTTCACAGAGGGGGTTCTTCAGCGGGAGAGGCAGAAGGGGGATGAGCAGGGCTGCATTCACTCCTCAGCCTAAGGCCCTCTGCCAAGCAGACACCCTGATGGGCCTGCCTGGGTCGACTCTTCTATCCCGTAGAGGACAGGCTGGCTTACTTCGTCCAGGACTGGGTGTCTGTTACTTCAGACAAGTGGGTCCTGGAAGTAGTAAGCCAGGGACTGGTTCTCAGCTTCAAAAAATTTCCGAAGATGAGAGCCAGATCTTTTCCACCTGCAAGTCTCTCCGAAACCCTTGCTCTAGAGGCAGAGGTTTCATCTCTTCTGGCCTTACAAGTCATAGAGAGAGTTCCTACCCTACACTTGGGCAAAGGTCTGTACTCCAGGTACTTCCTTACCCCAAAAAAGACAGGAGAGTGGCGACCCATCCTAGATCTAAGATACCTGAACAAACATCTTTCAAAACCAAAGTTCAAAATGGTGACTCTGGGAATAATTGTTCCCTCTCTAAGGCCAGGGAACTGGCTAGCCTCCCTGGACCTCAAAGATGCCTACTTTCACATCCCCATCAGGTGCTCCCACAGAAAGTACCTCAGGTTCAAGTTGCCCTCAGGCCATTACCAGTTCAAAGCAATGCCCTTTGGTCTTACATCAGCTCCAAGGGTTTTCACAAAGTGCCTGGCAGTAGTAGTGGCCTTGTTAAGAAGGCAAAAGATTTCCATTTTTCCATATCTGGACGACTGGCTCATAGTGGGTCAGTCTCCAGGCCAAGTCAAGTCAGACCTGCAAGTGACCCAGCAAGTGCTCACTTCCCTGAGATTTCTTCTCAACCTCCCCAAGTCAGTTCTCAAACCAGTGCAGCTTCTTACCTTTATAGGGGCAGAGCTAGATACTGTCAAAGCAAGAGCCTTTCTTCCCTTGGAAAGGGCAAGAGTTCTTACAGAACTGGCTTCTTCCTTCAGCCTTCAGGTGTCCTGACCAGCAAGGCACTTCCTTCAGCTCTTGGGCCACATAGCAGCTTCTACAGTAGTGGTCCAAGGGGCAAGATTTCAGATGAAGGACATTCAGTTCCATGTGAGGGCCTTTTGGTCCCAAAGGAAGGATCCTCTTATCAAACTGATTCCAGTGACTCGGACACTGATCCAAGCTCTTCAGTGGTGGCAGGATCAGGACAATTTAAGACAAGGGGTCCCATTTGTCACTCAGACTCATTCGGTGGTCCTTACCACGGATGCTTCCCTTTTGGGGTGGGGAGCTCATCTGGGGGCTCTCACAGCCCAGGGACTGTGGTCCCCTCAGGAGTTCCTTCTTCATATCAATCTCCTGGAACTCAGGGCAGTTTTTCTGGCCCTGCAAGCTTTCAATCAGTCTGTGCAGAACAAGGTGGTTCAGGTCAGAACAGACAACACCACCGCCATGTGGTACATCAACAAGCAGGGAGGCACTCAGTCTACGGCCTTGTGCACAGAAGCCATGAAATTGTGGTCCCTGGCTTATTCCCTGCAGACCTCTCTTATAGCAGTCCACCTTCCAGGGAAGGACAATGTGCTAGCATATGCACTGAGCAGGAACTCCCAGGGCCATCACGAATGGTCCCTGGATCCTCTGGTGTTGAAAGTGATTTTTTCAAGGTGGGGCACTCCAGAGATAGATCTCTTTGCAGCCCCAGACAATCACCAACTTCCTCTGTTTTGCTGCAGACCCCCAGTCTTGGGTTCAGTCCGTCTGGATGCTCAAATTTTGAACTGGGAAGGGAAATTTCTGTATGCCTTCCTTCCCTTTCCTCTATTGTTCAAGGTTTTAGTCAAGGTAAGGTCACAACCTTGCAAAGTGATTCTGATTGCTCCAGACTGGGCCAGACAGCCTTGGTACCCCCTGTTGCTGTCTCTAGCAGTCCATCTTTCCCTGTCTCTTCCCAGGAATTACAACCTGTTATCCTCCTCTCAGGGGAGGATTTTGTACCCCAATCTTCGGTCTCTCAATCTCAAGGCATGGCTCTTGAAGAGTTAGAGTATGCAGATTTGCACCTGTCCCGGGGGGTTCTGGATATTCTCAAAGCCTCTCAAAAGTCTGCCACTAGAAAGACTTATGACTCCAAATGGAAAAGATTCTGCATTTGGTGTTCCAAGAAGCATATTTCTCCAGACACTGCTGAATTTCCTACAGTTCTGGATTATATGGTCCATCTTAATGGCCTAGGCCTCAGACCAGCTACTCTCAAGGTACACTTGTCAGCTGTTTCTGCTTTTCTGTCAGTGGGGAAGCCTTCCTCACTATCATCTCATCCTGTGTTCTGTAAATTTTTCAAGGGATTGCTTCATACCAATCCTCCCTTTAGGGATCCTGCCCCTGCCTGGGACTTAAATGTTTGCATTGCTCAACTTATGCAACCTCCTTTTGAGCCTATGTCCTTAGCAGAGCTTAAGTACTTGACTTGAAAAACTGTATTTTTGGTAGCCATTACCTCTGCCAGACATATCAGTGAATTACAAGCCCTGTCAGTGGAACCTGATTTTATCTCATTCCATAGAGATAAAGTGGTCCTTAGAACCAGTAGGAGGTTCTTGCCCAAAGTGGTTTCAGACTTCCATTTGAATCAGTCCATGTCTCTCCCTGTTTTCTTCACTGATCATTCTTCCGCAGGGCAGAGGAGGCTACACAGTTTAGATGTTAAAAGAGCCCTTAGCTACTACAAAGAGCGTACCAAGGGTCACAGGTTTGATTCCCTCCAGTTATTCCTCACTTATGGGGAAGTGGGAAAGGGCAAACCTGCCACCAAGAGAACTATTAGCAGGTGGATTGTTTCTTGTATACAATTCTGCTATGAGCAACTGGGAAAAATTCCACCCTCAGGCCTGAGGGCTTATTCCACAAGCGGTTCAGCTGCTTCCCTGGCTGCTGCCAGGGATATCCCTCTATTAGAAATTTGTCAAGCAGCCACTTGGAAAACAGTCCATACCTTTACCAAGCATTACTCTCTGGATATCCAGGCTAGGAGTGATGCTCGGTTTGGCACAGCAGTACTTCAGAGCCTATTCCCAAAGTAGGTTCTGTCCTTCCTCCATGGAGGTACTGCTTGGTAGTCTGCAGAGTGTCAGAATACAGCAAGCCTTCATGTTGTTTGAAGAAAAAATTACTCACCTTAGTAACTGTGTTTCTTCTAATGAAGTCTTGCTGTATTCTGACTTCCCTCCCTGCCTCCCCTCTCAGAACCTGTTTTTGGGAAGTGGGTGGGCAGGTGCAGTGTTGCACCCCAGTGGTGTCTTCAGCACACCCTCCTTTTTACTTGGGTGCTTATATTATAATCTTTATTTGAATAGGTTTTTGGTTTTGGGTTTCCTGACCTGAGTCTCCCTTTGGGAATCTTAAACTTTTGTTGCCAGTTGGCTAGTTAAAAATTTTACAATTTCCACATAGTATAGTTAGTGAGTGTTTGCTGGTAAGAATCTGACGGTTGGGTTTCAAAGTGCTGCAGACAGAGACCTCAACCGAGCTCGAGCTCAGCGTTCTATGCACTGCATCGAAAATTAACCCTATACTCTCCGGAGCAGTTTAAGGGCAGTTTAAAGGCTGGAGCTAACTGCAGATTGTCAGAATACAGCAAGACTCCATTAGAAGAAACACAATTACTAAGGTGAGTAATTTTTTCGTTGAGGCTACATATTGTCCTGTGAAAAATTATATTTCAGTAAGAAATGTCCCACGTTGGGCTTCTTAAAAGGTGGTAACCCTAAGTGGTTCATTAACCTTTTTTTTCATTAAACCTATTTGCTGTATTTTGATTTTGGAGTGGACAGTGGAATTAATCAATTTGAGCCATGCAATTTGTGCATGCTAACTACCCTTGCCCCCTACAGCTTACCACTTACATTTAAGAAGTGTTCCTGCTCCTCTACAAGCAAAGTCCACTCGCTGCCATCTGAAGAACCAGGTTATGAGCACATTTTTTACTGTCTTTGGACTGTGCTGCTTGGGTTGTACAGTGCCTCCCTCCCACCTTTACCATCCAGATACCCCTAGACATTGGTAGTGGTGGGCTTGCAATGTGGAGGCTCATCCGGTATTTTGAAAAAAAAGAATTTGAGCAGCAAGTTATGTGCCTGGATTGACTTTTGAGAGCTGTTGGGGGGGGGGGTCTGTATTGAACAGACACCATTTTGAACTTGACATCCACTTAATGTATGCAGAATGTTGGGATCCCCTGCTGACTGGTCAGAGGTAGTCGAGCTGGGGGCTGGGGTCACGTTGCAAGGAGCCGGGTGCACCATCTTTGTTGAGCTCCACCTGAACTGTGCCACAACTGTGTCAGTGTAGGGAAACATCTGAGTGCTGTGGACTTTCCAAGACTATTTCAGTCCTGTCAAAGAACTTTGCTAAGAAACCACCTTGGCGGAGGCTTCAGGGAATAGAAGCAGAGTGGTTTGTGTGCCAGCATCAGTGTTATCTTGGCTTTGGGATTTGGCTCAAAGGGGAGGAACCCAGGAGAGGTGTGTGATTTGTCATCATTTTGGTGGTGTAGTGAAGGTCCTCCTGGTTTGTCTGAACTGTGCTGGTAATGGTGCCATTTTCCCAGCTTGCCCTGACATCAAATATCAGCTTGCTTGGAGTTTGGCTACCACCTCTACTTTAGTGAGTACTGCCCCTTTTAGCTTGGAAAATTGGGAGCAGGTGGGGGCTGTCTTCAATGAAGTGACTTAGGGAGAGAGGGGCACTAGCCATCTGCCCAGACCCTCTTCTCCTGCAGTGCCTGACCCTCTCTGTGGCAGAGGGAGAGGCCGTGGGGTGGCAGGTAGGACTGAACCATTCGAGTCCCCTGCATAAGGCTCACTCCCCTCAGTGGCAGACACTGTGAAGAAATCCTGAGAACCCCCCTTGGTGGCTAGAGAGGCTTCCTCTAAACAGCATCCTGATGTGGTGGTGGTAGAAGTGATTTCCAAGGGAGACTCCAGTATGTGAGAAGAGCAGGAATATATTGTGTCTCCTCCACCTGGTGCATCATATAAGGCCTAGACGTTCGATGACCAAATGTGGCAACAGGATATTCCCAAGCCCTACTGTTTCCCCAGGAAGAGATTTCCAGATACTGTCCCCTGGCTGTGCCAGGTATGTGTGCAGCACAGAAAGGACATGGACACTCTCCGTCCGTCTGACCGGCACGGGGTCATAATGCCACAAGACATTATGCCACATGCATATAGCATGCTGCCAATACAGCACAATTTCTTGCATGCGGTATAAGTCTTTTTTTTTTAACAGGGCTCTGCAGCTGCTCGGCGGAAGCCCATCCCAACAGAGGTCTTATCCTCTGCCTGGGACAGTGAGAGGATGTGGTACCGCGCACAGAACCATTCACGGTATTGCACTCTCTCGCTGTCATGTACCACGCTGTTTCTGTTTAGCGCTTCTGTCGTATGCTATTAAGTGTATGACATATTGACCCGGTAGGCCTCTGATCCGCAGTACCTAAAGTATACTTTGGAGGTCTGGCTGTTAAAAAGTGCTGCTCCCAGGGCTGAGACTTTAGAAGATGCTGTGCCCTAATTAAGAGTACTAAAGCATGTAAGCAAGATTCTTCTACACAGGAATAGTGTAAACATAATGTAGCTTGTAATCGCTAGAGATACCCAATAATACTGGATATCAAAGAAGGTTTCCAAACTGGAAAAACATAAAAAGCTGAAACTGAGTTGCCCCTGTCAGTATGACAGCGTGGCCAGGCTGTAGTCCGACTGCAAGAAGAAAGTGAATACAAAGCCAATAACCAGTGCCTTAACTAGTCATTTGCCAATACCTCTTATTGAGCCATAGTACTGTCGTCTTTTGGTCCAAGAGCCCCAGCCTCCATGCCATTTCTGCCAGATTGAGTCCCGGCACATTTTATATGAAGGCGAAGACAAATTGCTTTTTCATTTTGACTTACTCTGTAGCTGGCAGGTAGCATTGTGGATTTCCAGCATGAGGGGAGGGAGTACTGTATTTGTGGGACTGATGTCCACTCTCCAGTGTTTTAACTCTGGAATTGCCGTATCTAGTGCGTTATTCAGATTGGTGCCAGACTCTCAAAAGCCTTTGAATTACATAGATACATAGACAGTGTCGGCAGATATGGGCCTATGGCCCATCCAGTCTGCCCATTTGAGCTTGTAAGTTTACTTTGTTTTCCTAGAAGTCTGTTGCCCCTTAACCCTGACCTCCAGAATTCCTTTATGTCTATCCTATGCATTCGTAAATCCCGTGATTGTTTCAGCACCCACCACTTCCTCTGGCAGGGTGTTCCACTTGTCCACCACCCATTCTGTGAAGAAATTCTTTCTTACATTTCCTCTGAATCGTCCTCCCTCCAACTTCATCCCATGCCTTCTAGTCCTGGAACATATTTTTCACTTAAAAATAGTGTAATCCTGCACCCTGTTCCTCCCTGTAAGATACTTTTATGTCTCTATCATATCACCTCTCTCCTTCCTCTCCTCCAGGGAGTAATATTCAGTTCCTTCAACCTGTCCTCATTGGACTTGTGATGCAATCCATGTACCATCGTTGTTGCCCTCCTCTGAACCTTCTCTACCCTGTCTATGTCCTTATGTAAGTAAGGTCTCCAGAACTGTACACTGTACTCCAGGTGGGGCCACACTAGTGTCTTGTATAGTGGAATTATGACCTCCCTTTTCCTGCTGGTGATGCCCCCGTCTATGTATCCCAGCATCCTATTTGCTTTACCTGCTGCCTTGTCACACTGTTTCTCTACCTTGAGGTCATCAGAGATGATGACCCCAAGATTTCTTTCCTGCTTGGTGCATGCTATATCTTCACCCCCCAACTGATATATTGTGCCAGGGTTTTTGTGCCCCATATGCATTATCTTGCACTTCTTTGCATTGAATTTCAACTGCCAAACCCCTGACCATTCTTCAAGTTTCTGCAGGTCCCTTCTCATTCTGTCTACACCCTCTGGTGTGTCTACTCTGTTACAGAGCTTTGTGTCATCAGCAAACAGGGAAATTCTGCCTTCTAGGTACTGTGCAATGTCACTGATGAAGATGTTGAATAGGACCGGTCCCAGCACTGATCCCTGTGGTACCCCACTGGTCACTCTTCCCTCTGTGGAGTGACAGCCATTTACCACCACCCTCTGTGTCCTGCCGCCCAGCCAGTTACCTACCCACTGCACTACTGTCCTACCCACACCCATATTCCCCAGTTTGTGTAATAGTCTTCTATGTGGCACAGTGTCAAAGGCCTTGCTGAAGTCCTGATAGGCCATGTCCACTGCCCTCCCCTGATCCACCTCCCTAGTCACCCAGTCAAAAAATTCAATGAGGTTGGTCTGACATGACCTCCACCTGGTGAAACCATGCTGCTTTGGGTCCTGTAGTCCATTGACAACCAGATGCTCCACCAATCTCTCCTTCATTAGTGATTCCATGATCTTCCCCACTACCGAGGTGAGGCTGACTGGTCTGTTATTCCCCTCTTCCTCTTTGTTCCCACTTTTGTATAACGGGACTACATCTGCTGTCCTCCAGTCTTTGGGTACCTCCCCTGTTTCCAGTGATCAGCTAAACAGGGTTGCCAGAAGTTCAGCCACCACCTCTCTTAGTTCTTTAAGGACCCTGGGGTGCATCCCATCTGGTCCCATTGCTTTATCAACTCTTATTACTTCTAGTTCCTTCAGGACCCTTTCTTGTGTAAAGGGACTTGTGTCCATTTCTGCACCATTCCCACCCCTTGTACTCCCTTAAGACCCATTACCCTCCTCTTCCTCAGTAAAGACTGAGCAGAAATACCTGTTCAATGTCTCAGCTTTACTGTTGTCATCCTCCATGCGGTCCCCATCGTCCCCCTTCAGTCTTACTATCCCTCCCTTTGCCTTTCTTTTTTCACTTATGTACCTATAAAAGGTTTTTTCCTCTCTACCCACTGATTTTGCAATGTGCTCTTCTGTCTGAGCTTTGGCTTTCCTTACTGACCTCCCTGCCTCCCTTTGCTTCTCCTGGTACTTCTCCCTATCCCCTTCTGCCTGTGTCTTTTTGTATTACCTGAATACAATCTTTTTGGCTTTCACTTTCTCCGCTGCCTCCTTGGAAAACCATAATGGCCTCCTCTTCCTTTTCCCCTTGCTAATCTGCTTAATGCATAATTCTGTTGTTCTTGTAATCCCCTTTTTAAATACTGCCCACTGTTCTTCAGACCCTGATTCCTGCCCCATTCCCCTTAATGCCTCTTTCAAGCATCTCCCCATTTTCCCAAAGTCTGTCTCCCTAAAATCCAGGATATGTGTTTTTTTGTGGTTTGGTTCTATGTCTTCAGTGATTTCAAACCACAATGACTGGTGATCACTGTTACCTAGGTGCTCCCATCACACTGTCCCTGTTTGTGAGCACAAGGTCCAGTATTGCCTTCTGCTGAGTTGATTCCATGACCAGTTGCTTGAGGAAGGCACCCTGTAGGGAGTCCAGGATAAATCTGCTCCTAGTTGATGCTGCTGCTGGGATACTCCAGTCCATGTCTGGACTATTGAGGTCTCCAACCAGCACTACCTCACCCTTGTCTGCCATCCTTTAGATGGCTAGCATCAACTCCCTATCTGTTTCTTCCTTCTGGGCTGGTGGTCTATAGACCACACCTGTGTGGATGGCTGGCCCCATTTTCCTTTCCAGCTTAACCCACAGTATCTCTCCTCCATTTTGTTCCTCCTGGATCTCTGTGGCCCTTGTGTCATTTTTTACATATAATGCCACTCCTCCTCCTCCCTTCCTACCTGCCCTGTCTCTTCTGAATATGTTGTAGCCAGGTATGGCCATTTCCTAGTCATGGTTATCATTACACAAGGTTTCTGTGATGGCCACAACGTCCAGGTCTGACTGCACCATGATAGCCTCCAGATCCTCCATCTTGTTGCTAAGGCTCCTGGCATTGGCACACATGGCTTTCCATGATTTGACCTCCCTAAACTGTTTAGCTGTTCTACTCCAGCCCCTTCCCTGGTTGTCCTTTATCCCTTGTTCTCCTTGCTGTCTGCCCTTCTGTTGAATTTTGCCCCTTTTCTGCCTATCCACCTCTTGGGCACTTATCTCCATCTTTTGCACACTGCTTTGTTGAGATATCCACTCCTCCGGTTCACTGGTTCCACTGCTAACTGTTGCGGGTGGGCAATTAGGTACCCTCCTTGCTGGCCTGCCACTCCCCCCTTGGCTAGTTAAAATGCTTGTCAATGTAGCATTTAAACTTATCATTGAGTGCTTGGATTCCCCTCCAGGATGGATACAGGCCGTCAGGCTTGAACAAGCCTCCATTCCTCCAGGAGGGTCCCCAGTCGCCAATGAACCCAAATCCTTCCTCACAGCACCAGTTCTTCAACCATGAGTTAAAGTTCCTGGTGCATGCACCCCTATGCTCTCCCATGCCTCTCGCAGGTAGTACTTCCGAGAAGGTGACAGAAGTAGCTACTTGCTTGAGACCCCTCCCCAATTTCCTAAACTCTTCCTGAACTTCCTTTGGCTCCCCATTTACCAGGTCATTAGTACCTAGGTGGATAATGACATCCAGCTCACCCTCCCGTCTTGCCTTCCCAGCGATCCTCAGGATCTTCCTACCACCCCTCCATGCCATGGCACCTGGTAGGCACCTCACCTCCCTGTCCTCCCCCTCCTGTGTTCCTAGCTGGATCCCTCTTATGATGGAGTCCCCCACCAGGATTCGCTTCCTCCTCCTCCTCCACCTCTGGGGTCCACTGCTCTCCCCACTTAGGTCACCTCCTTGGCTAACCTCCACAACCTTTCCTTCCACTTCTCTGGTTACCTCTATTTGGTTGTCCCCATTTGCCAGTGTGGCATATGAGTTCTTGAGTGGAATAGGATCTGGGATGTGCCTCTACCTGACACCCTAACCCTCCCTGAGCCCACTGTCATCCACGTGCTCCTTGTTCTCGGCATCCTTTGTGGCAGCAGCGTTGGACTGCAGTCCAGAGAGATGCATGCAGATAGGGCAGCACCTCAGCGTCCAGAAGGTCTGCCTGAATATGGCTGCCCCGCAGCCACTGCATTGCACCACTCCCCACATTATACTACACTTATACTGCTATTTCAGTGTTTGTCTGTTACTGAAACTCTTCTAGTTCTTTTTTTTTAACCTTATATTTACTTCTCCTTACCGCACCATCCCTCCTGTCAATCAGACACCCTCAATTCGCTTTCCACATGTCCCATGGTACCACCAGGAGTCTGCTCCTAGAGTGGTCACCTGCTCAATGGTTCCTTAGGTATCCGTATGCCCGCCGGGTGGGGCGGGGAAGGAACCGGACGATCCTCCCCCTAATACGGTGGAGCTGGCGATTCACGTTGGAGTCTGCCCTGGTGAACACCGGTGATGTGGACTGGTGTCAGAGGAGTCGTCACTTAGGAGTGCCGGGCTCCATTTTCTCCTGTTCTGCCCTATCCCCTGCAGTTGTCGTCACACTGAGAGAGCCAATGAGGAGGCACGTGTATATACGCTGCTCCTCCCTGGGCACTCGGCTAGCACTGCCCCTCCCGTTGTGTCTCCTGACCCGCATTGCCATTCCCGAGTTTACCCAGGAGGTGGCGATATAGCAGCGGGACAGACTGGTAACCCTTCCCAGAGAGGGAGAGGGAGAGCTGCCGTTGGGCACTCAGTCCCTCTCTTCCCCTGCCGACCCCCAATGGCCTGGGCTCGTTCCTGAATTCGGGTCACTGGCGTGGAGCGAGATGTGGCATCCAGCGCCTCAACCCTCAGTGCCACTGTGCCAGCTCCTAGTTCCCTTTTTATTAATTTACTGTCCTAAAAATCCTGCCACTGCTCCACAGATACTTTTCTTTAAAAAGGAAAAAAAAAAAGTTTAAACACTTGTGCTGAGGGCGGGCTTCTTCCCCCTTATGCCCCTCCTACTCCACAACCCCTACTATATCCTGTGCTTAGCTCCTGTCAATCAGATTTAACAGGGCATATAATTAAGAGTTGGGTTGAGGGGGTGAATATTTGTAGCAATTAAAGACAACAAAGAAATACACCACCACTACAAGCACAACAAACTAGGTTTTAAATTTTCACCAGCCCAAAAACAATTCTAAGTAAAGACAGCAAATAAATTACAGTGTCACTAAAAGCCCACAATCTAAGTTTAAAACAAAAATAGCAATGTACAACTACTGTACAGCACTGAAATGAGTCTGTTTCCTTCCCCTTCTGGCTTCTTCTGAATTGGACCAGGAAGAGGAGGCGTGCTTTTATTCCTTTAGTTTTTAATTGTCTCTACACTTCCAGCACTCTTGCCTTTTTGGTCTGGGTTTGAAGTGTGTAATCATAAACAAGAAAAAGTCTGTCATCACCAAAATAAAGTTCCTTTCTCCCCAGGCATGCTTCAAAAAATCCATCCTTCATTTGTAATCAAGGAACTTCACTAAAAATTACCTGGGGCAGGCTTTTGCTTTTTGGCTTGGGTGTAAGGGCCCGATGAGCCTGTTCAGTGCAAAATTGTGAATTGTCTTATTGCCATGTAGTGAGCTCCATGAGTCAAGAAGTAATAAGCAGCTCTAAATCCCCACTTTATGTAACTTCTGACATGCCAGGAATATTTATTTGAATTTGATAACCAAGAGAGGCACACTGAGCCCTAACCGGGAGAGGCACACTGAGCTCCAACTGGGAGAGGCACACTGAGCCCTAACTGGGAGAGTCACACTGAGCCCTAACCGGGAGAGGCACACTGAGCCCTAACCGGGAGAGGGACACTGAGCCCTAACCAGGAGAGGCACACTGAGTACTAACCAGGAGTGGCTTACTGAGCCCTAACTGGGAGAGGCACACTGAGTCTAGGCTCATTTCCAGGTGCGGCCTGGGGGAAAGGGGAGGTGAGCGGTGTACAGTACATAAAACAGGTATATAGAGTACATAATATGAGTAGATATACAATGTACAGTAACATACAATACATGAGTTTTAACAGGTATACAGAGTACATAATTTGAGTAGACATACATTGTAAATAGAGCAATGCAGGTAATAATACAGGGTAGTAATGGGGCATACAGAGAAAACAGGTAGTAAGGTTAACAAATGAGTGATAAAACAGCATTAAACAACAAAATATTCCTGTGGGTGGGAAAAAAGGAAGAGAGAAGGAAGAAGGAGGGAAAGTGCTGTGAGGAAATAAGGAGAGTGGAAAAAGGTGAGCTAAAGTGCTGGAAAGGGGCCTGAAACTTTGAAAATTAACTAAGCAAGAGGAGCTTTTGGTGGGGGGGGGGCAAAGGGGAGGTCAACTTTCACAGGGGCATGAGACCAGGGACATAGATGAGTGGGATAAGGCATGTTTTAGGAGAAAGAGGGAAAGGGAGTGTCTGGTATGGAAGGAGAAAGTGTTCCAGAGTGAGGGCAGTCTGTAAGAGAAAGTAGCTGAGTCGGAGCAGGAGGAAGGTCTGGGGAGGGAGAAAGTGCAGGAGTCCCTAGAATGGAGAGGGTAGGAGACCCCAGAGGAGGGAGATAAAAGGAATGGTAGGAGGGCAGAGAACCAAGACAGAGTTTAGAGATGAATAGAGAACAGTGGAGTAGGCAACGATGTTGCAGAGAGGTAAGAAAAAGGGCAGATTAGAGGGAGCAGTGACGTATGCGAGGAGGGGCATTTAGAGCAAAGTGGCAGAAGGCATTGTAGATAGAGTCAAGCCTCACTAGGGAAGAGGCCGGGGCAGTGCCATACACTACGTTGGCATAGTCAAAGGAGAGAATAATCATTTTGGTGAGGAGCTGATGTCAAGTGCTAAGGGAGAGGTCGTATCTGTGTCTGTGCAGTGCGCCCAATTTAGGGTGTAATTTTACATGGATGTGTTCAATATGCTTTGAGTAGTCTAGCTGGGAATCAAGCCAGACCCCCAGGTACTTGTAGTGGGGAGCTACATTGAGTACGGAACCATCAAGGATATGGATATTACTCCACTTGGGTTGGTTTTCAGTATATTTAAGTTTCACCGCTTCCTCTTGCTCCTTGCAGTATGACTGACTATAGTAGGATTGCATTGTGAGCATCTATCTATATGTTGCAGTGTCCATTAAGCCATGTTCTGGATTGGGGGCTTTGGCTTCGATCTTGTGGACATCTTGTTTTACATCTGCCAGCCTGATTCAAGCTGTCACAGTGATGAGCGATGGTGCGGAGCTCCCAAACAAGCTTTTAGTAATGTAAAGATTTCCTCAGGCTCATCTTAACTGTTGCTATTTGAGCCTGGAGATTTGATCAGACACATGCAGGGCCCACTGGGGCTGACATTGCAGCCCAACTGCAGCTAGCATGGAGTTTGTGGGCTTCCCAGTTGAAGAAGCTTTAGCTTCTAACATGCCACCATTCCTATAAAATGTACTCTTTGACTTTTGGATGCAATTTTTGTTTTTAAGACTGCCAATTAAAGTAGATTTAAGATGGGTGGTGTATGGAGCTCTGCTGCTGTGCATCTACATTGAGGTTGATGTCACCAGAAGTCCTGATGTGCTTCCCTTTAAGGTCCTTAGGCAAGGACACCTACAGCCCCTCAGTACCTCATTGACCTGTGAGTCATCACTCTCTCTCTCTCTCTCTCTCTTTCTGTCTCTCTCTCCAGATTTGCTTCTCAGCAGCTCTGATCTTCATATCTGTCTCTCTGGGCTGCTCTGCTGTTTCATGCTAGTTGAGGCCTTCTGGGGACTGGAACCCGAAAGGCAGCCTTTGCTAGGTCCAAGGCCTAGAGCTCTGACACCACTTCAGACCTAGCAGGTCCACTCTTACCCAGCACCCCTGAAGCCTGGGGCCCAGCCCACAACCTTGGACAACTGCTGTTCTCTTAACAATTTCTTACCCAAAGCACAGCTACTGTATGCTCAGTGTTGTACTAATTAGAAGCTCCTACATCCTAATTACTGGCTCCATGTAGCTCCTTCCTGCTATTATCTAAACAAATGTATTTTTGCAATATAGTTACAGCAATGACATTTTGAATCATTGAATAAAGTCATAATTTGGTTATTTTGAGTAGTTCTGGTTTAGCATCTCTTTTTCTTGTGGTATAAATATGAATTAGGAAAGAATTGTAATCTGCCATTTTTGGGTTGCTTTCTATCTGTTTTTGACTTTCATTTCTCTTTTTCTTTCTTCTAACCCCACACATGTTTTCCCACTCTCAGGTTATTTTATTCCCTGCCTTGCCTTTCACCATTTCCTGTCCCCCCTACCCACCTCTTCTGTCTTATTCACTCCATTTTCCTTCTAACTTTTTTCTGTCTCATCTCTCACTGTCCTTTCTTTTCTCTCATTTCCAATTTTTTTCACCCTGGAGGTGATTTGAATTTTTGCAATCATGGGTAAAAAATCATAGGCGATAATTGTTAAAGAAAAGTTACAATATACTGTATCTGTACGTGTTAAATGTGTATTTTTTTGGTGGTAGTTTCTTTAGGAAGTGATGTCAGTATTGCATATGGTAAAATGACTGTATGAAACATTTCAGGGAATAATGTCAGCTTACGTGTGGAATCGGTATGTGGCTGATTCCATTGGCTAACTTTCATATTATTTTAGCCAATTAGAGTCATGCCTTATGGATTTATTGAAGAGAAAGGGTGTGTCCCAAGGGTAATCAAAACCTAAAGTTCATCTCTGTCTGTAGTGGAGCTGTTTGAGAATAGTATGGTAGCCCATATAGCAAAAAGTAAAAAGTTCAACCGCTCTGGCTCAATCAAGCGCCATACACCAAAGTCCTTTAAAGCTGGATTATTCCAAAATCTTTTATTCAAACAGCTTTATGAAGTTCAGTCCAAAAGTTTCACCATGCAGTGGCTTCTTCCGGGGAACTATTAACAGGAAATAAATGATTTTCAAAATTACATATCGTGTTTTTTCATTGAGTTTATATTGGTTATATATTTCTACTTATTTTTGCAATTTTTTGATCTCCTGCATACTCATAGGCTTCATCAGTAATTTTATATCATTAAATGTCATTTTATATGACAAAGTGGAGTTATTGGACATGTCTTTGTTTGTCCAATCCACACATCACCAAAGAGGCAGGGCACCTCGAACTGCTGGGTGTTGGCAGTGTATATGTTTGACACATCTGTAATAAAAGTTACGCAGCACTGAACTTTTAGCTATTCTGAAATCACAAGCCAGGCTATCCAATGCCAATCCCACATGTTCTAGTTCAGTTTAAAAGCAGTTCATTTTATTAAAAATGAAAACATGCTACAAAGCAGAACACAGCTCCCTACATAGTAAAACTACAGAGGCCTTTTACACTGGCATGCGCTTTATCAAGGCTTTACAATATTACCACCTGCACCAGACGTATCCACCTACTACCAGTCTTTTAATTATAATTGTAACATGGCTCTGTATAGTACTTCTAAATCATGAAATGCCATTGGTTGAATCATAATAGGTAGAACCGTGGTTGCTTCTGCAGTACCTTTATGAACCACAATAAATAACAGCAGCTCAGAGACTGTTACAGAATTACCTGTAAAAAGCCAAGCTAGCATCGCACGAAAACATTTTCCAAGTATTGAATCATCTTCAACCCCTTTCACATGCCAAATATTACCATAAATAGTCCTGTTAATTAGTTGTACATCGGACCATTCCTCGATGTAGCTGTATGCAACCAGCAAAGTTTGAAAAGTGCCAGTACTATAGTGATGCTCCAAGTTAAGTAAGTGGGTCACCCTGGAAACAGGAAATTGGACAGCCATAAGAACTGGGGTTATCTACAGGCCCCCAGACCAGGGGGAGGACATAGACACATTACTGTTAGAAGATATACAAAACATGACAGCTAAAGGGGAGGTTCTGATAATGGGTGACTTCAACATGCCAGATGCAGATTGGTCAATACCAGCAGGAAAATCTACCAGAACTAGACACATGGTGGATTCCCTGCAGGGGAGGGCCTCAAACAACTAATACAACAACCCACAAGAGACAGGAGCTATCCTAGATCTAGTGCTGACTAACAGGGAAAGGATCACAGATCTCCAGGTAGAAGGTCACCTGGGGGCCAGTGACTATCACATGGTATGGTTCAGTTTGGCCACTACAACTAAATTATCCCATTCCAAGGCAAAAACATGGGACTTCAGAGAAGCTGACTTTGATAAGATGGCCAGCAGAGGTAAGCTAGACCTGGCAAAAAGAAATACAGGTGAGGGGGTACGGGCAAAGTGGGCAAGCATAAAGGATGCAATACTTAAAGCAACATCCCATTGTGTTAGAGAGAAAAAGAAGTGCAAAAGAAGAAGGAAACCACTTTGGTTCTCAAAAACAGTAGCAGAAAAGGTCAGAGACAAAAAGCTGGCTTTCAGGAAATATAAGGGAACACAGCGGGATGAAGACAGGGAGGCATACCAAACTTCCCTAAGGGAAGCAGGGAAGGCAGTAAGGCAGGCAAAGGCCCAAACTGAGGAAACACTAGCACGAACAGTAAAGAAAGTGACAAGACATTCTATAGATACATTAGTGAAAGGAGAATGTCCAGAGGAGGTATTGCTAAGATCAAAGGAGATAATTGTGAGGGGGGAGGACCCTGTAAAAGCATCTATCCTAAATAGATACTTCTGCTCAGTATTTACTGAAGAGAAGGTAGGACAGAGCCCACAGCTCAGTATCATGGACACAGGGGGGAGGGAGGTGAGCACTAGTCCTTCACAAAAGAAAGGGTCCTACAAGAGCTTGATAAGCTCAGGGTGGACAAGGCAATGGGACCCGATAGCATACATCCCAGGGTACTAAAGGAGCTAAGAGTGGAACTAGCAGAGCCATTATCAGAACTGTTTAGTAAGTCTCTGAGCACAGGAGAGGTCCCAGAAGACTGGAGAAGGGCTCATGTGATCCCGCTCCACAAGAGTAGTAACAGGGAGGAGGCAGGGAACTACAGACCAGTCAGTCTTACCTCAGTAGTGGGCAAGATTATGGAGGCATTCCTTAAAGAAAGGATAGTGCAACACCTGGAATCCATAGGAGCACAGGATCCAAGACAGCACGAGTTTACAAAAGGAAGGTCCTGTCAAACTAATCTCATAGATTTCTTTGACTGGGTAACCAGAGTGGTGGACCATGGGGGAGCAGTTGATGTCGCCTACCTTGACTTCAGCAAAGCTTTCAATACTGTTCCACATAGAAGATGCATTAATAAGCTGGGTAGGCTCAAGGGTGGGTCAGAAGTTGGTCAGCTGGGTCACAGATTGGTTGGTGGGCAGAAAACAGGGAGTGGTGGTAAACAGTATACAGTCTGAAGAGATGCAAGTCACAAGTGAGTTACCTCAGGGATCAGTCCTGTGACCAGTCCTCTTCAATATCTTCATCAGTGACATTGCAGATGGACTAGAGGGTAAGGTTTGTCTGTTTGCAGATGACACCAAGATCTGCAACAGAGTAGATGATCCAGATGGGGTGGGCAGAATGAGAAGAGATCTGGATAAACTAGCAAAATGGTAGAAGCGTGGTAACTGGGGTTTAATGCAAAAAAAGGGCAAGATCATGCACATAGGGAAGAGAAACCCTGAAGCCACCTATAGGCTGGGAGGGCAGTTGCTGGCAGTCACAAGGGAGGAAAGAGACTTGGGCATCATCATCACCGATGACCTGAAATCATCCAAGCAGACCACTAAAGCAGTAGGTAAGGCTAGGAGGATGTTAGAGTGTATTAGTAGGGGTATCACAAGTCAGAAGAGGGAGGTAATAATCCCTCTTTACTAGACACTGGTTAGGCCCCATCTGGAGTGCTGCATGCAGTACTGGAGGCCACACTTTCACAAGGACATTAACCAAACTGAGGCAGTCCAGAGAAGGGCAACCAAAATGGTGCAGGGACTGCATCAGAAAACATATGAGCCGGCCTGGTGGCGCAGAGGGTTGAGGCGCTGGCACCTTACCTCTCGCCACACCAGCGACCCGGGTTCGGGAATGGACTCGGGCGCTGGTGGGTCGGCAGGGCGAGGAGTTGGATCGAGTATCTGGAGGACGGCTCTCCTCTCCTGGGGTGGGCTAGAGACAGATGTCGCTCTGTGGCAACCCCCGGTGGAGACCAGGGGAAGCACAGAGAAATGCAAGTGGGGAACGTACAGGAATAAAAAACAGAAAATGGCGTTTCCACCTGCTAGGATGACGGCCACTCCGGGCCGGGCACCACCTTGGACTCCACTGTGTCTGAACACAGCAGCACCCTGACCCAATGCCTAGGCCGCTAGGCTCCTTCTCCTCAGAAGAGGAGGACCCACCCGGCGAAGGGTAATGCCAGGGTACTCGGGGAGAAAGGCTGCAATATGCGGTCAGAGCGGAGACGAGGGAGCGAGTACGGGAATGAAGTAATCAGCCTGAATGGGAGCAGGTGGAAAGGGATAAAGATATAACACAAAACAAAAAAACATATGAGGACAGATTAATGGAGCTCAATATGTATACCCTAGAGCAAAGGAGGGAGAGAGGTGATATGATCGAAACATTCAAACACCATAAGGGCATTAACAAGGTGAAAGAGTCTAACATGTTTCAATATAAGAAAAATAGCAGGACAAGAGGACACAGCATGAGATTAGAGGGAGGCTGATTAAGGGGTAATGTTTCATAGGTTTCATAGGTAATTTCAAGCAAAAAAATGGACGGTGAGTCCATGGTGCTTGCCAGTGTTTTACCCAAAACAAAGTTTGTCATTGTCAGGGACTGCATGGTCTAGGCTTATTTTGAAGGAGTCAGTGTTTGAACTATTTATAACCGTAGGTGGGAGATTGTTCCACATTTGGACAACTCTGTTACTAAACCACTTTTTCCTTCTCAGTGTTTTCCATTTAGTCATAAGTAATTGTTCATTATGTTTCCTAGCACCGATTCTGGATTCACTTGGTATAATCCCCAAATCATCCCTAAGGGTAAGATCATTCACAGCTTTAAAAAGGAGGCACATATCCCCTCTAAGTCTCCTGTACTGGAGGTATACATATTTAATTATATTAATCTGTCCTTGTAGGATTTATTATTCATCTCAGCTATAGCCTTTGGGGCCCTATGTTGTACCCCCTCTATCCGTAAGATATCTTTTTTAGTATAAGGCCTCCAAATCTGGACACAATACTCCAGGTGAGGTCTGACCAGGGCAGTATACAATGGCAAAATCACTTCCCTACTTCTGGTAGAAATGTGTCTAAAGATACAATTTAGCATTTTTTTTTTTATATGGGTGCTACAATGAGTTCTGAATTTCAAATTGGGTGTAACAACTATTCCTAAATCTTTTTCTTGGTCAGTTTCCACAAGATCATTATTCCCTAACTTATATGGATAATGTTTGTTATGTTTTCCTAGGTGCATCACTTTACATTTGGTAGTGTTTAAGAATAATTTACTACAGTTTGTCCAATCAAAAATTTTATCAAGAGCTAGCTGAATGGTGGCATGATGTTCAGGACCATTAACCACTGTACCTAACCGACAATCATCTGCAAACTTCAGGATCCATATATTAGGTATATCTATTTTAAGTGAAGATATATGAATATTAAATAGACAGGGGCCCAAAACAGATCCTTGAAGGACTCCGCTAGTGACATGGGCCCAATCAGATAACACACCATTTATGGATACCCTTTGTTTTCTTCCCTTTAGCCAACCAGCTATCCAGTTTATGATGTTACTATTTAGTTGGTAGGATGTCAGAGCTTCGACAAGCTCGGTATGTGGGAGCCTGTCAAAAGCCTTGGTGAAATCCAAAAACACTACATCAACAGACTTACCCTGGTCAGTTTCCCTACTTACATTATCATAGAAGGTTAGCAAGTTAGTTAGACAGGATCTGTCTTTGGTAAATCCATGTTGTGTGGAATCAGGCCAGTTAGTTCAAAATATTTGAATATATCATCTTTAATAATACTTTCTAAGATCTTACATAGAAGTGATGTTAAACTTATTGGTCTGAAATTCTCAGGGTTAGATTTTGATCCCTTTTTCTGTATAGGTATAACTGTAGCAATTTTCCACTCATGGGGGATTTATCTGGTATCAATGGAGTGTTGGAATATATTAGTTAAAGGAAGAAAAATAAACTCAGCTACCTCTTTAAGCAACCTAGGATGGATTTCATCAGGCCCTGGTGATTTATTTATGTCAAGTTTCTTAATGTGAGGAAGTTCTTTTTCACAGAAAGGGTGGTGGATGCATGGAACTGCCTACCTCAGGAAATGGTGGATATGAATACAGTGCAGGGCCTCAAACAGGCATGGGATAGGCATAAGGGTGCAATACAGATGAGTATGAATAGACAGGTCATTGACAGAGCAAATGCTGATGGCACATTTATAAGGTAGAAAAATAAATGGGCAGACTGGATGGGCCTTGCAGTCCTTATCTGCCGTCAACTTCTGTGTTTCTATGAAAACCTTTGATTTGTACCAGCAGTATTCCCATGCTGCAAGTAAAGTAAATCCAGTAAATGTGTTAACAAATAAGGTAGCTAGCAATATTACCTGAAGAAACATTATTTTTTCCAGATTTGTAAACAAACTGAGCCATCTGAAAGCATGAATAATAATGAGGTCAAATCATGTGTGTATTCCCATAATGCAGTGCTGTAACTGCAAGGAAGTAGAAATGCACACTTTAGCAAGTGACAGTTCTGTAGCTGTATAAGTATTTTTTTGTAAATAATTAAATATTTGTGAATGTGATGAGTTGCTATGTACACTTAGTTGTTGTTTGTTGGTGGAAGACACCCACAATATTTGTAAGTAGCACTACGTTAGTGCAACTATCTTTCATAAATGACAGTCCAAAACAAACGAAGTATGTGTGTGTGTTTATTTTTATCACTATATTATTTATACCTCCCACAGCTTGGTCTGCAAGTCATCCGGCCGCCGTCCTCTCTCTCCATTCAACTCACCAGCTCACTTGCATCTGGCTAGCACGCACAGTACCTGGAGAGTGGTCCCAACCCCCCACCCCCACCGGAGTATGATTCCAGATATGTCCCCTGGGTGAAGAGAGACATGGCCAGCAAGCCACCACGACCAACCACCATTTTCCCTCCAGTTGTTTCCTCGAAGCACAGACATGCAATGACATCCAGACACTACGTGCCAACGTCTGCCGTGCTTCCCACTGCTGACACAGCACCTGCAATGTCCCCGACTTCCATCGGGGGCCCACATGGAGTGATGTGTGTCATGTGCCCTCCCCAGGGAGTGGAGAGCAGTCTATTGGAGTCTCAATCCTTTCCCTCCCCAGCTGACCCCAGACAGCCTGAGTGCGTTCTTGATCCCGGTTTGCCGGTGTAGCATGAGGTGTGGCGTCCAGCACCTCAACCCTCAGTGCCACTGGGCCAGCAATGTGTGTGTGTTTTATTATTAAAGAAGAGGTGAACAACTGTGTATATGTTTCAGTACTCGATACTCTTGCCATAAATATAAGAATCATTGATGAATGATCAGGAATTAATCCAAGGTTAGTGGTTGGATGCACTCCCGGCCTCATGCCCCAACCTCCCCAACCATGGATTAATTCCACAGTAGAACCATGGTCTGTCGTGGTTTAATGCTTACTTGGTTGAATTGATGTAGCACTAAAGACCAGTACAGAACTAATCTACTCAGACCAAATGCAGCCTACAACACTTTAACAGCAAGATCACATATTTAAAATCATTATAAATGTGGCCAATGGAACAGGAAACAGCTTTAGGAGCTCCTGCTCTCACTTTATTATTTTATTATTTCTTTAGCTTAAATGTAAACTGCTTAATTCCTAAAACTACTCAGAAGATTTATAGAGGAAGAACTACTCTGCCCATGACTTTGATTCTGAGTGCAGCTGAGATAGGAAAGTCCCACCTTACAGCAACTTTAGAGCCCAAGAAAGGAAAGCAGAGTAGGCTGGCTGATGGAGCAGAGCAGAGTGACTTGGCCACTGGCATGAGTGGCAGAGCTGATCCTCCGATCAGTGCAGTATTGCAAGCAGTAAAAGACTTAACATTTGGTAAGGATCTCGACTGGAAAATGGACATTAACAATAAGGTCACCACACTGGAAACGAAAATGGCAAGGTCTGGATGAGCCCATTGAACTGGACATCTCCCCAGACATCATACAAAAATTAGCTGAAAGAAGCTAGGAGACTCGGCACCTGCTAAAGCTGTGTAGGCTAACGTAATAGCTCTACAATCTTCGTTCCTTGAGCAGTTAAATAGCAATGATGAATGAACTCACCCTAGGACTATAATGGATATTCCTGTCTTAAATCCTTTATCTTAAGTAAAGTCCATGAAGTAAAACAAAATTGCCAGACGAAACTGCTCACACTCACTTCCTAGAAACCACTCCAATATGTCACCATACATCACCAAACACCTGACATGTTTAGCTCTATCCCAAGCTTTCTCAAAGGTGTGTTAGGTGAATGTACAAACCTGTATAAAAGCTTAACCTTTAAAGTTACAAGTGCACACCAAATCTATTACATAATTAAAACAAAGCAGTATTTTACTTATGTATCGGGAAAGTTTCATGTATCTCCCATTTTAAAAATAGCATTATTTTGTCTGTGCAACATAGTTACAAAACATAAAAAAGAAAATGTAACACTTTTCGTATATTTTCTGTTCTCATTATGTGAATGAACTAGTCTGTGCTAACACTGTCAATTAACATTTGGCACTAGACATAATTGCAAACCTGATTTAGAAAGAGAGAGTCAGAGATTGCACCATATTTCTTAGAGATACTCCAGTGCAAATCTGAAAAAAAAGAGAAAAAGATAGAGAAATTACTTTAAAATACATAATATACATATATACAAATCTTACTGCAGAACTGTTAATCAGTGTGATTTTCTATTTATCACTTAAAAATGGTTTCAATTCTAATCTTCCATTTAATCCTTTGCCTTCCATGTCCTTAAAAGTCACAATCCAATATTGTTCACATTTAAGTAATACATTTTCATATTCCCACCTCTTCTACTCATCACTGTTTTTTCTAAACCAATGAATGTAAATTCATATTTCTCTTTCTGCTTCATTTTCATGACGTGTGGCTAGTGCATTTTTCATATCTCTATTCTCAATAGCTCTATTATATTTTCCTATATGCATTTTAAATGCCCTTTTGGTTTTCCCTACATAAAATGCACCACATTCACAAGTAACTAAATATATAAGGCCTTTTGTCACACATGTCATGAAACCTCTCACTGGATTCATTTTACCTGTAAGAGGGTGGGTGAAAATCTTACTGTTAATCACCTGTGGGCAAAATTTACAATTACCACATTTGTGTCTACCATAATCTGTTGTTGGCAACCACATTCTTGGTTTAGAATCCAGTGGTTGTACTGAATGCACTAAATGGTCACGTAGACTCTGTCCCTTTCTATAAACTGTTTTAGGACCTTTTCTGGATAGATTCTTTAAACCAGGATTCTGACATGCAATATGCCAATGTTTTTTTTAACTATATTGGCTATTTCCCTTGACTGTGCATTATATGTACTTGTAAAGCATGTCTGGATATCCTGTTTTTCCATTTCTTTCTTTTTTCTTTCCTTTAATAAATTATCTCTCGGAATGCTTTCTACTTCTGCCCTTGTCTTTTCTATACTATTCCTAGCATACCCTCTAGTAAGCAATCTCTGCTTTAAACTATCAGCACTTTTAACATATAAATCTTGTGTCCTACAATTTATTTTTGCTCTTATGAACTGTCCCTTTGGTATGACCCTGATAACATGACCTGGATGGCTACTACTAGCCTGTAGTAAGGTGTTTCTATCAGTCACTTTCCTGTATAAATCTGTTATTAATCCACCTGTGTTGTTCTACTTTATTTTTAAATCCAAAAAAAAATTTCTTTTTTACTCCAGGAAATGCTGAATTTCAAATTAGTGTTGCTCGTCTCCAAATATTTTACAAAATCTGCAAGTTCTACTTCTGTTCCTTTCCAAATGATAAAAATATCATCAATAAAGCACCTCCAAATATCAATTTTGTTCAAAAGTGGGTTATTCTGGTTTCTTACTGCCTCCAGTTCCCATTTACCCATATACAGTAGAGGTTCACAAAATTTGGAGCGAAACTAGCACCCATTGCTAAACCTTTTTTCCGCAGAAAAAAATCTTCTTTATAAAAAAAGGCATTGCTTTTCAACATCAGGTTTGTAAGATTCACTAATACCTCTGTAGGTGGATCCAAAACATCCCTGCAATTCAAATAAAATTCCATTGCTTTTAGGCCGTAATCATGAGGAATATTTGTATATAGTGCATTCACATCAAGGGTTACCAATAGGCTTTCTTCCTCAACGGCAATTTCATTGATTATATTCAGCTTGTCTTTAGTATCTTTAATATATGACGGAACATTTTTTACTAATGGTGCTATGTTATAATCTATGAATTTTGCCATGGGTTCAGTGAGACTTTGATTGCTGGATACTATTGGTCTGCCAGGCAGCTTATCCAATGTTTTGTGAATTTTAGGAAGGCAGTAAAAACTGGCTTTTACAGGGTGAGCTACCTGAAGATATTCTACTGTTTTTTTTTGTCCAACCAACCTTCCTACAGTACAGTATCCAAATATCTGTCTATCTCTTTTTTAAATACCTTGGTGGGGTCACCTTTAAGTTTCTCATAATGTTCTGTGTTTTCTAACTGTCTCTTAATTTCCCCATCACAGTCACTACTGTTTTGTATCACAATCGCCCCACCCTTGTCCGCTGGTTTAATCGTAATGTCTTTGTTGTCTACCAGCTTTTTTAATACTGTATGTTCATTCTTACTCAAGTTGTGAAAACATTTTGGATATTCCTCATTAGCCAAAATGTCTAAATCCATTTTCAGAACTTTTTATGAAGGTTAATAGTGCAGGAGTCATATTGGGGCAAAAAGTGGAAGGTACTTTAAATGGATATTTCTCTCCCTTGTCATTTTGCTGTGACTCATCTCCATTCTCTTCCAGAGTAACCATCTCGTCGGTAGTCAGTTAAAAAAGGACATTAAACTTAAATTTCGACGCATTTTATGGATGTCTATTATTGTTCCAAATTTGTCAAACTTCTGTGAAGGTACAAAAGAAAGTCCTTTATTCAATAATGTCAATTCATGTTCTGATAGGTTGTAATCCGATAAATTCACCATGTTTAGTATGGGGTTCTCCCTTGTCTCCTGCATCTTTGCCAAGCTCTCCCTCTGTTTCTTCCTTTATCTCCAACCCCTCTTAGCACCCCCTCATCTTGTTCTTTTCCTGGGATCCAGAGTGTTTGATGCTGTCTGTGCCAAGGTATTTTTGATTGTAGAAGGGGAGGGGGGTAGCACATATTTGCTCCTCTTTCTCCTCTTCTTCTCCTAAAAAATTGTCAGTGTATTTAATTCACTTTGAACTGATATCTCTTGCTCAGGTTTCTCAGTTTTCTTCTCTGCTATTCCTGAATATAGAGTAGTTGTTTTCACTGTTGTCCAATCAGAAATGTGACCCTCTTTATAATCTCTTTCATCTTGTTCAAACTTTGATTTTTTAATATTTTTTATTTTTTTGTCGTATTTTCTCAAATTTTCTGTAAATGTATCAAATAGAGGATCATATTGTGAGGTTTTTGAAAAGATCATAAGTGAAGCTTCCCTTTTATTTAATTCTTCCAGTATTTCTTCTTGTATCAGGGCGTTCTCTGAAAGAATCAGTTCAATATACTCTCTTCCTGCTTTTTGGCTAATATTATACCACTTCTCCTGGAATCCCTCTCTATTTTTTCCACAATTCAGTTTTTTCAAGACTCAGAGACCTTGGGGTACTCTATCCACCTCTAAATAAGCTTTTAAGTTTATTTCTTCCCAGTACAGTTGCTTAAGTTTGTAAGCCATCTTCTCAAACTGTGAAAAAGTTTGTTGTGTATTATAAGGACCTTGTGTTAAATTTCCATCTTCATTTAATAAATCTTGAAAGTTATTGATATTCTCCATATTTCATATAACCAGGGTTCCCAAGGAGTGTGTTTCATGCTGTTCCTGCCATGATCCTTTCATTTGGATATTTTCACAATATAGCTAAGAAAGCTGTATGTAAGGAGTGAGTATGTGAAGACTAGCCTTTTTGAACAACAACCCATGCAAAGAGTAGAAGTAGAAGTCAGTGAAAGAAGGGTACAGTCACACCTGGGACTAAGGCAGTGCCTTGGGTCAGAACAAGAGTGCATACAAAAATTAGCTGAAAGAAGCTAGGAGACCTAGCACCTGCTAGGGGCTGTGTAGGCTAACGTAATAGCTCTACAATCTTCGTTCCTCGAGCAGTAAAATAGCAATGATCTATAAAAAAGAGGCAGAGACCCTCTAGCTCCCTCTGGTTGAAGCTGTTTAGGAACAAGAGGAGCCTGACTATGTAGAAATGATGGACATCCCAGAGTCCAAAAGACTGTCTATTCCCCTCCATAAATCTTTTGGGAAACAGACACACACACAATTCTCCAGACACCAAATTCATTACCTCCTGTGGAGAAGAGAATGGACAGGAGGTACATGCTGTCAGGCTCAGGTATGGAGTACTTGTTCCAACAATGCAGCCATGTTAGGGTAGTGCAGGTTGTAGCCTGTGACAAGGCTAATATACCTTTGACTTCACACCCCTCAGATAAAGACTCTAGCAAGATGGATGCTATGGCCAAAAAAACAGTACATGGCCTCCTTCTTGGGATTCAGGCAGGCAAACTAAATGGCCTACACAGCCAGGTACCAGAAGTCCAGATGGGATACTGTTCTGGAACTGGCTAAACAGGCTTCCCCCCAGCTAGCCAAGGAGCTGGAGGAGGTGGCTGCTGATGGGATTGAAGCATCTAAGATCCAATTTAATGCACTGTGGACTCAAATTATGTGTCATCACAAGTCATGGCTACATCTATGTCTCTTCAGAGATTTGCTTGGCTCAGATGTACTAGCCTCTCACAGGACACCCAGGCTAAGGCCATGGATTTCCCAGTGGTGGGTAATTCTTTGTTTGGGAAGCAGACAGAGAATTACATGAAAAAGATGGACTACAGGACCACCTACAAGAGTGCACAGGCCAAGGAAAGGCAGGCAACTCCTAAGAAGCAGCAGGCTAGGGGAAGAGGCAGGCCTTTCTACCAGGCACAGGCCTCCTCTCCTTTTCCTCAGAGGGGGTTCTTTAGAGGGAGAGGCAGAAGGGGGGATGAGCAGGGCTGCATCCTCCTCCCAGTCTAAGGCTCCTGCCAAGCAGACACACTGATGTGTCAGCCCGGGTTGACTCCCCTATTCCAGTAGGAGGCAGGCTGGCTTACTACTTCCAGGCCTGGAAGTCTGTTACCTCAGACAAGTAGATCCTGGAGGTAGTAAGCCAGGGACTGGCCCTCAGCTTCAAATAATTTCCAAAGCTGAGGGTCCGGACTTTTCCATCTGCAAACATCTCCAAAACCATTGCCGTAGAGGTAGAGGTTTCCTCTCTGCTGGCTCTCAGAATTATAGAGAGAGTTCCTACTCCACACAGGGGCAAGTGTCTGTACTCCAGATACTTCCTTACCCCCAAAAAAACGGAGTGGCAGTCCATCCTAGACCTAAGATACTTAAACAAGCACATAGTCAAGCCAAAATTTAAAATGGTGACTCTGGGAGTAATTCTTCCCTCTCTGAGGCCAGGGGATTGGTTAGCTTCCCTGGACCTCAAGGATGCCTACTTTCACATTCCCATCAGGTGCTCCCACAGAAAGCACCTCAGGTTCGAATTGCCTTCAGGCCATTACCAGTTCAGAGCATTGCCCTTCGGACTAACATCAGCACCAAGGGTGTTCACAAAATGCCTAGCAGTAGTAGTGGCCTTTCTAAGGAGACAAAACATTTCCATTTTTCCATACCTGGATGACTGGCACATTGTGGGGCAGTCTCCAGACCAAGTCCAATGAAACCTGTAGGTGACACAACAATTGCTCAGTTCTCTGGGATTCCTCCTCAGTCTTCCAAAGTCAGTACTCAAACCAGTGCAACTCCTGACCTTCATAGGGATAGAGCTGGACACTGTCCAAGCAAAAGCTTTTGTTCCTCTGGCAAGGGTAAAGGCCCTTGCAGACCTGGCTTCTTCTTTCCGCCTTCTGGTGTCTCGACCAGCAAGGCATTTTCTTCAGCTCCTGGGTCACATGGCAGCTTCCATTGCAGTGGTGCAGGGAGCCAGATTTCAGATTGAGGGACATTCAGTTCCATCTGAGGTCCTTTTGGTCTCAGAAGATAGATCCTCTAACCAAATTGATCCAGGCTCTCCAGTGGTGGTTGGATCAGGACAGCCTCAGACAAGGAGTCCCATTCATCACCCAGACTTATTCTGTGATGTTAACTACAGATGCATCTTTCCTGGGATGGGGAGCTCACTTGGCAGCCCGCACAGCACAGAGAGTGTGGTTCCCTCAGGAGTCTCTACTTCATATCAATCTTCTGGAGCTCAGGGCAGTGTATCTGGCTCTTCAAGCTTTCTCGGACTCAGTACAGAACAAGGTGGTTCAGGTCAGACAACACCACCACCATGTGGTACATCAACAAGCAGGGAGGCACTCTGTCTATGGCCTTGTGCACAGAAACCATGAAATTATGGTCTCTGACTTATTCCCTGTGGACATCTCTGGTAGCAGTCTACCTTCCAAGGAAGGACAATGTGCTAGCAGACGCTCTGAGCAGGATGTCTCAGGGCATCACGAATGGTCCCTGGATCCCTTGGTGTTGAATGTAATTTTCTCAAGATGAGGCACTCCAGAGATAGATCCATTTGCAGACCCAGACAATCATCAACTCCCTCTCTTCTGTTGCAGACCTCCAGTCATGGGCTCAGTCCCCCTGGATGCTCTAGTTCTGGATTGGGAGTGGAAATCCCTGTATGCCGTTCCCCCCCTTTCCTCTGTTGTTCAAGGTTCTGGTCAAGATAAGGTCACAATCATGCAAAGTGATCCTGATTGCACCAGACTGGGCCAGGCAGCCTTGGTATCCTATATTGCTGTCCCTAGCAGTCCATCTTCCCCTATCTCTTCCCAGGAAACACAATCTGTTAACCTCCTCTTGGGGGAGGATATGGTACCCCAACCTTTGGTCTCTCAACCTCAACTTCAAGGCGTGGCTCTTGAAGAGTTAGAATATGCAAGTCTGCATCTGTCTCAGGGGGTTCTGGATATTCTCAAAGCCTCTTGAATAGCTGCCACCAGAAAAACGTATAATTCCAAATGGAAAAGATTCAGCATTTGGAGTTCCATTAGGGATGTCTTACCATATACTGCTGATTTGGCTACAGTTCTAACTTAAGTGGTTCATCTTAATGGCTTAGGCCTCAGGCCAGCCACTCCGAAAGTACACTTAGCAGCTGTCTCTGCATTCCTGTCAGTAGGGAAGGCTTCCTCCCTGGCATCTCACTCTGTTTTCTGTAAGCTTTTTAAAGGTGTGCGCCATACAAACCCTCCCTTTAAGGACCCTACTCCTGCTTGAGATCTTAATGTCTGCATTGCTCAGCTTATACAACCCCCTTTCAAGTCTCTGGCTTCAGCAGAATGTAAGTACTTGACTTGGAAAACTGTGTTCCTGGTAGCTATCACTTCTGCCAGGTGTATCAGTGAATTACAAGCTCTGTCAGTGGAGCCTGATTTTATCTCATTCTATGGAGATAAGGTGGTCCTTAGAACCAACAGGTGGTTCTTGCCCAAAGTGGTCTCAGATTTTCATCTGAACCAGTCCATGTCTCTTCCTGTGTTTTTCACTGATCATTCTTCTTCAGAAGACAGAAGATTATACAGTTTGGATGTTAATAAGGCACTTAGGTTTGACTGTCCTCAGTTATTTCTCACTTATGGTGAGGTGGGAAAGGGTAAACTTGCTACTAAGAGAACTATTGCCAGGTGGATTGTCTCTTGTATACAATTCTGCTATGAAAAGCTAGGCAACATACCCCACTCAGGCCTGAGGGATCATTCGACTAGAGGTACAGCTGCTTCTCTGGCTGCTGCCAGAGATGTACCCTTACTAGAAATATGCAAAGCAGCTCCTGGAAAACAGTCCATACATTCACCAAGCATTACTCTCTGGATATCCAGGCCAGGAGTGATGCTAGGTTTGGTATAGCAGTACTGCAGAGCCTATTCCCAAAATAGGTTCGGTACCCTCCTCCTTGGAGGTACTGCTTGGCAGTCTGCATATGTCAGAATACAGCAAGACTTCATGTTGTTTGAAGAAAAAAATACTCACCTTAGTAACTGTGTTTCTTCTAATGGAGTCTTGCTGTATTCTGACCTCCCTGCCTCCCCTCTCAGAATCTGTTTGTTGGGAAGTGGGCTGGCAGATACAGTGTTACACCTCAGGGGTGAACTTGGCACTCCCCTCTTTTAGAAAGGGGGAGTGGGTTTTGTTTATGTTGTTTTTTGTAGTTATGTTTGTTCACTACCTGGTTATCATTTTGGGGTTCTCGACTTGAGTCTTTTGGACCCACAAAATTGGTTACCTATTGGCTAGCTTATTTACAATTTCCACGTAGGAGGTGTAGTTAGTATTAGCTCATTGGAATCTGATGGTTACACTTTGAAGTGCAGCAGACAGAGGCTTGAACCGAGCTCGAGCCCAACGTTCTATGCTCTGGCATAGAGTTAACTCTTTCTTCTCTGGTGCAGTTCAAGTGCTGGGGCTAACTGCATATGTCAGAATACAGCAAGACTCCATTAGAAGAAACACGATTACTAAGGTGAGTAATTTTTTCTTATGTCACATTTAGTGACTGTTCAAATATCCCACCCATAATGATTAAAACTGTTTAAAGCTTCTATTGTGGTGGAAAGCTCTGTTCTATTTATTTCCAGTTAGTTCCATAAATATAATCATTTCATGGTTGATGTGGTCGTATGATTTTTTTAAAGTATAGGGTCTTTTTTTAAATATTCCACCAACGATCTTTTTCAAATTGCTTGTTGAAGGTACAATTCCATTTTTTGGTATTAACCTTTCAGTTGTAATGACCAGGCTAAATATTTTCTCATGTCCCATAATAAATTAAGTATCATCTGTATTGTTAAACAAAAATAAATCCTTGCCAGCAGCCAATCAGCCGCGGGGGCTGCTCCTTCATGGAAGGGGGGGAATGTTGCGGACGCTGGCAGATGCCTTGACACATGGGCCCGTAGCATCCCACAGGCAACATGGGAAAAAAACACTGAGAGCCAGGATGACGGAGTGCTGAGCTGGGTCCTGATGTGCCAGCGCCTGCCTGCGACCCAGGACCCTGATAAGAATTCAAGATTTGGGGGGTTGCCCTGACCCCAGCCCTGCCTGGAGGGGTTTCTGTGGGTAGATGGATGGACTGGAGGTTGCAAGGTAGGCACTGGCAGGGGCTGGCTTAATGGGCGACTCCTGAAGAATGTGGCTTTGCGAGGCAGTAGGAGGGGAAAATAGAAATTTCAAAAAAAAAAAAAAACATAACTAAATGGTATGTGGACTTCTGAGAACTGCTACAATAATATTTGTGTCTGTTACAACCATTATGTTATCTTAGGGTAACTCCAAAGACAGTGGGTTAAATTACTTACTTGCCCACACCCGTGCCAACATAAGTTTAAATATTGTTTATTTTGGCAATTATTACAGTTTGTATAATAGCCTTGCAAGAGCAAAAAACAGATATGGAATGATGGGCCACTCACCACTTCGATACTTGCAGGTAACTATGTGTTGTAATCACAATATACTACTAGCTACATGGGTATAAAATACCACTACTGTAATTCCAGTGTTTTGGAGAAAATTTATCCTTCTTCAGGGAACTCTGGTTTATATCTAGGACATTAAAATATATATGTTGTCTATTTATGTACTCTTAGTTTAACATTGAAATTAATATACACACAGGAAAAATAGGTGCGAAACCGTATATAACACTGACTTGTATCATGACCAAATAGAATACTGTCTCTTTAAGAATTGGTGCACACTTTCTCAGATCTATAGAAGAAATATATAGCACTGTTCAAACCTCCGATAAACATAACATACTAGGGGCCAGATATTCAAAACTTTGCCCCAGGGCTAGATTGGCACTGCCCAGCAGGCAAACTTAGCCCGGAGCACAAAGGAAGCTATATGCAAAAGGAAATAGCCGGGTGCAAAACCAGCTGAATATAGCAAGCAAATGAAGCTGGGCAAACAGGGCCAGAATGGCAGGGCAAAAATTGCCCGGGAATAAGACGGCACTGAATATAGCAACAGGGAAGTGCACACAGCAACTGCAGCTCATTAGACTCTTGAGCAAGTCAGTGTTGCAGGTGGAGAACATTGTGTGTGATTGCACAGAGATGTCTGACATCTACTGCAAACAACAATGTAGGCCACACACTGCAGAACTGTGCTACATACCTCTCAACTGTACCACATTACGAGGAACGTTCCTCATTTTACTTCACAAAAGCTCCCTGTTCCACATTGTGAGGACTTGTTCCACATTCAGTATTAACATTTTAAAGCTAAAATCTATAGTAAATGATGCAAAAAATATATTATCCAATTAATAACAGATTTTCTGAACATAAATGCAAACCTTCTAACAGTGTTCTCAGCCTCCTAGGTAAAGATTTGATTAAGTGTTCCACATTTTGCCCATTTGTTCCACCTTTTGAGAGGCAATATTCCACATTTGGGGGACAAAAGATTGAGAGGTATGCTGTGCTATGCTGAAGTGAGGTTTGCCTGGGGCTAACCTCATTGCACAGTGCTAACACATTAGCCCAGTGTAAACTGGTTAGCCCGGGCCAAACGGGAGCTATATTCAAAGCTTCCATGCAAATGAGCCTACTTAGGTAATCCATGGGCAAACAGGCACATTTGCATCTCATTATGTGCTGCTCAGCTTACATTGCCATGCAGTTTGCCCAGTGCTACTGCATGGTGCACACAGATCTACCTTTTGGTCAGAATGGAAGTACAGGCTGGACACTGCAGGCCAAGGCATGCCCACAGCATCCCCTGTTGGTCGGAATGGAAGGATAGGCTAGAAGCAGCAGGAACACAATCTGTTGCTTCGGGACATGACAGATATTAGTGATATATATATAGAGCATACATGATGGGCGACTGTGGAATATGGCAAATATTTGCATGTGTGCAGAGTGAACTGTGATAATATCACGAGTGCCAAGGCACAAGTGATATTATCACAGCTCACTCTGCACGAAAGGTAAATGTTTGCCATATTCCACAAGTCGCACATCATGTGTGCGATTTATACAATAGGGCTAGTATATTTTAGGAAAACTTTCATCTGCATTCTCTCCCTGTTTACTTTATTTTGGTAATTGGGTAAGTTTTTTTTTTTTGGGGGGGGGGGTGCCTGGGAGCACTGGGCAGTTAAGTGATTTGTTCAGAGTCACACAGTATTGAAATGGAAGTTGTGAGAATTAAACACTGGTCTGGGCTGTTGGTTCATTGCTTGTTACTCTAACCTCTAGGCTATTGACAGCACTGTTTGTGTGTGGTCTGAGTGCGTGTGTTTCTGAATAGGCTGGGAGTTTTAGACACTATGAGAAACAGGTGCATGTGATTTGCAATGATAATTGTGTTACCTGCAGCTAGGAGTGAGAAACAGACTGTTTATTCAGTAAGTTGCAGGCTTTACTGAGACAGAGAAACTGTTGCAGTCAGTACTCAGAAAGAGAAACTGGTTTATGAAGGAGGCTGGTTTGAAGATTAGAGCAGCTCAGTAATGTGCTAGGATTGTCAGAATAACTATGGGACACAGGTGATTGTCTTTTACAATGCTAATTGAGTTAGTTGCAGGATTCAGTGAGAAAGAGAAACTGTGAAGCTACTAAATGCAGTCTGCAGTGTAGATAGTCTGACTCTGGTGACATCACCATTGTTGTATATTTGCTGGTGATGTAGACACTAGGGGCTGGATATTCAAAAGGGTTGCGCCATGCGCAAGTCCGAAATTGCGCCATTCTGCCATATTCAGCAGGAGGCAGTTGCGCCTCCCAAGTCATGCTGAGCAACAGCGCAATGCTAATGAAGGCATGCTCAACCGGAGGGGGAGGAACCATGCATAAACTGCACAGTCCGATATTCAGCCGGGCTGTGCAGAGTTGTGCAGGCGAACCCCAACCTCGCCTGCACAACCTTGAGCCAAAAAAGGAGTAGTTGAGGGCTACCCAGGTGAGCTGCCACATTGCAGGGCGCAACACAGCAGCTGCAACCTGTGGGTGGCCCTCCACTTCTTCCCTGTGCCCCCCTGCAGCCCGATCGCGGGCATAATAGTAACCCCCGTAGCCTGATCGCTGGCAGAACATACCTGAACAACCCCCACTTGCCCGATCGCGGGCATAACATTGTTAACCCCCGACTGGCCCGATCGTGGGCAAACAGAACCCCACCCCCACTGGCCCGATCGCGGGCATAGCATCATTAACCCCCGACTGGCCTGATCGCGGGCAAAACAAAACCCACCCTCACCCCCCGACATGGCCCGATCGTGGCAAAACAGAACTGAACCCACCCCCACTGGCCCAATTGCGGGCAGAACAGAGTTCAACCCCGAGACCAATTTCCTGGTGGTCCAGTGGACGCGAAGCCTGATCGCTGGCATTAGAGTCAACCCCAATGTTATGCCCGCGATCGGGCGGTCGAGGTGACTAATGTAATGCCAGCGTCGGGCCAGTTGAAATTGAGATCGGGCCAGTTAGAGGTTAGTAATGTTGTGCCCGCGATCCGGACCAGTCGGGGATTTACTTCATGCCCACGATCGAGCTGCAGGGGGCGTCGGTCCCCGACGGCTGCTGCCTGGCAGGGCGCCAGGTGCAAGTCTTCAGGGATCGGCGCACCTGCATGCTAATGGCATCCAAATGGGGCCATAAGTAGATGCAAATGGCCCCCCCTGCACCTTGCATGAATTATGGCCCCATTTGCATGTCACCTTTTGAATATTGAAAATGTGAACATGGCGCAATGGAACTTGCGCCACCACATCTTGAATGCTCCACTCTGACCACTTGTGGTGGCGCAAATTCCAGTGCACCATGCACAGTGGCTGTGGCCGGGGGGTGATATTCAAAGGAGTTGCTCAATAGCGCAACTCCATTGAATATCGCCTCGGCCACACCCCAGCGCAACTTCTTTGAGCAGCGCGAGGGCTTGCGCCACAGAATGGCGCAGTTTGAATATCCAGCCCTGTGGGTTTATCAGGAAATAAACCCACAGTGTCTATGTCATCACAGAGTTATTCCATTGCAGTGAGAATACATGTTTTTATTGTCAGGGTTACATGCTCACCCCATTGTATAAATATATATATATGTACAGTGAAACTAATTGCCACATATGTATGTCCCCAAAGGGAGGAACAGATGGTGTCTGTTATATATAGTTGCCGCTCATTGCACACTATTAAATATATTACTTGTTGCCAGTTTATTGGATGAAAAGAGCCTGCTCCACAGGGGAAAGTTATAACTGATAAATGAGGGATTCAAGGAGCATAGGTATTTCAGCTGTGATGCTGGATCTGCCATGGTACAGGCTGAGCATAAGAACAGGGAACATCTTCAAGGAATCAGTGACAGGAGGACTGAGCATGATAAATTAAATTACTGTATTCTACATAAACTGCTTGCTGTAGGAACTAGTTCACGATGCACTAAAATGTCTGACAAGGTGCATTTGCAGTAGCACTGTATAACCCTTTTTTTCAGCAGACTGCTAGACAGTTGACTTATTTTATCATCTACCATCTACACCACATTATAATCCTTTGGCAAAAACCTTAACGTTATTAGAGTCAAGCATGAAAATAAAACTGTACCGTTTCAAAGCAGCAGCAGTTTTTGACGAGTATTTTTGTGTATAGTTTTTTGTGTAGCAACAAAAATGTATTTATGACATACTTAGATTCATATACAGTATAATGTTAATCCCCAGCATATAATAAAAAGCAGCTTGTATAGTGATTTGTGTTATTAGAAATAGTTGCCTCTAACAAAATTTAAAAATATCTTGCAGAGTGTACCTTTTGATATGTAATATTGGATTTATACTGCAGTGTGTTTTGATGGTGCTACCACAGGTTTCTGCTAGTAAATGGACACCACAACAGTGCAAACTGCAAGGTACTTAAAGCTTCCAAACCAACCAATCTGAATATTTCACCCGATGCCAACAATATGACGGCTACTTGCCTTAAATGGTGTAATTTCCTACTTTTTAAAGATAAACGGGTGTACACGGCTTTGTCTGCAAATAACTATTTTTTTATACAGGTTTCACCTTCATTTCTTGAGTTTTTGATGGGAGACAATCGTGTGAATGGCTAGATTTGCTAGTAGATACCTTGTGCCACATCAAATCATTTTAATAGGGAAATCTATCGCTTATCTCCAGCTATATTTATTTGTTTACATCGCTGGGCCAGTGTGCTTAAACTTCATCTCATTTATTCCGCAGTCAGCGGCCGGCCGTGGTGGTGTGAGGAGGGCTGAGCTGGTTGCCGGCTCGCTTCCTGGAAGATGGGTGGGCTGAGCAGGGGCGGCACTACCAGGTGGGGGGTACCACTAGACTACCAGGGTAAATAGCTTAATGTTATTCGAAATGGGGATCAGGATACGTGCTGCAGGGTACCACTAGACTACCAGGGCAAATAGCTTAATGTTATACGAAATGGGTCGGGATACGTCCTGGGGGGGTACCACTAGACTACCAGCGTAAATAGCTTAATGTTATTCAAAACGGGGGTCGGGATACGTGCTGGGAAGGACCACTAGACTACCAGGGAAAGGGTTTAATTTCATTTGAAACGGGGGTTGGGATACGTGCTGGGGGGACCACTAGACTACCAGGGAAAAATGTTTAATTTAATTCTAAACGGGGCTCGGGATACATGCTGGGGACCACTAGACTACCAGGAATTTATCAATTTCTACGGAGAAGGGGCTCGGATACATGCTTGGGGGCCACTAGACTACCAGAGCTTATACCGCAGCTACACGGGTCCACAATGGGTGGCGCCGCATTACTGCCAGCTTTTTTCCGCATCTAGAAGGCTGCATACAGGTTGGGCGCTTAATGCCCGTAGCATGGCGCTATACACTTGAATATGCCATACTGCTGGCATTTATGGGCACTCTCCTGTCCACACCTTTCTTCCATATCATTTATTAGCATCAGCGCCACCACATAGCACCGACCATTAGGTTTTATTGGTAGCCTCACGCAAATCCAGTGCTATTCCAGTGCTTCGGATTTGCACTAGGCTCAAAGGTTTGACTATCTGGCCCTAGATTACTTAAATTCAAAATTCTTATTTGTGTGATTTACCTTAGTGCTGCTTTATAACTCATACTCAAATGTATGTTTCCAAAAATATATTTATTTTTGTTAAATTCCTATAAATATCGACAAACAAGTGCATTTTATTCCTTGTCTTATTTAAGCTATCTAAATACAGTTAATAATACAACTAAACCACAATACTATATCGCATATGTTGATGTATTACATTCCAGCAAGTTCAAAAACACCATTTTATATCAGTTGTCATTCATATTACTAAACTACAGACATCAAGAACACAATCTCGAGCACAAAAGTGCTCCACGGGGGCACCTGTTCCCCTGAAAGTGACACCTGATGAGACCAGCAGGACAACTGGGTGTCCAGTAGAGAGAAAAATGTACCTTAAAAAGATTACCAGGTTTAAAGGCAAATGAAGTGTAAAGGAATTTCTGGATCCTATCCAGCATAAAAGTACTGCCTACTACATTCAGACCCAAAGCTGTTTTATGAGCCATCCGATGTCAGTTAGTCCAAATAAACATGGAATATATATATTCCACTGTGATCCAAGTACTGGGATGTGTACCCAAGAAAATCGTCAAGGGCCTTACCTCCCCCACAGATCCACCCATAGACCCTCAAAGCATCCTGCGATAATATATAATATAAGTATATATATGTATTGCCACCGCCATGATACTATGGTTAGGGTTGCCCAGCCATTTCTATGTTAAACCCCAAATTTTTCACTTTAATAACTTTGCAACCATATGACAGATTTGCCTGAAACTTTGCATGCGTGGTCAGGTACCATAGATCTCTGGATCTAGCAAGTTTTATTCTGGTCAGATATGCAGTTGCGGAACTGCAGAGTGCCACAAAACATGTAAAACCCACTTTTGGGACTATTTTTTGCTCGGGGCTACAGCCCAAATGGTTTGTCTCTCTGGTCTGAAATTCTTAGGGAGTATGTAGTCTGGGTCACTGATGTGCTTTTGAAGATTTGGTAAAAAAAATATTAATCCATTCAAAAGTTATTCAATTTTAAAAATGTCTCATTATAGTTAATGAGAAAAATATATGTGCCTCTGGAAAGCTGCGGGCTGTACAATTTTCTATTGCAAATGCCCTCAGTAGTGTTGTGCCACCACTATCTTGTTTTCAGTTAGTGGCAGAGAAAAACAGCTGTAGTTCAAATTTGACTGCCCCTAGGTAAACACTTGTTGCTTTTACCTAACTGGGGAATGAGGAACACAATGCTGGCATCAGAATTTAAAAATTCCCGTTGAAAATATGTTTTCCAGCATCAGACCCCCAGTACTGTCACAAACTGCAAAAGAACAGATGTGATACTTTCGCAATTTGTGACACTTTCATGTCATGAATACAACTGCAGTGGAATTTTTTTCATAGTTGCTATAATTACGGCACTGGGTCAGTGAGCACCTACAACAATAGTGTGGTCCAGAATCACGGGGGAATAACAGCGCTGATTTGCACCTCCCCGGACTAATGGATACTAACTCCGGGGGGGGGGGTGGATATTGGGGAAAGTTAAAAATCACGGGGCCGTGGAATACTCCTTCCATGGCCCCACGTAACACAGTCCAAGTCTCGAGTGAAGTCTGCACACTGGTATTTTCATGTCTCTCCCTCCCCGGAGTGACCATGTGGTCCTAGTCCTCTTACTCCCACCCCTATACACTGGAGTATGCCATTTTGTCCTCGCCTATCATCATATGGTTCCTGCGCCCCATTCCCTCTCCAACCCACCCCCCCAGACTTCACTCCAAAAGGAAGGGGTGGCCCAGTGAGAACCAAGGAAGGGTGAGGTGAGGGGGACAGGAGTGGGTGAGCTTGGGGCAGGCATCACTCTTACAAATCGCTTCATCCTGCTGTACCCAGATGATGAGGTGGAAGAGGCTGGCAAGCAGGGGGTACAGGATGACGGAGAGGGATTGGTCAGATGTCGGGGGGGCAGGGGATAGGAGGGGGGGCCTGATCCAAAGGAGGGGAGGGCATGGGGAACGTGAGACCAGGGCACCAGACGGGCGGGGAGGGGGTCAGGAGCCCGGGTCTGAGGGAGGTAAGGCAGAGGGGGATGCACAGAACAGTCAGGGTGGATGAGGCCAGGACCCAGGACAGGGCAGAGTTGAGGAAGGGAAAAGCGGACTAGAAGGGGGGTGAGAAGGGGAGCACTCTGGGTAGACAAGCTCCAAGACTGGAAATTCCAGAAGAGGGGGGTATAGAGCTCATGGCACAAGGGTCCATTACTGCAGAACCTGGGGGAGGGAGGAGGGAGAAGGGAAACAGGAATAGGAGGTCTGGGTGGAGAAGTCAATGGCAACAGACCAACCAGGGAAGAGTTAAGGGGGGTGATTCAAACAACATGAAGTCTTGCTGTATTCAGACAAAAGGCAGTTAGCCCCAGCACTTGAAGTGCCCCAGAGAGGAAAGAGTTAACTCTATGCAGAAGCATAGAATGTTGAGCTCGAGCTCGGTTTTCAAACCTCTGTCTGTGGTACTTCCCAGTGTAACCGTCAGATTCTTTACTCCGCCTAACAGTGAAGTCGCTCCAGAGATTTCCTCTGCTTCGTTCGGTAAAAGTAAAGCATTCAGTTTAAACTGCATATTTTTTTGTTATTTTTGGATTTCCAGCCTCTGTCTATGGTACAGGTAGTGTGTGGATAGGTAGTGACTGTGTTTTATTTTGGCAAAAAAAGTGGAAATTGTCCTTTTCTTCGATTTCTTCCAGGTCGGTCCGGTTTGGAACCGACCTTGTTAATTTAAATTTTATTTTTTCTGGGATTAGTGTGGTGTTCCAGTACTGATCGGTTTCAAAAGAACTGGACCTTTTGCTGGTTCTTTTAAAAAGCCCGTGATACGGTTGTAACCAATCGGTTATTATATTACCTGGCTTGAAAGCTGCAATAGGGTAATTTGTTAGGTTGGCCATGTCTGAGAAACCCAAGAAGAAAACCGGTCCCACTGGGTTTCAACACTGTACTGAGTGTGGGGAGGCCTTTGCTAAGGCTGATCCCAATCTCATCTGTGTTTATTGTCTGGGGTTTGACCGCCTCAAGTCAGACTGCCAAATCTGTAAAGACGTTCCTAAATCCACTCTAGATAAAAGACTGAGTAGGCTGAAGGAAAGGAAGGCCAAGAAGTTCGTAGATCCGGATGGCCAGCCCAGTTCAGTTGCGGCCGAACCTGAGGAGGTGCCTATTGACCTAGGCGATACCTCCTCGGGCAAAAGGAGAGCCGAGGTTCTGTCAAAGAAGAAGTGTAAGTCTGCCCGGTTCGGATCCTGTATCTCACTCTCCAACCGCGGTTGAAATAGCCAAAGCGATTAGTGTTGTTCAATCACTTAGACCGGTTCTGTCTGAACTGGTACCACCAGTTCGGCGGTCAGTTCGGTCGGATCCGTCTCCTCCGCATTATGATCCAGATGCTTATTATGAGGAGTGGGAAGGAGACGAAGACTATCCCAGTGATGATGGCGATGATGATGATGATGATGGTGATGAGGGGGGTCTGGATGTGCCCATTGAACCGGACATCTCCTCAGACAGGCCATCAGGTGTCTCTCCTCCCAGGCTCTCTGAGTCCCCTTCACATTTTTTGTTCTACAAAAAGGTGGCAGAAACCCTAAGCTTCCCTTGGTTGAAGCTGCAGAGGAGGATGAAGAGCCTGTTTTTTGTGGAAATGATGGACATCCCAGAGTCAAAAAGCTGTCTATCCATCTTCATAAATCCTTGGGGAAACATAGAAACATAGAATTTGACGGCAGATAAGGACCGCTTGGCCCACCTAGTCTGCCCATTTTCCTACCTAACAGATAAGCTGCAGATCCTAGTTAACCAACAGCTTACTTCCTCCTACCCCCAACTAGGACTGCCTTATGTCTGTCCCATGCATTCTTGAATTCCCACACTGTTCTTGACTCCACGACCTCCTCAGGGAGGCTGTTCCATGCATGGGTAGTACGGAGTCACTTTGGATGCAAATCCAGGATTCCAAGAATAGGATTCTTAGAATGGGAGTGGTGTACAGGCCACCATCTCAGAGGGAGGAGTTAGACAGGGAACTAGCGGGACAGATTGAGAAGACCTGCAAGAAGGGTAGTGTGGTGATTGTGGGGGGACTTCAACATGCCAGGAGTGGACTGGAGCACCCCAACAACCAGGAACAGAAGGGAGCAGGTACTGCTGGATGCCTTCCAGGACAGCTTCCTGCTGCAAATGGTCAGTGAACCAACCAGGTTAGGGAATACCCTTGACCTTGTGCTGGCAAATGGGGACTTTGTGAGAGAACTTACAGTGGAGGAACCGCTGTCAGGGAGTGACCAACACTCAGTATGGCTCACATTGGATATGGGCAAGGAAGGAGTGGAATCTGGCACAATAGTGCTGGACTTCAGGAGGGCCAACTTTGGGAGGATGGGGGGAAGTGGTAAAAGGGTACCTGGCCAGAATTCAATCTAGTATGGACACTAACCAGAGGTGGGAGCTCATAAAGCTGGGGATAGTGGAGGCAACCAAAACCTGCTGCAAAGCCCAGAGCAAGAAGGCTAGGGCTAAGAAACCGATCTGGTTGAGCAAGGTGGTCATGGAAAAGGTAAGGAGGAAAAGAGCTGCCTTTAGGAAGTACAAGAAAACAGGGAGGGGGGAGGACAGGGAGGAGTACTTGACAGAATCGAAGGAGGTGACAAGGGCAGTAAGGGGAGCCAAAGCATCTACGGAACTCAGGCTGGCACAAGGCATTAAGAAAGGGAGAAGGACTTCTTTAAGTACATCAGGGAGAAAAGGAGCTGTAAGGACCACATAGTAAGGATTAGGAAGGAGGGGGGTTGGGTGGAAGCAGGGTGCGATAAGGCGGAAGCACTAAATGAATACTTCTGCTCAGTATTTACTGAAGAGAAGAGGGGGGTGACAGCCAAGGTGGGAGAAATGACAGAAGCAGGGTGGGAAGTGGTGATAGATGGGGAAATCATGGAGAGCAGAGTTCAAGAGGGTTTGAAGGCACTGAGGGTGGACAAGGCGCCAGGCCCAGATGGCATCCACCCCACGGTACTGAAGGAGCTGGCAGAGGTCCTTGCAGGACCTTTGGCAGACCTATTTAATGCCTCACTACATTCGGGGTGTGTATCTCAGGACTGGAGGATGGCTCATGTGGTGCCCCTCCACAAGAGTGGCCCCAAGGATGAACCGGGAAACTACAGACCAGTGAGCCTCACATCCATCGTGGGTAAGCTAATGGAGACTATCCTGAAGGAGAGGCTGGTGGCCCTCCTAGAGGCCAAAGGACTACAGGACAGCAGACAGCATGGCTTCATATGTGGCAGATCCTGCCAAACCAACCTGGTCGAGTTCTATGACTGGGTAACTAGGCAACTGGACAGGAGCCATGCAGTGGATGTCCTGTATCTGGACTTCAGTAAGGCATTCGACTCAGTGCCACATGGAAGGCTGGGAAAGAAGTTAGTAGGCACAGGGGCGGGTGCAAAGCTGGTGAGATGGGTAGGAAACTGGCTGCAGGGAAAGCAACAGAGGGTGGTGGTGGGTGGGGAGCTCTCACACCCAAGGGCAGTGACGAGCGGTGTTCCACAGGGCTCGGTGTTGGGACCAGTGTTGTTTGGGATATTCATTGCAGACATATCATGAGACATCAAGAGCAAAATCAGTCTGTTTGCTGATGATACCAAGGTAGGCGCGGTGGTGGATGACCTAGGGGGATGGCAGGGGTTGCAGGATGATCTGGCAAAGCTTGAAACCTGGTCAGACACCTGGCAACTGGGCTTTAATGTCAAAAAGTGCAAGGTGCTGCATTTTGGGATGAAGAAACCAAGTAGGAGCTAGGGGGAGTGCAGCTAGCCCAGACAGAGGGGGAGAAGGATCTGGGTGTGCTCATTACAGGGTCAGTGAACAATTCGGCACAATGTAGGAAGGCAGCTGCAAAGGCCAACAAAATGCTGGGTTGTATTGCAAGGGGTATATCCTCGAGGAGGAGGAGGTGATTCTGCCACTGTATGGGTCATTAGTTAGACCACCTGGGTACTGCGTGCAGTACTGGCGTCGTATCTGAAGAGGGACATTAAGTTACTGGAGGGTGCAAGCTAGAGCGACAAAGATGATCAAGGGGCTGGGAGACTTATCATACGAGAGGAGGTTGAAGGAGTTGAACATGTACTCACTGGAGGAGAGGAGAGACAGGGGTGACATGATTGAAACCTTTAAATACATGAAAGGAATAAACAAGACGGGTACAGAGGGGCTGTTCAAAGTAAGGAAGGGGAGGGCCACCAGGGGCCATGATAATGAGACTGGAGTGAGGAAGGTTCAGGAGGAGATGAGGAGACACTTTTTACAGAGAGGGTGGTGGCTGGGTGGAATGCGTTACCTGCTGAAGTGGTATGCAGTAGAACAGTGGACTGGTTCAAACGAGAATGGGACAGGACAAGGGGAGGGTTAATGAAGGGGAAGGGTGGAAGGAAGGGGCAGCTGCAGAATAATGGGTGCTAGCTGCACATTCGAGCAGACTTGATAGACCTCTAGGCCTTTATCTGCTGGCAAATTTCGTATGTTCGTATGTTCTCTGTGAAAAAATACTTCCTCACATTACCTCTGAGCCGTCCCCCCTCTATCTTCAAATTGTGCCCCCTTGTTCTTGCACATCTCTTTTTCTGAAAGATGCTACCCTCTTGGACTTTGTTGATTCTCTAGAGGTACTTGAAAGTTTCTATCATGTTCCCTCTCCCTCCTCTTTCCTCAAGGGTATACATATTAAGCTCCTTTAGTCTTTCTTCGTATGTCTTCTGGTGCATACCCTGCACCATTTTGGTTGCCCTCCTCTGGACAGCCTCCATTCTGTCTATGTCTTTGCGGAGATGGGGTCTCCAGAACTGCACACAGTACTCCAGATGGGGTCCTCACCAACTGTCTGTACAGAGGGATAACAACTTCCTGTTTTCTACTAGTGATACCTCTTCCTATGCATCCCAGTATCCCCCCAGCCTTTCTTACTGCCTTCTCACATTGCTTGCCCACCTTTAGGTCATCTGATATAATTACCCCCAGGTCTCTTCCCATTTTTACTGTTGTCAACATCTCACCCCCCATTGTGTTTGCTTCCCTTGGGTTTTTGTTTCCCATGTGCATTACCTTGCACTTCTTTGCATTGAATCTGAGCTGCCATACATTTGACCATTCCTCCAACCTTGCCAAATCCCTTTTCATCCTTTCCACTCCATCTTGTGTATCAACCCTGTTGCAGATCTTTGTGTCGTCTGCAAAGAGACATACTTTTCCTTTCAGTTCCTCTGCAATGTCACTTATAAAGACATTTATAAAGACATTAAAAAGGACCGGTCCCAGTACTGAACCCTGTGGTACCCCGCTAGTAACCCTCCTTTCTTCACTGTGTACTCCATTTAGTACTACCCTTTGCTTCCTGTTGTCTAGCCAATTTTTTATCCAGGCTACCACCTTGGGACCCACTCCAAGGCTGGCTAACTTGTGTATTAATCTTTTGTGTGGGACTTTATCATATGCCTTGCTTAAAATCTAGGTAGGCCATGTCCACAGCCCTCCCTGGTCTACTACTTTGGTCACCCAGTCAAAGAAATCTATTAGATTCATCTGACACGATCTTCCCATCGTGAATCCATGCTGCCTTGGGTCCTATGCCCCACTGGCCTCTAGGTACTCAACAATTCTTTCCTTCAGAAGTGATTCCATCATTTTCCCTACCACTGAGGTCAAACTAACTGGTCTATAGTTTCCTGCCTCTGTCCTGCAGACACACACAATTTTACAAACTCCTAATTCAACACCTCCTGCGGATAAGAGAAAGGACAGGAGGTATTCATTATCAGGCTCATCTGCGGAGTTCCTTTATAGTCATTGTAGTCATGTTGGGGTAGTGCAGGCTGCAGCCTGTGACAGGGCTAACATTCCTTTGGCTTCACACTCCCTGGATAAGGAGTCCAGGAAAGTGGATGCCATGGCCAAAAAACGGTATTTGGCATCCTGTTTGGGACTCAGGCAGACCACTTATATGGCCTACACAGCCAGGTACCAGAAATCCAGATGGGACACGGTTCTGGAACTGGCTAAACAGGCCTATCCCCAGCTAGCCAAGGAGCTGGAGGAGGTGGCTGCTGATGGAATTGAGGCATCAAAAATGCAATTTCATGCTGCTGTGGACTCCAATGATGTGGCATCTAGAGTCATGGCTACATCTGTGTCTCTCAGAAGACATGCTTGGCTCAGATGTACTAGCCTTTCTCAGGATACCCAGACTAAGGCCATGGATTTTCCTGCAGTAGGTAACTCTCTGTTTGGAGAACAGACAGAGGCTTACATGAATAAAATGGATGAATACAGGACCACGTACAGGAGTGCACAGGCCAAGGAAAGGCAGGCCACTATGCACAAGCAGCAGTCTAGGGGCAGGCTCTTTCAAAGGCCTTTTAACCAAACCCAGGCCTCCTCTCCCTTCCCACAGAGGGGTTTCTTCAGAGGGAGGGGTAGGAGGGGGATGAGCAGGGCTGCTTCCTCCCCCTCTCAGTCTAAGGCTGCTGCCAAGCAGACACCCTGATGTGTCAGCCCGGGTCGACTCCCCATTTCCAGTAGGAGGCAGGCTGGCTTACTACTTCCAGGACTGGAAGTCTGTTACCTCAGACAAGTGGGTCCTGGAAGTAGTAAGCCAGTGACTGGCTCTCAGCTTCAAAAAATTTCCAAAAAAGAGGGCCAAGTCTTTTCCACCTACATCAGTCTCAGAAACCCTTGCCCTAGAAGCAGAGGTTTCTTCTCTTCTAGGTCTCAGAGCTACAGAGAAAGTTCCTACTCAGCACAAGGGAAAAGGACTGTATTCCAGGTATTTCCTTACTCCAAAGAAAACAGGGCAGTGGTGACCCATCCTAGACCTCAGGCATTTGAACAAACACATTTCAAAGCCCAAATTCAAAATGGTAACTCTGGGAATAATCCTTCCTTCTCAAAGGTCCGGGCATTGGCTAGCATCTCTGGACCTCAAGGATGCCTACTTCCATATTCCTATCAGGTTCTCCCACAGAAAATACCTCAGGTTCGAGTTGCCTTCAGGCCATTACCAATTCAGAGCCATGCCATTCAGCCTAACATCAGCTCCAAGGGTGTTCACAAAGTGCCTTGCAGTAGTGGTGGCTTACCTCAGAAGACAGGGTATCACCATCTTCCCGTATCTGGACGACTGGCTCTTAGTGGGTCAGTCACCTTTACGGGTCAAGTCAGTTCTTCAAACTACCCAGGACCTACTCAACTCCCTGGGGTTTCTTCTCAGTCTTCCAAAGTCTGTACTCGAACCAGTTCAACTTCTCACCTTTATAGGCATAGAGTTGGACACTGTACAAGCAAAAGCCTTCCTTCCCCTGGCAAGGGTGAAGACCCTAGTGGATCTCGCTTCCTCCTTTCGACCTCAGGTCTCCTACCCAGCAAGACAGTTCCTCCAGCTCCTGGGCCACATGGCAGCTTCCACGGCAGTGGTGCATGGAGCAAGGTTCCAGATGAGGGACATTCAGTTTCATCTGAATTCTTTTTGGTCTCAAAAGAAGGATTCACTTACCAAACTGATTCCAGTGACTCAGACTCTGGTCCAAGCTCTCCAGTGGTGGCTAGACCAGGACAACCTCAGACAAGGGGTTCCATTTCTCCCTCAAGTCCCATCAGTAGTTCTAACTATGGATGCTTCTCTCCTAGGGTGGGGAGCCCACCTGGGAGCCCTGACAGCTCAAGGGCTCTGGTCTCCACAGGAATCTCTCCTTCATATCAATCTCCTGGAACTCAGGGCAATTTTCCTAGCCCTGCAGAGCTTCTCGGATTCAGTCAAGGGCAAGGTGGTCCAAGTCAGAACGGACACCACCACCACAATGTGGTACATCAACAAGCAGGGAGGCACTCGGTCCTTGGCCTTGTGCACAGAAGCCATGAAGCTGCTGTTGCTGGCCTATTCTCTTCAGACTTCTCTGGTAGCAGTTCACCTTCCAGGGAAGGACAACGTACTAGCAGATGCTCTGAGCAGAATTTCACAGGGACACCATGAATGGTCCCTGGATCCTCACATCCTGAAGGTCATCTTCTCCAGGTAGGGCACTCCAGAGATAGATCTCTTTGCAGCACCAGATAATGATCAACTTCCTCTGTTTTTGTTGCAGACCTCCAGTCCTGGGGACGGGTCCCCATGATGCTGTCTTTTTGGACTGGAAGGGCAGGTTTCTCTATGCCTTCCCTCCCTTTCCTCCCTTCCCTCTGCTATTCAGAGTTCTGATCAAGATCTGGACTCAACCCTGCACAGTGATACTGGTGGCTCCAGATTGGGCCAGACAGCCTTGGTATCCTCTACTGCTGTCCTTGTCAGTGTCACATCCCCTGTCTCTGTCCAGGACATACAATATCTTGTCCTCCTCCCGGGGCGGATCTGGTACCCCAATCTCCAGTCTCTCAATCTCAAGGCCTGGCTCTTGAAGAGTTAGAATGTTCAGCACTACATCTTTATCAGGGAGTTCTGGATATTCTGAAGGTCTCCAGGAAACCTTCCACTAGAAAAACTTACAACTCCAAATGGAAAAGGTTCAGTATTTGGTGCTCTCAGAAAAGCATCCTGCCCGATTCTGCAGACATTTCCACAATCTTAGACTATCTAGTTCATCTCAATGGTCTAGGCCTTAGGCCTGCCACTCTGAAGGTTCATCTAGCAGCTGTCTCTACATTCCTCTCAGCAGGGAAGGGCTCTTCCCTAGCATTTCATACTGTTTTCAGAAAGTTTTCCAAAGGTCTGGTTCACATTAACTCTCCCTTTAGGGAGCCCACTCCGCCTTGGAATCTTAATGTCTGCATAGCCCAGCTAATGCAGCCACCCTTTGAACCTTTGGCTTCCGCCAAATTGAAGTACTTGACCTGGAAAACTGTGTTCCTGGTAGCTATTACTTCTGCCAGGCAGATTAGTGAGTTACAGGCTCTGTCAGTTGAACCTGACTTCATCTCCTTCCATAGGGACATTGTGGTCCTAACAACCAATAGGAGGTTCTTGCCCAAAGTGGTATCAGATTTTCATCTGAACCAGTCTATATCTCTCCCTGTGTTTTTTTTAACTGACCATTCTTCTTCAGGTGAAAGACGGTTACACAGTCTGGATGTTAAGAGGGCCCTTAGCTACTACATTGAGCATACTAAGGCACATAGAAATGACTGTCTTCAATTGTTTCTCACTTATGGTGAAGTGGGGAAAGGTAAGCCTGCCACTAAAAGAACTATTGCCAGGTGAATTGTTTCTTGTATACAATTTTGTTATGACAAGTTGGATAGGACACCCCCGTCAGGCCTGAGGGCTCACTCGACTAGGGGTACAGCTGCTTCTCTAGCTGCGGCCAGAGATATACCTTTGTTAGAGATCTGTAAAGCAGCCACCTGGAAAACAGTACATACTTTCACCAGGTGTTACTCCCTGGACATCCAGGCTAGGAGTGATGCTAGGTTTGGTACAGCAGTACTGCAGAGCCTCTTCCCAAGGTAGGTTCTGCATTCCCTCCTCCATAGGGAACTGCTTGGTAGTCTGCATTATGTCTGAATACAGCAAGACTTCATCTTGTTTGAAGAACAAATTACTCACTATAGTAATGTTGTTTCTTCTAATGGAGTCTTGCTGTATTCAGACCTCCCCCCCCACCTCCCCTCTCAGAACCTGGTTTTGGGAAGTGGGCTGGCAGGTACAGTGTTGCACCTCAGGGGTGTACATTGTACCTTCCCTCTTGGGTGGGGTAGATATTATTATTTTTCTGGTGTTTTATACCTTAGTATTGTCACTACCTTTCCTTCTTGGGTTCTCAACTTGAGTCTTTTGGGCCCAAAAGGAATCTTTTGCCCTTTGGCTATATTTTGAACAATTTCCATACTATAGTTTATTAGTTAGTGTGCTCGTAAGAATCTGACAGTTACACTGAGAAGTACCACAGACAGAGGTTTGAAAACCGAGCTCGAGCTCAACATGCTACGCTTCTACACAGAGTTAACTCTTTCCTCTCCGGGGCAGTTCAAGTGCTGTGGCTAACTGCCTTATGTCTGAATACAGCAAGACTCCATTAGAAGAAACAACATTACTATGGTCAGTAATTTTTTCTTAGTGATGTTCAGGCTGTGAGGGGTGCAAGGAGTAAGCTGGGAGTGGGAGACAGAAGAGGGAGCCTGGAAGGGCACAGTCAAACTAGTGGAGGGGCGAGGAGCAAGCAGGGGGCCATAGTCAGGAGAAGGAGTCTGGAAGGGCACATACAGACTTGTGACCCCCAGGTTTCAGGGGGTGAGAGGAGAGAACTTGGGGATATAGGCAGAAGAGGGAGCCTGGAAGGGCACGCACAAAATAGAGACACCCAGGCTGTGGGGGGTGCGAGGAGCAAGCCAGGAGATGTAGACAAAAGAAGGAGTATGGAAGGACACAAATGGGCTGGTAACTTGGGGGGAGAGGTGAAGGTGCTCCTGCTGGGTGATTCCATGATTAGGGGTATCCAGTGGGAGGGGGTTGGGGAGGGAAAAGGCTGCCCACTCAAGGTTAAAAGTATCCCAGGCCTATCAGTACATAAGGCCAAATTCCAGCTATACTCAATGGCAAGAGAATGCGGAGGATCCCCAGACTTTGTAGTTCACCTGGAAACAAATGATTTAGAAGGAAACAGTGAACTGGAGATATAGGCAAAATTCAGGAAATTGGCTAGGGTTTGCCACTCTATAGGATGCTCAATCTCCTTTTCTCAGATATTGCCAGTACCAAGGGCAAGCGGGGAAAATAAGTAAAAATTTAGAGAGGTGAACCAGTTGCTCAGGGAGTGGTGCAAGTCAGAAGATTATGGATTGATGGGGGACTGAGGTGATACATGGGAAGACAAGGGGCTATATGCCAAGTATATGCTGCATCTCAACCTGGAGGGGAGAGAGATCCTTAAACTAAAACTTTTTGGATTCACAGGTGATAGGTGGGGTTTAAACTTATAAAGGGGGTAGGGATAGAAAGAGTTAAAGCCCCAGCAAGGAAGCTTGAGGGTTTAGGACTAGATCATGCAAAGCGGGCTACGGGTAGCGTTAAAAGACCAGGGGGAACTGAGTGGGGAAGAGAGACAGGGGATTGCGCTGGGCTGAGAAGACTGGAGAGGGCGTCGGGTGGAGGACGGTCCTGATCAATGCCAGGAGCATGGGCAATAAAATGCCAGAGCTCCAGGCAATGCTAGCTGAGGGTATAGCAGACTTGGCTGCAATTACTGAGACATGAGCCACCAAGAGGCATTATTGGGACCTAAATTTAGAGGGATACACAATGTTTAGGAAGGATGGGGAGGTGGGAAGAGGGGTGTGTGTGGCATTGATAGTCAAAAATGACATAGTAGTTGGTGGAATCGAGGAGGCAAAAGGAGATGTTGGGGGCAATTCGGGTAACCCTACAAACAAGGGGGGATAAAATATTAAAAATAGGGGTTGTGTAAGAGACCCCCCACAATGGAAGTGGAACTGGGGGATGATATGGCTGAGAACATCAGGGGTCACTGTGGCCTCAGAAAGGGCAGGGTGGTGATCATGGGTGACCTGAACATGGGGGCAGACTGAGGCACTATGACATCCTCAGTGGCAAGGAGTAGAGGTTGATGGATGTCTTCCAGGATGCCTTCCTAGTCCAGCATATGGGGGAGGGAGCCTACTAGGCAGGATCAGATCGTGGACATTGTAGTAGCAGATAGTGACCAGATAAGGGGCCTGGAGGTGAGCAGCCCATTGGCAGGCAGTGACCATGCCACAGTCTGATTTCTTATGTTCCTAGGGGGAGAGGAAATTCGCACTAACACAGAAATAATAGATTTCAGGGGGTGGATCTTGAGGGCATGGGAAGGATTCTTAAAGGGTGCTTGGATGAGATAAGGCCAGATGTGGATACTGGTAGCTTGTGGGAGACCATTAAGAAGGGGGTGCAGGAGGCTTCAAGGGCCTGCGCAAAGGTAAGGTGCAAGCAATGTAGGGCCAGTAAGCGTGTTGGTGGACCAGGAGGTGCAGGAGGCAGTGAGGAGAAAAGGCTGCCTATGCATGCAAAAGTGCTCAAGGAGGGGCTAGGAGAGGGAAGAGTATGATTTCCTGGCTAAGAGGGTCACCAGGGTGGTAAGGGGGCCAAGGTGAAGAAGGGGCTTAACCTGGCCAGGGAATCCACAGGGGGGAAAGAGGTTCTGTAGGTACATTGGGGAGAAAAGTAAAGTGACAGCACAGATCAGCAGGATTAGAACTGGGGGGGGGATGGATGCAGGAAGCTGGGGAACAAGCAGAGGTGCTAAATTAGTACTTTGCATCTGTCTTTACTGGGGGAGGTGGGGGATCCTTCCAACCTGATAGGAAGGTAGAGGAGTCCACTGAGATCAGTTGGAGACTGAAGGACTGGATGAGACTATGGCAGGGGATGGGTCGTATCTAGAAGGGAAGGGGAGGAGAGGATGCATGAGGAGGGGAGATGGGAGGGCGAAATCACAGTGGATAGGGTGAGAGAGGCCTTCCGGTCACTAAAGACTGAGAAGGCACCAGGACCAGATGGGCTGCATCCAGGGTGCTGAAGGAACTGATGGATGTGCTGGCAGCTCCACTGGCCTCACTCTTCAACATCTCCCTGATGACAGGGTGGGTGCCTCAAGATTGGAAGGTGGCTCATGTGGTGCCTATCCACAGGGGAGGTCCAGAGAGGAGATGGAGAATTACAGGCCCATTAGCCTAACGTCTGTGGTAGGCAAGGTTTTGGAGGGCATTATCAAGGAGAGGCTGGGGGTAGGCTGGAAAGGTTGGGGCACCTGGATGACCGGCAGTATGGTTTTGTTCTGGGGAGGTCATGCCAGACTAACCTGGTGGAGTTTTATGACTGGGTGATGGGTGCCCTGGACTGACATAGGCCAGTGGATGTCCTCTATCTGGATTTCAATAAGGCATTCTATTTGGTACCCCACAATGGCCTACTAACAAAGCTGGGAGGGATGGGGGTGTGGGGGCAGTTGCTCAGGTGGGTGGAGAACTGGCTTACGGGGTGAATACAGTGAGTGGTGGTTGGAGGGATAGTCTCCTCCCCCAGGAGGGTCATCAGTGGGGTCCCCCAGGGTTCAGTCCTGGGGCCACTCCTGTTCAATTCCTATGTCTTGGACACAGGGAGGGGTGTTAGGAGTAGGTTGAGTCTCTTTGCAGATGACTCAAAACTGGGAGCACTGGCAGACAGGCAGGAGGGGAGAGAGGTCCTGCAGGAGGGATCTGGATACCTTGGGGGGTGGGCAAGGAAGTGGGGGTTGAAGTTCAATGCAGGGAAATGTAGGGTGCTGCATCTGGGGTTCAGAAACCCGGGACATGCATACACCCTGGGGAAAACCACACTGCAAGTCACATCAGGTGAGAGGGACCTAGGGATTGTGGTGGACAGCAAAATGAATAACATAGAGAATTGTTGAAGAGCTGCAGCAGAAGCAAACAGGATACTGGGCTGCATAACTGGGGGGGAATTACCTCCAGGAGGAGGGAGGGAGGTGATCCTCCCTCTGTATAATGCCCTGGTCAGGCTGCATCTTGAGTACTGTGTGCAATTCTGGAGACCCCATCTTAAGAGAGACATAGCGCTGCTGGAGAGGGATCAGAGGAGGGTGACCAGGATGATTCAGGGCATGGAGGGTAGGACCTATGAGGAGAGACTGGATGAACTCAATCTGTATGCATTGGAGGAGAGGAGGGACAGAGGGAACATGATAGGGGCTTCTAAGTATGTAAAGGGGATAAATAAGGGCAGAGCCAGGGAAGTGTTCAGGCTTAAGAAGGGGGGAACTACCAGGGAGCACGAGTGGAAGCTGGAAGAGGGGAAGTACAGGGTGGAGCGTAGGAGACACTTCTTCACCGAGAGGGTGGTGGAAACATGGAACGCACTGCCCAGGAGTCTGGTGAAAGAGACCACAGTGGAAAGATTCAAGAAGGGTTGGGACAGATACAGGGGGAAATTGAGGCCAGGGAAGGCCACCTCTCTGGCTGGGGGGTGGAGGAGTGAGCTTCCAGTAGGGGGATAGCTTCCGAGCAGACACGATAGACCATGGGGCCTATTCTGCTGGCTTTTACTATGATACTATGATACCATGATAATGTATTTTAATAGCGTTTTGAACATATGTTAATATTTTTGCTATTTTTAGTTTTTTTTTCACCAAATTTTCAACATGGGCTTTTTGGGACCCCACCTTATGAACACTGTTATTGTTGTTTCATTACTCGGGCCTGGAAGGTGATTTCACTGTCACCGCACAAAATCACCTTTCAGGACTGATTAACAAAATGATAGTGCCAGTGTTCATGAGGTGGGGTCCCAAAAAGCCTATGTTGAAAATCTGGTAAAAAAAATCCTAAAAATGGCTGAGTTCTGGGTGTTTGTTGAAATGTTTCTATGCATGTGCATAACTTTGGTAATTTTTATTATTTTGACTCCAAATTTTCAACATAGCAATTTTTCACACCACCTCATGAACAGTAAAGCTGTCATTTTTCACATCCTGCTCGACACATGTTTTTGCACCTGTGGACTAGAATGTCATTTTGGCACAGATTTGAAAAATTTCACCTAATGAGTTTATGAGGTGGGGGTCGTAATAAGACTATGTTCAAAATATGAAAAAATGCCAAAGTTACGATCATTTTTGCAATTTCAGTGTGCCCGCTTATAACTTCAGAAATTTTAAATATTTTGACTCCAGATTTTTAGCATAGCCTTCTTATTACCCAACCTTATGTATGTCACTGCTGTCATTTTTCAAATCCTGCCCAAAATGTGTTTTCACACCTGTTATGCAAAATGGCATTGCAGTTGCTCAGAATTACATTTTGGCGTGGATTTGAAAATTTTCTGTACTGGAGTACATGAGGTGGGTTATAAGATGGCTATGCTGACAATTTGGTAACTGTTGTCCTATGAATGGAAGCCCAGGGCCCGGAGAGCCCTGTGCTTCCACAGCTACAATCATATATATATATCCGTGGAGGGATGGGAGCGCAGGGCTCAGAGGGCCCTGCACTTCCTTAGACAAATAAGGATGTTATTATACTATCTGAAAAATTAAGGAAATTCATTGTAAAAAACTTTGTTAATGCATCAGTTAGGGTTATTACTAAAGCAACAAAAGCAGAGAAATGTGGTATTATGGTTTCCAACCCTAACACCCCACCCCCACTCTGCAGACACTGACAGGCATCAGGGTGTGCCTGGGGGTTGTCAGCCCTAACACTCACCCCATTCTCCTATACTGTACGCATCTCCGCTTATTTACTTATGGAATGGAGTGAGGGTTAGGACTGAAGAACTGAAGGCACACCCCTGATGCCTGTCAATGTCTGCAGGATGGGGTGGGGTGTTAGGGTTGAAAACCCTAGCACCACATTTCCCTGCTTTAGTAACAACCCAAACTGATGTATAATGATGTTTTTTTGCAATGAATATATATATATGTGTGTGTGTGTGTGTGTGTATATATATATATATATATATATATATATATATATATATATTTATACAATGGGGTGGGTGCTCCACAGTGACAATAAAACGTGTTATTTCCACTGGAATGAGATATCTGAAGCTGACATCAGTGGAGTTAAGATATCTACCTTTTATATATATCCCTCTGACGTCAGCTTCACTACCACCTGCACTCCAGGTAACATCCACTCAGTTCCACCTCCGTAAATTACAGCATGTCTCACAAACCAGAGTGCAAACCAAGTACTTCAAAAACAGCACCTCCAGAACCTCCAAGAACTGCACCAACAACTGCATACCTTGAATCCATGCCGGCTTGCTTCCAAAACCCCATAATCAATGCCTCATACGTAACTTTTAACATCATACAGGGTAAGTAAAAGCTACCACTTTCAGACCCAAAGCACATTTCTACAACAACAGGTACTAACCATCTTCCTTTTCTCCTTGCAGGTCACCAATATCAGCAACTCCCCAAAAAATAACAGTGTCTCATATCTTCTGACTCTGACTTTGACTCTGACTAGGGAACCTAGAGAAACAGGAAGACGCACCGATGCATCCAACTCTAACTTCCAAAGCAAGAACATCAAGAAGATGCACCAATGCAGCCAACAACATGAACTAATTAAAAATACTACTCTCATACTGTGCTAAAAAGTACAACCTTTTCTGGAATAAAATACATTGACAGAATAAATAAATGTTGCCTACCGAAAAAAATGTTTTTTGTTAACCGGTCTTGGTGAGCATAACCAAACCAGAAGAAATATTTTTTTTAACTGGCCTCGATGAGCATAACCAAACTGGACATGAAATAAACTATAAAGAAAAACACCAAGCACCATTACTGTATATAAAATAAAATCTACATCCCAAAAGAAATGTACACATATGGAAATATGCTGGCTGGTCAACACCATACCACTATTCCTAATCCATTCCTGTATCACTTCCACCAAAGAAATCCTACCCTATAACACATACAACAGGAACTCCCACTCCCATTGTATAAAACGCACACATGATGTGCAGATCGTGTGATATGCACAATATTCTCACTCCTGCAGAGTGAGTTATGGATACTGTCACTCGTGAGTATCCATAGCTCACTCTGCAGGAGTGAGAATATTTTGCATATCACACTCCTTCCCATCATGTATCCTCTAGGTGGGAGCTTTATCAATGAGATAAACTGTGTTATTCTCACCAGAGTCAGATAAATGCAGCTGACATCAGCATAGTGATAATAAATGCCATTTAGTCACACTGTGCTTACCTCATCAGCATTTATTTCAGCTGTGCTGATGTCGGCCAGCAACACTCAGATTCTGTCTAAGCGTTGGAACTGCTTTCTTGAAGTTAATGGCAAGCATTTAGCTCAACTGTCACACCTGCACCTGTAAGTCCCTCTTTCACTTTAATCTTGTGCACTCTATGAAAGCCCCAAAGCAAGCAAACAGCAGCCAGAGTTTCATACTGGAAAAGAAGCCAAAAAATAGTGAAGCCTTCCACATCCACAAATACCTCAGCTACCAGGGAATACAGCCTGTTTCATCCCAAATGGCAAGATAGTGTTTCAGCTTGTTTTAGCAGAATTTTCCTTTTTTGTCCTGTGTCTTCTTTTATTATTCCACAAGATAAAGTGAAATAAAAAAAAGTTCTGGAAACCTCTATTGTATAGATCACACACGTGATGTGCAGTCGTGTGCTATGGAAAGTATTTTCACTCCTGCAGAGTGACCTTTGGATAATCTCACTTGCGGCTTTGCCACTCCTAAGTATCCAGAGGTCACTCTGCAGGAGTGAAAATATTTTCCATATCATACTCCTGCCCCTCATGTATCCACACACACACACACACACACACACACACACACACATATACTACCGGTCAAAAGTTTTAGAACACCCCCATTTTCCAGTATTTATTGAAATTTAAGCAATTCAAGTCCAGTGAATAACCTGAAATGGTACAAAGGTAAGCGGTAAACTGCTAGAGGTTAAAAAAAAGATTAGGTTAGCAAAAACTGCTTTAGAGAAATTGCAAAGAAAGCCAAGGTGTCAGTGAGTACAGTTTCCTACACCATCAAAAGACACTTGGAAACTGGAGGAAACTCTGACAGGAAGAGGTCTGGCAGACCCAAAGCCACAACAGAATCAGAAGACAAGTTTCTGAGAGTCAACAGCTTGCGTGATAGGCGGCTCACAGGACAACAGCACAGAGTGACTGGCACCCTGAACCAAAAGGCTACCACAGCATTTTGCAGCACCATGCAATACCCTCTGGTCTATGCCTAGTTGGTCAGGGGTTCATCCTACAACAAGATAATGACCCAAAACATACCTCCAGGCTATGTAAAACTACCTTCGAGGAAAAGAACAAGATGGTAGGCTTCAAATCATGGAATGGCCAGCACAGTCTCCAGACTTAAACCCCATCGAGCTGGTTTGGGATGAACTGGACAGAAGGGTGAAAGCAAGCAACCTACAAGTGCAACACATTTGTGGGAACTTCTGCAACAGTGTTGGGAAGAACTTCCCGAACAATATTTGATGTCCATTGTAGGAAGAATGCCACGAGTGTGTTCGGCGGTTACAGTATATCTGCAAAAGGTGGATACTTTGATGAGTCAAAAATTTAGATTCAATTTTGTTAAACAAAATGATTCTATGATTTCTTTTTTATCTCCAATTGTTTATTTGTTCTATGCTTTAATTTCAGAGTACATTGAGACATTAACCTGCGTAAATTTCAATAAAAACTGGAAAAATGGGGGTGTTCTAAAACTTTTGACCGGTAGTGGTATATATATATATATATATATAGTGGGTCAGGGCTGTAAAGCGGAAAAACTGGACACAAAAAATATTACATTTTAAAAGAAGAGGTAAGTCATTATCTCATTCATGGTGAAGACAGACCTTGGGGTAGTTGGAGAAGGGGTAGCCCTAAAACTAGGGGGAGGGGTAGTGAGAGGGCTTTGAAAGTGGTTATAATCAAAAAGAAAACACTGCAATGTTCATAGAACAGGACATGACCAGTGCATAAACTACACATGTATTAAATAATCAGCAACCAGTCAATGGCATCATCAAGCCATATCTATTGTCCATGGCTCTAATTCTGGCAATAAAAAAAGCTTCTCTCAGAGGGAGTTTTGTTATAATCTCCTCTTCTCTTATCCTTTGTAACTTTTTCATCTCCAAAAGTAAATAAATAAAAATGCAAACTTGGTAGCTGATGATTTTCCTCAATAAAATGTCTAGCTACCAGCAGCTCTTATGTTCTCACACACTTGTCTTTAATTATCTTGCCATTTTCCCAATACATATTTTGCCACATGGGTATTTAAGCCCATACGTGACTCCCTCTGTCCATCAGTTAAAAGATTCCTTGATTGTTAGCTCCTCATTCCTAACTACATTATTTTTTTCAAACTGTATACATTGTGACAGTGGGTACAGTACCCATAGGAAAAGTTTCCCTGAATGTCCAGATTAGCCTACCTCTCCTTGCTGGAATATTATGTTCTGCATACACAAATCTATCTACGTTTTTCTTTGGTACAACCATTGGAGGTTGTGAAAAAAATCTAACTACTTAGCTCAGTAGCTTGGAGAACTGGCTAGTGTTTCTTTATGAGGATTTTAATGGGATAGAACGCATCACTAAACATAATCCTGTCTTTCACATTACTATCCATATTTTTATTTTTGTCACAGTAGTTCTGTGATTTTCTACAGTGCCTTGGCTTTAGAGGTTTCTTCTATCTGATCTGAGTATCCTCTTTATTTATCCTCTCTGTTTTCCATGTCGGTAATTGTTGACAGCTAATCCTCTTCTCTTTGTTGTCTGAGCTGGAGTTCCTGATCTCGTATAATAGTCTTGGTCAATACATTTTCCTTGAATTGTTTTATTTTTTGTAGAGGTATAGGTTTATTAGCTTTAAATTGTAATTTTGTCCATTGCTGATGTGAAAAAAAAACAGATTTATTTTCTTTATTATCTTTATTCAGTGCATTATTTCTAATCTAGTATATGTTTATCAACATTTTGTAAATCCTAGCTAATAGGTTTCGGGTACCTTTTTCATACTTTGTTCCTGTATTTTTAACATCTCAACATGGTCATGAATATTTGTTTTGGGATTACACATTTTTACTAGTTTCTTAAAATTTAAAAATAGCTTATAATATCTAAAGTAGTTCAGGTTCCTTCATTAGATAGTTTTTGTTTCAGTTCAGCAAATGATGGTAACCTGTTCTCATACAACAAAACTTTCCATTGAAGTAACAACAAAACTTTCCATTTAAGTATATTATTTAAAAAAAATATACATTTCTTAACTGTATTATCCAAACCCCATATATACTGACTGTCAAAAATACTTAAGTATATCCATGGAAGTTCATTCATAAGTTTTTTACTTGACCAGAGCATTAAGTTATTTAGCAATGGAGTTAAGAAATAAGTCTTATTACCACATACAGTATATTACAGTCTAATAATAAGGAGTTTAAATTTATTCTTGGTTTGTTATTTTGAGAGTACAATTCATATAAATCTTGAAATGGTTTATTTCCAGGTTTAGAGGAAAAAGACAATTTCCAAATCCAACACATTGATTGAGCTAACCATATGTTTCAGGATTTGGATACCTAACTCTCCCTGATTTCTCAGTGTTGTTAAAGCTAACCAAGATATACACAGCTCCCCCCTTGCCATACAAATTTAGTGAAAATCATTTTAATATCCTGGTACCAAGCTTTTGATGGATTTACAAAAACAGTTGAAGAACATATATAAATATCGACATCATCATTTTTATAGTACCAATTCTTCCCCTAAGAGATAAAGGATAACTTTGCCAATTTTCTAGTGATAATTTAATGTTATTCTTTGCCATATCATAGTTTAATTTTATGTTTTTTGTTTGATTATTTGTAAGTGTGATGCCCAAATATTTGATACTATTTTCAATTCTGAAGTCCATTTCAGAAGCGTGTAACTTAATCAAGGAAGATCTTGTCGGTTGTATTATCACCAATTTGTTTTTATTCAGTCTGTACCCAGACACTTTTGAAAATGTTTCTACCTCTATTAAGAAATATATTAATGATTCTTGTATGTTGCTAACTATTAATAATATATCATCAGCAAAAACACTCATTTTTACAGTTTTCTGACTGATTTTTACACCTTCTGTATAAGTACAGTACAATCTCATTTATCCGAATCCCCCCCATGGACATGTTAATTGTCCGCTTAAATGGGAGTTGGGATGAATGGGATTCCAATGTAAGAGAAGTGGAATCAGTGACGCTCACTTACTCAATTACTGTACTGTAATAGCGCACTTTATTTAATGACAGGTGCAAAAATGAAGTACTGTAACCTAAGTAAGAGAGCAAACAAACTTTAAAACTAAAATTAGGAAGGCAGTCTGTTACTTGTTGGTGAAAAAGTCTGTCACTGTTTTTTGTTTAAGAGCGGTGATGTGCTTTGTACTTGCCTGAGCCTGTAGGTTTCTCAGCAGCATTAATTCCACTGATGTGCTGTCCAGCTGCGTCTCGAGATAGATCAAACATTTCTCAACACATGCTGCAGCCTCTGAGTGACTGACTTGCAGCAGTAATGGCACCTCATCCTCTTGCTCCTCCTCCTCCTCTGATTCCTTCGGGGCATCCTGCGAGTTGCTTAGCACCATCCTCACTATAGACTCCTCATTGAGAATTTCGTAGCTATCCTCTCCTGCGTCACAAGACAACCATTCATCTAGTTGTGATGCAGTGATGGGTTCCCCTGGTAATCAGGCAGCAATCTCCAGTAGTTCCACCTCTTCGGCTTGTTCAAGTGAATCATCATGTTCAGCATTTTTGTTGTCAGTTTCAGAATCTGTATCATCCTTATCCTTATCCTCATCCTCATCTGCTTTGGGGGACTTTATTCCAGATTTCTCCCAGGACTTTTGGATTGTTTCAAGATGAACATTTTGCCATGCTTCAGCAAGCATGTAGCAAATGCCCTTCAGTGTGATTTTTCTTAAGATTTTGCATGGGGGTAGAATCATTCTCCTCAGAGAGGACATACTGCAGTAATCTTTTATGGTAATTATGCTTCATGATTTCAAGGATGCCTTGATTGCAGGATTGGAGTTTTGATGTAGTGTTTGGGGGGAGGAAAACACGTAATCTCACTACCTCTAGTTTTAACAGGTGGGATTTCTGGGTGAGCAGGTGAATTGTCTAAAAGAAGCACAGCTCGCTAAACCCACCTTTCAAAATCAGAGAGATCAAGACCAAGAGTGGTAGTTGGCTCCTGTGAAGATAAATAGACCTCCAGCACTGAATACAAGCTCTGACAACATAAAGTATTTTCAAGACTTACTTAAAAAACTCCCTGGAGTCTCTGAAAAGGATCTAGTGCAACTGGAAGGATGAACAACTCCATTGGACTTAATGGTCTTATAATTGTACCGCAGTGATTGCGCTAGGCCTTAGCCTATAGCAAACTGGCTATTTGACTCAGCAACCTTACTCAACCCTTGTGGCCTCTGCACGGTTTACAACCAGAACTTCACAGGACAGGCTGCAGTCGTCTCTCCCGATGAATCCTTGTGCAACTTTCCCAAACCTCTCTTGAACTATTTGGGGCACAGTAAGACTTTCCCCCTTTGTCTACATTTCCCGCTTGCTCCTTGCATAAAACTATCAAAGTGCTGTAAGAAATTTGGAAGGGACATAGCACTTAGGAAATCCTCCTGTTTGGAAGTATCTCTAAAAGTGTTTTAAGATGGGATGTTATCTCCTTTTGATAACCCCTTTTGGTATAAGAAGAAGATTTGAAAGCCCCTCTGCTTTTGTGCCTATATATTTTACAGCTGTAATTTTCTGTAACTGTTTCTTTTTTCTCCCTAGGGGATGGATTGGGGAGGCACTGGGGGGCTGAGGCAGCCAGACTGAAGATCTGATGAGAGGGAATTTCTGCATAAAAATGAGGCTCCTCTCCCATGCACTAATGAAGGGGGCCTACTAAATTGGATTATGAGTATGAACATAAATCCCAGAATGCTCCTCAGTGAGCAGTACATTCAGCTTCCTCTCCCTTTAGCAAATAGTATATCCTCAAGAACCACATATGATTATGTTTTACTCTTTGAGCTGATCAATTCATTGGCTGTTGATCCACTAAGCCAGCAACCATACCTGAGCCTATTGTCACTCAGACCCAAGAAAGGACCCTCCTGTTAAGGAGGAATTTGCTACTCTTCTACCTGCTTATGCATTCAATATGGTGGGTACAGAGGTCACTTCATACAGTCGACCTCCTACCTAGGAAATACACTTGTACAGTATTGTTATGTGCCCTGTTGGCACTTGGTTTAGTTTTTATGGGTCAGCTCTTTCTGAATGTATTGCCTGTGGGGTACTGCAAATCATTCTCAATAGGCTATGCTGTGATACTATTCTAAAAGACTTAAGATGTGGGGAGCAATTCAATAATCAATCCAGGGAAGTATGTTGTTGGGATGCACATTCTATAAAAGGATATGGCTTACACGCTATGTACTTATAATGTACATGGCCTTTCTGGTCCGATCAAGCACTTGAATATTTTGGCCTCCTTAAAGCACTCTGGGGCAGATTTTGTTATGCTCCAAGAGACTTATCTCTTTAATGAAAAGCACCGAAAATTTGATTGCTTGGGATTTAATCAGGTCTATGCCTCCTCTTACAAAGGAGGCAGAAGGCGGGGCACCACTATTTTGATCCCTTCGAGGATTCCATTTGTATATGGGGACAAGGTAATTGATAAAGAAGGGTGCTATGTCCTTGCAAAGGGTAAATTGAATGGGAAACCTTTCAGTATACTTCCCCCCAACTCAGATTTTTCAACTTATAGATCGTTTTTCCTCTTATTAGCACAATGGGCAGTGGGGCCTATAATTTATGCAGATTTTAATCTAAACCTGAGCTCGATATTTGAACAGGGACAGTCCCAACACAGCATAGGGAAAAAGGCCAGAGATCTGTCTAAATTCCTCAAGGAACTAGGCTATGAAGATACATGGAGGTATCTCTATGGAATGAGTAAACACAGTACTTTTTACTCTCAGGCACATCAAAGCTACTCGACCATTGACTACTTCCTAATGTCCCAAGAGCATATGCAGAGCACTCAAAAGTCCTGGTTGGGGGACTTTGTATTGTCAGATCACGCTCCTATATTCTTAAAAATTAAAATGGATCATTTTCATAAAAATGCAGTCTAGAGACTTAACATTTCCCTTCTCAGGGACAAAGACATTATGCAAGAAGTCAAAGATCTGATAAGACAAACCCTAGAGGACAATGCTACCCCAGATATGCATATCTCCATAGTCTGGGATACTCTCAAAGATTTATGTTGGGGGTAAATTCATTGAAATTGCTGTTAGGAAAAAGAAACTGAGAGGGAAAAAGAGAACTGACCTATTAATACAAATACAAGCCATGGAAAAGCAGCAAAAAACAACTCCCTCTAAGAAGACTTCTAAAAAACTAAAAATCCTGAAACAAGAACTTAATACCCTCTTAGATTACTACGTGGAACAGAAGCTTCTATTCCTGAGGCAAAAATACTATGAAGGACCTCAAGCCCTAAAATTATTAGTGGGGCGTTTGAGAGCCCAAAGGGCTAAAGCCCAAATAACTGGGTTCACAACCTCCCCTCAAACCCCACTTCAATACTCTATCTCTCAGATCTCGGATATTTTTGTTAAATACTACTCCCAACTTTACACGGCACCCCATTACCCCCGACCTCCCAGATTAAAGAGTTTTTAAGTTCCCTTAAATTGTCAACCCTTTTGAAAACCTTAGCAAACACCCTGGTTGCCCCAATAACTATCCAAGTGATAACCACAGAAATAGGTAATCTCAAAACAAATAAATGCCCTGGAAATTATGGCCTTCCAGAGGAATTCTATAAAACTTTCAAACCAGAACTCACACCTTTACTTGATAGACTCTTCTCTGGGGTGTCCTCCCCTAAAGCTTCTATTCCCCCATCATGGCATTATGCAATAATTTATGTAATCCCCAAACCTGGCAAGGACCCCTCCCTGCCTGGTTCCTACTACCTTATCTCAGTCCTCAACATAGACTACAAAATTATGGCAGCAATAATTTCCCATAGACTTAAACCAATAGCCCCAGTGATCATTCACCAGGACCAGAGCGTCTTTATCCAAGGATGTCAAGCTCAAGATAATATTAGATGTAGTATATACTTATTTGAACATATCACCAAACAAAAATTTCCCTCCTTCCTACTCAATTTAGATGCTGAAAAAGCTTTTGATATGGTTTCTTGGACCTTTTTAAGAGAAGTCTCCTTCCGATTCCCAGACCAATTTATAAATCTCATCTTTAAATTTTACCAAAATCCACAAAGATATGTACAATCTAACAGCCATATCTCACAAAAATTCCCATTGCAATGAGGAACCAGGCAGGGATGCCCAATCCCCCCCCCCTTTTGTTTACCCTGTATATTGAACCCCTAACCAAACTAATTAGATGAGATAAAAACCTCCCAGGAATACAATTTGGCAGTACTGAGCATAAACTTGCTCTGTTTGCAGACAATGTTTTGGTCTATCTATCCAACCCAGAAACTTCCCTTCACCATTTATTTCAACAACTTAGACTATTTTCTAACCTAGCAGGGTACTCTCCAAATACTACTAAAACAAAAGTATTAGCCTATAACTACACCCTAACAACACAGATTAGAGAAAAATATGATTTTAAATGGGACCTAACTGATCTTAGATACCTAAGAATTAAAATTTCCATCAACTTGAAGCTTCTGTTCCATTTAAATTACTCCCCCCAATGAAGGCACTTAAGGCAGATATTAGGAGATATATAGTGCTCCCGTTATATTTTTATGCCAGAAATCAGACTATCAAAATTAATGCCCTTGCAAGGCTACTCTATTTATTTCAATGTGTTCCATGTGTAGTTCCTGCCAAGTCCCTTACTCAATGGCAATGTGCTCTTGCACATTTTCTATGCAAGACAACAAACCGAGACTTAAGTCCCAGCTCCTAATGCAGTCTAAAGATCTGGGGGGTTGCACTCCCAAATTGCAGAATTATTGGAGTTGCTCACAGATGAGACTTGCCCTTCTCTGGGGGAACCCACACTATACAGCACATTGGAAACAGATGGACGTATCATGATCCCAACCACTTTCTCCAGCAGCAGCCTTGTTCTCTGCCTCCAAAATTAAAAAACAATCAGCAAAACTGCCAGATAGCACTATCTCAGTTCTTGAAGGTTGCAAATGAGGTTACTCCCAGAGAAGATATAAAACCCATAATTGGAAATATGAATGGTTCACAACAAACCCTGACTTTTCTCCTGCTAGGGTAACTGCCTGGTATACTACTCAGTTGTTTCGAGGCCTCCTGACACCTTGGCAATTAATATGACAAAACGCAGTTATTTCCTTTTCTGAAGCCCAAATCAAATTTGCATGGAACCCGAATGATTTATTTTATTATCTTCAAATCAGGGACTTCATAAACCTCCAATTCAGACTCCAAACCTCTAAACATCTAAGCTCTGATGACAACTCCCCCTTTCTCCAAATATGGACCTCCACAGAAAGTGACCATGCAATTTCTAAACTCTACAAGTTCTTACTTTCACTGCAGGTCCATGTTTCTGACTCACTAAAAAGTAGATGGGAGCAGGACTTGGATCTCCCTCTTCTTCAGACCATCTGGCCTAAAATATGGCACCTGACCTGGTCCACAGCACTCTCCCCAGGATGGCAGAAGTACGTATGAAAGGTCCGTATGAGATACTTCCAGGTGCCCAAGTTCCTAGCCAGATGCAAATCAGGCACTACATCCTCCTGCTGCAGACTATGCAGAACCACAGAAGCATCCCATGCTCACATATTCCTGCTGTGTCCCAAACTTCAGACCTTCTGGAGCTCAATCTTCCAGCAAATTAAAAATGTACTTAACCTGCTAGACCTCTTAAACCCAGAGAACCTTCTACTAGGACTACCCCCTAGAGACTTAAAAGGGAGAGACTCCAAATATCTCTGGTCCATCCTGGCTGTGGCCCATAAAACCATAACCAAAAAATGGCTACAACCAGCCCCTCCTACAGTAGCAGATTGGTTCAACATTATAAGTTATATACAAAAATATGAGCAACTCTCCCAATCTCCAAAATAGAGCCACAATTTATCAGAACCAATGGACCAGATGGGTCCTGAGAACCAACCCATAAACCCAGGAGGGTTTTTCAGATCCTTCTCTGCCCACATCTTGAAGAGATTGTAAATCTTCATGTAAGCCTTAAACTTAACTTATCCCACTGACTCAGTCTTGTTATCCCCCCAGCAGTAAAGACGCTCAGTGTATAGTAACGAAACAGGCAGCTGACACACTTGTTTTAAAGTTTTTATTTGTATTATTGCTGTTAGAACTTTTTTAAATGTTCTGTTACAGTTAACTCAAATACTGTTTGATAACCAATGGATTTATCAGAGTCTACTCTCCAAACTATGGAATGTTATTCAGCCAGAAACTGGATTCTGTTACACATAAACAGAATTTTGCAAAAGATTGTTATACATGATGATGTAATATGAATGATATCAACTGGTGTTAATTCTGGTAGAATTCATCAAGTCCTTATGTAAAGATATCACATTGTTGATGCACGTATTGTGACAATGTACAACCTCACCACAGGACTCAGGATCAGCTTTGCGGTGAATAAGGAGTCTCAGGAAGACCAGGATGTTTGCTCTGTGTGGGAGCGCTGTCTAAACAATCCCCGACCCTAACTAGAAACCCCCCTTTTCCAGAAGGCTAGACCTTTTGGAAGAACACAAACAGTAGAATGGAAAACTCACAGTGAAAATAAGGTTTTCTTTTTGGCCAAATTCAGGAGACCACTCTCCTGAGAGTTGCTTATGGGACTCCTGATCCGGAACACATCAAGGCAGCTTGTCAGCCCTCTGCCCCTGCAGCAACCCTCCTGCTGGCTTTTCCTTCCTGTTTTTAAAGTTCTTTTGTCTGAGCAACTGCAGCCAATTAGCCAATCAGCTGCAGCTGTATGCTGACTATCTTATTCAGGGAAACCCCCGCTCCTCCAGTACCTGAGTCCACCATAGTATGTAATGTCTTTGTACTTGTATATAAAAAAAAAAAAGAGAAAAATGACTCAATAAAATAAAGTATAAAAAATTAAAAGAAGCATAGCCTTCCATGGGAACCTTTGGGACCGCAAATGTGCCTTCCTAGCAGGCTCAAATTGTACATGGAACCAGGCTTTAAAAAGCTGAGAGCTCATCCGTGAGTTGCTCTGAGCACCATACAGCACAGGAAGTGTGGCCATGTTAATGTGCTTAAAACATCTAGGGACATGGAACTTAGCTTTCAGGTAGAGCTTCAATTTATGATTGCCTGCAGTATTTACACATGCTAGGATTGAACCCTGGAGTGTCACGCTCCTCCCCCCCCAATGAGCAAGTGTCTTGTCAGGCAAACACCTCCAAAAGAGCCCGTCTCATCAGCATTGTATACCTACTAAACTGTGAGACCCTCAGACACTATCATTTCATTTAGTTTTTGCATAAAAGGTGCTACACCCTCTTCTGCTGCACTGAGACATTCACCACAAAGTCTTAACTGATGGATGCCGTGCCCTTTTTAAATCTGTCCAGCCATCCATCGCTGGCAGTGAAATATGTGTTGCTGCCAAGCCTTTCATGAAACTGTAGGGTTTTTTCTTTCAGCAGTGGCCCTGATATGGGGGTACCCTTCTCCTATTCTTGACAGATCCAAACCAAACAAATGACTAAGTCCTGCTCCTTGTCTGCACAGGTTCTCATGTTTTTCCTCCCATCACTGCCTGATGCAGACTCCATAGTTGCAGTGAAATTTCTGAATTTCTTTTTTACCCTCCTTAATGTCGAATACTGTGGATTTACCCACTCTGTATTCGTCGGCAAGAGCAACTGCCTTCTCTCCGTTTTCAAGGTGCTCCACTATCCACAACTTCTGAGCAAGACTCAGAACAGTTCACTTTCTTTTAGACATGTCTGGGTTGTACTGAGGCACTGAAGGCAAAAAAGAGACTAAATAACCTGCTCGCTGAACTAAGAACCAGAACTCAGAACCAGTTTGTAATTATCAGGGTAGTTTGACAGAACACTGTAATCAACTGACAACTGTAAGGAACTGGCAAGCAAAGCAATTTTTAATTGCAGCTTTTGACAGGTACAGCAGGCAGTAATTGGGTGCTAATTAGTTGGCACATTGTGAATGATGGAGTGATGGGGACACACAGTTGAAGTCTATTAGATAGAGAGTTCCAGATAAACAGGATCCAGATAAATGGGATTGTACTGTATTAGATCTGATCAGTTGTAGAAAAGGTCCAAAGCCAAAATAAGCAAAGCAGGCAAAAGTGGGCATCCTTGCTTACTCCATTTAACATGTCATACTGAGGTGTTAAGTATGAATTGGTTACAAATCTAACAGTAGTATACTTATATATTATATAATATTTTTTATTAATATTAATAACTTCTCCGGTACATCCTATGCTTCTACTACTCGCACACTTGTCTTCTGTCTAACACATCAGATGCCTTACTGGCATCTAATGCTACTGCATAGTGTAGTTTGTATTTAGCTGATGACTAGTGTTAACATATTCAAATATTCATTTGCACTTTGTTAATGGCTTGAGAATGGTTCTACCTTTAACAAAACTGTATTGTTTTTGGTGGATGGGCTTGAGCAATCCCTGTTGTAGTCTGGTTACAATTCATTTTACAAATACTTCATAACCAGAGTTTAAAAGAGCTGTTGGGTCATAGCTTCCTGGATTTGTATTAACTTTACCATGTTTGTGAGTATTACCTTTGCCTTCTGTATTAAAGGGGATAATTCCCCAAGGCCATCCACCAACTCCTCCGTAATTCTTAGTAACCAAAGTGCTATCTGGTGTAAAAAAAAGTTACATAAAATTAGTTTGATATACCTTCTTGGCCTGGGGCTGGATTTTCAGTTGTTATGGGGCTAAATTTCACTCCACAGCTGCTGTTACAGAAAAAAATCTCTGCACCAGCCCCAAGTCTTAATTTCCATTTGCGCAGCAGCTGCCGTATATTGTAGAGCTGGTCGCAAATGGCTTCATAATGAAAAATACAGTGCATGTGGAAAAAACTTGCAGACCTGCAAGGTTTTCCTGCATGGGTGCTGAAAATGACTGTTTTGAAAAGTCGGCCACTGATGTTTTATTCCTAGGCAAACTCTTAATTATTTGTTTCAGTTTGGCTATTGTAAAGGTGGTAGAGTCACAGTGAAAGGTTGACAAATTTGCATCCTGAATAAACATTTCCTGTTGTTCATCTGCTTACTCTATTTTGTATGTATTTCATCATAAAAATGACAAAAGATTTCTCCATTACCAATGTTCTCTGCTATTATATTACCATCTTTCTTTTCTTTTTTTTTTTACATATTTTCTATATGGCTCCTCGGCAGGGGGAGGTGTACCTATAGTTTCCCCCATCCAACTGTAAGCCTCGGCCCCACCCTGGCCGCAGACAGAGGTCTTCACACCTATGCCCTGCCCTCCCCAGCCATGTCACAATGGGGACTCAACCCACTCACCACAGAAGACAAGGTGGCAAACACCAGGGGAGCTACCTGGAGAGCGTCCGGCATGGCACTGCTGAACGGCAATTATGTGTAGTTCTTTTTCTTTCCTTAATTGTGATGTCAAGAGTTTACTGGATTTATCTTCCATCATATATTTAGCATATTTTTTTTAATTTTATTTTACTGATTGCTTCCTGGCATAGCAATTACTGTTTTGTGATACAGTGTGCATCTCATTCCACACATATACATATTTTTATAGTCAGTTAGTATCTATTTATCCATCTTTCTTATTTTTTCATCCACTCTGTTTTTTCCTAAGTTTTTTTATTATTATTATTATTTTTCTGAGCTTGGTATGAAATAATTGCACCTCTAAGTGTGGTTTTCAATGTATCCCAAAGACTGGAAATAGTTGTACTGTACAGTTATAGAACCAATATTTGTTGATTACATTAGTGATATATTCTATAAACTGTTTGTTTCTTTAATAATTCATTATTAAGAGCCCATGCTGTCATAACTTTTCTATTTGTAGCTACTAAATCCAGGCTGATTAAAATTAACTCATGGTCTAAAACTTGAATCAATTCTAGAATCTTTAATTATGTTACCTTCAGATTTTGAAATAAAGAAATAATCTAATCTAGAATGTATCAGATTCTTTTTAACTTAATGGATGGGATATTCAGACTGCGTGAGAAAGATGTGCAATAGAGGGAGCAGGCGCATGTCCAGTGCACCAGTGCACAATGGGTGCAATATTCAAACCATGGACAGGACATGGTGCGCCTGCGCAACGTGGCTGAATATCACACCAGATGCACCATGGTGCAATGAGGGATGCACTGTGGAGCAGGGTCAATGCGCAATAGCACCCCTAGGGATGCACAAGGACAAAGACAGAAAGCAGCTGAGCAGCAGCCATGGATGTGCCATGTGCTGAGGAGCATGCACCAGGACAGACAGACAGACCATCCCCAACCCCCAGCCCCCCACCTGACCAGGACAAGGCCCCCTTGAGCAGCACAACCAGATGGGTGCAGGACAGACCACTGACCCTTGAACACCAGTGCTGAACCACTAGCAGATGTGACCCAGTAGTCCCCACCTGCTGGGCATGGAGCCCCTGCACCATCCACCAGTCAACAGGGACCAGGACCCAATAGTGGCCAAGCCCCACCCATGCCACGGCATCACACCATTGCCGCCACCCCAGTACAGAGCGCCCAAGACACCTAGCCCAGAGATAGGACCAAACAGTGCATGGCACTGAAGGCAGTCTGGCACCACTGTGCCAAGGCAACCAGTCACCCTGGACCCCAATGCACAAATACTACAACCCCACCATGCCACCCAATGCAGGCTGTGACACTGTCCACCAATGCCACCACAACCCACACAAGGCCCACCAGCATGGCCCCCATGGAGGCACAGCAAGGTGGGTGACCTGGCACCAGTACCCGAGGGACCCCACACGTGACAAGGGCTGCCCTGGATGCCACCACAAGCAGGAAGGCACTTCGAACACAGGGCCAGAGCAAGGTCCACCACCCATGCACCCACCCTGCCACAGCACCAGCCCCACCAGGCAACACAGCACCCTCCCATGGTGCATGGAGGCATGCACCACACAAGAGGCAACAAGGGCACACACAATGCCTCCCCAACCTAGTCACATGGGCACATCTGCAAACAGCCACACAAAGCATTGTGACAGGCTCTGCTGTCATGAGGCCCATGACACCGTGTAACCTGCAGCCTGCCCACCCCCAGGGTGCTGGTGATCCTGACATGTGGCGGTCGCCCCATGACCTTGGCCACCCGGATGGCAGTCACAGGGGCCTGTGACCAGGCCACCACCTGCATGCGGCAGGACCCAATGTGACAGCCACTAGACCACAAGCACCGACCCAGTCACCATGGACTGCATGGAGGGAGCAACCAATAGCACCATCCACAGTGGCAACAGGGACAGACATGCGATAGTCCAGGGGCCATAATGCCAGCAGCAAGGGCACTGTGCCTGCAAGCTGACAGGTATGGGCTGCCCCTGAAGGCACGCTGTCAGCCGAGCATGTGGTGGTTGGGGCCACATGACCATGCATACCACAGTCGTGCATGGTGGCAGTGTAGCAGCAATGGACACAGCCACACAGGCAAAGCACACACCGACAGGGGGTGGATGGGAAACAGCACATGCACCACAGCCCGCTGCACACAGGCAAACAGTGCACAGGGCACACCACACATGCCCCTAGACAGAGCCCATGGCCCCCACCCACACCAGTGGAGGAGCCCTGCCAGGCACACCCATGCCCAAGCCAGCCCTACCCCACAGTAGCCATGCATACCACTGCAGCAAGGCTCCATGTGCCCGCTGCAAATCAGAGACTGACACAGACATAGATATAAACCAATGTATTAAAATAGAACACCAACATCAACAACACCAACAAAACCTATATACATTTATGTACAACAGAGGGGGATGGGTGGGGATGCTACAAGGGGGGAGGGGAAAGAGTCAGGACAATGGGTAAGGCAAAGATGTGGGACATGGAGGTGTGGGGTACAGTCCAGGGAGGGATTGAGTGACTCCACAAGCTGCAGGCCTTACCAGCAGCCCCGGTCCTCTCCTGCTGCCCTGCGGTGCCACCACCATTCCCCCCCCATCCATCCTCTCTAGCAGTTCCAGTGTTGCCTGGGTGACTTGGAGGATCTCCCGGAGGGTCTGCTCCATGGCCTCCCAACAACGACGGCCACCTAGGACAAGGGAGCAGAAGCAGTATGAGTGACTGCCCAGACTAACGCAGCCCACCCAATGTGCACGGTGTGCATCAGTGACCGGTGCCCCTGGGATGTCATGCGACCACCCACAGTGAGTACGCCTACATGAGCCACCCACCCGGGCAACCGTAGCCATGCAAAATGCTGCACACCATCACTGCCCATGCACCCCACAGCACCATCCTGGCCATCCAGCGTCATGGTAATGCAGTGGGATGGCAGTGGCACAGCCAGGCACCGAGTGCATCCACAGCCCACCTGTGACACCCACCCACATGTGCAGGCCCACAGGACGGTGCAGAGGGCACCACGGGAACTGCACAGCTGGAGGGGCCATGTGCAGAGGGGCCACGCCACACCACCACCCCGCAACTCATCCTGCACAGGTGTATAAGGAATCACGGTACTCACCTGCATCCTGGTCTGCAGGGCACTGACGACCCGCAGCACCACCATGTGGCCTGCCTGCATGCCCACTCCCCTGGCATGGTCCTGGCCCTGCTGCTCCCCGGCCATCTGTGCTCTATGGTGGTCCTCTGGGCCTGGGGGGAAACATGGAGAGAGGCACATCAGTACATGTCTGACTCATAGGCTCCCCCCACTGGGCATCAGCCTGCACAGCCTGTCTGTGTTGTGGTGGCATAGGGTGGACACGATGCTCCCCCACATTCGACAACACAGGTGCTGGTCCCCCCTGGTGGCCTGGCCTGCCAACCTCTGTGCCCCGAGGACAGTCGGAGATGGCTAGTGATGGTCATGGAGCACCTACCTGGCTGTGGCACTGCTCCCCACTGGGCACATGCCTGCAGGCACCTCAGGCGGTCAGGGTCATGCCACTGGAGGTCACCATAGCGGTGGCGACACTGCTTCCTGGACTGACAGCTCCCAGTGGCCTCTTCCAGACAATCTGCAACCTCCTGCCACACCGTGGTATGAGGCCTCTGGAGGGGCACCTGCCCAAACAGGGCACCTGCATGTGGCTCTACATGGGCCACCAGGTTGGCCAGCTCAGTGGCACTCCACACATGGGCTCTGGTACGCGGAATAATCCAGGCTGTCCACAGTGCAAAATGATGCTGGTAGTGCATGTGCCCCACGTGCTGCGGCAGTGCGGTACTGAGCTGCCAGTCGCAATTGCGCTGGCACTGGACTGCACAATGGGGGGCAGCCATGTGGCCACATGGTGCCTAGAGGGCAAAGGTCAGCCACAGGATCAAGGGTCTGGCCACACACGGAGTGCCACTGCGCTATTGGGAGTCCCCTGTCTGATGCACGGTAGGATGCATGTGTGTGACACCATGCAGTGGCCTACCACCCTGGGCACATGCCACCAACGGTGCAATGGTGCAATACGGGGCATGATGGCATTACGCCAGCTGCTCCATGTTACATGTGCCCCATAGGACGTACAGCGCATGAGCACCACAGGCACAGTAGTGGCTGTGCACTGTACTGCCTCCCATGCTACATGCATATGCTGTGTCGCTAGCATACGTGTCAGCACCATGTGCATGCATGGCGTGGGTCCAATTGCGCACGTCACAGTGGTGCGCCATGAGTTGAGCATGCACAACACCATTGTGCAAGGTGCAGCCACGTGATATTCAGCCAGGTTATGCAAATCAGCTCATGTTCCATTCCACAGTGCATCCACTGCATTTGCATCCCATTACAGTTACGCATACCCTCATTTGCATGCAATGCGCTATAATAGCGCCATGGAACTGCACAGGCCATGGATCGGTATTGCAGCCTTAGGAGGTATGTGCCATGCTGTGGAGACATGGGGACAGTGGTCTGGGAGGGCTATATGGGACTGAACAGTCCATGGTAACACTTGTCCATATTCCCAGGTACAAGCATGACGGAATGTGAGGAGGATGTGGAACGGGGGGGATGCGGAAGCGGAGGCCCAACTTCACCAGGGCAGAATCGGATGCACTGTTCGAGGCATACCTTGACAGGCAGCCACTGCTCAGTGGACAAAGAGGCACACCACAAGCCCGTGTGGTGGCATGGGGCGAGGTGGCATGTGTGGTCAACCAGCAGGGCAGCCACCAGCATTCCATGCAGGAGTGCAAGAAGAAGGTCGGCATGGACAGGAGGAGGATAAAGGACAAGGTGGCTGCCATCAGGGCAGCATGTGCAGCCACTGGTGGGGGTCAGCAGGACGTGCCTTGCCTGCTGCCGCTGGAGGAGCAGGTGGCCGGCAGCATGCGGCGTAGTGCCATTGAGGGTGTGCCTGGTGGAGGCTTAATATGGGCAGCAGCCTATCACTACTGGCAGTGTGTGGGTGGCAGGGGGGGCGAGGTCCAGGGCTCAGGCAGCACCACTAATGGTACTGTGTTCCTTTACAGCCCCAGAGTGTCTGCATGGGGCAGCAGTGGTGGGTGTGTCCACCGAGGATTTGGCCCTGGAACCGGTGGAGCACCCATCCACCTCCACTGGTGTCCAAGGGACCGACCGCCCGCAGCCCTGCACAGCTGTCTGGACTGATGCATATGGTGCGGATGAGGCCCTGGCTGTGTTCCAGCAGGATGCCAGGCACGGTGTCCTGTGTGTTGAGACACAGATTGGGGCCAACTCCAGTACCGATGATGATGTAATGCATGTCCTGGACAGTGATGTTGGTGGGTTGCAGGAGGATCCCATGACTGGCATCCGCCTAGGCGGCAGTGCGGGCAGCACTGGCATGGTTGCCTGCCCAACAGCCCTTGTCCCTGTCATGTCTGTAGCATTCAGTGGGGCAGCAGTGGCTTGTGGATGCAGAAGTGGTGTTGGTGGTGCCAATGCAGCCACGCTGGTGGTGCCCGGCACTCAGTAGCCGGAGGGGCAGTGGCAGCAACTGGACAGTGTTGACGGGGGCATGGGGAGGCAACAGTACACCGAGTGAGGATGTACCCCAAGAAGGCAATGGTGTGCGACGCCCACCATCGCGGGGCGCTGTGCCACAGGGTCAGGAACAACATGGGGGTCATCAAGTTGGCCATGCAGATGACCCCTTGGACGCCCACAGCTGTCTTCTCCAGGCCTCTGTGGATCAGCAGGTACAGCTTGTGATAGCGGTGGATGCACTCTGTGCGGAGCTGTGCCAGGCAGAGGAGTGGCGCTGCAGGGACCATGCCCTGCCCCTGGCAGAGTTAGCTCAACAGTGGGCGGATGTGACTGCAGCCATCGATAGGCTCACCACTGCGGTGGTGACTGTCGTGGCTGCACTGGCTGACTGGCTGTGTGCTCGGCCGCCGCACACCCCGCAGAGTGCAATGTCCACCCCTCGTTCTTGATGTCGGGCGACCCCTGCCGTGTCGACACCGGGATAGGCTGTGGGCATATCAAGCATGTCAGGTGCGGGCATGTTTGGTGGCCTGCAGACACCTGCGCGGACATGCAGCGTCACCCTTGGGGGACCATCGGTGCCACCCCATGAGGCCACGGATCAGCCTATTACAGCTGGCAGGTCTCATCGGGGCTGCTCACGCATCCGTGGTGGCTGTGCTACTGTGCAGCATGACTGACCCTTCCCTCTCCTCGACCGCTGTCCTGCCATTGCCCAGTGTGCACTGTGGTGTTCCGTGTGTGTCACATGGGTGTGGTGCCCTGTCCTGCACTCACATGGTCCCTGTGCACACCAACCCGATTGCTGACCACTGTGGCATGTGCATGATGATGCCAACATAGCGCTGTTCGCCACTGTGCAACAGTGCTCAGTGTTTAAGACATGCACAGTGCCTGCCACTGGGTGTGGTTATGGTGGGTCCTGTGTGGGTGTGGGGGGCGGCGTATGGGGATGAGTGTGTGTGTGACCCTTTGGGCATGGGATGGGGCGTGTGTGCCTGTGTGTGTGTGCGTGCTGTGTGCAGCCCTGCTGTTCTCTGCCTTTGTGTGTAGGCCCCAACCCATTCCCACACCCTGCCACCGAACCAGCCCTGGTGTCCGCCCCTGCCTGTCTTATCAGCTGTGCCGTTGCCCCTGGTGCTTGCACGTGGCACTGTTCACCTACCTGTGTGGTCCGTAGTGTTCCTCTGCAGTGGTGTCCTGGTGCTGCTGGGCCATCCGGGCCAGCCAGGGATCCCTTTGCCCAGGGAGTGGCTGCCCAACACCAGCTGGACCGGCATCCTCATCGTCCCCACTGCTGTCCCCCTCTTCAACCTCAACGGCTATCCCACAGTCAGTGGCCATGTTGTGCAGGATGCAGCAGACCAGGAATAGCCCACAGGCCTTTGAGGGGCTGTACTGTAGAGCAACGCCAGAAGTGCGCAGGCAACGGAACTGTGTCTTCAGCAGCCCGAACACCCACTCGATGATAATCCGTGTGGTGGCCTGTGCCTCATTGTACTGTTGTTGCACTGGAGTTGAGGGGCACCGGTATGGTGTGAGCAGCCAGGGCCGTAGTGAGTACCCACTGTCACCTGTTTGTAGAGTGGTATCATTATTTATTTATTTATTTATACATCAGTTTACAACCTTAGCATTAACCTATAACATTAGCATGGTGGTCTGTGGCACTGTGCCCCTGGCCTTCCAGGCTGCTCTCCATGGCACCCCTGCCCTTGCCCCACACACACCCCAAGCTGCACCCATCATCTGGCGTGCACTGCATGCTCTCCTACCGGATGGCCAGTGGGGATGTCCCCACTCTCAAACCTATGGCACAGTGTGGACTGGTGCTAGATGAAGTCATTGTGTGCTCCATCAGGGTGCGTGGCACAGACATTGATTATGCACCCCCTGGCATTGCACACCACCTGGCAGTTGGCACTCAAGTATCCCTTGTGGTTTATATATGCCGCCCCCTCCGGGCCAGGTGGCATGCGGATGCCAACATGGGTGCAGTCAATGGTCTCAAGCATGCCAAGCAACCGTGCTACCCTGTGGAGCTCTTGCATGTTTGCTGTGCGCTCTACCTGTGTGCTGGGGAAATGGATGTACTCTACAGTGTGTGGCAGCAGTGCGCTGAGGAATTGTGTGAGTAGGCGTGATGCAGCCGACTGGGTTATGCTTGTTGTGTCCCCTGTTGGTCTCTGGAAGGTGCCCGTGGCGAGCAGGTACATGACGGCTGTGATCCATGTCTCCACGGACAGAGCATGGCTCCATCTTGTGGGTGCCTGCTTCTCCTCACTGCACAGCTCACAGAGCCACCTCGGAATGGCCCGGTTCAGGTGGTACTGGCCCATGATCTCGACGTCACTGTACAGCTCGAAGCTGGTGCGGGCACAGTACAGCTTGTTCTGGGTATACTGCTGATGGACCCTTCCACAGCCGCGCCTCCCTGCAGCCTGCCTCCTCACACCCCTCATTACCGCCTCCATCTGGAAGGTGGCACTGGCTATGTCCCTGGTTGGTGTTCTCCCCCTGGCGGCTGACTACCTGGTCCCCCCCCGGCTGTGTGCTGCTGGTACTGCCCCTGCACTGGGTGCACCTCTGGCACTTTGCCACTGCATACCCTGCCTCTGCCCCACTGCTCTCCTTCCTCTATTGTATGCACAGATCCTCACGCACACTCACACACACTCACACATGCTTCCAGTGGCCCCCTGCCACCTCTTGGCCACCCCTGACCGCCTGTTTCTTTCCCTGGCTCACTGGCGCTCTGTCTCCACACTCCCCCACTATGGCTCCTCTTTAGCGCAGTCATCCTCCCCTCACTTGCTCCCTTTTATTTTCACTCATCTCCGCTATTGCGCAACTTCCGCTTGCTCCACTATTGCGCACGTCACCTGCTGTTGAATATCTCACTGCGCACATTATTCCTGGTTACACCCCCTGCACTTGTGCATGCATTCATTACCGTTGCACTGTGATGCATTGGGTTTTGTACTGTGCATCTGATGCCGCTGAATATTACATTTTGGCGCATATCCGCTTTTGCGCAGGTGCATCCATACTGTGCATGGCGCAACTGCTCTGAATATCCCACCTAATGAGTATATAATTCTTCATTAGGACTTTTAGTTTTTTTGAACATTTATTGCTTGATCTTGTATAAAGTGCATAAGCTTTAATGAGGGATTATAATTACCTTGTGTAATGTAGGTCTGGATGATATATCAGGTTGTGGTTGTAACATAACATTCCTGTCCCCAGGTAGTGTATTTTTTGCTTCAGTTTAAGTCAGACTCTCTGTAATGTTTGCTAAAAATAAAGGGCTCAATTTTCAGAGTCTTTAGATCACCACAAGTTGCAGTGATCTAGGGCTGTGGCAATCATAGGGTGCATCAGGAATCCTGCGCCATATTTAAAAATAAATTAGGGTCCCTGCACCCAAGACCCAAGATTTGCCACGTCCAAAGGGTTGTGCCCAAGTAGTGGTACACCTCTGGGCTTTGACGGAAGGACCTGTCAACCCCACCTCACCCAGTGCAATGCTTGAGGGGCCACGAAGGTGGGGGGCACCTGCCAGGAAAGGACTGGGGGCTGAAGAAGCACAAGGGGGGAGATCTTGGGGGTGATGGGGACATGATGGCAATGTGCGGGGGATGAGGTTGCACCATGTGGGGGTGCCATGTGCTATTACAAATAGCCAATCAGCCCAGGTACAGGGGACTGGCAGAAAGGGACCGGGACCCAGCCACAGAAGGATACAGCCCTGGCACCTGCCTCATAGGTGCCACTGACTCTAACGCTGTCAGCAGACAGTAGCCTGCCTCCATGCGAGGGGCCTGGTACCAGGGGACTTCCGCAGTGCCTGGGGACCATTTCTAGCCACCACTTGCACCCCACAACCTGCAGCCACTTCTGCTTGCTGATGGTATTGGGGTCAGTGGCACCTATGGGGTAGGTGCCAGGCCTGTATCCTTCTGAGGCCATATCTCGGTCCCTTTCTGCCAACCCATCCCATACTCAGGCTGATCGATTATCCTTAATAGCACAGGGCACCCCACCTTATCCCCTGTACATTGCTGCCATGCCCCTGTCACACCCAAGGTCTCTATTACTTTCTTTTAGGTGATGTATCTGTTGTTTTACAGGTAATAACTCATCACTTGAGTCTGTAGTCAGCATTTTTATTTACGCTAACTCTTGCTTTAGGATTTTATTTTCCTCTGTTATTGCTTCTGTTATTCCTTGAAAGTCATTTATTTTTTCTTCCAAGCAAATGAACTTCTCCATTTTCTTATTTAAGTTTTCCATCTAGGCTAGTAGTATCCTTGCCCAGTCTAACATTTCTTCAGCAAAGTCAATGGAATATCTAGAACCACTACTTTCTGATTCAGAAAGTTTGTCTTGGGTTTGCTGCAGGGACTACCCTGGACTTGAGATATAATCACGTAATCATGCAAAACCTCTATAACGTTTTGTTTTTCATGGGGGTGGGAGATATTGACTTGCTGAAGAGTAGGTTCAGAGTCTGTAGCCAGTTCTGATTGTTGTCTGAATGGCAGACTGTCCCCCTCCCCCAACCCTGCATCACGCTTTTCAATTTTGAAATTATTTTCTTGGTTGTAGCTTTCCTGGGGACATAACTTTTACAGTGGTTTTAGCTAATGGGTTTACTTGAATGAAGTCAATGTACAAATTTAGTTCTAGTTGCTCGGTATCTCCCATTAAAGCATGTTATTTTTAAGACTGCAGTAGGCAGAGCCTGCAGATGTTTTGCATGTACAAAAGGAGGGATGTCATGTTTTCTGTCCATGGAACTGACTGAAGGTGTAAATAGTCTCCTCTGCCTTGCCCTCTTCCAAGAAATGTTTCCTGCCCTCAAATAAATATGCTTTCATGTTGATCAATGGTTGCAGGGTACTATTTTCTTTCTTAAATGTGGGGTACAAGAACTGGAACCTCAGTAGTGGGAGCCAGCATTCATTTTTTGGGGGCGTAAGATCCACCCCCACCTCCACCCGAGAAGATCCTAAACATCCACCCCCACTTCTTTTTTGATTCATGTGGGAGGGGCATGAGATGGATATCATGTTGGAACAAGACACACTAGTTTGGGACCTGGAGCAAGCAACAGAACAAGTATGTGGAGTGATTGAGTTGTGGAGCCCCTGCATTTTATTAAGGACTAGGAAAATGGAGGATGCTTAATGTCTGGGAAGGGGGTTAAAATTATTTTAATCATGGGCACAGTACTTGGTAAACTGAAACTTTGATGCTAAAGTGTATTTTTTCTTTTAACTTTGAGAAGTATGTATTATATATACGTGTAGCAGTGTTGTAATTTGAGTTTATATGTGGCAAGTAGGTAGGGGATGATGTTTTGAATGTGGCAGTAGGACAGATTTGTTAGGATAAATATATGCTGTCTTGCAAATATAAAAATATTGTAAGGGATACATTTTGCAAAACAGTGATCCCAGTGTTTTGTTCTGCCTAGGCTGTGAGAGGTTCTATTTCTAACTTTCCCTGCTCTCTCTGGGTGTTTTATGACCTCTGTGGGCTGCCATTCAGGTTTGTTTTATTGCATCTTGTCCAGGATAGTCTTCCCAGAGTACCCTTTGGTTTGATGTCTAATAGCCCTGTAACCAGGGGTTGGGTTGATGTTATTTTTTGTTTTATTAGTGCTGTGTGGTGCCTCCATTATGTAACCCACTACCAGACTTCCTGGGTTCGGGGAGAAAATTGTTGCTTGGCATTTTGGCTACGGTTGACTTCTAGTCGGGGCACCCAAGTAACTCTGGACACAGGAAGCAATGACTATAATGTCCAAACCAGGAGTGGAATTCTAGAGTGTGGCTTTTATTCACAACAACAGCAGAATAATATAGCATAGATGGACCCCCACGGGGCTGCACTCCTGGTAATGCAGACAAACGGAGACCAGAACACATCTTCTACACACTGCAACCCTCAGGTTCTGAAACACACTGGGCTCTCAGCCTGAACTTGTACTCTTCTCTGGATTTCCCTGGTGTGGCACATCCGGCCAGCACTTGGACACACTTCTCTGGATTTCCCTGGCATGGCACATCCGGCCAACACTTGGACTACTTTCCATAAGGCATGGACATTTATTGGTGGCTCCCTCTACCACCTGTAAGCACACACTGGCTCCATAAAGGGAAAATCTAAATCACTAATCCCACGTCTGGGTACTTTCCACGAACACTGGCCAAGTGCCTGAAAGAAAGCTATAGGTGCCCAAAGTGAACCCATGGAGGTAAATCTGGTTTCTCCAGATGGGGGTCTCCAACCTCTTGCTCCCAAATCTATACCCGGCCATCCATTTGGACTCAACACCTTTCTTGAAACACACTGTTGCAGAATGCTGTCTGGAAACGTATATCACACTTAACACTCTACAGTCTCTTGAAAATAGTGTCCTGACTTGTAATGTTCTTTAAGTGGCTATGTCCATCCCTGTAGACCCCCACTGTACAGATTACATTTTAAGTCACACACAACTGTAGTACTGTACTTGGCTGTCCTTCCTTGACCCCACAATAACAGATACTATACACACTGTCCAGTGAAAACATGGGCTTTGTTTCAGAGCTGACTCACCCTCTGGTTTGCAGGTGCCCACAGGCTTCTGGAAAAGCAAACTACTTCTTGGTGCCTCAGCACTTGAACAACACATGACAGGCAGCTTTCCCTCTTCAGCAGGGCCAGGGGATTGCCTCTAAAGTTGCTGGCTTCTCTTCCCCCATCCCTCTGGGGATGGGGCACTGGAACAAACTGGGGAATGGTCTCTACCACTGGACCAATTTCTTCTGTGTCTCTATCTAGGGCAAGAACACACACCCTCTATCTCTAGGTAGCTCTATAGCAGAGCTTAGCCCTGAGGGGCTGGCAATGCAGCACACCTCCTGCTTCCTCCACAGACTGCACAAAACTGAATTCAAAACCTCCCAATGTTCTAACTCCCTGCTGCAACATTCCAATGTGGCTTATGCTGTTGCGAGAATTCTATATGATGTCATCCCTCCAACTCAGCTGAGACTGAGGACAGAGTGAGACAGTGTGAAACCCATTTAACTGGAGTTTCACAAGCTGCCATCCCTGCCTGCCACTAGATCTAAGTGGGATTCTTGTAACCCTGGTTGACGGGGGGGTTACACCCACCCTCAACCAGGAAAATGACTGTTCCCAGTCATTACTAACCCAGTCTAGGCCATCCTACCCTCTGTGCTATCTACGGAGAGGGGTGATCAGGCCCTCTCCTACCATGTGCTAGGCACAGGCAGGCAACACTAAGGGCCCAGAGGCCATTGGCTGATGCATCAGCCTCTACTCTAAGTTCTTACTATGGACACCTAGTGGCCCTGGTAGAATTGTGCAGAGCATAGCCCTAATAGATCAGTACTGCATCCCCTATGGCCAGTCAGGACCACAGCCTATCTATCCCCCCTAGCCCTCTAGGGAAAACCTATCTGCCTCTAAACCAAATACCAAAACAAAACAAACAGGGGAACCTCCCCCCAACCCTGGACACCTGCAACTACACACAAGGAGCTAATGCTATACTCTATACATTACTCCCACACTGCCCCACAACCATACCTGTGGAAGGGAAAGTTACACACAGAAAACCACAACATCCTGTACTTTAAACACTACAACATTAAAGTACTGTGAGGAACTCCACTGAGTCCCTCCTCCTCTTCTTGTCTTCTTCAGGAACACCTGCAAGAAAAAGAAAGACAAAAACACACTCATAATCTGCATACACAGTCTATCTAACCCCTACCATCAAAACACTGGAGAATCCCAAAAAATATTTATTAGAAAAGTAGAAAAACCATATAAACAGTACAAACAGTAGAAAAACAATGACATTATTTACAATACACATTATTTGGGAGGATGGAGTGCACTAAAAGTCCCTTCTAGTGACAACAGTGCCCAAAGGCAAGTCCAATAAAGAGTCTCTCCTGGGTCGGAGCCCAGTAAAGCACAGTTCTAGCAGCCTGAAATCCTGAAGGGGACAGTCTTTGAGGACAGTTCAAAAATCTGGAGTCTGCTAGTGTAGGGTGTGTACTACAGTGTCATAAGAATAGAAAAGTCTGGACTTACCAGTCCCTTGTAGAATGAAAATGGTACACCACCTGGTTCTTCAGTTGAAGGCTCTTCCTGGCAGCATTCTTCTGATACAGCTGGGCAGACATCTTTCGGAAAATGACAGGAGGGCACATCTGGAAACTGCTGGGCTGATGTAATCTAGGAGATGGAACCTTGGAACAGGAAAAAAGGAAAAACAGCTCATCTGAAGTCATCCGGAATCCCAGGTGATGAATCAGGATACAGCTTGGCTAGTGTCCTCTCTGGATATGAAGTCATCTGGTGGAACAGTCCATAGAATCTGGAAAGCCAGTACACTGCAAGACTGATGAATGTGGGGCACCTGGTTCCTGGAATGCCAGACTGGCGGAACAACATAGGTACGACAACGGCTGGATGACAGCACTGGTGACCACTGCTCTGCTCTCCACCTGGTAGGAATGGGCACATTCTCAGGTTGATCTTTGCATTGTGGTCAATAGCACAATGGATCAGGTGCTGGAATTATTACCCCGTCTGGGCGCTCATAATCCACACTGTGAAAGGTTTCATGTCCCTTTCCATCCACAATTCGAACAGTGTCCTGTCCACTTTCCACTGGCTGAATTTTAATTGTAATACTCTATTTTTGACATGTCTGTTGGCACCAGGATGCACATGTTTCATTGCCTCTTCTATTATCCAGGATTTCCTGCTTTTTTCAATCTCCTCCCAGACTCTCAGAGGAAAGGTAGGAAAGAGTATCCCATAGATTTCATTCGTTTTCCTATGAACCAGTCTTTCCTCTTTACTGCACTTGGTCAACTTGCAACCTCTGGCCTGGGGGTGGCCATTCCTGGTTCTGCCAGCTACGCATACTCAATGCAATATAGAATGGGTCTTTAACTCTTCCTTGTGGGGTCAAGGCTGTAGTCACTACTCTCTTCTGCTATCAGTTCCTTTGAGGCAAGAGCTTGAGGCCGTGGATCTGTACGTTCTTCACAAGGCCACATAGGTTCCCACTCTTCTTCTTCCTCGCTAAGAATCTGTGCCCAGGAGTGAGCAGTCATCCTCACTCCTGAGACTGTCCACTCTTCGCTGGGTGTGGAGGTCGATACCTCCCATTCAAAGGCCTCCCTCATCTCGTCTTCACCTATGAGACTTGGGCTGGGCCACTCTCTCCAAGGGTCTACTGATGCTCCTTCCTCAACGTCTCTCTGGGACCCAGACTCTGATACATCAGTACATTGTTCTGTCTGTAAATCTGCACCCTCTTGCTTTATGCCACACTCTGATGAGCCTTCCCTATCAGGCTCCGCCTGGTGCTGTGTGCTGCCAACTGCAGATTCTTGAAGCTTTGTCCATGTGGGAGCCAAACGAATCTTGGGTGCTTTAGTTAAACCATATTTCTCTAGGCACCCAGAACAGTGAGGTACCATGAAGATGTCCCTTCCAGCATTTAAGCACATCACACATACCCATACTTGATATCCAGGAATTGCCACATGAGGAGGCAGTCGTCCACCATAATAACATCTCTCAATATCTCTCAACTTGTTAACTTCTTTTACTATCATAGTCCGGGCATGATCCAGGTAGCGGGCTGGTCCCAAAGCCATGACTGCAGAGAAGAACAAACAGACGCTCACTGTAATTTCAAGTCCCACTTTGTTGGAAAACTTTTTACAAAATGGCTCCCTTGCTGCTGTGTTTACATTACTACCCCACCCTGTAATGGTGGCGGCAGCACTCCTGCACATCAACGTTCTGTTTATGACTCAAGCCACAGCGCATCCGATTTACACACTTCACTGATAAAGTTCACTCAAGCTGTTAAATTGCACTGGTTGCTCTCCTAGCACATTTATATGATTTCACTAGACTTTTCATTCACTTTAATCACTGTTCTAGCTTAAAGTCCCCTAAAGCCACAGTATTTTATCGCACAGGATTGCCTGTATTTATCGTTGCATCTCTCATACAACTCACAGTCTCTTACATGGCTTTGAAAATCATACTGTTCCTGAACCTATAATTATGCTCACAGACTATTGCTCAGAATTCTTGCTTTAGCTGATTAAACTTGGCACAGTCCTTTGCAAAACGATCACACTGCTACACACAGTTTGAGCTGTTTTTTATGATGGTACTCACTTATTCAGTGGCTTGTTATTGCGATGTTAAACGTGGCCTACAGTCGATCTTGGAGGCCTCTGGAATAAAGCAGGTTGGCAGTCCTGCCAATTGTCCCTCCGAACACCTCGCTCTCTTCTCAGACAAATCGGAATCTGGGTTGAGCCCAATTTTAAACAGAAAAGTCCAAATTAACTAACTTTACGTTTCAGTCACTGTGACGCTCCTCCTTGTAAACCTGCTCGCACAGTCCTCTCTCTCTCCCTCTCAAACACTGTGCAGTCCTCTAGAGCTGGCTTGGAGGTGGGACTGATTGCAGTCTCACCAATCATTCGACACCATTCAAATGAGTCTCTTTACTCTCAAGCTCTTCTCCTCCATGACAATCGTTGAGCAGGCAAAATTTAAACTGCAAACCACACTTTTTTTTCAACTGTAGCTCCTTGGCAGGAGCACCATTTCAACCATTTTTCATGGCATTTTACTCAGCGACTCTCTTAGTCCATACCACGAGCATTTCCAATGTCTAGGGCACAAATCTCTGTTTGTCTCCCACAGTTTTCCATACTTTTTCTGTCACACAACACTTAAAAAGCTGGCAAATGTTGTAATTTGATGCAGAAGAAGGGCATACACACTCGGGGGTTACTGCTCCTTGGTAAACAGTTGGCACACTTACAGCAGCACATAGCAGCACACAGCGGCACATTCAGTTGGCAATGCTTCAGATTTTTGGGCTACCTACTGCCAGACAGTCAAAATGCTAGCCACTATCCGAGCAACCTTTCTTGCATTTTTACCCAAATTGCAAGCCAATCCCAGTGGTAGCCTCCAATTTGTAACCAGGGGTCGGGTTGATGTTATTTTCTGTTTTATTAGTACTGTGTTGTGCCTCCATTATGTAACCCACTGCCTGGCTTCCTGGGTTCAGGGAGAAAACTGTTGCTCGGCATTTTGGCTAGGGCTGACTTCTAGTCAGGGGCACCCAAGTAACTCTGGACACAGGAAGCAATAACTGCAATGCCCAAACCAGGAGTGGGATTCTAGAGTGTGACTTTTATTCACAACAGCAGAATAATAAAGCATAGATGGACCCCCACGGGGCTACACTCCTGGTAATGCAGACAAATGGAGACCAGAACACATCTTCTACACTCTGCAACCCTCAGGTTCTGAAACACACTGGGCTCTCAGCCCAAACTTGTATTCTTCTCTGGATTCCCTGGTGTGGTACATCTGGCCAGCACTTGGACACACTTCTCTGGATTTCTCTGGCGTGGCACATCTGGCCAGCACTTGGACTACTCTTCTCTGGATTCCCTGGTGTGGCACATATGCCCACAGGCTTCTGGAAAAGCAAACTACTTCTTGGTGCCTCAGCACTTGAACAACACTCGACAGGCAGCTTTCCCTCTTCAGCAGGGCCAGGGGATTGCCCCTGAAGTTGCTGGCTTCTCTTCCCCCATTCCTCTTGGGATGGGGCACTGGAACAAGCTGGGGAATGGTTTCTACCACTAGACCAATTTCTTCTGTGTCTCTATTTAGGGCGAGAACACACACCCTCTATCTCTAGGTAGCTCTATAGCAGAGCTTAGCCTTGAGGGGCTGCCACTGCAGCACACCTCTTGCTTCCTCCACAAACTGCACAAGACTGAATTCAAAACCTCCCAACATTCTAACTCCCTGCTGCAACTTTCCAATGTGGCTTATGCTGCTGCGAGAATTCTATATGATGTCATCCCTCCGGCTCAGCTGAGACCGAAGACAGAGTGAGACAGTGTGAAATCCATTTAACTGGAGTTTCACAAGCTGCCTTCCCTCCCTGCCACTAGAACTAAGTGGGATTCTTGTAACCCAAGGTGAAAGGAGGAGTTACAGCTCCTACAGCAGGCCAGTGTCTTGTTGGAAATGCAGTGTGTACTGAGCCTGTGTGGTTACTGAGTTTTGCTTCTCTGTTTTTAGAATAAGTTGAAGTGTGTCTTTTTACTTGATAAATGTTTGTAAAAGTGTAAATCATTTTTGCTAGTGCAACTGTGAGTTGCTTAACTGTTTTTTGTAGATTCGACTCCTGACTTACTTTCATGACAGGCAGTTAATATTCCTGGAACAGACTTTGCCTTTGAAGTACCTATAAAGTGATGTTTTCATGTCACTGTGTAGTTCCTCACTTTATAGGTGATTCAGTGGTAAAGCCTTTTCATGCAGGAATGTTTACTGCCTGTTATAAACAGAAATCAGAAGTAACATCTACCAAACACAGTTAACCAAGTTAGCTTTAAATGCAATCCTGTTTGTGCATGGAAAGGTGTTACAGAAAGGAAGACATGCAATTATTTCAAGTTTACAAGTTAAGCAACTTATTTTTTTTTAACCAGCCTTGGTTCAGCTTATATTCCTATCACTCATTTTCACAAATAAATTCCGAGAGATGTAAAGTCCCTCCTGCTGGGTATATGGTGTTATTCACACCCGTTCTCCAACCTTGCTCCCACCACCTTGCTTTGTATTTTGCATCGACTGTAGCATTTCAGTACAGCAAGAGGTGACAATGTATATTTTTTTCTGGACTTGCAGTGTTAATTGAGCCGTCCCCAATCTGTATCCTTTCAAGAACTACTTTATGTGGTGTGCATACCAGCATGGTTATTTCACTCTTATTTACAGCTTTATACCTTTATCAGTTTTTAATTTAAATTTTTATGCCCTTTGAATAACAAGGTTCAATACTTATAACTTCTTAGTTTCTTTATTATGATCTCATTGATTTCTGAAGACCCCCTTGTAAATGAGGTGCTAAACACAACTTGGTTTTCTTTGTCTTTTTTTGTGTGTGTAGTGTTATGAAGCTTGTAACCATAGAAACAAGGATGCAAACACATATCTTACAAGTAATGCCATATAAAAAGCACATCATATACACAGTAAAACCAATGACATTAAATACTGATTCCTCCCAGTTCCTGGAAAAAGAATTTTTTCACCAAACAAGTTACAACTACTGAAAAATGCAAAAACTATCAATAAATGTGCAGTCTGACATCTTCATTTAAACCTCTTGGCTGCAAACTGTGACATTCGTAAATCCAGTATGGTTCTCACTGAAGCTATCTCCTTTGCATGTCTCCTCTCAAACTGTCAAAATCATTTCTTCAATGTGGACTGTCAGGCATTCAAGTTGTTGTTAGATTAAATGTTACTTTTATAAATATAGATTTAACAAGGGTATCTTGTAAAGTACTGGTTTGCTTAAATGTTAATTGTGGTCATGCTGATATCACATTATTCAGACTTGGTTCAGTATCTAGAAATTTCAATTTTTGGTTTTTTATGATCCAAGTTATTTTATGATGCATGTATTTTATGAAAGTCCTAGGGCCTTGTGCACAGCTACTAAGTGTTCCAACTGTAATTAAAAAATGACAAGTGTAAAAATAAATAAATTAAAATTAAAATTCATGTAGTCTACTAAGTACAGTAGATTGGTACTGAAAGTAAACTCAAAAATAGTTTTAAGTTCTTTTCACATCCAGTCATATAGTGGTATGAGAGAAACACAAAGATGTGAAACCCTGGAACCCCACCATCTGAATCAATAGGGAATGCACATTTCATGAAGTATAGTAAAAAAAAAAGAACACAAAAATTATAGAAACATAGACTTTGATGGCAGATGAGGACTGCTTGGCCCACCTAGTCTGCCCATATCCCTACCTACTGGATAAGCTGCAGATCCTAGTTAACCAACAGCCTATTTCTTTCTACCCACCACAAGAATTGCCTTATGTCTGTCCCATGCATTCTTGAATTCCACCACTATTTTTGACCCCAAAACCTCCTCACGAAGGCCATTCCATGTGTCCACCACCCTTTCTGTGAAAAAATACTTATTCATATTACCCCTGAGCCATCCCCCCATCTTCAAATTATGTCCCCTTGTTCTTGCACATCTCTTTTTCTGAAAGATGCCACCCTCTTGAACTTTGTTGATTCCCTTGAGGTACTTAAAAGTTTATATCATGTCTCCCCTCTTCCTCTTTTCCTCAATGGTATACATATTAAGCTCCTTTAGTCTCTCCTCCTTTGGCTTCTGTTGCAGATCCTGCACCATTTTAGTTGCCCTCCTCTGGACTGTTTCCATCTTGTCTATGTCCTTGCTGAGATGGGTTCTCTAGAACTGGATGCAGTACTCCAGATGGGGGGCTCACAAATTATCTGTACAGAGTGATAACAACTTCCTGTTTTCTACTAGTGATGCTTCTCCTTATACATCCCAGTAGCCCCTAGCCACCCCTACTGCCTTCTCACATTGCTTGATAACCTTTAAGTAATCTGATGTGATTACCCCCAGGTCCCTTTCCATTGTTGTTGTTACTACTGCCTCCCCCATTGTGTACTCTTCCCCTGGGTTTTTGCTTCCCAGGTGCATTACGTTGTACTTCTTTGCATTGAAGCCAAGCTGCCATACTTCTGACCATTCCTCTAACCTTGCCAAGTCCCTTCTCATCCTTTCCACCTTCCCCTGTATACCAACCCTGTTGCAGATCTTTGTGTCTGTAAACAGGCATACTTTTCCTTCCAGTCCCTCGGCAATCACGATGATGAGTTGAGGCATCTTTGCATGGTATGGTCAACCCTCACTTCGCAGATGCAGACCCTATTCTCTACAGTAAGATGGAACATCTTAGTGTAATGAGTATGGAATACTAACTTTGTGATTGATATCATGAGTGTCACTGTTTGTTCTGTGCAATCCCCCCACAAAAAAAAGGATAATATAGAAATATTCCCAAGATGACATATGCATAATCATATAATTAAATAGCAGTAGCCTAATATTGCAATTGGACTGATCCAAACTCTATAATTCCTAGGTACAAGTCTGTGTATAATACAAACTGGAATAAGTGTTGCTATGTAAAATAGGAGCACCCGTGTGTTATCTGGGAAAAATGTATGTATCATCCTAAATATTTTTTTTGTTTTAATTGTGCATAGAGGAAAGTGTCACAGTCCTGATGTCAATCACTAAAGTAGCAATCAGTAGTCCATAGATAAAAGGTTGCATCTTAATGTAGAGAACAGGGACTGCATCTGCAGAACAGGAATTAGCCATGCCATGCAAGTATAGACCAACTGAGTCATGATGTTTGGTTTGATTGGCCTCAATATGAATAATGAAATGTGCATTCCTAATTGATTGTGATGGTGGGGTTCCAGGTTTCTGAATCAGTCTGTTTCTATTGCTATGAGTATATGATCGTTACACAAAACCCTTACTGCTTACCGTTCCTTCTATTAAAATCGAGACCTCCATATCTTTTCCTAATAATGTGTCTGCAATCCTTAGAATGGAAAATAAAACAAATTTTACTAGTTAAAAACCATTGTGTTGTTTCTCCATGTATCCTTCACAATTCAACACAATCTCACTAACTTCATTATGCAGCCATGGTGGATCTGACCAGAATCTGTTGTTATTGCTGTGACTTCAATTTTGGGAACCTGAGTCAATTCCATTCTTCCCATTTTTAGCTGATTCTTCTATAGAAACAGGCAGTGGTAGAAAAAGGTTTCTACTTACAGTTGATGCTGTACTTTGATGAGTATTACCTTTCACATCAGTCATGGTCTCTGCCGCTGTTTTCAGATAGGCACCAATTATTGATCTTTATTTCACTTTTGATGGTTGAAAAATCATCTCATGGTGCTAGCCATGTACTTTTCCTGGTCATCTTTCCTTCATAATTGCTTATTTATCTGATGAGTTTGCATTTTTAACTTATATAGATACATAGAAAATGATGGCAGAAGGGGACCAAACGGTCCATCTAATCTAATCTGCCCATAAGCCTTCACCCCTCCCCTAATTATTATTTAGTGTTAAGATACATTTGTGCTTATCCCAAGATCTTTTGAAGGTCCCAACTGTTTTAGCCTCCTTCATCTCCTGTGGGAGGCAGTTCCAGGCATCGACCATCCTCTTAGTGAAGAGGAACTTTTGAGTGTTGCTCTTGAACCTGCTCCCTTCCAGCTTCATATCATTACCTCTAGTTCTTGTCGACTCTTGACAAAATAGGTCATGAATCTATTGTGTTTATTTCTTTTAGGAACTTAAAGGTTTCGATCATGCCCCCCCCCCTCCGCTGCTCCAGGGAATACATGTTAAGGTCACTCAGCCATTCCTCATATGGTTTTCTATGTAGTGCTTGAATCATTTTTGTAGTTTTCCTCTGTACTGTTTCCAATCTGTCAATGTCCTTCCTAAGGTGTGGTCTCCAAAACTATACATTATGCTTCACGTGTTGCCTCATAAGTGATCTATAGAGTGGCAAGAAGTTAATCAAGGCTATAATCTGTCTTTTTAATATCAAAATACTGGAGTGACTTGTATGAAGTTTTCTTCATTTAAAGAAGAGGCTTTTACCTCTAGTCTTGCTTTGTGAGTTTTCGATCTCCTCTTTCCTTTTTTCCATACTACTTTGCTTTGGTTCATTGTGACTCATTCCTAACTGGCTGGAAGATTAATGATGGCTGGTAATCTGTGAACAATCTGTCTGGCTTTTGTTCTTGTTACTAGCTTTGGGGGCTCACCACACTCTAACCCAGTAATTCTGGCTTGAACAGTCTCCGATTCAGATATATTTTTTTAAACTCCTCCAGCTTCAGTCTCTGACTCAGTATGCCTTTTACCTCTAGTCTTGCTTTGGGAGTTTTCTATCTCCTCTTTTCTTTTTGCCATACTAGTTTGCTCTGGTTTATTGTGACTCATTCTTAACAGGCTAGAAGATTAAAGATGGCTGGTAATCTGTAAACAGTCTGTCTTTTGTTCTTGTTACTGGCTTTGGGGGCTCACCACACTCAAACCCATTAACTCTGGCTTGAACAGTCTACGATTCAGATATACTGTTTATTTTAAAGCTCCTCCGACTTCTGTCTCTGACTCGGTATGCTTTTTGCTGACTTCTTTGGCACGTGGTAATTTATATGAATCTTTACTTGTAGATGGAATGTCTTGAATCTGTAAAGACTTAATTTGGTTTCGTTCTTCCTGCTCTGCTGTTAGTTCAGCTACTTCAGGAATATTTGAAATACCCTGCGTATTGGCTGTAAGATGAGGGAAGTTGACTTTTTTTTGAACAGTGCTTTTGGTCAGAACTGGGTTTAAAACTGGTACTGTTACCTCTCCTTTATCAAATTCCAGTGTGGCAGCTTTGCTTTTGAATTGAAGTGCCACCATTCTCCACATACTCACCACCAGCTTAATTGCCTTGATGTGGTGCTTGGATGCACCTGTGGATTTGCTCATTTTTTCTTCCTCTTTGGGAGTCCTTATGTTGTATAAAGCAATAAGCTTAAACCACTTTTTATCAAAAAAGTTCCATTCAATATCACCAGAATGGCTGAGCTCCCTCAACTTGGGTCACTTGCTCCCTGTAGCTACCTCTTCCTCTCCTCTCTTGTCCTCTCCTTGGTTTCCTATCTGGACTCCCCATCTAGGATCCCCTTACTTTTCTCTTGCTGAACTCCCTCCTCTCAACTTCCTTAATCCCAGAGCTCATTCTCTTTCCCCTCTTTTCCTTGCAAACTGCCAGAATTCTTTATCTAGGGCCCCATTACTTTTCTCTTGCTGAATCCCCCTCAACTCCCGTACTCACTGGGCATATTCTCTTCCCCTTATCCTTGTAACCCCTGTGGACTCCCTATCTAGGATCCTCTACTTTTCTCTCCGCAGTGCTCCCCCACCCTTGCCCCCAGATCTGCTCTCTCTTTTCTCCCTTCCTCGTCCCTACCTTAGCCAAACCCCCACCTGTAATCCCCTCACTCTCCTAGTTACCTCTATCTAATCCTCCACCCATAACCTTTTCTCTCTCCTCTTCCACTCATGGATCATACCTTACCCCTCTTCCTCTTAATCTTCTACCTCTCTGTTCTACCACTCTTCTTCCCCCACTCTCATTTCCTGTTGCTAACATGCACATCCCCCTGAGTTGGTCTACCCCAAGTCACCCCCTACCTCAACCCCCACTTATCTCATACCTACTCCCTATCACCATCCTCCTTTCCTCCCTCACCTCTCCTCTGTCACTTTTCATCCAGGTTTTCTTCCTTCCCTTCCCCTCAACCTTGAGCTACTTCTCAGGCTTCATCTTTCCTCTCCTCCTCCACTGAAGCCCAAACCTACTCACTATCATAGTAAGTGCAGGTGTATCCATTTTCTCCTGTTCCTCTTCCTTCTCCTCCTATCAGGTGCCATTCAACCTAACCCTGGCCCTTCCCCTCCCAAAGGCCTCAGGCTTTGCCACCTCAATATTAGGAGTCTGCTTCTCAAGCTTGATGCCCTTAAAGTCTGGGTCACCTAATATTCCCCTGATTTTCTCTGTATATCAGAAACCTGGCCTCCTCTAGAGTTCCTGACTCCCAGTTATCACCCTCTGACTTCCATCTCTTTTGTCAGGACCATTGAACATGAGGTGGTGGCATAGCCATTTATGCTCACCGAAACTTATCCTGCTCTGTGTCTCTAATTAGTCTAAAGTTCCCATCTTCCCTCCCCATCTTTGTAACTGTGCTTTATGCTTCTCCCAAAATCTTTCCTTCCTCTCTTGTTGAAATCATCTCTTCCTTCATCTCTCTAGCCTCTTCTGGTGAACTTATTATTCTTGGGGATCTCAATCTACTCTGGTCCTCTCCTTATAGGCTCTTAAGCCTATAATGGAAAAGACCGAGTCTCTGAACCTCCATCAACTAATCAATGAGCCCACCAGGCCTAACCCACTCTCCCTCAACCACTGTCTCCTGGACTGGGTGCTTTCCTCCCACCCCTACCTCACAGCTGCTGCTGACTGTCTCTTTGACTCCTTTAGTGACCACTACATGACCTATTGTGTCTGATAGTTACGTATGCCCCACTGCCTTTCTAACTACCATTGGATTAGGTTATTCAGATCACTAAATACCAAACCCCTCCACCATGATCTTTCCTCCTCTGACTGGTCTCTTGTATAGTACCAAAATGGGGTTCAGTGGGAAATGTAAGGACAAACTGTTCTTATTCTTCAGCAACCCCCGGGATCAAAACTGAACAACAAAGGGGGCACTTATTTCTCAAAGAATACCATCACTCTTGTGGGTGTATTCCAATCTTTTTTTATTTTCCCCTTCATTTCGCTCTTCTAATGAGCTTGTTCACTGGGTTTCCTTTCTTCCCACTTTCTTAAAAATCTGAAAATACGTAATTACATATTTAATGATCTATCTTGAACATAAATGCATTTTAAATACATCTTCTATTTTTATGGAATGTTTTCTAATTTTTCATATTTTTTTCAATCTTTCTACTGTCAGCAAAGCTGTCTTGAGCTTGTTGCCTTAATAATTCTTCTGTTTCTGTTTTAGTTTTTGCTTTACACAGAGCACTCTCTCTCTGTTAAATAACAACAAACATTTTTTGTAACTTCAATGTTACTTCCCGGAGACCCACAAAATGCTACATAAAACATCCTGCCTCCCAAAATTGGGATTGACCCCCTTTGGTGACTGAGCTTGCCATGCATACCTTTACATTCAGGCAGTTTCTGTTAGTAATTTTTTAGGTAGACTTCCTTCTCCACAGAGTTTAACTTTGTTTGAAGTATGGAATACACAAATATATCAGGGGCATCTAATTAGACCTCTCTTATTCATATACCAAAAGGTTCACTTCATTTGTTATACAAAAAAAATCTCACAGTTATTGTGTTTACCTTACATTCTAATGCTGCCTTCATTCAGGATTTTTCTATCTCCAGCATGTAGCTGTAATGGCACGCCTTCCACACAGGTAGCTGGCAGCCCTTTCCTCTCAAGTCTGCCTTGCTGTGCCATGTCGAGGTATGTGATAACATTACTCTGAAACTCCATCGCATGCGCTACCCAGGCTTTCCCTTTGCACATGCACTCAGAGACTACTGCATCAAGTGTGCAGTACATGCTGCAGCAAGGCAGACTCTATATACAGCATGTAGCGTGGGAATCCGAGCTGCATCACACTAATATTCAGACTGTTTATTACATTTTCAAGCCTCCTTTCAGTAAACATATCTCGTATTTCTATCCTAAAGGTTTACTTGTATCACTATGATATGGTAGGGCACAGGGGTAAAGAGGAAAGGAACAGGGGAACAATGACTGCAGATGCTGCAAAGGGAGGTCAAAAGGTCAGCATCTGATATTCAAAGTATCTATATAACAGAGTGGATAAACTATGGTATACAAAAAGGGAAAATCCATTTTAAACATGTATTTTACATTCATTCACTTTGTTATGCCATATATTGGTGTCATCATATATATTCTTTTTTTTTTTATTTATTCTTTTGGGGCCACCTACTGTGTTACCTTGGTTTGGGTCATGGACCCCTTCGACTGCCACTCCCACATTAGCTGTGACTTCCCTGATACCCCCTGGCTTGCTCCCCAGGGTGGGGTTGTGGCATCCGACCCCTTTTAAGGTGCTGCAATTGATGGGATTGGTCGGGGGAGTCGGCTTGGGAGCAGATCGCAGCTGAGGGGTGAATGTTATCTAGGCAGGTAGGTGGCCATTTTTCTTAAGCTGCCCCAGGGCGAGTATGTGCAATGATGTCCAGCATCTGCCTTGCCCCTCAACATGCAGGCGCCGGTCGCTTGTGGTTCCCCCAGTCTCTGCAAGGGGTCCCCTGAGTGCCAGACACTCTACCCCTTCCTCCCCTTGGGGAAAGAGAGCAGTTCATGGATGTGCAATCCTTCTCCACCCGGCCAGCCCTTCAGATCCCCAGGTCCATTCCAGAACTCGATCATATATATTATTAACAAGACTGCCAATTGGTCTCTATATTCATGCCTATGGTTCTATTTAAGGTGTGCATGTGAAATATCCATCTCATTTCAGCTTGAAGTAGTTCATCTCTAAAACTTCCTCCTCTTTCTGGGGAAACCTTTTCCAAACCCCAAAACCGCAGGGACGTTCCATTGTGGCCATGGTTATTAAAGTGTACAGCCACCGGGGAATTTATGTCCCTGTTCCTTATCGATCAATCAAATCTTTATTTCACCAGGTGAAATACCATTGAGAAAAACTAATTTACAAGGTGGTCCTGGAAGGGTCAAAAAGAATCACAAGGCAATAAATAAAGAATAAGCAGAAGAAAACATAAAGGCATATAAGTAACAACATATTAGGAAAGGCAAAATTTACACATGAGCAGAGTCTCCCTTATGTTCTAAAATTCTGGTCTTTGCCCTATATGTAGTAAATCACTTGGATATTGGATAATGTAAATTACCCCTTCCGATGTGCATGTAATGTGTTGCTTGATTTTAAAACCTTCTCCTGCATGTGGGTGAATGTATACTTGTTTTTTTGATGTATGATTGCATACTGCACACCTGCCACACAGCGCCCCCGGATTCAAAGGGCCTAAAAGAAAGTGTTCCCCTTGTTTATATAGTAGTTTAAACTGTGATTGTACTACCTTGTCCCTGATGTTCTGGACTCTTTTTGCTGCAATTACTGGTCTTTCCTGTAAGGCCTTAATTGATTCATAGTCTTTTTGAACCACTCAGTGCTTATTAACCACTCTTCTGATATCTGCCATCTTGTGATTAAATTTTGTGGAAAACACCAGTCTTGGTTCTGGTGTAACTTCTGCTGCCTGGCTAAGCAATGCCTCCCTGTCTTGATTCTTAAGTCTTTCTTCTGCTGACCATAGAACCTCCTGGCTATAGCCCCTTGCTTCAAATATCTCCAACATCTTGCCAGTCTCCACCTCTATCTCCTCCCTCTTGCTGCAGTTTCTCTTGACCCTTGTTAGTTGGGCATATGGAATGCTCCTTTTTAAACAGGGTTCATGGAAACTTTTATTATGTAATAGGGTATTCTGATCCATACTTTTCCTATATAAGGATGTTTCAATTTTTCCTGCTCCAATTTTTATATTTAGGTCCAAAAAAGATATGCATGCCTGGTCATATGTCTTAACAAATTTTAAATTCTGATTCTTATTTAATTCTGAAAATATATTTTTTTTAAAGTGCCTCATTTCCATACCAGATCATAAATATATAATCTATATATCTAAGCCATGTATGGATATTTGTATAGTAAATATTTGTCTGTTGGTTAAAGATAAATTACTGCTCAAAGTTGTCCATGTAGACATTAACACATGCTGGTGCCATGGTTGAGCCCATGGCATTTCCCCAGTTTTGTTGATGAAATTGTTCATCAAATTTCAAAATAGTTTTTTTTGTAGTATAAACTCTGCTAATTCCTGCAGTATTCTAGTTTTTGGTCTGGCCTGTGGACCCCTTTGGTCCAATATTCTTCCAATACATTCTATACCTTCACAATGTGGCATAGAGGTGTATAGGTCTGCCACATTCAACGTTACTAAATATAAATCTGGGGATACACCTCCTTTTGTTAAATTTTGAAGCTTATTAATCATGTCAGTAGTGTCTTTAATATTTGCCCTCATGTTTTCTATTACAGGCTGCAAGTGGAAGTCAAATACAGAGCCGATTCCTGAAACAATTGATCTGCCCAGTGGATCTGTCTGGTATTTATGTGGGACTGCGTAAAAAGTAGGTATTCTCTGATTTTCATTGATAAGCATATCGGCTTCCCACACCTGCAACCAGCCCATTACAGTGCATTCTTCCAACATGTTCTTAAGTTCCATGAGCAGATTCTGTATAGGGTTTGTGGCTAAACGTTCATAGTTTTCCTGGTTCTGTATAAGTTTCAGAATTTATTTATACTTTTACCTATCCTGGATTACTATACCCCCCGCCCGTCTGTTCCTTTGATGACCACATTCATATATTTTCTTAGTTTTTCCAAGACCATTTTCTCTGCCCTAGTCAAGTTGTTATGGGGAGGGATTTAAGGGAAAGTATCTTCTTTATGTTTAAACAGATCCATTATATCTTTTTCAACTGTTTTGCAAAATGTCTCAATGCCATGATTTCTTCCCACAGGGGGATTGTGTTTAGACTTCACTTTTAACTTCTGTTTACGTTCTCTTTGATATTGATTTTCCCTACTATCTGTTTCCTGTGAAAAAAGCTTCTTGAGGCGTATTGTTCTAAAAAATTGTTGCAGATCTGCCTCCAATTCAAACAAATTAACAGGCTGGGAGGGGGCAAATGATAAACCCAAACTTAGCATTTTGCTTTCTATAGGTAATATCTGTCTTTTACTTATATTGAAAATTGGTATCCGGTCATCCCTTGTTTGTTTCCCTTGTGAGCCTTCCACCTTGACCTTCTCCCCTGCTGCCCCTGCCCCCCCTCCCGAAATTCTACCCCCTAGTCGTTGCAAGTTTCTGGTAGGGGCCTGGTTACATAAATCATATCTGGGTATTTGTTCCCTCTGGTATGAAGTGCCTGGTTGCTGTGAATCCTCACTTTGCGCTTCTTCAGAGGTGTTGTTTTTTTGTGCATCTCTAGTATAGCTGTTATCACTATCTGAACTATTGTGTGTGTCATATTGATCTTTCCAGTACTGATTTTTGCTATTGAACTTTTTGTATGTGTAAGCTATATCATTCCTGTAATCATTGGTGTCCCTAATAAACTTTTTAATCTTTTGTTGTTTTACCCTCTCTTCATACTCTGCCAGTTTGTGTTTAATGTCTTCTGGATACTTCTGGAATTCTTCTTCCTGGATTTTAAGTTTGAGGGAATCTTTTAATATCCACCTCCAATGTTTGTCTTTCCTCGATAATGACTTCAGTCAATGCGTACATTAAGTCATAGCTAGCTCTGTTTCTGATCCCATTCCATTTATTATCAAGCTTGGTGGATTTTATTCCTATGTCTGGCTCTATACTAATATGCAGACCTCTAGGGATTCTATTATACTGCAAATATTGGGCTGATTTTAACCCATGCCACTCAAGTCTACAGTTTTTGTGCTGTACATTTTCTAATTTTTGTGCCAAATTTATTGGGGCTTCGCCCATCTGCATGGACTTATTCCGTGCCCCTCTCATAGTGGTAAATAACTTTTTCCTCTCCTCATCAGAGAAGGTGGTGAAATGCATGTTACTGTGGAGGCTATCACTTATGTCTGCAAAAATGTTGCTAGCTTCCATATTAGTTGCACAAAAATGCCAACAATTACAAGGCAGAAAAAATAAGAGAACACAGTGCATATAATGCTACATAAAATTATAATCCAAAAGGTCTTCATACAATATATTTTTCTAAATATAATCCAACTTCCACACAATACAATTCACTTGATCCTCGGAGTGAATCCATGCACAGTACCAAAATGGGGCTCGGTGAGTAATGGAAGGACAAACAGTTCTTATTCTTCAGCTACCCCCTGGGATCAAAATCAAACAACAAGGAAGGGGGGCACTTATTTCTCAAAGAATACCATCACTCTTGCAGGTGTATTTCAATCTTTTTTATTTTCCCATACGTTTTGCTCATCTAATGAGCTTGTTCACTGTACTAAAGTCACTAAAGGGGGTCAATCCCAAGTTTGGGAGGCAGGATGTTTTATGCAGCATTTTGTGGGTCTCCAAAAAGTAACATTGAAGTTACAAAAAATGTTTATTGTTATTTAACAGGGAGAAAGTGCTCTGTGTAAAACAAAATTAAATCAGAAACAGAAGAATTATTAAGGCAAAAAGCTCAAGACAGCTCTGCTGACGGTAGGAAGAATAAAAAAATATGAGAAATTACAAAATATTCTATAAGAATAGAATATGTATTTAAAATGCATTTATGTTCAGGATAGAGCATTAAATATGTAATTATGTATTTTCAGATTTCTAAGAAAAGAGGAAACCTCCTGAACCAGCTCATTAGAAGAGTGAAACGAAGGGGAAAATAAAAAAGATTGGAATACATCTGCAAGAGTGATGGTATTCTTTGAGACATAAGTGCCCCCCCCCTTCTTTGTTGGTCTCTTGTATACTCTGCCCCTGATATTAATTCTGCTCTCTCCCTCTTCTGCCACTTCCTAAACAAAGCTTGGAATAATCACAACCCTCCCAGAAGGTGCAGAGTCAAACACTCTATCACCCCTGGATCTCTGCTGACATCATACAACTTTGTAAATCCTGTGATATTGCCTGGGTACAAACCCTACCTCTCCCCCTCCAATCTCTGCCTCTACAGGTCCGTAAAAAATGCCTGTACGAAGGCTGTAAGAGCTGGGAAAGCTCACTACTTCAAGGTGACCTTGCAACAAAATCTCAGCTCCCCCTCTAAATTCTGGTAGGTTCTTCATGCCCTCTTAATTCCCCCTCCCAAGCCTTCCCCTCCTACCCTGTTGGTTGATGTCATGCCTGCCTTGGACCCTTTCTCCATTGTCTCAATTCTCAACTCCTTTTTCACTACCTGTGCCCTTCCCTTCCCTCAGGCCCAGTAAATGTCCCTCCAGCCTCCCCTGCCCCCTCCTGTTCAGAAGACATTTATTTCTCACCTATTTCTATGCAGGAAGTTCTCCATGTCCTCCTTTCAAACAACATGAAGTCTTGCTGTAGTCTGACTACATGCAGTTAGCCCCAGCACTTGAACTGCTCTGGAGGGGAAAGAGTTAACTCTATGCAGAAGCATAGAACGTTGAGCTTGAGCTCAGTTTTCAAACCTCTGTCTCTGGTGCTCTGCAGTGTAACCATCAGATTCTTTATTTCACCTAACTGTGAAGTTGCTCTGGAGATCCCTCCTGCACTTCGGTTCGGTTCTAGATTGAATCGTTGTTTTTTTTCAACCACAGTCCTTCCTTTGGTATTCTTACCTCTGTCTCAGTGATGGTAAGTAGTAGTAGTATTTAGTGTGATTTTTTTGTGTGTTAAATTCACCAGAAATTGTTTTCGTTTTTGATTCTTTTTCGGTCAGTCTGGTTTAGAACCAAACTTAATTGTAATTGTTTTTTATTTGTGTTTATATTGTGGTTTCCGGTACTTATCAGTTTCTAAAAAAATCTGTTTTTTCAGATTTTTTTAACTGACTTGTGATACGGTTGGAACCGTTAAGTTTTTCAGTTGCCTGGCTTAATGCTATATAGGGTGACATTTTGGAAATATTAGGCATGTCTGAGAAACCAAAAAAAAAACAGTCCCACTGGGTTTCAGCACTGTACCAAGTGTAAGGAAGCCTTTGCTATGGCCAATCCTCACCTCATCTGTGTATATTGTCTGGGGTTTGACCACCTCCAAGAAAATTGCCAGATTTGTAAGAACTTTCCCAAGGCCACTCTTGAAAAACATTTGAGTAGGCTGAGGGAGAGGGAGGGAGGGAGGCTGAGAAGTCCGCTGACCTGGATGGCCAGCCCGGTTTGGTTCTGACCGAACTTGAGGAGGTGCCCACTGACCTGGGTGATACCTCTTCGGGCAAGAGGAGAGCCAATTCTGTGGAGTCAGTTCCTACTAAGAGAAAAAGGAAATCAGCAGGTTCAGAACCAAAAACCCATGTTCTGACTGCTGAGGAGATAGCGAAAGTGATTTCCATTGTACAGTCGCTTTGCCCAGTTCCGACCGAACCAACGTCAGTTGAAATGCGATCGGTTCGGTCAGACGTTGGTGCCTCAGAAATTGACCCAGAGGCATATTATGAGGGTGATTGGGAGGAGGATGAAGATGATGAAGAAGGAGAATTTGCAGGCTTAGATGAGCCAGGACAGCCTGACATCTCCCCAGACAGGCCTTCCAGTGTTTCCCCTCCCAGGCTTTCAGAGCCCCCTACCCATTTCTTGTTTTACAAGAAGGTTGCTGAGTCTATTCAGCTTCCTATGGAGGAAGCTGATCAGGATCAGAAGGAACCTGATTATATGGAAATGATGGATATCCCAGAGTCAAGGAGAGTGTCTATCCCTCCACCTAAATCCCTGGGGAAACAGACAGAGAAAATAATGCAATTTCCTACTTCCATCCCTCCTGTGGATAAAAAAAATGGACAGGAGGTATGCTCTATCAGGTCCTGGCATGAAATTCCTTACAGCATATTGCAGCCATGTTGGGGTAGTAGAAGCTGCAGCCTGTGACAAGGCTAATATTCCTCTGGCATCTCACCCCCCAGGTAAGCATTCCAGGAAGGTGGATGCCATGGCCAAGAAACAATACTTGGCATCCTCTTTGGGGCTCAGGCAATCAAACTGCATGGCATATATAGCCAGGTACCAGAAATTGATGTGGGATATGGTTCTGGAGTTGGCTAGGAATGCCCCTCCCAAGCTAGTCAAGGAGCTGGAGCAGGTGGCTATAAATGGTATAGAGGCATCCAAAGTTAAATTTCATGCTGCTGTGTACTCGAATGATGTCCATTCTAGAGTCATGGCTACATCTATCTCCATGAGAAGACTTGCTTGGCTTAGATGTACCAGTCTTTCACAGGATACCAAGACTAAGGCCATGGATTTCCCTGTCACTGGTAATTCCCCGTTTGGTGAGCAGACAGAGAACTACATGAAGAAAATGGATGACTATAGGACCACCTACAGGAGTGCTGCAGCTAAAGAAAAGCAGACCACTCCTCAGAGGCAGCTATTTAGGAGCAGGGGCAGGCCTTTTCATAGGCCTTTTTACCAAGCTCTGGCCTCCTCCTCCTCCTCCTCTTCTTTCCAAGAGAGGGGTATCTTTGGGGGAAGAGGCAGGTGTGGGATGACTAGGACCTCATTATCCATACAGTCTAAACCCCCTGCCAAGCAGACACCCTGAGGTGTCAGTCAGGGTCGCCTTCCCAATTCCCGTAAGGGGCAGGCTGGCTCACTACTCTTAGGCCTGGAAGTCTATTACTTCAGACAAATGGGTCCTGGAAGTAGTGAGCCAGGGACTTGTTCTCAGTTTCAAAAGGTTCCCAAAAATGACAGCAAGGTCCTTCAGTCCTCCCTCTCCCTTGGAGGCAAAGGCCTTGGAGGCAGAAGTCTCTCCTCTTCTGCTTCTGCAAGCAGTAGAGAAGGTACCTCTTTGTCACAGGAGAAAAGGACTGTATTCCAGATACTTCCTCACCCCAAAAAAGACAGGGGAGTGGTGACCCATCCAAGATTGAAGGTACCTGAACAAACATTTAAAAAAAACAGAATTCAAGATGGTGACTCTGGGAGTAATTCTTCCCTCTCTGAGACCAGGAGTCTGGCTAGCCTCTCTGGATCACAAGGATGCCTACTTCCACATACCTATCAGACATTCCTACAGAAAGTACCTCAGTTTTGAGTTGCCTTCAGGCCATTACCAATTCAGAGCTATGCCTTTCAGCCTAACATCTGCTCCATGGGTGTTCACCAAGTGTCTTGCAGTAGTGGTGGCATTCCTCAGGAGACAGGGTATCCTTCTGTTTCCATACCTGGACGACTGGCTCTTAGTAGGCCAGTCCTCAGACCAAGTCAAGTCAGCCTTAGAGGTCACTCAAAGACTTCTAGAATCCTTGGGCTTTATTCTGAACCTAGAAAAGTCAGTTCTGGAACCAGCTCAGCTTATCATATTCATAGGAGTGGAAATAGACACTATTCAGGCAAGGGCATTTCTCCCTTTCTCAAGGGTTCAGTCCCTTGTCACTCTGGCTTCCTCTTTTCATCCTCTAGTTTCTCGTCCAGCCAGACACTTTCTGTAGTTACTGGGTCACATGGCAGCATCCACAGCTGTGGTCCAGAGAGCAAAGTTTCAGATGAGAGACATTCAGTTTCATCTCCGATCCTATTGGTCGCAGAAAAGAGACCCTCTCTCCAAATTGGTTCCGGTGTCTCAAACTCTAGTTCAGGCTCTCCAGTGGTGGCTGGAGGAGGACAATCTTCAACAAGGTGTTCCATTTGTCAGTCAGGCTCCCTCATTGACTCTCACCACAGGTGCCTCTCTGCTAGGTTGAGGGGCTCACTTAAATCAGCTTACAGCTCAGGGAGCCTGATCTCACCAGGAGTCCCTTCTACATATAAATCTTCTAGAATTTAGAGCTGTCTTTCTAGTACTTCAGACATTCTCAACTGCTGTTCAAGGGAAAGTAGTGCAGATCAGGACAGACAATATCACAACCATGTGGTACGTCAACAAGCAGGGAGGCAGTCGGCCTTATGCACAGAGGCCATGAAAATATGGGTCAGGATTCACAAAGATTCCAAAATTCCTGCAGCAGTGGCAAAACATCAGCACCAAAGGGTAACCACTTGCGAAGCTGCAGGAGTCCCTCAGGGGCAGGTATTTACAAATCTGCAGCCGGATTACGACTGGCTCCACGATATACAGCTGCTTTCGGGAGGTGTTGCCTTGGAGATCTCCACAGCTGCGGCAAGATGCTATGGCTGGTGAGAGCAGCTGTAACATCCTCCGCAACTGCTGTGGCTGAGAATCACAACTAGTGCAGCTGCAGGTGATTTCAGCTCACAGCTGCAGTTGTGGAGTGGGACTTTGGTCCTGAAAGTTCTGAGAATCCTGCCCATGGTCTCTGACTTATTCCCTTCAGGCTTCTCTGATGGCTGTGCATCTTCCAGGGAAGGACAACATTTTAGCAGATGCTCTCAGCAGGATTTCTCAGAGTCATCATGAGTGGACCCTAAATCCTCTCACTCTTCAGATCATTTTCAAAAGGTGGGGTACTCCAGAGATTGATCTCTTCATAGCCCCGGACAATCACCAACTTCCTTTCTTTTGTTGCAGGCCTCCTCTTCTGGGCTCTGTTCATCAGGATGTTCTGTTGTTGAATTGGACAAGCAGGTTCCTGTATGCATTTCCTCCTTTTCCTCTGATATTCAGGGTCCTGATCAAGATCAGGTCTCAGCCTTACAGGGTGGTTCTAGTGGCTCCAGACTGGGACAGACAGTCTTGGTATCCTCTTCTGTTGTCACTGTCTGTAACAATGCGGTTGTGTCTTCCCAGACAGTTCAATCTTCTTACCTCCTCCCAGGGGAGGATCCTTTACCCCAGTCTTCAGACTCTCAGGCTCAAGGCCTGGCTCTTGAAGAGCTAGAATATGCAAGCCTACACTTTTTTCAGTCGGTCTTGGACATTTTAAAAGTTAGCAGAAAACATGCTACCAGAAAGACCTACAACTCCAAATGGAAAATATTTGGGTTTTGATGTTCCCAGAAACAGGTTCAGCCAGAGTTGGTTGATATTGCCACTGTACTTGACTATCTGGTGCATCGTAATAGTTTAGGCTTTCGGCCTACTACTCTCAAGGTACAGTACAATTGGCAGCTGTGTCTGCCTTTCTTTCTGCTCGCAAGGGTGCTTCCCCTAGCTTCTCATCCAGTTTTAAAGACATTTTTCAAAGGTTTAGTACATGTTAATCCTCCCTTTAGGGAGCCTACCCCATTTTGGGATCTGAATATCTGTATACCACAGCTAATGCAGCCCCCTTTTGAGCCTTTATCTTCAGCAGAGTTGAAATACTTGACTTGGAAAACTATTCCTGGTAGCCATTACCTCTGTCAGGAGAAGACAGGCTTTATCAGTGGAACCTGATTTCATTTCATTTCACAGGGATAAGGTGGACCTTCGAACCAACAGAAAGTTTCTTCCCAAGGTGGCATCAGACTTTCATCTGAATCAGTCTGTGTCCTTGTCTGTATTTTTCACTGACCATTCTTCCTCTGGGGAGAGAAGATGACACAGTCTTGATGTAAAGAGGGCTCTTAGTTACTATGTGGAGCACACTAAGGCACATAGGAAAGGCTGTTCTCAGTTGTTTCTCACCTATGGAGAAGTGGGAAAGGGCAAACCAGCTAACAAGAGAACTATTGCCAGGTGGATTGTCTCCTGTATCCAGTTCTGTTATTTGAAGCTTGGGAAGGAGCCTCCCTCAGGCCTGAGGGCTCATTCGACCAGAGGTACAGCTGCTTCGGTTGCAGCAGCTAGAGATATACCTTTAGTGGAAATCTGTAAAGCAGCCACCTGGAAAACTGTTCACACATTTACCAAGCATTACTCTCTGGACACTCTCTGGACATTCAGTCTAGAAGTGATCCTAGGTTTGGCACAGCTGTGCTGCAGAGGCTGTTCCCAAAATAGGTTCTGTAACTCCCTCCTCCAAGGGGGTACTGCTTGGTAGTCTGCATATAGTCAGAATACAGCAAGACTTCATGTTGTTTGAAGAAAAGATTACTTACTATAGTAATGTTGTTTCCTCTAATGGAGTCTTGCTGTATTCCAACCTCCCTCCATGCCTGGAACCTAGTAGTTTTGGGATGTGGATGGGCAGGCACAGTGCTGTACCCCAGAGGTCTACTTGACATGCCCTCTACCTCATTAAGGGTTTTATTATGAATGTTTTTGCTTGTTTCACTATCTACTTATTTTCTTTTTGGGGTTTTTGACTTGAGTCTTTTGACCCTAAAAAATCTGTTATTGCCATTTGGTACAAAAATTTTAGAAACAATTTCTACCTGTTGAATTAGTTAGTTTAGTGCTTGTAAGAATCTGACGGTTACACTGCAAAGTACCAGAGACAGAGGTTTGAAAATTGAGCTCGAGCTCAAAGTTCTATGCTTCTGTATAGAGTTAACTCTTTCCTCACCAGAGCAGTTCAAGTGCTGGGGCTAACTGCATATACTCAGAATACAGTAAGACTCCATTAGAAGAAACAACATTACTATGGTAAGTAATTTTTTCTTCTCTCAGTCCTCAGAAATCTAGCCCAAATGGCCTCAATGTACACATTCTCTGGATCTCTGCCTCTGCTATAGCTCTTCCACTCTCCAACTTGCTAAACCTCTCTTTCATTCTCAGCAGTGTTCCTGAGGTTTGTAAAATTGCCAGGGTGCTTCCCTTTCACAAAGGGGGTGATCCCTCCCCTCGGCAATTATAGACCCATACCCCTTCTTCCCTGGCTAGCCTACAGGAGTCCCTCATCTTCTATAGACTTTCTAAGTTGTCTTCTTCTCTCCCTTTCAATTTGGATTCAGGAAAAATCACTCAACCATTACTTCCCTCCTCCATGTCACTGACACTATCCTCACACAGGTATGGACCATGGACACATCACTGTTGCTATATTTATCGACCTTGCCAAAGCTCTTGACTCTGTCTCTCATCCTCTTCTTCTATTTAAACATCACTCTGCTGGTCTCTCTACCCTTTTTGTGGACTGGTTTAGCTCCTATCATACAGGACATACGCAATGTGTTCAAGCAGGTGATCGTTTTCCCTAACTTTTCTCATTCAAGCAGGCATCCCTCAAGGCTCCATCCTTGGCCCTGTCCTTTCTTTATCTTTCTAAATGACTTACCATCTGTCTGTGTCTCTTCCCAGATTCATCTGTACACAGACAACATAGTCCTCTATGCCTCTGGTCCTTCAACCCTAGAGGTGGAGTCCCAGCTATAGAGTGACTTTGCGAGCATGCTACACTGGTTCCAGGCAAACAGCATAAGGTTAACACCAGGAAAACCATATAGATGATGTTCAGTACTGCTCAAAAATGAACTAAACTTTTCCTACACCCCTCCTTTTCTATCCTTGACAGAGCCTCTCTTGAAGTAGTCCCCACCTTCAAGTATCTGGGTGTCTGGCTGGACAGTGGTCTTAACTTCTTATCACACATTGACTATATCTGCTCCAAATTCTGCCCCAAATTAGGAGCCATGTATAGGAACAAAGACTCCCTCTTTCAGGTAGTGTAGGAGGCAGTATAGCGCAGTGGTTTAGGGCTCTGAGCTGCAAACTTGGAGTCCTTCGTTTGAATCCCATAGCCCCCACTTGTATACTGTGTGACCCTGAGCAAGTCATTTAATTTCCTTGTGCTCCCAGGTCGCATCTGGAAACAAGCTTCAGCTTAGTGCGCCTTTCCTGGTTAAACAATTTCCCCTTTCCCCTTTCCTATCTCTTATTGTCCGCCGAGAGCTGCTTACCAAAATAATTCTCCCTGTATTAGATTATGCGGATGTTGTCTTTGGGTCTGCCCTGCCTCATCCCTCTCTAGACATGACACTCTCTTCAATGCTTTTTGACACTTTGCCTCTGGTGTCCCACCCCACATTCACCATTGTTCCCTTTACTTTTTCCTTTCCTTTCCTTCTCTCCACATATGCTGGCAGCACCACACCACCTCCCTAATTTTCAAATTCAGGTTTGGATCTCTCCCCTTCTACCTCTCCTGTTCCCTCATCCCTCTCCCCTTATCAGGTTTGCTGCAGAGACCCCTGTACCTTCTCTCTCCCCTGTCCTCACTCCTGCTTGGGGCAGGTAGCATTCTCTTACTGTCTCCCCTCTCTCTGGAACTCTCTTCCAAGCTCCCTTTGTCTATCTCCTTCTCTGCACTGTTTAAAATATATTCTGTCCATGTCCCTCCTTTCCCCTTGCTCCTGCCCTTCCTCCTCCCAATTGCCATGATACAGCACTTTCTCTTCCACCCCTTCTCACTTATCTTCTTCACACTTTACTTCCTCTCACCTCTCTGATTCCTGTTGCTTACTATAATCTCTTGCCTCACTCCCCCATGATCTATCCTTTCCTTCTTGTCTACCATAGTTATTTCCTTATAGTTTCCTGGCTATGCTAAATTTTGTGCAAGTACCTCACATTATACCAATCCATTGTAATTTATTACCTTTTTACTACAGTACTTGTATGTCATATGTATACTGTCATTAATCTGTTTATTTGTACCACCCCCCTTCCCCTTTCCCCTGGGTCACACATGGAAATGAGCTTTGGCTCAGTGTGCCTCTCCCACTTACCAGATGTTTTTATTTATTTTTTTTTTATGAAGTCTTGGATTTCAATACCTTTGAGAAAAAACAGCTCTTTTACAAAGATCCCATGTCAGTGGGGAAGGGTAACAAACATACAAAGGTAAAACATTATAGTGGTAAGAAGAAATAGGCTGTTGGTTAACTGGGATCTGCAGCTTATCCTGTAGGTAGGGAACTGGAAAGACTAGGTGGGGCCAAGCGGTCATTATCTGCTGTCAAAGTCTATATTTCTATGCTTCAAGTAGAAGCAGTTAGGAAGATACCTGTACAATGTAACTATAAGTCAACAAACTTAAAAGTAATGTCTGTAGTAGGATAGGATAATAACAGGTTTACCCAAGAGAGGAGACAGCCTAGGAGGCCTTGTCATCGCAGTAAAGTTAGAAAAGGGGCACAAGGAGGTAAAAGAGTGTGGAAAAGAAAAAAAAAACAGAGGAAAGCAAGTGGAGGGTAAATGGGGAGAGGAGTACAGAAGGGAAAGGGGAAGTGGGGGAGGGGAGGGATAGCGGGGTGACATGAGAGGGGAGGTAGAAACAGGCTCGCATGTTGGGGGGAAAATTAAGAGCACTGGGGTGCAACATAAAAAAGAGGTGACATCTGTTAGGTGAAACAGTCACAACTGCTGTTTGCCATGAGATGCTGCTGGAGCATTAGTTTGAATGGGCCCAGTTTTGGAACTGACAAGATTTCACTGTTCAGGGTGTTATGCCACAGAGGTGCCTTATAAGTGAAGGACCCTTGCCTTAGGGTTGTACAACATCTTGGAACAAGGAAAATTTGATTTTCTGAGCAAAAATGTTAAATAAATAAAAATAAATAAAATATAGAAACATAGAAACATAGAATCTGCTGGCAGATAAGGACCGCTTGGCCCACCTAGTCTTCCCATTTCCCTACCTAATGGATAAGCCGCAGATCCTAGTTAAACAACAGCCTACTTCCTCCTATCCCCACTAGATTTGTTTTATGTCTGTCCCATGCATTCTTGAATTCCCCCACTGTTATTGACTCTATGACCTCCTCAGGAAGGCCATTCCTTGCATCTACAATACTCTCTGTGAAGAAATACTTCCTCACATTACCTCTGAGCCATCCCCCCTCTATCTTCAAATTGTGCCCCCTTGTTCTTGCACATCCCTTTTTCTGAAAGATGCTACCCTCTTGGACTTTGTTGATTCCCTTGAGGTATTTGAGAGTTTCTATCATGTCCCCCCTCTCCACCTTTCCTCAAGGCTATACATCTTAAGCTCCTTTAGTCTTTCTTCATATGTCTTCTGGTGCAGACCCTGTAACATTTTGGCTGTCCTCCTCTGGACAGCCTCCACCCTGTCTATGTCTTTGCAGAGATGGGGTCTCCAGAACTGTGCACAGTACTCCAGATGAGATCTTACCAACTGTCTATACAGAGGGCCAACAACTTCCTGTTTTCTACTGGTGATGCCTCTCCCTATGCATCCCAGCATCCTCCCAGCCCTTCTTACTGCCTTCTCACATTGCTGGCCCACATTTAGGTAATCAGATATGACTACCCCCAGGTCCCTTTCCATTTTTGTTGTTGTCAGTATCTCACCCCCCATTGTGTACTCTTCCCCTGGGTTTTTGTTTCCCAGGTGCATTACTTTGCACTTCTATGCATTGAATCTAAGCTGCCATACATTTGATCATTCCGCCAACCTTTTCAAGTCCCTTTTCATCCTTTGCACCCCACCTTGCGTATCAACCCTGTTGAAGATCATTGTGTCACCTGCAAAGAAACATACTTTCCCTTCCAGTCCCTCTGCAATGTCACTTATAAAGACATTAAAAAGGACCGGCCCCAGTACTGAACCCTGCGGTACCCCACTAGTAACCCCCCTTTCTTCACTGTGGACTCCATTTACTATTACTCTCTATGCCCTGTTGTCCAGCCAGTGTCTTACCCAGGCTAATCATTTGGGTGGGATTGTATCAAATGCCTTGCTAAAGTCTTGGTAGGCCATGTCCACAGCCCCTCCCTGGTCTACTACTTTGGTCATCCAGTCAAAGAAATCAATTAGATTTGTCTGACATGACTTTCCCACTGTGAATCCATGCTGCCTTGGGTCCTGTTCCTCACTGGCCTCTAGGTACTCAACAATTCTTTCCTTCAGAAGTGATTCTATCATTTTCCCTACCACTGAGGTCAAACTGACAGGTCTGTAGTTTCCTGCCTCTGTCTTGCTCCCACTTTTGTGAAGGGAATCACATCCATCCTCCTCCAGTCTTCAGGTACCACACCATCCTCCCATGATTTATTAAAAAGGGTACTCAGTGGTGTTACTAGTTCTTCCCTTAGTTCTTTTAGAATTCTGGGGTGAATCCCATCAGACCCCATTGCATTATCCACCTTCAGTTTTAAGAGTTCTTTCAGAACCCTTTCTTCTGTGAAAGGAGTAATATCAACCCCCCTATCCAGAGTGCTTCTATTGACTGGATTAGATATGTCCCCCTGCTTTTTCATTGTGAATACTGAGAAGAAGTATTCGTTCAGTATCCCTGCTTTTTCACTGTCGCTCTCTGCCCAACCACCTTCCTCTTTATTCAGCCTCAGTATCCCTGACTTAGTCTTTCTTTGCTCCCTAATGTACCTATAAAAGGTTTTATCCCCCTTCTTAACCGAGTTTGCTATCTTTTCCTTGGCTTGGGTCTTTGCTATTCTGACTGCCTTACCCGCTTCCTTCTGCTTTAACTGGTACAGTTCTCTGTCCTGCTCCTTCTGTGTTTCCTTATACTTCCTGAATGCTATCTTTTTCTCCCTTAACTTCCCTGCCACTTCTTTTGAGAACCATAGTGTTTTTTTCTTTCATTTTGATTATTTTTTATTTGCTTCACACAAAGGCTTGTTGCCTCTGTGATGGCGGTTTTGATGTTTCCCCATTGTTGCTGTACCCCACCTTCTTGCCTGTTTGCTAGTGCTTTTCTGAGGCACTCTCCCATTTTAACAAAATCAGCCCTCCTGAAGTCCAGTACCTTCACTTTTGTATGGCTTGACTCTATAGCTAAGTTTATTGTGAACCACACTATTTGGTGGTCACTTGTTCCCAGGTGGCTACCCACTTCAAGATCAGAGATCCTCTCTCTGTCCCCATTTGAGGGTACCAGGTCTAAGATTGCTCCCTCCTGAGTGAGTTCCAAAACTAGCTGCCTGAGGCATGCCCCCTTAAGGGCATCGAGAATGGCCCAGCTCTTGGATGTGGCTGCAGCAAAGGTGCTCCAGTTAACATCTGGCATATTCAGGTCCCCCATCAGTAATATCTCCCCTTTCTCTTCCATCCCAAGGATGCCTTCTACCATTTTCTTGTCCATTTCTTCCCCCTGAGACAGGGGTCTGTATACAACTCCTGTGAGGATTGTGGTGCCATTTCCAGTTTCCAGGCTGACCTACAGTGCCTCCTCTCCTCCCTGTTTACCCTATAGTTCTGTTGCTTTGATCCCTTCCCTCACATAGTGAGTTACTCCTCCTCCTCCTCCTCTTCTTCCCTCTCTGTCCCTCCTGTAGATTGTATGTCCTGGTATGTTGACATCCCAGTCATGGTTTTCTCTGTACCATGTTTCTGTGACTGCCATGATATCCATGCATCCCTCTTCCACCAAGGTCATCATTTAGGGGATCTTTTTACCTAGACTATGGGCATTGGTACTCATTACCCTCTATTTTTTATGGCTTTATTTCTTTTTGCCTCATCCCTGTCCTTACTGCCTTTGTCTTTTTCTCCATTTACCCCTGCCCTTCACCCTGTTGACTGCTCTGTCTTGGTGTTTACCTCACTAACTACCCTGATTTTTTTGGGGGGTTAGGATTTCCCTTCTCCTTTTCAGTGCCTCCCCCCTTAGCTAGTTGCCAATGAAGCATTTAAACCTATCACCTAGGATCCTGGTTCCACTCCTGGATAGATGCAGACCATTGCACCTGTGTAAGCCTGTATCCCTTGAGGTGGAGCCCCAGTCCCCAATGAAGTCAAATCCCTGAGCTCTGCACCAGTTTTTCAACCAGTCATTGAATCCCATGGTATGGAGTACCCTAACCTCATCCATGCTATAGACAGGTAGCACTTCTGAGAAAATTACCATGTGTGCTACTTGTCTAAGGCCCCTCCCCAACTCCACAAACTCCTGTTGCACTGCTCTGATCCCATTCTCAGCCATGTCATTTGTCCCTAGGTGGATAGTGACATCCTGCTCACTCCCTCTTGCAGCTGCTCCCACGATCTTGAGGATGCGTTTCCTGTCCCTCCAAGCCATGGCGCGGGCAGGCACTTTTTTTTTAGTCTTTGGTAACCGGGTAAGGCTCACTAGGCACAAGTGACTGTTTTCAGGGGCAACCTTGGAGCATTGTGTGGTTAAGTGATTTGCTCAGAGTCACGCAGTATGCAAGTGGAGGTTGTGAGAATCAAATTCAGGTCTGGTCTGCTGGATGTACCAAGCTCATTCACACCTCATTCCTCTAACCTCTAGGATATGCTGCCAGCCCCTTACCTCCCTTTTCCCACCCTCCCCCAGTTCTACTCCCACCAGGAGTTGTTTTCTTTCCCTGTGGGGTCCTGCACTACTCTCCTGTGGGTCTCCATTGTGGATGTTCCCAGCATCCTCCCTGGTCTCCACTGCAGGTGCCTCCATAGAGGAGCCATGCTCCACCAGAATGGCGAATGAATTGTGGAGTGGCACAACTGGAGGGATGTGCCTCTGTTACACCACCCTCACCCTCCCTGAGCCCACCGTGGTCCAACCACTCCTCTTTCTTGGCAACCTCTGAGGTAGTGGCAGTGGCCTTGGTGGTCCCTGGGTGGGGGAGCAGGTTTCCCAAATCCTTGCCGGGTCAGCATGGAGACGAACAACCTCCTCCCTCAGACCAGAGAGGTGCCTGCAAATAGGGCAGCAACGCAGTCTCCAGAATGTCTCCCGGAAGACTGTTGCTCCTCAGCCAGTGCATTGCACCACTCCCCACATGTCTGTGTCCCTTCCTGTTACAGATGCTTTTCTTTTTTTGTTTGTTCTTGTTTTAGTGTGTGCAAGCTTGTGAGTGTCTCTACCCCTTATTCAGTGTGCTTTGTCTTTAAGGATATGAACAGGTGTATGTTGTTAGCAGTTTTGGGGAAGTGATGTCAGAACCCCTGCTATAAAGGAAGTCATGCGCTTGGGACAGGGGGTGAGGGGTAGGGTGGGTGGGTGGGAGTAAACCTATGCCCTCCAGAAACAATCAACTACAACTCTGACCCTCCACCCCATGGAGTGCCTTCCTTCCTTTCAGACAACTGTTTGACAGAGGTTAAGTACAGAGGTTAAAAGCACTGGGTCATGCCTGAAAATAGGCAGGATTTTTGCCTAGTGTACTTACCTGGTTACCAAAAGCAAATAAATAAATAACAGGTCTAGTCACAAATGACTACAAATATCTCCCAGCTACAGTTCCTCCCTGGCAAATTAAAGTTAAACTAAGAGAAGTCAACACCAAAAGCAAAATCAATACTAGTAACTTACACAGGTCCAAAAAGTAATAATTCAGTTCAGTGTAGTCTAGAAAATAACCTCCTTGATTTAAGGAAACTCTGGCTCCTTTCTCTCTCTCTCTCTCTCTCTCTGTCTCAGCAGACAGAGACCACAAACAACTCCTGTTTTAAATCCACAATTCAACTAGGCCCCTTTCAGCTCCTCCCCTTAACAGACACCTATCTGACAGAGTAACAGGTCTAGTCACAAATGACTGCAAATATCTCCAGGCTACAGTTCCTCCCTGGCAAATTAAAGTTAAACTAAGAAAAGTCAACCCCAAAAACAGAATCAATACTAGTTACTTACATAGTTCCAAAAAGTAATAATTCAGTTCAGTGTAGTCTAGAAAATAACCACCTTGATTTAAGGAAGCTCTGGTTGGTTTCTCTCTCCCTCTGTCTCAGCAGCATATCACTGGAGTCATACAGCTCAGTTTCAGTACTCAGAGATAACAAAGCATTGCTCATAGCAGATAAAAGTTATATGTGCTGAGACATGGAATCACTGTGTCAGAGGAAGGATTGTGAGCACAGCTACTCACTGCCTTCTTAGATCCACTGTCTTGAACTAAATGCACCTAAACATTTTACCCTTTCTGTTCTCTGTGACCTTTTTTAATAACCCACTCTTTGGTAAGGGAGGGTGTTATATAAGCTAATTCACTGCATGTTCTGGGTGCTTTGTGATGTGCAAAACATAGTTGAGTGCCTTCAAACACCTGGGAAGATGCATCAAATTACCTTGATGCATTGAAATTCAACATCTTTATTGACTTTTATCGTAAAACACAAAACTGCAGAACAATAAAGAAAATTAACAAAACACAAATAATAACCAATGTAGGAAAGTAGTAACATGACACCAGACTGTCTCTGGATCAAATATAACCAAAATAACAATACCAATATACCTATGAAACCCCTCCCCTCCACCCACCCCACCCTGTCTCACTACCCAACCATCCCCTTCCCCTGTAGTGTGTCTATTAGTCTCAACATGACAGAGAAATAATGAGAAATTATGACCCAAACAGTTACAGAGTACCAAAAAAGGTAAGACAAACAGAAACAAACAGAGGCATGCATTACATGGATCTTAATTCAAATATAAAGCATATAGTTTACCCCATTTATAATTGAATGAGTCCATGCGATTCCGGGAGCTGGCTATCAACCTCTCGGTATTGAAACAGAGTGATACTTCAACCATTCAGCATATGATATAACCAATTGGTCCATCCAGTGCTTGAGAACCAATCTTTTGACAACAATAGAAATTAAAGCCATGTGGAATCTATGTTTCTGGACCCTAATATTGGAGAACATCCCTAGGATACATATCTCTATGGTAAACAATTCATCCAATCCTAATAAAGCATCTAGATTGGATTGAATTGTGTCCCACAGCGGTGCCACCTTATCACAATGCCAGAATATATGTATCAGGTTCCCCTTCAGATTTACCACACCTAGTACATACAGCCGCAGGAAGCCTACCCAATTTGGCTAGCTTGACTGGCGTATAGTACAGGTTGTTTAATATATGGTACTGAATAAGTCTGTGCCTATTCTGAGCAAGGTATCTGTGCATGTCTTTCCAGATCTGACTCCATACCAGAGTAGTGTCCAGCAGAAGACAAGCCCATATTTTGGATCCTGGAAGGGCATTAGGGAATTTAATTCCCAGGAGAAAGGAATAGATCATTGAAATTCCATGGGGCTTGTTTGCGTAATCCTGTATCTGGTCTAAATTAATTCTATTTTATTTAACTTGCAGAGACATATTGTCTTTAATACAAATTATTCGATTATATACCTGTACGACAAAGCTGATCTTCACAGTATCAATCTATACCTTGAATAAATGAACTGGTTATCTTTTTTTGATAGCCAGTCCTTATATCAAAGTTGGATACTTTTCAAATCACTTATTTTGACTCTTCGTGATACTTATAGTCCATCAAAAAATAAGAATTCTAATGGGAAACAAACTCCTAGATGGATTAATAAAAACATCAAACGTTTAATAAATATAAAAATTAAAAAACATTGTAACTACCTTCAGAATAGGACAACTTCTAATTGGGAATCCTATTTAAAATCAAGTAGGAAGTGTAAATTAGTCATCCGTAGGGCCAAATCTAGATGGGAAATGAAATTGGCAACAACAGCTAGTAAGTCTAATTCCAAACAATTTTACTCTTATATAAACTCCCTTAGGAAAAGTCCAAATGTGGTGAGGACTCTTACAACAGAAAACATACTTATCCATGAGCCGAAAGCCATGGCTGATGTATTGAATAATGAATTTTGTAAAGTTTTCTCTGCATTAGAAGTTCAATCACCTGTACCTATGATTTCACCATCAGATACTTTTATCACATTCTCTGTTGAGTCTATTCTTAAAAAAACTACACTTACTAAAAGGTAAATATTGTTCAGGCCCAGACAATATAGCAGGGCATTTACTTTACCTATTATCTAAACATATTGCCTTTCCACTCAAACTTTTATTCAACCTTTTTTTACAATATAATTTTATCCCTTGTGAATGGAAAGAGGCGTTTGTGGTACCAATACATAAGAAGGGATCAAAACATCTATGGGAAAATTATCGGCCGATTAGTTTGACTTCATCCATATGTAAGGTGTTAGAAAGTGTACTAAAGGATATTATTGCCCCTATTATTGATGCATCTGATTTGGAACAACATGGCTTTAAGAAGGGTAGAAGCTGTCTGACAAATTTGCTCTGCTTTTATGAACATTTTAGTTCTTGTTTGGATAACCGGTTAGCCTGTGACATTATCTTTATTGATTTCAGTAAAGCTTTTGACACCATGCCACACTGGGCTCTAATTCAAAAACTCACAGGTCTTGGTATTAATAGTCATATAATTACATGGATTCATAATTGGGTTTCAAACAGAACTCAAAAGGTGATGATTAATGGGGCATTTTCAAACTCTGGTAAAGTTTTAAGTGGTGTTCCACAAGGCTCGGTTCTCGGCCCCTGTCTTTTTCAGGCTTTTATATCTGATTTAATTAATTCCTGCCTTTCATTTACAATTAAATATGCAGATGATGTGAAGATCGGAGGACCTTGTTCTAATTTAGACCAAATATCTTGTATTCAGCATGATCTTGATATTATTAGTACCTGGGTTAATAATTGGGGCATGAAGTTAAACTCCACAAAATGCAAAGTAATGCATTTGGGTTCTAATAATTTAAATTTCCAGTGTATTCTGGATGATTTACCATTGTGTGCCACTAATGATGAGAAGGATTTGGGTATAAACATTTCAGATGACTTAACATATTCCAAGCATATGCATTTGGTTATTAGTACATCTAATACAATTATTTGGTCTATTTTGCGTAATATTAGATCTCAGGATCAGGAGGTGTTGTTACCCCTATTCAGGTCCTATGTCCGTCCCATCTTGAATATGCTTCACAGTTATGGTGCCCTTTTAAAAAATCAGATAGTCACTCTCTTGAAAGGGTTCAGCGAAAATACACTAAAAAAATATCTGGTCTCGAATCCTCATCTTATGAGTTTAGGTTGGATACATCGAAACTAATGCCTCTTACTATCAGATGCATTAGAGGTGGCCTTCTCCTCCTATATGACATTATTCATGACCCCATATCATGACTGAGTTAGGATTTTCTTTTAAGTCATCAATACATAATACTAGAGGTCATGCCGTACTGCCTCCTCTCACAAGAGTTTCCGGACCTCCCTGTGGGATCATCTTAAGGTGGCTTCTCGCTGTGAATTTCCTAAGCCTCCTTAGCCTCCCAGTGTCCACTGGTGCCGGCTTCTTCTCTCCTGCTCTGGCGTCACCACTCTTGCGCTATGTCCTCATCCAAATCCCCCCTCCCATGCTTGACCGACGCTATGATGTTACTATGCTCATAATCCTCACCAGCCCTGTTGGTCATTGAATTTATCTCTAACTTATACCTTGCCCCAGCACTGTATCTGGGTGTACCTTCCACGTAAATGTAAAAGCTGTAAAAATTGTCTTTTCTCCTGTTTTTGTACCTGAATGTATTTGTCTGAACCAATTACTGTATCAATGTACCTGTTGTACCCTTTTGTACTCTCCCGGGTCGTTCCTGAAAATAGGCATGAAACTTGTCTAGTGTACTTACCCGGTAAACAAAAACTAAATCAATAAATAAAATGTCCCCCAGTTAACTGGTAAATCTTTTAAACACAATAATCATACGTTTTTCTTTTCTATAAGAACTATTGGGCCTTGGAATAGACTTCCACCTGTAGTAACAAGTAATACTAAAGAGATTTTTAAACATTGTCTCGACACACTAATTTTGTCTGGGTATGACTTAACATTCTACTTTATGGCCTAGCATAGGAGCATTATGGGCTTTGGCCTACTAGCTCTTTCTTCTAACCTTAGTATGAACCTTAGTATGGTCTAGGAAGGGCCTAACCTGAGACTGCTTAAATGTAGTTCCAAAGATGGAAACCATAAGATGCCTCAGCTGGAAAACCTTAAAAATATATTTCTGAGGTATATTAAATTTAGCTATTATTTCGGGGGAAGAAAGGAGAGCAACCTGAGAGAGAACAGATTTTCCACTAGGACACCTTGTAACTGGGGAAGCCAATCTGGGCTAAGCAGTGAACCCCCATTTTGATATTGGGGTTTAGAGTAAGGGATTGCGCCGTATCTTTTTTAGGTGAAATGTTGAAAAAATTCCAACACTGGGTTAAAACTTTTATTGAGACACCAACCACCGAATTTTGTATTAGGGTTGGTAATGCAGAATTAGTATAAAAAAATATCCTGGACAGATTGAGGTTATGCAAGTCCAGAAGCCGTCTTTCAAGCTGTAGCCAAATAGGAAGATGCTCGTTAGCTGTGGCCGAGAACCATCTCCCCAGTTTAGACAAGTGACTTGCCCAGTAGTAAAAAGTAAAGTTGGGGGGAGAGAGAGCCCACCCAGTTCTTTGGGAAGACTGAGTTTCAGAAAAGAATGTCTAGGATGTCTGCCCTGCCAGATGAATTTGGAGAGGGTGGAGTGGAGCTGCTGGAAATAGGACATTGGGAGCCAAAGATTCAGTAAATTTAGAGGATAAAAGAGGCGGGGTAGAACATTCATTTTAATAATGCTAATACGGCCGCATAATGAAAGAGGAAGCTTTACCCATCTTTGGAGATCCTGCTGGATATTCATCACTAAATCATCCAGATTGAGTTTCTTGAAGGCCTCCGGGTCTTTAGTGAGAAGTATTCCTAAATGTTTAGTTGAGTGAGGGGACCACTTCATACCAAAATGAGTGATGTTAGCTTGGTGAGTGAGGGCATTTAAAGGAAATATTACTGTTTTTGATAAGTTTAATTTATAATTAGATACAAGTCCAAACGGCTTAATAATTTGAAGAGCGTGTGTTAGTGAAACATCCGGATAGGTCAAATGGAGGAGAATGTCATCCGCATACACTGAAAGGGTCAAAGATTGTTGATACACTGAGCAACCTATAACTTGGGCCTAACGCTTAATGCTGAGTAAAAGGGGTTCCAGGTATAAATTAAATAAAAAGGGAGACAAGGGACAACCTTGCCTGGTGCCAGTAAACAGAGAAAACCGAGAAGAGAAAACCTCGTTACAATAAATTTTAGCGGTAGGAGCTTTATATACCGTCTGTATCCATTGAATGAAAGCTGCCGGGAAACCCAGTTTCTTAAGTGTTTCCCAAAGAAAATCCCAATTTACTCTGTCAAAGGCCTTTTCTGCATCTAATGAGATTAAGGCCATGGGGATCTGAGAGGTTTGAGCAGCATGGAGGATATGTGAGAGAGTTTGCAGATGGTCAGCTGAAGATCAGCCTTGCACAAACTCAACCTGCTCAGGGCTCAGCAGATTGGACCAAATCCTTTTGATCCTAAGAGATAAGATTTTTGTTAAGATTTTAATATTGTAATTTAATAACGAAATTGGTCGGTAGCTAGCAGGCTCCCTATGCGGTTTATCTAGTTTCAGGATTAGGACTATTGTAGCTTCCAGCAGGGTAGGGTCTAGAGAGTCAGAGGTGAACATATATTCATATAAATTTAAGAGAAGGGGGGCTAAGTCTTTACAAAAGGTTTTATAAAAATTGGAGGGAAAACCATCAGGGCCTGGTGACTTGTCCAGTGCAAACCCATTAATTGCATCCTCTACCTGCCCCAAGGTAATTGGAGAAGACAGAACAGAACAATGATGGGCCTGCAAGGATGGGAGAATAAGGCCTTCCTGATATTGTTCTATACTTGAAAGGGGAGCTTGAGAGGAACATTTACTGTATAATGCCCTATAAAAGGTTTCAAAGACCTGGGAAATGTCTCGAGGGGAACTTTTAATGGAGCCATCTGGAACTTGCAATGAGGGTATTAGCCTCGAATTTTCCAATTCCCGTGGGCGGAGGGCTAGCATTCTACCTGGTTTCTCACCTTGGTCAAAGTATCAAGCCTTAGTTTTTAGAATGGCATATTCCACCTTTTCTTGTAGCAGATCTGCATATTCTTTCGTAAGCTTTAATAAGGTTTCCAAGGAATTTGGAGAGGAGGATGTAGATAGAGTACTTTCAACAACCCTTATTTGATTCGACAAGGAAATTACTCTTACCTCTCTTTGCTTTTTCCTTTTGGAAGCTAGCTTAATGAATTCCCCCCTGATATAGCACTTAAGAAAGCACCATATTAAGTCCTCCCTTATTGTGGAGCCCTTATTGATATATATATAAAAAGGAAGATTAACATCTTAATGTGGGAAATTATTTGCTCCTCCTTTAGAAGTTGTGTGTTTAGTTTCCAGGTAGTGTCTCTTTGAAGGTTCGGATCGGGGGAAATCAAAAGCCATGCAACTGAATGGTCAGATATAACAATTGGTTCGATTCCTGTCTGGTGAAGGCCAGCTAAAAGAGAGGTACTGGTTAAAATATAATCTAATCTGGACCACGACTGGTGAACCTGGGAGTAGAAAGAAAAAAGCTGACTAGAGGGGTTAAGCAGGTGCCATGGATCACGTAGCCCCAATAACTCCATAAAATCCTTTAGGGCTTGTTGTGGAGGGGATAGGGGTTTTAATGGCCGATAGATTCTGTCAAGGTCTTGTGACGGCAGAATATTCCAGTTGCCACCCAGAATTAGCATGGAGGGCAAAACTCCACTCAGCTTATCAGCCAAGCCCATAAGGAAATCCGCATCTCCCCCGACTGGACCGTAAATTGCACCCAACACAACAGTAGTATTGTTGAGTGAGCCTTTGACTATTATAAATCTCCTTTCCGGGTCTGATAGGCTCTCTTCTGCCACAAACAATATGTGCCTTTTGATCAAAATTGCCACCCCCCTACTCGATGATGACCCACAGTCAGTAAAAATTTGGGAAAATCCCTGTCAGTATAACCCATTTGTTTCAGTGACCAGGAGGTGGGTTTCCTGCATCAAAAGAATGTCAATATTTAAAAGAGCACAGTTTTTGAGAACCTGATATCTTTTTGTCATGTCTCTGACGCCTGTGACATTCCATGTGGCAATTTTAATTGGTACAAAAGTCATTATCTATCTTATTAAAAGGAAAACATATATGTACTGCTAACTGAAACAAAAAACCCAAAAGGCACACTCTAGTCCCACCCCCTACCCCAATCAACCCCTGAAAAGGAATACTAACAAAGTAAGAACATCCTTCCCAATAAGCTTCATTAAATATGTGGAATGTTGAAAATATAAATGACTTTAACCATCTTACTTTAGCATCAGACAGTGTAATCGGCGGGAAAGACATCTGTGCAATAAAGCCCCCCTCCCCCACAAACCCCTCCAACTATATACAAAGGGTCCCCAGATGATTGTGAGAGCAATTCTAGACTCCTTTATAGCTGGTTCCAATGACCAAACTCAGTAGGCAGCATTCCCATGAGAGGCTAAATCTAAACCTAAACACCAGATCTGAGATGGTGTACTATGATCTGATTCTGGAAGGTGTGTCAAAGAAATTCGGAGATCTCCATAATCACCATGCCTCCCAAGAAATGCGCTTTTCACCCCCTTCCCTGGTGCGCTATGCAGCTCTTCCTGAGCTTACTCTATCCCAAAGCCCCCCTCCCACCAACCCCCTTGAGAAACAGCAAGTGTAAGCCCTGCCTTGGTATAACTAAATGCGGAATAACCAAAGGAGAATGGTGGGAACATTGCAGATTAGGAGGGCTCATAATTCCCCAGACATTAAAAGGAGAAAATTAACCATGTCGTAAGCCTAAGCAATCCAACCTACTTTAAGATGAGGCTGTTGCTCTGAGGAACATCATTTAGGGCTAGCTTGCAATATTAGGCCGGTTGTTGAGAGGGTAGAAGCCCACAAGTCTCCCCCATTAACTCGCAGTGTATCCTCTATCCCCGGGGCAGTTCCGTCCCCGAGAGAGCAAGGAAGTGACAGGGGGACCTGAGAACTGATGGGACCAGATCGTCCGTCCTTTATAACGGCGTGTGGAAATGCCCGCTGAAGAAAGGTTCCTACCCTCCCACCTACTGGAGCACACAGACACTCCACTGAGATGAGATTAGTTCTACTAGGCCTCGCAACAGTCTACCTACCCTTCGTGACTCACCCATGGAAAACAAAAGGGGCAAGGAAAAGAAAACTCTCCGAACAGGTAAATGGTTAACCCACACAATTATTAAAGATCAATAACCCTTGGGTAATTGCAGTAAGAGTTCATCCTGTCTTGAACAGGTTGGGTAACTTGATGGCGAGATCCGTGACTGCCTGCTCAGGGGATTCATAGGAGTGCCATGTACCATCGATTGCCACCTGTAGCTTGGCGGGGTAGATCATCTTGAAATGTATGCCTGCAGCTATCAGCTTGCTGACCGTAGGGTGAAATGCCAATCGCTTCTGACGTGTTTCAAAGAGAAGATCTTGGGCTATTCTTAATTTGGAGTTACCCCACAAAATGGCCTGGAGCTCTTTTGATTTGGTTATCACATGCTACTTTTTCAAGAAGCTTAAAAACTTCACTATTATAGGCCTTGGTGGTGCTCCAGGTGAAGGTTTCGGCCTGAGAGAATGATGGACCCGCTCTATGTGGTACTGTGGATTGAGGGGAGACGGGCCGGGCCGACTATCATGTTGAAGAATTTTTGGAGGAAGGCGATAGTGTTAGCTCCTTCCTCAGCTTCAGGTAGGCCCAAGATCAGCACATTGTTCCTCCTGCTTCTCCCCTCTAAATCTTCTGTTTTCAGCTGGAGCTTGCTGATTTGTGCTGAAGGTGGACAATTTCTGGGTCCGTCTTCTCCTTCTACTTCTCCAGAGAAGAGGTTCTTGCCTCCGAGTCCCCCATTCTTATCGACAGAGTGCTGAGGTCTCCTCATAAAGATTTTAACTCTGCAGAGATGTCCTCCAATGTTTCTTTGAATGGCAGCAGTTCTTGGAGGAAACGATCTTCAGCTAGGGGAACCGCTGTGGAGCTGGAGGAGCCTGACTTAGGAGTATTCCCAGAACTTTGATGTTTTGATTTCTTGGTAGTTTTCTCTGGGGTAGACGGTGGAGTGTGTCTAATTCTGGCCTGCTTCATCTCAGCTTCCATCGTGGCTGCTGAGCCAATTGTGATGCTATATTCAGGCAAAACAATGATCACTGAGGTCAAGGATGTTAAAATAGCGTAATGCTGGGACCCGCTACGCGTTCTTTGACGATAGTAGGGTGAAAAAGTGGTTTAATAGAGGGTGATAGGCAGGAGATCCAGAGTAGTGCTGCTTCAAGGTGCTCTGCATCATGTGACCCCCCCCCAAATTACCTTGATGCATGCCCTGGAGTGGGTACTGCATGTATAAAATGAATTTCTAATATATTTTATAATGAAGAAAAGAAAATATATATATTTTTTAATTGGCTTTAGATGTTTTTGTAGTTCCTCTTCTGCATCCCTCATGGGATTTCCCCTCATAGCCAGGGGACCAGCAAGGGTTTCCGGAGTTCATTTTAAAATATAGGCAGGCTAGAGAATTTAGGGAACCTTCCAAAAAACCTGTGGAATTGCAGCTTATGGTAGAGGTAAGCAATGTATCTGTTGGAGCCTCTGTTGGGGGCACTTGACAAACCACTCACTGAAATGCTCACATTTCTACTTGAGACCAACACTGTACATGAATGTCAATACTGCAGTCCCATCACACATGTAGCCTCTTTACTTTATTTAGCAATACAATGGTTTGTAGATAACATCTGTAAACAGTGGGCTGTAGGTATAGCATCCAGCAAGTGAAGTCTGCAAACAGTAAATGTATCTCAGACATTTAACCCTTCCTCTGTGTCTGTTGCGCAGTAAAATAGACAGAATATTTATGGCAAGCTTCTTCCCGAAATATCTGTGGGACTGCAGCTATTGTAAACAAAAAGTGGATGAATAGCTTCTTTATGGAAAGAAATTCAGGACAGTAGTTCTTGCTCCCAAACATGTAACCATTACTTACTGTACAATTATTTCCAGTGGTATACTGTATTGTTCTGATGGAAGCTATAGCTGCTGATACTAATAAATGAAACTTGGTATTCAGTGTTGTAAAAGGCTGTGCAGGAAATGCAGTTTCCCCTTCTGAACTTTTCTTCTTCCACCTGGAGGCCTCCAACATTGGCTGACCTGGAGAAAAGCCCCAATTTTTTCTGTTCCCCAAGGCTCATGTATCTCCACTGCCCAGATGGGCTCCTCTTGCCTCCGTCTTTTAGTTGTAGCCCAGAATTGAGCCACTGGTAACTCCAACAGGGAAAAAAGAGTTGACTTCAAGTAAGAGGGTGGGTGAACCAAAAACATGTGACAGTGCAAAGAAGGGAGGAAGGATCGCACTCATAGCCCATGTAAGAATTATATCTCACAAATCAAATGTGCAAAAATATAAATATATTTTATTACGCTTAAACATGTAGATCACATCAAGGCAAAGTCCCACAGCTTGAAAAACCCAACTGCGTTTCATGCCCTACACTGGCACTTTGTCAAGGATAATGAGTACATCAATACATGCTACTTTAATATCTAAAAATGACGTCATCACAGCTGAAATATATAAAAATGCAGACCCTCAAACCACATATAAAGTGCAATCAGAAAGTGAAATCAGAAATGACAATCATTAAATACACAGTACAAAGAGAAAAGCACAAGTGATATATGTAAGGAGAGTCAAGTATTCATTTGAACAATTTATTTTCCTTAAAAGTTCTGTGGTGGGATTCAAACAAGTTGATTGTAGAAAAAGATTCAGAGCTTTGATTTTTCAATATTCATTCTGTCTCACTGGTAATTAGGTCATTATTCAGCTGTAGAGGACTGATTATTCTCCTTAATCAGCATGGGCAAAGCAATCAATCTGCACATCTCACGAGGGACTGATAAGAGAGGACAAACAGAATTAATCAATACCACATAAAAGAAACATCCAGATCACATAATAATCACAATAGCTTATACAAATGTTTACCAAAAGCAGTTCATTAGCAGAAATCATAAAAAAAGACAACATTTCAAAACATTCATTAAGTCCTGGCAATTTTAAGCTACCTAGAGTAAAAATCCAGTAGCTTCCCTTCTTAATAGGGCTGCATTGAAGTCACTATCAACCTGTATTCCCATGGAAACCTTCTCATGCAATAGCCATTTATGATTGCCAGTGCCTTTGGTTTGGTTAATGTGGAGTGCTAATACATTTTCCATTCTGCCATTCTCAATGTCACGAATATACTCTCCTGTTTGTAATTTAAAAATCCGAGTGGTTTTACCCACATAATTAGCTCCACATAAGCATTCAGCCCTGTATACCACCACCAATGTGTCACAGGTGAATACTTGTTGTATCCAAAATTGCTGCCCTATTGTGTAACTACAGAATTGTTTTACATTTCTTGATGTTTACACAAAATTTTCATTTACCACATGTGGTGCTTCCCATGGGTGGTGTGCCTATCTGACTGTTTAGCTGGGGTGTTGGTTGGAGCGAACTCACTAAGCTGTCCCCCATATATTTTGCCCCTTTTTTTATCTCTACTTTGTTTCTCCTCAGCTCTGTGTGGCTCCCATCTGACCGACTCCTCCAGCTCCGTCCCCCGGAATTACTGGGGCTTACCTTACGCATGGTCTGGGAGCAGTGCCTGCGGAGAGTCAGTCACAATCCTGCCACTGGCAGCCTTTTTCCATTTTCTTCTCTATTTTTCCAAGGACCCCAGGAGAAGGATGGCACGCATGTGCCTTACAGCCCCAGTAATGGCCTCCGCCAGCCCCATTGGACTATCGCCAGCACCCTTGCTTGCACAGCCCCCTGGCCTCCACAGGGGGTAGCTGAGAGCGAGGGATGCCACCCCACCTCCCCGGAGAGGAGAACTGCCTTGCAGCCACTCCATCCTGCTTCACCCATCCCCCTGTGCCAACCTCTGATGATCCGGGCTCGCTCCCAAACCCGGCTTGCCAGCGTGTCGTGAGATGAGACGTTCAGCACCTCAGCCCTCTGCACCACCGTGCCAGCCAATATTTTGCTCTTTTAAAAACAAAGGTGTGTCCTGCATGAATGTATTACACACAGGGTCAGCCTGTAAAATGTGCCAATTTTTATCAATGATGTCCCGCTCTGCTTAAGAATGCTTTGTGTAAGTAGTTATAAATTTCAACCTGTTGTCCCCCCTTCAGTACTTCTATCTCTAGGTACCAAAAGTGAATCCCAATCCTGGTTTCCTGCCCACACTCTGGCTACTTCGATATCCGTTTCCCTATAACGTCATTGTATAAATCTTGCACTCATTTGTTTTGCTCTTTCCTGAAATCTCTCACCTGGACTACAGTTTCTATGGACATGTAAAAATTACACCCATGGAATATTTCTAATCAGATAGGATGGATGACAGCAGGAAGCACCAAGAATGGAATTAGTATCTGTTTTCTTGCAATATAAATCAGTACTCACATTACCATCAGGTTCCTTTTTAATGAGAAGATCCAAAAAAAATTAATGCATTCCTTATTGTATTTCACTGAGAAGCGAAGACAAGGCTTTGAATTATGTAGATGTTCCATAGATTCATGTAACTGTGCCTTGTTACCCCTTCAAACAAAAACAAATCATCTATGTACCTGCGATAGACTTCAATGTATTTTTAAAATGGGTTCAAGTCTGGAACCTATACATTCATTAATTCCCACAACCCCATATATAAATTAGCATAGCTTGTGGCTAATGTTACATTCATCACAGTGCCTTGGGAGTTGTAGAAACTGTTTCCCTAAAAAGATAAAGTTGTTATTTTCAATACAATTTCTCAACACTTGACCACAAACTGTACAAAGTCCAAATCGTATTTCCCCCATTTGCTCCTAATAAAAGTTAATCACCTCAAGGTCACCCTCATGTGGTATATTTATTTAAAGTGATTCCACATCAAAGGTGACCAGGATGAAATCAGGAGACCATTTTTTACCATTCAACAGTTGAAGGGTATCTGTGGAGTCCCTGGTATATGATAGTAACTGTGTAACCATGGGTTTCAAAAAAGAGTCAAAAAACGTTAAAAGTGGTTTGATTAAGCTGCGTATACTTGCAACAATAGGTCGCCGGGGGGGGGGGGTTCTGCAAGATTTTTATGAATTTTAGGTAACATGTAGATTGTTGTAAGTATAGGATGCTCAGCCATGAGATATTTCTTTAGTTCCATGCTAATAAACCCCTTTCACAAGAAACCACAAGAAAGTGATCGATTTGATTTTTAAATTCATTTGTAGGGTCAGAAAGTAACAATTTATATGCCTCTGTGTTGTTTAATTGACATAATACTTCCTGCTCATATTTGATTGTATCCATAATAACCAGCACAGTCTCCCTTGTCAACTTTCACAGATAATTACATTGTCAATCACAGAAGTGCAGTGTGCATATTTATGGAACTCATACAAACAGAAGAGAGAGAAATAAACAAGTACCTTATCTAGGACTTGAACCCAGGCCATCCAGAATATAATTCCAGTTGTACTACCAGCTGTGCCAGCAAAGCAAATGGAAACTTGGACATCCTGAGGCACTATGCCCTTTCTCTAATGCACAACAACGTAATTATCTGTGCAGCACCAAGTTGTGCTTTACAGAAAGAGTAAGGTGTTCCATAAATATGCACACTGCACTCTTGTGACTGAAAATGTAATTGTCTGTGCAGCACCAGCTTGTGCATTAGAACAAGAGTAAGGTGCCTCGGGATGTCCCAGTTTCCAGTTGCCTTGGAGGCGCAGGAGGTAACACAACTGGAATTGTATTTGAGGTGACCAGGGTTTAAGCTCTAGCAAAGGCACTTATTTCTTTCTCTCTTCTGTTTGTATGAGTTCCATAAATATGCACACCGCAGTATGTCTGCTGCCTGGCCCCTATCCAATGCCCTTGTAACCAAGTTGAAAAAAGGTATTGAGTTAGTCTGACATGACTTCCCTGCCATAAAACTGTGCTGTCTGTTGTCTTGGACACCATTTTCCTTAAGAAACTCCACCAACCTTTCCTTAAAAATGGTTGCTATCAACTTGTCAATGATTAACGTCATGTTATCAGTTGTTAGTGACTATCTGGCACCATTTCATTATGATGGACCATCTATCTTCAACCCCCAGCTCAGCCAGATGCTCATTTAACTGCAGTCCTGTCTTGCGGAAGTCTGCATTTTGAAATGAAGAACCCGTTTTAGTGTTCAAAACTTCCTTCCCCATACTGAGCCGAAACCACACTGAAAGGGGATCACTGCTTCCCAGGGGCTGTATTACTCTGATGTCCCTAACATGCTTGCAGTCTGTCAGTACCAGGTCCAGAATTGCCTGATCCTTTTACTCACTGCCTGGGTGAAGAAGCCATCCTAGACTGTGTCCAGGAGCAATTGGTTTTGACTAATGCTGGCCATTGGGATACTGCAAGCTACATCAGGTAGGTTAATGTCACTCATCTACCAACTCGCCTCTGACTGTACCTGGGCCCAGATCCTCTCTGTGCCCACCCCCACCTACTGTATATCCTCCATTGTGGCTGTAATCCCTTTTCTAACACATAGGACCACCCCTCACCCCCTTCTCTCTGCTCTGACTTTCCTGTGAAGAGTGAACCCCAGAATGGAGAGATCCCAGTCGTGGTTTGTGAATGCCTCACACTTAGTAATTGCCTCCAGATCCAAGTGACCCTCTGTCATCTGCACCTATCGATCATTCAGTATTTTTCAGGGATATCTCTTTCATTAGGTCACACTTATGGAACTTAGCCATCAGGCACTAGAATCCCATGGAAACTTTTCCACAGCAGTCTACTTGGGGCCACCCATGTCGACATCACATGCCGACACCACCAGTACTATACTGTATATACATGGGCGGCCCCACTCTCTCTTTAATTCTTTTCCTGCTGTCAACCTATTTGCATGGTCTCTTTGGAAGCTTCATTGCTCAGTTGACCATCAAAATGTCTTTTATCTTTTTATTTTATTTTATGTGTTCACAAAGTTAACTCAGCTCAGCTCCTTTTCATCGCTGTGACTGCGTAATTTGTTTTTTCCTTAGCCGAAGACCTGGAGTTTGTTTCTGTTGTCTCAGGCCTAGCCTCCTCGCTACTCATCGATGTTCCTGCTTGGTTCTGAATAGAGTTCTTCCTTCTTTCCCAGTGGAGTTGCCAGCTTGTCTACGGGGTTCTCTGACGGGGCTCCCTACCGTCTTGCCGCTGGCTTTCTCCTATGGACCGCAGGTTCCCAAGAATTTCCATTATAGGGGCTGGGTTTGCTCCACAGTTCACTTCCCCTGGGAGAATTCCATTCTGTGCTTTCTTTTCTTCTCCTCCAGGAGCTTGGCGATGATGGCTTTGACCTCGTCATCCTCTGCTGTACAGGCCTTTGCTCCTTCCAGGCCCCTTACGACAGTCATCTCTGTTGTCAGTTCGGTGCAGAGAGACAGATTCTTCAGCCTCCAGCCATCGATTCTTCCTCGCCTCCATGGCCTGTGGCATCCCTAGGCCTTCTGGCACTGGTTTTCTCAGGCCCGCCTGGTGGCAATGGCTCATCGATGAAGGCAAGTTGTTTCTGCTCCTTCCATCAATTTCTGTCATCAATGTTTCTTACGTCAACCCTCACACCAGTTTTTGGCTGATTCTACTCTTCTTCTAATGGAGCTCATTGACAGTAACTTTGGCACTGTCGTCCGCCACTGTCTAAGCTTCTGCTGTTTTTGGGCCCCTCATGACAACCATCTCCATCCTCTCTTCAGTGGCTGGAGACAGTTCCTTGGCCTCTGGGCCATTGAACCCTACCCCACCACCATGGCCTACTGCTTCCCCTAGGCTCTTTGGTGCTGGGTCTCTTGGCTTGCCTTGTAGCAGCGGCACATCATCAGAGCCAGGTTGTGCATTTCCTCCATCGCTCCTTGCATTGACACTGTTTTTTTTCTGCCATCGAAGTCGATTCCCAGGGTTTGTCAATGATCCCTGTCCTGTCTCTGTGGCCTATATCTTTCCTAGGTCCTCAGCATGGGGGTCTGAAATTGTAGCAGTCTATGTCCCCACTTCAGCAACTGGAGACAGTTCCTCTGCCTTTGGGCCTTCGATCTCTGCCCTGCCACCACAGCCTACTGCTCCCTCTAAGCTCTTGGGCAATGGATCTCATGGGCCCACCATATAGCAGCAGCCTGTCAACAGGGACCAGCTGCTCTGTCTCTTCTGGCGGTTCCTGTATCGGTGATATTTTCTCTTGTCAGTCTACTCGTCTCCATTCTTCCCCTTCAGAGGTTTGATGATCATTGTTCTAGCATCATCTTCCATGGCTGTTCAGGTCTATGCTTCAGCCAGGCCCCTCGTGGCAGTGGTTTCTGTCACCTTTTTGGTTGCTGAAGATGGTTCATCGGCCTCCGTCTCATCGATCCATGCCATACCATGGACTACGGCCCCCCCAGGCCCTCAGGCACTGGATCTCTCGGGCCCACCTGGCGACTGCAGTCCATCATCAGAGTCAGGCTCTCAGCCTCCTCTGCTGAACCTTGCGTCGATGACAATACCTCCTGTTTCATTGATCTTTATGCTGTGCTACCTCACTAACTCTTGCTTTGGTCTACCAGCTTTTCTTCTGCCCGAGCCATCCTATTACCATCGGGCACCTTTGGGGGTGCCACCACCTCTTTGGCATCCATGCCTTGTGCCTTCCAGGGTATCAGCATCCCGCTCCTCGGCCCCAGTTTCAGTTTGGGTCGACGTTGAGGAGGTATACCACCAGGGTCTGTTTCCCCTTGGTGTGATGGGCATTTTGGTAGAGGTCTTTCTCAGGGCTCCTCTACATTTTCCTCTATATTTTCCAAGAGTGAGGATTCTGTCCGGTATATACCAAAATCCCCTCCTGATGACCACATTGGCTGTGTGGTCAAGCCACTCTTATTTGTCTCCCTGGGGTTTCAGGTTGCAGAGGAAGGGAGGTTTTTCTAAATTTGTGGGACTTTTTGGGGGGACCACTAGTTCCCACCCAAGTCCTTCCTCCCTTTCCCCCTGCTTTGCAGGTTGTGCAACTGTAGCCAGGCTCAAGCCTATGCATCCCCAGAGGCATCCTTCCTATGTGGCTCAGCCTGACCATGCTTTCCATAGTTATTATGGCTGTCCTTGACAGGCCCAGGGCACCCTAGTCCCTTGGATCTTTCCCTCTTACTTTTGAGACCAGGAGGATTATTCTCTGGGGTACATAACCCTTCGCATCTGCTAGGATGGGCCCCTGCCATAGTTACCCACCCTACACCTCTTGGAGTTAGGGCATGGTGGTTGTGCAGACTCTACCTGTGGCTCCAATGCCAGAATTTTTCAGCTTGCTTCAAGCTGTAGAGGATTCTTGTTTGCATATCCTCAGAGCCATCCCTCATGGGGCATGTTCATTTACCAAGGCAGTTCCCACTGGCATCTCCCCCAGGTGCCATTCCCAGCACCAGACTTTCAGGCTTGTCAGTCCCCACCCAGAAGAATGCCTACCCAGCAGAATGCCTTAGTTACGCCTTACAGGGCTTCCAGCCTTTTGACTCTGGTGTGTGGGAAATTATGCTTGACTTGCAGGCCACTGACAGAGCTACCAAGTCTTCCCCTTATCTTTCCTTACTCAACCCTATGGATCCCACAGGGTTGTATTCTAGGTCCTCGGGAACAGTGGCTATACACCCTGCCTGTTCCATTGTTCTTTCCTCCTGACCTCCTTCCCGGGCTAAGGATGGTGGTCATAACTTTTCTGTGCACTATGACCATAGAGTGAGATCTTAGGCAGTGCTAGAACACAGGGTCACGCTCACAGCTTCTCCTGCTTCCTAGGAGGACAAGGGTCTTTTGTCTTGTGTAACCCTAAAGGGTCTTGCTTTTGGCCCACAATACCATAGTTTTCCCCTGCCTTCCTGCAGGCCAAAGAGATTGGCTTTGAGCCTTTGTCATGCAGGCTGCCTTTCAATGCATACAACTCAGCCCCCACTGAGCAAGTACCTCAAGTGCCTGCTCCAAGGGCATTCTTTTTACCCTAGTTGGTCATATTCCCTTCAGATGGGCTTCAATACCTTGGGCAGTTCCAGCCTTTGCTCGGGGACTCCTTTCCCCAGGTCAGGGTAGCTTGCCTAAGGTCTTAGGCTCCTTTTGGGCTACGACTCAGCAGCCATGTCTGGTGTCTTTCGGTGCCTGCTTGGCTTGTTGATAGTGGCCATAATTATGGTCTCCTTGGACAGGCTATATTGACGGATTTCTCCTTGTTCATTAGGGATCTGATGGGGTCCAAATACTTAGAATCTAGCTCAGCTGGTGCCTGTATCCTCTCCTGTCCAGGAAGTGCTTTAGTGGTGGCTAGTTCCCGTGATCTTAGTGTAGGATGGGGCCCTTTTTTCTGCTCCTCCCCTCTGGGTTTCCACCATGGGTGCTTATTGTTCTCCTACTATGGGGTGCCATCACATTTCTGGTGGCATCATTCTGGCCAGATCTAGTTTCCGCCACTGCAGTGATTAGTTGAGGATCATCCAGTTCTCTTGCCTTCCATTTGGGCGTTGGTCACACCGGAGCAGAGAGCTGTACTCCATCCATAACTCAGGTCCCTTCATCTGTATGCTTGGCTCCAGAGAGAGTTTCTGTTGCTCACTTCGGGGGTCTCAGAACTGGCTGAAATACTGGCAGTTGCTAGAACATTCTCCACCAGGGGCCTACTATTAGTTGACCCCTTCTTGACAGTTGGTTCCATTCACTTGTCTAGTGAACCTGGCTCTAGAGTACCTCTTGTTCTTACCCGAGACTGGTCTCCAGGATTCTTCTTCAGAAGTACCCCTGTTGACTGATTTAGCCTTCCAGGTGCCTGTAGTGGCTGTGATGCAGCCCAGAAGATGTGGCCAATACCTTTTTAAGAGGCATTCTTCACTTGAGGCCTCTTCTCTGAGCTTGAGTTCCAAATTGTGAGCTGCATTTTTTTGTCATGATGAGTGTCACTTGACTGCTGCAGGCCCTCATGTGTGAGCAGTCCTATTATATTTTCCGTACAGACAGGGAATCTTTGGGTATTCATCCTATTGTTCTTTCCAAGATGGTGTCTGCCTTTTCTTGAAACTTATCTAGCTACCTAGTGATCTTTTACACTGTGCATGCTTCTCCAGCAGACATATCGTGCCACAGTCTTGGTGGGCATAGCCTTTTGCATTTCTTCTTCCTGGTGCAGTTCATGGTCCTTCCTCCAGAAGCAGGGTGGCCTCTGTTGCCTGTTCTAGGAATGTGTCAGTTGTTATCTGCACTGATGCCTTCTGGACTACCATCCACCCATTTAGTTACAGTCTGGACATTGCCTTTAGCAGAAGGGCTGGTTTTAGCCTCGCTGTGCTCCATGGCTTACTTTCCCCAGCCTCTGGCTTTCAGCTACCCTCTGGGTCCAGTCATGTGTAACTGCTTGGGACTCATTCTATAGGTCTGACTTGATAAAAGAGATAGCCCTGAAGAAGATAGGACAGTTACGTAAGAACTTACCATAACAGTAGATCTTTGAAGGAATCTTTTTCATCATGTCATGCCATCCCACCCTCCTTTCCCCTTGTTTTGTCTCCTGTCAGATTTTATGCTTGCTCCAGCTTCTACTATATCACTGGGCATCTCTTCTCTTTCCTCAGTCCCTTAGGGGAGGCCTTTCTCATCCGGCCTCTGTACGGAAAAGAACTGAAGAGGGGGCAGGGCCACCCATGTATATATAGTACTGGTGATGTTGATAGGGGCGGCCCCAAGTAGACTGCTGTAGAAAATCTTCTGCAAGATCCTAGTACCTGATGGCTAAGTTTCATAGGTGTAACCTGATGAAAGTGATTCCCTCGAAGATCTACTGTTATGGTAAGTTCTTACGTAACTATCTTTTTGTTCCCTAGGCTCCTAGCATTAATTAAAACCATCCTCCATGATGCCTATCACCCGCCTTCCCTTACTTCCCTTTCCTACTCTTCCTTTCAGTTAGTGGCTGACACAATTTCTTTCATGCCAGGCCTCTTTGAGCTTCTCCCCATCATCTACCCGTTCTAGTGGTAGTTCAGGTGGGTGTTAAAGATCCTATGGCACTTCTCAAAAAGAGTAGGGGAGATTTTTATTATGAACCAAAAACAGAGTACAATAAAATGAAGAAACATACAGTAGTCAATAAACAATCAAATAATGATAAAAAAAACCAATGGAAAAAAAAACAACATAAATCAAAACAATATAGAAATCATACAGTTGAAAATAAGGGAAAGGAAAAATTGAAAACATCATCCCACCCATCCAATATCTTTCCATAAATAGGTACCTACTTAATCTCCTAAAGTTAGGAGTTCATAAAGTTTATCTGGCTCTTCCTGTATAAGAAAAAATAAATCTTGTATCTGTGTCATTTTATTTTGAAGAACTCTTAGACACCTAGCTTGCCAAATATGCCATTTGATACAAGCTAGTATCACAAAAATAGTACCTTTATGCCATTTTTCCCACCGTCCCATAATCTGACCCAAAACTAGGATATTATAAATCATATTGCAAAACAAAGGTTCTCCCCACCAATGTGCCAAAGTGTGGCAAAATTTTTTGTAATAGTACAGTTAAAAAAAAAGACGCTGAATAGTCTCAACCTGACCCGGCAGGAGTGTTCCTGACAGAACCTTTCTATCAACAGTTTATGCTTATGATTGCCCTTAACATTAAGTTTTTGATGAGCACAAAGCCAAATCATATCTCTCATTTTGGAAGGCATCCTAGGTTCTATGATACTTGCCAATAACAAGGCAGTATCAATATCTTCAGAGACCTGAAATAAAGGGTCATCTTAGTAACAAGAAACCATAACTGAAGAGTAACAGGACTTCCTCTCATGAGAAATGAACCAACCAAGTTCTACTTTCCACAGTCTTATATATTTTAGAGTATGTCTTACATATATGGGAAGTTGTTTTTCCGAGGAATGCCACTTTCCCCTACCCCATGCTGATAAAAAAGGTTGTCCCCACAGATCCATACACAAACTTCCCATCACATCAGTCTCAATTAACATAGGTCTAACTGAGCCATAAAAGAGATTACTGAAGAAGTAAATAATGGGATTAGTCATACCAAGTCCACCAGATTTCCAAGATCTATACATGTGTACCCTCTTCACTGGGTTCAGACGACTGCCCCATAGTAGCTGAAAGAAAAGACTCATAATTTTTGCATGCATTGTAAATGGCAAGGGAAAAATGCGTAAAAAATAAAAGAGCAATATAAGATTTCAAAAGGAATACACGTTTCTGTCTTGTCATTTTCCAAGACTGCCATTTCACTACTTTTTGATAAGCAACACCATATATCAAATCCCAATTAGACTGTATGGCCTCCTGAGAACCAAAATATATACCCAGTATTTTCAGTGCACTGGTTACCACAAGAACAATAAAAGTATCTGACTGGAAAGCAGTACCCAAAACCAATACCTTACTTTTTTCAGTATTAATCTTTATGCCAGTACTAGACTGTAAAGGTTGTAGAGTTGTGAGAATTGTCCTACCAGAATCCAAATCTGCCACAGAGAACACACAGTCATCCACATAAGCCAAAACCTTCTGAAAACTATGACCCGCCACTGTGACATTAGCCGATGTGTTAATATCAGTTTCGAACAGTCGTAACTAAGGATCCAAACCAAAGACAAACAACAAGGGACTCAAAGGGCATCCATGATGGACTCCAACTTGGAAAGGCACTGGGAAACCCAAATGTCCATTAATCAGTGGCGTAACCTGTGCAGACATGTACGTTTGTAATAAATCGAGAAACAGAGAAGGAATCCCATAATGACGTAATACTGCCCATATGTGATCATGATGAATGGCGTCAAATGCCTTTTCTTGATCTAATGAGAGAAGATAGTCAGATAATTTATCTTGTAAACCTAGATCTATAATTTCCCTAATGTATATTAGATTATGTGTAAAATTTCTATCAGGAACAGCACACGTCTGTGTAGGAATTAATAATTTCTTTGCAACCTTAGAGAGACGATGTGATAAAATGTTAGCCAAAATTTTATTATCTGTGTTTTCACTCAGACTAGCAAAAGTGAGTTGTCTCCTTTTTATGTTGACTTGCCGCACTTGCGCAAGTCAACATCTTGGGAGAGTGCAGATTTGGGGGTGCGGCTGCTGTTGGGTGAATGCAGGGCACACATCAGTAGGTGTGTTCCTCATTCCCTAATCAGCCTTCATGCTGGCACCACACCATGCATGCTAATGTGGTGAGCACATCTAAGGAAAGGTCCGCTGCAATCTAAGCAAAGCTCATCAGACACAGCGGACCCTTTCTGTGTGCTGCCACATTAGCAGCATGGCGGGCTGCAACCCATCTGCTGACTTCGGGGGTGCCCAATCCCCCAGCCGGCTTTCTGTGATTGCACAAATTTGCCGATGGGGGAGCCCACTCTCCGGCAACGTAGAGCAGCCCCCATTTCCTATATGCCGAGATGGTGCCCAGTCACCCTCGGTTCTTGCCTCCCCCCCGCTTTCATTGTGTGCTGATGGTGGAGCCCACTCCCCATTGGCATAAATCAGCCCCACTTCCACACTTCTTATATGCCAAGGGGGTGCCCAATCCCCCTCGGCTCTTGCCTTCCCCCCACCATCATTGTGTGCTGAAGGGGATGCCCAGTTCTCATCGGCATACATTCAACCCCCCCATTGTCTGCCGACGAGGGTGCCCAATCCCCCGTCGGCTGCAGCAGCCCACCAAAACAGTTAGGTGGCACACTGGGAGCCCACCCCAGCGTGCCAAGTTCCCTGAAAAACAAAAACTGCCCTGCAATGTAATTTTTTTTTTTACTTCCATGTAATAAAAAAATGGTCCCTCATAGTCTCCTGCCCCCACTCACACTCACCCACTGTGCACGCTGCCTCCCCACACCCCCTTCACCCCATACTTACCTCCGGAGTCTGGAGTGACGATCTTCGGTGGACCGGGAACACATCTGCACTCTTCAAATAACTTAGGAAATGCCGGTAAGCTGTATTGTGGAATGAATAGAGTTTTTTCAGCTTTGCTGCATATCTCGGACATTTGTTGGAATTTTGGCACCAAATTTTCAACATGGGTTTTTTGGGGCCCCTCCTCATGAATTCTATCACTGTCATGGGGTTAATCGGCCTCAAAAGATGATTTCACAGTCACTGCGCGAAATCACTTTTCGGGACCCATTAACAAAATGTTAGTGCCAGTGTTCATGAGGTGGACTCTCAAAAAGCCTATGTTCCAAATTTGGTGGGAAAAAAAATGCAACAAATGCCTGTTTTATGAGCATGCGTTGCGCAGTTGCTACACAGGCTCGTATTTTCACGCATTCACAATATTTTAACACTGGATTTTCAGCATTGTCATTTTTGTACACCTCCTTGTGAACAGTACAGCTGTCATTTTCCACATCCTGCCCAAAATGTGTTTCCGCACTTCTGGCACACAATAGCACAGTCGCTGTGAGAAATCAGTGTTTGGGCCAGATTATGAAAATGACAGTGACACAGTTCATCAGCAGAGGTCCTAAAATGCCTATGTTGAAAATTTGGTGACGATACTCCATAAAACGACTGTGTTACAAGCATGCATTGGCAGATTGCACGCACGCTCGTACCGTCGTGCATTTGTGATATTTTCACTCTGGATTTTCACTATTGCCATTTTTCCACACCTCTTGATGAACAGTATAGCCATCATTTCACATATCCTACCCAAAATGTGTTTTCGCATTACCGGCGCAGAATAGCGTGGTCGCTGTGCAAAATCACTTCTTGGGACACTTTGAGGAAATAACAGTGACACTGCACATGAGCAGAGGTGCTAAAATGCCTATGTTGAAAATTTGGTGCTGAACGCCCATAAAATGGCAGTGTTGCAAGCGTACGTTGCATATTTCCCATGTACCTTTTAACTTCGCAAATGTGCTATATTTACATGCCACATTTTCAACACTGGCATTTTTTTACACCTCCTTATGAACTGTACAGCTGTCATTTTTCACATCCTGCCCAAAATGTTTTCCTGCACTGCACTACCAGACACCCAAAGGGACACCCCAATGCCTGTCAGTCTCTGCAGGGTGGGGGTGGGTTAGCATCAGTTCAATACTTCACTGCCATTCCTATTATGCATCTCTCTAATTCCTGCACTACCAATGCCAATGCCAGCAAGCCAACATTTGGCATTGACAAATGCTGGTTTTTGATTTAATACTGTTAACATTAACAGTGAGAAAGGAAACATGGGCTACCATGAAGCAGAAGGAGTTTGGTTAGAAATAAAGGGTCATTAAACAACACTGGAAAACATCATTACTTCCTTTTTTTCTGTTTTTTTGTTTGGGTTTATCTTTAAGGCTCACATCCGGGGAGGGATCAGTGAGGGAAGAAGTAACAGAAGATATGTCAGAGTCCATACCTTCCTCATCACCTTCCGGATCCTGTAAAAGAGCAAAATAATTTTGGTCTACAACCAAATCTGGCTCACTAGAAAAATAAGTAGTATCAAAACCTGACTTAGAAGATTTTGATTGAGTAACCCTCTGGAAAGGGACCTCTGGCTGTACTCCTGGGGGCGGTATACAAGAGGCCTTCATGCACTCCGAAGGTGTAAAGGATTGGTGAGTAATCTTGTCACTTGTTCCATCACCCACCAATGGTGGGACAGGGGTTGAAGAATCAGTGTGGGAAACAGAAGTTGGGTTAGTATCCTCTCTAGCTATATCAGAAATGTGAGGTACTGGTAAGGATGTATCCATCTCATACAGGGCCTTCTCTCCTCCTCCGCTAATGGGCAGTGGGAGAATGTGAGACTGCGCATGGGTGTCAGATGTAGTTGAACAGGAGTGTAAGAGCAAATCCTGCATTCTTTGTTTTTCCTTTTGAGCATTCACCACATACACATCCTGTTCAGCACGGAGGGCAGGATCATTTTGGTTATGTGATGCCCATGAGCAAGACCGAAAGGTGTGCCCTTGTTCATCATACAGGTTGCATCTCATAGGCCTTCTACAATGGGCCCCTATATGACCCAAATCCCCACAAAGACCACGTTTTTGTTGATCACACACATTACTTAAGTGACCTAAAGCACCACACTTGTAACAAGCCCGCGGTTGACCTGGATAAAATAACACTCCCCTATCCCAGCCCCCAAAAAATAGTTTGGAAAATGTTTAGTTAAACCATTTTCAAGATGTAAATCTATTTGATAATGGCAGCCCCCTGTCCAAAGATGTTCATCATCCAATATAGGTTCAAGTGGCCCTTTTACAGAACAGTGTTGTTGCAACCAGTAGGTAATGTCAGCAACATTTACCCCTTCATTACAAAACAATATTGTAATTTTTTTTTAGACGGTTTTATGATGGGTATAGCCAGAAAGGCTTTCCATAATGGAGTAGTTTTAAGTGCTTGGTATTGCTTCCAAAAGTGATCCAGTCCTGCAGGGTGCTTAAAGCTTACATCAAAGATGGACTCCCCAGGTATATGTATTAAGGCATAGATTTCATATACATAAAACCTCATGCTATTTTTCAAGAGTTCACGGCCAACAAAATGTCTATTAGGAACATCCTCCAGAGGACCTCTAAACTTTAAATGAACTGCATTTCTCCTGGTAGCAGGCTCATTAACAAGTCCAAAAGTAGCAGGAAACAGTTTTTCATTTACCTTATTATGCCAAATGGAAGAAGTTGTATCCAGAGCAGCAGGTAAAGGAGAAGAGCTGTTGTTAATGGGCAACTGCTGCACATTATGGGATGGAGGAGCCACGGGGTTGGGGGGGTACCCAGCACTGAAGGAGTATCTTCACCTTCTAGCCATCTTCTATCATGCAAAAGACTGGGGTCAGAAGATTGCTGCACCTCTTCTATAGCAGAAGGCTGGCCTGGAAATATAAGGGGCTCTTGTGAAAGAGAAGAGTGTATTTGCTTCTCCACAACTGGGAAATTAGCATCCCATTTTGTACCATCTGGGGACTTAACCCATCCTGCTACCTCCAGAGCTGTCATAACCCAAGAGGCAGGGGCTTCTGCCTCCCCATTTGAAAGCTCCAGTTTGGTAGACGCCAATGACGGGGAAAGCTTCCCTTTCTTTCCTATACCGGTTACAGTAAGACCCCCAGCAGTACCCCTCTTATCTTTGGGTGTGAGGCCTATAGTGAAGCGCCCCATGTTAGGGTCCGTAATTATTTCCGTTGAACCATTCAATAACAAATTTGTTGCTGCACTTTCTGTAATAGAGGATAACGGTGGTGCAATAGAAGTAACCGACTCACCCAAATCCATCTGTTGTTCTGAAGAAGGAGGAGCAGGGAAAGTCTTGGGTGCAGAGTCGTCTTCTGGAGGCATCTGAGTTCAGCACTGTAGGCAGCTGTACTACTTCCTGTTCCTGTGCATCAGGAACATCATCCTGGCACTGCTGTAATTCCATGAGCAAAACATTCCTAGTGCGCTGAAACTGATTCTCAGTATTGGCGTGCTGCAGCTGTATTGCTGTAGCATCACGAGCTGGACCCACCACACCTGCTTCCAAAGGAACACTGCAGGGAGCAGAAGATTCAGGTACCTCAATCGTTTGATTTGAAACAGCCATTTCCGTGGTTTGGTCCGACTCCATCGTGATCACACCGAACTAAGGAAGCTGAGGAGGTGATCAGCACCTCAGCCTCCCATACGTCCTCCCTCTCCGATAAAGAACCTCGGAGCATAAGCACTGAGACAGTGGTTACCCCAAAGGGCATTTGGCTTGGAAGCCAAGTTTTAAAGAAATACAAAATCACACATGTCCCCACAATGCAAAGCATCATGGGCTGCATATGCAAATCACCACAGAATATTATGCTGGTTCAACTTTAAGCAGAAATGCATTGTGCCGAAAGGCCTCTCACACAGTTTGCAAAGGGTGCCAACAGAAGAACTCGTTCACCAGCACACTGGCATCTCTCTATGAAAATGCAATGCCCTCTGTCGAAAGGAGTAGGGGAATTTTTTATTGAGATCATAACAAAATCATGACAATACATACAAAATCAGTATTACAAAATATATAGTCTTAAAGGGAGGGAAGAACAAAAACAAAACATAAACGAGTATTAACTCAAATATTAACTCTTAAACATAAAAGGACAGTGGTATAGCCCACCCCTTCCCCCTTCCCCACTATAAGAGTAGGGGAATTTTTTTTCTTTTTGAGAATCATAACAAAGTCTTAACAGATTATGCTAAACCAAAAACAAATAATAATCTATATGATAATCTAAAACAACAGAAAAAATATTGATATCCCATTTCTTCTTCTTCCCCACTATTTTCCTTTGTTTTTTTTCCTTAATATAACAAAATGCATATTTATTACGTACGTAATAAAGCACATCCTCTCCCCATCCTGAGATAATAATTGATACTGTATTAACATCAAAAAAAACTTTATCCTGTCAAAGAACCATATTAAAGCGGAATACATTTCACATTCAAACAAACTGATTTAAAAAAAAAACTCCCTTCCTCCATATTTCAAGAAATAAAATCACAATCCTTCCATAATTTTACCCACTCTACTTTACTCAGCTTTGTTTTTTCATGCATCTTTAAGCGGCACAAATCTTAATGTACTATAGTAAACAAATCTATCGCTGTAATATTTTGTTGTTGCAGCAATAGCCAACATCTAGAAATCCAAATCCAATAAAGAAAAAAATGTGTGTATTATTTGCTGGGTACTAAGGAATCCTTGTGTCATACTTTTATTCAAAGACCCAAAATATAAAAGATCCTCAGAAGGTGGAACTGTCACTCTGCTCTTCCAGCGATTTTTAACCACGTCCCAAAATTCTTGTGCATATGAACATTGAAAGTATAAATGTTCCACTGTCTCTAAATATAGATCTCAACTGTCTCTTGGGCAATAACATTCTTGCATTCGTTTATGTTTTTGGTTATTTCTTACATTAATCTTTTTATGTATCCTTAACCAAACAGTATCTCACATATGTACTGGAATACGTAAATTTGTAATATAAATTAAAATTCCATCTCGAATTTGGGGTAACTTGTCTGAGAAGGGGGGTTCATAAAAAAAGGCATTTAAAACCGTCTGATACAATGTTTTCCGTGTATGTTGTAAAACAAAATCCCATTTAACTTCCCATTGTTGAATCTTATCAAAAATCTCGTTCCATTCCTGCATTAATTTGGGACGTCTTTTGTTTTAGTGGACAAAATTATTTGCCTTCCATTCTTTAAGAATAACCCGCAATTTCTTGGTGACCAAAGGAACCCAAATGGAATCTTGGGATTTCAAAAGTGGTAACAAATTTGTATATAAAAAAAATGAAAAGAAAAATAAGAGTGGGTTTATCATATTCAGGCCTCCAGATTTGATATCTAAATATAGTACATTCCGTTTAATCGGATTTAAACGACTCCCCCATATCCCACAAAAAAAAAACATCGCATTAATGATGTTTCCAATCGTTTAGACAATAAATAAATATTGCTTAAATATAAAAAAACTGGGATCAAAAAAGTTTTCAACAAATATACCCTTTTCTTTTTTGATAGTTTCGATTTGTTCTAGCTAGCTACCTTTGCATTACCTATTTGCAATGCTTTTGACCAATTGAAACCCGCACTGTTATCACTCCCAAAATAAATGCCCAGTATTTTACACGGAGCTTGATCCACCTTAATCCCTCCCACTACTTCAGGTTTCGTAGGAAATCCTGTCAGTTTTAAACAATGAGATTTATTTTCATTTATTTTTGCTCCTGTAACCATCCCTATTTCTGTAATTAAAGCACAAGCCTTCTCAATAGAAAGGCCGTCTCGCAATATAAAACATAAATCATCAGCATAAGCCACAACTTTCGTATATATCTCTGATCCTTTGTATACATTTAATAATCGGGGTGATTTATTTAATATTTGTAACATAGAATCTAAGGCTAAAATGTATAAATATGGACTCAGTGGGCACCCGGACGTACCTCCTTCAAAATTCGATATTTGTTCCCTTGCCATCCATTCTCATAAGGAATATTATATGCCAATGCATAGCATAACTGAAGCCAGTTTATAAATAATTCTGGTATCCCGAATCCTGCTAAACATTGCCATAAATAAGTATGAGACACTTCATCAAATACCTTAGCTTGGTCTAAACTCACTAAATACCCTGATGTAAGTTGTGATCCCAGCTTCTCTTTCCCATTTTCCATAATTTCCCTAAGAAATAATAATACATCTCTAATATTATGTCCAGGGATTGAGCAGAATTGTGAACTGCTGATTAAGTCAGGCATCACTAAAGACAATCTATTTCCTAATAGTTTGGAGAAAATCTTAAAGTCCACATTAAGCAAAGTCAAAGGACGCCAATTCCCGATATTTGTTCGGTCTCCTTTTTTATAAAGAAAAATCATTAACCCCTCGTACATTTGGGAAGGTAAATACATTTCATGAAGAAAAAAATTATATAGCTCTAAAAGCTCTGGTGCCATAATCTCCCACAAAACCTTGTAAAACTCGCTCGGTAATCCATCTGACCCCGGAGATACATTAGGTTTAAATGATAAAATAACTGATTCAAGTTCTTGTCTTGTAAAGTCTGCCATTAAAGCCTGCTTCATTCCAAATGGGACTTGGGGAAGATCAGCTGCCTGTAAAATTTGTACCGCATAATCAGACTCCTCATGTTGTACCCCAAAGGTTTTTTCAATATGAGCTTCTAAAGCCTGCATAATCTCTGAATTGCTTGTAGCTAACAGACCAGTAGAAGTTCTTAAATCTGTAAATATTCTGTCTCAAAGATGCTGACCAGCTAAAAAAGGATTAGCATAAACCGACTTACCCTGTGTGCCAAAGGATTGTTCTTTATGTAAAGATTGCAACCTAACATATTGATAATTAGACATAAGTATTTCAATGTCTCCAATATCTTGTGGCACATCTGCCTCTCCCACTATTTGCACTGACATTAGTGACTGCAGGGAATGTCTAAGAGATAAATAATGTTCATATTGCATTTGAGCTCTAAATTTGCCGATAGACTGCAGACAACATATTAAACATGTTTTCAAATCTTCCCACCAATCAGCTATGGCATCATACAAAAACAACGTGGATATTTTATCTTGTATAATTATCCGTAATTCCGACAATACCGAAGATTGTAATAATAAAGAAGTGTTTAGTTTCCACATTCCAGGACCTTTTTGTCTACTTGGAGGATTTTCTATTTTAACACCAATCAAACAGTGATCCGAAGATTCCACAGGATCATAAAGAAGTTTTACATTCTGTAAGGATTTATGAGTGAATAAAAAATCAATCCTAAAAGATAAAACTCCCTTAAAAAAAGTGGGCTTAGCTTTATTTTGGCCAATAGAATGAGTATCCACCAAACCCACTAATGATATGAGGGATTTCAAAAAAATGTTGTCGCAATACTGCTTACCCATTTTAGTTTTAGTTTGAAAATTTATATTAAAATCCCCACCAAAAAAGAGTTGTCGGCTAGTATAAAGATAAGTTTGTACCTTTTTCAACAAGTCTATCCGCAAGGCTTTTGTCTGGGGTCCACATAATGTAATTAATCAACAAGATAATCCTTTTAATACCACATCCAATATAAAAGCTCTTCCAGGTTCTACATCTATCAATCTATGTAAGCGTACCTCAGGAGTAAGAAAACATATTCCCACTCCACTGCACACTTCTTCTCCTATAGACCAATAAGACGTTGCCCAGTTCCAATCCTTAGTAGCCTGTGAAACTTCTTTACATGAATTCAATCTTGTATCTTGTAAAAAATATACATCATATTGCAAGTTTAATAATGCTCCAAATGTTGTCAATTGTTTTTTCTGAGATTTCAAACTATTAACATTTAGCGCAGTAACCGTTACAGAGGATAATTCAGGGAGGGGGTTTGGGACATTTTACACTTGATCTAGTTATGTGTTTCCTAGAACCAGGCCTAGTAGTTTTAGGGGGAACCTCCTTAATGTTTATTTTCCCATCAGGCTCACACGGAACATTAGAATCTAGCAATGGTTGAGCTTCTTCAACCTGGTCTCCCCAGGAAGAGAAAACTGCAAATCTATTAGCCAGATGCAATGGAGACAAGGGAGGATTACTCTGTTCAGTCAAAGACTGTTCTTCAAGACCATTAGGTTCCACTGTATGCTTTCCCATTTCTTCAACAAGAATAGCTTCCAACATAGCTGAATCAGCTAATGAGTCTTGTGATTCTCTTCTCGAAGGGGACTCATTCAGTCTTAACAAGGACTGTGGTCATTGGGGTGAGCCTTGAGGGGTCACAAAGGGAGTTTCTTTATCATCTCATCTCTCTTGTCTCGAGAGCGGATTTGGGGTCTGCAAATCTGCATGGGGAGAAGGGACATGTCCTTCAAGGGAGGCAGAAAACCACAAAGGGATTGCCTGTCTACTCTCACCAACCCCCCCTCCACCTCTACCTCTTCCCTTGCGTCTACTCCCAGCTAAATTGTCGGGACCATTAAAGTGTCTTTTAGCTTGTGCTAAATAATATTTTTGGTCAGAAGTGTCATCGGTATCTACCGATGCCCAAGGGTAATCTGCAAAGGTGTGAGACCGTTCTTCACATAAATTACATACCGGCAAAGCCACACAGTGATTCGCCGTATGAACCAGTACTCCACACCGAAAACATTTCATTTGATCAAAGGAGGTATTCAAATGGGATAGGAATCCACATTTGTAACAGCTCTTAGGTTGGCCTGCATAAAATATAATGCCTCTATCTCGTCCTAAAAAAAAAGGAACTGGGCAGATGTTGTATACCTCTGTTTGGTGTAGTAGTACTCTTACTGACCAACCCCCAGTCCAAAATCCATTCTCATCTATAATGGGTTTAGGTTTATCATGCAATGAACAGCGTTTTTTTCAACCAAAACAATATGTTTGCAATATTAACCCCTTCATTCCTAAAAAGAATTGTGACAATCTTAATTGTGGGTTTTGTCACAGGAATAGCCATAAAGCAAAAGCTAATATCATAGTTATGATCCTCTGGAGGGTGTATAAAAGCATACACTTCAGCCGGAGAAAATTTCATAGATTCTATAAGCAATGTCTTCCCCACCCATACATGGTCTGCAACCACCGGAGCTTTCCCTTTGTAACTAAGTTGAACTAGAAACTGACGTTTAGCTGCTACTGCTGGCTTGCAGAATAAACCTGCATAAGATTGCAGCTCAACTTCTACAGAAAGGGCAGTGTTACCCTGTGGGCAATCTCTTTGAAGAGGAGTAGCAAAAACAGTACCTGACTCCAAGTTAGCATCCATTCGGCTGTCTTCTTGTGATAGAGAGAACTGGTCATCTGCTAAATGATCCATTGGAATAGGACTCAAAACCACAGTATCCTCTCCGTGTTCTCCGGCGTCTGACGCATCAGTTTTTCCAGCTATCTCAACATGAGGTTGCGCATCCTCAGTATTGCAAACAAGGGACTTAGACTGAATAGTTCTCACATTTGCCAAAGGTTCTTGCCTTATTTCTAAATTTTGTGGCTGAGGTTGAAAACAAACCAGAGAACCTGGATAGGTATTCCAGGGTCAGGTATCCACTTGTTACCTGCCCATAACCATCCAGCTTGACATAGAGCTTCCCCCAGAGACCAGTCCGACAATTGATAAGATTTATCTGTAAATGAAACGGGTAAAGATGTACCTTCCACATGTTCCACCTGCACAGGAAAAAAAATTTCAGGTGGCAAATCTTCTGGACCCAAAGGTAAGCATTTATTCCCTTCTTTCATAGGGCTAGCAATTGAACGTTTACGCTTAGAGCATTCAGCTTCCAATTTCTGTCTGCATGACTGATAATCCTGTTCTGCAATCGAGATTAAATCCAACAATTGTATCTTTTTCTGTTCCAATTCTTGTTGCAGTCGTGTTTCTTCTGCTTGGTTATCAACAGTCCTTAACGGGGAAACCAACAAGTACTTCGAATTTTGAGTCGTTTCTTGGTTCATATCTGTGCCATCAATGAGAAGTAGTAGCCAAGAGCGCAGAGCTCACAACAACATGATCGCTCTCCTTCACCACCTCCTCTGTACTGAGGTCATCCATCCCTGCAGGCAGATGGACAGCGCCACCCGCCTACAGAGTAGGGGCAATTTTTATTGAAATAATCAACAAACAGCAAACAAGACACGAAAAAAAAATAGTAAGACATGAGGAAATGAAAATACATGACACTCATAAATGGAATTCAAAGAAAAAAAGGACTAACTATACATCAAATTCCTAATGCTTAGCGAAAAAAGGAACAGAAACTTAAACACTAAACTTTAGTAACAACCTACTCCCTCCATCCATATAAATAACCCACTAGATATAATTAGTGACTTTCCATAAAGAAGCCCATCATTAATTGGTAGCCCTCAGATGTTTTCGAAAGTGAGCAAAGGAAGGAAAAAGGTCTCATTTAAATTTAATGATATGGAGAAACCTTTCCACCACATTCTAACTTTCCGTACATTATACAATTGTGATTCTGAAAGGTATATTTTGGTTAAAGCGTTAGTTACATATTCTCTGTAACCCAAAGCTGAAGGCTTTTTTGATGATAACCCATTGACACCTTATTTGCCATAAGCAATACCTAAGACAAACAATAAAACCTGTAGAGTCCCTTTCGTACTTCCGTAAACTTACAGGAAAGAACCCAAGTACCAGAATATCATAAGTAAGTCTAGCCAACCATGATAAATTCCAGGCTGTGGCCAAATGGTCCCAAATCTTAGTTGCCACTGAGCACTGAAGAAGAAAATGTTCCATAGTTTCTTCTTGGTTAATACAATCACTATAAGGGCAAATCCTCTCCTCTCTGGCTTTATATTTAGCTGTTCCTCTAACATTTAATTTACCATATAGAGTAAGCCATTGTGTTTCCCACATATATTCTGGTAATCTTGGGTTGTTCAATTGATTTAAAACATCCTCGTTCCGGATACTCGGACAATTCCTAAAGCAAGGGACTTCTGAATAGATTGCAGCCATTAATTTCTTATATAAGGCCTTAGAAGAACATCTAAGAATTTGTTGTTTTGTGACCTGCCATTTAAATAATTTCTGAGCCGCTGGTTTAAAAAATGGCAAAGCTAAGTGATTGGAAAGTTTGAGGGCACACTGTATCCAGGCAGTAAGATAAGCGGCTCAATAAATTCGAAAAAAGGAGCCTTCTTTCTGGTAGTCTCACTTAAAATAATTTTCAGTGAACAAGAAAGAAAATTGAATAACAGAAAAACACTGGATCTACCATGCCTAGTCCCTCCTTTTCCCTAGATATGTATAACAGCGTTTAATTGGATTAAGTCTATTCCCTCAAAGTAATTGAAAGCATATACTATATAATCTAGTTTCAAATTTAACCGGTAAAGGAAATATTGCTGCAATATACTGAAGACAGGGGAGGATAAATTGTTTTAAGACCTGGATTCTCTTCATTTTAGAAAATCTGAACCTCTTCCATCTGATAACCTTACTCTCAATTTTGTTTAATACCGAATTCCAATTCTCTTCGGGACAGTTCTGTGAACTAAATGAGACCCTAAAATTGTTAAGGGCTCAGATGATATGAATGGAGTTCCAGACCAATGGGTGTTGAAAATTACCACCGAGCAATAAACCCTTGGTTTTAGATAAGTTAATCTTAGCATTAGCTACTAATGCGTATTCCTCAAATTTTGTAAAAAAAATTTTAATGTGTGATACATCTGTAAAGAAAAGGCAGACATCATCTGCATAAGCTTGGATATTAATTGTTGAGTCAGAATCCGGAACACGAACTCCCTGCCATAGAGGGACCAAACTCATAACTCTTAAAAGGGGTTCTAAGGAAAAATTATACAACAGGGGGCTTAATGGGCAACCCTGTCTCACCCCACACTTTACCTGAAAACCCATAGCCCTCTCTCCTTTAATGTATGGAAAAACCATACCAGAATCATATAGATTTTTGATTAAAGATAATAGGTTCGGAGGCACTCGAAAAAATTCCAGTGCGGAAAATAGAAAAGTGTGATCTACTCTGTCGAAGGCCTTTTCTAGATCCAAGGTCAATAAATAGCCAATTCCCCCTATTTCGTTAAGTTTTTCAATTAAATCTCTAATTAAACATAAAATTGACTGAATACCTCGACCAGGAATACCACAGTGCTGTATTTGTGTAAAACTATGTTGAGCTAATTCTTTAAGTCTAATATTGATCAAAGACATCAATATCTTATAATCCGAGTTAAGTAAAGTAATGGGTCTCCAATTATTGAAGTTACCCCTATCAGCTGATTTAAAAATATAAATTTGTAAGCTGTCAGAAAAGGAGGCTATCGTGACACCATTCTCTAAGAAATGGTTAAATACTAATGTTAAACAGTGACTCAGTTCTGATTGAAAAGATTTATAAAATAGATTAGAAAGGCCGTCTGGCCCTGGGGCCACATTAGGTTTTAGTGAAGATAGAACTACATTAATTTCCTCAGAAGAAAAGGGTTGGTGAAGCCTATTAAGCAGGTCTGACTCTAGGTCCTGCATTATAGGAGTCCTAGCACAGTATTAATCTGATGCAGGAGGGTGACACTCGAGGCTCTAAGTCCTGAAAATGAGTATGTATAATATCCGGATCTCCTGTAAGGAAAAAGCTGTCCTGGTACCTTGGTTAGCGAACATAATGATACATGTTCCTTAACCTCTTTACATAATTCAAAAGGATCGATTACTGATTTCCGCATATGATTGGTCATAATAGCATGTAACGTTTTGGCCCTGTCATATTGCAAAGTTTTCATGTTTTCTTTAGTTTCCTTTATTTGATGATGAAATTATCTCTAGAAGTGTTAGCACAGGATAATAAAATTGCAACTGACTTCTCAATTTTAGATAATTGAAAAACTTATTTTTGAACTACTTTACCGTGTTTTTAAACCATTTTATACAATCAGTTTTAGTTTCTTGCCACCAGTGTCCATATCCTGATATAAAAACTCACTGACAGTCTTGCTTGTAAAATTAGTTTAATGGAGTTCTGGACCAAGTTATCTTGTAACACAGAAGTGTTAAGTTTCCATCTAGACTTCTGTTTCCACTATCAGTCAGAAGGCCAATATTAACCTGTACTAAAGCATGATCCGAGAAAATTCTACGGAATTATCTGTAATTGATGAAACAGAAAGTTCTGTGACACAAAAAGGTAATCAATTGTATACCCTGTACCGTTCTTGAAAAAAGTACCTTTTAGCCCTCGACTTCACATCCATACAGGATAATAATCCTGCGGTTTTTAATAACATCTGACAGACATACGCATCACAATAAATTTTCCTATACGTCCACACCACCTTTTGGCTGCCTCTATACTGCAATTAAAATCTCCCCCATAAAATAGGGACAGTTGTTGCAAAAAGGTTGTATCTGTTTCAGACAAGTACCCTGCCAGCCTTGGTCTGAGGATTATAAATGTTAATTAAGCGAATAAGGTGTGAAAACCATTTCCCTCAAGTATCAACGTCCTCCGGGACATAAGTCATTAATTTATGTAGAGTGAAGGCATATGAATTGAAGAGGATCCCCACGCCATCTGCCTTGTCCTCCCGAAGACCAATAAGAAGGCCCCCACGGCCAGTCACTAGCGAGGCGAACACTGATTTTTGTAAACATCCAAGTTTCTTGTAGGAAAACAATTGAGATGTTTAAGTCATGGAAATAAATGAAAAACTGCACGTCTCTTCACAGGTTTTAAGGCTGTGAGTGTTTAAGGTAGCCCATGATAAATTTAAATCCATACAATTACAAATGAATACCTAGAAACCCACTTTACTTCTTCCTACGTTTCTTTTTTTTCCCTTTATAATCATCCTTTGGGGGCACTAGGCCGTCTTGAGTTGAAACCTGCGAATCTGTGTCTGCCAATTCCACTTCCGAATCCCCCCAACCAAGGGCCTCATAAGAGTTTTTGGTGTCGATACCTTCAGATTCTGGAGGTAACTGAGTTTTTAGAGCCCTGCTTGATCGTCTAAGAACTGGTAGGGGTTTTGAAGGAACCGATAATTCATCTAATAAGATTCCCTTTGATTCTGTGTAACAAACCGGTTGGAACAGCTCAGGAATATTGTCCCCCATTCCTTTCCTCTTCAAATCGACAAGGCCTGTATCCTTAACAGTATTATCTATAATAGGTAATGTGGTTGCAGGGTTTAGTGGCCCTAAAGGAGGGTTTGGTAAAGGTTTTCCCATAGCCTGGAGATCACTGGCCTCTTGAGCTTTTTGTATAAGAAACTCTGAAGACCCTTGAACTGTTTTATTTTGTGCAGCCCAGGGACAATCTCTGAAGGCATGATTGGGTTCTTCGCATAAGTCACACCTGATAGAGTTAGCACAAAACATGGTGACATGCCCCACTTCTCCACAATTATCACATTTGGCTGATCACATGCACTTGATAAATGTGTTTTGGCACCACACTATAACATGCTCTTGGCTGACCGCTATAAAATACCACCCCGGTCCCTACCTAACATAAAGGAGTTAGGAATGTGCTCTATACCAGCTGTTGTGTGGCGTAACTTTACTTTAAATTTCCACCCCCGTCCAAAACTGTTGGTATCTAGGATTGGTTCTGGATCACTCTGTAAGTCACATTTTGGGATAACCAAAAACAATGTCGTCAACGTGAACACCTTCATTCCTGAACATGACAGTAACATATTTAATCAGGGATTTTGATAAAGGGATAACTAAAAGGTGTCCATAAGGGAAAACTTAACTTGAGTACCTTTCCCAAAAGATCTAATAAAGCAGGGGAGGCAGGCTGATGTCAAAGTTATCCTCCCGGAAATATGAATAAAAGCAAAAACATCCCGTGGTGATTTAAAGACTCTTTAAGTAAAGTTTTGCCCACATAATATCTGTCAGGCCTGTCCTGTAGCCCTCCCTTATATCTAATACGAACAGCATTTCTCCTGGGAGCTGCCTCTCTTTTACACTGAGAGAAGAGACTAGACATAAGGGGTTTTTCAATCTTACTCCCCTCTTCTATAGCTACTTTAGACTGGGTTTGCTGACCAGATAAACCATTTTGCAAGATATTAGGGACCTTAACTTCTCCCCCCACCCCCTGTTTATCAACAGACACCTCTGTAACATCAACTTGTAAATCAGTACCCTTAGGCTGCCATTCTGGCTCATTATTAGTCAAGTCCAAAGTCTTGTCCCATGCAGAGACTGGTGTCCAAATTCCTGAACCCAGAGATTTCCATCCAGCAGCCGTTAAAGCTGCCTGAGGGGACCAGCTATCATCGTGTTCCAAACGAGGAAATGGGGAACTGTTCAGTAAATCACTGTCCATGGACTCCACTTTGTTTTTAGAAATAGTAGGAGTCTTTGATAATCCTGAAAGGAAAACTCGTCACCCTTCTTGAGACCCTTCGAAGTCTGAAAAATGACTGAGTCTTTCACAACTTCCTCCCTGGTCAAGGGCGGAGGTTTAAACCGAAACCAAGTTCCTTTTTAACTGGAAAGTGGGGAAGGACACAACTGATTGAGCAGTACTTACATTAGCTATCACGATGCTGAACTGCCCTTCCTGTGTTATGATCCTGATTTCCTTCTTCTGTACACGGAGCTTTCTGCAACACCGACTCGGACCGAGACCGGCGTCGCTATAGTCCAATCCTGAAGTTGTTTATCTCACCTCGGTTGCCTACCAGTTCCACGCCGCTGAGCGTCAAACTCGCCAACCGCTCCACTTGCTTCCGGGTTTCACTCTCCTTCGTCATGTGGGACGCTGCTGTGCGTTCTGCTACGACAGTTAAAAGCACCGATGCCTTTAGAGAACTGACCTCGGGGATCTCAGCAACTGAAGCTAGAGCAAGACTCTCCGAATCGGGAAATCGAGCCACATCACTCACCACATGGCTTACCGAGGTCTCCGTGGAATCCGGCTGCAAAACGAGCTCAGGCTGCACAACTGCCGCTTGCCAGCGGCTCTCGTCGGTAACACCGACCAACACCACCTCCTCCTTCACCTCCAAAGTTGCAATGGCCATGACTGACCCGTGCACACCCCTACTGGCCACTCAGCACCAGCAGAGTAGGGGAATTTCCACGGTGCCCTGGCCAAATTTCCCCCCATTCACTAAAATACCACCAACAGCTTAATCTGGTTCAAAGTCAGTTGGCATTCATCTGTATCCCCCTCCCCCGGGGTGGTGCCTGAAAATAGGCAGAATTTGTCTAGTGCACTTACCCGGTCAACAAAAACTAAATAAATAAATCTCCCACTTCCTCCTTACTCTTCCCCCTACCTCTCTTCCACCATCCTTTTTAACATCCTAGACCCCCCCCCACTGAGGTGTAGCCTAAAATATAGAAACATAGATGTAGATGACAAAAAAGGGCCCAGTGGCCCATGGAGCCTGTCCTGTACCTGTCTGCACCTTAGACTGAGCTCTTGCTCTTTGCATGTTGCAGCCTCAGCTTGTAACTTTAGCTAAGGCATTATCTAATTACTGATTCTGTATACAATACATTACTTCCTCATTTTCTCATTGTTTTCATTGTTTGCATGTTCCTCTACAGCCATGGGTCCTACCTTCATCACCAGTGTAGTGTCCTCTCCCCAGTTCATTGGGGGACACCTTCTGTGAACTGAATTACAAGGCTGAAAGAATAAATACAGTACTGGACAATGGAATCGATCCTTACATTGCATCCCTAGTCTCCGAAGCAGCAACTCTAACCATTCAGCTACAGGAAAAGTTCCATTATCCAAGGTGTTAGACGGACTCCTGTTTGTTGTATGTTGCACTGTCATCTTGAACTGTAATCACTGCATGCACTGCCTGATTACTAATTCTGTACAGTGGAGCAGAGGGAGCAGCAAATCTGGATTGAGAAGGGAACAGTGGAGGAGTAGAAGTAGCAGGAGAGAGAGCCAAATCAGGATTCAGGAAGAAAGAAGGCACAGTGGGAGAGGTGCCTGCCTTCCAAAGATGGGAGAGGGAAGTTGGTGTAGAGGGAGAAGAGGTGCATTGCCGGGAGTCAGATTAGAGAAACAAAGGCAAAAGTAATGAAAGAGTAGCCAGGGTGACCTGGGGGCCGCACCGTATACCATATCTGTGTAATTAAACACTGGTAAGAAAACAGAACACTTCTGGATAGATTAGGTGGGTCAAGCAGTCCTTTTTTGTCAACAGATTATATGTTTCTATCTAACATCATTGCCCCTACTATCACCTGCCAATTTCAGATGAGATGGTGGCCCGGTAAGCAGTCCTTGCCCTCCCTATGGACTTCACAACACTGGCAAGGGAGTAAGGGGTCAGGAAATCACTGAGGTACTGGAGGCCCAACTTGTTCAAGACTTTATAAACCAACAAAATTATCCCAAACTCAGTGCCCACCTAGTAGGCAACTGTCCCAAAATCTAGTGTGAGGGGTTAAAATTATCTATTTTCTGAGACAAAGTACAAAGCCTCACAGTGACATTCTGGACTTAAGCTGCAGATGATGCAACTATCACCTGGCAAAACCTTGTAGCACTCAATGCAATATTTAAGTGTGGAGCACATGCAGGCCTGCACTATTTATCCACCTTTTGTTAGAACCTAACAGTCTGTTTGCCTTGCTGGCTTTTGTCAAGCACTGTTTGGTCACTTTTAAAGATGAGTCTGTATGAATATGCCTCATGACCCTCTCCTGCTCTGCCACATCCAACACTCGTGTTTCATGGTTGCCGGTAGGGCTAGAAGATCAGAAGGCTGGATGCCAGCAAAGCAAAAGATATAAAAAACAAGTATTTGTCAATGCCAAATGTTGATTGCGTTGGTCCGTTGAGCTCGCTCAGTGCACCTCTGTCACTCACTCGTTCTTTTTCTCCCGGTGCTGCAGGCTGCTCTTTTGTACTGGGCTTCTGCCTGCATTGGCACCTTTTTCTGTCCACAAAGAAATCTGCAGCTGTCCTGACAGAGCTCCGTTGAGGTGGCTCACTCCCCCTCTCTCACTCACTCATTCTGTCTCTCCTGTTGCTGCAGGCTGCCCTTTTGCACTGGGCTCCTGCCTCTGTTGGCAGCTTTTTTTGCCCCCAAAGAAATCTGTAGCAGTCCTAACACAGGTCCGTTGAGCTTGCTCACTCCCCCTCTCTCACTCACTCATTCCGTTTCTGCTGACGCTGCAGGCTGGCTTTTTGTACTGGACTCCTGCCTGCATTGCTGCCTTGTCCTGCCCACAAAGAAACTACAGCAGTCAAGATAGAGCTCCGTTGAGCCCACTCAGTCCCCCTCTCTCACTCGCTCGTTGTGTTTCTCCTGGCGCTGCAAGCTTCCCTTTTGTACTGGGCTTCTGCCTGAGTTGGCACCTTTTTCTGCCCACAAAGAAATTCGCAGCTGTGCCAACAGAGCTCCGTTGAGGTCGCTCATTCTCCCTATCTCACTCACTCATTCTGTTTCTCCTGGTGCTGCAGGCTGCCATTTTGTAGTGGGCTCCTGCCTGTATTGGTGCCTTTTTCTACCCACAAAGAAATCTGCAGCAGTCCTGACAGAGCTCCGTTGAGCTCGCTCACTCCCCCTCTCTCACTCGCTTGTTCCATTTCTGCCCACACTGCAGGCTGCCCTTTTGTACTGGGCTCCTGCCTGTGTTGCCGCCTTCTTCTCCCCACAAAGAAATCTGCAGCAGTCATGATAGAGCTCCGTTGAGCTCGGCTCGCTCCTCCCCTCTCTCACTTGCTCGTTCTGTTTCTCCTGCCACTGCAGGCTGCCTTTTGTACTGGGCCCCTGCATGCATTGCTGCCTTTTTCTGCCCACAAAGAAATCTGCAGCACTCTCAACAGAGCTCCGTTGAGCTCACTCACTCCCCCTCCCTCGCCCTGTCATTCTGTGTCTCCCGCTGCTGCAGGCTGCCCTTTTGTACTGGGCTTCTGCCTGCGTTGGTGGCTATTTCTGCCCACAAAGAAATCTGCAGCACTCCCGACACAGCTCCGTACAGCTTGCTCACTCCCTCCCCCTCTCTCACTCGCTCATTGTGTTTCTCCCGGCGCTGCAGGCTGCCCTTTTGTACTGGGCTCCTGCCTGCATTGGCACCTTTTTCTGCCCACAAAGAAATTCGCAGCTGTCCTGACACAGTTCCATTGAGGTTGCTCACTCCACCTGTCTCACTTGCTCATTCTGTTTCTCCTGGCGCTGCAGACTGCCCTTTTGTACTGGGCTCCTGCCTCTGTTGGCACCTTTTCCTGTCCACAAAGAAATCTGCAGTCGTCCTGACAGAGCTCTGTTGACCTCACTCCTCCCCTCTCTCTTTCGCTCATTCCGTTTCTACGGCACTGCAGGCATGGCCTTTTACTGATCTTCTGCCATTTAGCCTTTTCTACTCACAAAGAAATCCACAGCAGTCACAATAGAGCTCTGTTGAGCTTGCTCACTCCCTTTCTCTCAGTCACTCATTCTGTTTCTCCCACTGTTGCAGGCTGCCCTTTTGTACTGGGTCTCTGCGTGCATTGCTGCCTTTTTCTGCCCACAAAGAAATCCACAGCAGTCCCAGCAGAGCTCTGCTGAGCTCACTCTGTCCCCCTCTCTCACTGGCTCATTCTGTGTCTTCCGGTGCTGCTGCAGGCTGCCCTTTTGTACTGGGCTCCTGCCTGCATTGGCGGCTTTTCCTGCCCACAAAGAAATCTGCAGCAGTCCTGACAGTGCTCAGTTGAGCTCGGTCACTCCCCCCCCCTTTCACTCGCTTGATCCTAATCTGTCCCAAACACTGACTTCTGACAGCGACTGCGGTATTGTGTGCTGCCAGCACGAAAACACATTTTGGCCAGGATGTAAAATATGACAGCTGTACTGTTCACAAGGAGGTGTGAAAAAATGCCAGTGTTGAAAATCTGGAGTGAAAATATTACTAATTTGTGAACTTACAAGGGTGCGTGGAAACTGCACAATGCACGCTCGTAACACAGTCATTTTATGGGGTGTCATCACAAAATTTTCAACATAGGCATTTTAGGACCTCTACTCATGAACAGTGTCAGTGTGATTTTCTTAATGTGTCCTGAACACTGATTTCCCACAGCGACCGCACCATCGTGCCCCAGAAGATGGAAAACACATTTCGTCCAGGATGTGAAAAATGACAGCTGCACTGTTCATAAGGAGGTGTGGAAAATGGCAATGTTGAAAATATGGAGTGAACATATTGTAAAGTTGTGAAGGTACAAGCATGCGTGGAAACTGTGCAACGCACGCGCATAACACACTCATTTTATGGACTTTCATCACCAAAGTTTTAAAATAGGTATTTTAGGACCTCTGCTAATGAACAGTGTCACTGTCATTTTCATAATGTGTCCCGAACCTGGATTTCTGACAGCGACAGCGCTATTCTGCGATGGAACTGCGAAAACACATTTTGGCCAGGATGTGAAAAATGACAGCTGTACTGTTCATAAGGAGGTGCAGAAGAATGGCAATGTTGAAAATCTGGAATGAAAATATTATCAATTCGTGAAGTTATGAGCGTGCGTGAGGAGGGTGTGGGGAGGCAGGGTGTGCGAGGGTTGTGGGAGGGGGCAGGGAGACGGCGAGGGACCATTTTCTTTTTCCACAGGTTAAAAACAAACAAAACAAATTGCAGGATTTTTTTTTTTTGACAGGAGCATGTTGCATGCTGGGGTGGGCTCCCAGCATGCCAATGGATAATTTTGGGGGCAGCTCTGGCTGGCGGGGATTGGGCACCTCTGTTGGCACAAAAGGGGGGAGCACAAGAACTGAGGGGAATTGGGCACCCCCTCGGCACAAATCTACTGGGTATTTGTGGGGGCCCATTATGCCAACGGGAAGTGGGCTCCCCGGTCGGCACATGAAACTGGGAGGATGGGACATAATGCCGATGGGGAGTGGGCTCCCCCATCGGCAAGATCAAAGTATAGGGCAGGGGCACTGAAGCCGACGGGGATTGGGGCCCCCGTCAGCAAACACACATTGTTGTGGGGGGGGCACATGCTGCTAAGGGGGATTGGGCATCTCATCACTGGGGGTTCATAATATTGTTTGAGGGCATGGAGGCAAACCGCCACCATGTTCACAAACAATATTACACTAGCCAACTTTCCGTCCAGCAATGACGGGTTACTACCTTATTGCAGCGAATGGCTGATGCTGCAATGACGAGGTGGCCCTTGATTGCAGCAGCTGAAATGTTTCAAGGTGGTGGCACGCTGGCTGAACTAGTGTCAGCAGCAGCGTGCCACGGCATTGGGGAAAGCAGGCCAAGCCTTTACAGGCTGTGGGGGCATTGGCCACAACAGTGTCATGCCTCCACAACCTGCTTCTGGAAAGCTGCCACAATATGTTTCTTGCACATGCACGCAAGCAACATAAAAATGCATATCTTTGCATGCTACATGCAATAACTTTAAGAAGTGCTTCGCAAGGATGTATATCTTAAAGAATAAATGTCTGTAGCCTTTAGATGCCTCCGTAATTATTTTGTTTGCTTTTGTTTGTTTAATTACCTTTTCACCATTGTATCTGTATTTTGCCAACTACTAATAAAAAAGATCCTAATGGAAATATTGTATTATGATTTCAGAGAAGTTTTACTGGTAAGGCTGACAGTGTATTTCAATGAAAATCTGCAAACCTGTTTTCAGATTTTTATAGAGAAATAACACTTTCTATCACCAACATATTACATATTTAATAGAAATATGTAATTTTTGATAAACTGTGATCTTTTGTTATAATTTAGCAGGTGACATTTTCTTCATAACCAGATTGTGATTGGGAAGAAGAAAAGAGAAACCAATTGTAAAATCATTCAGGTGGACCACAATAGTGCAAACATATCAAAGGCAAAGTTTGTTGCTGAAAGAAATAACTATTTCTTTTGAAAAATATATACAGTATATTTAGTTTCTCATTTAAATACAATGGCCCCATATTCAAAAGGCTTGTGCAGCACAAAATGGAAATGCAGGGCATAACCTGGAAATTGCATGATGATGTGATATTCAAAAGCGTGAAATGCGTCATGTAGATTCGATTGTGCAGTCGCGTACAAATAATGTTTGCTGCACAGAAAAAGAGTGTGGACACCTACATATGTGTATATTCTGAGGAAGTGTGCAGCGCATGTGCCACGCATCCTACATTTGTGCTATGTAAAATTAGGTATAAAAAGGGTAGTCCTAAATCAGCCAGTCACCCAGAGGTAGGCTGCTGAACTACAGGCAGGATGGCTGGGCTGGTATTGCCTTCCATATGGCTGCAGTAATGGCTGATGTGAGGAGACTGAGGGAAGAGCAAGGTGGTTGGGGAAGGGCCAGTAGGCGGTATGCCCCACAGAGACAGTATTGGCCCCTTGTCACATTTGAACAGCTAAATGACACAGACATCATGGGCCGGTACCGGCTAGGCAGGGTCGTTCTGAGACAGCTCTGTGAACTGATCCATGACGAGCTCCAGGCACCCACACACAGAAGTCATGCCATGATAGTGGAGACCAAAGTCACAACAGCACTGTGCCTGCTTGCCACGGGCACCTTCCAGATACCAGTTGGTGACACCACCGGCATCACCCAGTCGGCCACCTCTCATATCCTCACATAGCTCCTAAACGCTCTGCTTCCCCATGCTAGTGAGTTCATTAGATTCCCTAGCACATCAGCAGAGCAGACAACAACAAAGCAGCACTTTTACAGGGTTGCACGCCTACCAGCAGTGCTAGGTGCCATTGACTGCACCCATGTGGCCATCAGAGCAGTCCAGGGACATACCCAATGGCCATCTTGTGGATGAGTGCAACTACAGTCACAAACAAGGTGTCCACATAGTATCACAGTGCAGTGATGGCAGACATACAGGAGTCAGCACAGAAAGAAGGGGTGTTTCAATGGCAGACATCCATGTGACACATAGGAGGGAGGGAGTGAGGGAGTAATGGGACCTGAAAAGGACTGACACCAAATAGATGTGTAAAGCTGGCATGGGAGGGATAAAATGTGATACTGAGCAACAGGCACATGATACAGGGGTGGTGCCAGCCAGTAGGTGGCTGTAACACTGTGGGAAGGAGATGACGCATTGGATGGTGTCATTGCTGTGTGGAACAAACAGCCTGAGGATGTGTCCTGACCCACAGACTGAACAGCATGCAAGATGCAGGGGAAATGACAGTGGAAATACAACAGCAGGGAATGGGCCAGAAACAGGAGGGCAAGAATGTGCAAAAGCGACAATGTGGGTGGGGAACTATGCAGACAAGGCTGAACATATGTAACAGGTCTGTGTGGAGAGCTGGATGTAATGATAGTAGATTGTGTACTAACATATCACCTTCCCTTACACAGGAAACAGTGCATACCCCCTCCAGTCGTGGATGCTACCCCCATTACTGCGGCCCATGTCTGAGGCAGAAGAGAGGTACAATGAGGCACACACAGCTACACAAAACATCATGTTTGGCATGCTGAAGATGCACTTCAGATGCCTGGACAGGTCCGAGGATGCCCTACAGTATAGCCCAGACAAGGCCTGTGGCATATTCCTTGCCTTTTGTATACTACACAATATGGCCATAGACCGTGGAATAGTTTTCCAGGTCCCAGAGGGTGACAGTGCTGAAGGCGTGGAGCCACCAGATGAGGGTGAGCATTGACTGCACAACAGGAGGGACCCACGATTGGCCCTGAGGGGACAGTGGCACAGGGACACCATTGTGCAGTAACATTTTGGAGCCCAAAGGTGAGTATAGCCTACAGGTGTGAAATTGCTGTAATGTACACAGGCACTGTGTATGTGAGTGCACTTTGGGCACTCATCATGCCTATGCCAGTCCCACGACACCAGGAACCACATCCACATCTCAGATGCCATCCATACAATGTGACAATGCCACAGGGGTTGTGAGGTGGGTCAGTGTGGTGTACAGGGTGTGGACATTGCACAACCATAGGCAATACAGGGCAAAGGTAGCCCCACCTGTGGTCTAGAGGCATCACGGGTCTGCCGCATAGACACCGGACCCTTCAGGAGTTGTGCGTGCGGCCACCACGGACATGAACACGACCCCGACCTGACAATGCAGGTGTACCCACTGGGGACATCTGGGGCAAGGCTTCCACCTGTGAGGGGGTAGAAACATGAGTCCATGCATGGCTACGTCTTGGGGTGGATGTGGAGAAATGAACACCATGGCCAGGGGTGGGGGGACGTGCAAGGCTAAGGGACAGGGTGTGACGGGAAAAGTGGTTGTTGTGTGGTGTTCTGGGGATGCTGGAGTTGGTGTGAGGTGTGCAGTATGTGTTACACCCAGGGTACTAAAGGAGCTAACGATGGAACTCGCAGAGCCATTATCAGAACTGTTTAGTGAGTCTCTGAGCACAGGAGAGGTCCCAGAAGACTGGAGAAGGGCTCATGTGATCCCACTCCACAAGAGTGGTAGCCGGGAGGAGGCAGGGAACTACAGCCCAGTTAGTCTTACCTCAGTAGTGGGCAAGATTTTGGAGGCACTCCTTAAGAAAAGGATAGTGCAAAACCTGGAATCCATTGGAGCACAGGATCTAAGACAGCATGGGTTTATAAAAGGAAGATCCTGTCAAACTAATCTCATAGATTTCTTTGACTGGGTAACCAGAGTGGTGGACCAAGGGGGAGCAGTTGATGTTGCCTACCTTGACTTCAGCAAAGCTTTCAATACTGTTCCACATAGAAGATTGATTAATAAGCTAAGTAGGCTTGGGATGGGCCAGAAGTTGGTCAACTGGGTGGCAAACTGATTGACGGGCAGAAAACGGAGTGGTGGTAAATGGTATACAGTCAGAAGAGATGCAAGTCACAAATGCGGTACCTCAGGGATCAGTCCTGGGGCCAGTCCTCTTCAATATCTTTATCAGTGACATTGCAGATGGACTGGAGGGTAAGGTTTGTCTGTTTGCAGATGACAGCAAGATCTGCAACAGAGTAGATGATCCAGATGGCGTGGGCAGAATGAGAAGAGATCTGGATAAACTGGCAAAATGGTTGGAAGAGTGGCAATTGGGGATTAAAACAAAGAAGTGCAAGATTATGCACATAGGGAAGAGAAACCCTGAAGCCACCTACAGGCTGGGAGGGGAGTTGCTGGCAGTCACAAGGGAAGAAAGAGACTTGGGCATCATCATCACCGATGAACTGAAATCATCCAAGCAGACCACTAAAGCAGTAGGTAAGGCTAGGGGGATGTTATGGTATATTAGTACGGGTATCACAAATCAGAAGAGGGAGGTAATTGTTCCTCTTTACAAAACACTGGTTAGCCCCCATCTGGAGTACTGCGTGCAGTACTGGAGGCCACACCTTCACAAGGACATTAACCAAATTGAAGCAGTTCAGAGAAGAGCAACCAAAATGGTGCAGAGACTGCATCAGAAAACATATGAGGACAGATAAACGGAGCTCAATATGTATACCCTAGAGCAAAGGAGGGAGAGAGAGGTGATATGTAAAGCTACCAACTTTCCAAGGCCTAAAACTGGGACGGTCCATCCTGACCATGAGCCCTCCCCACCGTGTCACTCCCACGGACACCGCCGCAGACAACGACGCACACAATCAATTAGATTTTGCTGCTTGCTCTGGCCATGCCGCCCCACAGTAACATCAGTAGCAAACATCCAGATTAAAACAATACATCATTCTGCTGCAGCAAGTTCCAAATCATGATGTACAGAAAGTTTGTTAGAAGCAAACCTGCGTTAAATTGTGATCAGACATCCAAGCGCCATGTATTGTTCCTCCTGACAGTCCCATCCAACCCACTTACACTCACCTCATTTGCTGAGCAAACTTCACTTCAGTGACTCCCACCACCACACCAGATTGTTTTCACACACTTCCCTACAGCTGATCAGGTTCGGGTACCTTAGTTCACTGCTGCTGGTCTTTCCTCTGTCTGGAGTCCCTCTCTGTTACTGGCAGACAGACCTCCACATGCGCTTGTTTGGACTGCTACTCTACCCAGTCTAATCTAACAGGAAGGAACATGCTTTACTGTTCTCCCACTGATGTGCTTGCAGTACAACACTGGCGCAAGGGTTGAAGTTGAAAACTGATGTCCAGCCCGAGTAGCGCCACAGTGGTGCTGAAATAACTGTCACTCATGGATTAGCAGTCAGCAAAAAAAAAAAGGGACAAAACTGGGAGACATACGCAAAAGCCAGGACAAACGTGACATTTTGCAAAACTTGTGGGGACACTGGGACATGCTGCCTAAAATAGGGACTGTCCTGGGAAAACAGGGACTGTTGGTAGCTTTAGTGATATGATCAAAACGTTCAAACACCTTAAGGGTAATAGCAAGGTGACAGTCTAACATGTTTCAATATAAGAAAAATAGTAGGACAAGAGGACACAGCATGAGATCAGAGGGAGGCCAATTAAGGGATAATGTGAGGAAGTTCTTTTTCACAGAAAGGATGGTGGATGCATGGAATGGCCTATCTCAGGAAGTGGTGGATATGAATACAGTGCAGGGCTTCAGACAGGCATGGGATAGGCATTAGGGAGCAATACAGATGAGTATGAATAGATGTGCCATTGACAGAGCAAAGGCTGATGGCACATTTATAAGGTAGAAAAAGAAATGGGCAGACTGGATGGGCCTTTCAGTCTTTATCTGCCATCAGCTTCTATGTTTCTATGTTACGGCCACCACGTACAGCCTGGGCTGCAGCGTGTTCCTGTATTGCCGCTGCAATATCTGATAACCCAGCAGTAATGTCCTCACGGAACATGCGAAGAGCCCCATGAGTTCCACATGGGAGACAGAAGCCCACTCCTCATGGAGGCACATGTGCCTGCAATCCCTGCACAGCATCATGGAGTGCCTCCTCGCACTCCACGGCAGACCCCAGTAGCTGTGTATGGTCGGCAAGCTGTTGTTCTGGGGCAATGTGTTCAAGGCTGGTGTCAGGCTGCCGATCCTGGGAAGGGGCCTGGTGTGCAACCATCCAAGTGTGTGGCGGCCCCACGGCTGGCCGCTGGGGTTGTGGGGATGGTGCACGTGCAGTTACTGTGCATGAAGGGGCTGCCTGATCCTGCACCTGATCAGGCTGTGGCTGGTCACTGGTACCCTGTTGCTGGGCAACAGTGCCCACCTGCTGCACCTCTTCAAGCTGCAGCATGTTGCCATCTTGCTGCGCAGTGGCCGACTGAATTTGTTGGCCCACCTGCTGTGCAGGGTAGGCCCTGGATGGCTGCTCATGGCTTGTGCAGCATGTGGGGTATTGATCTGGAGCACAAGGGAGGCTGTGTCGGGGATGACACTGTCAATGAAAGTGCTGTCATCCTCAGTGTCGCTGGCAAGTACCTCCGTGACAGTGAGGAGGGCATCAGTAAACAGGGAGGCAGTTTCATCATCATCATCTGCCCCCGTCAGAGGGCTCCACACTGGCAGTTGCTGTGGCCACAGGTACGGGCCCATGCTGTGCAGCAGGTGGTACCTGTAGACCACCACTTATCCCAGGTTGTGATGTTGCTGTGGAAAAAAAGGAGAGACCACAGTTAGGGATGCATGCCCATGTATACAATACTGCAACACACACAGGTAGGTGCACATGCATGTACCAGGACTACACGTGAAACTACACACAGGCATGACATAGTGAGCAGTGCACATGCCAGCCATGGTAAGGTGCACATATATGTTGTTGAAGGCACAATCACAAAATGGAAGTAGGTGGTTGGCCACACAGTGCTACACAACCTGGATATCTGGAAACACACATACATAGGACAACACATGCATGACCTGACATGCTATGCAACATGTGTCCTTACAATGCTGGGACGGTTCATCCCGGTATTGAAGCCCCCACTAGGAACACCCTGCATAGCTGCTTGGTGCAATGTTGTGGCCATGAGTGCCTCCTGTGGTGTCATCTGTGTAGGCCTAGAGGGTCCGCCCACCAGTGGCCCGAAGTTCTTGACGGGTCTGTGTCAGTAGGCCTTTGGCCTGTACCCACAGGCTACTCGCTCACTTCTTGCACTCCTATGAAGTGCAGTTGAAGTGGTCCTGGGCATTAATGGCCTCCTCCACCTCCATCTAGCCCTGTTCCTGCTCCTGCGATGTTCCCAGCCTCCTACACAGGAGGTTTTCTTGAAGCACATAGGCCTCGGTAAGGGCCTTCAACTTATCCTTAGTAAAATTGGGATGGCTGTGTCTTTCTGCTGACATTTCTATTGCTTGTGGGATAAACAGAGACAAGCCCAGTTACAACGACATGGAAATAAGCACCTTTCACAGAACAATCAGTTCCACACACAAACACAACACAATAACTACCTTCAAGGCCACAGTACCTCTTGGTCACCTGTGTGGAGTAATGATGCTGGCCTGCTTTTATGGTAATGTGCTTGCAAATGAGCCAAATACATTCCAGTAATGAGATGCAAATGTGCTGTTTGGGCATAGACTGTGCAATGAGGCTAACTGCATATGCTGGCTGAATACTGCACAGATGTATGCCATGCAGATAGCTTTGCCATCGTGCATTTCCATTTGCTCCACCGACTGCCATGGCACACATGCACAGGCATCTGCATGATAGACACCACATGTCACTGCTCTGCACAGGACATGCATGGTGCCATTCAGTCATGACCGTGATGGCCAGTCTCACATGTGCTAATGCCAGTCAGGCATGCGTGACACAAGTCTGCCACACATGCCCCATGCATAACGTGGTATGGATGGCGCGAGTTGTGGCAATGAGTGCCCTTCACAACATGGTGCTGTGCAGCTGCTGCTCATGTGCGATTGCATGGGGTATGACCTTTGTTTGTCGCGCAGCTCAAGGTTATCGCGCATGTGCAGTGGCACAGCTGTAGTCTCCTATTGTGCAAAGGCATTGCGCTAACACCTGTGGTGAGTGCATAACATATGATGCACTGTTGCACTATGTGCATGGGTTACAGGCCTGCATAAATGTGGCTTGCTGTGACAGACCTGTGGTGCTGCAGCAATGTGGCAAGGGCAGTGAGGCAGGTGGCATTCAGCCAGCAGGACCACAGATGGTCCGATGTGGAGCTAGCCAACCTGGTGGACCTACTGGTCCCCAGGGAAGGCCAACTCTTTAATAGTGAGGACCTGGACAGGCCCAGATCACATATGTGGGCCAGCATAGCCACCAGGATGTCCAGGCAGACTGAGGTGCACAGAACCGTGGAGCAGTGCAGATGCAGATATGTGGACCTGTGCAGAAGGGACAGTGAGAGGCTGGAGTGGTATAGGGCCATGGTGCAGGATGGGACAGTGCTATGCCCAGGTATGTACACCATTATACTGTGTGTGACCTGTAGGATGTAATTCTCTGTCAGGGGTATATGTCTGTGTCTGACAGTGACCACTGTGGACTGTTGCATGGTATTTATGGCAGACCACTGTTGCAGTGCACCATGTCACATACCGTTCCATTGTGTATGGCACATACATGCACTGCCCTCTCTATAGTACAGATGTCAATTGGCACATGTTCATGTATATTTTATGATGGGCAACAGCTGCCTACAGAGGCTGACAATATGCCAAGCAATACCATTGTAGAACATGCTGACTAGGGAATGGTGCCATCAAATGCCAGGCACTCAATGGGCAATGGTGAAATTGCTGCAGGACCAGTGTATCGTACCTGTGTCTCCCCTGGACATGGCACAATGTTGTAACAGGCACATACATGCCCAACACTGACAGAGGTGACTATTATGCTATATAGACCCCATGTGCAGTGCGCTAGTGTTCTGGCACACACACCTACACTGTGGCCAACTGTACCGCTATTGGTCTGTGGGTACACACCCACTCGCATGGTGCTGTACATTACAGTGTGTGGTATTGGGCAGCCATTGTGCATCCCCATGGTTCAGTGTGGCAGTTGCCACGACACAGCATCTGGGTATGCAGGCACCATGCGGACGTATGTGTTATACACATGTTCACTGTGTGTCATGCATCCCATCCTATACCAGTTGTAGAAATGTTGACAGTGCTACCAACTGTATCCATCCTATTGTATCTGCTGCTCGTCAGGGGGTCACAGTGCTAACAAGCACACAAATGCTGTGTGGTGTCCTGCCATGACATATGCCAGTGGATCTGCATAGATGTACACGTGTAGGTGCCTCACAGGGACATGGTGACCGTTAGGTGCTTTTGCACGTATGAATGACCCTCATGCCACAGCTCTGTAATCCTGTGTCTGCCCATGGCATGCCATTGGTTGAACAATACACCACCTTGGTAGGCACACAGCCATGACAGTGACCATCAGCCAGTGTTGTCCTGCTGCCGTGGCCTCCCATTGTTGTCACATGTCCGTCTACATCTGTGCTGCACATTCCGGTGTGATGCAGGCATGGGATTGTCCATGTGCTGAGCTGTGTATCCATTGCAGCCCACACATGGTACCACACACTGGGACCATTGTCCATCCTGTGCGTTGCTCACTAGTGTTGCCCAATATGGGTTCAACCACATCCTGGCTGACTGCTGTGTCACCCCTCATCATGGGGCATGGCACACAGGATGCTGCCTACGTATTGTACATGCAAGGCCCACAGTCGGGGGATGGTGGTAGGATATCACATACATTACATGGTACACCCACTGACTACATGTACATTGTACTATCAATGTACTGTCTGTGTAATGTGGTCGTATATGGGGGTGGGGGCCAGTGTTCCTCCCCATAGCGTGACTATGCTTAGGTACACTGTATTCCATCGGTCTGGGGGCATGCATTCTCTTGTGGGTGTACAGTAGACATCCACATTGCTGCATCACATTTGGGTGGATTGTGGGGGACATGTGTTATAATAAATGGCTCTGAATGTGTCTTTGTTATTGTGTTCTCATTGCAGACCAAGAGGTAAGGTGAAAAGGCCAGGAGGGCCAGGAGGAGGACACAGGATCATTCTAGGGGAGTCAGCCAGCAACGCATAGCACGTGTGTTGCCATGCAGCTAGTCACATGAGTGTGCATGTGTGAATCACATTGACATGCCATTCTGTGCAGCACTTTCACCAAGATGCATCCACTGTGTCCTTGCATTCACTGCATGTGGGTTTGCATCATGCAGTCGCACATGTGGTGCATTCAGCCTGTACATTGTGCCCTTCCACACTGTGTTGCCCACCATAGGGGACACATGTCTACTCCCATGCTATGGGAGCTGTGCACATCATGGTCCTCACCTGTGCTGCTTGGCATGCCCAGTGTGGCTGTGTAGCCCATATCTGTGTTGGACTCACATCACCTGCAGGTCAACCATTTACACAGTGCATGCAAGCACCTTACATGTCACATGTGGAACCCAATGGGTCCCTGTCATGCTACATGTGGTTTGCACATAGGCCGTTTACACACTTAGGTAGGTGTCATGACGGAGTGGTCATTTGTCCTCCACATTGGCCATGATGGGTGGTGGGCTGCTACATGGACATGTTCAGGTGACCCTCCCATCTGGACATTGGGATGGTTGGGGTATGTGCTGGCCTGCATATGCACCATTTACAGCTGTAGGGGTCTCCGCATAGTCCAGTGTGTGACGCCACCTGGACAGACTGCATATTGCACTGTTAACCTCACACACCCATGCACCTGTCGCCAACTGTTCTGTGTGTCCCCCAGGTGTGTTGCCACATTCATGTGTATGACCCTGAACAGCTACCCAGCCCCTTTTGGTGTCCGCCATATGTACATAGTACGTTACTGTCATCCATTTGACATGCCCCTCACACACCCCAGATATTACCCTCATGTTGGTTTGGATCACATTGTTGTGTTGCTGGTCCCTTCTACTCGGACAGTTTGTTGTTTGCATTTCATGGTATGTAACTCTGTTGTGCTCAGTTGCCCTACCCCTGAATATTGGTATGCCCATAGTTCCCCCGTGAGTGCAACATTGTGCAGACATGCCCAGTGCAACATCTGCCACACCCATGGCAGTGGTGGGCGGCATGGCCTTCACGCATCAGCCAGTGGGGGATGTGTTGCCACAGCACTCACCTTTGGCCATGTGTCCTGTGTGCCTGTGAAAATGGCTGTGTGTTACTGTTCACCATGTGTCACGATTGGCTGTTGCCTGACAGCCTCTCCAAATGTCCTCCAACACTGCTGGCCTGATGGTGCTGAGGATTGAGGCCCTGGATGCCGCACCTCACGCCATGCTGGTGACCTGAGTTCGGGAATGGACTTGGGTTGCTTGGGTTTCAGTCGGGGTGAGGAAGTACACCGATACCAGGTAGCTGTGCTTTTTTAACATATTAATTGTAATGCACATCAATGGCAGTGTCCACCTCCTGTTCCTTTGCAGCACACCCACACATGTGACTCTTTGTATACATAACATCAACCATTGTGCAGGTGGTGTTTATTCCGTGCAGTCATGCATGCTGCCACTGCCTTTGGCCTGTACAGTTTCCAATGCCATATGCATTGTGTGTAGGCCTGTTGTGTCAGCCTGTTGTGCCAGATGTACCCAGTGACAGGTATCAGCCCCACTGTGCACTCTTTATGGTGTGGACATGGGTATGTGCCTTGGTCATGTGCGGACACCTCTGCACCATGTGGTCTGTGCGTAGATGTGGCCCTGCAACACACATGTATCCATTGCGACGATTGCCGCCTTTGCCCAACAAGACTAATGACTGGGACAATGCACAGGCCCACAGACTATTTCAATAGCCCAGCAGCTGTTACTACTGAGTTGTGTCCCTGTCCACTACAGGCACGCCAGACTAGTTCAGGGCAGTTCCTCCCATGGCAGAACGATGTCTATCAGTATTTAACTAGCATGCCAGTTAGAACACCTGAATGTTCCACTGCACAGCTGTCTCCAGGGATGCTGGACTATGGGTATGTTCTTGGGTTGTGGGGGGGGGTGTTTTTTGCACGCAAGATACCAAGCTGTGTCCTGTCCATCCTTGCTTGCATTGGTGGGCCACTGTAGGCAGTCAGGCCCATGGGGGGGGGGGCTGCTGCCTTCTCTCTCCCAAAGGTCTGACATCTGTGTCTGTCCCACATGCACTTCTGCCACTGGACGGTGTACTGTGACTGCAACTACTGCACATCCTGCACACAGCCATGTGCATGTCCACATCATGGCTCTGTGGCATGTGGGCTGCACGTCCTGCAGGTGCCTATTGTGGTGTGACACCTATGACACATGTGTTGTGCTTCATGGCACGCATGTCCACCACACATCTGTGGTTACTGTTGCATGCAGCACTGTGTCACAGCCTGTAGATGGCACACCACACATGCACAGAAGCACATCCACATTGTTGTTGGGGGGGGGCACATCTGTGCATACATATTGATCCATTGGCACTGCTGCGCTACTGAGTTGTTTTCTTCCCATAGGTAGTGTCCAACCAGGAGGTGGAGTCCAGCGTGGAGTACAGCAGGCAGGTGGGCCATGGCAGAGAGCATCGGGCAGAGTACCATTCAACTGCTTCGAGCAATATATGTGCACAGGGGGCCTTGCTTCATACTGTACGGGCTATTGCCTGTGTCTCGGAGGGCTTGCAGAGGGGGATGGCGTCCTTGTGCCACAGGTTGGTGCCACCACCACCCCCTGTTGGGCCCTGAGGCACACTGGCACCTGTAGTGCTGTTTGCTACCCCTTACCCACCCTACTCTTCCACCACTACCCCCATCCATACAGTGTAAATAGTACAGCCCCTCCCACCCTTGTCCACTGTTTCCCCCGAATCCCTGTGACTGTACATAGTTTGTTTTTAATACTGTTAATATTGTTGCTCTTGTTGTTCTTTGTTGTTGTACTTTTTTCTTGTTCATATTTCTGATGTTGTTGTTTATGGATGTTGTACTTTTTCATAATGGTTTTAAATATATATTTTCATATTTTACATGGCAGTGTGCAGTGTGTTCTTCCCTAGGGATCTTTGACAGGTGGTTGACCCTTGTGCCCCCCATCCATGTGTCCACAGGTGCAGGGGTGGTTGATGCCCTTTGCATCCCCCAACACTCCCAGTCCTCAAGGGTGGGGGGACTCCACTGTGTGTGTTACTGTGTTCACCTACACAGTTGCATGGTGGGCCTGTGACACGTCTGTCCTTCCATACCATCCTGCTGGTTCACTGTAGTGGCCCCGCCGTGTACTGTTTTGGGTGATACAGCCTGCAGCATGCACACCGTGTGTACCCATGTGCATGTGTCCTGGACTTTCGTCAGTCATGTCATGCTGTTGGTGTCTGCCCATTTTTTTTTTTTATTGAAATGTTTCACCAGGAGGGCACACTGAACAACAAGTTGCTCGTCTCAGGGTGCAACCTGGGGGGAGGGTTTACATAGGGTTGTCAAGGATGATCAGTTACAATAGTATGTGGGTAGTACAAACAATACAACATTGTAAGATTGTGCAACAGTTGGAACATAAGGTATTGTACAATAAACAGTAATGGAACATTGGGTAAGTTACAAAACATGTCCAAAATCATACAAAAGAATATATAAACGTACAAAACAGTAATAATGCGCTAGAAGCATTTATAGTGCATGAGTGTACCAGGAGCAGGCTCGAGGTAGTATGCAAGTGCTGTTGGAGTAAAAAGGATGAGGTTAGGTTGTGCACACTGGTGACCCAGAAGGGCAGGTGGAGAAGAGAGTGGGGAGAGGCAAGAACTGAATATGAGGAGTTTCCTGATTTCCCCTTCAGGATGTTGAGAACCGTGCCAGGAAGGGTCATGGTAGGAAGGCAGAAACTGGGGATAGGTATTAAGGTAGGTTAAAGCAGAAACAGCTGAGGGAAAGGTAATTGTGTAAAGCAGAGGTAAGGGAATAGTTGGAGGAAGAGTGTCATATTTTGGTGGGGGAGGAATTCCAGATTTTAGGGAAATGATGGGTGAAACCAGTCTGACCAATGAGGGTGGAGCGGCGAGGGACCGTCAAGGTGCGGGTGTCATTTGATCTGAGAGAGTGGGTGGGGGGAGGTGGAGTGGAGAGAGCAAATGAGAGATAGGAGGGGAGCCCCCCCGAACCAGAATTTGGAGGTTAGTTTGGCACAGCGAGAGATACGTCTGTGAGATAGTGGAAGGAAGGCTAGAAAGTGATGGAGTTCACAGTGGTGGGAGCGGGAAGGGGAGTAGATAGCAAAGCAGCAGAAGGAGTTAAAGAGAGTGTCCAACTTGGTCAGGGAAGATTTGGGAGCAGCACCATAGACTAGGTCACAGTAGTCAAAGATGGGGAGTATCATCTTCTGGACAATTTCGCGCCTCGCAGTCAGCAGGATGAAACTACGATTCCTGTACAGAGCACCAAGCTTGGGGCACAGTTTCTTCAGGATAGCATCGATATGCACAGAGAAGTTGAGGTGCTGGTCCAGCCAAACTCCCAGATATCTAAATGAGGAGGTATCCTCCAAGATGGTCCCATCAAGAGTGTGGAAGGTGGGTAGGGCTGGGAGCCTAGAGAGTCTCTGCCTGGTACCAAAGGTCATTGAGAGTCATCTTGGTGTTTAGAAAAAGCTGGTGAGAAGCAAACCAGAGCTTAACTTGGTTGAAGTCATGCTGTAAGCTGGTTTGCACAGCAGCAGGGTTTTTGCTGGAACTGTACTAAACAGTATCATCAGCGTACATGTGAATAGAAGAGGATGAGCAGGCTGTGGGAAGATCATTAAGGAAAATGGAGAAGAGTAGAGGACCAAGCACTAAGCCCTGAGGGGCACCAGCGTTGATGGGGAGTGGAAGGGAGATGGAATCAAGGATTCTCACCGACTGGGTCCTGCCAATGAGGTAGGATTCAAACCAGTTGGTGGCTGAAGGAGCAAGGCCAGCTGAGAAGAGTGAATCAAGAAGCAGGGAATGGGAAACAGTGTTGAAAACTTTGGCTAGGTCAACAAAGATGGCCGAGGTGATCAGGCCTTCGTCCATCCCTGAAAGGATGGAGTCAATAAACTTGAGGAGGGAGGTGGTGGTTGAGTGGTTCTTCCAAAAATCAGATTGGAAGGGGGTGAAGAAGGAGGAATCAGAGAGGAAGTGTAATAGTTGAGAGAGAACTAAATGTTCTTGAAGTTTGGCAAGGGTGGGAAGGAGGGAAATGGGGCGATAGTTGCCAAGAGTGGATGTGTCACCACCCTTGGGTAAAGGAAGGACTACAGCATGTTTCCAGGATGAGGGTACTTGGGCAGAAATAAAGGACAGGTTATGGATTAGGGAGATAGGATAAACAATTGCAGGAGCAGAAAGGTAGAGAAGTTTAGGATCAAGCTCATCTGATGAGGAGCCTATAGACGAGTTGAGGGCTAGGACAGCATTAAGAGCTTCATCAGAGGAGATAGTAGAAAAGGAAAATGGGGAAGGGGTAGACACTGACTGAGGTGAAGGGCTGAAGTTAGTAGGTGGCAATGGGGAGAGGGAATTTAGAAGAGACATGGCGCACGAGGTGTAGTAGGCATTCAATTCATTGGCCACAGAGCCAGGGTCGGAAACTAGGGAGTTATTTATTTTGAGAACTGGAGGAGGAGGGTGAGTTGGGGGAGAGAACAGGGCATGAACTACCCTCCAGAATTTAGATGGAGAGTTAGTGTTAGTCAGGAATGAGGAGTTTAAATAATCAGACTTAGCCAGTCTAGTAGTTTTAGTACATGAATTGCATAGCATTCTGTACTTGGCGTAGTCGTTTGGACGTTTAGTAGATTTGTGTTTTCTCCAGGACCGATCACTCTCCCTGAAGCAGGCCAGCAGTTCAGGGATAATCCAGGGGAGGTGAAGCCCATGGACTCTGGTCCATCTGAAAGGAGCAAAGGCATTCCAGGTGGCAATGAATTTATCCTTAAAATAGTCAAGCGCTTGGTCAACAGAAATGGCAGTGGAGAGGGGGCCCAGTCGGTGGAAGCGAGTACAGAGCTGATTGGGGTAAGGCCTAAGGATTTAAAGGACCGGAGCTGTATGATTTTAGGGGGAGGTTTGGGATGATGAACCTTACGTACAATAAAATGGGATTGTGGTCACTAAGGGCATCGGGGAGGAGAAGAACAGATTTAATGACGCAGTGCGGGTGGGTTGTGAGTGCCCAGTCAAGCAGGGTGTGGTTTTGTGTTTTGGGATTAGGGTGTGTGGGCTCAAGTATAAGTTGAGTGAGGTTTAGAGCAGCCATATATGACTGCCCAGGCTCCTTGTCATTGTGGTTGTGTCATGGTGACACACTGGGCCTTCCATCACACTGGCATGTCTGCTGCAGTGTCCATCAACATCAGACATCACCGCTGTCCATAGGTCACGGCCACTGTTGGTGCTCCCCTATCCATGGCTGTGTGTGTGTCTACCATGGGCGGTGTGCATAGGTGTGTACATGCATAGCCATGTCCATACGGTACACAGGGCTGACCCCTTGCAGTCCTTGCATCAGGCCCTTTTGGCCCCTATGGTGTGCCACTGGGTCTCCCCTGTCTCTTTGGCTGCCACACTTTTGCGCCAGCAGCATTCTCACATGCACATGCACACGTGCAGTGCGTGACAGCCACTGTTTGTGCAGCTGTCCCCTGCCCCTTTGTGTGCAGTCCCCCAATATTCAAATGTGGCCTGCATCACCGCACATCTTCAGATGCACGATTGCGCATACTTGGGATGTTCAGTCGAGTTTGTGCAATCGCATTTGCTGGTGCAATTTGTGAATATCTCATTATTTTGTTCTGGTGCATTTAAACATACAGCACAATCACTTGTGCAGTGCACCTTGCCACTTTTGAATATGAGGCCCACTGAGCTTATGAGTAGTTAGTAGTTTCTGACATCGCAATACCTGAACTCTACTGAATTATTTTGTGCTAGCAGTGTGAAAAGCAAAGGTTTACTGCACTAACAAATATTTTATTATAAAAGTTGAAAGTAATTACTAACACATCAAAATACAATAAATAAAACAGTTGTCTATTTATAGTATTAGATGTAAATGCCTGCTCTTTAAGTTACAAAATGGTTCTTCACATCTGTAACTGTTAATAATTACTCACAAAAACAGTCATCCCACAAGCAGGTAAGAGATATGCAAAAACATTAGCTCTCACAGGTACAGCTGTCCTGTAGTTCCTTCTTTAATGCCAAACCAAATGTACTTAGAGTAGGCGCTAAAGTAACTGGAACTCCTCTCAAAATCAGAGTCCTGAAGGAAATGTTCAGATCCTTCAGCATCCTTCTAGAAGTAGCCTAGAAATAAGAGATGTCCTTAGATGGTAATACATGGGCAGCACCCACAGCATCATCCGTACTGGAAACATCTGAGATAGTGTCCAGGGTGTCCCCCGAGCTATTGTGAATCACTGGGTGTGACCCCCAACATGCAGGGTTCTCCTCAGCCCATTTAGGATGGCTCAGTGGAGTGGATAAGTGGAACAGGAGTCCTGGAAAAGGGTAGCAGGTTTTGGGGCACAGGCAGAAGTATCCACAGATGGGAGATTTTGGGCCTGTGGAAATAGTACAGATGAGAGGGTTGGATTTTGCTGTCCACCCATAGCCAGACACATTCGGAAGGGATGATTAACTCCAGTTATGGTCCTAGTGGACATAGCCACCATTTGGATACCCAAGTCAAGAGTCAGAGTAGCCATCCCAGGAATTAAACAGGGCCTGGAGCTAGAGCCAGTACCCGAAGGGGACGAGGACCAGCATAAGTTCCTCTAATGCTCTTGGCAGATAAACTGGAGCTGTGATCCTATGAATATCTTGAGGCTGCAGAGAGTTTCTGTAACATACACAGTCCAAGAATCATTTGCCATGCATATTAGGCCTAGGTAAGGGTATTCGTTGACATTCTGAATAGTAAGGTCACCTAAGATCCATATTTTTTGCAGGGAGTGATTGCTTTTATTGAGAAGCATGACCTTACTGTTCTTGTTGTTGAGCCATGGGGTTAAGGAAGCTGAACCACAAATTTGGCAGTTATAGCATAAGACTCTTAATTCAAGCAATTACTGCGATGCTGGGTCCATTAGCATTACACGTGGTAGAGATTTGTGGCCCTTATAAGATAACAAAGCTAGAGTCCATCCCTAACCAGCTCCTTAAATCAACACTCGGCTTGCCAAGGTCCTTTCCTACTTCCTATTTAAGGGCAGAATTTGTCCTTGACAGCTGTAAAATCTTAACCGACTCTGCAGCCCTGAGATTCTGGATTAAATGCACTAGATCCTCAAGCAAGAGCCCAGTAAGGCTATGTCTAGAAGAAAAAAATACTGGAGGAATACAGGCTGCAAAAATTCTCCCTGGCTATCCCATGTATATGCCCTACTAGAAAACTAGCAGCTCAACTTGTTGAAATACTACAACAGTGGTTTCTCTCTTAGTCTTAAACACAAGACCTTTATAAAAAAGATTAGGGTGAAAAATCAAGCCCTGGATCTAGGCTGTATTTCATCTTCAGGGTACTCTCCCTGGTACACTGCCAATGATCTCTGGTTTGGTTTCAGATCCTAAATAGATTATAGGCTGGATCCAAAAAAAAGATCTGTTGTTTTTTAGATATAAATTTGAGATTTTTCCCAGCAATGTCCAGCTTGCCAGACACACCCATCTACCTAAGGCAGCTGAGACTCCTTGTTCCTGTTTGGAGTGCTTCTGGTACCATACACCTCGTTTACCTTGGAAACAAAGCATTTTTTCTGAATTGAGTCAGTTTCCTGATGACCCTTTAAGTTTTTTATGTGTGGTCATGACCTAAACGGGCATCTGCCTCCAACCTCTCCCATGGGAGCTGTGCCTTCTCTGGGAGCTCTTCCATGGCGAATGGCTTGACTGCCAGCCAGCCCTGAGACTCACAGGCCACTAGCCCTAAATGGGCATCTACCTCCAACCTCTCCCATGGGAGCAGCGCCTTCTCTGGGAGCTCTTCCACGGTGAACAGCCTGACTGCCAGCCAGCCCTGAGACTCACAGGCCACTAGCCCTAAACAGGCATCTGCCTCCAACCTCTCCCATGGGAGCTGCGCCTCCTCCGGGAGCTCTTTCATGGTGAACGGCCTGACTGCCAGCCAGCCCTGAGACTCACAGGCCACTAGCCCTAAATGGGCATCTGTCTCCAACCTCTCCCATGGGAGCTTCACTTTCTCTGGGAGCTCTTCCACGGTGAATGGCCTGACTGCCAGCCAGCCCTCAGACTCACAGGTACAGACATAGAGATGCAGCCTGGCCTTTGGAGCTGCCGGGCTTGAATCGTGGTGCTCTTTATCTCCACTGGCTGATTTGGTTCTGTATCTCACTTCCTCAGCCTTGATTGGACACTTCACCTTTCTCCTGCCCTCTTATTTACCACTGCCTTCATCTCCCTAAGTTGCTTAGTTTGCACAAACGTTTATATTGCTGGGTTATATTTACTGCTCTGTGTACTTTATTGAATTTAGCATTCAATTTTGTTTTTTTTAATAATCCTTAATGTCTACTCTACTGTGATATTAGTTGCCAAATATTGCTAGAGGTATAGTCTGTATGCTCCTTTCCACCCTGTAACCCTGTCTGAGCTGAGGGAGTAGCGATAAACGCTCCACGGCACCCTATATCCTTTCTTCAAACTTCTACTATCTGAATTATTGTCCTGCATTTCAACACTGCTACCTATCTCTGTCCTTTGCTCTGCTATTTCTTTCTTTTTCCCTGTGGTTTTACTTGCTAATTGTCTTCCCCCACCCTTATAGCCCAAGGTGTTGAAGCTCTTTTTGGCTTAATTTTAGAGAAACTTTTGTGCAGAGCCTTTGTTATGCAATCCACCTTCCCAATTTCCTGGGGCCTAGGAGATTAGCTGCCACTGCCTTTGTATTTTTTGCTTTAAATTGACTGTCCCTTCTCCCATCCGCAGGCTTCTAGCCCTAAACAGGCATCTGCCTCGAGCCTTTCCCATGGGAGCTGCGCCTTCTCCGGGAGCTCTTCTCACGGCAAATGACCTGACTGCCAGCCAGCCCAGTGCTGACTTTTCCATTAGCAGATTATATGTTCTAGCCACTAGAGGGTTATATCTCTGGTAGCAGTAACATTTTCTGTGTCCACTCCACTATTAGCAGGTTATATGCAGCTGCCACTAGCGGCTCCTATCCTATCTGGCACATTACACACTCTGTTCCCCAGCTGTTATCATCACAACTCTGTGTACATTTGCCTGCTTCCTCTACCTCCTACGAAACCAGGGCTACATACAAGCTCTTCCTCCTATGAACATGGGCTACGTTCACCTCCTCCAAACTCTCTCTTTCATACTGCCGTTAATCCTAGGCAATGGCACTTCACAAAGTAATATGCCGGTTCCCCATCCCATACCACTATCGAGCATAATCTCCATTATGACCACGGCTTTATCACAGTAAATTTTAAACTGTTAACCAAGGGTCACTGGTCCTACCACTGGCTCCTGCTGCCTCCACAGGGATGGCTTACCGCTGGGGTCCCTGCCTCATATCCAACCCTAATTACTCCACTTAAGCTCATGGTACTGTGCTTGGAACACAGAAGGCACCTCAGCCCCAGAAGATCCAATAAGTTTTTTCACAAACATCTTAAAGGAAGCTTCCTTAGAATCATCCTACTTTTACTGCTTATGCCAGGCAATGTTCATCCTAATCCAGGCCCTGCTGGATAAGCATCCACATGCAACCGCCCTAAAAAAGGAACTATTAAGTCCAGGAAACCTTCTCCTGACTCCTGGACAAGCTCATACTCTATGAAAGGGCATCCCATGCGTTGTAACCAGGACCACAGTCCTAAATATCCCTCCTTAGTCTGGCGCATCCATGGATTCCTTGCCTGCTGCATCTCCTATAAAATGCTGATATCAGGGAAAAGGCGATGCTCGAGAAGCTACAGACTCCTTCTGAACCACATTACTTGCCTACTACTGCTACTGCTAATGCTATCGGGTAACATACACCCCAACCCTGGCCCTCCTCGCTCTCAGAATAGCCCACAAAAAAAATCTGCAGGACTTACCCTTGCCACCATAAACATCTGCACTCTGCTGCCCAAACTGGACAACCTAAAGGTATGGGTTACCAAATACAACCCCGATATCCTCTTGATTGTGGAAACGTGGCTTTCACTCAAGGTACCGGACTCTGCCATCGTGCTGCCTGGATACACCCTTTTTAGGCAGGACTGTACCTCGAAGAAAGGAGGGGGTTGCATAGTCTACATAAAGGACACACTTCAGGGGCATATCCTTCCCCTCCCCAACAGAAGCACCAATCTGCAAATCCTACTCATCAAAATCCTACTGGGTACTCATAACAAGGCGCTTACAATCCTCACAGTCTACATCCCACCTAAAACAACAATTCCCAGTGCTAGTGACCTCATGGACTTTATTGCCACCCTGCAACATAACTCAGAGATCATGCTTCTCAGGGATTTCAAGATGTGATTCCCCTTCACAAAAGTGGGAGCAGGGCAGAAGCAGGAAACTACAGACCTGTTAGTTTAACCTCAGTGATAGGGAAAATGATGGAATCACTTCTGAAGGAAAGAATTGTCGAGTACCTAGAGGCCAGAGGGGCACAGGATCCAAGGCAGCATGGATTCACAGCAGGAAGGTCATGCCAGACGAATCTAATAGATTTATTTGACTGGGTGACCAAAGTAGTAGATCAGGGAGGGGCTGTGGACATGGTCTACCTAGACTTTAGCAAGGCATTTGACTCAGTCCCACACAAAAGATTAATATACATGTTAGCCAGCCTGGGAGTGGGTCCCAAGATGATAGCCTGGGTAAAGAATTGGCTGGAGAATAGGACACAGAGAGTAATAGTAAATGGAGTCCACTCTGAAGAAAGGGGGGTTACTAGTGGGGTGCTGCAGGGTTCAGTATTAGGACGGTCCTCTTCAATGTCTTTATAAGCGACATTGCAGAGGGACTGGAAGGAAAAGTATGTCTCTTTGCAGATGACACAAAGATCTGCAACAGAGTTGATACACAAGGTGGGGTGGAAAGGATGAGAAGGGACTTGGCAAGGTTAGAGGAATGGTCAAATGTATGGCAGCTTAGATTTAATGCTAAGAAGTGCAAGGTAATGCACCTGGGAAACAAAAACCCAGGGGAAGAGTACACAATGGGGGGTGAGATACTAACAACAACAAAAATGGAAAGGGACCGGGGTGGTCATATCAGATGACTTAAAGGTGGGCCAGCAATGTGAGAGGGCAGTAAGGAGGGCTGGGGGGATACTGGGATGCATAGGGAGAGGCATCACCAGTAGAAAACAGGAAGTTGTTACCCCTCTGTACAGACAGCTGGTGAGACCCCATCTGGAGTACTGTGTGCAGTTCTGGAGACCCAATCTCTGCAAGGACATAGACAAGATGGAAGCTGTCTAGACGAGGGCAACTAAAATGGTGCAGAGTCTGCACTGGAAGACATATGAAGAGAGACTAAAGGAGCTTAATATGTATAGCCTCGAGGAAAGGAGGGAGAGGGGGGACATGATGGAAACTTTCAAGTACCTCAAGGGAATCAACAAAGTCCAAGAGGGTAGCAGCTTTCAAAAAGAGGTGTGCAAGAACAAGGGACACAATTTGAAGATGGGGGGTGGCACAGAGGTAATGTAAGGAAGTATTTTTTCACAGAGAGGGTTGTGGATGCATGGAACGGCCTTCTGCAGGAGGTTGTGGAGTCAAAAACAGTGGTTGAATTCAAGCATGCATGGGACAGCCATAAGGCAATTCTAGGGGGTGGGGGCAGAAAGAAGTAGGCTGCTGGTTAACTAGGATCTACAGCTTATCCATTAGGTAGGGAAATGGGCAGACTGGGTGGGCCAAGCTGTCTTTATCTGCCATCAAATTCTATGTTTCTATGTTTTTGTGTTTCTCTCTGGCAGCTGCCACGGTGAGAGACGCTCTAGCAACTAACCACATTTCCCAGATGGTGGCAGCCCCAACTAGAGTCAACTACAAAACTGGTACTAGTACACTATTGGACTGGATCCTCTCAAACCGACCAGCCCACATCACCAACACCACTGTCCTCCCTGAGTCACTGAGTGATCATTCACCCATTACCTGCACCTGCCAAAACAACTTCAACAAGCCCCCGCCCAGAACCATAACCAGCCGTGTACTCTTCAAAGAGCACCTACCACAACTCAAAGCAGACCTTCAAGGCCTAGACTTGTCTGACCTACATGAAACAAATGATGTAGACATCACACTCAGATGCTTTATCACAAAATTTAATGCCACCTGTGGTAAACATGCTCCCCTGAAAACAAGAAAATCTAAAGCTCCCTGCAACCCCTGGATAACGCCAGAACTCCTGTTGCAATTCAATGCTTGGGACCAACTCTGGATAAAGGCATGCACACATGGTACAGCTGCCAATATCCAACTATATAAAAAAGCTAGAAACAAATGCACAAAGGCTATCCTCCTAGCAAAGTACTCCTACTATAAGGAAGCTCTCTCCAACTCCTGGAATGGCAGCAAATCCTTCTGGGCCAACCTCAGTGATATTACTGGCAAGGATCCCAAAACTTCCCCCTCTATGCTCCTGGTCAATGATGTACCGACAGTGGATCCACTTCAAATAGCAAATGCCTTAAATACTGGCTTCACGGAGCTAAGTGGAGTGCTCCCAGCAGACAACTTTGACCCTCTAGTCCAGAAGCACCAAGTAGGTGATCAATCCCCTATGGGAAACCGTCCGCTTATTTACTTTAAAGAAGTCATCACTACCAAGACTAGAAAGTACCTTGAGAAGGTGCTGGGCAAGTCAAGGCACAGTGGAGACACCCTGGACTATAAGTTCATCGCTATGGCACTTGCGGAAGTACTAAGCCCCCTGACCACCATCATCAACCTATCCCTCCACCACTCTCAGTTCCCCCAGCTCTAGAATTCAGCTTCTGTAACACCAGTTCACAAAAGTGGAGGCCGGGCACTACAGAACAACTACAGACTGATCTCCATACTCCCACCACTCTCCAAAGCACTTGAATGGATAGTGGCGGATCAGCTAGTGGAATACCTAAGCATGCACCAACTCCTATGCCTGGAACAACATGGGTTCCAAGCGGGACACAGCACTATCACAGTCCTGTTGGAATTCACTGGTTATATCCACCAAGCCCTGGATCAAGGGCAGCTAGTGGGGGCCACCTTCATCGACCTTTTGAAAGCTTTTGATATGGTTCACCGCACACTCCTCCTTGAACAGCTAGCCAACACTGGTCTCTCTTCTGATACAGTTCTATGGTTTAACAGTTATCTCAGCAATCACTCACAGTGGGTCAGGATTGGGGACATTGTCTCAGATAGCAAACCTGTTTGCTCAGGGGTCCCCCAGGGATCAATACTGGAGCCCCTCCTCTTCAGTATCTTCTTAAATAAACTTCCTGGCTCTTGCATCAGTCACATGCTATTGTATGGTGATGATACTGTCATTTTCTTTTTAACTTTTTATTTAGTTCTTTATATTTATGCGTAAAACACATTGTGCCATAGCATGTAGAATCACATAGGAACAACATTGTACATTACTAAGGAGTGTGAATACATACTACAAATGGTACAGCGTTGGAGGATAATATTCAGGTTGTTAAAGGGTAATAATACAAATTCAGCATACAGAAGCTATATATGCAGCCAATGCCCAAATATATCACATCACATTGTAAAAATAAAGACAGCATATTGTAACCGACCACATAAGGTCCTTTGGTAGAAATCATAAATAAAAAAAAGTAAATTTTCACAACTCCAGAGCTCTGTTAAAGCCCCTATTTGTAACAGTTAACAGGAACATCGCTATGAATTGACCCCAGGAGATTTAATCAAAACAAATATAACTTTTTTGATCTGCACCTCTCTCTTATTAGAGAAATTAGAGGATACCATGGTGAGCTAGAAACCAGCTCTTAGCCACTTCACTAGATTACTAGATATTAAGTGAGGGCCGTAAAGCAAAAAAAAAAACATCTCTCCTGGGAATCAGAACCCTTTAAATGAAGAGTCACTGTTAGAAACATATATCTGTTAAGCGCCCAGCTAGTACATAACTATAAGCACAGCAGTAACAAATCGCTATGGTAAGAACTTAATTAACTCCCTGGGTCTAAATTTTCTAGCCTTTAAAACTCTGCAAAGACTGTCTAAATTCAATGTGCCCCATAAAAATTGGACCGTATAAGAAGTCTGTGTGCTGCAAAAGCATGAACCGAGTTTTATATAAATGTCATGTCCAGTTGAAAGGAACTGCCACAACATAAAAAGAGTATGCCTCAAAAGATGGCGTCTTAACGAGACTACATTATCATAGCGAACTTCCCCTTTCCACCCCTCAAGTAGGCTTAACTCCCTGATGCAGGCACCTTCTCACCAATGCCATAGCAATTTCTAAATGTTATACCTTAAGCCAAATGCTATCCCAGTCTTGTAATCCACACCAGTTTATTGTCTACCTAGCTTGTAATGTATTGTTTTGTACCAAATGCAATTTTGTACTTGCTAGTAATATAATGCCTTGTATGTAATGCTATGTACCTGTTCACTTTCTTCTTGTAACTGACGTGGAACCTACAAATCAGCATCCGCTCACAGGTGTTCTCCAAGATATCATTAAATAAATAAATACATAAATAATGACTTCACTGTTATAAACACATTTGCTAATTATTTATTTATTATCAACAACATAAGGCGAGTGAAACCTTTCATCATCTAGTGATATTTGCATCTGAGTTGTCCTTTGCTATGTAAAATCTTTCCTTTCTTCTCTGATCTTATTATATCCTATTTACATTTGATCTTATTCTAGTATTGTATTTGTGACTTGTTTTTTTTGTATGGCTTCTTTTTAAGGTAATGGCCTATGCTGATCTAATAAAGCTTGAATTGCTACTCCTGTGAATCCAGGCTCACTGGAGTTAGTTTGTGGCAAGTGGTAACTGAGCTTATTGCCACAAGAACCATTATCTAAGGGTCTTTTGTCATGTGGACGTTACTGTACCAGTGTCAACATTTAGCCAAAGGCTTCAGGAAGCTGGATTTGTCCTCCACAGTCATGGACCCCCTGGATGGGTACTGGAGCCTGGGAAGGAGGGAACTCTTACCTTGTACAGGTGAGGAAGAGATGGAGGCTGGATTGGGCTTGTTCAGTCTGGTCTTTGGGTGTCAAATTCTTTTTTTAATTCTTCCCCTTGCAGTCATGACAGCTTTTGTTAAGAAAATGCTCTGGGCCCAGAAGTTCTTACAGATGCTATGCCTATCAGTCATGGGTTGGTTACATTAGATTTTACTGTAATTAATCATTTCATACCTTATGTTTATTGTGCTATGTTCATTACTTTGTATTCTCTATATCATTATAGTTTTACCCTGCTGCTTCCTTACCCCCAAGATACACCTCAAAATAAGTCACATGGGGCTCAGTGTGCCTTCCTATCTAAAAAGGCAAAATAAAATAGAAATAAATGGGCATGGTCTCTAACGACATGGAGTTATCTGTTAACTACATGCTTACAGTGTCTGCCTCGAACAGCCTGTGCACAGAACTGCCCAGTAGGATTTTAACTGCACTGCATACACCAACTACATGCCACAAGCCTGGCTCTCTCCAACTCTTAAATCTTTCTTTTCTGCTGAAGAGATTGGTTATTCCTGGAGCTACTTCATGCCATGATGGTTCTGTTTAAGTATTTTACTGCTAGCTATTTGGGGACCCACTCCAAATGTGGTTTTGGTTTTGGTTGGTTCCTGACACGGACTCACAATTTTGTTCATTTTATAAATATATATATATATATATATATATATATATATATATAGGATCCTTCTTGTACTTTGTTGTCTCCAAAGTTTAACCCTTAAGGTGGCTTCAGGGTCAGGTTAGCCTATCACATATGGTCACAGCAGAATATTTACTAACGAAAAGGAAGATCTGATGGTCAGTGAGAAACAGGCACAAGATCTCAGGGCACTGCAAATTCTAGTGGATGGTCCTGGATATCAGCTCCTCATGCAGGGTATTTGCAAATGTGTGGGTCTGATAAATCCACCTTATCAGAAAAACACTAATTTCTTTTTTCCAGACTGTCACAAGTAAGGGGCTGAATGGTCTCAAAAGAATGTGGACAGTCCTCTTTAATGGGTAACCTAATGTTTGCTTGATCTGTGTGCCAGAGTAAACACCCTGTATATTTGCAAATATGCACTGTCCCTATGGTGGTTGGAGCTGGACAAAGGGTAGCAGTTCGTCATTGTAAACCAGACGCCATGCAGTCTACAAAGGGAGTTTTACTGCTGATTCTTTTCAACCTTGCTCTGTTACATGGCCAGAAAGTGAGACCTGCCCCAAATCTGCCGAACCCAATAGAGAAAATCAAGGCACAGGATAATTTTGATCTTAGACAGGTAAGGCAAAGGTATAGTATCTGACATATCTTTGCCTGTATTCAGGTGTTCCTGTAAAATACTGAATTTCTGTATTATTGGTTAGAGGCCTATTGCTTCTTCTTTGGAAACCTTGCTGTAAAATACACTATTTTTACACTGTTTACACGTGGGTCATTCTCCAGTGAAATGGTACCATAAGTGTCAAATTTGCTGTACTATCCCAAATACATAGAACAGTACTAAATATGGTAACTGAATTACAACTAAATCATTTTTTTTTTTAGTTTTTGTTGACCGGGTAAGTGCACTAGACAAATCCTGCCTATTTTCAGGAACAACCCGGGGGAAGGGGATACAGATGAATGCCAACTGACCTTGAACCAGATTAAGCTGTTGGTGGTATTTTTAGTGAATGAGGGAAATTTTGCCAGGACACCGGGAAATGTCCCTACTGTTTTCAATAAGTGCCATGGGATCTTTAACATCCACCTGAACTACCACCAGTCCAGGCAGATGGGACCTCGGTTTAACGTCTCATCCAAGAGACGGCACCTCAGAAGTACAGCACCCCTCTCATGCTGCACTACAGTGTCAGTAATGGGATATTAACCCAAGTGCCAGATGTGGGAACTGAACCCACAGCCCTCTGATCTCCCAGTCTCAGAGGTGAGTGTGCTACCTACTGAGCCACTGACACTGACATTTGCAGTGAGGAAATTCAACACATAAAGAAAACTGACATTTAAATGATAAACTAGTGCTTAAAAAAAGAAACAGTTACCTTTACGATACAGCCCCTCATCACAATATTGAAATAGTTTGCACAAAACTGAGCAAGTATAAAATAATTTCTTTATCCTGCTGTTCTGTTTGTTCAATTTTTCTGATTACAAAAGCATCAGCGCAAACATATTTATGTTTGCAAGAGAAATGTATTACAGACAGTAGTGTTATGTATGAAACTTTGGGCAAAAAGCTTAGTAGTGTAATGGAGAGAAACCCAGACGATAGATGCCGTTTTATAGGAATTCACATAAACTACAGATTGTTTGTGATATTTACAGGCTGTAAAGTATATTAGGGACAAAACTGCAGTTCTTGTATTTCAAAGATGGCTGTAAAAGGCAACATTTTGTTACCATTTTATAGACTGTGAGCAGATTGGGAACTGTAAAATGGACTGATTGTACAGTAGAAAGAACACCTCTATATTTGTTTTCTCTCTCTCTGCTAAAATGGTAGGTCCATGGTTAGGCCTTTAGTTCACTTTGTGCTAGGCTGTTTCTCCATCTTAACTTTCATAAGTTAGAAGTCCTGCATGTTCGCCACATATTAAGGTATGCCAACCTCTGCCTTCTTTCCTTGTTAAAAAAGAGAGACATTTTCCTCCTGTTGGGGAGACAGTGTATTCTATTGCTCAGTTCTGAGCTGTAGACCTAGAGACTCATGTGAAATCCTGACATTTACTCTTTGAGTGACCATAAGCAACATGCCTCACTTAAATTCCTTGGGCTCGACCCCCTTGCTCTCTCTCACGCTTTCCTTCTCTGAATGTACCTCCTGAGCTTGCCTTGAAGAGCTACTGTAGTCTATTGCCTGCAGTTAATACTAACTTTTAAAGGTAGTCCACTGTAACCTCTTGCATCCGAAGTATTTTTTACCTTTTTTGCTAATTAGATGATTTTCTACCTAACTATACCTGGTGTGATGTGTGGAAGTGTACTCTACCTGTAGGGTGACATAGTGTAACCTGTTAATTACAGTAGGGGTACTAGGATGCTCTTGAGTCTTGTGATCATTTGCACTAAAGGGTTAATGTCCTAACTTGTTTCTGAAAAGTAAATGTTTCTTGTTGTTACAATTTTCTGCCTCTGCAACAGGGCACCATCCCTGTCTAAGTACACTTTGTACTCATTGGTTTGGCACTTTCTCAGGTTTCCCACACACCCACCTGTGGGCGCATGAAAGGGGGCCCATGTTCCACCAAAGAGAGAGAAGAGATAGAGATGGAGCTCTGAGAGTGCCATAGTGTTCCAATAGCAGAGTCCATGGGGCTCTGACACCTGAGGGAGCCATGTTTGACTGTGACCGCCCAGAGTGGGCTTGCAGGCTCAGGATGGTGGCTGGGTCCTGGGTCTGAAGTGTAACTTGCTCACTCTAGTTGGGTCTCTGGAAGCTTGGATCTGAGCCAGGGTCTGACGTGGGGGACAGCGAGGTCCTTTTGATAGTCCACCCTGAAGAAGGGCTGCCTGATGGTTTTCCCACTATACTGTATGTCCGGTTCCTGTACTCAAAGATAACCTGATAACCTCCATCCTTCTTGTCACCTGGTTCCTGTGTGGAGGAATCGAGTCCAGAATATGAGCTGAATAAGCATGAGAATCTGTGGAAGATCAGAGGAGGTGGCACCATGACATCAAAACCCAAACGGGGAGTTGTGGTGAGCCATGGTAAGCCTTTGAACCAGTGACTTCTTGGCACTGAGACACTGAAACCCAAATAAGGGGCAAGGTGCAGCATCCATTTTTACCTCTACACATTAGGTGCCCATACCTGGGTACTGTGGCCTGCTATTTAGGAGGGCATACCTCTGCCTGAGTCACACCTCTATTTTGGGCTCTGTGCAACTGATGTGCCTTTAATGGCATGGGTACCTCCTGTGACCTGGTCCTCTGACAGCTGCATGGGGGGCACATAAAAACTGTAGATATTGTGAAATGCTGCTAAATTTGTACCCATTGCTTTCAAGCTCAGGATTTCTAAATACTGATATGTTCGGACCCTTGATTGGGTTGCAGTTGGGGCTATGAATGTGTAATTACCTGTCACCTTCCTGATGTCATGCACTGCTCTCTATAAATAAATGTTGGTGTTTTTGTAAGCAAAGTTCTGCCTCAAGGGTGGCACCCAGTCTCCCATGTCATTGTTATACAGAGGGAGCAAGGGTACACAGTTTCATTAAAACCCACAAATGATTAAAATGAGTTTGATGCCAATATTCCAAACTGATATACAGTACTCTGAGTTGTCTTGTTGGGATCTGTGTATAGCAAGTGAAATGAAATCTATTTTTTGACCAACCAGAGGTGGCTACAGGGAGACGTTGCACCAGAGGGTCCCGGCACATGAGGGGATGCAGAATGTAATGCAGCAGCACCCTGCAGGTGATGGAATCAATGACAACAGATATGCAGACTGAGTGGGCTGTCCAAGCCTCTATGTGAGGGGCACAGCATAGCATGGCCAAGCAGTTCCATTGGGGTGGTGCAGGGTCTTATTAGGCAACACCCCCTTGGTCCTGCATAGTGGGCATGAGGCAGCCAGACATGGAACTGCTGGCAAGGAGTAGTTACTGGTGAGACATTACCATCCTGATACCCCTAGATATGGGAGTTGCCCTGGGCTAAGATCCACCCCATCTCATGGGCATGGATGAAGTGGCGAATGGGGGTAGCCACATTAGCTAGTTCTATTCCTACTCATAAACCGTCCGCACTATCACCTCACTGTCTGTGACATTACAGCTGACCAAGATGAGCCAATTACCTGCTGCAAAATCAGTCACTTGTGATGCCACAATGAGTGAGGTCAAAATGCTGATGAGGTATGAAGAGGAGTAGAACCAGATACAGTATGTCAGTCTCCAGGTGAAGTACAGCTATTCCCATTACACCTATAACTTTATGTAGCCCCCCCCCCCGAGCTATTTATTTATTTATTTATTAAGATCTAGGATTACAAATACCTTTGAGCCAAGGCACTTTTACAAAGGTTCCACATCAAAGAAATACAGAATTGGAGAAAAACAACATTTCAAAGGAAACAAGACATTTCACAGTGTAATAACAGACTGTAATAATTATTAGGACCTTCGGTATGGACAAAAGAGGGAAAAACAGTAAAGCAGCCAGTGGCATTTGTCAGGCGAGATAAGCCAGTAAGTCCTGTTTCATTAGAGGGGGGGTGAGAGAGGAGGAGTGAAGAGGGGAGAGCATGTAGTACGAAGGGGAGGGGATTAAAGAAGGAGGAAGAGGAGAGAGGAGAAGGGGGAAGGGGACAAATGCAACAAGGGTACATGTTATGTTATGCTATGTTATATACATTTAAGTGTGTCTACCTACCTCTAGGTTGTGCCAGCTTTCTGTGCCCTTGGAGGACTGGGTCAGCTGGTCTGACTTGGCATTCCAAAGGAGGAATCAGTGGTCATTGCTGAAGTGCAGGGACTGGTGAGTCACAGTTGGTGGGAGACTAGCGCCTGACACACAGTGCCAACTCCCACTGTCCTGAAAGTTTCTTAGAAGAGCCTGGCATTGAGAAAAAGTACTTGTTCATGACGGCTGCTGTAAAGAGAGCCCTTGAAAGGGGGGTGCCCCTCTCCAGCAGGAAAATAAGAAATGTGAAGAAACAAATAGAGGTCTGCCTGAGAGGAAGGAAGTTGGTCCCATGGAGTTCTGTGGGCAATGGTTCTGAGGTGATATTTACTCTAGTTTACATTTAATGTGACTGGTTTGGCAACAAGTGGTGCCCTTGCATCAAGTGTGAGGAACTGTGACTGCGACATTACAGAATTCCTGTCAGAAAACAGGAATTTGCCTCAGAGTGTAAAGAGTGAGCCAGATTGCCCCTAGAAAGTCTGTGTAGCGCTAGTATTCACCAGATGTGATGCCTAGGTAGGCAAAGTGTCCTTGTTTTTAAAGAAGGAAAAGTTGTGAGAAAAGTGTGATGGAACAGACTCTGGGTGAAGACACAGTGTGTTCAGAATTCCCTCACAGGTTTGAGTAGTGCCGCACAGTGCCGGTGCTGGAACTGTGGAGTTTGCCAAGTGTCCAGTAAATGGGGGAAGCACCAAGTTTGGGTGACAGTGATAATGCCGACCTTCCCGACAGCTACAGAATAATACTGATGCAGGTATTGTGCCACCTGTTTTAAAGGTGTTTTCTGTGGGGGGCTGTGCCCCCCGCACCCCCCGGACTTTAGAATTCCAACTCCATGTCGGAGTTGGTCCGAGAAGGTGGAACACACTGGGGAAGTTGAAACATGGAAAAAGGACCATTACCGTGAATGTCACCGTAATGTGCTTTTTTCCTGTTTCGCCGTTGGGGTGTTGACAAAAAGGAGTGCACCAGGAAATGGGAAACATAGGCTAGTAGATGCCTGGGGAGTCCCCACCTGAGCTGCTTGGGGTGGTGGACTCTGAGATCTGTTAGTTGCCTCTGTTGGGTTCAGAATGTACAAGTAAAAGTACCCCACGAGGGCTGAAGCCAACCCAGAGTGAAAGGAAATGTTCACCCTGTGTGACAAAGTGACAGAAAATAGACTGTGCCAGCTGAAATATGTGACTAGAAGTGTGAAACTTTAACATCTTGATGTGTGAGCTCATGTCAGAGGAATAAAGGATCCTGTTTTGTGCTTAAATACCCCATTTGGACATTTGCCATTGTTATGTTTCCAAGTTCTGCTAACCCCTTCCCTCTGCAGCTGTTTACCCTGCCAAATGTCAATGGAGTCCCAGAGACTGCGTCAGGCTCAGAAAGCCAGGTAAGTGGCTATTCAGTTTTTTTGTGTAAGACCCCTCCCTGAACAGCTGTTTCATCCATATACCCCTAGACACAGGGAGGGTGACCTTACATTTATATAGAAAACCTTCTAATGAGCAAATGGAAAAAGAAAAATACTTCTGAAGTAAAAAAGAACTGCTGACTACTTTTAAGTAGCAATAAGACATGACGAGGTGTGGGTTATTGCCTGATAAGAACATGCCCCAGGTGCATTATAAGGCATGAGGTGCTTGCACCGCGTGCCTTTAGCACCTGGGAAGTGCTCTTATAAGGCAATAGCCCATTAACTTTAACCCCTTATTTGATAACATCAGAACAATTATGAACAGATGGAAGCTTCTTAATCTGTCTTTCATGGGGAAAATTGCAGCCATTAAGATGTCAATTTCTCCCAAGATTCTTTACCTTTTTGCCAATATTCCTTTAGTCTTACCATCTTCCTGTTTTGCTAAAATTGATAAATTAATAGGTAACTTTATCTGGGATGGGAACCACCAAGATTTAACCGCAACAAACTTCGATCACATTGGAAAAAGTGGGATTCGGACTCCCCTGGTTCAAAGGCTACCTCTGGGCTTTCTGAATGGCCCAAACCATTAAATGGCTTCAGAAACCCTCCCCTCACTCATCACTATGGGTTGCAATGGAATCCGCATTGTGCCCGGGAGGAGTTCCCACTTCCTTCATTTTTAATCCCATTTCGTCTAAACTAAAATCTCACCCGACTATATCCTCCTCTGTTCTTTATTGGAAACTAACCCACAAATTCCTGAAATCCAATCCAACACCCTGGTTTTATGCCCTCTTATGGGGCAATCCACTGCTCACTCTAGAAGATCACCCAATTTTCTGTCGTACATGGAGGAACAAAGGCATTTTCTTTCTCGGAGATGTCTTGGACCAGAATTCACTCACTCTTAGATCATTCTCAGACTTGCAGGTCACATGGAAACTTCCTAAACAAGATTTCTGGAAGTTTTAACAAATTCGGGCAGCTTATAACGTTCTCTCTAGTTTAGTGTATAGGCATATTCTTCAAAACCCATACATCTCGCAGTGGCCTAATTTATCAGTAAAATTAAATAGCTCCATTTACAAAGACATTATTGATAATCTACCTGATCAGTCTTTACAGGCCAAAAATAAATGGTGTACTCTTCTTAACTACAATATTTCAGACGCACAATGGAGTAATTGTTGGCATATTGCACATAATACCTTTAAAGATGCCCATAGTTCTTTAATATAAACTAAAATCCTACATCTTTGGTATAGAACCCCTCTGTGCTTCAACGAATGGGCCTATTAAATAATAATAATTGCTGGCGCTGCAATTTGTCCAACGGGGATCTACTTCATATCTTGTGGTCTTGCGCTCACATTAATAAGCTCTGGCATAAAGTCTTTTTACTTGCATCCAGGGAAACAGGACAAAAACTACCTTTTGACCCCAAGCTATTCCTTCTAGGCATCCTTATCCCCAATAGCTCTCTCCTCTCACATGCACATTTTAGATGGCTAAACATACCTTCTCTTCTGGTCAAACGTCTGATTCTTATGAAATGGAAATCAACTCTGGTGCCTTCTCTTTCAGATGTTCTTCAAAGCCTCTCTCAGTATGCCTTCCTATACCGATTATCTCATGTTACTCATAACCGACTCACTGTATATGACAGATGTTGGGAGGATTACTTCAAGTACATCGAACCTAGTTCTTCTAGATCTTAATTCTTAGGGATATTTAGCCCTCCTTCTTATTTTGCTCTCAGATTAGGTTTTCTCGAAACTTTTGTGCACAGATTTCTCCTCTTTTTTCCCTTCTTCTGTTTTCTCCCTCTCTCCTTCCCTTCTTCCTTGCTTTTTTTCTCTCTTCTTTCTTTCCTTGCACACTTTTCTCTTATCTTCACCTCTCCATTACTGAACATTGTTCATATTACCACATTTATCACTTTTGCAATTTACTGAATGCCTTGCCATAGCCTGCCCTAGCATGTATTTCGTACATGGTTGCTATTTTTGATCATATAATACCCTATTGATTATAACCCTTCTGCTCTCCACTTACATCCTATCTAGGTTTGTGTTTTATTATCAATACATGTATATAAGGCTTCTCCAATATGTTTACCCTAAATACTGTGCTTTGTTAAGTGATATTTTCTACCTTACAGGGAGGATAGTCTTCTATTGTATTAGATGTGTGCTTTCTTATATACTCAAATTTCAATGAAAAGATAAAGTGAAAAAAATAAGGTACTAGCCCACACCTTGGAGTGTCTTACTGCACTTATAAAATGGATCCCCTTGTAAAAAAACTGTTTTTAATTCAAAAAGAAATTGGGATAAGGATTTTATTTATTTATTGAAATATTTCACCAGGAAGGCACACTGAGCAAGAGGTTGCTCATCTCTTGGTGTGACCTGAGGGGAAGGGGTACAATAGGGATGAGACATTTTACGTTCAAGTTACAAAGATGAACACAGCATACAATTAATTAAGGCAGTTGTTACAAATAGTGTTGCATACATATGTAATTTGTGAGAACAATTAATGAGTGCAATGGTAATAAGTGAACAAGTGCTATCATAAAATAAGGGGTGAAGGAAAGAGAGGATGAGATGACATAGTGCAGAGTCATGTCCCAGAGAGACCCCTTCAAGATGCATGGAACCCTGCAAGGGGACAGGGGACTGGAGTAGGGATTAGAGAGGGAGAGGGAGAAAAAGAGGGAGTAAGTGTGATTAACACCTAGGAGGGGAAATAAGGCCTGACCCAAAAAGAGAACCCTTCAGGATGTGATGAACCTTGCAAGGGGGCAGGGAAGTTCAGGCGATTGTGCACCCTCCTGTGGTTAGGCGTTGTAATTATAGAGGGATAGCAAGAGGAAGGGAATGAGAAATAACACCTGGGAGTGGATGAGGCCTGATTCAAGGAATTCACCAGGCTGCTGGGGACCCTGCAAGGGGACCTGGAAGGTCAAGGATAGGTAGATAGGGGAAGAAAAGGTGGCAAGCCTAGGTACTATAGGACTCCTTCAAGATGTTGAGAACCCTGCAAGGAGAATGTGAAGGCTAGGGAGAAAGGGGGATAGAGTAGGGGAAGGGAGAAAGGTATGAGAACTAACACCTAGGAGGGGCTAGGGTCAGTAGAGGCAGTAGAGTCGATAGAGGCATTGGGTGAATTTCAAAAGGGGACAAACTGTAAGGAGCAAGACGAAGGAAATTAAGGTGGGTCATAACAGGAACAGTTGGGTGCAAAACAGTTGGAGGGCAGTGTTGATGGAATAGGGAGGAGGAGGTGTTGGATTTGGGGAGGTAGGCGGTTCCATAGTTTGGGGAAGCGGTAGAGTACCCAGACTGGCTGGAGAGGTGGAGCTTGAGAGGACAGTTAGTGTTGGTGTTGGTAGATCTGAGGGAGCGGGAAGGAGGAGGGGGTGTTATAAATGAAGGGGAGGGGTAGGAAGGGAGTTCACCCAGCCAGTGTTTAGTGGTGAATTTAGCGCAGTGTGAGAGGCATCTGTAAGGGAGGGGAAGGAAAGGGCTCTATAGAGGTCACAGTGGTGAGTGAGAGAGGGAGCATCAAGGGCAAAGCAGCAGAAGGAGTTGAAGAGAATGTCCAGTCTGGTCTGGGAGGACCCAGGAGTGGCACCATAGACTATGTCGCAGTAGTCAAAAACGGGAAGGATCATCTTCTGGACAAGCTCACACTTAGCCACAGGAGGGATTCAACTGTGGTTTCTGAACAAAGCCCCGAGCTTTGGGTGCAATTTTCTCTGGATGGTGTCTATGTGTCCAGAGAAGTTTTCTGGATGGTGTCTATGTGTCCTTGGAGTTTGGTCTTACCAGACTCCAAGGTATCTGAAGGATGAGGTATCCTCAAGTAAAGTCCCGTCATGAGTACTGATAGTGGGCAGGAAGGGAAGCCTAGAGAGTCTCTGCCTTGTGCCAAAGGTCATGGAGACTGTCTTCTTGGCGTTGAGAAATAATTGATAGTTTGCAAAGCAGAGCTGGACCTTGTTGAAGTCATGCTGCAAGCTGGCTGTAACCTCAGCTGGGCATGAGCCAGATGCATATAGGACAGTATATTGGTGTACATGTGTATGGCAGAGGAGGGGGAGCAGACAGACAGCAGGTCATTAAGGAAGATGGAGAAGGGGACTGAGCACGGAGCACTGTGGAACATCAGTGCAGATCGGGAATGGTGGTGAGATGGCATCTGCAATCTTAACTGATTGGGTTCTACCAGTAAGGTAGGCCTCAAACCAGTTAGTGGCAGAAGGGGTTAGACCAGCAGATGAGAGGGAACCAAGGAGAAGGTAGTGAGAAACAGTGTCAAAAGCCTTGGCAAGGTTGACAGATATGGTTGAGGTGATTTGGCCATTGTTCATCCTGGAGACGATGGAGTCAATGAGCTGAAGTAGGGAGGTGGTGATAGAGTGTTTTTTCCTGAAACCAGACTGGAACGGGGTGAAGGAGGTATCAAATAGAAAGGAGGTGAGCTGAGAGAGGACTCGATGTTCTTGTAGTTTGGCTAGGGTAGCGAGTAGCGAGATGGGGTGATAGTTGCCAGGGGATGAGGGGTCTCCACCTTTAGGTAGGGGGAGGACCACTGTGTGTTTCCATGTGGAAAGGACATCGGAGGTTGAGAAGGAGAGATTTAAGATTAGGGAGAGGGGATAAGCAGTGGCTGGGGCTGAGAGAGAGAGAGGAGTTTAGGGTCTAGGTTGTCTGGGAAAGATCCTTTTGAGGGGGTTGATGGCGAGGAGGGCATTTAGAGTATCTGTAGGGGAGATAGAAGAGAATGAGAAGGAGTGATATGGGGAAATAGGAAGTGGAGTGTTTTTTTTGGTGGGGGAGGATAGAGGGGCTGCCGTGACATTTGAGGAGGAAGGGGTAATTAGGGAGGGACTTTAGCAGTTCATTTGGACAGGAGGTATAATAGGGAGTTAAATTCCACAGCTACGGCATGGGAGTCAGCTACAAGATTGCCATTTACCTTTAGCACTGGGGAAGGGGGGAGGGACTGATGGGTAAAGAGGGCATGAACCACCTTCCAGAACTTGGAAGGGGAATTTATGTTAGTGAGGAAAACATTTTTGAAATAATCAGACTTGGCTAGCCTTGTTGCCCTGGTACAGGTGTTTTGGAGCTTACCGTAGTCCATGAGGTCACTAGAAAGCTGGGTGGATTTGTGGCACTTCCAGGCACAATCTCTTGTCCTAAGACAGGCTAAGTGTTCTGGAGTAATCCATGGTAGGTGGTTACCCCTAACCCTGGTTTGTTTGAAAGGGGCAAAGACATCCCAATTTGCAAGGAATATTTCTTTGAAGTAGGCTACAGCCTTTTCAACTGAGAGGGAGGAGACTAAGGGGAGACCAGTCGGAGAGAGATAGGTTGTGCAGGAGAGGTTCATGGGCTAGGGATTTGAAGGAGCAAAGTTGCAAGGTTTTACGCAAAGATGTCGATCTGTGGATTTTTCTGACAACAAATATTGGGTTGTGGTCACTGAGAGTATCTGGGAGGATGCCAGAGCTAATTACTCTGTGGAGGTGGGTGGTAAGAGCCCAGTTGATCAGGGAGTGATTTTGTGTCTTATGGTTGGGGCGGGTGGGTTCCGAGATCAATTGTGAGAGGTTTAGGGCACCAAGATCATTACATATTTTGGATGTTTTTGGGAGACAGCCAGTTTAAGGTAAGGTCGCCTAAGATGTATGGTTCCCCAGAGTGAGAAAGGGCTGCGATGGAGGTTGTGAGGTTGAGAGCAATAGAGGGCTGAACATTTGGGTGACAGTAAATGCCAGCTATAAAGATGGGGAGGGTGAAGGGCAGAGTTAAATGAATAGCCAGTGCGTCGTGGGACGCTGGGCTAGTGGATGAATAAATAAAAGAATATCGGAGGGAGGTAAGAATGTACATGACAATGCCACCAGCTCTACCTGCTCAGTCTTGCCTCAGGAAGGAGTGGCCAGGAAGGGAGACTGAGAGATCCAGTATCGTGCTCTTTAGCCAAGTTTCCATGATGATCAGTATGTCAGGTTTTAGAGTGGCCACCATGGTTTGTAGAAGGTCGATTGTTTGCAATAAACTATATATATTTAGACAAAGGATCTTGAAACCCTTCAGGAGGAAAGCGGAAGCAATAGAAGGGTCATGGTAGATAATGGAGCATTCAGGGCATGAGATGCAGATGGACCAGGACTGGGGTGGATATCTCCACAGGAGAGCAAGAGTAGAGCTAAGATGAGGAAGTGAAGCTTGGGGCATTTAGAGTTAGATGTCGAGGAACCAGTGAAACTGGCAGGGTAATGTGCATGAGAGTAGGGGAGCAGGAGATGAAGAGCAGCAAAGAAGGGTGGGACAGATAGTAATGAAGCATGTGAGATAGAGGGAGAATACAACCATAGTTCAAAGGGTGGGGAGGGAGTGATAGCGAGGATGTAAGTAGAGGGTTGGAGATAGGAGGTTGTAGAAGGGGAGTTATTCGGCATTTGCGAGTAGAGACCAATCGGAGGTGTTAGAGAAAGTACTAGGAGTAGAGAAAGAGGGAGAGAGGAGAGAAGGAGTTTCATGTTGCAGAGCAAGGCATGATATGTGTAACAACAAAAAAGATGGGAGGAGCAAGGTGAGGGGTGCTATGTCTAATTGACATTATTTAACAGATGCTTAACTAGAGCAAAGGAGAGGTATCTATATGAACAAAAAAAGAGAGGCAGTACTTGCAGCTCAAAGCAGAGCTAGATAGAGAAGGAGAGAAGTCAGTGCAATCAGTCAGCAGACAAGGTTTTAATGTCCAATCAAGGGCTGTCTTCTGCCAGAGTGCACCAATCAATTGTGCAACTTAGGATCCATGCACCCAGTTGAAGCAGTTACCTGGAAAAACTTTGGGGCAGATGGGTAGAGATGGTGACTGTGGCAAGCCGGTAGGAATGCCAGGGCCACAGTCATAGCAGAGATGCCTGCTCAGGGCAGTAGAAAAAGAGAGAGAGAGAGAGAGAGAGGGAGAGAGAGAGAGAGAGAGAGAGTGTCTTAGCTAAGACTGGCAAAGGACAAGGACTGTCTAAATTGGGGGGTGGGGAGAGAGACAGAGAGCACAAAAGATAACTAGAATGCACCAATAGAAGGGTGGAGAGATAAAGGGAGACAATGGGTGGCTAAAGCAGGTGATAAAAATGGGCATCAGCAAGAACAGGAGGGGAGAGGTCACGGAGGGGGTCATTTGTGTTCCAAACATTAAGACTAGATTGAAAAACAAGTGAAAAAAGGGGGACTGAGAGAGCCAAGGACTGAAGTAGGAGAATTGAGACCAGGTTGAAGAAGTGAATGTGGGGGGAAACCAGAGGAGCCAAGTACAGGAGTAGCACCTAGGTAGTTAGATATGACACAAGGCACCAGAGACAGAAAATGGCAGCAAAGTAGGTAGATAGGGCCGAGAGGAGCCACGGACAGGAGCAGCAGCTAGGTAGTTAGATATGGCTCAAGGCACCAGAGACAGAAAATGGCACCAAAGTTGGTAGATAGGGCTGAGAGGAGCCAAGTACAGGAGTAGCAGCTAGGTAGTTAGATATGGCGCAAGGTGCCAGAGACAGAAAATGGCAGCAAAGTAGGTAGATAAGGTGAGGCCAGGAGGACTGAGATTTTCCTGGCAGACTTTAGTACGAACAGGCTGTAAACACTCTAACAATAATTATTAATTTAGTTCTAAATTACTTGGCAGACCATAGCTTTGAACAGTCTGTAATCACTCTAAAACAAGCTATAAATTCGATCTATAATATTTGCTAAAACTACTGATTGAGCTAAGAATTCAAGATATTAAATATTTCGTACTACAACAGTTGCTAACTGAACTACTGGGCTCTAGAATGCAAATTAAAAAAAATAGAGGCAGTAGTTACAGCTCAAAGTAGAGCTAGATAGGAGAGAAGTCAGTCCAATCAGTCAGCAGAAACAAGGTTTTAGTGTTTAATGAAGGGCCATCTTCTGCCAGAACACACCAATCAATTGTGCAGCTTAGGATCCAAGCACCCAGTTGAAGCAGTTACCTGAAAAGACTTCAGGGCAGGCGGGCAGAGATGGTGACTGCGGCTGGCCGGTGGGAATGCTGGGGCCACAGTCGTATCAGTGATGCCTGCTCAGGGCAGTCCTGGAAAGAATTCAGGGCAGAATTGTGAAGGAATAGGGTAATTAAAGTAGAAAATATATAAAAATAGTCCCTGCACAGAGTGGGCTTTATGGATAGCACTGCATTGTGTTGTATAGGCACAGGTATGTCACTAAAGGGCATCTGGCAACCATGTTTAGCATGCTGTCCAGTCTGTCTCCCCCCCTGGCCCCCCACACAGAGTCCTTATATTCTCAGCACTGTCCCCTAAGGATCAGACTCCCTCCCTTGTGCCCCCATGACTTACCCTTCATGGCAGGGTGGTGTGGAGCATCTCAACCCACCCAACACAGATCCAGCAAGGGAGGTGCCCTCTCAGGGGCGGTGTCTGTGAGGGAGAGCTTCATGCCACGCAGCCAGGATCTTTTTCTGCTTTTCTCCCCTTTAGGAGGTGAGGCATGCAATGAAGCCCATGGAGACAGTGCACACGCATCCGCACGCACTCCTCCAAATATCTGCCCCATCTCTTCCCCTTTCTGCAGCATCAGTGCACTGCCCCCCAGCCGCTGCTAGGGGCCAGTGGAGCATCGACTGCTGGTGATCCCCTTCCCTGGAGAAGGAGAGCAGTCCATCGGATGCTCGATCCTTCTTTTCCACTACTGACCCCTGGTGGCCCTTGATCAATCCCAAACATGGGTCACCGGCAGCGCAAGGTAAGGTGTCCAGCGCCTTAGCCCTCAGCGCCATTGGGTTGGTGTCATCATTTTTGTTTTAGATTAATAAAACATGCTGTGAGATGTAGAGAATGCTTTATTTATTTGGGGCCTTAGTGCCACAAAAGAAACTTGGTTTGTGGTCAAAATATCGGGCGGGCAGCTCGGCTACAGTGAACTCTGCATGTAAGTTGGACAGAACGAGCAGCGCTAAGGTGCAGCTGTGTCATGACAGTCAGTGGGAGAGTCAGGAATTCATGGCCTGTAACAAACTGTCCTGAAACAGAAGAAAACTGAAGGTTACACTCTGCTGTTTTAATGTATGTACAGTACCATTTTTGTTTCACTATTAATTACATTGATGTGGTTGGGACTTTTTGAAATAACTGATAAGCTTTTTTTTTTTTAGATAGGGCAAGTACTGTATTAGTACTGTTTTTACAGTACTAACATGGCTGCCAAACACTTTTTTTAAATTCCATTAGGTGGCACAAGGATACAGTTGGCACTGCATCCTTGATGCCCAAAAATTAGCAGCTGCAGGTTGTTGTCCTAAAAGGACACAGGTCCTGACCAATCAGGACACAAAGCATCCCTTACCCATTTTATAAACATTAATAGCATTTTCTGCATGCTATTTTTGGTGTCACTAGCTCTTTAAAGGGAAAGCATTGCAGCATTCTGAATTTGTAACTGTATGCTACCTGTTCTGTTTCTGTGTATATTTCTGTCTTCTAGCTCCCAGGGGTGGGATATTCAAAAGGGTTGTGCATGGTGCAACAGGATTGCACCATACACAACCCACCAATGCACCCCGGTATGATATTCAAAGGGTCAGGTTGCGCAGTGCAACTCCCGATGCACCAGGGTGCATCGATAATGTATGCAGCGCAAGTGCAGGGGGGCATAACCATGCATATGTGGCACATTCTGATATTCAGCCTGGGATGTGGGGCGCATATCTGGCACAACACTGCCTTGCGCTGGTCAGGGGGGCGCGAAGTTATACTTGGTAAAACCAGGAGCACGTCCTGGCCACCCACAGGTGAGCTGCCGTATTGCAGGGTGCAACACTGCGGCCGCCAGCTGTGGGTGGCCACCAGCCCACCCAGAACACTGTTCACAAGTTTTCTGCCCTGGGAGCGTTGTGCACCCCCCATCGCCGGATCGCGGGCATAAGTAAATTACAACCCTGGTGGTCCAGTGGACCGCTCCCCATTGCCCGATCACGGGCATATGTTGTAAATATCCCTGGTGGTCCAGTGGACTGCTCCCCATCGCCTGATCATGGGCATAATATCCCTGGTGGTCCAGTGGAATCCCCCCCAGCGCCCGATCATGGGCAGAAATAGCTATCGCAATCCTGGTGGTCCAGTGGTATCCCCTCCCACCCGCCCACTGGGGTCCCCAACCCAGCACTCCCCAGTTAGCAGCGGGCAGCAGCACCCCTGCATGCCACCCAGCCACCCGCCAACTGACAGCGTACAGTACTGTCTGTATGCCTATTGGTCCACTGCGCAGGCCAATGGGCATGCAGACCATACTGGACTACACAGGCCCAGTATGTGAATGACCATGTTCATTCACATATCGGGCCTATGTGGTACAGTATGGTCTGTACACCCATTGGCCCATGCAGTGGACCAATGGGTGTACAGATGGTACTATATGCTGTCAGATGGCGGGTGGCCAGGCGGCATGTAGGGCGGGTGCCACCACCTGCCACTGACTGCGGGGTGCTGGGGTGGTGGGGACCCCAGTGGGTGGATGGGGAGAGGGTACCACTGGTCCACCAGGAGTGAGATTACTATTTCGCCAACGATCGGGCGATGGGTGGGGGGCCACTGGACTACTAGGGATATATTCAACTTATGCCTGTAATCGGGCGATGGGTGGGGGGGGTTCCACTGGACCACCAGGGATATATTCAAGTTATGCCCACGATCGGGCGATGGAGTGCTGTCCACTGGACCACCAGGGATATTTCACACATATGCCCATGATCGGGCGTACGGGAGCGGGGTCTGCCAAGGGTCTGCAGGGCATTGGTCCCTGATGGCTGCAGCCTGGCAGGGTGTCAGGCACAAGTCGCTGGGGATTGGCACACTGCATGCAAATGGGGCCATAATGACATGGAAATGGCCCCATTTGCATGCCCAGTGCTGAATATCGCAGGTGATGCACCTAGCGCAACCGCACTTGCGTTGGCGCATCCCCCGCTCCCCTCCTGCCACTTGCGCTGGCGCAGTGCGTGCACCCTCAGTGCCATATTCAATGGTGCTGAGCCATGGCGCAGCACCATTGAATATTGCATGGTCCATGCCCTGGCGCAGCCCAGTTGCACTGTGCCCAGGCTTATGCCCCTGCATGGTGCAGTCTGAATATCCCACCCCTGGTTTTTAAACCCAGCTCTGTAAGTAGACCCGTTGCACTATTATAAATGCTCTGACTAGTAACATAATCATGTAAGGCCCCTGTAGAGAGGATGCCCTTCCCAGCTACTGTAGGGGTTGAGGTACCACTACCTCACACACTACCATTGGGCTTCTGTAGATGTTTGCGGTCACTCCAGGGTTCAGTTTTCACTCAACAGTGGGGGGTTGTATCAAAAAAAGAAATGCACAGTGCCTCCACCCAGAGAAAGATTTAGGTGGGTTAGGTAATGTAATTTTGCAACACCCGGGGATACTGCACTCGCCCACATCCCCACTTTAGTCACACCTCCCACAGAGCCCACACAAATGCGACAGTATCCCCCAATTAGCATTAACAGTAGTACAGCAGACGATGAGAAAAGGCTTAACAATAAATGCAGCTTTATTTTCTGGAACAATCAGCCTGGAAATGGAAGATAGATGAGTGCGCTCACAGTTATCAATGACTCTTATAGGCAAGCCTGCTATGTGACCCCTTTATTTCCCTGCAGGCCAGGTCAAGCCAATCTCTGTTCATGTGGCCTTGATCTGATAACAGTTACTCATTCTGTATTTAGTCATGTCAGATGGCAGCTTTCACCCACCAGTCCCCACATAGCAAAACATCAATACTGTTTGATAGTCCTCCTTTACTGGAGGCTGCTACCCTTCTCACATTTGGTACCAGGAATTAACCCTTAAGCTTAGCAGGAACTTTCTTACACACAGCCCCTGGGTACCTCTGGTATTGAAGTCTTGCAGGGCCAATGTGGTTGCCATGGATTGGCCAGCATTGGTGGACCTATTATATTTGGAAATTAACAGAATGTTTCCCCCCAAACCCACAGGTCATTCAGTTGCTAAAATGGCCTTAAAACTTTTAAAGGGAGTTATTTATAATCCTGCCCAATGACCAACTTACAAACAGATTCCAACAAAACAATATTTTCCGGCAGCAGGATGGCTCTTTCTGTCTCTATAGATTGCTAGTGCTTTGGTTCTTTGGGTTCAGTCAGGCGCCTTGTTTGAACACACTCCACCTCTCTCAGGGGCTGGTTTCTTGGTTTCTGTCTGGGAATACTGGCTCTACCATCCTCTTCTCTTTTGACTGATGAGGCCCCAGACAGGCCCACAAGTCTCTGCTTCTTAACACATTAGCTGGTGGCAGCCCTTGCCTAGCTGTAATGACTGCTATGGGATCTGGATCATCCTGGGTTTCCATCTCTTACTTCCCGATGTTTCTCCTGTGTTGTCTCTTGTGCAGGCTTGTATGCAGTTGATGCTCTCTTCCTCTCTGGAACAAAGCAGATTTCTTCACAGATTCATTTGCTAGATACAAGGCCTCACATGGCACAGCTCATCCTCTGGAACAGGCATCAGGTTCTGTCCCATCAAGATCTGTCTCAGTTCTCCCAGCCTCCAGTACAGCCCTCTTTGTCCAGCCATAGTCCAAGGCAGCTTCAGGTGATCCAGGTGACTGTCACTCAGAATCCTTGACACCCTATTGATGCAAGAAAGGGTGCCAGAATTACAGTTCCTCCTTTTCCCAGAGATCACCAGAAGTTGTGAGCACCAAGTTCCAAAATGACTGTCCCATGGGTCAGGGCTAACCAAGATGTCACTGTCCATGCCATCAAGGGGAAATTGCCTCAAAATCATAATTTCAGATGGCCCCTGTCCTTGCTTAGTATGTCAACCCTCCTTGTTCAAGTGGCAGAGGTGGGGAAGCGTCTCCAGTCGTGGTTGGACAGCAGTGAAAGCAATCCTCCATTGATGTGGCTGCTTACTTTTGATGTGAGGCTGGAGCCGCCTTACCACATGGTGCAGGATCAGAACTACCTGAATCTCCTCACTACTCCTGCCTGCTCCTGTTCTGTGATATGTGGGTCATGGGGGGTCAGAGATGGGTAGAATTGCAGTAGTTTAGCTGGGCCAAGGGTGCCCCCCAAGTTTCGCCAAGCCCCAACTTTTTGAGGTGTTTATATTCTCCCACAGGTAAAGAAATGGCTGCCTGCAGCCATTAGGTGTTAGGGTCCAAAGCAGTTCAGATAAGCAACAACAGCATATTTATACAGTGGCTAGCCTAGCCACCTGAATCCTTGTCTAGAGCATTTCACAACACTGCTACCTAGACAAATAATCCCCGACTAACAGCATTTAGTTAACATTTCCCCAATCTCTTTCATGCCACTCACCCCAGTGCACCAGTACATTGGATACGAGGAAGGGCCTGGGTGTGACGTACACCTGCTTGAGCACCACATATAGGGGAGTATCAGTGGTGGCACCTGGGGTGTCCTAACTGAGCTTCAGAATAGGATTCACTGGTCTGGTCAAACATCTTACAGAGCCAACCACTTACTTCTTAGCTGTTCTGAGGCTTCAGCCTCTGAAGTCCATTGTCCATCTCTAACATTTCAGGTTCCCCAACAGGCCCCTGAGCCTCTATATCCTTTTCCACCATTGAGAGGTCTTGTTCCTCTTCAGGCTGTTGATCCACAATGTCACTCTCTGTAGGTTACTCCTCTTCCTCATTTGCACTGGGCTGAAAGTCAGCTGGCGAGAAAGGTTCCGTTTGAGAGTCCCAAATACCCCCATTTGAAAGGTTGCCTATTTCAGGCATATAGAAACATAGAAACATACTAACACTCTCATACAATTCCCTGGACCTCCCCCCCCCTCTTTTGATGACCTGGCAAACTCTGACTGGTCCCTCATCTCCATTGCATCCTCTGTCAATTCGGCCTTTGAGTATTTCAAATCCAAATTCCTTGACGTATGGAATCGTTACACACCCCTTAGACATATCAGAGTGAGAGTCTCCCATCTTCTATGGATCATGGGTGAGTTACTGGCATGCCTGTGCACTCAGGACAAAGCCTGGAAAGTCCACAAAGCCACTGACTCCCCTGTGGATTGTCAAACCTACCGCACCCTCCACAACAACTGCACCAGGGCAGTGTGTTTTATTAAAACAGAACACTTCCAGGACACTTTCCAATGAAATATCAACCATTCATACAAATTCTGGAAAGTGGTTAATTTACTTTTCTCTTCCCCGACCCAGCCCCCATTCCCTGTTCTGAAAGTGGGCGCCTCCTCACTGACTGACCCACTTGAGTATCCACGCAGTTTAATGCCTACTTCACCCTCCCCTCTGCCATCTCCCCACTTCCACAGTACCCTCCCCATCACCCCTTCTCCTTCTCCTTCTCTCCTGTAACCCCTTCTGACACTCTTAAAGCTCTGCTCACCCTGAATCCTGCTAAGGGCAAGTGCTCTGCAGGCCTGGGCTCCAAACTCCCCCACCTGTCTGCTCCTGCCATTGCCTTTCTTCTCACCTCTCTCCTAAACCTCTCCTTCTCCAGAGCCACTGTCCCTGCTTCCTGGAAGCACAGCACTATTATCCCCCTCCCCAAACATGGTGACCCTCTTGCCCCTGGTAATTTCTGCCCTATCTCTCTTCTTCCTATCCTAGCTAAACTCCAGGAGTGAATTGGACTTTCCCAACTCTCCCCCTTCTTTGACTCCTCCTCCTCCTCTTTCATAACTTTCCAGTCTGGCTTCCAGAAACACCACTCTACTGCCACCTCTGTCCTTAGGCTAACTGACTCCATCCAGTCTTGCGTGGACCAGGGCTTCATCACCTTGGCCATCTTTGTCGACCTAGCCAAGGCATTTGACATTGTCTCCCATGCCCTCCTCCTTGATAAACTCTCCTCAGCAGGGCTTTCCATCAGTGTCACCAACTGGTTCCATTCCTACCTTGAAAATAGGACTCAATCAGTCAGGGTTGTCAATTCATTATCCCTCCCCCCCATCAGCACTGGCTTCCCACAAGGCTCTGTCCTTGTCACGATTCTATTCTTGGTCTTTTTCAATAACCTCCCTGTTGTATGCTCCTCCTCTATTCACTTATATGCGGACGACACGATCCTATATACCTCTGGTCCCTCACCTACTGATGTGGAGTCCAGACTCCAGCTTGACATCGATAATGTCCAGCTCTAGCTCCACTCATATCAGCTGTCCCTGAATGCCAAGAAAACAGTCTCCATGACCTTTGGCATAAGGCAGAGACTCTCTAGGATCCCATCACTCCCCTCATTCACACCCTTGGAAGGACACTGCTTGAGGATGTTACCTTATTTATGTATCTTGGGGTTTATCTAGACCAACATCTCAACTTTTCTGGACATGTAGATGCCATTCTTAAAAAATGGCACCCTAAGCTTGATACCCTGTACAGGAATAGTAGATTCATTTCCTTGTCAGCTCACCAGGTACTTGCCCAAATAATGATCCTCCCTATATTAGACTGCGTTAATGTAGTCTACAGTGCCGCTCCCAGAACTGCTCTAGCCAGACTGGACTCCCTCTTTCACGCTTTCTGACACTTTCTCTTCCATTGTGCCAACCTCATAGCTAAATACTGGCTTGGTTCCCTCCCTTCCTATCTCTCCTCATCCCTATCCCCCCCCGCCTACTCCCTTCAAAACCTTGATCCCTGTATTTTGGCTGTACCCTATAGGGCCACCCCCATAGGACAAGTAGCCTTTTCCCATCACTTCCACAAACTATGGAACTCCCTTCCACTTCCCATCCAAAATGCCACATCCCACTGTACCCTCTCCTGTCTCCTTCATAACCTCACCTCCCCCACCTGCAACTGCTTCCATTTCTCTATTCCCTTACCCCTCCCCAGTAAATTATCAACTGTACTGCCTTCTCTACTCCCACCCACTATTTAGATTCCTTATACTACACCCAGTACCATGCCAGCTGGGCTAATAGCAGCACCAATATTCTGTTAGGACTGCAGGACCTCCACGCATTGCACTTAATTCTATATACTTTATCCCACTTGTTTGGACTGTATTGTCGGTTACTGTCGATTGTTACTGTAACCCCCACCAGCCCCTCCGCATTTAACTTCTTGAGCTGCTTCTTTCACCAAATAGCATCTAGGGGCAAATGAGAGGGGTGGGGGTTTTACAGAACAGATTATCTACACATTTCTTTCTGAGCATGCTATTACAGACAGGCAACAAAGTGTGGCAACTACCTGGCACACACCTTGTGGGATCATTTACCATGGCCAGCAACCCAGGTCCCTGGAAGAAAATGTTTGCTCATAATTATGCTAGGTTTGCACTTCTGGACAGGGGCACCCAGGTAAACCCAGACACAGTGGAAGCAATAACAGTACTGCCCAAACCAGGTTGGGATTCTAGAGTGTGGCTTTTATTCATGTAACAAAGTAGGAATATCACAAAGTGAAGATGGACTCCCACAGGGCTACACATATTGGTATTGCAGATTATTGAGGTACAGACATTCCTGAATTCCCATTTAACATAAGCTTAAAGAACACACACAGCGAACTCTCAGGTTCTGAAATGGACATTGGGACACGCCTGTTTCTGGTACATTTCCTCTCGACTAGGCACACACGGTCAGTACTAGGACACTTTCCCATATTTCACAAGTAATACTGGTGGCACACACAACCACCAAAGAGCACATACAGGCTCAAAATCTTCCAGCACCCACTACACTGAGGTGAACTGAAAACAGAGAATCCAAAACCCTCGTCGGGGTAACTATTTCTATCAGGCACTGGCCAAATGCACTGACTGAAAATTACACTGGTGCCCAAACTGAACCCAGAGAGGTAAACTGGTTTCTTGAGATGAGGGTCTCTCACCTTTTGCTTCCAATTTTATACTCGGCCATTCATCTGGTTAATAACACCCTCAAAGAAACTTGTAGATGCTATCTTAAAATGTTTTTCACACTTAACATACTACATGGTTAAAAGTTCTGTACTTGGACAGTCTCTCTCTCTCTCTCTCTCTCTCTCTCTCTCTAGACTCCAATGCAGACAGACACTTTTAAAAACATAAACAGTCTAGGTGACAGGATCCCTTTTGTCAGAGAAAATTCACCAAGGAATGCAGGTGCCCATCCTGGGTTGAACACAAAAGTACTCAGAGTTTCTGAAGTTGTCGCAGGCAGCTTCACTAGACAGACTAGGTGAGAAGATTGCTCCTGAACCCTGAAGATCACCCCCATCCTTCCGGGGATCGGGCAAAGGAACACCCACTTGGAATGGTTTCCAGCTCTTCAGTCTCTGTCTTCTATGTTCTTCTTCTAGGGTGAGAACAAACTATCCAAACACAGTGGTAGCTCTCGGTCTGAGCTGAAACTGAGGAGTTGCATAGCAGCTGCTTCTAACTCAACATTCTAAGCTCTCTGCCTTGCTGCTAGCCAAGTGTGGCTTATGCAGCTGCAAGAGTTCTAAGATTACATCCTCTCTCCAGCTCAGCTGAGACTGAAAAACAGAGAGTGACACTGTGAATTCCATTTACCTGGCATTTCACAAGCTGCATTTTCCTGCCTGCCACTGGTTCTAATTGGGATTCTAGTAACCCCTGGGAACAAGGGGGGTACATTACCTTGTATATTTGTTACCATGTAAATTGTTAATTGTACTCTTCTGATATATTGCTGCCATGTAAATTGTTGGTTGTATTATAGTATTCCTCTCCATCCCATCCTCTTACCCCCCAGGATACATCTGGAAATGAGCTACACTGCTCAGTATGCTTTTCCTGATGAAACTTTTAAATAAATAAATAAAAACATGGAATTTGATGGCAGATAAGGACCACTTGGCCCACCTGGTCTGCCCATTTTCCCTACCCATTGTAACACCGCAGACTTTGATCTCCAGCTTTACCCCCCTTCCCCTGCCACAAAGTTCATTTATGCCTATCCCATGCCTTCACGAATCCCATTACAGTTTTTGCCCCTACCACCTCCTCTGGAAGGCTGTTCCAGCTATCCACCACTCCTTCTGTGAAGAAGTACTTTCTTACAATTCCCCTGAGTCTACCCCCCTTCATAGCATGGCCTCTAGTTCTTGAACATCTTTTGCTCTGAAAAAGCTTTCTTCTTGAACCTTATTTATACCAATGAGGTATTTGAAAGTCTCTATCATAGCCCCTCTCTCTCTCTCCTTTGATCCAGAGTGTACATATTGAGGTCCTTCAGTCTCTTCTCATAGGGCTTTTGATGCAGACCCTTCACCATTTTAGTTGCTTTCCTCTAAACCACCTCTACTCTGTCTAGTCTTTGCTGAGATGTGGTCTCCAGAATTAGACACAGTACTCTAGGTAAGGTATCACCAGTGATTTATATAGTAGTATCACCACTTCCCTCTTTCTGCTGGTGATACCCTTCCCTATAGAAACATAGAAATATAGACTTTGACAACAGATAAGGACCGCTTGGCCCACCTAGTCTGCACCCCAGCATCCCACTGGCTCTCTCCAATGGCTTGTCACACTGTTTGGCCACCTTTAGGTCATCAGACATGATTATCCTTAGGTCTCTTTCCTGTTTGGTAGTTGCCAGTTCCACTCCCCCTATTTTATACTCTGCCCCTTTGTTTCTGCACCCCCAGTACATGGCTTTAAACTTTTTTGTATTGAAATTCAGTTGCCACATTCTTGACCACTCCTAAAGTTTTCCTAGATCCCTCTTCATTTTTTACTCCCCCCACTGGAGTGTCTACCCTATTATAGTTCTTAGTGTCATCTGCAAAAAGACATACAGTACCTTCCCTTCTTGTCCATCTGCAATGTCACTAATAAAGACATTAAAGAGGACCAATCCCAGTATTGATTCTGTGGCACCTCGCTGGTCACCCTCCCTTCCTTGGAGTGTACTCCTTTTACACTACCCTCTGTTTTCTATCCCCCAATCAATTTTTTTACCCAGTTTACCACCTTTGGACTAACCCCTAGGCTGCTTAGCTTATTTATGAGTCTCCTATGAGGAACGGTGTCGAAGGCCTTACTGAAATCTGGGCAGGCTACGTCCACTGCTCCACCCTGATCTACTTTTCTGGTCACCCAGTCAAAGAAATCTATCAAATTTGTTTGACATGACCTCCCCCTTGTGAATTTATGCTGCTTTGGATCTTCTAAGCCACTGCTTTCAAGATATTCCACAACCCTTTCCTTCAGTAGTGATTCCATTAATTTCCCCACCACCGAGGTCAGGCTGACTGGCCTTCCTTTTCACTACCACTTTTGTAAAGTGGGAAATTGTCTGCCCTTCTACAGTCCTCTGGGACCAACCCTGTTTTCAGTGAGTGGTTGAACAGGACTGTCAGAGGTGCAGCCAGCACCTCTCTGAGCTCCCTCAATATCCTTGGATGTATCTCATCTGATCCCATTGCTTGTCCACTTTCAGATTTGCGATATTCCTTGAGGACTCTCTCTTCTGTAAATGGACTAGTATTCACCACCCTACCAATGATGCCCCTGGCTCTAATCTGTGGAATCGTGCCTCCCCCTTCCTCTGTAAACACTGAACAAAAGTATCTGTTCAGAATGTCTGCTTTTTTCTGGTCTCCTTCCACACACACCCCCGCTACCCTCCTTAGCATTACAATCTCTCCTTTGGTCTTTCTACTTTCACTTACATACCTGAAAAATGTCTTGTCCTCATTCTTTACTGCCTAGGCTATTTTCTCCTCCTTTTATGCCTTTGCACTTCTGACTGCTTTCCCTGTCTCTCTCTGCTTCTCTTGATACATCTTCCTATCTTCCTCACTCTGTGTCTCCTTATACCTCTTGAATGCTAACTTGTTTGCTTTTACCTTCATAGACACCTCCTTTGAGAACCATAGCAGTCTCTTTTTCTCCTTGCTTTTTTTGCCTGACTCAGAGTTTTGTTGCCTTCACTAGCCCAACTTTTAGTTTCGCCCACTGTTCCTCCACTTCACCTAAGTTCTACCCTCCTTGGCAGGACATCCCTGAAGCAGTCCCTTAGCTTTGTAAAATCAGCCCTTCTGAAGTCCAGGACCTTTGCTTTTATGTGATCCACTTCTGTCACAATCTTATATCGAACCACACCGTGTGGTGATCACTGATCCCAAGGTGGCCACCCACCATAACGTCTGCAACCCTGTCCCTGTTTGCGAGAACAAGGTCCAGAATTGCTTCCTCATGTGTGGGCTCCCCCACAAGTTGCCTGAGGAGCCCCCACAGGGAGTCTAGGATGTCCCTATTTCTGGCTGATGCTGCAGAGAGGATGCTCCAATCTACATCTGGCAGTTTGAAGTCCCCCACCAGCAATATCCAATGGTAACAGGCTGGGAATGTCTTAGAAAGAATAGTACCTAGTCACTTGAGCTTTCAAATCCAAGGAGTCACAGTCCATTTGTTTTGGGCAGGCTGGGGTGCAACAGTCCTTGGTCTCTGATGATTTGTTGAGTCCCTTGCACTCAAGGCAGTTTGGATGCCTCAGTGTCCCAGGAAGTATGTATGCACCCAGTTAGCAGCAGATGATTCCTATGCATTATTTTGGCTTTGGCTGGCTCCCCCTCTGGATGTACATTATGTAGTACACTAGCAAGTTCTGAAGTTGCTCTTTCACAGTGAATGAGGTGCTGCCCCATCATTCAGCCTACTTATGCTTGCCAGGCAGGCCAGCTCCTACACCAAAACTTGGTCAGCTCCATACACATGAACCTAAACTGCGCTCTGGATACGGGCGTGGTGCATCTGTGAATGGGCCACCGACTCTCACACAAAACTTCAAAGCTTCAATAGGTTTGCAGATGCCACTCAATCACCTTCAAGGAGACAGCAGGAAGCAATTATTAATGTTAACTGCTGCATTTATTCAGCAAATACTCAAAAATTTAAACAGCAGTTCACTTTTCTTGTCACAACATACTGTGGAGAACAGTAAGAAACGCTTGCCCCAGTGCTTTGGCCCTTTGCCTTCCTCAGGGGTGTGTCCCCATATTCAAAGTTCTCAGTATTTATTGGTTACCATACAGATGACATCATTTATTAATTCCTTCACCTAATATACATTATGAGCATTTAAAGAGGGAGTGCTACTTAACATCTCTCTACAGGAGGTTAGTATACAAAGCACTTATACTTTATCATGGAAATGCTCACAATAAAATGAGTCAGTACAAATGACTGGATATACATCAAAGATACTAAACAATGTACAGACTATTCTATTAAAATGTACAAAAATCCTCTTATGTCATCATTCACCTAATAATACATATTGACAGCCACTACAAAAATGTAATCACTTAACCATTCAGTGGTCACATGCTTGTAATTAATCATTTATTTATATCCCTTAGATTAGGAATTTTTTCTGTGACAATGGTAGACATCAGGCACAAGGTGTACAACGGGAGATCAGTGTGGAGATAATCTAACCCCATAACATAATCAAAGAAACTGAGAGATTCAGAAGACTGACACAATTTATGAAAATTATAATTGCTTACAGGCAATAGGGGGCATCACTTTACCACTATAATATGCTTGGGTAGATTAACTTTCTACTTTCACCTTTTCTTCCTAAGAAATAGTTTAAGGTCCCAAGTTTCATTCAATCTCCTTGGCTTGACTGTTTCTAACATGAATATCCAATAGCTTTCTCTCTCTCCAACAAAATATTGTGTCTGTTACCTCCTCTAGAGGGTGTTTTTATGTGTTCTAAACCCATAAACTGCTATGTGTCCACTTTACCTTCATGAACTTCCAAAAAGTGTCTGTCTACAGGGGTATCCAATCTATGATTGACAACCGAACGTACATGTTCTTATACTCTTTCCTTTAACATCCTTACAGTTTTTCTAATGTAGTATAAATGGCAACTGCATCATAGGATGTAAATAACAAAGTGTGTTGAATGTGTGATGAATTGTTTTATCTGTACATTTTTCACTGTGGGTCTGTGATTTAAACTCTTTTTTTGCATTCATACATTGACATGTATTGCAATTATGACATTTACAAACCCCTGCTGGTTTAATTGGCAGCCACATGGATTGTGCCAAATCTGGTTTCTTGTACTGGCTATGTACCAATCTATCTCTGATAGAGGCTGTCTTTCTAAATGTCACCCTAGGATGAACACCCACTGCATTTTGTGACACATTGTCACTCTGTAGTAACTCCCAATTTCTCCATACTACATTTCCTATTTGTCCTGATAGGTGACTAAATTCCACAGAGAAGGTAATTAGACTGTCCTCTGATTGTGCTTTTGTGTCTCCCCTACTGTTCGCAAGCAATTCTTCATGTGATATATTCCTTACTTTCTGTAAGGCTTCCTGCAAACTCTTTTCAGGGTATCCTCTATCTCTGAACCTTTATAATAAATATTCTGCCTGATTCTCAAAATCCTTTGTAAGTGTGCAGTTTCTTCTGATCCTAAGCAGTTGCCAAAGGGGATCAAATTTTTCAGTTTCATGGAATGTGAACTTTTGCTATGCAACGAAGCATTAGTAGCAGCCTTTTTCCTAAATCCTGAGGTGGTAATCTTACCAGTCCTACTGTCCCCTTTTAAAGTGATATCCAAAAAAGTTTATCTTTATAGGGCTGGTCTCAAAAGTGAATCTCAAATTTAATGGGTTATTGTTAAGCCATAACATAAATTCTTCTATTTCCTCTGGGCTGCCTTTAAAGATACATAGACAATTGTGTATGAATCTACCTTATTTTATAATTTTTTCAACAAAAAGGGTTGTTGTTCTGATCAAAAAGATGTTCCTTTTCCCACAGTCCCATAAAAAGGTTGGCATACGCTGGGGCCTTCGATGCCCCCATGGCTGTGCCATATCTCTGCAAATAATAATCTTTATCAAACTCAAAAAATTATGGTTTAATACAAAATCCAATGCAGCAATTATGAACTGCACTCATTTCTGACCCCCTATATTCTGTCTTGTTAGGAAATATTCTGCTGCTTTGATTCCATCCACATGTTTGAATGGGTATACAGAAGCCTCTACGTCTACAGTAATCTATTGATAATCTTCCTGGCACTCAACTTCCCAAAACTTTATAATTGCATCACCAGTATCCTTGATGTAAACTGGTAGGGTTTTCATGCAAGGCTGAAGGTATAAATCAATAAACTCACATACTGCGGATATAAGAGAATCCACTCCAGACACAATTGCTCTGCCCGGTGGGTGCTCTAAATTCTTGTGTACCTTAGGAATAGCATAACAGACTGGCATGATTGGGTTTTCATTATACAAATACTTAAATTCACTATTACTCATAACCCCATCTTCTACTGCCTTGTCCAAAAGTAGAAACAATGCTTTCTTAACATCAAATGTTGGATTACTTTTCAATTTTTCATAACTCACACAACCGCTTAACAGGGTTTCTACTATTTCCTTATATTCCTCAGTAATCATGATTACCACATTTCCCGCTTTATCTGCAGGCTTTACCACAATCATTTCATTATTAGCCAGCTCGTTCAATGCTGCTGTTTCTTTCCTTGAAAGGGTACCCTGATTAGACTTTACCTGTCTCTCTAATAGATTTCTTACACTCTTAATAACTGTCTTCTCATAGACAGCTATACAGTTATTATGTACATTTGGACAACAATCTGATTTGCATCTAAAGAACATTTCCCTTAGATGTTTAACATCCCAATTACTTCCCCATGAACTGCATGATTTGATTGATGTTCTCCCAATAAGTCACTAAAATTACTCAAGTCCAGAGCATTGATTTCATTTTCCTGGTTGTCCCCTTCCTCATTAGTATCCATTGCTGCCAGAAGGTAATCTAATTCTTCCCTTTCTTTAGGGTCCCGATCTTCAAGAAATCCCATAGTTGTTTGTGCTGTATGTTGTTTTTTAAGTTCAAAAAAATACTTCAGTTTTATCTTTCTGAACAGTTTGTGCAAATCCACAAAAATAGCAAATGTACCAACACAGGGGGGTTGGTATGAAATTCAATCCCTTACTCAGCACTGTCTGATGCATTTGAGTTAATTCTTGACTTGAGAGATTAATTATTTGTAACTTGGCTTCTGAGTTGTCCTCAGCGCTTTCCTTATATTTCTTGCTCCCTCGTCCCCTTCTTCCCCTTCTTGTCCTTCTGTATCTTCATCCTGTGCTTGCACTAAAAAAGGTTTCTGTGTGGTGTTCTTTGTTAGATCTATAGAGACTGACTTAGACTGGATCAGGGTGTCATTTCGTGCCCTTTGATTTTTATTTCTTCTATTTCTTAATCTGCCTCTGCCTTCTCTACTATAAGATCTTGGTCTTTCTGTTCTATTAGAGGTAGTAAAAGCTGTACCCACCTCATAGGCTTTATTGTCCCTTATTAGTTTGTTCTGCTTTCTCTGAATAACTTCAAGCTCATGTTTCTGAATCTTACTCTTCGATGCTTGATCCAGTTGATGGGATTCTTTATCCGTTTTGTATTTCATAATGTCCCCTTTAGATTGTTTCAAGACTTCACTCAGTATTTCAAACTTTTCTGAATCTTCTTTAATTGCTAATTTAGTATATTCAGTTGAGGCAGTCTCAGAGATAGCAATCCAAGCATCTTTGTTTTTAAAATGATCAAAACCACTAGAAGGGATTTTAATGACTCTCAGTCCCTGGGGTACTTGACCTCTTTCAAGATATGTTTCCAGAGTAGATATATTGTAGCTAATGTTAATATCCTTCTTTAAAAGGTGCTCCAATTTCAGAAACACTGACCTTATATCACCCCCTACCCCACTCGGTGCTGTTTTATCAGTTCCTGGATTTACAGCACACAGTTTAGCTTTAGATGGTTCTTTACATTGCTGTAAATTTAAAGAACACTCTAAGCTGAAGCTTGTCTCCTCACTACTTGTCCCAGCTTGTTCATGTGTATTTCTGAAGCACCAGATCTTTTATTCACTACTATTCTCAGTCAGCGCTAAAAATTCAGCAGTTTGCACAGTACTTTACTCACTGTTCCCCATCATGATTCACACTCGCTTGCCATATAGCTGCTGCTGGATACGTGAAGATCACATAGCGGGATTTTCTGCTCATAGTGTGCTAGTTCTCACCCCAATTTAGCAACTCAGTTTGTTCAGTTCAGTTCAGCAACTCGCTCGCTATTTCCTGTCATGATTCACATTCACTCGCCATGCAGCTGCTGCTGAATACGTGAAAATCTCACAGAGGGATTTAGTTCTTGCAATGTGCTGGTTCTCACATCAGCTTGGCTCTGAAATGGACAATTAGCTGTTTAGTTACTGAAAATTACTTTTTCTCCAAAAGTTCGGTACTAGCTGGGAGAACTATGTACAGCTTCAGCTTATACTGTAACCACAGTCCATGACTCTCTTGTCTGTCTTTAGGCCAGTACTGCTCCGATTCACCCTTCAAGCCCACACAGTAGCATTGTGGACTGGAAGGCAGGGGGCAGGTGTAGTCTTACTCCCCACTCACCCATTCCTGTCATGCCCAAAGCGGCACTCCACGAGTACTAATAGGGTAACCGCAACCCATAAGTGCACATGCCCGTAGGGTGTTCCAATGTAGAGACATGGAGAATCCACTCAAAAAGTGATAGTTGGGATTTTTGCTCTGCTTCTAGCCCCCCAATGGCATGCTGAGTTGTGGAGTGGGGCATTGCCTTAGTTCTTTACTTTTTTTTTCAAGCAAAATCTTGTTAAGTGCTGTCTAGCAACTGCTTAATTGGGTGACAATCGGTGGGGGGAGTACCTTTTTCACATCTCAGTTGAGCCCTTCATATCCTGGTAGCAATGCAAACCAACTTACCTTGGGGGATATGGGAAGTAATATTGGGTTGGGACACAGTCCTGTAGTGGCACTCCATCAACCTTGAGGGTCTCTACTGTTCTCTGTGAGATGGCCGATGGGTTAACTCACTGACATTAGCAATACCTCTCAACAAGTGCATTACCACTAGGGGGGGTGGTAAGTCATGCAAATTGGATCTTGGCAGTAATAGAAAAGCAGGATATAGGTTACTGGGGATTTACAAGGCTCAGTAGTTGTAATGCATGCAACCCATGTCCCGGCCAAAAGCAGCATCTGGAAACCGGGACCCCCTAACTAGTACCACAGACAAGGCCACAGGCCACAAGTTGGCAAAAACAATAGACATCACCCCTAGCTCTGGGGTGAATACTTGGCATGGCAGTCCAAAAGGGTCGGGGTTTAGGGAACAAAATAACATTTATATTTACTCCAGGCTCTGGGAGAGAGGTGCCAAGGCTATGCTAGGTCTAACTTCTATGGGGGCCCCATAACAATTCACACTCAGGAAGCACAGATGCAATGTACACTACTGAAAATTGGAATTGTACAATATGGCTTTATTCACACAAGTTGGTAACAAATGCAGAACAGGGTGGTCCCCCAGGTTTGGTACTGTACACACAGGAGCAAGGCGTTTCTTTCCCAGAGCAACAACTGTTTGGGCACTTTAGAACAAACTTTTCCTCTCACATATTTCAAACTGTCCATCCCTCTGTACTAGGAATCTCTGGACTTTACTTTCCAAAAAGTGTATAATGTGGTTGTTGCCACACACTTTAAACACATTTGAAAAAAAAAGACTCCTGGCGCGATGACATCTGTTAACATGCCCAGTTTAACCTGGTGCCCATATGTGAACCAGTTAATCCTGACTGAGGAATCAAACTGGGGTTATGCCCAATCCGACCCCATGCCCAGTCTCTGCCATTCCTTCTGAGTTACCAAAATGGATCCTCCAATACAACTGGATTGCAAAGAAATGTCAAACTTTAACTTGAAACATTAAGCACATTTTTGTGGTGAAATGAAACAGGGGCCCTTACAGGTGCACTCTAGCCTTATCTCTGGGCACGTACACCTTAGACCAACCCCTAAGAACAGTCCCGTGAATCTGTACTCATGGCTTTGTTTGTCCCTTTGATACAGACATGGAAACATGAAGGAAAACATCCTCTTCCCTTCTCAGGTAGCTTATCACAGCTTCAACTGCATACACTTTTTCTCTGGGCAGCTGACACTCTTCAGGATCTTCAGGAGATTGCACCTTGGACCCACAGAAACACAGTCCAAACCACATTGTTCTGTGGAAAATGATCCACTGGGGTCCTGCAGATGAACAGTCTCTGCCACTTCTATTGGTTCTACTGTGTCTCATACACTAGTGTGAGAAACTGCTGGGGGTCCTTCACCCAATCTCACAGGAGACTGGCAGGCACCCCTACACTCTGAGCACTGCTGCTGGCTCAGAGCTTCACTTCACACTACTGCTGACTCTCAACACACACTGACTCCTGTTTGAACATTTTAAACCTTCCCCAGAGCAGCTGATTCAAAAGTGGCTTATGTTGCTGAGAAAATTCTAAATGACATAATCCATTCTCTGCTCAGCCTAGCTGGGTAAACAATGTTGTCTGTAAAGGGCTCTAATAAGCACCTTTATCAGCTGCCCAGTACCTTCCTATGGCTAAAATGGTGGGAGTCTAGTAACCCCAGTGGACTGGGTGGTTACGTGCACTTTTAGTGTATTTCACAGGTTATAAAGGGGTGAAGTTTTGCTCACTGGGGAATCTTCTCAATTCCATAACACCCCGGAGGTTATTAGTCTAATAAGCCTCCAAATTGAGTGTGCTAACCTTGGTAGATACTTTGGAGGCTTATTGCAGATTTTAGGATAATAACCCTGCCTTTTAGAACTCGCTTAATCTTTTCTTGTTTCATTAGTTACCAGTTATAGATACTTATTGTACCAAAGTGTGCACATGTGCTGTAAGTCAAAAAAAAAAAAACAACAGCACAAAAATCATTCAGCCTGAAGTGAACTTTTTATGTCTTAATCTTCTTGGGGAGTATTAGAGGTTGCATCAGTGCACTAATGTTGGCTACTGTATTTATTGGTCAACCCGGGAGGGCGCACTTAGCTGGGATATATGCAGACTTGAGACTTTTCATTCTTCACCTCTGTCCCAGTCAGGGGCTGAAGATACATTTAGAATGAAAAAGGGTAGCGGTATTAACCATTGTTTACATGTTGTTTACTCTGTTTTGTTACTATTAGGAAATTGTTAATTTCTTATTTCAGGTAGGGAGGGATATTGAGGAGTTTAACTGTAAAAACCAGTGAGACTTATTGCCTTTTTACAATTTTAGCACAAGTCATGATACAGTATTCTCACTAGTGGATGGGTCTCCAGGTCAAGGTGAAACTCTATTTCTACTCATTTATTATGGCTGACAAATTAAAATTACGGACCTGGGATGTGAATGGGCGGAAGCATGTGGTTAAAAGGAAAAAAAAATCATGACCAGAGTTAAAAAACTGAAAACAGACGTCCTTCTAATGCAAGATGCACATATGACCAAGACTGAGGTTAAACATACTAGCAGTGGGTGGAAGGGCACTTGGATCACTTCCTGTTTCACTTCCCACACCTGGGGGGTAGTAGCCATTTGACTGAGACCGGAGTTTCCTGTAGTGGTTGTAAATGCTAATTCAGACCCCAAAGGCAGATATGTATTGCCAAAAATAGCCATTAATGATGGGACCTGCTTGTTTCTGGCTAGCGTCTACAGCCCCAGTGTTGAAGATGTGGGTTTTAGTATGCCATGGCAACATCCCCCATATCACGATGAGCATGCTGACAACCCGAACACCAATGCGTCCTGATACCGACCGGCAGCATGGCAACAGCAATGTGAGGGGGCTGTGCCCCCACACCCCCTGCTTTAGATTACTAACGCCATGTTGCACAGACAGTGGAGTTAGGTAGCTACCCCCATTGTGGCACAGTCCATTGCTGTGGAGTCCCCATCACCACAATGTCCATTGCCATCAGGGTTTCAGTGTGGGGGTGTCGCTGTCCCTTCGGCATATGGAAACGGGTCTCTTTTTCCAGCAGCTGACTATGAAACTATCTCAGCTTCCTGGGCCCTGGATGCTGCGTTGTGACATGAACTGTGTACTTGACACAGTCTTGGATAGATCTAATATCTAATCCCACATCAGTTCCCATATCAAAAAATGCAAAAAGCCTACTTGATATTATGCATACTTACTCTATGGTAGACGCTTCATACCACAGGTAAACCCAGTAGATGGGAGTTTAGTTACTACTCGCACTCTCATAAATCTTTTGCCAGATTGGATCCGATATTGTGCTCTGCATAGCTTTTCCCTCTCTAAGGACCTTTAGTTTATCAGCCCTCCATTGAATCAGATCATTCACCCCTGTTGTTTGAAATTGGTCTGACTAATCTAGGTACACCTGAAAAATCCTGAAGACTGGATCCAAGCCTGCTCTGAGACAAGCAATTTTTGGATGGTATGTCTCCAGCTATAACTGAGTTCTTATTTCATAACAAAATAGGAGAAACTTCACACCCAACCAGATGGGAAGCTCTTAAAGTCTTCCTCGAGGGGGAAGCTATATCATATGCTAAACATAAATGTAGGGCTGAAACACAGGAGTTGGAAAGACTGGAGATAAAAATCAGAGAGGTAGAGAAGCTCCATATTGCCTTCCTGATGCCTACTCTATATAGTCTTCTGAAAAGACTCAAACTTAAAGCCAACACAATGGCTACTGCAACGGTTGAGAGGTCTAGCTTACTGACTCAAGCAGGACATTACTTTAAAGGGGCTAGGGGAGGAAAATGTCTGGCATGGCAACTGCGCCAAAAAGAAGGTGAACAAAATTTCTTCTAAATTCACCACCCAGAAAAGGGACTGGTAGTTTGGCATAAAGACATAGGAGATGCCTTCACCAAATTCTGTTGAACCTTTTACGACTCCGAGAATGCCCCCACAGACCAGCAGTTACAGGCATTTTTTATTAAAGCCCCATCCAAACCATGGAGCCTTCAATGGATGAGGCACTCAATATGCCCTTGTCAAAACAAGAAATTCTAGATGCAGTTAAGTCCTTACAAGATGGGGAGGCCCCTGGTCTGGACAGAGCCCCCACAGATTTGTTGAAAACCTTCACTGCTCAGTTAGGTGAACTGCTATATGATATGATTAATGAAAGCTTTACTAAAGGGGCTCGACCCCTTCAGCTTGAGTCACCACAATAACTGTACTACCTAAACCTGGCAAAGATCCCACTCAAGGCTCCTCATATCGCCCTATATCATTGCTCACAGCAAATTATAAAATAGCAGCCAAGACAATTGCCTCTAAGCTGGAAAAGGCTTTACCATCCTTTATCCACCCCAATCAGGCTGGGTTTGTCAAAGGAAGGCAAGGTAAACATAATATTAGATGCACCCCAGACGTTATTTACCACTGGGTAATACACACTAGTAGCCATGGGATGGCTGTCTTGGCCATCGACACAGAAAAGGCTTTTGATTAGGTGGAATGGGTATGTATGAATTTTGCACTTAAACAATTCAGATTTAAGGAACAACTGTTAAACTGGATAAGGGCACTATACAACAACAACTCATCTACGAAAATCCGCATCAGCAGGGGTTTAACTGAAACTTTTCAGTTAACCAGGAGTACCAGACAGGGGTGTTTTCACCCTAGAGCCTCTAGCAGCAGCAATTAGGCACCACCAAGGAATTCAGGAGTGCCAGTTGAGTGATAGAGAATACAAAGTGGCATTTTTTGCCGATGATCTGCTATTGTACCTAAACCACCCTAAGGAGGGTCTTCCCCATCTTAAAGCTCTACTAACAGAGTACAGATCTCTCTTTCTGGACACAAAATAAATTGGACGAAAAGTGAAATCATGCCTATGGGGAACAGTCACAATGAGTGTGTTAGCAATAACACATTGGTCCTACAACCAGTTGAATCAATTAAAATGCTTCATGTTATATAAGTTTTACTTCCCTTCTTTACTGAGTGAATTCAAAACACAACATGAAAAGAGGGTAGTCCTCATTCTCTGTTATAGATAGGATTAATGTCATAAAAATGTGCACACACTCCAAATGTCTTTATCTTTTCCAATCTGTTCCTACTAAGCTCCCACAAATGTTCTTTGCACAAGTAAAACCCATCCTTCACAAATTTATCTGGAGGGGTAAGCCGGCCAGGACTAAAAGGGAAATCCTGCAGTTACTACCAAAAGAGGGTGGATGTGCACTCCCTGACTTCAGGAAATATTAATGGGTGTACAGTTAATTTTTCTTTCCTTGGGGAGGGAGTAGAACCTTCTTCTTGAGTCTCCATGGAAGAGGAGGAACTGGGAGCAGATTTAAAAAAGGGGCTTTTGTCCCTACCATGGAACACTTAAAATGTCCCCAAATCACCAACCCTTTGACTAAATCAACCACCTCAATTTGGGTGGCTGTGCATAAACACTTGGGTTGGGCTACCATCCTGTCACCTAATGCCTACTTTGGATCACCTTAGGGCTCACCATGATAACCCAATTGATTGATGGTAGACTCCTGTCTGATTTTCTCTCCATACACAGATCCTTTAATGTACCTCCAGGGGATTTTGTTGCCTGTTTAATAATCAGACAAATTCTGGGCGAGTTACAGTCAGCAGGACTAGATAATATTGTGAGTTGATCCTTTCATATTTCTCCATTTGAGCAAAAGCTATACCACTCCCAACCAGGTCTGAAGCCTCTTTCAGTGTACTATACTCTTTGAAAGGGAGTGATAATCCACCCACCAACAGTATACATAGGAAGTGGGAGTCAGATTTAGGCATTACATTCACACATGAGATCTGGAAAAAAGCAGCACAACATCTAGTTACTTGCTCTAGAAGTAATAAATTGAGGCAATTACAGTTAAACTTTCTGTACCAATTGTACATCACTCTGGTGAGGCACCACCATAGACAGCCCACAAAATCACCACTCTGCCCAAAGTGTAAGTACCATGATGGTACCTTTTTACATATGACTTTGACTTGCCTGAAGATTTCCCCTTTTGGTACACTATCCATTGTATAATGGAGAGGGTCTTGGGAAAGCAACTCCCAAGGACACCCCTAGTATCTACTGGGGTGCACAGCCTTCATGCTCAGCCAGAGGACCAGAGGCCATGCCATGGAACATAGCTCTCACTGATGCTAGAAAAAACATTGCTCAACAGTGGATATCAGAGGCTGCTTCTACAATAGCATAAAGGTTTCAGAATGTAGGTTATTGCCTGAGAATTGAAAAGATCCAGCTTTCCGCCAATGGTCATAAATTATGACTCATAACCAGACATTCAAATATATTTGGGACCCAGTCCTCAGGACCATGAACTTAGGTCTGTGGCAGCCTTGACCCATATGCTTTGGCTCAATTCATTACACTAGTTAACATCAAAATTTTGCAATGCAAAGCTCAGTCCCTATGACATTTTTCTTACTTCTTGACATTTTGTTTAACCCAGTGACTGGTTTCCATCATAGGTATCAACGTAACTGTCAGCCTTACCATCTCTAACTTTTGTTAATATATTGCTGATGATATCTAGCTAGTTTACCTGTTAAGTATTTTTCTCCTTTCTGTTGACATATCTTTGACTAAACCTGAAGTGTAACATCCTGCATGTTATTTCATAAGCTAAATGTATTGTTTTCCTGTCTAGCTTGATAAAATATGTTTAAAAATGTGATAACATCATCCTAGTACATCCACAGTAATAATCTAGCATGTACATTGAACAGGTAAGCTCAAGGGAAAATTTGTTTAGAAATTGCAAGTGGTGGTCATGTTTAATGGCATGAATAATTAATTACAAAACAGGCATGGCAACCCCTTGTGAGGGAAGACTCCCCAGCACATCACAAGGGTTGTCTGTGTGACAAACACTGTCCAATACCTTCTCAGGCTCAGAGTAGTGGGCGTGACAGTGCTGATCCCACCTTGCTACCCAGCTGGCTCTTGAGTTCATCCTGAACTCGAGTTACCAGCACAGGAACACAACATGCTGGGACTTCAGCTTAAGGAAGCCCTGTAAAAAAGGGGGGGGTGGGGGGAGGACATTGAGGAATAATGGGCACACATCAAGGAGGCCATAGCGGAGGTCACAAAACAATGTGTTAGGTCAATAGACAAGGGTAAAAGGAGAAGAAAACCACTTTGGTTCTCAAAGGGGGTGGCTAAAAAGGTAAGGGCCAAGAGGCCAGCCTTCAGGAAGTAAAAGGAGACACAAAGAGATGAAGACAAGAAAATGTGCCAGAAGTGGCTGAGAGAGGCAGGAAAAACAGCAGGAAGTGCTAAAGCACAAACAGAGGAAAGAATAACTTAATCAGTTAAAAAAGGAGACAAGACATTCTTCAGGTACATTAGCGAGAGAAGGAAGGCAAAGGGAAGGAGTAGCTAAACTTTGAGGAGCCATGGGGAGATAGTGGAGGGAGACAGGGAGAAAGCAGCGATCCTGAATGAATATTTCCATTCAGTCTTCCCTGTGGAATGGCATGGGCAGGGCCCACAGCTAGACTTTAAAGGATCAAAGGATAAGGAGGTAAACACCAATCCAGTCACAGAGGACAGGATCCTAGAAGAGCTTGCAAAGCTGAAGGTGGACAAAATCATGGGTCCAGATGGCATACATCCCACTGTCCTAAGAGGACTGAGAATTGAACTGACAGCCCCTCTGGCAGTCCTGTTCAGTGAGTCCCTAGACACTGGAGTGATCCCAGAGGACTGGAGAAGGGCAAATGTCCCTCCTTACAAGAACGGTAGTAAAGAAGATGCAGGGAACTACAGGCCAGTTAGTCTAACCCTTGTAGTCAGAAAGATAATGGAGACACTCCTCAAGGAAAGAATAGTGGAGCACCTAGAAGCTGTGGGAGTGTTGGATCCCAGGCAACATGGGTTCACCTCAGGATGGCCCTGTCATACTAATCTAATAGATTTCTTTGACTGGGTGACAAAGGCAGTAGACCGGGGGGAGGGGCAGTAGATATTGCCTACCTAGATTTCAGCAAAGCCTTTGATACCGTCCCACATAGGAGACTGGTCAATAAGCTAGGTAGCCAGGGGATAGGACACAAGATGGTAAACTGGATTGGAAACTGATTAAGAGACAGAAAACAGAGGGTTGTAGTAAACGGAACCAAATCAGAGGAAAGGGAGGTGACCAGTGTGGTACCTCAAGGGTCAGTTCTGGGCCGGTCCTCTTCAATGTCTTCATCAGTGACATTGCAGATGGGCTAGAGGGAAAGGTTTGCCTATTTGCAGATGACGTCAAGATCTGCAATGGAGTGAATACGCCAGAGGGGGTGGAAAGGATGAGAAAGGACCTGGAACAGTTGGAGAGATGGTCAGAGGCATGGCAACTAAGGTTTAATGCAAAGAAGTGCAAAATAATGCACATGGGGAGCAGGAACCCTTGAGCAAGCTACAGGTTGGGGGGAGAGCTGTTGGCAGTTACTAAGGAGGAGAGGAACTTGGGGGTCATAATCACAGATGATCTGAAGGCCACAAGGCAGACAGCCAAGGCAGTGGGGAAGGCCACTGGGATGTTGGGGTGTATTGGAAGGGAAATCACAAGCTGAAGGATGGCAGTAATAGTTCCACTGTACAAGACCCTGGTGAGGCCTCACCTTGAGTGTCTGTGTCCAGTTCTGGAGGCCACACCTTCGTAAGGACAAGACAAAAGAGAGACGGTGCAGAGGAGGTCGACCAAAATGGTGAAGGGTCTACATCACAAGCCTTATGAGGAAAGAGTCAGAGATCTCAACTTGTACATGCTGGAGCAAAGGAGGGAGAAAGGTGACACGATAGAAACATTCAAATACCTCAAGGGCATGAACAAAGTGAAAGGGGACAACATATTCCAGTTTAAATGTAGTGCCAGAACAAGAGGACATGACAAGAGACTGATGGGTAGCCGCATAAGGGGAAATGTCAGGAAGTTCTTTTTTATGGAAAGGGTGGTGGATGCATAGGATAGCCTGCCCCAGGAAGTGGGGGCCGCGTGTATGGTGACAGGCTTCAAACTTGCATGGGATGGGAATAAAGGAATATTAGAGATAGGAAGAAAAAGGTAAAGCCAATGACCAGATAGGATCACTGGCCGCTTCGTCGGGTAGCATTAATGGGCAGACTGGATGGGCCTGGTGGCCCTTATCTGCCAATAGTATCTATGTATCCTCTGGGCCAACAGCTTGCCCTACACAGATTTCTTCATAACTTTTTTCTTGACACGTTGACCCCAAATTTTTAACAGTCTTTTTCCCCCTTCTTTTTTTTCAATAATCTGTTTGTGCACCTTGGCCAAGTCAGGCTTTGACTCCCATCTGCCCTGCTCCACTGTCTACCATCTCCCCAGGATTACCTGTTGGTGAGTACTCCCAAAGATTGCCCCCTGTGATGTGGTCAGGACGGGAGGGCCATCCCCCCATAAACCTTAATCCAGTCTGCTGGAAGGTCCTTGTTGTGATGGGTGAAGGAGGAGCAGTGTGCAGGGTATCATTTTTATGCCTGCCATGCCGAACGTTTTTCCACCAGTTTTCTCCCTGACCCTTCCCCTAGGCATGGTATTACATAGATAACACATGTGTGTGGAGGTGTGCATGCATCTGTGGTAGTGCTTTGCCCCCTCCTTGGCCTGGGAGACATGTCTGAGAGAGAGAGAGACCCTGCACTGTCATCTTCTTTTCCTGCCAAAAGTCTGTTGCGCAACAGCACCCATTTTTCTATCCTATAATCTACTATCTTGTAGGTTGGCCACCTACATTGCCTTTCTTCTCTCCTCTTTCCTGTCTCTCTCTTTCTCTCCTCCCTGCCTTGGGAAAGCACAGCAGGCCATTGCCTGATTTATCTGCCTTTGCCTGGCTATCATGCCAGCAGTTGTAAAAGAACAGATAAATGTATTTTTGGCAGAGCTGCAGACTCAGCTCAGCTTCAAACCCCTGTGTGTTGCTTTGTTTTGCACTAATGTGCTTCCTGCACGAACGTGCACAGGACCACATTAGTCTTTGCCCTGTATAGCGCTAATGCACTTCCTGCATGAACATGCACAAGATCGCATTAGTCTTTTGTATACATTAGTGCTATTGCATTTCCTGCATAAACGTGTGCAGGATCGCAGTGCCGTGTAGATGCTGTAATGAAAAATGCGGCTTTTCTAGTTAGGAACAGCTTCCTCAGATATTCCCTTGTTTAGTTGTGCTATGTATCTGAGGGAAGGCTGTAAAACAATGTCCAAAAGTAGATAATTGTTAACCTAGTTCCCGATCTCAGGACTGCCATAATAAAGCTAGAAACAGAGCTCTTCTGATGCAAACCTTTGTACAACAACCCCTGTAATGAGAGAGGGAACTGTTTCTGTTTTCCCTTGCTCCCCTCTCTCCATATTAGTTTGAGGTTTTGTGCCTTTTATGTATGGAATCCTGCAAAACCTAGAAAAAGAAGCAGAAAACAGCCATTCCCGGGTACTGCAATCCTGCAGCTTGTAGCACTGCATTGCGAGTGTAAGCTGTATCCTAAGATCTGTGTGTTGAGACTGTCACTCGCTACTGGAATCCTACTAAAAAACCCTGAAAAGCTAGAAAAGGGTCCAAAATAATAACAGTATTGTTCCAAACACTGAAACTTAATATGAAAATTAGTAGGAGCTTTTCTTATGTTGCATTCTGTCTCTGTTTCTCCTTCTAGTGTTTTCTTGGCACCAAAAACTCTAACAGGCTACAGAGCAGATTAAAGTAAACAACTTACTTTAAGATCAGTGCCACGGACAGTTTCTCGTGATAAAAAAATGCTGTTTTACATAAGGAAACTCATCCATGACCTCTCTGCTTGCTCTTTTTATTTTTTATTTTGGTTTTCTCTCTGTGTATTGCAACATTAGAGAAAAAGCAACTTTCAGCTAAACTAAAACTTTTCTGTTTTAAACTGTAACAGGGACTACCTCTGTGCTAATACTTAGAATTAATAGCATCCTGACAAAGAAATAAGCATGTTATTATGATGTGCTGTACTCCCAAGCTATTGTAGCTCACCTGAGTGTCTCTGCAGGTCTTCTCTTAGGGGCCAGTGCCCCTTTGTGCTCCTGTTTATATATAAGTTGACCTGTCACTCACAGCAGGTGGGTGAAGTTACAATTGAAAAATGCTTCTAAAAAGGCTAGAACTATTGGTTTTTCTATTGGGATGCCTCCATTATGAATAATTATTATTATTAGTTGGGATATTATGTTTGACTTCTGTTATTTTAGCCTAGAAACACTTTGCACTAGACTAGAAGGCGGAGCCTCACCAATCATGTGACTAGTCTGTATATAAGGTCCTGTCTCCAAGTCTAGGGCAGATCAGTTCAACCCTGGGACAGGCTGAGGAGACACAGAGGGTGGGACAAATGCCATATCCCAACTGTGTGATGTTTGCTTGATTTTTTTTTTCTGAAATTTTTTTTTTCATTTTTATTTTTTGTAAATGAATACACACATTTGTGTGTTTTACACCTATTTCTTATGTTTGTGTTTTTCTCTTATGCACCCACTATGACAACATCCCGGGTCTGTGGCTTCCTCCTCCTCCCCTGATCTATGTCTGCCACTTGTGCGTCCCATGAGCTATCACCAGGCCTCCACCTGGTGGCAGCCAAGAGCTGAGATGGCACACCATCCCGATCCAGGACAGGAGAGCTGCCAGGTGGTCACTCAATCCTCTCCTAGCCCTTCCTCCCCCTCTGCTGATCCCTGGCAACCCAAGCTCATTCCCAAACTTGGGTCACCAGCATGGGAAGAGGAAAGGCGCACAGCACCTCAGCTGTCCATGCCACTGGGCCAGCTATGACCCCCCACTTCTGAACATGACAGGTGTCATTTATAAAATACTGACAGAAAAGTAATTTTGTGACACAAACGGGAAAATATGTTTTAGGCAGGATTTGAAAAATGACACCTGTCACATTCATGAGGTGATATAAAAAAATGGCTAAGTTGAAAATGTGGGGCCAGAATTGAAAATTACCTTAGTCGTGAGAAGGAAATTGAAAATTTTCAACATAATTTCATAGCTTTGGTGTTTTTTCAAGATTGTGACCCCACATTTTCAACCCAGTCATTTTATGATCCCACGTCATGAACTTGGCAGGGGAAATTTTTCAGATCCTGCCCAGAAGGTGATTTTGCAAAGCGCCTACAAAATCACCTTTTGGGCCAGATTTGAAAAATGTTACCTACCTTGTTCGTGTAGTTGGATTCTATAAACTAGTGCTGTGCAGAATTTTCAAATTCTGGCAGAACAAAATTTCATGGAATTTTTGAAATTCCTCCAGAGTTTTGCCAAATTTCACCAGGAATGGAATAGTGGAATTCTGCAGCAGGAAATGGTTACAGTATGATTTTCTGCAGAAAAAATGCTCTTCTATTCCATAGATCTCAATATTTTCTGCAGAATGTCTTTCCATGAAAAAATGCTGTTCTGCAGTATATTATTCCATGGATCATGGCAGGTGGAATTCCACAGAAGAACCAGTGAAATTCAGGTGGAAATTCCGCTGGCGGAATGGTCATTCTGTGCTAATTTCACACAGCACTACTATAAACACAGGTTCGAAAGTTTAGTGGCAAATATTAAACAATAGCAAAGTTATGAGTGAATGTTTGAAATATTTCAACGTCCACTCATAACATGGTACTTTTACTATATTTTTCACCACATTTTCAACATAGCCTTTTTTTTTACAATGTATAGTGTTTGACTTTTCGATTGTAAATCGTGTGTGTGTTACCTTGTATTTGTTTTACCTCCTTGTATTTGTTTTACCATGCATATTAATTGACTGTCACCATGTACTTGCACTATTCCCTCCCCTCCCTTCCCCCCAGGATGCACCTGGAAACAAGCAACTCTGCTCAGTATGTTTTTCCTGGTGAAACTTTTAAATAAATAAATAAAAATGACCCCACCTCATGGACCTGGTAGGTGAAAATGTTCAAAACCCTTTGAAAGGCGATTTCATGGAGTGACTGTGAAATTACCTTTCAGGCCAGATTTAAAAAATTTCACCTACCTTGTTCTTGAGGTGGGGTCTCAAAAGGCTATGTTGGAAATCTGGTGAAAAAATATTACTAAATGACAAAGTTATGAGAAAAAGTTTAAAACGCATTGAAAATACATTACTCACACTTACCTTGTTTCTTCACTTCCCAACCAGCATTGAAGGAGCAGGAGAAGGACATGTTTTGTAGCAGAGAGACAGTGGACCATTTCAAGGTGAGTGATGGTGTGGTGTTGTGGGTGCTGAGTGGGGCATTAGGCAGGTGGGTGGCAGGTTGGGGGTCAGAGTTGGCATCAAAAGACATCAATGGAAGGCTTTCTGCTTTTTGGGGTAATATTACAAATAAAAAAGACTACAAGAGACCATTTCTTTTTTACAGCAAGGATGACACTGGGGATCAGACACCTCAGTGTCACAGATGTTTACCTGCACTGGGGATGGGCACCCCAGTGTGCAGAGATTTTAAGGGGATTGGGGGTGCACTGCATTGTTGGTGGTGGTGGGGCTACATAAAAGATGCTGTTCAGCACAGGTCTTGGCGTGGTGGGTAATTGATTAGGTGTTCTGAACCAGTGACACAGATGTTTGGTAGCACTGGAGGTGGGCACCCTGCTATCTACACATTTTAAGTGGGTTGGGGGTAGACTACATTGGGGGGGTTATTACATCAAGATGGACTAAGTGGGAAATGTGCTGGAAGAAGTCCAAGTAGGCTGATAATGATGCTGCTCTGCTGGCTTCTAGGCAATGTCTTGTAGGTGAAAGGATGCAGCTGCTATAGGTGCGGGTACCTCCTTTCAACTATGTAAAGTTCCCACCATCACCAGACAGAACAGTGTCATGATCAGCCTCTCTGCTCATTGGCCTGTCACTGTCGAGCCTCCAGCAGCTGCACTGGATCTGACAGTGACACGCATCTGAAGGCCGCTACTCTGACAATGTTTACTTCGCGTATGCACAAAAAAACATAAAAATGGAAGTCCTAGCTCCGGTAACCCTTCTTTTTTCTAGCAAAAACATGCCTTTTCTATCTAGATGCCCCCCAGAGCTTAACCTCACCATTCCCTTAATAAAGAACTGCACTGAACCTGAAGCTGTTTTCTAAATTCTGGTTCAAATTGAGTTATTGTTTGGTCTATATGGGCTTTTTAGTTATCCAAGAAAGTATTTCTGATTTACACACAGGTGGTAAGGACCATTTTAGAACTTTACGATGTAATTTATGACTTTGTCCTGCACTTCGATTGTTGTCACAATACATCCATGTTCTGCCACAGAATGCTGTGGTTTAGAGTAGTAGTAGTATAGTAGTCATGTTATTTCTTCAGCACCTATTCCTTGTGGCTCAGAGCACCTTACAAAATCAAACAAAAATACACAGCACAACTTTAAAACAGCATAGATAAGTTAATTAATACAGGCTAGATATTTCTAAAATTCATAGTGAAAATAGTAAAGACAGGTGGCATCCAGTTCCAGAGGCTACTAGATTGTACCAAAGGCCTTCTCAAATAAAAAGATCTTCAGGTCCCTCTTAAAAGTCTCCACTGAAGAGCCTCCCTTAGAGAACTGAGAAGAACATTCCACAGGGCTGGGTTGGCTATCTTAAAAGCTCGATCACCAGGCAACTTCAGCCTTGCCCTGGTAGCAGCTAAGAGATCCACCTTGGAGGAATGGAGGGGTGAGAGGTATGGTAAGAAGTCAGGACATCTCCCGGGTAACTAGTGCCCAGTCCATATAGGGCATTATAGGCCAGCAGACTGACCTTGAAGGTGATAATGCCACTTCACCTGCAGCCAGTGCAGTTCACACCAAACTAGGCTTATGTGACAGTACCTGAGAAGGCCAGTCAGCAACCTGGCTGCTGCATTCTGCACAAATTGCAGCCATCGTAGGACACCTCCACTAATCCTAAGGTACACAGCATTGCAGTAGTCAAATCTGGAGTCTAGGTCACAAATACATGTACCAGTGATGGCAGGTCTTCAGGAAGACCAAGGCTTTAAACTAGGAGATGTTTCTGAGATGATAGAGAGCACTCACGACTACTGCCGACAACTGAAGCTCAAGTGTCAGCCTCTCATCCAGAGTGACTCCCAGATTCTTCACCTTAGCGTAAGCCACCAACCTGGAGGGACCAAGCACAAGTCTAGTCATCTCCTCAGCAGCTTCCACACCCCACCTCTGATCAGATTAAATTATTAATAGCTTTGTCTTATTGGGGTTGAGTCTCTGCCGGCTAGATGACATCCAATCCTGAATTTCAACCAGGCACAGGTTATATTTAATCATATAATAAGATTTGCAACAGAGTCAGGAACCTGTGACTTGTATTGTGATTTTGGAATTTTTTTCTCTCCAAGACAAAGAGGGCCTGATTTTCAAACGGGGATGCAGAGCTTGCAGTCAAGATCTGCGTCCCTGCAAAGTATGCCGCACTTGCGGCCAAGGGTTAGCTACAACTTGCACCCAAGTTTATAACCCGGGTCGCAAGTTGTGACAATGCCCTCATTTTTCGGCAGCTTGCGCCAAAGTTGTGGCAGCTTGCCCCGTAAACTGGTTCCCTCATAGATGCACAGGTAGGCCGGAGGGAGCTTGGAGAACTGAGCTGTGGCACCACAATGGACTTGCGACAGGGGAGTTGTGGCATGATGTTTTACAGAACTACACTTGTGGCCCTATTCAGTGCAAGTCGGCACTTGCGTCAGACACCCGGTCACAAGTCCATTGCGACGACCGCATACCTTTGGAAAATCAGACCCAGAATCTTAAATTCAACACTAAACCTTATACACAGGACTATAAATACAGGAGCACTGACTGAGTTAAATAATACATTTGAGAAAGTGCAAAACATTAAATTACTAAGAAAGAAATCATGAAAGCAATACAGTGTGACTTGGATTAAACTAACGATAACTGAGCATTCCTTCTCATATTTCGGACTAATACTGGTAAATAATTTAAGTGAAAAGGGGTTGGATTTTAACACAAAAACCAGAGCTTTTAAGAACATTTGAGGGAATTTATGATGATGATGCTATCAACCTGCGATTGTTTTGTACCTTGAAGAACTCTGTCATCAGGAAATTAATCTGTATAGCAATTTAAATGTATGGAAAACTATGTATATATTATATTATATGGGACTTGTGGTGGGTTTAATTACTTTATGTTCTGCAACTGTTGATGTATTGTTAACCCATTGTTATCCTCCTTTTCCCCAGGTGTGGCAGAAAATGGATCTTTGATCCAGTCCACTTTCCTGGTAAAATGCAATAAATAAAATAAAGTAAATTAAGTACATCAATCACATCAGGCATACCAAGCGCAAATGTCAGATACAGCTGGGTTTCATCTGCATAGCAGTGGAAACCCAGACTATATGATCAGTTGATTTCTCTCAGGGGTAGATTGTACACTGCAAACAACACAGGCGAGGTGACTGACCCCTGGGATACACCACTGAGTAGGGGCTTCGGGAATGAGGAGAAATTCCCCATTACCACCCTCTGCATCCTGTCTCTGAAGAAGAACTCAAACCAGCAGATGACCATGCTGAAGAATCCACAGTACTCTCTGAGGTGGTCCAACAACAGCCCATGATCCACAGTGTCAAATGCTGATGAGAGATCGAGGAGGATGAGAACTGACTGTTCTCCTCTATCTCTCACTCTAAGAAGATCAGTATGCACTCTGAGCAACACCCTGATCAACATGGCCTCAGTACTGTGCCTAGACCTAAATCTGGACTGGAGAGGCTCATAGATGTGAAAGACTTTGAGGGGCACCTCAAGCTGCAACATCACCATCTCCTCAATAACCTTTCCCAAAAAGGAGAGGTTAGAGACAGGTCTATAATTCGCCAAGCAGTCCTGGTCTAGAGATGGTTTCTTCCAAAGAAGCCTCGCCAGTGCATCTTTCAATGTGCTCAGAAAAGTCCCCTCCAAATGGGACCATCAACTGTCTCAGTGAATACTGGCCCCAGATACTCCACATAACTTACTAGAAGGAATATTGGTCCTGGATTCAAGTTTACAAAAGGTGGGCCACGACTCTGAGATCATCCCACAAACTTCTTCCACCAAAGTTGACCTTAACTCTCCCAGACCAGAGGAGGGCACCTGTTCACAACCTGCTGGACCCTACTGAATCACAACAATTTGGGCAATCCCAACTCAAAACTCTTTGCATTACATAGAGACATAGAAATTGACAGCAAACAAGGACTGGCAGGCCCATTCAGTCTGCCAGTTTTTTTCACCTGATGAATGTGCCATAAGGCTCTACTTTGTCACTGGCCTACTTATTCATACTCATCTGTATTACTGCATTAGCAGATGAATTATCTCTCACTGGCTGTAGACAGACAGCAGGGAATAGTTTGTCTGCAGTCTGAAAGAGCTGAGCTGGTCAGTTCCTCAGTTCCTCCATGCAGAAATTTCCCTGGACAGAAATGCTGCCTTCTTACGGGTGATTGTCCTTTGGTACTCGCTATAGTGAGTCCTCAGAATATGTTTGTCCTCATCAGTCCCAGATCTCCTCCAACAATGCTTCAACCTCCAACCCTAGACTTCAGCTCTCAGAGTTCCCCATCAATCCACAGGGATGTCAAGCACAGAGTTTGGGGTTATATATGTACTGGTGCAATTGAATTGAAATCTGAAGTAATGACCCTGTTATAAGCCACAGCTGCCTCCTCTGATCCCATCACACAAGCAACCATAACACTCAAAAGATCCATTATAGCCTAGAGTCCTTTTTGGGACAACCCCTTGAAAAGGCAGTAGTGAATCATCTCCACCGGGGTGAACTACATGGGGGGGCCTGAATGAGAGCTTCATTGTGCAGTGATCCGACCAATTAACTGGATCCATCTCGAGACTGTTAATCTTGAGCCTCAGGGAAAAGATTAGGTCCAAGGCATGACTGTGCTGGTGGATCACAGAAGTAACTACTTGTGCTAGGCCCAGTGATTCCATTAGCTGGAGGAAATCCTGACCTACTCTGAGTGTCCTGCATTGATTCAGGCATTGAAATCAAGCAGAACCAACCATCTGGGTAATTCCAATTCTCTCTCAGTGATGAAGTCTGCGATCTCCTGCAGGAAATCTTTGTCATGCCCCTAAGGCTGGTATACAAGAAGGACCCTGTAACCTACACCTGGACCCCAGGTCATGGCCATGCTTTCAGACAATGAAGTTTCGCCTACTGGGTGCAGTAAAGTTCAACTCTAGTATCAAGCAGATGGCCACTTCCTCCCGTGTGATCCCTCTGTGGGCAATGAACCATGGAGAATCTGGCTTGGACACCACCTTCAAGACTGGACTGGTGTCATCACTCAACCGGGTCTCGGTGATGCAAACCAGATCAAGTGAGGAACAAGATATTAAATATTCTATAATGGCAGTCTTGTTCCTTATTGATCTAGCAAAGCACTCCCTGCAGGGGACAAATAGAGGTTGTCGGTCTAATAGTTACCGGCCCACTCAGTCCATGGGAGCCCTGAGTATATGCACCAGTCATGTCTCGCCTCTCTCTAGGCTCCATTTCACCCCTCGGTGTCTACTGGTCCTCACCAGCCCTTTGGTGCCCTCCCATTAGTACGACTAACACCCCACCATCTACCATCTCACCTCCTTGCAGTGCCTATATACCACTGCTGGTGGGGGGGTCACTGAAGAGGCAGATGTCCAACGGTTGAGATGAGGAGTAACTAAGCCTGGGGTCCCTGAACCCTGAGAACCGATGCCACTAATTAAGAACCCACCCATACAGCAAAACCATAACCCCATACACAACCCACTGTTTACCCCCACACTCACTCTAACCACCCTAAACAATCACCCCACACAATTCACGCTATAGGTAAAGCATTGATAGTTCCTACACATGCACTCCAATATCCAACACTACCCTAAACACTGATGCAAATCCACTCCCCACAAAATAACACAGATTAACAAAATTAAAATAAAGTGTGCAATCCAGGGTGCAAAACAGTTCACAGATCATGGATGTAAAATCACAAAAAGTCCAATCAAGTTATTGCAGGATGTGTCGTTCCAGCCTTTGTTATCACCAGAGAGTCAATTTATCCACACATATAGCAATAAGACTCTAAGGTAGATCTCTCACTGTTACTTTAAAAATAATAAGCAGTACAATAAAAAAATGGAGTCTGTAATCCGTTGGTTCTCTCACCACCTGTGGCTCCTTAATTAGCCAGATGGACTCTTCAGTCTTCCTTAGAACACCAACCCAGCAAGACAGAAACAATGCCCTCTGACCGTGACTGGCTCCACAGGAACAGGCATGCACAGCAGCTGAGACAACCAGTTATTCCAGCTGACTGCCTGCTTGCAGTCAGCACCAAGTCTTCAACACAGCAAACCTGGGACAAGCCTGTTCTTCTACACTGCAACCATTCGCAAACTGAATCTGTCTCATGAGGAGTGGACCAGTTAGGTGCTCAACCTGGCACACCCACGCAGACCTGGCTCTGCTCTGCTCCACCATGTGCTGTTACAGTCCTCCCTTGTCTCCTACCTGGCAGCTGGAAAGACATCTTCACCTCTGGCTAGTCTGCCACTACATAGTTCCAGATATTGCAGGCAGCGTGCACCACAATGAATGGTGCTGTTTCAACAGGAGTAGCTGATATAAAATGGCATAAGTGAGAAAAGCAAAGTTGTACCACGGACTGGGGTTCTAACTAACTAAAAAACAAAAAAAACTATATCTAGAGAGACATAAACAACGTCATACAGTATTAAAATGGTTCTTACCAACAGACGGTAAATCAGAAATGCACACTATAGTTACTAAAAGGCCTGTGTAGATGGCACAGTAACAGAATTGGAACTGCACTTAAGAAACAGCTACCACTAGGGAAGAATAACTTACAGGTTCTGTTCAGTTGCTTAATAATTTTTTGTTGCTGTCTGCTGCACCGCCTCAATGTCTATGGTATACTATTATGCTGTGGTAACCAGAATTCCACACAGCACTCCAAGTGCAACCTTTCCAGTGCCCTCTAGAGGAGCAGAATCACATCACTTTTTTTATATAGCTTTTTTGGCCTTCCCGGTCACCACCTATGCCTTCTTTGGGTGTCTCCACCCCTAGATGCCACTACCTCCACTGTTACACTAGCAGGGATCTACATAGGAAAAAGTCTGAGAGTTCTGGATCTCGGTCATATACAACAATTGGGGCACATTCCTTTTTCCCTGTTCTTTTTTTCTTCCCCCCATTCCCAGGATGGCAGACATGCCATTGCATGGGTGTGTGCCATTAAGATGCCTCATGCAATCAGCACCTGACCCAGCCAATCAGAAGGCTGTCACTGCTGCTCCACCCAGCTTCCACTGAATGGAAGCCAAGTAGCTACTTGCACTATCCCCCTCCTTGAAGGAGGAGAGTCATCAGTGGACACTTTATCTTCCATCCCCGGCCTGTCCCCGATCAACTTTGGTTCATTCCCAAAGCAGGGTCTCCAGTGTGGCGGCAGATGAGGTGCCCAGCACCTCAGCACTCTGTGCCACTGGGCCGGCTGCAAATCACATCACTTTCACTGCATGTTATGCCCCTTGTAATGCGGCTCAGTATTCAATTTGCCATGCCCACTGCCACTGCATATTGCTGTGACAGCTACAGTTTCCCATCAGTGATGACTCCTAGTTCTTTTTCATAATCCATTTCATTAAGCCTTGTTATTTACTATTTAAAAAGTACCCCCAATCTAAATATTTGTCTTTTTATATTTTTATTTGTTTTAACAGTGCCTTCCCTAGGCTCAAGGCACTTGAAGAAATACGACATACTCAAGGTCACTGATTTACGATGATTAAAGTAATGAAATTTTTTTCAAGGCTTGAAATTCTGAGAATTGCACTGGTGATTGTTAGTCTTTTTTGAATTTAACCAGGATTCTACTGTCGTTCTTTTAGTATGTGTATAAATAATCAGAATATAACGAAGCCTAATATGCAGAGCAATAAATAAAGCAAATGGAAAATAATACAGGAAGCAATTATAAGAAAAATACTTGGAATTCCACCTAAAGGTAATGAGTCTCGGAGGACAGGGGCTGCCACTGCGAAAGGACGGTCTCCTGCAGATTTCAATTCAGAGGCTGGCACAGCCAACAGCCCCAGTCCCAGGGTCCTCATCACCCTGGTGGGCCTGTGGAGTTAGGTAGTCATGGAGGTACTGTGGGCCTGACTACTTCAGGGCTTTATAGGCAATAATAAAAACCCTGAAATTGGCTTGCCACCTATGTCAGTCCAGGACCTTGAGCGAGGAGGGTAATACGTTCATACCTCTTTACAGAGGTTTAACATCAGTCTACAGCATTTTGTACTGGATACAGATGATACATGAGACCCTAGATAAACCCTTACTGAGCCCCCTACAGTAATTCAGCCTCACAGAGACCTGTACCAGGGTGGCCAGATTTGCAGGATCAAGCAGAGAATGGAGCATGGTTATATTTTTATGATAGTAAAAGCAGCCCTTGATGACCCCAACACCTGGACTTCAAACAACAGATGACTATCAAGGACTATTACCAGGCTATGCTCTTCCCCTACAGTCCTGAGCAAACCCCCATCAGGTATGAGTTGCTCAAAGCTACCCTAAAGGGTTGATAGTTGCAGATCTGGGCCTATGACCAACAGATCTGGGCACACGAGCAATGGTTCCTCTGGCCAAAGCAAAGCACCCTGCAATTATCCCCTTTGACCTTTATGTGATAGTTATTTGCCCACTCCCCAAATACATTTAAGTCCCTTTGCAGACTGTCTTTTTGTTCCTCAGAGTCTACCACCCACTACCATCACTAGTTTTGTGTCATCTGTAGACTAAATTACCATAACTTGACACCCTACACTCCATGTCGTCAGTAACAATATTGTACAGTAGGGGCACAACATTGACCACGTGGAAACCCCACTGGTGACTTCCTTCCAGTCTGATGTTGTCTCAGGTACTGTACCACTATCTGCTCAGTGCTATTGCTCAACCAGATCTCTCTCTCTCTATTGTACTATGTTTTCATTGTGTTATATTATCTGACAAAGGCAAAATCATGCACCCTCTTCACCTGAGGATGTTTATAAAAATAAAATGCTGGAACCAATGGTGGAATGCACCCAAGTGTTTATTCACTAGCCTCAGTTTCTCAATTCAGATTGTATCAACAATCCAGCGTATAGTTTATTGTGAAAAAAAGGGCTAATAAAAGTACAGAGAACACGCATATAAACTCCAGTTTACCATTCCTGGGGCCTTATGCTTTAACACACCTGAGGCAGACCATTTTCACGCTACAATGCACCCCCCTGTCGTGCCGTATTGCTTCATTGTCCCCTTCCAGATTTGGAGCTGAATTTTCAAAGCCTCACTGGGGACTTGCGGCACATGTTTCACATCCCTCATGCATGTGACAATAAGTCAGACTACCTAAAATGTGGCCTAACTTATGTGTGTCCTATGTGTAACTTATGAAAGTCTGCCTTCTTCACATTTGTAGTTTTGTTTGAATTTCTACCCAAATCCTTTTGAATATTACCATGCTCTATACGAGAATAGACAGCCTGTGCAAAGCAATACCAGCTAGTACTTAAAGGGAAACATTCAGTTAGATGTGTCCCACAGATCAGTGTAGGGCAGCTCTAGGCTATCATTTTTGCATTGAATGTAATTTTTTTTACTTATTAAAAGAAGCCAGACTCACACAACTTATAAACTCCCCCACACACCATAACCCCAGAACTGGAGAACACTCACTGCTAGATTAAGTGCTGACTAAAAGGGAAGACAAGGCGCTGGCTGCTGGGGTCCTCACAGACTCCCGTCAGAGACCACTGCCTCACCTTTTGCACATGGTCATGCTACAGGGTACATCTTCCACCCCACCTTATCTCCTTCAGGAACTTCACAAGGTTGGATGAAGATAATCTGAACGCAGACCTTTGGGGCATTGACTGGAGGCAGCTCTTCTCACTCAGCTGCAAGGAATCAGTGCTAGGATTCCTCACCACAGCTCTTACCTCAGTGCAGGACAAACATTTCCCTGTCACCACATGGAGGGCCAGGGGAGACAATATGAGGTGGGTGTCCAAGGAACTGCTCTCACAGATAAAGTTAAGAGATGCAGCCTGGGCCACATATAAGGTAGCTCAGTCTCATCAAAGCTGGTATGAATACTGGTGCCTCAGGAATGCTTGCAAAAAGGGCTATCAAAGCTGCTAAGTTGGCTTTCTTTAGGAACCAACAGACACTCAACCTGGGCAATGCCTATGGATTCTGGTCAACAGTTAACTGATTCATTAAACCATCCACAAGATACAGCACTACCTCTCTCTGCTTAGATCGGCTAACCATTGAAGATCTGCTGACTGTGACTAACATGCTCAACAACAGGTTCTTGAATCTTGAGGCTTTCAGGGGGCAGGTCACCACAGCAACTGGGTGGCTCTAGCCCCCCTTTCTATTTTAAAATGACCAACTGATCGGAGATTCTTTGGTATCTGAGAGCACTACCGAACTCGGGTAGTGCTGGCCTGTTCCCCAGGTACCTAAAGCTTGTGGCACCCTTTACCGCTAAACCTCTTGCGCACACATCATCAACCTTTCCCTTACTTCGTCCACTGTCCCTACACTCTGGAAGGAGGCATGAATTGTCCTCATTTTTAAGTCAGGTGACCCACAACTCCCAGAGAACTACAGGCCTGTTTTAATCTTGCCACATATGGACAAAATACTGGAAAAGGTAGTTCACTACCAAATATCCAAGCATGTGAAGGAACACAGTCTGCTGTCCAGTGACCAACATGGGTTTCATGAAGGCTTCAGTACTACCACAGTGATGGCAAAGTTCTTGGACCATGTACACCATAAGGCTGACATTGGTAAACTCACCGGAACTATCTTCGTGGATCTGTCGAAAGCATTTGACATGGTTAATCATGACATCCTACTACCTGAGCTTGACTCCCTAGGTTTTTCCTACATCCCCTTAAGCTGGACAAGGAGCTATCTATCCAGCAGGTCTCAGCTAGTTCGACTTGGGGAAGTCCTGTCCTCTCGAAGTTAAATCCAGAGTCCCACAGGGGTCAATTCGTGGACCGCTGTTCTACTCCCTGTTTGTCAACCTACTCCTCAAGGAACCTCTTGTCAGTCATAGGATCATGTATGCAGATGCTCTGATTCTTTACTCACGTGACACATGCACTGAAAAGCTATCCTACTCCCTTAGATTGGATTTCTCTGCAGTTACCCACTGGTTCACATTGCACAGGCTCCTGGTTAATGCAAAAAACAAAACAAAACAAGTGCATGCTTTTTGGATCAAAAGCCAGTTTGGTGAGGTTAACTTCTACCATGGCTAGCACCCTTCATATCCAATCCTTAGATGGCTCAGTCCTAGAACAGGTGTCAATCTTTAAATACCTGGGGGGTTTATAAGATCCTGCCCTCACCTTCGAGAGCCACATATGCCTGGTGGTAAAAAAAGTCTACAGGTGTCTGGGTACCTGTTACAGGCTAAACCACCTCCTGTCACCAGAAACCAGACTTGCGGTAGGGAGAGGGACCCTGCTCCCATTCCTAGAATACTGCTGCCCTATAATATCTCTCACTTCCCTCACCTTACTTGGTCATCTAAACACAGCCTATAACAGCATATGTAGGTTCATTGCCCAAGCTCCCTTCCACACTCACCACTGCCTGCTGTACCAGATGCTCGGCTGGGCGGATCCCTCGTCAGCACTGCAAGAACCTGCTCCTTGGGTATTTCATCCATAAAAACCTACAAACAGGACCCTTCTCCCTATTGACAAAGCTACTTCCCCCCAAGTTAAATACTCGAGCTCTTGGGACGTCCTCTAGCTATCTACTATTATTACTAAGTTGACGTGTAGAGGGTTCCTTCATAGAAGATAGGTGGATGTACTGAGTTGGCAGTTTGAGGGTTTTGAGCAGACTGGTAGAGGGTTCTGAGTGGACAGGTCAATGGTTCTGAGTAGGTAATTAACTGTTTTTTATTAGGCAGGTAGATGGGTCCTGTGTAGGCAGAGGTTCTAAGTACTGTAGAGTCATTCATTTATTCATTCATTCATTTAAAATGAAGGCTTATGGACAGCATTGTCCATTTTCATAGGTGACCATACATAAACACAATACAGAGACAAACAATTTAAATATACAAGTTATGTAAAACAATTTCAGGCAAACTTATTGTTTAAGTACTGTTTCAGGGACTGTGCAAAGTACGTGTAGAACATAACACCAGTACATTCTTTAGGCAGAGAATTCTAAAAGCAACCTACCCTGTAGTAAAAAAAAACACCCTGGTCAAATTTAGTTTTATATCATGGTAAACTTCAAAACCATTCTAAGAGATGATCTTGTGACACTAAAATCTTGGCAAACCCATTTAACCAATAAACCCAATTTATAAAATACCCTCCCATTGTACCTCTTCCACGTCCAACAGCTCAACAAATATTCTATTCTTTGAGACAAACTGGGCAGATCTGATGTCGAGCAGAGTGTACTGGTATGAAATTCCATGAAAAAATTAAATTCTAATCTGAACGCTCTGTTCAACAGCTTCTGCACCTGGTGTAGTGCAGTTATCCCAGCAGAGAACAGACAGAACACAAGGAGGAAGGAGCTACTGGTATAACTAAAACTTCTCTACTGGGACTAAGAACTAGATCTCTTGTACTGGGACCTTCAATTTAGGTTAAAAACAAAAAAAAAGGAGTTGGTGTGTTTGTCAGAGGTAGTTGAAGTAAATTGTTATCTGTTATCTGTGTTATCTGTGTACTTATCTAGTTGCTTGTCACAGGTGTCAGAAAGGAATTATTATCTGTGAAATTAACTAAGTGTAGAATGATTTGCAAAGTAGGGGGAGTGGCTTAGCTAGAAGGAGCCAGGTTAAGACCAGATATAAACACTGCCCTAGATAGCTTCTGCCAGAGAACAGACAGAACACCAGGAGGAAGGAGCTACTGGTATAACTAAAACTTCTCTACTGGGACTATATTGCCCTCCTTCCCTCCCCTCCACCCCCATCCTAAACCAGTTCTACTTTCATAGGCACAGAATTTAACTGACAACAGGAAATTCCTGTTTGGGAGCAGGAAGTGAGTGATCACAGTGCCACCAAAGACTCACCATCCTAGAAGGGCTAGAGTAGCTGTCCGTCCCCCCCTAGCTGCTAGAGGTCTGACTCTGAGCAAGTAAGAAGACTACTGAGAAATATAGGAACTTCTTGTCTCAGAACAGGAAGATCAGGGGCTAAAAGGGTGCAGAGGCAGTAAGTAAGTAGGGAGAAAAGAAAAAAAGAAATAAACAAACAGAGGAAAGAGTAAGTATTCCAAATAACAGTTGGGGTCCAGAAAAAAGACATGATGGGAGTGATGCAGTGCAGTGGCTGTGGAGCAGCAGTCTTCCAGGAGATGTTCTGGAGGATGCAGTGTTGTCCCATCTGCAGACACCTCTCTGGGCTGAGGGAGGAGGTCGCTCATCTCCAGGCTGAGTTGTCCAGGATTTGTGGGACCTCCTCTTCCACCCAGGGACCACCAGGGTCACTGCCATTGCCTCAGAGGTTGCCAAGAAAGAGGAGTGGTTGGACCACAGTGGGCTCAGGGAGGGTGAGGGTGGTGGAACAGAGGCACATCCCTCCAGTTGTACCTCTCCACAATTTCTATGCTGTTCTGGAAAAGTGTGGTTCCTCTATGGAGGCACCCACAGTGGAGACCAAGGAGGATGCTGGGAACCTCCACAAAGGAGACCCACAGCAGGGTGGCATGGGACCCCACGGGGGAAGGAAACAACTCCTGGTGAGGGACTTCATTGCTAGGAAGGTAGAACAGAGGGAGGAAGGGGAGAGGGATGTAAGGTGCCTGCCTGGCACCATGGCTTGGAGGGACAGGGAGCGAATCCTCAGGATCACAGGAGCAGCTGCACAGAGGAGGGAGCTGGATGTCATTGTCCATCTAGGGACAAATGATCTGGCTAAGAAAGGGATCAGAGCAGTGCAAGAAGTGTTTGTGGAGATGGGGAGGGGCCTTAGACAAATAGCACACACGATAGCCTTCTCGGAGGTGCTGCCTGTCTATGGCATGGGTGAGGCTAGGGTGCTCCACACCATGGGATTCAATCAGTGGTTGAAAAACTGGTGCAGAGCTCAGGGATTTGGCTTCACTGGGGACTGGGGGTCCACCTGGAGGGATGCAGGCCTATACTGGCATGATGGTCTGCATCTGTCCAGGAGGGGAACCAGGATCCTAGGTGATAGGTTTAAATACTTCATTGACAAGCATTTAAACTAGCCAAGGGGGGAGACACTGGAAAGGAACAGGGAAATCCTAGCCCCCCCAAAATATCAGGGTACTAAGTGAGGTAGACACCAACATAGAGATGTCGATAGGGAAAAGCGTGGGGTAAATGGAGAAAATGACAAATGCAATAAGAACAGGGATGGGGAAAAAGGGGTAAGGCCATCAAGAAATGGAGGGTAATGAGTACCAATGCCCATAGTCTGGGCAACAAGCTCCCTGAACTAGTGGCCTTGATGGAAGAGGGATGCCTGGATATTGTAGCAGTCACAGAAACATGGTACACAGAGAACCATGACTGGGATGTTAACATACCAGGGTACACAACCTATAGGAGAGACAGGGAAGGCAGAAGGGGGTGAGTAGCTCTTTCTATGTAAGGGAAGGGATAAAAGCAACTGAACAAAAGAGTAAACAGGGAAGAGAGGAGGCACTGTGAGTCACCTTAGAGACTGGAAATGGCACCACAATCCGCATAGGGGTTGTATATAGACCCCATGTCAGGGGGAGGGAATGGACAAGGATATGATAGAAGGCATACTTAGGATGGCAGAGAAAGGGTAGCTGCTGTTGATGGGGGACCTTAACATGCCAGATGTTAACTGGAGCACCTTTGCTGCAGCCACACCCAAAAGCAGGGCCATTCTTGATGCCCTTCAGGTGGCATGCCTCAAACAGCTAGTTTTGGAACCTACTCATGAGGGAGCAATCTTAGACCTCGTACACTCAAATGGGGACAGTGAGAGGATCTCAGATCGAGAAGTGGGTAGCCATTTGGGAACAAGTGACCACCAAACAGTGTGGTTCATGATAAACTCAGCTACAGAGTCAAGCCATACAAAAGTGAGGGTTCTGGACTTCAGGAGGGCTGACTTTGGCAAGATGGGAGAGTGCCTTAGAAAAGCACTAGCAAACAGGCTAGAAGGAGGGGTGGAGCAACAATGGGGAAATATCAAAACTGCCATCACAGAGGCAACAAGCCTTTGTGTGAAGCAAATAAACAAATCAAAATGAAAGAAAAAGCCACTATGGTTCTCAAAAGGGTGGCGGCAAAGGTTAGAGAGAAAAAGATAGCATTTAGAAAGTATAAGGAAACACAGAAGTAGCAGGACAGAAAACTGTACCAGTTAAGGCAGAAGGAAGCAGGGAGGGTAGTCAGAATAGCAAAGGCACAAACTGAGGAAAAGACAGCTAACTCGGTTAAGAAGGGGGATAAAACCTTTTATAGGTATATCAGGGAGCATAGAAAGACAAAGGGAGGGATAGTGAGGCTGAATAGAATGCATGGTGGGTGGGCAGAGAGTGACAGTGAAAAAGCAGGGATACTGAATGAATACTTCTGTTCAGTATTCACAAAAGAGGAAGTGGGAGGTCGTAATCCAATTAACAGAAGCACTCTGGAGAGTCGATCCCAGTCCTTTCACAGAAGAAAGGTTCTGAAGAACTCCTAAAACTGAAGGTGGACAAAGCAATGGGGCCAGATGGAATTCACCCAGAATTCTAAAGAATTAAGCAGAGAACTAGTGACACCACTGACTACCCTTTTTAACAAATCATGGGAGGATGGTGTGGTACCTGAGGACTGGAAGAAGGTGGATGTGATTCCCCTTCACAAAGTGGAACCAAGACAGAGGCAGGAAATTACAGACCTGTCAGTTTGACCTCTGTGGTAGGGGAAAGTGATCTCTATCACTTCTGAAGGAAAGGATTGTTGAGTACCTAGAGGCCAGTGGGGCACAGGACCCAAGGCAGCATGGGTTCACAGTGGAAAGGTCATGTGCGACAAATCTAATTGATTTCTTTGACTGGGTGACCAAAGTAGTAGACCAGGGAGGGGCTGTGGACATGGCCTGCCTAGACTTTAGCAAGGCATTTGACACAGTCCCATACAAAAGATTAGTAGTCAAATTAACCAGCCTGGGAGTGGGTCCCAAGGTGGTAGCCTGGGTAAAACATTGACTGAACAACAGGACACAGAAGGTAATTATAAATGTAGCCACTCTGAAGAAAGAGGGTTACTAGTGAGGTACCATGAGGGTTCAGTACTGGGTCCAGTCCTTTTTAATGTCTTTATAAGTGACATTGCAGAGGGACTGAAAGGAAAAGTATGCCTCTTTGCAGATGACACAAAGATCTGCAGCAGGGTTGATACACAAGGAGGCGTGGAAAGGATAAGAAGGGACTTGGCAAGGTTGGAGGAATGGTCAGAAGTATGGCAGCTTGGATTCAATGCAAAGAAGTGCAAAGTAATGCACCTGGGAAACAAAAACCCAGGGGAAGATTACACAATGGCGGGGTTGAGGTAGTAACAACAATAAAAATGGAAAGGGACCTGGGGGTAATCATATCAGATGACCTTAAGGTTGGCAAGCAATGTGAGAAGGCAGTAGGGAGGGCTGGAGGGATACTGGAATGTATAGGGAGAGGTATCAACAGCAGAAAACAGGAAGTTGTTATCCCCCTGTACAGACAGTTGGTGAGACCCCATCTGGAGTACTGCATCCAGTTCTGGAGACCCCATATCTGCAAGGACATGGACAGGATGGAGGCAGTTCAGAGGAGGGCAACTAAAATGGTGCAGGGTCTGCAAGAGAAGCCACGTGAGGAGGGACTAAAGAAGCTTAATATGTATACCCTTGAGGAAAGGAGGGAGAGGGGGACATGATAGAAACGTTTAAGTACCTCAGTGGAATCAACAAAGTCCAAGAGGGTAGCATCTTTCAGAAAAATAGATGCGCAAGAACAAGGGACACAATGTGAAGATAGAGGGGGGACAGCTCAAGGGCAATGTGAGGAAGTATTTTTTCACAGAGAGGGTGGTGGACGCATGGAACAGCCTTCCTGAGGAGGTTGTGGGGTCTAAAACTGTGGGAGAATTCAAGAATGCATGGGACAGACATAAGGCAATTTTTGTGGGGGGTAGGAAGAAATAGGCTGTTGGTTAAAAAAGATCTGCAGCTTATTGTCTAGGTAGGAAAATGGGCAGACTAGGTGGGCCAAGTGGTCCTTATCTGCCGTCAAAGTCTATGTTTCTATGTTTCTATGCAGAGGAATATACAATGAGCCCATATTCAATAATTAGAATTAAATGGGTCAAAATCAATTGTTTTCAAACTTCAGGTGTGAGATTTGATTTATCCCTATAAAGAACTCCAGATTTCATATTTACTGATTTAACAATAGCATCTGTATGCAATGTGTAAGATAAATTGGTATCGAGTATATGATACCAAGGTATCAGTGAGAGTCAACTTGTTCCAACAGAGGACCAACTGCAGTCCTAATTTGCAAAGGCCAGTCTGGCAAGTTGTTTCTCCTGCTGGAAAACTGCATATTTTTGGTTTTCTTTACTTTCAAACATAGCTTCATATTTTTAAACCACATTTGGACCTTGTCAAAGCCCCTTTTTAATTTGCCTTTAACAGCAACAATATTCTTATCACTAGAAAATACTGCAGCATCACCTACATAAAGCAGAATGTGGGTTGGTTCAGCAGCTGTGGGGAGGTTATTCAGAAACAAACTAAATAGTAATGAACCTAAAACAGATCCCTGTGGTACACCTAATTTCACTGGAAGAGTAGAGGAAAATGGACAATGGATCTTCACTTGTTGAACTCTCCCTTCCAAGCAGCTGCTGAACCAACCCACTACTGAACTGTAGAACCCCAAATTTCTCAGTTTAATCAATAATAAATAATAATTGACTAAGTCAAAAGCTTTTGAGAAGTTGCTGTAAATAGCTCTCACCCACCCACTCTCAACTGTCCATGGCCTCATATACACTATTTGTAAATTCAGCAAGTGGTGTAACATACTATAACATTTTATAAACCCATGCTGTTCAAAGGTTTGCACGTTATATTAGATGACTGCAGGAATTTTAGTAGGCAGAAGCTTTTGAATAGACAAGGAAACATTCTGGGCAGACACATACGACTCTGAGTTTACAAGTAGAGGGTTCTGAGTAGACAGAGGGTCCTCACTTCTTAGTAAACAGGAAGAGAGTTCTCAGTAGACATGTACTGTAGCATCCTATGTTATCCTGCTGATAGCAAAACATCTCATTCTATTTTAGAGTCCCTGGTCTGTTTTTAATACAGCATTATGTCTCCTTTTCTTAGTTTACAGGGAAGTGGTATCTCCTTGGAGTGGCCTCAGAATGTAATTACCTGAAGGAACACAGTCACCAGGCAGAAGCGACAGCTATAGTGTTATCCCAGCAGGCATCACAGAAGACCCTTGCTGTCAGCACCTTCAGGAAGCTGTAGGTATTCCCAGAATGCTTTAAGTAGGTCTGTGGTAAAACTCCCAGTACTGCATGTGAACATAAATTACAAAGTGGATTATGATTGCTTTTTAACGGAGTCAGTCACTGCCAGGCACTACAAGTAAAGTTATGCGTGCAGTAACACACGGCAGGGTATGTGTTAAGTTTTATAGCCATTTGCTGTGGGTGAGTAGTGAGCACGAGGCCACTGGCCAAATGCCTTACAACACCTGGGGCTTGCAGCGATTATAGTTTAATACAAACCCTGGAGTGTGTTACTGGACTTATAAAATGTGTTTTTCACAAAACATGTAAAAAGAAAATAAATGCTATAACCATGCATTAAGCAATATTGCACATGGTCATGTGATGGGTCTTGGCGAATCACTGCTCTCTATTTTAGCTACCCATTTTATAAAGGTATATCACATTTTAGGTAGTGTGCCTACTAGTTGTATTCTTGGAACATGCCCAATGTTCCATATTAACTTATCTTTATGTTTATTGATGTTATAATGCATAGACAGTGTCTATTAACCCCTGTTTTCAATTAGTTTATAACCTGATAATCCCATAGGTATGACATCAGTATGCTGTAAACCTTGCTTAACTATGTCATAATGATGGTATTACAGGATAGAATGCCACCACATGCAAGGCCCCTGGAATTCTGCGATTCTGCGGTTGTGGAATTTTCCACAGAATTTGCATCATACCACAGAATTCATATAGTGTCACAGAATTCATTGTTATTGGTGAATTTTCATTCAAATATACAGTTTTTTCCATAGTGCCAGGCTCCGTATCCATCTTGTTTATCCTGAAGCCCCTCCTCTATGCTTGGCAGGTGATGTCATCTATGACATCACATCATATTTTAGCCAATGGTAGGACTGCATTATGCCACAGAAATGAATAAATCATGCCGCAGAAATCAGAAAATGCTGCCGCAGAAGCCTAGGAGCCCTGCCGCAGAAATTTGAAACTTCTGCCACAGAGCACTAGGGGCCCTGCACATGTAAACATTCTTGGGAAAGAAAAGGTGATCTGCTGCTTGGACATTTGTTCAAAACACACACATTCCATTCAGACAGTTACAGACCCGCTGCAGTAAAGATCGCAATGGCTAATTTCAGCACTTCAGTTGCTTAACATACAAAGCAGGAGGCATTCATAGCCGAGCTGGAGAACAAATGCACATTGAAAAAAACTTATTTTTATTTACCACAGTGGCTAGTTTTTCCATGCACAATAAAATACAATGCCTGAGTAACGGTGGTCAACCAAGGACCTAATCCCCTCTCGCGGTTGCCATGTGTTATTTACATATAACATGAGCCACGAAAATCTCACAGCCTCATTGTTTAAAGCATGCCACATGATTGTTGATTATAATCTTATGACTTCATACTTTACCTGAACTAAACATTTTTATGTACACGGTCTATTGCATAAGCTTAAGCAGGATAACACATTCCAGCAAGGTGTGTGGTTGTAAGGAAATAATGCACTTCTCTGGTGGTTGCCACACTCTTCTACCCTGCTGCACCTTGCACCTAACAACCCACAAAGGCATGCATTATTTCCTTGACCTTACCCCTGTCTTGTGTTATCCCCTTATGTAGCTCACTGTGCTTTCCCCAAGTAAGCTACTGGTAGCTACTAGCCATCAATCCTGTTCCAAATGGTGCTGCCCAGAGAATTATCTTTTCTTTCTGCATGCCATATACTGTCTGGAAGTAGCATGTTCTGAGAGTTCTAAAATTGAATACATCCTGCTGTGTTGTTGGTGGTAACAGCAAGTTGTCTAGTTTGAAAGGGCCAAATATATAGAACCTCAACCAGCAGGTCAAGCCCTGTCAACATATGCCTCTGTACCACAGCTGATGACATTCATGATCTCTTGAACTAGACACTGTGTACCCCACTCAAACAAAGAGCGGTCTCAGTGGGCACCACAGACTGACAGAGCCCTCTAGTATGTAGACTGGCAGGAATTCAATTTGTCTGGGCTTTCTGTAATATATAGAAATTTACTTTACTACTTTGTCCAGTAGGGGCTGCTGTAGTAAAGAGCCAGATAGATCAACTGTGTGTATGTGTGTGTGTGTGTGTGTGTGTGTGTTGCTCATTATCCAGTCTTAATAGTGAACCCAAGAAACACTACATGGTGTCAGAATTCACAGAACAGAAAATGTTGTTGCTGTAGGACATGCAGAGTGGGTTTTGTGCTGAATTTTGCAGAATTCTGGCTCACGTTTGATTCGTGACTCAGTTTAGAGTGGTGCAGCTCAGTGTTGAAAGATGGAACATTTTTGACCACCAGCGGCCCTGCACCTTGGAGGTAGCTTGGCAGAGAACTGTCACAAATGGGAACAGCATTTCTAAGTCTACATGACAGCACCAGCAGCAAAAATCAAACAAGAAGAAATGCAAGTAGCCATACTTATACATTTTGTTGGACCTGAGGCTCTGGAAATTTTCAGTAACTTTAGTTTTGGGAAAGGGGAAGATGGTAAGAGACTGGACACAACACTGATGAAGTTTGCTGAGTACTGAAACCCTGGTAAGAACACAATATTTGAGAGGTTTGAGTTTGGGAAGACAGCAGAGCCCAGCAGAAACCTTTGAGCAATACCTTAATGTGATAAAGTCAGTGGTAATTAACTGTGAGGTTGGAGCTGTAGATCATGAACTTATCAGACATAAAATTGTGTTAGGGATGTATGACGCACACATTAAAGAGAGAATGATAGCTGAGTCAGTGGCATGGAGGGCTGAGGCAGTGATGCCTTATCTCCTACCACGCTGGTGACCCATGTTCATGGTGCGAGTGGGTCATCAGGGGTCAGCCAGGGTGGGAGAGGATCGAGTGTCTGGAGGACAGCTCTCCTCTCCCAGGGAGGGTGGGGAACAGAGGCATGTGTTTATCTTGCACCTAGTGGAGGCTGGGTGTTGGCATGCCTGGCACAGTACAGTGGGGCATGGAGGTGAAACAGTCAACGGGCATGCTGCATGTGGATGCACTCATGGCACACCCACTGTCAGCAGTGCATGCTCTGCCACAGACGGAAAAACAGGAAAAATGGCAGCCAGGTCAAGTAGCTTGATGGCTGTCCGACTAACACACCATCTCCGAGGGCACTGCCTGTACTGGATCTGGTCCTGGTGGGGAGTTAAGGGGCTCCCTGCCACTCTGCCATGGGGGGGTAAACTGCAAGGGTAGCAAGGCAGTAGACCAATGTGGAGATGGGTGCAGGATGGATAACGGCTGGAGAAATAGGGATGCCCAAAATGTATGGAGTTGACCGGGTGCCAAGGGAACATATAGAGTAAGTAAAAAATAAAAATAAAAAAAAATAATGAGAGAATGGTGTGGGACCCTAATCTTAGGCTGAACCAAGCAGAAGATATTGGAAGGGCAACAAAATCCACCAAATGGTCTGCATCTGTCCAGGAAGGGAACAAGTCTTTTGAGCAATCGGTTTAACTAGTTCATTGGCAAGCTTTTAAACTAGTCAAGGGGGGAGGCACTGATAAGCAGCAGGAAAATCCCAGCCTCTCCCTACAAAACAGGGTACTAAATGAGAAAAAGACCAAGGTAGAAAGGTCAGTGGGGGATGCTGCAACAGAAGGTAAAGCCATCAAAAAATGGAAAGCAATGAGTACCAATGCCTGTAGTCTGAGTAACAAGCTTCCTGAATTAGTGGCCTTGATGGAGGAGGAACATCTGCATATCGTGGCAGTCACAGAAACATACTAACATACTATTTGCCAGCAGATTAAGCCTTACGGTCTATCGAGTCTGCTCGAACCTTAGATCCTTAGTTGGGTGCCGAGACCCTCCCATCCCTTGTGCTCCAGAAACCTGTATCATCCATCCCAACCCCCCTGGGACAGGCCATCATCTGATACATCCACTTTCTGTGTCTGTCCCACCCTCTCTTGAAGCCCTCCACTGTGGATCTCTGAACCAGCTCACCAGGCAGTGCATTCCAAGGGTCCACCACCCTCTCAGTGACTTCCTCCTCTTTTCCCCTCACCCTTCCACCTTCCAACTTCAAACCATGCCTCTGGTGATACCTCCCTGCTTTAGTCTAAAGATCCCTCCATGTTTACCCTATTTATTCCTTTGAGGTACTTGAAGACCTCAATCATGTTCCCTCTGTCTCTCTCCTCCTCCAATGAAAACAGGCAGAGCTCCTTAAGTCTGTCCTCATCGTCAAATCCCTAGCCCTCGTATCATCTTTGTTGCCCTCCTCTGTACCCTCTCCAGGAGCTGTATGTCCCTCTTCAAGTGTGGTCTCCAGTACTGTACACAGTACTCAAGGTGTGATCTAACCAGTCCATTGTACAGCGGCAGAATCACTTCCTTGCTCCTAGAGGTGATCCCCCTTACGATGCATCCCAACATCCTGTTGCCTTGCTAGCTGCTCTCCTGCACTGCTCAGAGTTATTCATACATGCATCCGCCATGACCCCTAGGTCTTTTTCCCCTGTTGAGGCCTCCAGCGCCTCCCCTCCCAGGGTGTACCTGTGTTTAGGGTTTCCCCGACCAAGATGCAACACCTTGCACTTGGTGATATTGAAATTTAATTTCCATGTATGAGCCCAGCTTTCCAGGGTGTCCAGGTCCCCTTGCAGGGCCAACCTCCCCTCTTCTCCCTCAACTACTGCTCCCATCTTGGAGTCATCCGCAAAGAGACTCATTTCACACCCTATACCCTCCCTGATGTCCGATATGTATGCATTAAACAGGATCGGGACCCAGGACCGAGCCCTCGGTGCCCCACTACTAACATCTCTAGGGTTCGAGAGCTCCCCACAGACCACTACTCTCTGAGTGCGTCCAGCTAGCCAGTTTTCAATCCATCTGACCATCAAAGGCCTACTCCTAACCCCATTAGTTTCTCCACCAGACCATTGTGGGGACAGAGTCAAACGCCTTGCTGAAGTCCAAGAATAATACATCCACAGGCTTACCCTGTCCAGTTCTGAGGTTACCCATTCATAGAACTCCACAAGGTTGGTTTGACATGATCTACCTGGCACAAACCCATGTTGCCGACTATCCAGACCTCCCACCTCCTCCAAGTACACCCCCAATCGTTCCTTTAGTATACTCTCCATTAATTTTCCCACCACCGAGGTCAAACTGATGGGTCTATAGTTACCTGGTACTTCCCTCGACCCCCCCTTTATGGATTGGTACCACATGTACCTCTCGCCAATCCCTAGGTACCCTCCCTGTCTCAAGTGACCTGCTGAAAAGCTCCGCCAGGGGTGCAGCCAGTATGTCCGCCAATTCTCATAGTACTCTCGGATGAATGCCATCAGGCCCAGGAGATTAGTCTTTCTTTAGGGCCTTGAGGGCTAACCACACCCTTTTGGCGGAGATAGCATCATCCGTCCCCTCCACCTTACTGGTCTTTTTATCCTTACCCAGATGTGACACCCCTGGGGTACCTCTCCCTCCCTCTTGCTCCATTTCTGTTGCTCCCTGATCCCACTTACTGATGTTTCTACCCCTTCGTGCCTTGCTTTGTAGATATCCCATCCCCTTCCCTAGTGAACACAGAGGCAAAGTACTCATTAAATACCTCTGCCTGGTCCCTCGCCTCTTCCACCCACCCTCCTTCTGATCTCAATCTGCTGAGATGGCCCTTAGTTTTTCTCCGCTCCCCAATGTACCGGAAGAACCCCTTTTCCCCTCCATGTATCCCCTGTGCCAGCCGCTGCTCTTTACTGGACTTTGCTCCCCTCACCATACAGGTGACTTTTCTAGATGCAAGCTGGTACATTTCCTTATCCCTATCCCCTCTTGTTGTTTTATATTTTTTGTAGGCCGCCTTCTTTTCTCTGACTGCTGCCTGTACCTCACTGGACCACCAGCATGGTTTATGTGACCTTGCTCCCTTACATTTCAACTAAGCGCAGATCCTGACTGCCTCCATGAAGTCCCGTTTATGACCTCCATCTCCTTTCCACACTTGTCATTGAGGTAATCCCTTCAAGTGATCCTGAGAATATTTCCCATGCCCATAAAGTCTGCCCCCTGAAGTCCACTGCCAGTGTCCTAGATCTCCCCGCCATGCTTATTTGAAACCAGACAGTATTGTGGTCGCCCCAGTCATGGGGTCTTGTACAACCATGTCCCTTACCAGATCCCCATCTGCCAGAACCACATCCAGGACATGCCCCTCCTTGTGGGCTCCATCACATGCTGTGTTAAGTACACATCCTGGAAGCCATCCAGCAGCCTCTGCCCTTGGCCACCTTAGAGGACATGGTTCCCCAGTTTGTACCTGGCATATTAAGGTCCCCATCAACACCACTCCTTCCCTTTTGGTCCACACTGGGCAATGATGTTGTCCAGCAAACCATCCTCTAGAACATCACTCATCCTGGGGCCTATATGCTACACTCAGCTTGACCTTATCTCCTGCTGGGGATCATAGGTGACCCATAAGGCCTCCACGCTTCCTCTGCCTCTTCTACCCTAGCAATTTCATGTCATCTCTAATGTACATAGCCACTCCACCCCTCTGCCCTCCTTTCTATCCTTCCTAAGCATAGTGTACCCCCGTACGCTTAGGTCCCAGTCATGGTTTTTGTTAGCCCAATGCCTGACCGCCGCCACATCCACCCCCAAACAGCATGGCCTGGAACTCTGGAAACTTGTTTCCCAAGCTCCTGGCATTTACTAATACCAACCCCCACCCCTTATCCCTGATCCTCTTTGTCGAACCCCACCCAGATTCCTTATACTTCCATCCTCCCTCTGCGCCTCCTGAAACCTGCACCCCCAATCTGTTTCCCCCCTCTGGCTTGAAGGCTACTCCCCTCATCTGGAGGGCTTCTGGTCAGCCCCTCCCTTATCCCTTCCCCCACAAGTTTAAACCCCACCTTTCTTGTATGTAGTCAGCCATCCTCTGTTTAAGGACTTCCTTCCCTAATGGGGCAAGATGAAACCTGTCCTTGGCATATAGTCCCTTATCCTCCCAAACTCCATTCCAGTTCCCTAACACCCCAACCCACTCTCTTCACCCCACTTCCTGAGCCAGTCATTAATCTCTGTGAGCTTCATTTTTTTCTCCATTGAGGCCTTTGGTACTGGCAATATCTCTGAAAAGGAAATGTTGCATCCATTATCCCGACAGACTCTGGCAAGCTCTTGGAACCTTGCTTGGATTTCCAAAATGCTATTTCCCTCTAGATCATTAGTTCCCAAATGCACCAGGAAATCTGGTTTCCCTCCACAATCCCTAACCATTTCACACACCATGTACTTTGCTCTGTGCACTGTCAGCCCAGAGATACTCACTACCTTCACCTGGCTATGGCATCCACCACCCTGTCCCTCCCACTGGATACCCCTAATCATCGAGTCTCCGAATAACAGAACCTTAACACCGCCAAACACCGCCATCATCCTTATGGTTACCTCCACTATGCCCTCTCAGCCCCCTTTCCCCCCCTTTATTCATGATCTCAATTTCGTGGGAGTCTTCCTGCCTTATTAGAGACCCCCTTGTCACCCTCCCCTTTCTGCCTCCCTTGCTATTTTGCCCACTTAACTCAAACCCCCTCTGAATAGGTGTCCCCTTTAACCCTCTCTTATCCAAACCATTTATCCTGGCCTTGATGGTTTCCCCTTCCCCCACACCACCATCCTCCCCCCTTGTAATAATACCCCTGCCTCCAGAGGCTCTCTGTGGGTCCCCTTAGCTAGGCCCCATCCTTGCTACTGGACCCCTGCTGAAAGGGGCCTCCCACCTCCTTGTCTCCCAGTTTCTCCAATCATGCTGTCCTCCTCATGTCTGGAATATGTTGCATCTCCCATTTGCTTAACATATATGTTTCCTCTCCCTCCGGTACTATTTCTATCCTTTCCATAGCCGGTCTGTGATGCCCTATGGGTATCCAACTCCCTCCCCCCAGCCTCTGTATAAGTTTCCTCATTTCCACCAACCCCTTCCTCCCTTTCTAGGTTTCTTAGTAGCTCAAATTTATTGTGACACTCTATGTCAGCCTCCATCAAGTAACCCGAGTTTCCCCTGACTGCACCTCTAAACTGCCCCTCTTCTTCCCCTCTTGCTCTGTTCACCTTAGGAGCTCCCTTCCCACAGTCTGCTGTTTTAGGCTTCCAGACAACAGCCCTCCTGACTCTTTCCCCTCCACTCTTTGTATTCAGAATGTTCACCCTGCACGCTTTCCCTGCATCAACTTCCTATTTAAGGGTCCCCTGTCCCTAATATCCCCCTCCTGCTTGCTGTAACATAATGTCCTGTAATTTCAGAGCGTTGCCCCAGCCTCCCCTCAGCTCCACCCTTCTGCTGCCCATATCCACACCCCTTATCCTTGGACACCCCCCAGCTCCCCCAGCTTACTCCTTAACCAATATACCTCACTCCTGATACAGGATAGCTGTCTACAGAGTGGGCAGCCTCCTTCCCTCTCTCCAGGCCCAATTTAGAATTATTGCCATCCCACAGCCTGTGCAGCCTACAACCCTTCTGAAGATGCCTGCCATGGTGGAATATGGCCACCCTGTTTATTCCTCTGTTTATAATGGCATACCCCTTTTCTCAGTCCCTTTCCTGGAATACAGTTTCTCTCTATACTGACTGTAGTTATTTACAAACCCAATTCAACCCCCCAATAAAGTTCCCAAGTCTCACAAACATACAGTCCAGTGTGTGTTCGGTCCCACTAACAGTGTGTGTAAGCAGACCTCAGGTACCAGATGATGTCACAGGCCCACCAGCTCCTGTTGCTCAATTTCAGTCCCAAAACAGAAATACTCAGCTCTTCAATCCCCACCCCCAGTGGCTTTTCAGTATTTAAAAGCCTACAAAACAGGGTGGGTGGGAGGTCTTACCAAACACCAGGCAAACAACACATTTAAATTTCCTTCTAATTAACCCTGACAAACAACAGTCCCCAAAACTCCAAAGTTACAATATCACAGCCCAAGTAACAGTTCTAATTCAAGGTAATAATTTTTAACGCATAGAGCTAATTTCACTTACAAACTATTCAAATATTTCAGTTAAAATAGAATATAACCCCAGAGCTCTGTTCTCCCAGCCTGCTGCTAGAGTTCCCAAGTGAACAATGGAGGCCCGGGTAATTCCTGTTTAAAGACAAGGTAATTGCAGCTAATGTCCCTCCCCTAACACCAGGCAAACAACACATTTAAATTTCCTCTAATTAACCCTGACAAACAACAGTCCCCAAACCTCCAAGATTACAATATCACAGCCCAAGTAACAGTTCTAATTCAAGGTAATAATTTTTAACGCATAGAGCTAATTTCACTTACAAACTATTCAAATATTTCAGTTAAAATAGAATATAACCCCAGAGCTCTGTTCTCCCAGCCTGCTGCTAGAGTTCCCAAGTGAACAATGGAGGCCAGGTAATTCCTGTTTAAAGACAAGGTAATTGCAGCTAATGTCCCTTCCCCCTAACACCAGGCAAACAACACATTTAAATTTCCCTCTAATTAACCCTGACAAACAACAGTCCCCAAACCTCCAAAGTTACAATATCACAGCCCAAGTAACAGTTCTAATTCAAGGTAATAATTTTTAACGCATAGAGCTAATTTCACTTACAAACTATTCAAATATTTCAGTTAAAACAGAATATAACCCCAGAGCTCTGTTCTCCCAGCCTGCTGCTAGAGTTCCCAAGTGAACAATGGAGGCCCGGGTAATTCCTGTTTAAAGACAAGGTAATTGCAGCTAATGTCCCTTCCCCCTAACACCAGGCAAACAACACATTTAAATTTCCCTCTAATTAACCCTGACAAACAACAGTCCCCAAACCTCCAAAGTTACAATATCACAGCCCAAGTAACAGTTCTAATTCAAGGTAATAATTTTTAACGCATAGAGCTAATTTCACTTACAAACTATTCAAATATTTCAGTTAAAACAGAATATAACCCCAGAGCTCTGTTCTCCCAGCCTGCTGCTAGAGTTCCCAAGTGAACAATGGAGGCCCGGGTAATTCCTGTTTAAAGACAAGGTAATTGCAGCTAATGTCCCCTCCCCCTAACACCAGGCAAACAACACATTTAATTTCCCTCTAATTAACCCTGACAAACAACAGTCCCCAAACCTCAAAGTTACAATATCACAGCCCAAGTAACAGTTCTAATTCAAGGTAATAATTTTTAACGCATAGAGCTAATTTCACTTACAAACTATTCAAATATTTCAGTTAAAACAGAATATAACCCCAGAGCTCTGTTCTTCCAGCCTGCTGCTAGAGTTCCCAAGGAACAATGGAGGCCCGGTAATTCCTGTTTAAAGACAAGGTAATTGCAGCTAATGTCCCTTCCCCCTAACACCAGGCAAACAACACATTTAAATTTCCCTCTAATTAACCCTGACAAACAACAGTCCCCAAACCTCCAAAGTTACAATATCACAGCCCAAGTAACAGTTCTAATTCAAGGTAATAATTTTTAACGCATAGAGCTAATTTCACTTACAAACTATTCAAATATTTCAGTTAAAACAGAATATAACCCCAGAGCTCTGTTCTCCCAGCCTGCTGCTAGAGTTTCCAAGTGAACAATGGAGGCCCGGGTAATTCCTGTTTAAAGACAAGGTAATTGCAGCTAATGTCCCCTCCCCCTAACACCAGGCAAACAACACATTTAAATTTCCCTCTAATTAACCCTGACAAACAACAGTCCCCAAACCTCAAAGTTACAATATCACAGCCCAAGTAACAGTTCTAATTCAAGGTAATAATTTTAATGCATAGAGCTAATTTCACTTACAAACTATTCAAACATTTCAGTTAAAACAGAATATAACCCCAGAGCTCTGTTCTCCCAGCCTGCTGCTAGAGTTCCCAAGTGAACAATGGAGGCCCGGTAATTCCTGTTTAAAGACAAGGTAATTGCAGCTAATGTCCCTTCCCCCTAACACCAGGCAAACAACACATTTAAATTTCCCTCTAATTAACCCTGACAAACAACAGTCCCCAAACCTCCAAAGTTACAATATCACAGCCCAAGTAACAGTTCTAATTCAAGGTAATAATTTTTAATGCATAGAGCTAATTTCACTTACAAACTATTCAAATATTTCAGTTAAAACAGAATATAACCTCAGAGCTCTGTTCTCCCAGCCTGCTGCTAGAGTTCCCAAATGAACATGGTTCACACAAAACCATGACTGGGACGTAAACATACCAGGATATACTATCTACAGGAGGGACAGAGAGGGTAAAAGAGGAGGAGGAGTAGCTCTTTACATAAGGGAAGGAATCAAAGCAACAGAACAAAGAGAAAACAGGGAGGAGAAGAAGCACTGTGGGTAAATTTGGAGACCGGCAATGGCACCACAATCCGCATAGGGGTTGTATACAGACCCCTTCTCAGGGGAGGAAATGGACAAGGAAATAGAAAGTATACTTAGTATGGCAGAAAAGGGAGATATTATCCAGGGCGCATCTGAATATGACAGATGTTAACTGGAGTGCAGTTGCAACAGCCACTCAAGAGTGGGGTTATTCTAGATGCCCTACAGGGGGCATGCCTTAGACAACTAGTATTGGAGCCCACTCGAGAGGGAGCAATCTTAGACCTGGTTCTCTCAAATGGAGATGAAGAGAGGATCACAGATGTAGAAGTGGGTAGCCATCTGGGAACTAGCGACCATCGAACAGTATGGTTCACAATAAACACAGCAACAGAGTCAAGCCATACAAAGGCAAAGGTACTGGACTTTAGGAGGGCTGACTTTGCCAAAATGGGTGAGTGCCTAAGGAATGCACTAGCAAATGGGCAGGAAGGAGGGGTGGAAGAACAATGGGGAATAATAAAAACTGCCATCACAGAGGTAACAAGCCTTTGTGTGAAGGAAATAAACAAAACTAAACAATGTAAGAAACCACTATGGTTCTCAAAGGAAGAGTGAAGGTTCAAGAGAAAATAAAGCTTTCAGAAGTACAAGGAATCACAGAAGGAGCAGGACAGAGAACTGTACCAGTTAAAGCAAAAGGAAGCTGGAAAGGCAGTCAGAACAGCAAAGGCCCAAACCGAGGAAAAGATAGCCAACTGAGTTAAGAGGGGATAAAACCTTTATAGGTACATCAGGGAGAGTAAGACCAAGGGAGGGATAGTAGGAGGCTTAATAAAGGGGGAGGGTGGGCAGAGGTGACTGTGAAAAGGCAGAGATACTAAACAAATATTTTGCTCAGTATTTACAAAGGAAGAGGGGTGGTACCTAAAACAAACAGTAGAAACACTCTGGATACAGAAGTTGATACCAGCCCATTTACAGAAGAAAGGGTTCTGAAAGAACTCTTAAAACTGAAGGTGGACAAAGCAATGGGGCCTGATGGGATTCATCCCAGAATTTAAAAGAACTAAGGGTAGAATTAGTGACACCACTAACTACCCTGTTTAACAAATCATGGGAGGATGGGGTGGTACCGAGGACTGGAGGAGGGCAGACGGATTCCACTTCACAAAAGTGGGAGCAAGGCAGAAGCAGGAAACTACAGACCTGTTAGTTTAACCTCAGTGGTAGGGAAAATGATGGAATCACTTCTGAAGGAAAGAATTGTCGAGTATCTAGAGGCCAGAGGGGCACAGGACCCAAGGCAGCATGGATTCACAGCAGGAAGGTCATGCCAGACAAATCTGATAGATTTCTTTGACTGGGTGACCAAAGTAGTAGATCAGGGAGGGGCTGTGGACATGGCCTACCTAGACTTTAGCAAGGCATTTGACACAGTCCCACACAAAAGATTAATATACAAGTTAGCTAGCCTGGGAGTGGGTCCCAAGATGACAGCCTGGGTAAAAAATTGGCTGGAGAATAGGTCACACAGAGTAATAGTAAATAGAGTCCACTCTGAAGAAAGCGGGGTTACTAGTGGGGTACCGCAGGGTTCAGTATTAGGACCTGGTCCTATTCAATGTCTTTATAAGCTTACATTGCAGAGGGACTGGAAGGAAAGTATGTCTCTTTGCAGATGACACAAAGATCTGCAACAGAGTTGATGCACAAGGTGGGGTGGAAAGGATGAAAAGGGACTTGGCAAGGTTAGAGGAATGGTCAAATGTATGGCAGCTTAGATTCTATGCTAAGAAGTGTGAGATAATGCACCTGGGAAACAAAAACCCAGGGGAAGAGTACACAATGGGGGGTGAGATACTAACAACAAAAAAAATGGAAAGGGACCTGGGGGTAGTCATATCAGATGACCTAAAGGTGGGCAAGCAATGTGAGAGGGCAGCAAGGAAGGCTGGGGGGATGCTGGGATGCATAGGGAGAGGCATCACCAGTAGAAAACAGGAAGTTATTATCTCTCTGTACAGACAGCTGGTCAGACCCCATCTGGAGTACTGCGTGCAGTTCTGGAGACCCAGTCTTCGCAAAGACATAGACAGGATGGAAGCTGTCCAGAGCAGGGCAACTAAAATGGTGCGCGTCTGCACCGGAAGACATATGAAGAGAGACTTAAGGAGCTTAATATGTATAGTCTCAAGGAAAGGAGGGAGGGGGGGCATGATAGAAACTTTCAAGTACCTCAAGGGAATCAACAAAGTCCAAGAGGGTAGCATCTTTCAAAAAAAGAGGTGTGCAAGAACAAGGGCACAATTTGAAGATAGAGGGCAGCTCAGAGGTAATTTAAGGAAGTATTTTTTCACAGAGGGTTGTGGATGCATGGAGCGGCCTTCGGAGGAAGTGCGTGAGTCAAAAACAGTGGTGGAATTCAAGCATGAATGGGACAGCCATAAGGTAATTCTAGGGGGGTGGGGGGTAGGAAGAAGTAGGCTGCTGGTTAACTAGGATCTGCAGCTTATCCAGTAGGCAGGGAAATGGGCAGACTAGGTGGGCCAAGCGGTCCTTATCTGCCGTCAAATTCTATGTTTCTGTGTTTCTAAATCACATATGGAAGCCATGGCTGGGACTTATGACAGGGATAATATAGTACTTGCCCTGAATCAGGAGAAGCACCATCAAAGCCAAACACAGGTCCACAGCAAGCATGGGGATCAATAGATAGTGCCCAAATCAAACGCTCAGACAAGGATGCAGAACAGTGTAGTAGATGTGAGTGTAAGCATGCTCCACAGAACTGCTCAACATTTAGAGAAACTTGATGCAGATGTAAGCAGTGGGGATCCTATGCCAAAATGTGTAAGGCAAACCCAGAAGCCCACCAAGTAATGTCCCAAGAGAAGTTTGACCCAACAGGGACAGACAGCCTGTAAAATAGCAGTGCAGGAGGCTGCACTGAGGCCTATGGCAGATGACATGTGGTACTGAAGATGGTACTGGAGTGAAGATATTGGAGGTGTTCCAGTCCACTTTAATCTAGGCACAGGTGTACAAGCCAATGTGCTGCCCACATCAATCCTCAGCCAGCTACCAGCTCCAGTACACATGCAAGAGACCACGACAGCTCTAACAGCATATGGACATGCAAAGATTAAACCAGAAGGGATGTTCCAGATGAAGTGCAGCATCAGAAAAATAGTGCACGGCCCGCCAGCGCAGCAGTTGGATTTTTGCTTGCGACGCCAGTGACCCAGGTTCAGGAATGAGCCTGGGAGCTGGAGGGCCAGCCAGGGGGGAGAAGGCTTGAGCATCCTAAGGACTACTCGTCTTCTCTGGGGGGGGAAGGGGAGCCAGAGCTTGGCTCTTGTCTAGTCCCGGGTGGAGGCCCAAGGTACAACAAGTCCCATGCTTAACAGGGGGCGATGTGCTGGACATCGGTGCTCAAGTGCCTTGATTTCAGGGGACATGGCACGTCGAGAGAACACCAGAAAAACACCTTGCAGCAGTCCCAGTAGACAAAGCACCAGGACCCGATCCTCAATGCCCCTACTGGCCCGGTGACAGCATCCCAATGAAAGATAGATGCATCAGGGTGTAAGGGCCCCCACCCCGTACCCACCTGGGAAGTACAACCATGGCTCCATGGGGGATTGACTACACCGGTCACCAGGTAGGTGAGTGAGGTCTGAAAAAGTCTGTAGGTGTCTCCCGAAGAGAGTGAGAGTGTTGTGAAGAGAAGGGGAACATACATACAAAAAAAAAAGAAAGAAAAGTAGTGCAAACCCTTCAGTTTTCTGTGACAATGCCAGAGGACACCCCTCTGTTGGGCAAAGCAGCCTGTGAGTCCCTACATTTGCTAGCCAGGTTCAATGAGATTCAGCAACTGCAGCCACTTACTAAAGAGACAATGCTTACTAAATCTACAAAAGAGAAAATTCTTAGTGAATCTGCAGATGTGTTCCAGGGAATTGGTCAGTTTGAGGGAGAATGCCATATCTATTACAGACCCAACCATACCCCCAGTGGCACATGGGTGTAGGGAAGTTCCAGATGGAATATATGAGAGCACACATTAGAGGAACTGGAAGCAAACCAAATTATCTGCAAAGTAGAAACTACAACCGATAGGGTTAGCAGCTTGGTGGTGACAAAGAAAACAAGCATTTGTCAATGCCTAATGTTGATTGCTTTGCTATGTTGAGCTCGCTCACTCCCCCTCTGTCAGTCACTCATTCTGTTTCTGTTGGCGCTGCAGGCTGCGCTTTTGTACTGGGCTCCTGTCTGCATTGGCAACTTTGCCCACAAAAGAAATCCGCAGCTGTCCCGACAGAGCTCCATTGAGGTCACTCAGTCTCCCTCTCTCACGTGCTCATTCTGTTTCTCCTGGTGCTGCAGACTGCCCTTTTGTACTGGGCTCCTGCCTCTGTTGGCATCTTTGTTTGCCCACAAAGAAATCTGCAGCAGTCCCAACAGAGCTCTGTTGAGCGCGCTCACTCCCCCTCTCTCACTCGCTCATTCCATTTTTGCTGGTGCTGCAGGCTGCCCTTTTGTACTGGGCTCCAGCCTGCATTGCTGCCTTTTTCTGCCCACAAAAAATCCACAGCAGTCCCAACAGAGCTCCGTTGAGGTCACTCACTCCCCCTCCCTCACCGGCTCATTCTGTTTTTCCTGGCGCTGCAGGCTGCCCTTTTGTACTGGACTCCTGCGTTGGGGCCTTTTTCTGCCCACAAAGAAATCCGCAGCAGTCCCAACAGAGGTCAGTTGAGCTCGGTCACTCCCCCCCCCAACTCGCTCGATCTTAATCTGTCCCAAACACTGATTTCCCACAGCGACCGTGCTATTCTGCGGCAGGAGTGCAAAAACATATTTAGGCCAGGATGTGAAAAATGACAGCTGTACTGTTCATAAAGAGGTGTGAAAAAATGCCAGTGTTGAAAATGTGGCATGAAAATATTACAAATTTGCAGTTACAAGGGTGCATGGAAACAGTTCAACACACGCTTGTAACACAGTCATTTTATGGACTTTCATCACCAAATTTTTCAACATAGGGATTTTAGGACCGCTGGTCATGAACAGTGTCACTGTCATTTTCTTAATCTGTCCTGAACACTGATTTCTCACAGCGACTGTGCTATTCTACGGCAGGAGTGCAAAAACATATTTAGGCCAGGATGTGAAAAATGACAGCTGTACTGTTCATAAAGAGGTGTGAAAAAATGCCAGTGTTGAAAATGTGGCATGAAAATATTACAAATTTGCAGTTACAAGGGTGCATGGAAACAGTTCAATGCACGCTTGTAACACAGTCATTTTATGGACTTTCATCACCAAATTTTCAACATAGGGATTTTAGGACCGCTGGTCATGAACAGTGTCACTGTCATTTTCTTAATCTGTCCCGAACACTGATTTCCCACAGCAACCGCGCTATTCTGCGCCACAAGTGTGAAAACACATTTCAGCCAGGATGTAAAAAATGACAGCTGTACTGTTCATAAGGAGGTGTGAAAAATGCCAGTGTTGAAAATGTAGCATGAAAATATTACTGATTTGTGAAGTTACAAGCGTGCGTGGAAACTGCGCAACGCATGCTCGTAACACAGTCATTTTATGGACTTTCATCACCAAATTTTCAACATAGGGATTTTAGGACCGCTGGTCATGAACAGTGTCACTGTCATTTTCTTAATCTGTCCCGAACACTGATTTCCCACAGCAACCGCGCTATTCTGCGCCACAAGTGTGAAAACACATTTCAGCCAGGATGTAAAAAATGACAGCTGTACTGTTCATAAGGAGGTGTGAAAAATGCCAGTGTTGAAAATGTAGCATGAAAATATTACTGATTTGTGAAGTTACAAGCGTGCGTGGAAACTGCTCAACGCATGCTCGTAACACAGTCATTTTATGGACTTTCATCACAAAATTTTCAAAATAGGCAGTTTAGGACCTCTGCTCATGAACAGTGTCACTGTGGTTTTCTTAATGTGTCCCAAACACTGATTTCCCACAGCGACCACACTATTCTGCGCTGGAAGTGCGAAAACGCATTTTGGCCAGGATGTGAAAAATGACAGTTGTACTGTTCATAAGGAGGTGTGAGCGTATCTATTCATTGCTTTGTCTCCACTCCACAGACCCTGCTGTAATATAGGACCACGGAGGACCCTGGGCGGGAGGGTGGACAACTGTAAAGTTCTGGCACAGCTCCATTGAGCTCACTCATTCCCCTTCTCTCACTCGCTCATTCTATTTCTCCCGACGCTGCAGGCTGCCCTTTTGTACTGGGCTCATGCTTGCGTTGGCGCCTATTCCTGCCCACAAAAAAAATCTGCAGCAGTCCCGACACAGCTCCATTGAGTTCACTCACTCCCCCTTCTCACTCGCTCGTTCTGTGTCTCCCCACACTGCAGGCTGCCCTTTTGTACTGGGCTCCTGCCTCTGTTGGCATCCTTGTCTGCCCACAAAGAAATCTGCAGTAGTCCCAACAGAGCTCTGTAGAGCGCGCTCACTCCCCCTCTCTCACGCGCTCATTCCATTTCTGATGGTGCTGCAGGCTGCCCTTTTTTACTGGGCTCCTGCCTGCGTTGCTGCCTTTTTCTGCCCACAAAGAAATCCACAGCAGTCATAATAGAGCTCAGTTGAGCTCGCTCACTCCCCTTTCTCAGTCACTCATTCTGTTTCTCCCGCTGCTGCAGGCTGCCCTTTTGAACTGTGTCCCTGCCTGCATTGCTGCCTTTTTCTGCCCACAAAGAAATCCGCAGCAGTCCCAACAGAGCTCCATTGAGGTCACTTACTCCCCCTCCCTCATCGGCGCATTCTGTTTCTCTCAGCGCTGCAGGCCACCCTTTTGTACTGGACTCCTGCATTGTGGCCTTTTTCTGCCCACAAAGAAATCTGCAGCAGTCTCGACAGAGGTCAGTTGAGCTCGGTCACTCTCCCCCCACACTCGCTCGATCTTAATCTGTCCCAAACACTGATTTCCCATAGTGACCGTGCTATTCTACTGCAGGAGTGCAAAAACATGTTTAGGCCAGGATGTGAAAAATGACAGCTGTGCTATTCATAAGGAGGTGTGAAAAAATGCCAGTGTTGAAAATGTGGTGTGAAAATATTACAAATTTGCAAAGTTACAAGGGTGCATGGAAACAGTTCAATGCATGCTTGTAATACTGTCATTTTATGGACTTTCATCACCAAATTTTCAACATAGGGATTTTAGGACCGCTGGTCATAAACAGTGTCACTGTCATTTTCTTAATCTGTCCCGAACACTGATTTCCCACAGCAACCGCGCTATTCTGCGCCACAAGTGTGAAAACACATTTCGGCCAGGATGTGAAAAGTGAAAGCTAAACTGTTCATAAGGAGGTGTGAAAAATGCCAGTGTGTTGAAAATGTGGCATGAAAATATTACTGATTTGCGAAGTTACAAGCGTGCGTGGAAACTGCACAATGCACGCTTGTAACACAGTCATTTTATGGACTTTCATCACAAAATTTTCAACATAGGCATTTTAGGACCTCTGCTCATGAACAGTGTCACTGTGGGTTTTTTACTGTGTCCTGAACACTGATTTCCCACAGCGACCACACTATTCTGCGCTGGAAGTGCGAAAACGCATTTTGGCCAGGATGTGAAAAATGACAGTTGTACTGTTCATAAGGAGGTGTGGGTGTGTCTATTCATTGCTTTGACTCCGCTCCACAGACCCTGCTGTAATATAGGACCACGGAGGACCCTGGGTGGGAGGGTGGGCAACTCTAAAAGTCTGGCACAGCTCCATTGAGCTCGCTCACTTTTCTTCTCTCACTCGATCATTCTATTTCTCCCGAAGCTGCAGGCTGCCCTTTTGTACTGGGCTTATGCTTGCGTTGGCATCTTTTTCTGCCCGCAAAAAAATCCGCAGCAGTCCTGACACAGCTCCGTTGAGTTCACTCACTTCCTCTGTCTCACTCACTCATTCTGTGTCTCCCCGCACTGCAGGCTGCCCTTTCGTACTGGGATCCTGCCTGTGTTGGTGCCTTTTCCTGCCCACAAAGAAGTTCACAGCTGTCCCAACAGAGCTCCGTTGAGGTCGCTCACTCGCCCTCTCTCACCCGCTCATTCTGTTTCTCTTGGCGCTGCAGGCTGCCCTTTTGTACTGGGCTTCTGCCTCATTGGTGCCTTTTTCTGCCCACAAAGAAATCCACAGCAGTCCCAACAGAGCTCCGTTGAACTTGCTCACTCCCCCTCTCTCAGTCACTCATTCCGTTTCTCCCGGCGCTGCAGGCTACCCTTTTGTACTGGGCTCCTGCCTGCATTGGTGCCTTTTTCTGCCCACAAAGAAATCTGTAGCAGTCCTGATAGAGCTCTGTTGAGCCACTCAGTCCCCTCTCTCACTCGCTTGTACTGTTTCTCCCACCACTGCAGGCTGCCCTTTTGTACTGGGCCCCTAACTGCATTGACGCTTTTTTCTGCCCTCAAAGAAATCTGCAGCAGTCCAGACAGAGCTCTGCTGAGTCTCATCACTCCCCCTCCCTCACTCGCTCTCTCGTTCTCTTTCTCGCACTGCTGCAGGCTGCTCTTTTGTACTGGGCACCGTGTTGGGGCCTTTTTTCTGCCCACAAAGAAATCTTCAGCAGTCCCAGCAGAGCTCACTTGAGCTCGGTCACTCCTCCCTCTCACTTGCTTGATCTTAATCTGTCCCAAACACTGATTTCCCACAGCGACCGTGCTATTCTGCGGCAGGAGTGCAAAAACATATTATGGCCAGGATGTGAAAAATGACAGCTGTACTATTCGTAAGGAGGTGTGAAAATATGCCAGTGTTGAAAATGTGGCGTGAAAATATTACAAATTTGCTAAGTTACAAGGGTGCATGGAAACTGTTCAATGAATGCTTGTAACACAGTCATTTTATGGAGTTTCATCACCACGTGTTCAACATAGGGATTTTAGGACTTCTGCTCATGAACAGTGTCACTGTCATTTTCCTAATCTGTCCCGAACACTGATTTCCCACAGTGACCGCGTTATGCGCTGGAAGCGCGAAAACACATTTCAGTCAGGAAGTGCAAAATGACAGCTGCATTATTCATAAGGAGGTGTGAGAAAATGGCAGTATTGAAAATCTGGCTTGACAATATTACAAATCTGCAAAGTTACAAGGGTGCGTGGGAACTGCGCAACGCACACTTGTAACACAATCATTTGATGGGCTATCATCACCAAATTTTCAACATAGGCTTTTTAGGACCTCTGCTCACGAACAGTATCACTGTCATTTTCTTAATCTGTCCCAAACACTGATTTCCCACAGCGACTGCGCTATTCTGCGCCGGAAGTGTGAAAAGACATTTCGGCCAGGATAGAAAAAATGACAGTTGTACAGTTCATAAGTAGGTGTGGGAAAATGACAATGTTGAAAATCTGGAGTGAAAATATTATAAATTCGTAAAGTTACAAGGGTGCGTGTGAACTACGCAGCGCACACTAGTAACATAGTCATTTTATGGAGTATCGTCACCAAATTTTCACCATAGGCATTTTAGGACCTCTGCTCATGAACAGTGTCACTGTCATTTTCTTAATCTGTCCCAAATGCTGATTTCCCGCAGCCACCGTGCTATTCTGCGCTGGAAGTGCGAAAACACATTTTGGTCAGGATGTGAGAAATTACAGCTGTACTGTTCACAGGAGTTGAAAAAATGCCAGTGTTGAAAATCTGGCATGACAATATTTCAAATTCGCGAAGTTACTGGTGTGCGTAGCAACTCTGCGGCACAATAAAACAGTAATTTTTGGGTTTTCTCACCAAATTTACAACATAGGCTTTTGAGAGCCGCCCATGAACTCTGCCACTGTCGCTTTGTTAATCAGTCCAAAGGGATTCCGCCGCAGTGACTGCGAAATCACCTTCCGGGGCCGAATAATGCAATGACAGTGGCAGAATTCATGAGGAGGGTTCCCAAAAAACCCATGTTGAAAATTTGGTGCCAAAATTTCAAAAAATGATTGAGATATGCACCAAAGTTGAAAAAACCCTATTTATGCCATTATACAGTTTACCGGCATTTCCTCAGTTTGCGGTTGGCTTTGAATCAATCAATCAATCATTCTTTATTTTTAAAAAGCGCCTTTCCAAAACCAAAGCGCTTTTACAATAAGTAGATCAAATACATATAATTAAAACAATATAATAAAATCCGTCACTAAACATTCTTAAAAATAAGAGTAAGCCAGGCTAAATAGTTATGTTTTCAATGCTGATTTAAAACTTTGGACGGTCAGGCAATCTCACACCTGATGAGGTAGAGAATTCCACAGGGTCGGAGCTATAAAACTAAATGATCTGGCCTAGATGTCTTCAAACGGTCCATGGGAATCTCTAGCAATCCCTCATTCGTGGATCGGAGAGGCGGGGGGGGGCAGTAGGGATGAAGAAGATCTTGCAGGTAACTCGGTCCCTGGTCATGTAGGGCCTTATAGATCAGCAAACTGACACTGAAGGAGATCCGCCACTGTATTGGCAGCCAGTGCAGGCTGCGGAGGACAGGTGTTATATTACTGGTCCTAGAAGTACCAGTCAAAAGCCTGGCCACCGCATACTGTATTAGCTGCAGGCGGCGGATATCTACCCCCGGTAGCCCTAGGTAGAGGGTGTTGCAGTAGTCCAGGCGGGAGGTAACGAAGGCGTGGACCAACGTTAAAAGATCATCAGCAGGAACCAGGTGCTTCACCCGGGTAATATTCCTTAGATGGTAGAAAGAGGTTTTGACAACAGCCAACACCTGATGTTTAAGGGTCATGCAGTCATCAAATATAACTCCCAGGTTCTGCACCTGGTCTGAGGTAGTTAACTGGGCCCCCCCCCAAGCCAAAGACCCGAAGGTGATCCTGTCAGCAAACCCGCCTCCCGATGACCTGGGTCCACAACCAACACCTCAGTTTCTTCAGGGTTTAACCACAACCAATTCACAGTCATCCAGTCCTCGATCTCGGTGAGACAGTTGTTAAAGACCGAGACAGCATCACCCTGGCCGGGCACAAAGAAACATAGAAACATAGACTTTGACGGCAGATAAGGACCGCTTGGCCCACCTAGTCTGCCCATTTCCCTACCTACAGGATAGGCCGCTGATCCTAGTTAACCAACAGCCTATTTCTTCCTACCCCCCACAAGAATTGCCATATGTCTGTCTCATGCATTCTTGAATTCCCCACAGTTTTAGACCCCACAACCTCCTCAGGAAGGCTGTTCCATGCATCCACTACCCTCTCTGTGAAAAAATACTTCCTCACATTGCCCTGGAACCACCCCTCCATCTTTAAATTGTGTCCCCTTGTTCTTGCACGTCTCTTTTTCTGAAAGATGCTACCCTCTTTGACTTTGTTGATTCCACTGAGGTACTTAAAAGTTTCTATCATGCCCCCCCTCTCCCTTCTTTCCTCAAGGGTATACGCATTAAGCTCCTTTAGTCTCTCCTCATACAGCTTCTCTTGCAGACCCTGCACCATTTTAGTTGCCCTCCTCTGGACTGCCTCTATCCTGTCTATGTCCTTGCGGAGATGGGGTCTCCAGAACTGGACCCAGTACTCCAGATGGGGTCTCATCAACTGTCTGTACAGAGGGATAACAACTTCCTGTTTTCTGCTGGTGATGCCTCTTCCTATGCATCCCAGTATACCCCCAGCCCTCCCTACTGCCTTCTCACATTGCTTGCTAACCTTAAGGTCATCTGATATGATTACCACCAGGTCCCTTTCCTTTTTTGTTGTTGTTACTACCTCCCCCATTGTGAAATCTTCCCCTGGGTTCTTGTTTCCCAGGTGCATTATTTTGCACTTCTTTGCATTGAATCCTAGCTGCCATACTTCTGACCATTCCTCCAACCTTGCCAAGTCCCTTCTCATCCTTTCCACGCCTCCTTGTGTATCAACCTTGTTGCAGATCTTTGTGTTATCTGCAAAGAGGCATACTTTTCCTTCCAGTCCCTCTGCAATGTCACTTATAATGACATTAAAAAGGCCTGGACCCAGTACTGAACCCTGCGGTACCCCACTAGTAACCCCTCTTTCTTCAGAGTGGACTCCATTTACAATTACCTTCTGTGTCCTGTTGTCCAACCAGTGTTTTACCCAGGCTGCCACCCTGGGACACACTCCCAGGCTGGTTAATTTGACTGTTAATCTTTTGTGTGGGACTGTGTCAAATGCCTTGCTAAAGTCTAGGTAGACCATGTCCACAGCCCCTCCCTGGTCTACTACTTTGGTCACCCAGTCAAAGAAATCTATTAGATTTGTCTGACATGACCTTCCCGCTGTGAACCCATGCTGCCTTGGGTCCTGTGCCCCACTAGCCTCTAGATACTCAACAATTCTTTCCTTCAGAAGTGACTCCATCACTTTCCCTACCACAGAGGTCAAACTGACAGGTCTGTAGTTTTCTGCCTCTGTCTTGGTCCCACTTTTGTGAAGAGGAATCACATCCGCCTTCCTCCAGTCCTCTGGTGCCACACCATCCTCCCATGATTTATTAAAAAGAGTAGTCAGTGGTTTCACTAGTTACCCCTCAAAGGACATGTACAGCTGAGTATCATCTGCATAGCAGTGAAAACTCAAGCTGTATTGCCTAATAATCACTCCCAGCGGCAGCATATACACCGTAAATAACATGGGCGCCAAAATGGAGCCCTGCGGCACCCCAGAGGATGGGGGAGTGATGCTGAGGAAAAAATCCCAGACGCCACCCTCTGAGTCCTACCCTCGAGAAATGATCGAAACCAACTGAGGACTGAGCCAGACAGTCCACAGATAAACCACAGGGGCTCCAGCAGCACTCCATGGTCAACGGTATCAAGTGCCGCAGAGAGATCAAGAAGGACCAAGATGGAACGGGTCTTTCGATCTCTCACTTTTAGGAGGTCATTTAGTACCCGAACAAGGGCCATCTCAGTACTATGTCTCTTCCTAAATCTGGACTGGAGAGAATTATAGACATTGTTGCTGGTCAAATGACCATCCAGCTGCAATGCAACCACTTCTCAATAACCTTACCCACAAAAGGCAGGTTAGAGACAGGCCTGTAGTTAGCCAGATAGTCCAGGTCCAAGGAAGGCTTTTTAAGAAGGGGCCGAATCATGGCTTCCTTCAAGGGATCAGGAAAGTTCCCCTTCTCCAATGACAACCAGACTATCTCAGCAAGGACTAGGCCAATTTTATCCGCACATCCTACTAAAAGGTGTGTGGGGCCCGGGTCCAAACTACAGTTGGTCGGTCGCAATAACTGGACGATCATCACTATGTCATTGATGGTGGGTAGGTCGAAGTCAGACCACATAAACTGGGTGTCCGACATCTCCTGCTGACCACCACAACTCCTATTTGAAGGAGTTAGGAAGAGATCGGACCTGATTGTGGCAACCTGATCTGCGAAGAATCGAGCAAACTCCTCACACTGTTCCAGTGAAAACGCACAATCTGTCCACGGTCCGGAAGAGCTGGGCTGGTCGATTCTGTGCAGCAGCAATTTCCCTGGACAGGAATTCTGCCTTCTTATGGGTAATTGCTGATTGATAGACCGATAATGGTCCATCAAACTAAGCCTGTCACACTCCAGACCCGGCTTCCGCCAACACCTCTCAAGCCTTCTTCTCACTCTCCTCAACTCCCTCAAGGTCTCATCAAACCGAGAAGACCTGGGGTGAAGGGTGAGGAGACGAACATGAACAGGAGCAGTGGAATCCAGGGCCTCTATTACTGCCTTATTATAGGCAAGAACCAGGTCCCCAGGATCCATGCATTCACTCGGCAGACTCGATAGGTCCAGCACCGCCATCAGACCCTCCAGGGTAACACCCCTCAAAGGGCGGTACTGGACCATCTCTGTAGGGGCCGGCCTACCAGGGGGGCCAGGAAACTGAACCCAATGGTGTGATGGTCAGACCACCTGACTGGTTCCACCACCAAATCAGATATTTCCATCCCCAGGAGGAACGCCAAGTCCAATGAATGACCATCTATATGGGTCGAGGAGGAAATAACCTGTGTGAAGCCCAGCAAATTCATCAGCTAGAGGAAGTTCTGACCAAACTGTAAGAGTTCATCATCGACCCAGGCATTGAAATCCCCCAGGATCAGCCATCTGGAGGATCCCAATGTCATGTTGACAATGAAGTCCGCAACTTCCCCCAGGAAAACATTCCCGTTACCTGGTGGACGGTAAATGAGAAGAATCCTGCACCCCACACCCTCACCCACAATACAGTCAAAGAAGTTGGTGATTCCCACTGGTACCTCCATCAGGTTTAGTTCCATTCTAAAACAGATTGCCACTCCCCCGTCCCAATGATCCAGCCTCGGACGGTGTATCACTGAGTACCCGGCTGGTATAGCTGAAGCCAGAACAGGGCCAGTGTTATCATCCAACCAGGTCTCGGTGATGCACACCAGGTCTGATGACTCGACAAGATCAGCTATTATAGCAGTCTTGTTTTTAATGGACCTGGCGTTACATAACATTGTCCGAGTAGGATGAGTTGCCGGTGATGACCGAGCCACTTGCCTGCCACAAGCAGAGCCCTTGGGTATGGGAATCAGGCAGGGAGGACCCCTCTCCTGAATGTATTTCACCCCAGGGCATCTTCTTGTCCCTACTGTCTCAATCTGTCCACTCTTTCCATTCCCCCTCCAGACCCTACCCCCGCTTTCCTCCTCCTCACAATCCCCAGAGCCCGACACCATCTATACACCTCCGGAGATATTGGGGGACACCTGAAAGGGTGGAGGTCTTTAAGTCAGGAGGGGGAATAATGCCTGACCATTCCAGCAACTCCCCAACACATATTCACACACTCAGAGCACCAAATATATTCACACCAAACAACACCACACCCAATCACTCAACTTTCCAATCAAACACCACACACTATTCAACAATAAATGAACATAAAATTAAATAAAACAGAGTAGATTATAAATTACAACTTAGGTTCAAAGAAGAGGTTGCCACAGTTCTCTTCAACAAATAATTTATAACCTCTGGGAGCTCTTAGCTCACCAGAGAAAGAAAAGAAAATGAAAATGTCTCCCCAAACCAATCTCTCACTTCGGCTGGGGGTATAATACTTCATTTAAATAGTCTACAACAAAACAGTACACTCTCACTGTCCACAATATGTGATTTAAACAGTCTGCAACAAAACAGGACACTCTCACTGTCCACCAGGCAAGAAAACAAAATAGGAGAAAGTCTGACCATATATCCTGAGGCAGTCTCCTGGGCTGGGTACCTCAAACAATTCTCAGCAGGTCACTCTCTCAAATCAGTTCAGGCCTAGAAATCAGTAGGCCTCCACACAGAACTCTGCTTCTTTCTAATCTTCTCCAAATCACCAAACCATCCCCCAAAAAGAACATCGCCAGGAGATTTAAGCGTGACAGATCCTGGTGAGGGACAGACGGTTTCCCGGTCCACCGAAGATCATCATGCCAGACTCTGCAGGTAAGTATGGGGTGAGGGGGTGTGGGGAGGCAGGGTGCACAGAGGGTGGGTGCGGGTTGTGGGAGAGGGGCAAGGAAACCGCGTGGGACTGTTTTCTTTTTTGACAGGTACAAAAAAAAAACAGCGCAGGACTTTTTTTTTACAGGGCCATTTGGCACGCTGGGTGGGCTCCCAGTGTGCCAAAAGAGTGTTTGTTTGGGGGCAGCTGTAGCCGATGGGGGATTGGGCACCCCCATTGGCACAAAGGAGGGGGCACAAGAGCCGAGGGGGATTGGGCACCCCCTCGGCACAACTGTACTGTGTGCTTGGGGGGGAATTATGCCGACAGGAAGTGGGCTCCCCCATCGGCAAATGACACTGGGGGGAGGGACATAATCCTGATGGGAAGTGGGCTCCCCCATCGACAACATCAATGTTAGGGCACTGAAGCCACCGGGGTTTGGGACTCTGTCGGCAAACAAACATGTTGGGGGGGAGCACATGCTGCCGAGGGGGATTGGGCACCCCCTTGACAGTGGGGCTGCTTCCTATTGTTTGTGAACCCGGCGGCAAGCCGCCGCCATGTTCACAAACAATATCACACTAACAAGGTTCCGCCCAGCAATGATGAGTCGTTTCCTCATTACAGTGGAATGGCTTACGCTGCAATGACGAGACGGACCCTGATTGTAGCGGCTGAAACCTTACAAGGTTGTGGCATGCTGGCTGAACTAGTGTCATCAGCAGAGTGGCACCCCATTGGGAGAAGTGGACCAAGCCTCCAAAGGCTGTGGGGGCATTGGCCACAACAGTGCCGTGCCTCCACAACCTGCTTCTGGAGCAAGCTGCCGCAATATGTTTCTTGTGCATGCACGCAATCAACATAAAAAGTGGATCCCTTCGAGTATGCCTGGACCCAAGGGAATTTTACATAGTGATATGGTGACAGCATTACCATATCCCTACCCTAGAGTAGGTACAGTGCTGGCTGACAGATATGGGCTTTCTCACCACATTAGATGAAAAAGACAGATAACTGGCAAGTCAAACTTGATCTAAATTCATCCTATGTGTGTGCACTCAGCACACCATGGGGTTGATGTCATTTCTGTCGAATGCCCCTTGCAATTTAATCAACAAAAAAAGTATTTCAGTGCAAGAATCAAGAGCTTTTTGGCAATAATCCAGGAGGTTTTCTGATAATTGATGGCATCATCATTGCAGCAGCAACCAAAGCTGAACATGATGCCACCTTGAGGCAAGTTCTGAGCACTGCAAGAAATGGAAATGCCAAATTTACAAAAAGAAAATACTATTTCGAGTATCAGAGGTATCATACATGGGACATCAGCTGACTCTGGCAGGAATAAGACCAGATGAAGTCAAGGTGAAGGCTATAATGTAGATGCCAGCTCTGCTAGACAGACAAGGATTGTAACGTCTACTATGCATGGTGTGATAACTGGTGCAGTATATACCAAATGGCGCCTCAAGGGATGGACTGGGAAAATGTTTGCCTCAGCCGGGACACTCGAAGACTTATGTCTCTTGCGCTCTCAGTAAAGCTGAATGGAGCTACACACAGACTAAGAAAGAGTTGCTTGCATTCATTTTTACTGTGACCAAGTTCCATCAGTACACTTATGGAAGGGAGGGAGGAGTCCAGACAGATCATAGGCCTCTGGAGGCCATTTCATAGAAAACATTGTCACTTCTGCTTTGAACTCCTACTTCACCACCTGTGCTTCCTTTCTCCTGTCTGCCTTCTCCATCTCCTCACCTCCTCCTACATCCCCATTAACTCCCTACACTTCCTTTCTCATTTTTGCCAGTTACAGCATCTTTTTCTATATAGGCCCTCTTCCCTGATTTGCTTGACCCCAAGCTCCAGCACCTCCCTGCACCTGCCATTCCCATCTCCTCCCTTCTCAATCTTTCGTTCTCCCTTGCTCAGTCCTGGACTCCTGGAAGCATCCCTCTCCATAAACATGGTGAGTCCTTTTCTCTTGGAAACTTCCGTCCTATATCCCTTCTTCCTTCCCTATCTAAACTACAAGAACACATTGTTCTTTTTTAACTTTCCCCTACCTTGATTCCTCCTCCTTCATTACCCCCTTCCAGTCTGGCTTTTGCAAACTTCATTCCACCATCTCTTCTCTCCTCAGGCTCACTGATTCCATCCTTACTGATATGGATCATGGCCATCTCACAGCTGCCATTTTTGTCGATTTAGTGAAAGTTTTTGACCCTGTCTCCCACATTCTTCTCCTTGATAAACTCATGATAGTGGGTCTCTCAGATTCAGCAACCAATTGGTTCAGCTCCTATATGGTAGGTAGATCTCAATCTGTGAGATTGGAGATTCTTCGTCTGCCTCCCCCCCCCATCCATACTGGAGTACCCAAAAGCTCTGTCCTTGGCCCGTTGTTTTTCTCTATAATCCTCAATGACCTTCCCTCAGCCTGCTCTTCTGCTTCCAACCATATGTATGCAGTTGACGTGGTCCTGTTTACATCTGGGTCTTCTTCCTCTGAGTTATCATCCAGGCTTCAACTTGATTTTGGTGCTATCCAGAACTAGTTCCACTCAAATCAATTAACACTAAATGCTAAAAAAACTGTATCTATGTGCTTCAGCACCAGGTAGAGGCTTGCTAGGCTATCCTCCCTCCCTTCCCACCTTCCACACCCTTGAATGGGGTATAATTGTTTATGTACCCTCTTTTAAATACCCTTGGCATCTGGCTTGATAGGCACCTTGCCTTATTTTCAGCAAACAGATGCTATTCATAAAAACTCCATCCCATGCTTGGTGCCCTTTATAGTAACAAAAGCGATATCCCTTTACCTGCTCACCGGGAAATCATTTCAAAGATGATACTTCCCAGCTTTGATTATGGTGACATAGTTTATGGTGCTGCCTAAAAGTCCACTTTGGCCAGACTGGATCCCCTCTTCCACTCCTTCTGCCAGTTTGCCTCGTCCTGTCTTTCCTGTACTAATCACTGTTCTCTGTACTCTGATCTCTCCGGCCCCTCTTCGGTAGATCACTGCCTAACCCACTGTGACTCCTTCATCTCTAAATTCTGGCTGTCCTCCCTCCCCCCTTATCTCAGTTCTCTTCTTTTCCCTATGCCTCCTTCTTCTTACTCTCTCTCTGTAACTCAGGCTATCGCTCCCTAATGCTCCCTTCTTGTAAATCCCTTGTGGGACAGAATGCCTTCTCTTACCGCTTTCCTAAAATCTGGAACTCTTTTCCCCTTACAATTCACTCTGCCTCCTCCAAATGTTCTTTTCCTTTGTTACGTCAAGCCCATACAAATCCCACCTGCAATTGCCCTTAGTCTAGTCTTTGCCCCCTTTCTCTTTCCCCATTTGCTGCCAGTCCCCAAGCTACTATACTACTCTTCTAAATGTTTCAACCTCCACACTCTTCCTCTTCCCTTTTTTCCATCCTTTCCCTCCTCTCCTCTCCTTCCACTACCTTACTCCCTTAAACCCTTTTCCTCCCTATCTCCCCCTCTCCCCTTCACTACTACCTCCTATCTATTCACACTCTCTTTCATCCTCTCCCTCCTCCCCACTCCCTACCCCTCCTTTTTTCTCCTCCTTACCTATTTTTCTTGTTTAGCAATTTGCCGTTTACGTTACTTTATGTACTGTACATAGCTGTGCCTTTTGCTTATCAGATTACTGCACTTTGATTATACTGTGTATTTATTCCAACCCCTTTTCCCCCAGGACACATCTGGAAGTGAACGTTATGGCTCAGTATGTATTTCTTGGTAAATCTCTTTTAATAAATAAATAAATAAGCAGCCCAAAGACTACAGAGGATGATATTGAGACTGCAAAGGTATCACCTATGAGTTTGGTATGTACCAGGCAAAGACTTACCGATAGCATACACCTTATCGCAGGCTCATAGATCCACCGCCTGAGGAAAGCCCAGAAGAAAGTGAGGAGAGAGTGATTCCTGCACTAGACTGCTGCACTGTGTTGTCTGAGAATCAAATGGTGAGCATGAAAGAGTTGAGAAGGGTAGATAGTGAGTTATCTGTTTTACAAGACACAAGATGAACAGGATGGCCCAGGCATCGAAGTAAGACATCATAGGCTGCAAGGCGGTACTGAGCTTTTCGTGATCACATCAGAGAATCAGAGGAGCTTATATTTGTAGGTACAAGACTGATCATCCCAGTACAAAAATGATCCCAAATATTGACACTTTTACATGGAAGTCACAGGGGGATGCAAAAAAAAAAAAATTAAAGGCCAGAGCTCTCATAAACTGGCCAGAAATGACAACAGACATCAAATGTAGTATTGCCTATTGTAACATGTGCATGATTTTGAAATGACAATGCCCAGAAACCATTGCTTCCACACCCAGTGCCAGATCTCCCATGGGTGTATGTGGTGATTGACATATCTGAACTACAGGGCATAGATCGACTCATCTTAGTAAACTACAAGTTGTGGGATAAAAAGACCACATCTGTCATCAGTGCCATGAAGGTGTTGTTTTCACAGCAAGGAATACCAATTGAGATCATGAGTGACGACATGCCATTTGCTAGCAACAATTTTCATGATTTTGTTGCCAATTGGGGTATCAAGCTGGTTACAGCAAGTCCCACTTACCCTCAGTCCAATGGCTGGGCAGAGGGGGCCATTCCAACTGTTAAGAAATCACTGCTCAGGACAAATGACAGTGGGCAAGACCCACAAGTAGCCCTGCTGGAGTACAAGAACATACTAGTAACTGGGATGTCATACTCCTCAGCTCAACTCCTCATGGGATGAGTTACTCGCAGTAAGCTACCAATTGCCAAAACACTGCTAAAACCAAACATACAGTACCAAAGCTCAGTGCAAGTACAGTCCTAGTAGTTGGGAACCAGCTGTTATTGCAGCACAGCATCCCGAACCTCGATCATGCGATATTCTGATGGCAGAAGGAAATCACTGTCACTGGAACAGAAGACACCTGGTCAAGGTACCCAGAAGGGAAGAAGCAGTGGAACTGAAGGTGGCAGCTTCCACCTCAAATATGCCAAATGCACAAGTACCGCAGAACAGTAATGAGATTTTTGATGTATCCATTCCAGTTGCAACCTTCTCATCGTCATGGAAGCCACAAAGTAATTCAACTTCCAAAAAAGTTTGAGCAACAGGGGACAGCAATCAAGACTTATCCCCAACTGAAGGTCAAGTTCTAGTAACCTCAGACCTAGTTACTGTGTTGTTGCAGACACAATAGTTTCCACGGTTTGAAGTTTCTATGTTATTAAATGACTTTTGATTTGATAGTGGGATGTATTTATTTATTTATTTAGCTTTTGTTTACCACGTAAGTACACTAGACAAATCATATGCCTATTTTCAGGTACGACCCGGAAGAGTACAGGAAAAAAAGAACATACAGAGCACAACATGACACTAGTAATGCAGACACACTAAAACAAGAGGAGCAATATATAGAAGGGTAGTTTACTACTTTGTCCAGTAGTGGCTGCTGTAGTAAACAGCCTGTCAGGAAGTAAGTACTTTTAGTTTCACTTATGTTGTTGAATGAAAGCACTATTGAGGTTCAGCTGCATGTGTGTGTGTTTTGTGTTGCTCATTATCCAGTCTTAATAGTGAACCCAAGAAACACTACACTTTCTTTTAGACTTTTTAACATTTTTATTCCTCTAGTTAAAAGGGGTCATACAATTTCAGTCAATGATACATTGCACTATAGAAACATATAGAATCTGATTGCAGATAAGGACTGCTTGGCCAACCCAGTCTGCCCATTTCCCTACTTAATGGATAAACTGCAGATCCTAGTTAACCAACAGCCTACTTCCTCCTGCCCCCACCACCTAGAATTGCCTTATGTCTGTCCTATGCATTCTTGAATTATATATATATATATATATATACACACATACATACGTGCTATATCTAGAGATACCACAGGAAATCCTATAGACATTAGTGGGGATTTCACAGTGAGATATTTAGATATATGGGGAATACATAATGGGTTGCAGTGGAAAAACTAATTTATCTCAACCACTGAGTGCTAAGATCTGTAACTCACGAGTGACAAAGCCAAAAGTCAAGTCAGTTAAGAAGGTCTTACCATTCATTTGCGCAGATACATGTGCTATTTCCCTACAACCTTATATGTATTTTATATATAACACTCTAGTTTTACTGTTTTCGTTAGTGTCTCACCTTGTTCCTAACTTCCTACGAGGAGAAACTGAAGAACCTAAATCACGCTGGATGAGAGGAGGGAGAGGGGGGATATGATAGAGACCTTTAAATACCTCATGGGAGGTAAATAAGGTACAGGAAGGAAGTATTTTTTCAGAAAAAAGGTGCTCAGGGACAGGGGGCACAATAAGAAGCTAGAGGGATGTAGATTCAGGAGAGATGTGAGGAAAGACTTCTTCACAAAAAGAGTGGTAGATTCCTGGAACAGTCTTTGAGCACAGGTGGTGGTGGGGAAAACACTGGTGTGGTTCAAGAATGCATGGGATAGGCATAAGGGAATCTTAAGGAAAGCAAGGGGGGGTGTGAATGGGTCCAGAGATCAAGTAGCATCTGCAGTGCTACTATAGGCAGGGAAAAATGGGCAGCCTTGGTGGGCCAAGCGGTCCTTATCTGCTGGCAAATTCTGTTTTTGTGTTTTAGCCTTGTAGCAATGAGTGTTTTAATGATGTGAATAATTAGCATCTTAGCCATGAGTTGTTGCCCCAGTACAACAACTTAAGAATATTTAAGTTCAGACTCTGCAGTGTAATCGTCATAGTCCTCCTGGCATTTTAACATCAGATTTATTTCTGTGCTGAAGAGATCAGTAGTCTTGGAGTCCTGTTCCACTCCTAGTGACAAAGTTTTCTTAGTTTGGGACTTTTGTGTTATTTAGATATAGACAGAGCCAGGCGGATTTGGATTTGGTATTGGATTTGCCAGATCCTGGCAGAGTTTTGATCTGGTTTTGCAAATGATTTGCCTGTTCTGGTCCTATGCAGTATTTATTATATATAAAATGGGCAAGGAAATCTCTGTGTCCTGACTTGGTTTTAGCCAAGGAAGTAAGAGAGCACTACCAATGGCTAAAAGCAAGTCTCTGCCAACTGGGGCAACTCACAGAATTCATAAGCCACTTACTTCGTAATCTCCATCACAAACGTGGCTGCAACCTTTACTCTTATATAGAAACCTTCAACTAGGCCCTAAAAATGAAAGTCCATTAAATTAACTACAGTAAGTAAATAATGTAATGTTATTTTCACTCAAGAGCCCCTCCTTACACACATATACAAACTTAAAAAATCAAGTACTATTCAGAATCTTCATTGCTGGTGTTTCCCTGATGACCATAAAAATTCCCCCTCTTATCCTCACCAGTTTGCTAGATAACTCCCTGCTCCTTACCTGGCAACATAGAAAATTGAGGTTCTGGCTCCACTTGAGGCCTGTGTGTGTGTCTGTGTGTGTAAGCCAGTGGAACGCTGATGGAAATGAGAAAGGAAAAGTGTGGTCCACTGGGAAATGAACGTCAGAACTCTGAACCTCTGAGGTTCAGTTCCCAGTGGGCCACACTTTTCCTTTCTCATTTCTATCCTTGATTGAAAATATGCCTTGCAGGGGCTAGACTGCACTGAGAGAAGTGGTCTGTTTGTATTTCAGTGGAACTCTGAAAAATTTTGAATTCATGCAATCCATGTTACCATTCTGCGTGTGTATGTGTTGGGGGGTACATTCTATTAGGAATAATACAGAGCTTTGAATTCTTCTATTCTGTGGTAAACAATCACACAGTGTACTGAATATGGAGAAAGACAGATGACTGACAGGCAAAAAACATCTGTGGATGGACTATTTTATATTATTTAGCAACATTCGATTATAATTTTTGTGGGTTTGAAAACTTTGAGAGTGTTTTTTTCTTTTAAAGTTGCCTCTTGGCCCATTTTATATAAGCAGTAAGGCACTTCAGGGATGTTGTTTGTACTAGGTTTAACCACAATCAGGGGCTGGAGGCACTCAACTTTACCTTGTGCCTTACAACATCCCTGACCGTAGGGTAAAACTAGTACAACCAATGTCCTGCCATGCCTTATTATTTAAATATAACTCCCCTGCTACATTGATACCTGCAGTACTATGGCCAGAAGTAGTGACCCTCCACACACCTACACATTCAGGTACTGTCGCCCCTTCCTCAGTACTAACCGCCAGACACTCTAATACCTCTGGTACTGTCTCCACTTATTTCATAATCTGGTATCTCCTGTATCATTTCCCACGGTGACAGGCTAACATATTTACATAAAATCATTTTTCTTAACTTTGCTGAAGCTGTCCCTTGAAGCATTAGAAATATAGAAAAGGTCAGCAGAAAAAGAACACTGGTCTATCCAGTCACCCCCTTATACTTTATCCTTATCAGCCATGGAATGGCAAACCATCAAAGAGTTCAAGGATACCAGGGCTATCAAAATAAAACACGCCAGTAAAGGCAGAGCTATTGTGATAATGTGCAAAACAACGTGTCAATGAGATTGTGAAGTAACTTAGTGACACTATTTGTTATCAAAAACTTACTGCTGATCTCACAGCAACATTTCAACATCAGTAACTGACTGTACTGCATGGGGCTTTATGGGAACAATAGACTACATCAGATGAATTTACATATTTGACAAAAAAAAATCTGGTTATAGCTACTCTGTATACCTTACCAAAAATACACACACATATGACTGACCCACCAGGATGTCCAATCGTCTTCATGTGGTTCCTTGTCTGAAAATCTCTCTAAATTCATAGGACCAGAAGCAAATGGTTTGATATATTTTATTGGACCAACAAAGATGCTACACAAAGAACAAAACAACTTTTTGTAACATCTTTGTTGGTCCAATAAAAGGTATCAAACCATTTTCTTCTGTATCTGTTCTTACAAGGACCAATACGGCAACTAAGCGATTTGTTTATCTAAATTTATAGATAATTTCTTACAGGACATTGTGGTTACTTTGCTTTAATATTTACGTGATAATACAGATGATTTGGATAACACTGGAAATTTGCAATGGCCAGAACATTTCATGTGGGTTACAATGGACATGGCATCCTTGAATACCCTGATACCACATGATTTAGGCTTACATGTGATCAGGTTCTACCTCCAGAACCTGTTCCTTGTTGAAGCAATGCCATCTGACTTGACCTTGGAAGGTTTGGAATGTATCCTTACTCATAATTACTTTTTATTTGATAGTACCTACTACTACCAGTTCAGGGGCACTGTGATGAGTGCAATAATAGCACAATCGTATGAAAACTTGTTCCTGGGCTGATGGGAATACGTTTATTTTCAATTCTGAGAAAAATCCTTTCCTTCCAAAACTTGTCAGGTGGAACCACTTCATTGACAATACTATTTGTGTTTGTGCAGGGGTGCAAAGTGAATTGGATGTTTTCTTGAGATGGCTGAACAAACATAATTTAAACCTATCTTTCAGTTATGTGACTGACCTCAGGGCTGTTGATTTCCTGAATATTCAGTTTCATGTAAATGAACAGTTTGTAACTGAGACAAAAACTTTCAGAAAGGCTTCATCAGTGAATTCATTACTTAAATCTAACTCTTGCCATTCTCCACATCTCATTAGAAGTATTCACTTTGGACAGCTTGTTAGAATTAGGAGGAATGCCACTAGTGATCTTATGTTTGAGGAGTAGGCTAGGAAACTGTGCCACCATTTCAAAGATTTTTTTTTTCTGAAACAGTTATAAGGGAAGCATTCAAGAGAACTTGTCAGTTGAACAGAGCATCTACCCTACCCGAAAAGAAGGAATAAACAGAGAATGGACACCACAGCTCAAAATACTCAATTTTGTAACAACATATACCCATATTTCAATTAAAGTTAAAGATATTTGTGATACGTAGAGGCTGATCAGTGCTGACAGTTCGGTGGCACAGCTCATTGGTCTCCTCCCAGAATCAGATTTTGTTGTGGTCCAAATTTAGGTGGCCTGCTGGTGCACAGTCACTCTGTATGTCCACCACATTTGGAATAGTGGCACTTAAATCTACTGGTTTTTCTTTCAAATGCTTCAATTGTAGTGTGTGTAAGGTGATGACTAATGTAAATAGGTTTTTCATTCCAAGCAACTATAAACAGATTGTTCTTCATTCATTTGTAACTCGTAACACCACCTACATGGTCTACGTAGGTTGGTATGAATGCTCTTTTTATGTTTGCCGTGTATGCACAGGCAGTGAACATTTTGTTAGGAGAGTGGCTTTTGAGGGGTGTGATACTGTCAGTCCATTGCAGAGTGGTCTGCATGGGGCTTGTTAGTGTCACACCAATCAGTATTCTGGCTTGCTGGGCAGAAACTTTGTGTATTTGAAAGGAAAGAGCAGATCCAATCATAGGTTGGCTCTTTCCTTTGATCTACTCCACCCTACAAGCACAGCTGATCTGTCATGATCAGCCTGCTGAGGAATTACACCCATTAACAAAGAAAACTGTCCATCGATGTCTGTTGCTGGTACTACTATAAATGTCTCACCAGCTGACTCTCCCTCTCAGCACCCACCACCCCACACACCACCACAAACATACCACTGACATTGGGGGTGACAAACCCCCAGTGTCACCACCTGAATAAAAGAAAACTGTCCCTTCTAATTTTTATATATCATAAGGGTGCAGTAGCACCCCTATAGTTAGGGCTGAACCTAAACCTCTAATAACATCACAACTGTTCAACAGATTTGCAAGAAAGTTTGCATGTGCGGTCTCATGGGTAGATCTGTTGACCTGGCAAGCTTCATTACAGTTGGATATGCAGATTCTGAGATACAGATAGTGAAAATAAAATTGCTGTATTTTACTGCTTTTTTTGTCATTGCCTTATGCCCAGATAGATTGCAATTTTGGTCTGCCATTTTCAGAGTAGAAAGGGCTTGGCCCACAGATGTGCCTTCTTCACTGGTTTGATGAAAAAATATTAATCCGTTCCAAAGTTGTTCAATTTTAAAATTTTGGGTTCTAAGCATCACCAGTACAGTCTTTGGATAAAGGTCTGGAATGAAAAAGGAATTTGGTCCGAATGAAAAATGATCCTTTTTTGTGATGGCCAATCCCTTTTCGTGAGGAAGAATCCCTTTTTCATTTGCTGCCATCTTGTTTTCCATTTTTCTTAAAAAAAATTTAAAACCCATAAAAGTGACATCCAACAGAGAGAACAAGACATGTATCTTGCTGATCAGGACTCCATTGGGTGCATTCTGCAGTTAACCGTTTAAATAGTGGCCACCAATTTTTTTTTTTTTTATTTTGAATCCTTTTTTATGACTTGCTTCTGCTTTTGAAATAAAGGCTTTTTCATTCAAATGAAAAAGGATCCCTTCAAATGGAAAAAGATTTTGGAATTTGTTTTTTTTTTTCAGTTTTCTTCATTTCTCCTTTTTCGTTAGCACAAAAAAAAAAGATCCCTTCATATTCTATTCACACAAAACAGGATTTCGGACTTAGTTTTTTGACCATTCTTTTTTTTTTTGTTTGTTTGAAGGGATACTTTTTCATTTGATATTTTCGTTCAAATGAAAAAAAGATCTCCTCAAATGGAAAAGGATTTCAGACTTAGTTTTTTGCCAATTTTTTTTTGTCTGAAGGAATCCTTTTTTGTTTCCTTTTTTTTTTGTTTGATATGAGAAAGGATTCCTTCAAATGAAAAAAAAGGACTTTTCAAGGTGTCCCTGTAATTATATAAATTTTCCCTGGTGTATAGTGGCACCCCCCAATCATTGTCCCCATAACTTTTACATTTTTCCTTGGTGTCTCGTGGCACCCCCACTCTCCAGTGGCCATCCCCATTAATATTTAATTTGTTCCTCATGTCTACTGGCACCCTCCCACCCTCCAATGGCTGTCCTCACCATCCCTGTAATTAATAAAGTTTTTCTCTGGTGTCAAGTAGCGCCCCTCACCCTCCGATAGCTGTCCCCATAATTGTATAATTTTACCCTGGTGCCTAGTGGTGCCCTCACCATCTGATCACTGTCCCTGAATTATTAAATATTTCCCTGGTGTCTAGTGGCACCCCTCACCCTCCGATGGCCATCCCCACAAATATTTAATTTATCCCTGGTGTCAAGTGCACCCTCCCACCCTCTGATGGCCATCCCCCATTAATATTTAATTTATCCCTGGTGTCAAGTGGCACCCCCACCCTCTTATGGCCATCCCCATTAATATTTAATTTATCCCTGGTGTCAAGTGGCACCCCCACCCTCTGATGGCCATCCCCATTAATATTTAATTTATCCCTGGTGTCAAGTGGCACCCCCCCACCCTCTGATGACCATCCCCATTAATATTTAAGTTATCCCTGGTGTCTACTGGCACCCCCCCACCCTCCAATGGCTGTCTTCACCGTTCCCATAATTAATAAAGTTTTTCCCTGGTGTCAAGTGGCACCCCCACCCTCTGATGGCCATTGTCTGCTGAAATTAAGAAAAAGGACCTTCAATGTTTATTTAAAGCTTTAAAAAAACAGTGCATCTCTGATCTGACCTCCTCCACCCCAATGTCCGATGGAGCACCACCCACCCTACACACCCAATCCCCCCCCCACACACATCCTCACACACTTGAACAGGTCCCAGAGTGAAGATATACTCTCTGATTGAAGACATGTCTTGCTGCTGGAACAGGCGGCTGCTATATGAGAAATAAGGTAAGTGCAGTTCAATGTATTTCAAAGGGGTTTTCAACTTTGGTGCATAACTTTTCCATTTTTGCATATTTTGACACCAAATTTTCAACATGCCATTTTTGAGACCCCACCTCATGAACAATGCTGATGGTATTATGCAAATCCAGTACAAAAGGCAATTTTGTGGTTGCTTGGTGAAATCACCTTTTGGATGGGATTTGAACATTTTCAATACGCTTGTTCATAAGGTGGTATCATAAGAAGGGTATTTTTTAAAATTTGGGGTTGAAATATATTAAAATGGCAAAGTTATGCACATCTGTTGAAATTTACATACACTCGCTGGTAACTTTTGTAATTTTAAATATTTCCCCCCCAAATTTTCAACGTAGCCATTTGCTTACATCACCTCATGAACATGACAGCTCTCATATTTTAAATCTTGGCCCAAATGTCTTTTTGCACCTGTGGCATGGAATGATGTTATGGTGGTGAGGAATGATGTTTTGCTGGGGAATTGAAAATTTCCTGCACCAGGTTCATGAGGTGGGGTAATAAGAAGGCTACACTGTAAGTTTGGTCACTGTTGTGTTACAAATGGAAGTGCAGGGCCCACCCTACATTTCCAGAGCAACATATAGACATCTATGGATGGATGGGAGCGCAGGGCTCAGAGAGCCCTGTGTTCCCACAGGCAAATAAAGATACCATTATACTATCTCCAAAAGTAAGGACATTCATTGCAAAAACGTCATTAATGCATTAGTTAGAGTTAAAGCAACAAAAGTAGGGAAATGTGGCATTAGGGTTTCCAACCCTAACACCCCACCCACCCTGCAGGCTGCAACGGAAAAAAACATAGTTTCACCTTTGTTGTTTCTTTGCAAATCAGGTATGGGGTATGCCTTGGGATTGTCAGCTCTAATGCTCACCCCATTCTCATATGCTCTACCCATATCAGCCTATTTACTGATGGAATAGGGTGAGCGTTAGTGCTGACAACCTTAAGGCACACCCCACACCTGATTCGCGAAGAGGCAAGAGAGGTGAAACTGCAATGGTTTTGCAAGGGTTTTCCTGTTGCTGTCTGCAGGGTGGGTGGGTGGGGTATTAGGTGGAAACCCTAATGCCACATTTCCCTACTTTTGTCACTGTAACCCTAAGTAGTGCATTAACAGTTTTTTGCTATGAATATACATGATTATATGTGTGTGTATATATATACACACACACCTTTCTGTTCATTAAGCGGGTTAGCACTTATTCTGTGCTACTCATTTGATTGATTGATTGATTTTAGTTCCCAGCACTTTTGTTCTAATTTGTTGTAATGCCTGTTATCCTATTTTGTCATTCCTGTTGCTGATTGTATCTCTTATCCATTTATTATATTGTATCTGTCTTTTCGAAGCTTATATTTTCTGTTTATCCCCATCCCCTCTCCCCCAGGACACATCTGGAAATGAGCATTCATTTGCTCAGTGTGCCTTTCCTGGTGAAACTTTTAAATAAATATCCTGTAAAAAGAAAACCATCCATTGATGTCTGTTTCTGCTGATACCTTTACTGTCCACCACCAGACCCTCCCACTCAGCACCTACCATCCCACATCCCCCCCACAAACAAAACACTGACACTGGGGGTGCCCAATCCCCCAGTGTTGCCACCTGAAATTAAGAAAACAATCCCTCTTTTTTTTTAAAACCCTGTAAAAAAGGAAAATGTCCATCAATGTCTGTTGCGCCTTTAGTCCCACCACCCAACCCTCCCACTCAACACCCACCACCCCACACACCCCAAGCCATTACTTACCCACTGGGGTCCAACACCATAATCCTCTGTGGACCGCAGATCCATCTTCACTCTTTAAAGCTGGGCCACAAACTGAGGAGATCAGATATGCAGTTCGATGTATTTCAATGGAGTTTTGAACTTAATGGTATAACTTGGCCATTTTTGAATATTTTTGCCACAGATTTTCAACATGCATTTTTGGGACCCCACCTCATGAACAATGGCAGTGAAATCAGGCAAATCTGTTCCAAAAAGCTATTTCCTAGTTGCAGTGCAAAATCACCTTTTGGGCAGGAGTTGAACATTTTCTCTACTCTTGTTCATGAGTTGGGGTCATAAGAAGGCTATGTTGAAAATGTGGTGTAAAAATATTAAAAAACAACAAAGTTATGAGCCTATGTTGAAATTTGCGAATGCAGGCTCGTAACTTTAATAATTTTCAATATTTTTACCCCAAATTTTCAACATATCCATTTCTTCACAGCACCTCATGAATGTGGTAGTTTTCATGTTTCAAATCCTGGCCAAAATGTGTTTTTGTATCCTGAAAGGCGATTTTGCGGTCGTTGTGCAATATCACCTTTTTGGGCAGGAGTTGAACATTTTCTCTGCCCTTGTTCATGAGGTGGGGTCATAAGAAGGCTAAGTTGAAAGTTTGGGGTAAAAATATTAAAAATAACAAAGTTATGAGACTATGTTGAAATTTACGAATGCAGGCTCATAGCTTTGGTAATTTTCAGTAATTTGACCCTAAATGTTCAACATAGCCATTTCTTAACGGCACCTCATGAATGTGACAGCTGTCATTTTTAAAATCCTGGCCAAAATGTGTTTTCACACTTGTGGTGTGAAAACACCTTTTGAGCAGGATTTGAAAATGTTCTCCACCCTTGTTCATAAGGTGGGCTTATAAGAAGGCTAGAAGGCAAGGCAAGGCAAGGAAAATTTTATTTTTCTGGTGCCCAATCCCAGAGGCTCTGGGCACCATACAAACACACAAAATTTAGAAAGATATCATCTCACAATATAATAAATAATCACATATCAGAATAGGCAATGTCGTGGATGTAAATAGTCACCCTATTTACTTTAAAAACAGTCTGATAATCTATGCTGTCATCCAATATCTGAGAAAACCTGGCTGAATAGATAACACTTAAGGTGGGCTTTAAATACCTCCACAGAAGGGGCCATCCCTCACCAATGGCAGAAGCAAATTCCACAGGATGGGGCTGGTGATACTAAAAGCTCTATCGCTGGCAGTTTTCAACCTCGTCCTGGGAATCGCCAGGAGGTCCCTTGAGGAGGATCGCAGGGAGCGGACCGAGGCAGAGAATGTCAGAAGGTCCACCAGGTAGCAAGGGCCCAGTCCATGTAGGGCCTTAAAGGTGAGCAAGGCCAACATAAAAAGCACCCTCTATCGAACTGGCAGCCAGTGCAATTCCTGCAGCACCCCGGTGCATGGACTACCTACCTACATGGACTGGGCCCTTGCTACCTGGTGGACCTTCTGACATTCTCTGCCTCTGTCCGCTCCCTGCGATCCTCCTCAAGGGGCCTCCTGGCGATTCCCAGGACGAGGTTGAAAACTGCCGGCGATAGAGCTTTTAGTATCGCCAGCCCCATCCTGTGGAATTTGCTTCTGCAATTGTGACAGTATTTCAACTGTCCAGTCAACAGCCTGGTAGCTGCATTCTGCACCAGCTGCAGTCAACAGAGAGTGCCTCCAGAGACCCCGAGGTAGAGTGCATTACAGTAGTCAAGCCAAGATGTTACAAATGCATGCACCAGGGTGGGGAGATCCAGGAGTGGAATCAGGTGCCTAATCCTGGCAAGTTTCTCAGATGAAAGAAACTAACCTTGACAACGGATGACACTTGATGTTCCATTGTCAAACTGCCGTCTAGAACCACACCAAGACTACGCACCTTAGAGGAGGCCATCAATGGGACAGAGCCTAGAACTAGTCCCGTATCTTCCCCAGAGGCCATCCTATCATACCTCCTGTTCGACTCCACCACCAGTACCTCCATCTTATCGGGGTTCAGTCGCAACCAGCTAGAGACCATCCATTCATTGATCTCAGCTAGACAGTTTTTTTAATACTTCCACCGCATTGGATGTCCCAGGGGCAAAGGATAAGTACAGCTGAGTATCATTGGCATAACAATAAAACCCTAAGTTGTACTTCCTAATGATCTCACCCAGGGGTAGCATATACACGGCAAACAACATCGGTGACAAGACCGAACCCTGAGGTACCCCACAAGACAGCAGGCTTGGGGAGGAGGAGAAATTCCCCATCACCACCCTTTGCCTTCTGTTTGTCAAAAAGGACTCAAACCAGCCGATGACAGTGCCAGTGAGTCCACAAAAGTCCTTCAGGTGGTTGAGTAACACATGATGGTCCACCGTGTCAAAAGCTGAAGAGAGATCAAGTAGAATGAGAATTGTTCCCTCACCTTGATCTCTCGCCCTGAAGAGGTCATTATGCACCCAAACTAATGCGGTTTTTGTTGAATGCCCTGCATGAAAACTTGAATAGAGCGGCTCATAGATATCAAATGCCACAAGGTGTTCTCCCAACTGCTGCACTACAATCTTTTCCGCAACCTTTCCCAGAAATGGCAAGTTGGAGACTGGTCGGTAATTCGCCTTGATGTCAGGGTCCAGTGATGGCTTCTTCAGAAGGGGTCTCACCAGAGCCTCCTTCAAGGGATCCAGGAAGACCCCCTCCAACAAGGAACACTGGACAATCAAGGCGAATACCGAACCAGTGTCGACACATCCCATTAAGAAACTCGTTGGCACCGGGTCCAGGTCACAATATGTGTGCTTCAGTTTTGAGGCCACCTCAATGACATCGGCCACCTCCACTGGTTTAAACTCCCCCCAGCCAGGTGGAGTGCCCTATCAACAATCCAGGCAACCACTGTTGGCCATGACATGGCTCACTGGCGGAATTCTCAGTCTGATGGTGGACACCGTGTCTGAGAAAAAATGAGCAAACTCATTGCACAAAGCCTCAGAAACTGCTTTTTTCATCTGTATGCAGATTGGATGTAATAGCCTGTCCACAGTCTGAAAAAGCATAGCTGGTCAGTTTCTCCTGGCAGCAATCTCCTTGGACAGGAACTCTGCCTTCTTACGGTTCATTGCCCCTGGTACACACTATAGTGTGTACGCAGGGCCAGTTTATCTACCTCCAACATGGTCCTCCACCAGCAGCACTCCAACCTTCGACCCTTGATCTTCAATACCTTGAGCTCCCCATCAAACCATGGGGACCTCAAGTGAGAAGATCTGGGTCATACACGGACTGGTGCAAGGGAGTCGAGTGCTTCAGTCATCGACCTATTATAGGCGGCACCTGCTTCACCCACTCCTCCTCTGCATGCACTGTCCACACTAGATAGATCTACTACCGCCAAAAAATCCTCCGGGGTCAAACCCCTCAAAGGGCGGTAGCTTATCATCTCTGCAGGGGGAAGGATCTCAGGGGGAGCCCTGACCAAAAAACCCACTGTGCAGTGATCAGACCAAACGACCCAATCAATCCTAAGATTCTCAATCTCAAGCCCCAGCGAGAAGACCAGGTTCAGCATATGGTCACCCAGGTGGGTCATGGTAGTAACTACTTGTGACAGACCCAGAGATATCATCATCATCTGAAGGAAGTGATAACCCAACCTAGATGACTCATCATCAGCCCAAACATTGAAGTCCCCCAGAACCAAACACCTGAGGGACTCCAATGATTCACCGATGACAAAGTCACCTACTTCCTGCAGGAACTCTCCTGCCAACCCAGGAGGACAGTAAAGCAGAAGAATTCTGCAACCTGTGCCCAGACCCTCATGAATGGCCACACATTCAAAGGAACCTGGTGTTCCCACTGGGTGCACGGTGAAGCCTAGCTTAGCTCTAAAACAGATAGCCACTCCCCCACCCGCGTTCCACTCTGGGGCAGTGCACAATGGAGTACCCAGGCAGTATAACATAGTGGTTAAGGATACTGAGCTGCAAACCTGGAGACCTGGGTTTGAATCTCATCAGCCTCCACTTTCATACTGTGTGACTCTGAGCAAGTCACTTAACTTCCTTGTGCTCCCAGGTCACACCTGGAAACAAGCTCCGGCTTAGTGTGCCTTTCCTGGTTAAACAATTTCCCCTTTCTCTTTCCCTATCTGGGGTCATAAGAAGGCTATGTTGAACATTTGGGGTAAAATATGAAGAAACAACAAAGCTATGAGTCTACATTGCAATTTCTCAATGCACGTTCATAACTATGGTAATTTTCAATATTTTGACCCCAACTTTTCGACATAGCCATTTTTCACACTACCTCATGAATGTGACAGCTGTCATTTCTCAAATCCTACCCAAAATGTGTTTTTTAACAGTTGTGGAGCAAAATGATGTTTCAGACATTGTTTTATAAATGACACCTGTCCTGCTCAGAAGGAGTTGTCATAAAAGTTATGTAAACAATTACATGACACGGTGTGCGGAAAGGCTAAATTACCACGGAGTGTGTTATTGTGCTTTTTAAAATGGTTTAAGAGTTAAAAAAGCAATAAAAAAAAAGTAAAAATTGAGCTGTGCAGTAATTGAAATCAATGCGTGGTCATCTGACCAGTTTTGACTAATCAGAATGCTTGTTTGATTCAAGCCATTTTTATAAGACAAAATTAATAGTTCCAACATTTACTCGTAACTTTTTTTTTCTTCAGATTTTGGCCCATAGTGTTCAACATATCCCTTGTGTTACCCTACCTTCTGAACATGGCAGGTGTCATTTTGCAAATTCCCTTTGAAACTTGTTTTCAGAGTTGCACAGCAAAATCTCCTTTTGGATGGGATTTTAAAAGTTCCACCTGTCTTGATCCTAATGTCATGTCACATAAAGACTGTTGAACATTAATGTTGGAGCCCACTCAAAAGTAGATATTGCCTCTCAACTGCCCTATCCTGGGTAATTACAACCTAACAATGTGTCAAAGCAGGACACCACTGAAAATGAGATATTGCATCTCATCTGTTCTATCCTGGGTAAATATGTAACAAAAATGTGTACAAGCAAGACAACAGCAATACCAGTGGCAAACATTTGGCATTGACAAATGCTGAGGATGGGCAGAGGACTGTAGGAGAGCAGGTGTAGTCCCTGTTCACAAAAGTGTGAGGAGGCTGGAAACTATAGACCAGTCAGCCTGACCTCAGTGGTGGGGTAAATAATGGAATCACTGCTAAAAGAAAGGACTGTGAAACATCTTGAATCCAGCAGAGCACAGGATCTGAAGCAGCATGGATTCACGGCAGGAAGGTTATGTCAAACAAATCTGATAGATTTCTTTGGGTGACCAAGGAACTATTTCAGGGAGAGCGGTGGATGTGGCATACATGTATTTCCACAAGGCCTTAGACACCGTTCCACATAAGAGGCTTATAAACAAGCTAGGCAGCCTTGAAAGGGGCCCCAAGGTGGTAAACTGAGTTAGCAATTGGTTAAGGGATAGAACACAGTGGGTAGTGGTAAATGGAACTCAATCCGAGGAAAGGAGGGTTACCAATGGGGTGCCACATGGATCAGTTCTGGTGCCAGTCCTATTCAGTGTTTTCATAAGTGGCACTCCCTTCCTACCTCATCCCCCACCCTATCTACAGCTAGCTTGTCCCGGTACTCACGTCACTCTAGGGATGCTCATACCTTCTCCCTCCCTCACCCTCACACATGCTCGGGCCAGGCAGTGTTCTCCTACCATCTCCCGTGCCTGTGGAATCAGCTTCCCCTATGACATTCAGTACTCCTCCACTCCATCTGCCCTGAAATCTCTACTCCAATCAGTTCCTTCTGCCGCTTGCTCTTGTCATTCTGCATCTCTCATCCCCCTCCTGCACCCCCTAGCTCACCACCCCCTCTCCCTCTCTTGGCATTTAACAAAGCATCCTAGTCCCCCACCTCCTGCTCCTCTGGATGCCTTAATATTTGTTTGCAATACACTCCTCTTTTACTACTGTCTTGTATGCTGCTTTGAATTTTATTGGTGTCAAACACTCTAGCATGTGGAACCCTGTAGTATTTTAGGGGGGTTATTACCCTCTGTTATTTGTGTATACTCTTATAATACCATCTGTCTCCTTTCCATAAAATGCACTTATGGTATTATCCTTACAATGTTTATACTCTGTTTACATATCCTGCAACTGTATGCATTTTATATTATGTTGTCCATACCCTATACTTCCTGTAAATATCCCTGTATGTGGCTACCTCCCGAGTTGCACCTGGAAACGAGCCTCAGCTCAGTGTGCTTTTACCGGTAACCAATTTTTACATAAATAAATAAATTGCGGAGGGGCTGGATGGAAAGGTATGCTTCTTTGCAGACGACACTAAGATCTGCAACAGGGTAGACACTCTGGGAGGGGTGGAAAAAATGAGGAGGGACCTAGGTAAACTAAAAGAATGGTCAAGAGTGTGACAACTAAGATTCACTGCAAAGAAGTGCAAAATCATGCATTTGGGGCACAGGAACCAAGGAGGAGGCGTACATAATGGAAGGGGGTGGGATACTGATGGCCACCAAACAGGAAAGGGATGTGGGGGTAATCATATCAGATGACCTAAAGGTGGCCAAATAATGTGCCAAGGCTGTGGGGAGAGCCAGAGTGGTGCTGGGGTACATAGGGAGAGGTATCACTAGCAGAAGAAAGGGGGTGGTGATGCCTCTGCACAAATCATTAGTGAGACCTCATCTGGAGTACTGTGTCCAGTTCTGGAGGCCACATCTCCATAAGGACATAGACAGGGTAGAGGCAGTTCAGAGAAGGGCAATACAAATGGTGCAGGGCCTGCACCAAAAGTCATATGAGGAGAGACTGGAGGACCTCAATATGTATACCCTGAGGAGAGAGAGGGGGGATATGATAGAGACCTTCAAATATCTCAAGTGCATAAATAAGGTACAGGAGGGTAGCAACTTTCAGAAAAAGAGATGTTCTAGAACAAAAGGTCATGATATTAGGCTGGAAGGGGGTAGAAGAAGAGGTAACCTGAGGAAATATTTCTTCACAGAAAGGGTGGTGGATGCATGGAACAGCCTCCCAGCGGAGTGGTGGGGACAAGATCAGTAGGGGAATTAAAAAATGTATGGAATTAGCATAGGGGAACCATAGCAATAGGAAAGAGAACAAAGCTGGAGATCAAATAGGGTCTGTGGTTTTTGCAGCAGTTGGGTCTAGTGGTCCTTATCTGCCATCAGTTTCTATGTTTCTATGTTTCTATGTTGTTTAATATGTTAGCAGAACTACCAGAAGTTTGAAACTGTGAATCCAAGAACATATACAGTACATGGCATCAGAGAGGGGTCACGGAACATTGCCCTGGGAAAATTCATTGCAGATTTTCATAACTGCAATGCAACTGGGGTATGTAGAAACATAGAATTTGACAGCAGATAAGGATTGCTTGGCCCACCCAGTCTGCCCATTTTTCCCACCTACAGTAACACCACAGACCCTACTTGATCTCTGGCTCTTTCTTCACCATTCCTTTCCACTAAGATTCCCTTATGTCTATCCCATGTATTCTTGAACCCCACCACTGTTTTTGCCCCCCACCACCTCCATTGGAAGGCTGTTCCAGGAACCCACCACTCTTTCTGTGAAGAAGTACTTCCTCACATCTGCCCTGAATTTACCCCCCCTTCCAGCTTCATAGCATATCCCCTGGTTCTTGAGCACTTTTTATCTGACAAATACTTCCCTTCTGTTCCTTATTTACCCCCCTATGGTATTTAAAGGTCTCTGTCATATTCCCTTCCTCCTCTCTTCCAAGGTGTACACTTTGAGGTACTTTAGTTTCTCCTCATAGGGCTTTTGATGCAGACTCGGCACCATTTGAGTTGTTCTCCTCTGGACTGCCTCCACTCTGTCATGTCCTTCTGGAAACATTCTATACAGTGGCAACACCACCTCTCTTACTGCTGGTGATACCCCTCCCTATGCACCCCAGCATCCCACTAACCCTCCCAACTGCCTTGTCACGCTACCTGGCCACCTTTAGGTTGTCAGATAGGATTACCCCAGGTCTCTTTCCTGCTTGGAGGTTGCCAATATCACTGCACCCATTTTGTATTCTGCCCTTTGATTTCTGTTCCCTAAGTGCATTATTCTGAACTTTTTAGCAATAAAACCCAGCTGCCATACCCTTGACCACTCTTCAAGTTTTCTCAGGTCTCTGCTCATCCTTTCCACCCCCCTCCCCCATGGAGTGTCCGCCCTATTGCAGATTTTGGTGTCATTCACAATGAGGCAGACCTTCCCTTCATGCTGCTCTGCAATGTCACTTATACAGATATTAAAGAAGACTGGTTCCAGCACTGATCCCTGAGACACTCTGCTGGTCATGCTCCCTTCCTCTAAATGAACTTTGTTTACCACCACCCTCTGTCAACTATCCACTAACCAGTTTCTTACCCAGTTCACCACCTTACGTTTTGCTACGCAACAATATATAGCAGAGAAGCAAAGAGGTGGTGATCAGGTGATACCACTTCTTCAAGCTGAAACTAAATGGATTTTCCAGCTTAAAATTTTACAGCCTAACGGTTTGAATGAACAGACAGATTACAGTCCATTTTTATGGCTGGAGTGGGCGTAGCCCTGCAGCCTTCTTGTGAGCACAGTGGAGAAAAGGGAGCTCACCAGATACCAACCGGGCTTTTAAATATTGAAGGTGAACGGCAATCACTGCATGTTCACTGCATTATTTAGTCCATCTGTAGAACACGGCACTGTCTGCCGTGTTCAAGATGGCTGCCAGAATTCAGTGTGCATACGTGAGTCATTGTGCATGCGCTGAAAACCCTGGCAGCCATCTTTAACATGGCGGATAGTGCCGTGTTTCTCCATGAGTTTGGCTGCAGCCATACCGGTGCTGGCCAGAGTTTGTTATAGTTGTGGATAAGTGTGTTTTCACCCTGCCCTGTATTTTGATTATGGATCAGTGTATTTTCATCTTGTCCAGCATGTTTTATCAATGTATTGTGCTGGTAGATTTGCATTTCAGTAATGAACAAAAATCATTGTAGATCTGATTGTTGGCTAGCTTGAAGTTTGTAAACTGACAAACTCGGTATTTATCCTTGACTGCATGTTTTAGTGATACCTACTTTTTATCTGGGTGATAATAATCATTCACTGGTTTTACTACATTTATAATTAAAATAGGTTGTTTTAGGCAGTTATAGCTTTTGTGCCATTTAACATGCAGCCTAGTAGGATATACTAAGTATGGTCAGTCCAGTAGTCTTTCCTGTAAATATTACTCTTTTTCCTGCATCCTGTTTCTTCTTTAAATGTCAGTGGCTCTGAGTTCTAGTTGAACTTTGTAGTTCTTAATTAATATTTCATCACTTAATCATTTGCACTATAACTTTTAATTGATTGTAATTAAAATTGTTGCCTTTTTCACTTTTTTCATGCTTTTCTTGATTATGTGGTTATCAATTAACTGCAACTCAAGTAAGCTACCATTCATCAGTCCCCAGTAGATGCTTCCCTTTTGAGGTGAAATGTTGGGACATTTGTCTCGGTTGTGTTGGTGTCCTCTCTGATGTAAGTACTTCTTTAGCTTGTACCAGATTGTACTTTATTTGGGCTATGTACCTTGCATTTGTTATCTGGTTTTGTACTCCATGCTTGCACCTTAATGGTGTGCTGTATGCACCAGTTTTTAAACTAATAATAAAACTATGGAACCATATTTCTGGTCTGGTTCTTTATGTGCTGGCATCCTGTAGTTTCCTTCTATACCTTTTCATACTCCTGGATCTATTGTGTAGGCATGGCTTTCAGTGATAAGAATCAGTAGATCTTCCCAATTTAAATGGTCCTGGCGTGGAAAATCTGTTAGTGGAAGAAGCTGATTCTATTTTTTCCTTGACTGGCAAAGGAGGTTATGTCACACTATTTGTATAAAGAAACCTGGTGGAATTGTACAGCCTGTTTTAAAATTTGTGTGTTTTTTGTAAAGAAGCCAGACATCAATAGACACTCAGTATACCTGGCAAGGTGGGGGGGGGGGGATTGTTGAATGTCCCGAATAAGTTATTGCAGGACATAAACTGAAGGCCACCCTTCAGTAATTGCTTAGACAGAAGACAGGGAGCTGAAATTACTTAGTACTGAGAGTGTCAGTTTGAAGATCTACAGGCCTTGGTTCAATCCTGGTTTCTAGCTGAGCAGTACTTTTAAGGGGCTTAAAAAACATGCTGCTTATTGTCATTTGGTTTTAATATTCTGAGTCTAGATGAAGGATATTCAAGTCATACAATCAAAATGAATGGCCACTTGCCTTTTTATGTTGGCTCACACTTGCACGCCAGCCAACATATTGCATTAGTAGCAGATTTGGAGGTGTGGTCACTGTTGGGCGAATGCAGGGCATGCATCAGTAGGTGCATCCCTTATTCCCCAATCAGCCAGCATGCAGGCGCCACACCAGGAATACATAATGTGGTGAGCACATCTAAGGAAAGGTCCACTGCAATGAGAGTAAAGTTTGTCATAGGCAGCGGCATCTCCCGACATGCCTTCCCTGGTGAAACATTAGCCTAAACATGGCGGCACACTGCCTGCAACAATGCTGACTTCAGAGGTGCCCAATCCCCCTGTTGACATGCCCTGACCCAGTTTATGTGCCGATGGGGGAGCCCACTCCCCGTCGGCATAATGCACCCCATTTGTTGTTATGTGCGGGGTGCCCAATCTATGGCTCTTGCCACCCTTAGTTATGTTCCGACAGGGTTCTCAATCCGCCATCGGCTAGCCCCAAACACATAGGTGGCATGCTGGGAGCCCACCCCAGCATGCCAATGCCCTGTAAAAAAAAGTTCTGCGATTTTTTTTTTACCCTGTAAAGAAGAAAATGGTCCCTCATGGTCTGTCCAGCTCCCTGCGCCAACCCGCACCCACTCTCTGTGCACCCTGCCTCCCACACCCCCACCCCATACTTACCTCTGAGTCTAGCGCAATGATCTTCAGTGGACCGGGAACACGTCTGCACTCTTCAAAGCCGACCACAAACTGAAGAAATGCCGGTAAGCTGTATAATGACATAAATAGGGTTTTTCACTTTGGTGCATATTTGGGCATTTTTGGGTTGCACCAAATTTTCAACATGGGGTTACTGGGCCCTTCCTCATGAATTCAGTCACTGTCATGGTGATTATTCCATCCCGAAAGGTGATTTCGCAGTCACTGCATGGAATTACCTTTCGGGACAGAGTAACAAAATAACAGTGCCACTGTTCATGAGGGGGGCTCTCAAAAAGCCTATGTTGCAAATTTGGTGAAAAAAACAAAACAAAATGGTCTGTTTTACGAGCATGCGTTACGCTGTTTCCACACACGCTCGTAACTTCGTGAATTTGTAATATTCTCACTCCACATTTTCAAAATTGGCATTTTTCCACACATCCTTATGAACAGCACAGCTGTCATTTTACATATCCTAGCCGAAATGTGTTTTCGCACGTCCGACGCAGAATAGCTTGGCCACTGTGCAAAATCAGTTTTCAGGACAGTTTGAGAAAATGACGGTGACACTGTTCATGAGCAGAGGTCCTAAAATGCCTGTGTTGAAAATTTGGTGACAAAAGTCCATAAAATGACTGTATTACAAGAGTGCGCTATGCAGTTTCCAGGCACCCTTGTAACTTCGCAAATTTGCAATATTTTCATGCCAGATTTTCAACACTGGCATTTTCCACCTTCTTATGAACAATACAGCTGTCATTTTTCACAGCCTGCCCAAAATGTGTTTCCACACCTGTGGCACACAATGGCGTGGTTGCTGTGGGAAATCAACTTTTGGGACATATTAACAAAATCACAGCACCACTGTTCATGAGGGGAGGTCCCAAAATGCCTATGTTGAAAATGTGGCTAAAAAATCCAAAAAATAATTGGGTTATGGACGTGTGTTGTGCAGTTTCTATGCATATTCATGACTTCACAATTTTTCATATTTTCACTCCAGATTTTCAATGTTGCCATTTTTTTACGCCTTCTCATGAACAATACAGTTGTCATTTTCCACATCCTGCCCAAAATGTGTTTTCATCCCTGTGTCGCCAAATGGCATAGCCACTGTGCAAAACCACCTTTCAGCTAACAAACTGATTATGCGCTCTTCATGAGGTGGGGTCACAAAAAGTCTATGTTGGAAATTTGGAGTGAAAATACCAACAAACGTCTACAACGTTAGGGTTTCCAACTGTAACACCCCACCCTGTAGAGACTGCCAGGCATCAGTGGTGTGACTTGGGATCATTGGCTGTAATGCTCACACCATTCCACCCCCACTGCCACCCTGCAGCCAGTGAGGTGTGCCTTGGAGTGTTCGGCCCTAAAGTTCACCCAGTTCTCCTATACTGCACCCATCTCAGTGTATTTCCTTATGGAATGGGGAAAGTATAAGGCCCAAAGACCCCAAAGCACACCACGACACTTGTCAGTGTCTACAGAGTAGGGTGAGGTAAAATGGCATAAGCGTTATAGCTGACGCCCCAAAGGCACACCCCAGCACCTATCAGTCTCTGCAGGGTGGGGTTGGCATCAGTTCCATACTTCACTGCCATTCCTATTATGCATCTCTAACTCCTGCACTACCAATGCCAATGCCAGAGAGACAACATTCGGCATTGACAAATGCTTGTTATATTTTGAAATGTTGCACTCTGCTCAGCGCACTCTACAGGTCCTCTGCAATACTGTTTTAAAAAATAAAATTCAAGGAGCATTGTATGTTTATTGAAAATCAGTACACAGCTTAAGGAAAATTCTGACTTCATAAGTTCACGGATTTATCTGGACTAACACTTCTGTTTAACATTTTTATCAGCGACTTGCAGGTAGGCCCTGAAGCTGTTCTTTCAAAATTTGCTGATGACACAAAGTTGTGTGGTCCGGTTCTAACAGTGTCAGACAGAGAATTTATGAGGAACAATTTAAAATCTATTGAAGAATGGGCAGCTCTAAATAAAATGACACTCAATTCAGATAAGTGTCATGTTATGCATTTTGGTAAGAATAATCCGAGGCAGACCTACTTATTGAATAATGTGGCCCTTCATGTGTCACCACTGGAACGAGACCTTGGAGTAAACATTAACAACAGGTTATCGTCCAATGATCACTGTACAATGATAGCCAGGAAAGCCAATGCCTTGCTCACCCAAATCCAGCGTTCATTTGTGTCTAGAACTCAGGAATGTGTGATCCCACTATATAGAGTCTTCATTAGGCCTCATTTGGACTATGGATCTCCATGCTGGAATCCCTATTTAAGGCAGGATGAGGATAGGGTTGAAAGGGTGCAGAGAAGAGCCACCAAAATGGTGCCTTATCTATCCAAATTAGACTATGAGGAAAGGTTAAAGGTCACCGGGTTACATTCATTACATACCAGACGTATAAGAGGTGATCTTCTCCTCCTGTACAAAATTCAGAATTCTCAGGAGTTACTGCATCAATGTGGTTTACATTTTTCAACTAGTCGGAATTCGCCAAGATATCATGACAAACAGATATTTGTTTCTAAAACTAGAACAACAAAAAGGTTACATTACTTTACAGTAAAAACCCCTAGATTATGGAATATTCTTCCACAACATTTAGTAGACAGCAGCTCCATTCTTACCTTTAAGAAAGGGTTGGATCATTGGTTGGAGTGGAATAGCCCTGGGGTATAATTGTCCCACCAACGTGGTGGGGGACAATCTCGATGGGCAGTAGCCTTCTTTTGTCCCTTGAAACCAAGTAAACCAAGTAAACACTAGAGGGCCACATGTATGTTTAACAGTAAGATCTTAAAATCGTATTGCTTTCTAAGATCTACTCAACAAATTTTAAATTGACAAACCATGGAAAAGAATTTGTAACATCATAGCAGAGGTCCTTTGTTGCATAGGTCTTTACAATAACAAAACAAACAAACAAAAAAATCAGTACTTACAATCTGCAGTTCCACACTTTTTTCTTCTTAAATAAAAAATAACTGCTTCTCGATTTCTCTGCCCCAGTTAAGTTTTATTTCTTCAAGAACTGAATAAACTATCAAATATTATACTTATAAACTTTTTTAAATGAAGGTTCGAGATAAAATTTGTTTATTTTATACAGAAAGGAGCTGTTGTCTGGTCTGGCTGACTGACGACCACTGATGGGGGGGGAGGGGCAGCTTATTTCATTCCCACTCACCTACACACACAAAATGCCCACTATATGTACAAACTATAGGTTTTTAAAAAAAATTTAAACAGATCTAGGACAAACAACATAATGTAGGCTTGACAAGACTAAAGACATTTCTGCTTCAGACTTGATTTTATCCGAACATCACCACGGCAGTTGTTGAACAGCAGACTCAAGTTCAAATTGCACCAGCCAAAGAGCCACTTAAAGCCTGATCCACAAAAGGTTCCCCGCACATCTGCATGTGCAGAGGGCTGTGCACTGCTGTAGAGTGCACCCTTCGTGTACAAAATGCACCTGTGGTGTACTACAGGGCATTCACATTAGGAGCCATGTGTACCTCTGCCCCCAATCATGAGAAACTTGCAAGACTATGCATGCAGTCAGGTCAGGGATGGCACAAGGACAGGGTGGCCATGCAAAGTATCCAGAAAGGGAAATACAGTACACCACTCACAGGGCCAGGGGAAGCTTCTGTACCCTAAGGGCAGTAGTAAAGGCTATTCCCCCTGTGGCAGGCCACAACTCTATTCTTGTAGTCCCCATCTCACCCACCTGCTCCATCCCCTTGCACTCATAGTGGGTTGGGGCAGTACTGGTCAACATTCTTTTAAAATATTTAGCTTTCCTGGACTGATGTATTCCGCCATCTCTGCTCCCTGAGATAGCAAGGATTCACTGTCAGCCTCCTATGAATGTCTGATTGGATGCCCATACTCCGGTACAACTGTGCCTGCCCCACCGCTGCCCCAAGTTCCCACATGTAGCTCCACAACAGGCAGTGTTTGTGGATACTGGCAGAATGCAGGCAGGATTCTGCAGTCTCCAAAAGCACATTAAGTATGCAGTTTATTGTACAAATTGCAGTTCATAAAAAAAGTGATTGAGCTGCCGACTGGACCTTGCCTCAGTGCTTCACTCAAGGAGCTTAGTCAGTATTTAGAATTGTTTGCATATAAAAAATATTTTTTTGGGGGGGAACTATTGCATATGCCGATGCTGCAGCAATATTTCTATATCAAAGTACATTACAGTGAAAAGACACTGTTGCCACTGTAATGTACCCGCGGGATCCTGGCACTGCTTTTCTGGGGTTTGCCCCCCTCCCTGAATGAACTCCAACCTGAAGTTGATAATCTTTAGTTACAGAGGGTGTGGAGGCAGTGTCTTCTGCATGGGCAGTTTGGAAGGCAAAGTCCCCCCCCAAAAAAAAGTTTTCCGATGGATTTATGCCGACCACAACTTGCAGTCAACATAAATCCATCGCTGTAGTGTTGTGTCAGAAAAAAGTTGTGAACGCCATGTCATGGATCCCTCTGTTGCACTTAATCTGATTTGGTGGTGCACTGTATCTTACTCCATTGAGTACTATTTCATATAACGGATGTAAACCTCTGCACTTCTGAAGCACATAACCACAGCTCTAGTGCATTGCATATGGCACTTTGTGGATTAACCAACCAGAACACTGAGCCAGGTACTTAAGCAGAAGAACTGATAGCTGTTAGTGACATTAGCCCTACTGAAGCTCCTTGTGTGAGGTGCTGGGGCAGACAAGTTGGGAGCACAAGGTGAAAGGTCAGTATCTGTGAAGTTGTGGGGTATATTCCTGTTGTGTTCCTGTTAACCACAATGTCTTGTTGACGTTGCTGCCGCACTTTTTTTTTTTTAATGAACTGCAATTTTCATCCCTGCCCAGTGGCACTAAGGGTCGAGGCGCTGGATGCCACACCTTGCACCACGCTGGCGACCCAGGTTCTGGAACGGATTCGGGTCACCGGGGGTCGGGGGTCAGAGGATTGAGCATCCCAATGGATGCTCTCCTCCTCCTCCTTCAGGGGTGGGATCCTAGGGTGTCTTGCACACCCGATGCACCAGTGCCGGTGAAAGCACGGGCATTAGGTGCACAGGCGGCTCTTCAAGAGTCAGGGAACGGAGGATGTTGTGGGCATTTGTCTGCTGTGTGTGTCAGCATGCCGTATGACAACATCAATCCTATGTGCCGATGCCCTCAGGGGAAGGAGGGACTAAGGGGAGAAAATGGAAAAAACATCCCCTCGGGCCAAGATGATGACCGATCCACCTCGGATCGCCTACCTGCAGGACAGACCCCATTGTGCAGGCACTCCAAGGAGAAGGAGTAAGGTAGGAGGGACAAAAGGAGTAGGCCTGGCACTCTAGGGGCAGATCCTGTGAGAAGGACCTGCAGGGATGATCAGAGGTCTGAAGGAGTGGAATGAGGGGGCAGTAAGGTGGGATAAAAAGGAAAGAAAAAAAAACTGCAATTTTCACAATAGACTGTATACATTTTTGCAAGACATTTGACGTGCTTTAGGTCTGTTAAGATTAACAAGCCACAAATCTTTTTCTGATACTGTGACCTATGAATGCACCAACATGCTTTTGGAGACTGTGAATATGTGATTCAGGTCTAGCTGACCCAGTTTAGTGCACCAACCCAGTTATCTCCATTAGTGCCAACTATTTGTTGGACTTCATGCAAGCTCCTTTGTGGGTCACTGCACCTCACATACGCACAACCCATACAAATCTGTGGTGTCTTGAAGAGTCAGGCCCCAATTCTTTTTGTGACCTGAGGCAGGTCAACTAACCCTTAAAGAGCTGCTGATGCCTCAAAGTAAACATTGAAAAACATAATATTTAGGTACAATTCAGCTTGCATTGCATATATACAGTATGCACTGCCTGTAACAGACTAGTTTAACATATGGTATTGTGTCCATTACAAACGGCATCCATTACATCAGTGAGGCTGCAATAAGGATGCAGTAAGGGATCACTGTACTGCTGCGGGTGACAGGCAACAATAGATAACCTTGGTGACAGCTCTCAGTGAGGGTAAGGAGGAACCTAGTGTGGCAGTGGGTGACATGATGTGCGTGTACAGTATTATATATCACAATACAAAAACAGAGCCTTTTTGGGAAAAAAAAATCTGCTTGTTTACCTGCAAAGACATTTCTTGGAGGTCTTTGCAGCTGGAGCTGCTGATCGTGTCCCACAATCCTGGCATTAGAACTGGCTGAGAGATCAGAAGTAGTACCAACATTATGGAGTCTTCACCCCCGGTCCTCCCCGGAAGTGCAGCACCTGGATCAGGAGGGCACAGCAACAGCCAGGAGTTTAATTCTGAAGCTGCTTTAAAGTCAGTTTAAATATACACTGTATTCAAGGGAATACATTTTATTTAGTTTTTGTTGAGTGGGTAAGTGCACTAGACAAATCCTGCCTATTTTCAGGCACGACCCGGGGGAGGGGGCTACAGATGAATGCCAACTAACCTTGAACCAGATTAACATACTTGTACAATATGGGCAAAGTTCAGCAAAAGTAAGAACAAAGGAAATTGCCAGTAGGGGAGGCATTTTCTACTGTTGTAAACTGCAATAACTGGCTGAACTAATTTAAGTTTAATGCAAGTGCATTGATGGCTGCTGAATGCACTGCTAATTGGCATCGCTGAGAGGTGCAAAAGGTGTCAAGTGAGCTGTTAATGAGCTACTCGGTGGCTGCTAAATGCAGAATTACAGGTCCGCTTAATGAGGTGACTTTATTATTGAGCCATATAGTAAATGGTTTTTGGCAATGGGGATTCGTCCATTAGATGAGGACGTCCGCTACAAGCATGTCCGTTTAATTTGGTGCATACTGTAGTCTATAGATTTCTCAACATTGTTTATTACTGAGGAAATTTGCATGGATACATGATCTTTATACCTCAAAGTTCATCTGCCTCTGTAGCTTACTGCCTACTTCAAGTCATAATCCTCTGTTGTGACACCACAATCTGTTGCCATGGGAGTAACTGCGATGTCATACGCAGTGCATTATGACTTCAAGTAGAGAGAAAGCAAAAGGAATAAATGAACTCTTCTGGAGAAAAGATCCTGTTTTCATGCAGATTACATCAGTAATAAATAATGGGGAGGAAGAATACAGAACTAATGCGAAATACAAGCTGAACTTTGTCTAAATATTATGCTTTGTTCTCCTGAAGTTCAGTGGCTGTCATTCACTGAGCGCGTACTCTATACAGTACGCGCTCAGTCAGAGCTCAGTCAGTGGCTGGCCACGGAGGTGTGTGGTGGGCAGAGCCAGTCATCGGCTCCTACGGGATAGGCACAGTGGGGTAGGAGGTCCACTAGACCACCAGGACTATGTCAATATGTATTATGACTGATTGGGACTTGGGGGGCACTAGACTACCACGAAGGAGGTCATGTTGTTTATTAATTAATACAGGCAGCATCGGGGGCATTTTATTCTTTAAATAATGGGACAGCTTCAAGGACTGGGTGGGGGAACATTTATATTAATTAAATACATGGCAGCATTGGGGAGGGGGCATTGTATTCTTTAACTAACTGGACAGCTTCCATTATTATGTAAATGATGGGGAGCTTCAGGGATCGGTTGGGGGAACATGTTATTAAATAAATACACAGCAGAATCGGGGAGGGTGCTCTATTATTTACATAATGGGGGAGCTTCAGGGATCGGGTGGGGAACATTTTATTGATTACAAACATGACATCATCAGGGATGGGGAGGGGGACTCCGTTTGTCACAAGGGGCCTGTGGAAGACCCTTCTGTGCACCAGGTGTTTGCTGCATGGGATGGGTTGCTGCAAGTGTGGGGACTTAAGCTCCGGAACCCTCACCATGTTTGAGAATCGAGCTCTCTGCCTTTAGCCGCATGCCCCTGGGGCATTCATGGAAATCCTTTAATGCACACTCTGCCATGGGCTATTTATTGAATAAAACTTGCATTGTTGATATACAGTCAGTATTTAGGGTTATATATACCACTGAGTTTAGCTTGATCTTATGGTTCTGTTTTTGAATGCCTACAGGGACGGAATATGTTGGGAGATTAAACAAGAGTATCAGACACTGAAGGACCAAGGGAAGTTTCTTCTAAAAGGTTTGTCACCTCTGCTTCCACATACGTATTCACTCATTGGGTTATTATCTGCAGTGTTTCTGCTGAATACTAGGGGAAGGTCAGAACCAGTTCAACAGAAAAAGAACACCTATCTTTAAGAACCAGGGCAGCTGTCAATTTTAGAAACGAAAACAACCTCAGCTAAAAAATTAGTTTACTAAGTTTGAAGTAAAAATGACTAGCAGACATTGATTACCATACAAATATGCAAATTAAATGTATGTAAACCGTAAGGTTTGAAAATAAGAATCTTGTAGAACCAGGAAAGGTTTGCCCATCTCTGCTGAATACAACCTCATGTGGCGAACTGCGGTTGGATGAAAAAAGTGCAGTTACCTGGTGGTCAATGGTCACATAAATAGTTCATGATATTTTAAAAATTGCATATCTATGCCTTGTTATTCCATTCTAAACTGCCCTTCCCCCCTGTCCTATAGGTAGCATGTAATGAGGGTGAGTCAAATTGAGTGACTCAGTTTGACCGCTGGTACAAATAGCGAGTGTGAAACTATAGTGAGGATTACTGTATAATGAGTGTAGCAGTTGCTACACCAGCTGCAGCAGGCTATGGGGCTATGTTCGGGCCAAGCAGTTCTGAGCTGGCTGTTTGGTGTAGTGGCATCAGTCACTGCCCCTGCAGCTGGTGGACCTAGGTTTGGGTCTAACTGTGGTGGAATATTTTTTTGTTTGAGGGATAATATATATTTTTGAATTAAGTGCTGCTCCCCTGATCTTCTGGCTTTGTACCCTCCCGCCCACAAGTTGTTCCCCTCCAAGTAGCTCCCTTCCCGAGCTTTCTCCATAACCCTGTGTCCGCCCCCCGGGAGTTGATTATATTACGTTTGGGGAGGGTGTGGGGCATAGTCCCTGCATAAACATGTACTTTATATTGCCGCTGTAGAGAAAGTAAGCAACTGTTGCTGTTTGCTACTGTTGTTGTAATTCTGATCGCTGTTTTGACTTTCGGCTATGTTGGATTCATTGTTTCTGTCAGCACTCTTATTGAGTCTCCCTTATTGCATAAAACCATTTTATTAAGATGCCACTTTGCCTCTATTTTGAGTCTGATTTAGTTATTTGGGTTTGAAATAATTAAAGGAGCACTTATTTAAAGGGCACCATTTATGGACAGTGACCCTTATACAGTAGTTGGAAAGCTCAGGAGAATCTCTTTTAAATGAAGTATCAGATAGGCTGACCCACCAGCACAATGGTAGTGTTACTGCGTGTGACGCCGACAACCTAGGTTTGGGAATGAGACTGGGCCATTGGAAGTCTGGCTGAGGGAGGGAGGATTGAGTGTCCCAGTGAACTCTCTCCTCCTATGGGAAGGGGGGGAATCACATCCCACTGATCTACCACTACCTGGATGGCAATGAGTGCTGGTGCAGGGGAACTGCAATGGAGATTGTGGCCATTAGTGCACACCTGCAGATTGGCTGCATCAGGCATCGCTGACAGCCAATCACCCTACGCACTTCTTGTGGTGGCTAGGAGAACAGGGAAAAAGTGTGCTGGGAGGATGACGCACCATTGGCGGCCCACACTGGGCTCAAGTTGTGGTGCACCTGGGGAATTCCCTTGCCTTCACCTCTTCCACCTTGGGTGGCCAGATGGACTGCATGAAAGTAATGCTGAAGGAACAGAAGGCATATCTGGTCCTAGGGGGTAAGCTGTGGGAGTAGTACAGAGATGTGCCATGGTGGGCGGGGGCAGGAGTAGCTGCAACAGTCTTGGTAGTGTGGGTAACATGCCTTGATGGCAGCAGCAGAAGGTCCTAAGCTGTGGCCTGAGAAGGATAAAATATGTTAAAAAAAAAAAAATTAAAAAGAAAGTATTGGGCTTACCTGTAGCTGACAGCTGTCCAGAGCTATTGATGACTAAGTATGCACCATATTGATTCTACAATACGTGCCACCATTTTTAGAAGAGTTTTTTGTGATGTCCTTCATGGTGAAGCTATGTATAATTGCATTGTAGTTAGGTACAGATTCACAACAAAGACTTCAAGCACTATCCAATCTACCCAAAAAGAAAGCAATCCAGCACACCAGTATTCATTTGTAGTGCTATAGCAGCTGATTTATTGCGCAAACGCCCATATGGTCAGACATACATCCTACCTCCTACCTCTCCAAAAGTGGACGACGAACAGCTACCCCTGCAGACAGCCTCCAACCGGTTTCACCCTAAGGCATCATCAGGGAGTGACTAAGGTTCCCAGTTACACCCTTTTATATGTGAATCTTAAAGTGACAAGCCCCTTATTTAACAGCATTAATATATAAAACAATATTACTATATTAATAAACCAACATTGTGCATAGAAATTAATATTGATAATTCAGAAACATACAGTAATGTGGAAGGTGAATACTAAAAAAACTGGCATTTATAGGGTCCTGTGTGTGTAAAATAACTAGTACCCTGTAACTCATGACATACATATATTATGAATACTTTCCTCAACACGTTACCATAATGGTATATCCACACTCATACTTACTCGAGATATACATGTATAAAATGAATTGCTAGATCCTGTTATGAATTAATATACACAAATACAATTAGAATACCATACAGCACAATTGTGAAGCAACCTATATCCTTGTGGGAACCTTTGTTGTTCCTAGAAGAACAATAAATAATACACACTTTAAACACATAAGTTACTATATCTATATGTATAATAAAGGGTCTCATATATACAAAAAATAATGTGTATGTAAAGAGGGTGGGGGGGAGAGAGACAGGAGGGAAGGGACAAGATAAAACAACTAATATAGTAACTAAGGGGGGGAATGTTCAGTGTAGCTTTTTTGAGAGCTACAAAGGTTTATACTCTATATTAAAGCACTAATGAGGGAGTTGCTGGCATATGCATCAACACAATAGAATAATTTAACAGCAGGGAATAGAACTATCCTCATAATGTATCAGAATTCACATATTCCAATATTCAGACAACAACATTTGGGAAAAGAACTGAAGTTTCACTATACATGGTCTAATGGCACTTAGTCATCTCCTGGGAGGGTTGTCTGTTGACCTGCCCCGATCAATCCACAATGTGTGCTCCTTGCTTCCAGCCCATTATGTTTTGCATGGGTGCCAACCCTGTTTGCCTGTACAACTGCCCATTTTGAGTATTGCACTCTTACACAGAACCCGGTTTGCCCAGGCAAACACCTGTTTGCACCCATGCAAAATTTTAAATATCAGGCACCAGGTATCATGCTGAGATTTACCCACAGGTTCTAATCCTAATGGACCAACCAGATTGCAACATGCAAATGAGCCATTTAATAAAGCCATATAAACTTCTGTAAAACATTGACTCCTGCTGTGGTTATGGTATAACTATATTGTATGTAGAATAATGTATAGGTGACTGTGTGATATGAATTTTTTTTACAAACCCAAGGTCAGAACCAGTTCTGAGAGGTGTTCAGAACCAGTTCTACAGAAAAGAATCCCTACTCCCAGAAGAACCAGGCCATTTGTAAAGTTTAGAACTGAAAACAACCTCAACTAAAAAGTTAGTTCAATCTAAGTCTTCTTGCACACCTGAGGTATGTTTTGCCACATAAACCACAAGTGCGAAGCTTGAGTGGGTTATAAAGAAAAAATACACTAAAGGTTTGCCATTTTTCCCATGTTGTTTTTTATAATTGCTTGGAATTTTTGGAGAGACACTACAAGTTGTCCAGCCATTCAGTAAGCCATCTTTTACTTTCCGTTATTGGGCCCAATTCCAGGACATCATACGCCTGGAGCAAGGTGATTTATGCCAAACCCTATGGTGTAAATTGCACCTTGTGCCATGCGATATGCAAGTCCCAATTCCAAAATGTGGCTTGTACCATGCCACATATGGGTTCCACCAAAGGTTGGCTACACCATCCACTATGCCTGCAACCCACTGCTGCATGGTGCATGGGTGGGTTACTGCAGCACCTGTGCCCTATTCCGAAAGGGTGGCTGCCATAACCCATATCCACTATTCCAGGTCCGGAGATGGTGCAGCGGGGTTAGACCAGCACTTAGCTGGTCTAAGGGGTATCCGTCTTGGCAAAAAAACAGATGCCCCCCTCACAGTGCAGTACCTAGAGACTGCAGTGGGCCTGGCTGAGAGCAGCACCATTTCCACGATTTTACCAGGGGATCTCTTTTTTTCCCTTTAAGTAGAGAATATGGGAGTCCTTCCCAAGAACTTTTAAGTATTCAAATTTACAAGCTGTTGTACTTTGAAGGAGTAACCAAATCTCAAAAAGGGACCAATCACTATCAGCCATCATTGTTAGTATATGTCCCAAAAGAAACCTGGGTCAAACATTTTAAATAATTTTTTTTGCAAAACATATTCTATAGAAGTGTCTAATAGTGCCCCTTTAGGCAGATTGTTGGACCTTAGGACTCCTATTGTTTTCTCTGCTGCTGAACTAGAAGCCTCCATATTAACATTAAAAATTAAAAAGGCACCTGGGCTGGATTATATCCCCCCTGCAGTCTATAAAGAGTATAAGGATTTTTGGGTCCCTGTTCTAACAATGTTCTTTAACTTATGTTCGGCTTACAATTTTATTCCTGTATCCTGGACTAGTAATATTATTGTCTCTATTCATAAAAAAGGCTCGGTTTATGATCCAAAATATGTTTGTCCCATAAGTTTACTGGACATATGCTCTAAAATATTTTCTAGGCTATTATTAAATAGACTTAATGACTGGGCAGAATCTACCTCTCAAATCTCTATTTTTCAGGCTGGTTTTTGGGAAGGTTTCTCAACTATAGATAATGTATTCTGTTTGTTGCATCTCATCGAAAAGTATGTACATCTTAGAAAAAAACAGGCTGTATGCAGTTTTTATAGACTTTGAGTCAGCATTTGACTCTATTAATAGAGGCAAACTTTGGGAACTTTTATATCAGAAGGACTTGGACCATAATTTGCTTAGATTAATTCAAAAACTATATTCAGGAACAACTAGTTATCAGATATGATAATGATGGCAAACTGACACAACCCTTCGATTCAAATTGTGGGGTAAAACAAGGATGTCTTTAAGCGCCTTTACTATTTAATCTGTATATCAGTGAATTACTGGTATATAAGGATTCTCAAGCCACTGACTCCCCTAAAATCAATAATATGTCAGTACATTCTTTGGCATATGCAGATGAATTGGTGATATTCTCCCTCACTAAAGCAGGGCTACAAGATAAAATTAATATTCTGGCTAGGAAGCGCATTTCCTTGGAACTTGGAGTAAACATAAAAAAAAATAAATATTGATCTTTGGGAACAACAACCAGAAGTTGAGAAGATATAGATTTCAAATTGAGGCAGAAGAAATTGACCTAGTAAAAGAGTACTGTTATCTGGGTATAAAATTGACCTCATCATTCTCTTGGTCTGCTCACATTAGTAATCAGATAAATAAAGCAAAACTGGCAGTGAGAGCCTTATTAAAATTTAATTATATATATGGGGGGAATACAATTCTACCTGCTCTTATGGCCAGTGAGGCAAAAATTCAACCTGTTTTATTATATGGAGCTGAAGTTTGGGGTCATGTAAATAAGGAAGAACTGGAGAAACCCCTATCATACTACTACTACAAGTCACTTCTCAAAATCCAAAATTCTACCTCAAGCACTATGGTGAGAATGGAACTGGGGAGAGTCCCAATACATTTTTTAAGGACTTAACACTAATTACAAGAACTTGCCAGAGTCTGTCGGGATAATGGATGCAACATTTCCTTTTCGGAGATATTGCCAGTACCAAAGGCCTCAGTGGAGAAAAAAATGAAGCTCACAGAGGTTAATAAATGGCTCAGGAAGTGGGGTGAAGAGAATGGGTTGGGGGTGTTAGGGAACTGGAATGGAGTTTGGGAGGATAAGGACTATATGCCAAGGACAGGTTTCATCTTGCCCCATTAGGGAAGGAAGTCCTTAAACAGGGATGGCTGACTACATACAAGAAAGGTGGGGTTTAAACTTGTAAGGGGGGAAGGGATAAGGGAGGGGCTGACCAGAAGCCCTCCCCTCCAGATGAGGGGAGTAGCCTTCAAGCCCAAGGGGGGGAGGGGGGAAACAGACTGGAGGTGGAGGTTTCAGGAGGAGCAGGGGGAGGATGGAAGTATAAGGAATCTGGGTGGGGTTCGACAAAAAGGATCAGGGATAAGGGGTGGGGGTTAGTGTTAGTAAATGCCAGGAGCTTGGGAAACAAGATGCCAGAGTTCCAGGCCATGCTGTTCGAGGGGGGTGGATGTGGCGGCAGTTACGGAAACGTGGGCCAACAAAAACCATGACTGGGACCTAAATGTACGGGGGTACACTATGCTTAGGAAGGATAGAAAGGAGGGCAGAGGGGGTGGAGTGGCTATGTTCATTAGAGATGACATAGAAATTGCTATGGTAGAAGAGGCAGAGGGAAACGTGGAGGCCTTATGGGTCACCTTACGATCCCCAGCAGGAGATAAGGTCAAGCTAGGAGTAGCATATAGGCCCCCCGGGATGAGTGATGTTCTAGAGGATGGTTTGCTGGACAACATCATTGCCCAGTGTGGTCCAAAAGGGGAAGGAGTGGTGTTGATGGGGGACCTTAATATGCCAGGTACTAACTGGGGAACCATGTCCTCTAAGGTGGCCAAGGAGCAGAGGCTGCTGGATGGCTTCCAGGATGTGTTCTTAACACAGCATGTGATGGAGCCCACAAGGGAGGGCATGTCCTGGATGTGGTTCTGGCAGATGGGGATCTGGTGAGGGACATGGTTGTACAGGACCCCTGACTGGGAGTGACCACAATACTGTCTGGTTTCAAATAAGCATTGGGGAGTGGGGTGAGATCTAGGACACTGGCAGTGGACTTCAGGGGGCAGACTTTATGGGCATGGGAAATATTCTCAAGGATCACTTGAAGGGATTACCTCAACAACAAGTGTGGAAAGGAGATGGAGGTCATAAACGGGGACTTCATGCAGTCAGGATCTGCGCTAAGTTGAAGCGTAAAGGAGCAAGGTCACATAAACCATGCTGGTGGTCCAGTGAGGTCCAGGTAGCAGTCAGAGAAAAAGAAGGCGGCTACAAAAAAATAAAACAACAAGAGGGATAGGGATAAGGAAATGTACCAGCTTGCATCTAGAAAAGTCACCTGTATGGTGAGGGGAGCAAAGTCCAGTAAAGAGCAACGGCTGCACAGGGATACATGGAGGGAAAAGGGTTCTTCCGGTACATTGGGGAGCGGAGAAAACTAAGGGCCATCTCAGCAGATTGAGATCAGAAGGAGGGTGGTGGAAGAGGCGAGGACCAGGCAGAGGTATTTAACGAGTACTTTGCCTCTGTGTTCACTAGGAGGGATGGGATATCTACAAAGCAAGGCACAAAGGGATAGGAAGTAGGGAGCAGGATCAGGGGAGCAGCAGAATGGAGCAAAGGGAGGAAAGGTACCCCAGGGTGTCACATCTGGATAAGGATAAAAAGACTAGTAAGGTGGAGGGACGGATGATGCCATCCCCACCAAAAGGTGGGGTTTGCCCTCAAGGCCCTAAAGAAAGACAAATCTCCTGGGCGGATGGCATTCATCCGAGAGTACTATGGAATTGGCGGACATACTGGCTGCACCTGGCGGAGCTTTTCAACAGGTCACTTGAGACAGGGAGGGTACCTAGAGGATTGAGCGAGAGGCACATGTGGTACCAATCCATAAAGGGGGTCGAAGGAAGTACCAGGAAACTATAGACCCATCAGTTTAACCTCGGTGGTGGGAAAATTAATGGAGAGTATACTAAAGGAACGATTGGGGTTTACTTGGAGGAGGTGGAGGTCTGGATAGTCGGCAGCATGGGTTTGTGCCAGGTAGATCATGTCAAACCAACCTTGTGGAGTTCTATGAATGGGTAACATCAGAACTGGACAGGGTAAAGCCTGTGGATGTATTATTCTTGGACTTCAGCAAGGCTTGACTCTGTCCCCCACAATGGTCTGGTGGAGAAACTGATGGGGTTAGGAGGCAGGCCTTGATGGTCAGATGGATTGAAAACTGGATAGCTAGACGACTCAGAGAGTAGTGGTCTGTGGGAGCTCTCAACCCTACAGAGGTTGTAGTGGGGTACCACAGGGCTCTCGGTCCTGGGTCCAATCCTGTTTAATGCATACATATCAGACATCAGGGATGGTATAGGTGTGAAATGAGTCTCTTGCGGATGACTCCAAGATGGGAGCAGTAGTTGAGGGAGAAGAGGGAGGTTGGCCCTGCAAGGACCTGGACACCCTGGAAAGCTGGGCTCACATGGAAATTAAATTTCAATATCACCAAGTGCAAGGTGTTGCATCTTGGTCGGGAAAACCCAAACACATGTACACTCTGGGAGGGAGGTGCTGGAAGCCTCAACAGGGAAAAGACCTAGGGTCATGGTGGATACATGTGTGAATAACACTGAGCAGTGCAGGAGAGCAGCTAGCAAGGCAAACAGGATGTTGGGATGCATCGCAAGGGGATCACCTCTAGGAGCAAGGAAGTGATTCTGCCACTGTACAATGGACTGGTTAGACCACACCTTGAGTACTGTGTACAGTACTGAGACCACACTTGAAGAGGGACATACAGCTCCTGGAGAGGGCACAGAGGAGGGCAACAAAGATGATACGAGGGCTAGGGATTTGACTTACGAGGACAGACTTGAGGAGCTCTGCCTGTTTCATTGGAGGAGAGGAGAGACAGGGGGACATGGGTTGAGGTCTAAGGCACCTCAAGGAATAAATAGGGTAAACATGGAGGGATCTTTAGACTAAAGCAGGGAGGCATCACCAGAGGGCATGGTTTGAAGTTGGAAGGTGGAAGGGTGAGGGGGGAAAAGAGGAGGAGGTTTTTCACTGAGAGGGTGGTGGACCCTTGGAATGCTTTGCCTGGTGAGCTGGTTCAGAGATCCACAGTGGAGAGCTTTAAGAGAGGGTGGGACAGACACAGAAAGTGGATGTATCAGATGATGGCCTGTCCCGGGGGGGTGGGGATGGATGATAGGGGTTTCTGGAGCACAAGGGATGGAAGGGTCTCGGCACCCAACTAAGGATCTAGGTTCGAGCAGACTTGATAGACCATAAGGCCTAATCTGCTGGCAAATAGTATGTTAGTATGTTAGTATGTTAGTATGTTAGTACATATTGGATCAGAATTATAAATCCTGGAAAAAATTTGATTCCAGAAATTTGCTTAGAAGAAAAAATACAATGGACAGAGGATGGTCTTCCTTCCTTGTGGCTTAATGCCCTTAAAAAATTAACTGGGATTAAGATAGCTCACTTATGGAATGATTTTACTAAAGGTGTTCTAATATCACCACAGTATAGAGTGCGTATTAAGAAAAAAATGAATACCTTGGGAAAAACCCTTGATATGTCATTCATTAGAAAGCAAAAATGTGCTAATTGGTTCAAAGAGAATAAAATTGATCATACAATAGACATGTATTTACTTCTTCCTTTGTCACCTGAACAAAGGAAGACTATTACTTGGACAAGGTGTGGTCTAATAAATTCAAAATACATTTATTTTAATATGGGAAAAGACAGTGGTGGTATGAGGGGTACAGAGAGGCTTTATCCTTGTAATAGGAGATTTGAAGAAACTATAAGGCATACAATTCTGATTTGCACTTTATATAGAAAAGTCAGAGATCAATTTTTAAAGGATCGCCTGAAGATCTATGCTGATTTTGATTATGATTTAGTGTTCATTTTACTACATCCTCAATGCCTAGATGCAGCGATACTGATTGTTAAATTCTTGAATTCTGTAATCAAGCACAAAAAAAGAAATCACAGAATGATAATGTATAAACAAGAGACAGGTAGGGCTTAGTAAATAAAGCTGGACCTACTTCTTAATGATATTTAATAATTTTAACTTTTGCAAATATGATGCATTATATAGAATATTCACTGTATCTGTACACATTATGTGTTTTTGTATTGTTTTTAACAGTGTAAGAAATAATGAATATATGTAGTATTTGATGAGTTGTAAAAAAAAATCTTGATACTGATTGCATCTTACGTTCATAGGTACCTATGAACTTGGGAGGCAGTTATGCCTTTAATAAACTCGCCACCAATCATCTTGGTTGAGCAAATAAAGCGAACTGAACTGAACTTGTCCCACACTTGAAATAACAAAAGAGCTGTGTAGGAGCAGGAGCATCTCCATATTACATGAGTGTGAGCTCATACCCTGCATAATACGGAGAATATCAGTGCCGCTTTCTATTTGATAGTCATGTCAACTAGAGATTATACTGCCACATTGACCACAACAAAGCACTGTAAAATAAGGACATGTAGAAGGAAACAAAGATGCTTTTCTTACAGCATGCCCTACTGGTTCCAGATTTGCTCATAACTGAGTTAAAGTATCTTTTCACCATTGCTTCATTCACAGTCGTTAGTAGAACCTTTCTTACATTTATATATTCATTGTGTGGTATTTGTTATGTACTTCAGGCCATGGGTATGGAAATAGAATTGACATTGTAGTTGGTAAAACGGACTACAGGAACTATGCTATCATCTACTATCAGAAACAGAGGAAGCTCACCCTCAAACTTTACGGTAGGTCTGCAGTGGTTATCTTTCCTTTTAATAACTCCTTTTTCTTCTTCATCCTTTGTGGAACTTTCCTAGTGGGTATTAGGTTGCCTCCTGAGAAACATTTACAGAATGCACAGAAAGCACTGTAATACTACTGCCTAGTGTACGCTAGGGATGTCAAGCTAAAATGTCAGCAACATATAGATATGAACATAATTGATGGCCAACCATACACAACAAGGCTGTATTTCCATTATGAGGTGAGATGACGTCATAGATCTCTAGGGCGAAGCTTGAGATGACTCTGTGATGTCAACTCAGCCCAAGCTGGAAACATCAGCCTTTTTGTGTATGGTTACCCATGTATTTTTTTGTATAGTATATGTTTGTTTTGATTAAAATGCAAGGCAATGAAAAATATTTTTCCACAAATGTTTTTTCAGCTGCAGTTAATGCAAATATTAGCATACCTGTCAAATCTATCTTTCTAGGTACCTCCTATGCTGTGCACCATGAGTTTTTTTTATTTTCCCAGTCCTAACTCTTGCCATGTCTGTAATGATATTTCTAAGCCAGTTGTGTCATCCATCTTTTTTCTTGATAAAAAATAAATTAAAACATTGAAAATACCCAGATTTTGGTGGAACTAGAAGCCTTTACCACCAAACAAAACCAGAAGATGTCTTTAATCATTTATCTACTAGATATATTTTTTTTTTTACAAAAAGGGATTTAAACATCAGCCCCTTTCTGTAAAAAACAAAACAAAAAAAACACTTATCTGGTTGATTTGCAGAGCTCCACTCCTGCTGCGCTTCCCTCTGTGAGGTCGAACAGCAGTACCCTAGCCTTAGCACTTAATTTTCCTTATTAGTTGCTTTACTTGTTGTACTGTTCTCTCATTTGCTCCTTTGTTTATCTAATGCTGTATGAATGACATCCCTTATTATTGTACTCATGTAATTCATTGTTATTGTACCCATGTCTGGGACCCATGTATTTCATTGTTATTTGATATAACTGGACGCTTGTAAAAACAGGCAATTATGCTCACATACTTTTCCAGTATAATACATAAACTAAAACTGAACTGAAAGATTAAAAAGGACAGGACTATTTTCTTTAGAACAAAGAAGGGAAAGAGGAGATCTAATGATGTTATTTAGAATAATAAATGGCAAAGAACTGAAAAATAAAATGGGGTTGGAGATGCAGGAGAAGCCAAAAGGGTTGAGAGGACATGAAAAGCAGATTAAGTTACAAACTGTAACAAAGAGTGGTGTATATTATTCATTTATAAATAGAACAGGGAGAGTTTGGAATACTTTACCAATAGAAGTGGTGAATAGTAAAACACTAATAGAATTTAAGGGAAAGATTGATAAATATCTGTTTGGAAATAGGTTGATGTGTACCCACTAAGGTGGGGAACAGTTTATATGGACCAATGGTCTTCTACTGTTCTAAAGCAAGTATAAATACCCAGTAGAAACTGAAAATGTGCACTCCTCCCCCAAATGTGTGTTTAAAGCTTGTTGGTGGTATTGCATGGAAAGGAGGGGGGGGGGAAGCTACAGTGGGAGAACTGAGGGAGGGGTCTTGTTGTTTGGCGTGAATGCCATTGGAGGGGACCTGAGACACATGGCTGCAGGAAGCCAATAGGGCTCCTGTAGTTTTTGGATATAAAGTGTTGTAGTCTGCTGTTAGGCCTCACAGAGGGAAGCGCAGCAGGAGTGGTGGTCTGCAGTTCAACCAGATTTTTTTTTTTTACAGAAAGGGGCTTAAAACCAGCCGAAAATGTAAAAAAAAAAGAACTAATGTGTGTTTAAAACTTGTTGGAGGTATTGCACAGAAGGAAGGAGGGGGGAAGCTACAGTGGGAGGACTGAGGGAGGGTTCTTGCTGTTTGACGCAAACGCCATTGGAGAGGACCTGAGATACGTGGTTGAAGAGAGCTAATAGGTCTCCTGTAGTTCTTATTTAACACCCGCATTTCCTAGTGACCCCTTGTGTGAGTGACCCCGAAGTGTAAGTACCACAAAGCAGGAGTGTGGAGTCTAGTGAAAGAGGTATCACGGGCATCCCAATAGCATCTGCAAGGAGGCCGTAGGCTGCAGGCCACGCTGGTCAGGGCACAGATGGTAAGTACACTACAGAGGAAGGGAAGCAAGGTATAGGAATACATAGCTGGGGCCTACGTACTGTACTACTAACTAACGAGGTAAGGAAACAACAAACCCCTAGCTAAGGCCAGCCTTGCTTGACAATACCCAGGGTGAAAGTATAGCAAAAAATATCCATATAGGAAGGTAACAAAGCCCTACAGAAAAGCTGACCTCTTACCACCCATCAGTACAAGGGGATTGCAGCAATACCCTATCTAGGATCAACCTAATTTTGAAATACGGACTGGAAACAGCAGAGACACATAGCAGGGCTTGTATAGGCTGACTGTTGAAGACATGGGGGCTAGGAGCTGGTACAGGCAGCAGGACAGCTGGGATGGGTGGGGGTGAAGGGAAGTGAGAAGTTACAGAGGCCAGGATGGAAAAGGGAGAGTGGTCAGCTGTAATGGATGTGGGGCTGCAGTCTTTCTGGGAACAGTGTGGAGAGCAGGGGGCTTTCCAGTTTGCAGGAACCTAGAGCAACTCAGGGCAGAGATAAGGTGGACCAAGATGGGAGTTGGAAAGGGGGAGAGAGGCGGGGGAGGAACAGTGGCTGAAAGGGCAGGTAAGGGCTGTCCAGGTGCACTTAGAAGGCAGGTACAGGTTGGAAGCAGGGAGGATACCACAGAGGCCAGGGGCATCTCCTCATCAAGGACACTGTAGAACCAGAGGACAGGAATGGCAGGTGGTAAGGGGAAAGGGTAGGTGGGTACGGAGATCAGTGCAGGGGGAAGAGGAGAAAATTGGGGTGGAAGAACAGAGGTAGGTTTTGATGCAGGGGTGCCCTCATCGAACAGTAGGCAAAACTGGCCAGTTTAGGAGAATGGGAGCCAGGTGGGGGAGTAGAGGATCGAGGAAACACAGAGTCAAAGGATGGCGGCAAAGAGGCGCGAGAGATGAGTAGCTTGGGGGGGGCAAGGAAGGAAAGGTAGTCAGGGTGGAGCAAAGGATGAGGGAGAGTAGAGGGGGAGGGTAGAGTTAGGGGATGGAGTAGGGAGGGTAGTGGATAGCAGGCAAAGTTTGCAAGGGAGGAGGAGGATAGGAACAAGGGAGTTTGGAGAAGCAGTAGGAGGATAGAAATGGTATGGTTCGGAATACATCCAAAACATACAGAAAGCACCTGAAGTGTAAGAGGCTGGCTTACTAGGAGTACATAAGAGGTCAAAGAACAGGCCTAATAGTGATGGAAAGGTGGTTATCATTGAGGATTCCATAATTAAAGGTATCCACTGGGGGAGGAAGGGGGACCCAAAGAATAGAACAGAGGTAATTTGCATAACAAGAATGGAGGCGGGGAAGGCAGAACCAAGGATCAGGGAAGTTGTACAGGAAGTGGGTGGAAAGCCTAACTTAGTCAACCACCTAGGAACCAATGACTTAGCAGGAGAAAAGGTGGGGGTGGTGCAGAACAGGTTCATAGTGTTAGCAAGGACCTGCAAGGAATCAGTGAGGTCTTTTGCCTTTTCAGAGGTAATTCCAATCCCCAGAGCAACACCGTCAGAAAAAGGAGGACTGATGAGTTTAATGATTAGCTGAGGAGCTGGTGCAAGGTAGAAGGGTTCAATAGAATTGGGTGTTGGGGAGACAAGTGGTTGGGCAAGAGTCTATTTTCGGCAGATGGACTGCACCTTAATTGGATGGGATCAAACATACTCTGGGACAAGCTGGGGGACTACATAGAAAAAGATCTGAGTTGAAACTGTTGGGGGGGGCAATGGACACAGAAACTTCAAGACAGAGAGGTCTGTGGACCTCCCCTCCACACAGGCAGTAGCAATCAGGAGGAAGGGTGAGGAAGCAAAGGGGACAACCAAAAACTGGGGTGAATGGGGGAGTATAGAGGATGGGCTTAGGAAAGGAGGCACAAAGTCGAGGTGGAGGATGGTGTCACTCAATGCTTGCAGTCTTGGTAACAAAATGGCTGACATGGAGATCCTCTTAGCCGATGGGAAGGTAGTCATAGCAGCAGTTACTGAGACCTGGGCTACACACACCATGACTGGGACCTCTCGATCCCAAGGTACAAGCTATACAGAAGGGACAGAGTGTTAGGCAAAGAGGAGGTGGTGGCTTACATCAGGGACAGGATAACTTACATAGGGGAGGAGAACATACAGGGGAATGTGGAAATGCTATGGATCCAGCTCCAGACCAGTAGGGGGAGGAAGGTCAGGTTGGGGGTGGTCTACAGACCGCCTAAGCAGGAGAAAGAAAGGGACAGGGAACTATGTTCACAGTTGCTGGAAGTGGCAGGAAAAGGGAAGGTGGTAGTTGTGGGGGACTTTAATCTGCCTAAGGTGGACTGGGGTATACTGGCCACATCCTGTAGCAGGAGTCGGGAGATCCTGGATGCGATACAGGGAGGGTTCATGATCCAGGGAGTTAATGCGCCCACCAGGGAGGGGGCAATCCTTGATCTAGTGCTCACAAATGGGGATCATGTACATGAGATAACGGTCAAGGAATTCCTGAGGGATAGCGACCATAGCATGATGTGATTCAGTTTGGATATGGGAAGGAAAAGCATCTCCACCAAGACCAAAACACTGGACTTCAGAGTAGATTTTAAGACAATAGGTGAGGTACTAAAGTTGGATTTAAAGGGCATCAAAGCAGACATGGCGGTGGACCAAAACTGGGCCATCATTAAGGATGCAATACTGGCCACCACAATGGATTTTGTTAAGCTTAGGGAGAAGAAACTGGGGGCCAAGTCACCCATCTGGTTCAACTCTGAGACTGCTAGGGTGGTGAGGAATAAGAGGGTGCCCTATAGGAGATACAGGAGGACTGTGAGTGAAGCAGATAAGGAAGAATAGCTGGAATAAACTAAAGTGGCAGGTAACGTGGTGCAACAAGCTAAGGCAGAGAAAGAACTGCAAATAGTGAAAGGGATCAAAATGAGGGAAAGGCCTTCTTTCGCTACATAAGTGTGAAGAGGGACAAGAAGGAAGGTATAGTTAGGCTGAGGAAGGGGGATGGTTGGGTGGAGGATGAAGAGAGCAAGGCGGAGGTACTGAATGAGTACTTCTGCTCTGTCTTTACTAGGGAAAAAGATGGACCAGTACCACCTGGGGGAGAAGGTGGGAGGGGGCACAGACATGGTAATAGAAGTGGATAGAGAGGAGGGCTGCTAGGGCTGAAAGCAGACAAGTCCTCAGGACCAGACAGCATACACCCAAGGGTACTAAAATAGCTAACAGGAGCTTGCAGGGCCACCGGCAGATCTCTTCAGTGGATCCCTGGAGTTGGGCATGGTGCCGAATGACTGGAGAATGGCACATGTGGTGCCTCTCCAGAAGAGCGGACCCAGGGATAATTGGGGATCTATAGGCCAGTCAGTCTGACCTCAACCATGTGCAAACTCATGGAGACCATACTTAAGGATGTTCCCTGGTGTTTCGGCAACCCCATGTCAAATTGATAATTTTTTGCCCAGTACATGGTGGTACTCTAAGCATTTAAAATCAACAACAAAAAACATGGGTTACCATGCTTGTTTTTGAGTTATCTGGTGAGACGTACTCCCTCTTTATGGGAAAAATACATAAGGGGTCAGATTGTTTCATATAGTTATAGCATCATTGTTTTAAGTGCCAACATGAGTGTAAAAGAAAAAGTGAAGCAAGGAAACATCATTTGTCATAATGTTTGCTTGATTTTCTTCCACAGATGAAAAAATAAATAGTAAATTACCAATAAGGTGACACCCTCTTGAACTAAAAGTGCCAAAAATGTGGGAAATATTTATGTTTTTATGCATAAAACCATCAAAATCCATGTCATTTTCATAAAACTTTTTTTGATAGAAGTAGAATGTGGTTGTGAATGTAGCAAAAGAAAAAAAATATAGGGGTCACCATGCTGCTTTTGGCTATATCTGCTTTTGAAGTTGCAGTTTCAGAGCTGGTCAGCATGGGACAAAAAATAATTAAAAATCTCAATAAATAATACAACTGGCCAGAAATCTAGTCAAACAATTCAAAAGTATATGCAGAATGACAAGAATTATAATATAAATGAAATAGAATAACCAAACACAGAAAGACATTTTTGTAAATTGCCTTGAATGATGCCACTGGCTGCAACTGTGGGAACAAATTTCTTTGCGGCCGTCCTGTACATATTTGTACCTGGACATGATAGAATAAATCATTATTCTGATAATGCTTTCATATATTTAAGAATGTACTTGTGCTAGTAAACAGCCTTGAGAAGGTTTTCAGCAATGTCCGACAAATGGGAATTTGCAACACCAGGGAATGTCCTTAAGGAGAGCCTGGTAAGATACATAGAAGAGATTGGTTCCCAGGATGCGAGGCAACATGGGTTTGTGGGAGGACGATCATGTCAAATGAACCTGATTGGCTTTTTTGACTGGATCACCAGGGTGGTGGATGGGGGCCAGGTAGTGGACATCCTTTACCTGGACTTCAGCAAAGCCTTCGATTAAGTGCTGCATAAGACGCTAATCTAGAAACTGATGGGTTTTGGGGTTGGGGACTAAATGGTAAGGTGGATAGAAAGCTGGCTAAGTGACAGAACCTAGAGAGTAGCGGTGGGGGGGAAGAGTTATCCAGCAGCAGGGAGGTCACCAGTGGGGTCCCACAGGAACTGGTGCTGGGGCTGGTGTTCAGTGTCTTCATAAATGGCATTGGGGAAGGCATAAAGGGCAAGATGTGCCTGATTGCAGATGGTACCAAACTTGGTGGGAGGGTCGACACAGTAGAAGGGATACAGAACCTAAAGGAAGACCTCAGTAAACTTGAGAGATGGTTGGGAATCTGGCAACTTGGCTTCAATGCCAAAACATGCAAAGTGATGCACACTGAGGCCAAGAATCCTAGGACCGAGTATTACCTTTGTGGGGAGGAGAGTCCAGGTAGCAGCATCGGAGGAAGATAAAGGTCTGTGGGTGATGATCACTAGTGACTTGAAACACTCCTCATAATGCAAAAAGGCAGCAGCGGAGGGAAACAGGATGTCGGGGTGTATAGCTAGAGAATTTTGTAGTAGGTGGAGTGAGGTCATACTGCCCCTGTACAAGTCACTGGTGAGATCGCATATAGAATCTGGGGTAAGGTACTGGCATCCATACCATAAGAAGGACATCAGCTTGACAAAGAGGGTCCAAAGGAGGGCAACCAAGATGATCAAGGGTCAGCAGGGGAAGTCTTACGAAGAGAGGCTGGGAGCCCTGAGAATGTACTCCCTGGAGGAGAGGAAAGAGGGGAATATGACAGACAGCTTCAAATATTTGAAGGGGATACAGTGTATAGGGAATGCCTATTCAAGATAAGTGACAACAGAACCATGAAGGGGCACAGTTTGAAGTTTATGGGAGGGTTAGGAGGGATGTTAGGAAGCATTTTTTCATGGAAAGGGCAGTGGCCACTTGGAATGCGCTGCCGGAAAAAGTGGGCACAGTGAGGATGGTGGATGGCTTTAGGAGGGCCTGGGATAGGCATAAGGGGAACCCATGGGACTGTGGGGGGTGGGAGTTCTGAAGGAGGGCTTGGTGGGGAAGGGGAAGCAGGATCAATGACATAAGCCAAGAACACTGCAATAATAACGAGCAGACTTTATAGACTAATTGGCCGTCTTCTGCTGGTGCTTTCATATGTTCATATGCTTGTAACTCCTTGCAGAAATGATTGTGTAAAGTGACACATGCATCCCCATCCTCACTCCTCAGGAGGTCAAGCAGCTTTCTCGTACTCTCTCCCTTCATTCTGGAACCAGCTCCCCTGTCCTTTTTGCCTCTCCCCCTCATTTCCTGCTTTTAGACACCAACTAAAGCATTTTTCTTCTCCTCCCTATTCCTTCCAAGCCCCCCTTCACTCATCACCCTCCACTGCAACTCCTTCTTGCTTGGTCCCCCTCTGCTGCTACAATGATTCCACCCTCTGTCTGTCTTTGGATGCTGCCTGCACTGTCACCTACCCCATCAGGCACTGAGCACTTTTAGACTCTCTCATGAGGGTCCATTTATTTATTGTGTTATACAATACCGCTGCTTTGTGTGATATCCACGTGCTGCTTCATCTGTAATGCTACCTATTGTAACCATCACTTTTTTTATTGTATTTTTAGATATTTTCTCAGATATTCACCTATAATTTTCTGATATTGTATCTTATTCTCTCTGCATTCCCCTTCCCCACTACCCCGGGTTGCACCTGGAAATGAGCCTTGGCTCAGGCTGACATTCCTGGTTACCAAATTTTAAATAAATAAAAAAATTGCATACCCAAATAAGATGTATTCATTCTAGAGTCCTTAAAAAACATTCAATGTAAAAATTAAAAATTCACAATTTTTTTGTTAGTTCAACAAAAACAAATATTTTAAAATATCCATGTCAAGTATAAATAAATCTCACTGAATTCTGAAAATATTTAGACTATAGCCGGAAAATGTTGCATTTTTTGTGAAATATTGTTGAGATATATTTGGGTATGTTTTACATCATAAAAAATGATAGTTTTTTCCATTTGGGTGTTAGGTTAATGGATTCCCATTGGGTGGCAATGCTGTTTTATTTGTTTTTATTAACCCACCCACTTCCCTTCTCAGATCTTCGTTCCTGTTCCCCTTAATAAATCTATTGACCTTTGGTTTATTGCCAAAATCATACACCTGGAGCCTGGGGTGGAGAAACCTGTGAGTTAGGTATAGGATGGGGGAGGTACTGACAGTCACCAAGCAAGAAAGGGACCTCAAGGTAATCATATTTAATGATCTCAAGGTAGCAGGGCAATGTGACAAGACAGCAGACAAGGCTAGTGGGATGCTGGGTTGCATAGGGAGAGGGATTTCTAGCACGAGAAGGAAGGTGGTGTTGCCACTGTATCACTCACTGGTGAAACTCCTCCTACAGTATTGTGTCCATTTCTGGAGGCCACACTTCCGCCAGGACATTACCACAGTGGAAGCGATACTGAGGAAAGCTATCAAAATGGTGCAGGGATTGCATGAGAAGTCATATGAATGTGGGATCTCAACATTTACTCCCTAGAGGAGAGCAAGAGAGGACATAATTGAGAGCTATAAGTGCCTCGTAGGGGTGAACAAGGTGCAAGTGGGGAGTCTCTTTCAGGCCATCAGGCCATGGGGGCATGAAGTGCAGTTGGGGGGAGTTTAAGTTGGATATGACAAAATACTTCTTCATAGAAAGGGTGGTGGACTCCTGGAACAACCTGCCAAAAGAGGTGGTGGGGACAAAAACAGTGGGAGCTTCAAGCATGAGTGGGATAGTCACAAGGGCACATTAAGTGGAGGAAAGGGAGGTGGGAGGGATGCCAGTGACCAAATAGAATTGAGGAGTCAGACTACACAGTGAAAATTAGGGCAGACTTGGTGGGTTACTGGTCCTTTTCTGCTGACAAATTCTGTATTTCTACATTTCTTCTTGTATACTGCCTGTTATTGATGGCTGTTGCCAGTGATGATAGTGATAATAAATGAGCAACTGTAGAAACAGCGACGCATTTATAGCGCTATCATGAAGAGCTACCCTGCTAGGGTAGCGATCCTATAGCAAGCAGAGTGACTGGAAGGGGAGGGATAGCGAGGTGGAAGGGAGGGAGGGACAGGAGGGAAGGTTTATATAGGTAGGGGATCCTGCACCAGCCGAGCCAGCCCTGTGGTGTGGAGGTGAGAGTGGCTGGCTACGGTGCAGCAGGAACTGGGTTCGAGACCTGCTGGGGACACGATTGTTTTACCGCTGCTCTGTTGTTTTTTTTCCCCAAGTCCGTGTTTGGCCCCCTCCTTGACATACACCCCTCTGGAGTTAATCCTTATTCAGGGGTGGGGTGAAGCCCCGTGAGGGGGCATGGTGGGCACAGTCCCCCTGCAAAAACACTGGTAAATAGCCAGATGTCGGGTTGCTTGTGTAACCCCCCACTGACCCCTTATTTAACTAGAAGGCACACCTCCCAGACTTTTTCCTGTCGAGGGGAAAAGAGAATGGTGGCAGTACAAAGAAATTGCAATGAAGAAAACACAAAGTGTGTGTGTACTAGACACAAACAGACCTATACCAAAACCCAGGTCCTGAGGAGAGAACGTTTACTAAGGGCAATGCTAGATTTGCACTTCTAGACAGGGGTACCCAGTAAATTCACACAGGAAGCAGTAACTAGATTGTCCATACCAGCTTGGGATTCTAGAGTGTGGCTTTATTCTGAAACAAAGTTGGAAACACAAAAGCAAAGATGGACCCCCAAGGGTTTACACTTCATGGCACAAGGCAATGCAGAACAAATCTGTAGAAAACAGATACTTGAACCTCTCATATAGCATAGAATTAAACATCTGGAGATGTGGTACTAGCCACGGTGAACACACAGAATCTCTCCTCAAAATGGCACTAGGCCAGTACTTAGAACAGTTCCCATATGGCACAGGATTAGACATCTGAAAAATTGTGGAACTAACATACTAAAATGCCAGCAGAATAGGCCTAATGGTCTTTCGCGTCTGCTCGTTTGGTTAGCCCCCACTCTGGGAGATGACCTTGCTGCCCACCTCGCCTTCACTGGCTTCTCCCTTCCCAGTTCCGGATATTCTCGCTGCATTGGATTTTGCTTCCAGAACCCTTCCCCTGTACCTGTCCCACCCCCTCTTGAACCCCTCCACCATCTCTGCCTCCACCAGCCCCCTGGGCAGCGCATTCCATGGCTCCACCACCCTCTCAGTGAAGTAGCATCTCCTCCTTTCTCCCCTGAATCTTCCCCCTCCAGCTTCCACTCATGCCCTCTAGTTGCCCCCTCATCCTTCCTTTGAAGCACCCTGACTGCTCCTCCCCTATTTACCCCCTTCATGTACCTGAAGACCTCTATCATGTCCCCCCGGTCCCTTCTCTCTTCCAATGTGTACATATTTAGCTCTTCAAGCCTCTCCCCATAGGTCCTGTCCCCCAGGCCCCAAATCATTTTGATTGCCCTCCTCTGGACCCTCTCCAGGAGTTTAATGTCCCTCTTTAAGTGTGGCCTCCAAAACTGCATGCAGTACTCAAGGTGCGGCCTCACCAAGCAGTTATACAGAGGGAGTATCACTTCCCTCCTTCTGAGGTGATCCTCTAGCAATGCATCCAAGCATCCTGTTGGCCTTGGTTGCTGCCCTCCTACAAGTCTCCGAGTTGTTCATCTTGACATCCACCACTACCCCAGGTCCCTCTCAGCCATCGAGACTTGTAGCATTTCCCCCTCCAGGGTGTACACTTGGCCCGGGTTTCTGGCCCCCAGGTGCAGTACCTTGCATTTCCCTGCATTGAACCTCAGCTACCACTTTCTAGACCATCTTTTCAGACCCTCTAGGTCCCCCTGTAGGGACACCCCCCTCCTCCCCATCCACCACCACCCCCAGTTTTGAGTCATCCACAAAGAGACTCATCTCACTCCTGATACCTGTCCTTATGTCAGAGACGTAGGCGTTGAACAGGAGGGGCCCAAGGACTGATCCCTGTGGGACCCCACTAATGACCCTCCTTGGGGATGAGACTATCCCGCCAACCACGACCTTCTGGGTCCGGTCCTGGAGCCAGTTGTTTATCCATCTGATCATCTGGTTCCCCACCCCCATTTCTCCTAGCTTATCCAACAGGCCCTCGTGAGGAACAGAGTCAAATGCCTTGCTGAAGTCTAGAAAGAGGCGTCCACTGGTCTACAGGTCCAAGGCACTTGTCACCCAGTCATAGAACTCCACAGGGTTTGTCTGACATGATTTCTCAGGGACGAATCCATGCTGTCTATCGTCCAGGCACCCTGACTTTTTCAGGTCCCCCCCAGCCTCTCCTTGACAATGCCCTCCATCACCTTGCCCACCACTGATGTCAGGCTGACAGGCCTGTAGTTCCCTGCCACCTCCCTTGATTCCCCCCTGTGATCCTGCCACTGTGAAAACCCACAAACTGTTCTGGAAAAGGCACTAGGCCAGTACTTAGAACAGTTCCCATATGGCATAGGAGTAGATGAAAGGATTGTGGCACACTGGCCACCTTGGAGCACACAAGGCTCTAAACTAGCAAAACCACATACAAGGGGTAAACTTCTTTAGGCATTGGCCACATTTACTGACAGAAAACAGGCACACCTACAGAACCTGAAGTGCTGAACTGGTCACTGCAGATGGGGGGGTCTCACACATTTTGCTTCCACGTCCATACCCAACCATTTTTTCAGAGTTACGCCTCACAAATACTGCAACTGTAGAAAATTATGCTATCTTGAAATGTTTAGCACGTTTAATATCAGGAACACCACAAGGGTGTAAGGTTAAAGTCCTGAACAAAGGGCAAGTCGCATATGGGACATCTACTGTTGTCAGCAAACTTTAAAACACAAATCTTCTTGAGAAAATCCTCACAGAAGTTGGGTGAAAGGGTTCCATTATCAGAGAGTCACCCCACAGAAAAAGGCAGGTATATATCCTGGGTAACTCAGACAGAATCTACTCACAGTTTGTACACCAAAGGCAGTGTCACAAAAAGTTCAAGGTTGGATTCGGGGATTGCCCCTCAAATCCTCTGCAGTCCCTCTCATCCCACATGGGATAAAAGCACAGGAACCCCTGAAGACGGTTTCCACCACTTCACAAGTCAGGCAAAAGAAGTCCTCCACCAGGGTGAGAAAACTGGCACTGCTCACTCCCTGAGCTGCTCACTCTCTGAGCTACTACACCGAACTTTCTTCAGAATTCTAAAACTCCCCCCCTCACACAAGCTTATGTTGCTGTGAGAGTTCTAAATGACATCACCGCTCTGCTCTCAGCAGTGACCAAGCAGCAGAGAGGGGCAAGGTGAAAATCCATTTAACTAGATATTCACCAGCAGCCTTCCCTATCTAACACTGACACTGATGGGATTCTAGTAACCCCAGGGAACAGAGGGGTTACACTTGTGTTTGTATCTTGCCGAAATGCTTTCCGGTGATATACATTCGCTATGATTGCTATCGCTGTTTTGTGATCGCTATCATAACATAGAACCCTGTGGGGTGGAGCTGTGTTCTTATTGTTTCATTAGGGGTAGCACCCTTGGGCTCAGTTGTACAGGAAGGAGTAACCCTGAGTGGAGGCACCATGTGGAAGAAAGTAAAAGACTGGAAGTCCAACTCAAGCCAGGTCCACCATCCTAAGGTCAGGTGAAGGTCACTCAGTACATCAATGGTTATGCCACATGCCTTGTGGATACATGTACCGTTTTTACATGTTATTTACCCAGGATAGCCCAGGTGAGATGCCACATCTCATTTTCTGTGGGGTGATGCTTCTACCTATTTCTGCAGTTGGGTAGACTGACACAGTGGGAGGCAGAGTGACAATCAAGGTTATGCAAAGGTAATTTGACTCTAGTGAGCTTTGAACCTATGGTCTTCTGGTTCCCAAGCTGGTGCTCTAACCACTAAACACAAGGCCTTCACTCTCTTTCTCTCTTTCTTTTTAATTATTTTTCTCAATTATTTCCCCTTTTGGATCCCCCTGTCCCACACTTCAACAATCAGGGTCAATATGGCTACACCTTTCCTAAGACTGAGTAAGTTGTTGCCCTCACAACTGATGCTAATGTCACTCTGTTTAGCAGGGGATCCATTAATGTCTGGTGGTTTGTAAATTCTCCCCAGGAGCAAAGCCTCTTTGCAACTCTCTCAAACCCAAGATGGCATCAATGTGGGACTCTATGAATTGTACAGATACTTCGGTCTCTCGGGTGGCAGTTTGATACGCTAAATATATTACACATGCACTCCCCTTCCTCTGAATTAACATATCTGCTGATCAAGCTGCCTCTGCCCTCAGATACTCCCAATTCTGGCCCAGTCTTCCCCTCTGTGTGTTCTCTCCTTTAGCTCTAAAAACCCTCCTCTGTGACCGCATGGCCTGCTCCTCCAATTGCAACTGATGTCTCCTGGGTTTCTACTTCCATTCGACTCCTTAAGTCAGCTCACCTTTAAACCTTAGATTCTGCTCAGGGTTGCCCAGTCTACCCAGATATCTCATATGTTACCTTTTAACTGTACTGTATTATAATTTACTTTACAACTGTTTAATTACCATTTACTGCACACCCTTGTTGTATTGTTACTAGTGTTATTTATCTCTGCACTATAATGTGATTTTCTTTTGCACCTTCTTGTATCAAAGTTATCCACATGCATACTCCTTATTCCCCTTAGCCAAGAAGCATCTGAAAATGAACTGTTGCTAGTTCAGGATGCCCTTTCTGGTAAAATAAATAAGTATACAATACAAACCATTTTATTTTCACAGGACGGAATCTCAATGTGGGGGAGAATGTCTTCAAGCAGTTTGAACAATATGTTATCGATCAGAACATCAGTGAAGACTTTATTTATTACTTCCCAAAGTATGGTAAGGTCCCAGCTGAGTTAGAAGCTCCCCAAACATTTTATAATTTCATGATTTATAAATCATCGGCTCTGCGACTGGGCTGCATTAGGACTTCTTATAACTATAAGAGGAACTCATGCACAGAATCTGAAAAACTTGGTATGTTCCACTTTTTTTTTTTAATCTTTATTTATTCACTCCTACCTTCCTGAACTCTTTCAGGAGTGGGCTCTCGAGGTCTGTTCTGTTCCCACCCACCCACCTTAAGCTCCCCCTCGCTCCTCTGGAGGGTGTCTCTCCATTCGCCCCTGCTGCCACCCGGCCCCCCGGCTCTGAGTCCCCCGAGGTGGGACCACCAGATACTCCCCCGGTGCTCTATCTATAATTGAGTCTGGTGGCAGGCAAGAGACAGTGGAGAGCAGAGGAGTGAGAGGTGGAGCCCGACGTTAGGCGTGGTGGACGAACCCCCAAACCCTCCGTCACCAATCAGGAGGTAGCGGAGTTTTCTGTGCTTTGTTGCACCTTTCATCCCCTCACACCCCCAAGTGGAGCCCCCAAACGCAATGATGCCAGATGTTCTGCCATGGCTCCGCAGTTTTTGTGTAGCTCCTAAGCATATCAGTACCTCCTGTCTCCACTGGAGGCCACTGATGTGCTGGGCATAGCCCTTGGAACCCCCCCGAGAGAGGAGAGCTGTCCTCCGGATGCTCAATCCTCCCTCTCCCTGTCGACCGCCGGTGACCCAGGCTCATTCCCGAACCCAGGTTGCCGGTGTGGCGCGAGGTGTGGCATCCAGTACTTCAACCTTCAGCGCCACTGGGCCAGGCTAGTATGTTCCACTTTTGAAAATGTTTTTTATCTTTTACCTGACCTGCTGGAGCCAGTGGTAGTGTGCTGCACTGTGGGAGACCCAAGTTCATGGCTTGAGCCTGGCTCCTTCCATTGTGTTGGTAGATTTGTGAGGACATTGCAGAAGAAGCGTGCTGTTTCTCCTCAAGAATGATTTGCCCACCCTACTTCTTGAGCACCATCTATGGTGGGAAGTGAAACAGTCTGTATTTTGTGGGGGACCACACAATGCTAGATATCCCTTCTCTGAGACCAGACCCTGGTGTGGGAAGACCTACCAAAGGGGCTGTGGGCAGGGAAAAATCAAAGAGAAAAAACAATGCAGCTGCCAATATATAGAATAATGTATGGGCCACCATGTACACATACAGCAAGGCTATGCTTCCAATAGAGTGATGAGAGCAAAGCTTGAGAGGTCACTGACATCATTAGAACCCCAAAATGGAAACACTCAAGTTGTTGTACTTCATCGCCCATACTTATGTTCATAGTACAGCAATGCCAGCCAGGATACAATGCAATAATGCTGCAGTATATCACAAAATGCTACAGTATATACTGCAGGGAACAGTATAATTCAATGGCAGTTAAGCCTTTTTATCCTCCAGTGTTTTGTGGCACATTAGTTACTACATGTTACTGCATTGCATCATGGCTGGCTTCACTGTATATAGTAACAAATAACAAAAAACGTTACAAAGAAACAAGTGGTTTCAGCTGAATTAATGGCTTACGTTTCTCATATTTATTCCATTGCTCAGAGGTGAAGTTTTGTCTATCAGAGGTAATTTCTGAGACAACTACTGCAGCCGTGTGTTTGCATTACTATGCTGACATGCTAAACAGGAGCTTTTTTAAATGAGCACTAAGCAGATGAATTGGCACAAGATTCAAGCCTTTGAAAGTTGTACCATAGTAGTGATGTCACTACTATGGTACAACTTTTTGTGACCTTTAAACTGAGGTACAACAGCATTTTTGAGTGTATGGATGTCCATACACAACAGACCCTAATCATATACTATATATGGAATAGTGCATGGTTGAGCATGTAAAACAAGTCTGTGTTTTTTGTGAGGGGTGAGATGACATTGTAGACCTCGAGAGCAAAGTTGAAGTGGTCTCAGATATCATATCACCTCCCAGGTGAGAACTCAGCCTTGATGTGCATAGTCGATCATGCAGTCTTTTTTACAGTATATAGTTTCTAAGGGAACATGTAGATTTTGAAATATGTCAGTTAAAACAAATGATGTTTGCCCTGCACGAATGCATAAGTGAACATCTTGATATGAGAGTGCCTTTTGAGGGGTGTGACACTGTCAGTCTAATGCAATGTTGTCTGCAAGGGGCACATCAGTGCCACACCAATGATCAGCTAGGCTGATCATGACCCAGTTTTGGCTTGGTGGACAGAAACGTCCTGTACTTGAAAAAGAAAAGACAACCCAGTCTTGGGTTGGCTCTTTCCTCTGATCTACGCTGCCCAGCAAGCTGATCTTTCAAGATCAACCTGCTGAGGAATTTCAAACATCCAGAAGGAAGCCTGTTCTTGCAGATGCCAGCTGTAACAAGGAAAAGTCTTCATCAATGTCTATTGCTGGTGCCCCTGTAACTATCCTTCCTGACCCTCCCTCTCAGCACCCCCCACAAACATAACATTGACATTGGGCAGTACCCAATCCCCCAGTGTCACCATCTTGTATTTCAGCCAAAAACTGTCCATCGTTGTCTGTTGCTGCTGCCCCTGTAACTGTCCCGTCCTCCCAACCTTCCCTCTCAGCTCCCACTACCCCACACCCCCTCTACAAACATAACACTGATACTGTGGGTGCCCAATCCCCCAGTGTTGCTGTTGCCATCTGAAATAATGAAAACCGTCCTTCGTGTTTTTTTTACCTTATAAAAAAGAAAAACGTCCAATGATGTCTGTTGTACCATTAGTCCCCCCACCTGACCCTCCCACTCAGCACCCACCACCCCACACCCCCAAGCCCTTACTTTCCCACCATGGGACCAACACCGCAATCCTCTGTGGACTGTAGAGACGTCTTCACTCTTCAAAGCTGGACCGTGAACTGAGAAAATCAGGTATGCGGTTCAATGTATTTCAGTGGGGTTTTGAACTTAGTGGCATAAATTGGCCATTTTTGAATATTTTTGCCCCAAATTTTCAACATGCCTTTTTTGGGATCCCACTTCATGAACAATTGCAGTGAAATTAGACAAATCTGTCCTGAAAGGTAATTTCATGGCCGCTGTGTGAAATCACCTTTAAGGCAGGAGTTGAAAAGTTTCTCTGCCCTTCTTCATGAGGCAGGGTCATAAGAAGGCTATGTTGAAAATTTGTAAAAATATTTAAAAACAACAAAGTTATGAGCATATGTTGACATTTCTGAATGCAGCCTCGTAACTTTGGTAATTTTCAATATTTTGACCCCACATTTTCAACATAGCCATTTCTTCACAGCACGTTGCAACTGTGATAACTGTCATTTTTCAAATCCTCACCAAAATGTTATTTTATGTCTTGAAAGGTGATTTCAAAGTCCCTGCATGAAATCATCTTTCAGGAAGGAGTTGAACTTTTTCTCTTCACTTGTTCATGAGATAGGGTCATAGGGAGGCCTTGTTGAAAATTGGGGCCAAAAATATTTAAAAAACAACAAAGTTATGAGCCTATGTTGAAATTAACTTACGCAGACTCATAACTTTGGAATTTTCAATATTTTGACCCCAAAATGTTCGGCATAGCCATTTCTTCACAGCACCTCATGAGTGTTACAGTTATCATTTTTCAAATTCTGGCCAAAATGTGTTTTCACACTTGTGGAGCTAAATCACCTTTTGGGCAGGATTTGAAAATATTTCTGCCCTTGTTCATGAAGTGGGCTCATAAGAAAGTTATGTGGGGTCATAAGAAGGCTATGTTGAAAATTTGGGGTAAAAATATGAGAAAACAAAGTTATAAGCCTACGTTGCAATTTTTCAATGCACACTCATAACTGTGGGAATTTTCAATATTTTGACCCCAACTTTTACACATAGCCATTTTTTGACACCACCTCGTGAATGTTTCAGCTGTCATTTCTCAGATCATACCCAAAATGTGTTTTAACACTTGTGGTGCAAAATGCTGTTTCAGCCATTATTTTATAAATTACACCTGTAATGCTCAGAAGGAGTGGTCATAAAAAGATTATGTTGAAAATTTGGTCAAAAATGTGAAAAATCAACTAAGTTATAAGGAAACAAATTATTCAAACTTTGACTCATAATTTTTTTGCAGATTTTGGCCCCTAATGTTCAACATATCCCTTGTGTTACCTCACCTTCTGAACATGGCAGGTGTCATTTTTTCAAATTACCTCTGAAACATTTTACCACAGTCACACAGCGAAATCACTTTTGGATGGGATTTTAAAAGTTCCTCATCTCTTGTTCATAACATCAGGTCATAAAAAGATTGTTGGACATTTGGGGTCAAAATGTGGGAGCCCACTTAAAAGCAGATATTGCCTCTCAGCTGCCCTATCCTGGGTAATTACCATCTTAAACAATGTGTCAAAGCAGGACACCATTGAAAATGAGATATTGCAACTCATCTACTGTATACTGGGTAACTGTATTGAAAAAATGTGTACAAGCAAGATCCGGTGATATAGTATTTGCAAGTTGATGATTCAGCATGTATGTGCACATGCAAGTACTAAGACAGGGTTGCAGCTGCAACATACATTATGAACATCTTTTATGACAGTATTTTTATGCTTGGTGGGTCATTATTTGTAAACCATTGTTAAAGATTAATACTCTGGGAATGAGTGAGAACTGGAACACAAGAATCTCCTCTACCAGGACTTCTCAGAGATGTTATTTAGCTTCAGCATAAGCCACGAAGTGCACCACAAAGCATCTAGCACCCCAGGCTTTCTATACAAGTGGCAAACATCTGGCAATGACAAATGCTTGTTTACAGTTGCAAGTTGTCACATACTACACGAGTGAAGATCACTGAACTTAATGTGTCATTATTTTACATGCTGTTTTTTAAAAAATTGCACAGGCAGGAAAAGGCTAAAATGTAAACAGTTGGAAAGCCAGAAAAAGACACAAACAAGAACAGCTGATGATCTGTGTGTGTGTGTGTGTGTGGGGGGGGGGGGAATAACGTGCTTTGAGCCGAATGATTAGTTGTTGTTGTTTTTCACTTACACATTTTTTAGTATATGATAGTTAGAGTCCTAAGATTGTTGTTCTAAAATAAACTTCTCTCTGTCTGTAATTTCTTTTGAAAGTACTGCAGCTACCATTGTGCCCTATTCACTAAGGTGCGGAGAGTCTATGTCATGCGTAACTGGGGTGTGTAGACCCTCTGCGGCTGCTGTGACCCCTGCACCTGATTCTCCAAGGAGGCACAGGACTGATACATGCTGGATCCCCACGGATCTCCACTTGGGGCAGTCTGGGGGATGGTGCAGGGAGCATGCCCACTCGCACTATTCTTGAAATGCAGAGTGTGTGGGCCGGGGAGGCGCAGGCTACACATTCAAGGGCAGACATAGCCATTCGCACCCCCTGGGATGCTGCCACTGGCCGCAGGATGGATGTAGGGGCATGGATAGCCCCCCCCAGCATGCCGCCCCAGCCCACTGGTTCCACATGGAGGGCTGGGGTGGCCATCCGGGCACCCACCTGCTCCGATGCTGCCACCACAGTGCGACCACCTGGCTACTGTAGCACCCCACAGGTGCAAGGTATCCAGTGGCAGACTGTGTCTGGGCATCCTATTGGATGCCCACATGTGTCTGTGGATGAGCCCCCTTGCACCTGTGCACCAGGGAGGAGCAGAGCCATGTAAGGGGGCTGTGCAGTGGCAGGTGGCCATGAATGTGGCTGCTGTACGTCATTCAGCAGGGGCAGGGCTATGTGGACAGGATACAAGCCTTTGGTGTGTACTTCCCACCCCTTGGAAAATCACCCCCATTGTGAGTAAAGGTAGTTTATAGCTTGAGGTGGGAGTGCGAGGTAAAAGGTGTCAGCAATTAGTTTTGTTGATGTAAAGTGGCAAGAGGGTGTTTTGAATTAGATAAGCTGTTGTGTATGGTTGTGACATCACAACCATACATAACTCAAATACAACAAGATGTTTGACCATTCTGCCATAAACAGGAACTTTTAGTCTTACACATTAGGGATTTCAAGCGGACACAATAATGTTAAACTATACTCTAGTTACAGCAGTGTGATCATGGAAAGTAAAACCATTCTAGAGAACAGTTTTAGAAACAAAAGCATAGACAATGATGGCAGAAAAAGACCCATGGTCCATCCAGTCTGCCTGAGTTCCCTATTTAGCCTTGGGATCTACTGTCCCTCCAGAGTTCTAGCTCTCCCCAGCCTCCCAACCATTCTCCTGTCAGTTTCTGCCACCCGAAGCGAGCACTATACCCTCCATTCTTTCTCAACCAGGCTTGAGATCACCAATGGTTTTTGCACCTACCACTTTAAGCTGGTAGACTGTTCCATTGCTCCACCTTCCTTTCTATAAAATAATACTTCCTCATGTCCCTCCTGATCCTTGCTCCTGTTAGTAGTGTCCACTCATGTCCATGTGACTGCAAGATAATATTCAAGCTAAAGAGTTCCCCACAATTTACTTTGTTAATTCCTTTTAGGAACTTGAAGGTCTCCATTATATCATCCCTCTCCCTTCTGGTCTCCAGCGAGTACATGTTCAGTGCTGCTCATAGACCTGCCCTATTGGCCCTGAATAATTTTCGTCACCCTGTGCAGCATGGTCTCTAGCCTATCTCTAGCTTTCCTGAGGCAGGCACTCCAGAATTGGGTACAGTACTCCAGATATGGCCTCATTAAGGCTCTCTGTATAGGAAGTATTACCTCTTCCCTTCTGCTGTCTGTACCACTCCAGATAAAACTCAGGATCCTACTCGCTTTGCTATTTGCCTTGTTGTACTGGTTCAGTTATTTGAAGAAGCCGCTGATGATAACTCCAAGGTCCCGCTCCTCAGCAGTAGTGCTAAGTCTCACTCCACCCATCCAGTACTCTGTCCTGGAACTCTTGTTCCTTAGGTGCATTACCTAGAATTTCTTGTTGTTGATTTTCAATTGCCAAACATTAGACCATCCCTCTTGCTTTTGTAAGTCCCTATGCATTTCCCTGATTCCCTCATCGCTATCCACTCTTCCAGAGAGCTCAGTGTCATCTGTGAAGAGACACAACCTCCCCCGGATTCCCTCACCAATGTCACTGATGAACATGTTGAAGAGGACCGGACCCAGGACAGAGTCATGGGGTACCTCACTCATGATCTCCCTCTTTTCTGATTTGACTCCATTGACTACAACCCTCTGGTGCCTTCGCTTTAGCCAGTTACCTACCCAGTTTACTGCGACCTTCACTGCACCCAGATCCTCCATCTTTTTCAACAAGCATCTGTGAGGCACCGAGTCAAAAGCCCTGCTGAAGTTGAAGTAGAGCAAATCCACACCATGGCCCTTATCCAAGTCCCTCATCACCCAGTCGAAGAAAACTAACAGATTAGGCTGACAAGACTTCCCTGCCACAAATGTGTGCTGTTTACTATCCTGGAGCCCGTTGCCCTCCAAGTAGTCCACAAGATCCACTTTGACCAGTGACTCCATCAACGTCTCTACAATAGCAGTAAGACTGACAGGTCTGTAGTTCCCCACTTATTCCTTGTTCCCCCCCCTTATGGAGCCAAACCATATCTGCCACCCTCCAGTCTTTTGGAACCACCCTCAGCCCCAGTGAGGTGTTGAACAGACCTACCAGGTGTTCGTACAGTTCCGCTGACAGTTCCTTGAGTATGATCAGATGCAACCCATTTGGTCTCGGAGTCTTATCTATCTTTAGGGCTGCCAGCCCTTTCTGGACCCTTTTGCTTGTAAATGTTGGCTACCTCATATCTTGGACCCCCTTAGTGGCCACCTTGATGCCACTCTCTGGCAAGGGCACACCATCTTCCCTAGTAAAAACTGAGCAAAAGTAATCATTGAGGACTGTAGCCTTTTGCCCGTCCTCCTCTATCACCCAGCCCTCCTCAGCTAGCCTTACAGTTCCCCCTCCTTTCTTCCTTTTCTCACTAATATATTAGAAGAACTGTTTTCTCTGCTCGTGTCTCCCTCTGCAATATGCAGCTCTGTGTCTGCTTGTGCTTCCCTTACTGCCTTCCTTGCATCCCTATTTTTCAGTAAATATGCTTCCCATTCTTCTTCCCCCTGCTTTTCTTTGTACATGCAGAAGGCCTTCTTCTTGGACATCACCACTTCCCTGACTATTGCTGACCAGTGGGGCACACTTTCCCTCTCTCATTTCTATCCTGGATTTAAAAATGCCAAGCAGAGGTTAATCTGCACAGAAGAGGAGTGGTGGTGATGTGTTCCTAAGTTGCTGGTTTCACAACACTAGAGAGATGGAATGTGTGTGTTCAAAGGGAAAGCCTGTCAGGCCATCTAGCTGTGTAAGCCCTGCCCTGTAGCTTAATGGCTAGAGCACTTGAACAGTGTTACCAGGGGTCTGGGTTCATTTTCCAATGGGACACACTTTTCCTCACTCTGCTGACCAGTGGGGCACACTTTTCCTCTCTTATTTAAATCCTTGATTTAAAAACCCCACCTCAATATTAACCCACGTAAAACCTCAGGCTTAGTGCTTGCCTTGCTCAATATCTGCAGCCTCCTCCTGAAATTGGACTGCCTCAAGGTCTGGGTCTCCCAACAAAACCCGGATGTAATTTCTGTCATGGAAACATGGCTATCACCAAAAATCCCTGACACTGCCATTTCCCTGTCTGGCTACACCTTGTATAGACAGGATCACCACTCAAAAAGAGGTGGAGGATGCATTATATACACCAAGGATACACTCCAGGGATATGTAATTCCACCGTCAAGCAGCTGTGACAACCTGCAGGTCCTGACCATTAAACTGCTACTAGGGGCACACAAAAGAGTGCTCACCCTCCTATCTGTTTAAATCCCACTTAAGCAGACCTCACTTGGTATCAGCAACCTGTTGGACTATATCACCACCTTGAGCCTGAACTCTGAAACTGTACTGCTGGCAGACTTCAATATAAACTGGCTCTCACCTTCGTCTTCTGCTATGAAGGACACCCTTGCTGCAATCCACTTCTCTCAACTGGTGGACACCCTCACTCGAACAACTATAAGACTGTCACTAGCACACTTCTGGACTGGGTATTAACGAACCACCCCTCTCATATCTCTGATCTTACTGTGCTCTCTGACTCCATGAGTGACCACTCCCCAGTCATCTGCCATCGGAATAAAAACTATTGCAAGCCACCTAGTAGAATCATAACAAATCGACAGCTCTTAAAAAGCCACCTATTACAGCTAAAGGCAGACCTAAAACAACTCGACTGGTCGGATCTGTACAGTACCGCAGATGTGTACATTGCATTTGAACTCTTTATCACCAAATTCAACGCTACTTGTGACAAACACGCACCAGTCACAAAAAGAAAAGCCAAAGGGCCCATTAACCCATGGAGGGGCTGTGGACATGGCATACCTAGACTTTAGCAAGGCATTTGATACAGTCAAAAGATTAATAAACAAATTAGCCAGCCTGGGAATGGGTCCCAGGGTGGTAGCCTGGGTAAAACACTGGCTGGACAACAGGAGACAGACAGTAATAGTAAATGGAGTCCACAGTGAAGAAAGGGGGGTTACTAGTGGGGTACCGCAGGGTTCAGTACTGGGGCCGGTCCTTTTTAATGTCTTTATAAGTGACATTGCAGAGGGACTGGAAGGAAAAGTATGTCTCTTTGCAGATGACACAAAGATCTGCAACAGGGTTGATATGCAAGGTGGGGTGGAAAGGATGAAAAGGGATTTGGCAAGGTTGGAGGAATGGTCAAATGTATGGCAGCGTAGATTCAATGCAAAGAAGTGCAAAGTAATGCACCTGGGAAACAAAAACCAGGAAGAGTACACAGTGGGGGTGAGATACTGACAACAACAAAATGGAAAGGAACCTGGGGTAGTCATATCAGATGACCTAATGGTGGGCCAACAATGTGAGAACGCGGTAAGGAGGGCTGGGGAGATAGTGGGATGCATAGGGAGAAGCATCACCAGTAGAAAACAGGAAGTTGTTGGCCCCTGTATAGACAGTTGGTAAGACCACATCTGGAGTACTGTGTACAGTTCTGGAGACCCCATCTCCACAAAGACATAGACAGGGTGCAGGCTGTCCAGAGGAGGGCAACCAAAATGGTGCAGGGTCTGCACCAGAAGACACACTAACATACTAATTGCCAGAAGATTAGGCCTTACAGTCTATCGAGTTTGCTCGAACCTCAGATCCCTAGTTGGGTGCGGCCCCTTGTGGTTCGAAACCCTATCATCCATCCCCACCCCCCTGGGC